>CM077663.1:42962857-44260714 GCA_039707655.1 Elymus sibiricus | reverse complement strand
GGAGCCTGTAGTGCTAAAACATCATGGCCGGAGGTGGTCGGGATGTCCGCTGAGAAGGCCAAAGAGATCATCCTCCGGGACAAGCCCGATGCCCAGATAGAGGTCATCCCGGTCGATGCGATGGTCACCCTGGACTTAAATCCCAACCGTGTACGCATTGTCGTTGCCGTCGCCAGCACCCCTGTGGTTGGCTAACAAGCTTATTATGCATGAATAATAAATAACTATGTAATGGTGAAATAAAGACATGCTGAGTATCAGCATATCATGGAAGAACTTTCTGTATGGTATACTTATATTATGGAGGAATAAAGACATGTTGAACATCAGCATACCATGGATGTAATTTCGGTTTCATATGGTTTTACTCTTACCAGACATGGAATGAGCCTTGGCGCCCAACATGTGAGTTAGTATGTTAATCTAAGGTTTGAATAATAGCTATTATGTTATATTTTTAGCTGGTCATTTTATCATATTGCCCATGGAATCCTATAAACTTAAATAGTTGATTCACACTAACTCCAATTTCTTACCATTCATCAATGCATGAAAAAAGATCCACCTTTAAAACGCACTGTGCATCCTACTCATTTTCAATGAATATTTCACAACTACACAATATTATATCTTATCTTCTATATCTAAATAGATGCTCCCACTACATGATTTTCCTAGGCCTTCCTTGAGCCACGTCATCACCATTCCTACCGGAGTCGCCCGCATGATTTACGCAAAGAAAACCATGCACATACTCCTTTTGTTTTGCCAATCAGATCCAGAATTGCGTTGTACAATTCCATGTTTGCACCTGACTTTCCCAGGGTAGGTGCCCATGTCTAACGCAGGTCATCGTGCTAGCACAACCCATTTAATTAACGCACTATGACCTTCAAGTTCATCTTCCCCGGAGTTAAATGCGCCATTGATACGTCAACTTGTCCATGTCGCTTATTTTAGTACATCGTCTCCCAAATGTTACATTTTGCACCTAAAGTCATCCCTTGTGCTCAGATTAGTACAAATGGAGATTCGTGGCAAAGTTCTTATTTGCCAAAAGGGAACACCTTCAATGACGAGAAATGGCACAAGAGTCACATCACGTGCGATGCTACGTTTTGCAATTTTTATAATAGAAACATCGGCGTTTCCCGTAGACATTTCGCAGGTCCACACCCATCTCCATCATGATGGAGGTGGTGAAATAATCACAAGAGAAAAATTATCGTCCACCGATGGGTTTTGAACCCGAAATCTTACGCCATGCCAATGCTGCCGCATGCTGGCATCCTATCCACTAAACAAAATGTTTTCTTTGCTACATGCAGAAGAAACTGTTATTATATGTGCATTCTTGATCGATTCTTGACAATAGAGGTTTGTGGGGCATCACTCTAAGCCGTTTAGCAACATTTAGATCTATATAGCGCAATCTAGCGAGCTAACGCTTCAACCATTATTTCTCATAGACCGCAATTTAATTTTATGAAATTTATTTGCATTTGGGTAAATAAGTATATTATAAATAAAAACAACTGAAAGAAGAACTTTTCCTTTTTCTTTCTTATAAACTTCGTTTTTTGAAGTACATGTGGCTAGGTTGCATTGGACAACAAGAATAAACACTATGCGGTTTTCTTATGTTTTTCTTGTTTGTATCAAAATCATACATAGTCATTGTTCATGATTTTGTAGTTTTTGGTAAAAGTGAGAGATTTATTTCCTCATTTTTCATCCCCTTTCACCTGGAATGTACTTAAATTCTTCTCCTTCGCCAATCAAAACACGATAAGTAGTGTTTTCTTAAGTGTGGTACATGCCAGACTATGTGGTACACCATGATGATGATGTCATAGCGGAATTAGACACGATGTTCATACTGTAGTTATCATGATGCTTCATCGTGCACAGTCAAAAATATTATCAAACGCACCCTACAAAATTTGTTTAATATTTTTTTGAATAATGTCACAACAACCGCTTGTGTTTATTCATTGTATAAGGAAAACTAAGTAACACTTCCGCATCAATTTAACTTCGCACGTTTTACCACACGGGAAATTATATGGATTTGTCAACAAATTTTTACAATTTATAATCAGGTCAACCCTACACTCATGCACCGACCGATTCATTATTTTTCCTTTATGTTTTTATCTTGTTTGCATTTATTCATGTTACGCTAGTATCTCTGTCAAATTATGTTTGTTTCTTATTCGTTGGTTTTTGCATCTCCTCAAACATTTCTTTTCGGTATGGATTTGTTGTTGTACTTCTTGGGATTTTTTTCTTGGTTAAGAAAGAGGAGCGACCGTAGCCATTTGATCTCATTAACCGACTTTCTCAATGCCATTGGAGGTGCATCTTACAACATTTTTCCTTTACAGATGAGCATCAGTTTATCTAGTGATATGCACCCAAATTGATAATGCAAATTTATTTTTAATGATATATAAAATGTGATATCTCGTCACCTTGAACCATCCATCACGTGAATTCGTGAAGCTTATCATCCTTTCCTTAACACGTTTCCCCTTGCCATTTTCTGTACATTTTCTCTTTTCTTTTTTTCTAATACTTTTTGTACGTTTTCTATATGTCAATCTGTTTGATTGTGTACGTTGTAAGTACATGTTGTTTTCAAGCGCAAAGAAAAACCGAGGACACGTCATGCATCTTCTGTTAAGAGAGTAAATGACGACAAGCATGGATGCACATGTACATTTAGATTTTCATCAGTTACCCATTTCTTTGTTTATGATAGATAAGCATCACTTTATCTAGTGATGTGTAGCCACGTCAATCATGCGCATTAAGACAAAAATTCAGCATGATACAATGTCAAGTTGCTGCACCCCATGTGATGATTACTTGGTGTCTACACTATGGTGTACTTCTCAAGTTAGTTAACTGCCTAGTATAAATAAGATCCACAAAGTAGATGCTATACCATCAACATCTTCTTACACAGCGAGAACATCTAAACAATTCTTCAGGTGAATGTGTGTAACACATGATCGATCTTTTGTTAACCCATTTTTCCAGGGATTATGTTATTAACGTTGTAATTATGTTGGTCCTAGAGTTCATTGAAGAACATGAGTTCCATGGAGGAAAGTGTCCTGAAGTACCCAGAGCCTACCGAAGGGAGCATCGGTGCCTGCAGTGCTAAAACATCATGGCCGGAGGTGGTCGGGATGTCCGCCGAGAAGGCTAAAGACATCATCCTCCGGGACAAGCCCGATGCCCAGATAGAGGTCATCCCGGTCGATGCGATGGTCACCCTGGACTTAAATCCCAACCGTGTACGCATTGTCGTTGCCGTCGCCAGCACCCCTGTGGTTGGCTAACAAGCTTATTGTGCATGGATAATAAATAACTATGTAATGGTGAAATAAAGACATGCTGAGTATCAGCATATCATGGAAGAACTTTCTGTATTGTATACTTATATTATGGAGGAATAAGACATGTTGAACATCAGCATACCATGGATGTAATTTTGGTTTCATATGGTTTTACTCTTACCAGACATGAAATGAGCCTTGACGCCCAACATGTGAGCTAGTATGTTAAATCTAAGAGCATCTCCAGCCGCGGCCCCAGAGGACCCCCCCAGGCCCCTTTTTCATCGCCGGCGGGTGAAACAATTCCCAGCCGTGGCCCCAAGACGCCGATTTTCGCCGGTTGGGGCCTTTTTTTGGGCCGGCGAACCCAGGCCGAACCCAGGGCGCTGGGGGTCTCCTGGGGGCGCCGGCTGAAGCGAAAAGGCGGGTGGGGCCGAGGTGTCGGCGAGACCGGCTGCCACTTCCCGCCTCTTCCCCCCTCCTTTTCCCTCTATCCCGCCGTTTTCCCCCGGTCCTTCTCTCCATTTCCCTCCATCTCCCTTCCTTCGCCGCCATGCCGCCGAAGAAGTACGCCGCCCCTCGCCAAGCCACCGCCCCCGCCGTCGCCAAGCCGCGCAGGGCCCGTGCGCCGATGGCAAGACCGCCGGGATTGACAAACGCCGAGTGGAAGGCCAACGTCGAGCGAAGGGAGGCGGTGACCACCGATCGCCACAACAGGCTCCTCATGAAGAAAGCCCGGGACGTGGCGGCGGCGGCGGCGGTTGAGCAGGAGGTGTCGTCTCACCGGCCGATCTTCCCGGGGCGACAGCCGGCGGGCCCGTTCCCACAAGGCGCCGGCCATCAAAGCGTCGCTTCGGGCGACCCGCACTTTCCTTCGCCGACCTTCCCTTCACCGGCATGAGGATACGTGCCGTCGCCGGAGTACGGCGACGGCGACGCCCTTGGCAGATTCAACCCCAACATTACCTTCCCGCGCACGCCTTCCGCCTTCTCCGCCGGCCACCCCAACGCCCAGTACGGCTATGTGCCCTCGCCGACGTACTCCGGCTCGTCCGCTATGGCTCGGCGCGGATCGAGTCCTGCGAGAAATGGGCCGAGGTTCGGCATCAACTCGCCAACAAGGACGGCGCGCTCAGCCCGGACGCGCCTGTTCCTGGGGCGGCAGAAGGGCGGCCAGACGGGAACAAGAAGGCGAAGAAGACCAGGAACGACGCGCCGGCTGCCGAGCGCCTGTAGGCATCGATCGAGCAGTGCATCGCCGATGCAAAGACCCACTCTGCCCTGAGGGAGGAGAAGACGGAGACGAGGTGGTCGGCGCTGATGACGAAGCAGGACGCAAAGCTCGACCTCCTCAGGACCAACGTCGCCGCGAAGAAGCGCAACACCGACCTGGCGTTCCTCATGGGAGGCGTCACGGCGGACATGGACCCGCTGGTCAAGGCGTGGTACCTGGCGGAGCGCGACCTCATATTCACCCGCATGCCGGCGCAGCCCTCCGCACCGCCCACGCCGCCGCCGAGCCCGCCCGCGTCTCCGACTTTGGACGTGCCCGCTACGCCGACCTCGCCGACTGCTACGTCGACCGCTACCTCGCCGACGCAGAACTCTCCGGCCGAGGACGACGGGGAGCCGAAAACCTTTTGAGAAGTTCTGCTCCCGCATTTTTTTGTACGCCGAACCTTTGGCATGTTTTGATCGCCGAACCTGTGGCGATCGCCGAACCTATGGCATGATGGACGCCGACTGTGGCATGGCCGACGCCGAACCGTCGTTTTTTGGGCAGCGGGAAAATGAATGTTCAAATTGCATGCGCCTTCCCGGGGCCGCGACTGGGAAGCCGAGCCCCCCAGGCCGATTTTAGCGCCGGCTCGCCCCCAGGCAGCGCTATTTCGGGCCCCGGGGGGGGGGGGACAACGGCTGGAGATGCTCTAAGGTTTGATTAATAGCTAATATGGTACTCCCTCCGTTCCACAATGTAGTGCGCCCACGCTTTTCCAAATCTAAGTTTGACCATGAATTTGACCAACGAGACCGATTGCGGCGGGAGCAAAAACTATACCACTGAATTCGTATTTTCGACACGAATTCAGTGGTATAATTTTTTACCCCCGTCGCAATCGGTCTCGTTGGTTAAATTCATGGTCAAAGTTCAAGTTCGGAAACCGAGGATGCACTACATTATGGAACGGAGGGAGTATATTTTTAGCTGGTCATTTTATCATATTGCCCATGGAATCTTATAAGCTTAAATAGTTGATTCGCACTAACTCCAATTTCTTACCATTCATCAATGCATGAAAAAAGACCCACCTTTAAAACGCACTCGGCATCCTACTCATTTTCAATGAATATTTCACAACTACACAATATTATATCTTATCTTCTATATCTAAATAGATGCTCCCACTACATGATTTTCCTAGGCCTTCCTTGAGCCACGTCATCACCATTCCTACCGGAGTCGCCCGCATGATTTACGCAAAGAAAACCATGCACGTACCCCTTTTGTTTTGCCAATCAGATCCAGAATTGCGTTGTACAATTCCATGTTTGCACCTGACTTTCCCAGGGTAGGTGCCCATGTCTAACGCAGGTCATCGTGCTAGCACAACCCATTTAATTAACGCACTATGACCCTCAAGTTCATCTTCCCCGGAGTTAAATGCGCCATTGATACGTCAACTTGTCCATGTCGCTTATTTTAGTACATCGTCTCCCAAATGTTACATTTTGCACCTAAAGTCATCCCTTGTGCTCAGATTAGTACAAATGGAGATTCGTGGCAAAGTTCTTATTTGCCAAAAGGGAACACCTTCAATGACGAGAAATGGCACAAGAGTCACATCACGTGCGATGCTACGTTTTGCAATTTTTATAATAGAAACATCGGCGTTTCCCGTAGACATTTCGCAGGTCCACACCCATCTCCATCATGATGGAGGTGGTGAAATAATCACAAGAGAAAAATTATCGTCCACCGATGGGTTTTGAACCCGAAATCTTACGCCATGCCAATGCTGCCGCATGCTGGCATCCTATCCACTAAACAAAATGTTTTCTTTGCTACATGCAGAAGAAACTGTTATTATATGTGCATTCTTGATCGATTCTTGACAATAGAGGTTTGTGGGGCATCACTCTAAGCCGTTTAGCAACATTTAGATCTATATAGCGCAATCTAGCGAGCTAACGCTTCAACCATTATTTCTCATAGACCGCAATTTAATTTTATGAAATTTATTTGCATTTGGGTAAATAAGTATATTATAAATAAAAACAACTGAAAGAAGAACTTTTCCTTTTTCTTTCTTATAAACTTCGTTTTTTGAAGTACATGTGGCTAGGTTGCATTGGACAACAAGAATAAACACTATGCGGTTTTCTTATGTTTTTCTTGTTTGTATCAAAATCATACATAGTCATTGTTCATGATTTTGTAGTTTTTGGTAAAAGTGAGAGATTTATTTCCTCATTTTTCATCCCCTTTCACCTGGAATGTACTTAAATTCTTCTCCTTCGCCAATCAAAACACGATAAGTAGTGTTTTCTTAAGTGTGGTACATGCCAGACTATGTGGTACACCATGATGATGATGTCATAGCGGAATTAGACACAATGTTCATACTGTAGTTATCATGATGCTTCATCGTGCACAGTCAAAAATATTATCAAACGCACCCTACAAAATTTGTTTAATATTTTTTTGAATAATGTCACAACAACCGCTTGTGTTTATTCATTGTATAAGGAAAACTAAGTAACACTTCCGCATCAATTTAACTTCGCACGTTTTACCACACGGGAAATTATATGGATTTGTCAACAAATTTTTACAATTTATAATCAGGTCAACCCTACACTCATGCACCGACCGATTCATTATTTTTCCTTTATGTTTTTATCTTGTTTGCATTTATTCATGTTACGCTAGTATCTCTGTCAAATTATGTTTGTTTCTTATTCGTTGGTTTTTGCATCTCCTCAAACATTTCTTTTCGGTATGGATTTGTTGTTGTACTTCTTGGGATTTTTTTCTTGGTTAAGAAAGAGGAGCGACCGTAGCCATTTGATCTCATTAACCGACTTTCTCAATGCCATTGGAGGTGCATCTTACAACATTTTTCCTTTACAGATGAGCATCAGTTTATCTAGTGATATGCACCCAAATTGATAATGCAAATTTATTTTTAATGATATATAAAATGTGATATCTCGTCACCTTGAACCATCCATCACGTGAATTCGTGAAGCTTATCATCCTTTCCTTAACACGTTTCCCCTTGCCATTTTCTGTACATTTTCTCTTTTCTTTTTTTCTAATACTTTTTGTACGTTTTCTATATGTCAATCTGTTTGATTGTGTACGTTGTAAGTACATGTTGTTTTCAAGCGCAAAGAAAAACCGAGGACACGTCATGCATCTTCTGTTAAGAGAGTAAATGACGACAAGCATGGATGCACATGTACATTTAGATTTTCATCAGTTACCCATTTCTTTGTTTATGATAGATAAGCATCACTTTATCTAGTGATGTGTAGCCACGTCAATCATGCGCATTAAGACAAAAATTCAGCATGATACAATGTCAAGTTGCTGCACCCCATGTGATGATTACTTGGTGTCTACACTATGGTGTACTTCTCAAGTTAGTTAACTGCCTAGTATAAATAAGATCCACAAAGTAGATGCTATACCATCAACATCTTCTTACACAGCGAGAACATCTAAACAATTCTTCAGGTGAATGTGTGTAACACATGATCGATCTTTTGTTAACCCATTTTTCCAGGGATTATGTTATTAACGTTGTAATTATGTTGGTCCTAGAGTTCATTGAAGAACATGAGTTCCATGGAGGAAAGTGTCCTGAAGTACCCAGAGCCTACCGAAGGGAGCATCGGTGCCTGCAGTGCTAAAACATCATGGCCGGAGGTGGTCGGGATGTCCGCCGAGAAGGCTAAAGACATCATCCTCCGGGACAAGCCCGATGCCCAGATAGAGGTCATCCCGGTCGATGCGATGGTCACCCTGGACTTAAATCCCAACCGTGTACGCATTGTCGTTGCCGTCGCCAGCACCCCTGTGGTTGGCTAACAAGCTTATTGTGCATGGATAATAAATAACTATGTAATGGTGAAATAAAGACATGCTGAGTATCAGCATATCATGGAAGAACTTTCTGTATTGTATACTTATATTATGGAGGAATAAGACATGTTGAACATCAGCATACCATGGATGTAATTTTGGTTTCATATGGTTTTACTCTTACCAGACATGAAATGAGCCTTGACGCCCAACATGTGAGCTAGTATGTTAAATCTAAGAGCATCTCCAGCCGCGGCCCCAGAGGACCCCCCCAGGCCCCTTTTTCATCGCCGGCGGGTGAAACAATTCCCAGCCGTGGCCCCAAGACGCCGATTTTCGCCGGTTGGGGCCTTTTTTTGGGCCGGCGAACCCAGGCCGAACCCAGGGCGCTGGGGGTCTCCTGGGGGCGCCGGCTGAAGCGAAAAGGCGGGTGGGGCCGAGGTGTCGGCGAGACCGGCTGCCACTTCCCGCCTCTTCCCCCCTCCTTTTCCCTCTATCCCGCCGTTTTCCCCCGGTCCTTCTCTCCATTTCCCTCCATCTCCCTTCCTTCGCCGCCATGCCGCCGAAGAAGTACGCCGCCCCTCGCCAAGCCACCGCCCCCGCCGTCGCCAAGCCGCGCAGGGCCCGTGCGCCGATGGCAAGACCGCCGGGATTGACAAACGCCGAGTGGAAGGCCAACGTCGAGCGAAGGGAGGCGGTGACCACCGATCGCCACAACAGGCTCCTCATGAAGAAAGCCCGGGACGTGGCGGCGGCGGCGGCGGTTGAGCAGGAGGTGTCGTCTCACCGGCCGATCTTCCCGGGGCGACAGCCGGCGGGCCCGTTCCCACAAGGCGCCGGCCATCAAAGCGTCGCTTCGGGCGACCCGCACTTTCCTTCGCCGACCTTCCCTTCACCGGCATGAGGATACGTGCCGTCGCCGGAGTACGGCGACGGCGACGCCCTTGGCAGATTCAACCCCAACATTACCTTCCCGCGCACGCCTTCCGCCTTCTCCGCCGGCCACCCCAACGCCCAGTACGGCTATGTGCCCTCGCCGACGTACTCCGGCTCGTCCGCTATGGCTCGGCGCGGATCGAGTCCTGCGAGAAATGGGCCGAGGTTCGGCATCAACTCGCCAACAAGGACGGCGCGCTCAGCCCGGACGCGCCTGTTCCTGGGGCGGCAGAAGGGCGGCCAGACGGGAACAAGAAGGCGAAGAAGACCAGGAACGACGCGCCGGCTGCCGAGCGCCTGTAGGCATCGATCGAGCAGTGCATCGCCGATGCAAAGACCCACTCTGCCCTGAGGGAGGAGAAGACGGAGACGAGGTGGTCGGCGCTGATGACGAAGCAGGACGCAAAGCTCGACCTCCTCAGGACCAACGTCGCCGCGAAGAAGCGCAACACCGACCTGGCGTTCCTCATGGGAGGCGTCACGGCGGACATGGACCCGCTGGTCAAGGCGTGGTACCTGGCGGAGCGCGACCTCATATTCACCCGCATGCCGGCGCAGCCCTCCGCACCGCCCACGCCGCCGCCGAGCCCGCCCGCGTCTCCGACTTTGGACGTGCCCGCTACGCCGACCTCGCCGACTGCTACGTCGACCGCTACCTCGCCGACGCAGAACTCTCCGGCCGAGGACGACGGGGAGCCGAAAACCTTTTGAGAAGTTCTGCTCCCGCATTTTTTTGTACGCCGAACCTTTGGCATGTTTTGATCGCCGAACCTGTGGCGATCGCCGAACCTATGGCATGATGGACGCCGACTGTGGCATGGCCGACGCCGAACCGTCGTTTTTTGGGCAGCGGGAAAATGAATGTTCAAATTGCATGCGCCTTCCCGGGGCCGCGACTGGGAAGCCGAGCCCCCCAGGCCGATTTTAGCGCCGGCTCGCCCCCAGGCAGCGCTATTTCGGGCCCCGGGGGGGGGGGGGGGGGGGGGGGGGACAACGGCTGGAGATGCTCTAAGGTTTGATTAATAGCTAATATGGTACTCCCTCCGTTCCACAATGTAGTGCGCCCACGCTTTTCCAAATCTAAGTTTGACCATGAATTTGACCAACGAGACCGATTGCGGCGGGAGCAAAAACTATACCACTGAATTCGTATTTTCGACACGAATTCAGTGGTATAATTTTTTACCCCCGTCGCAATCGGTCTCGTTGGTTAAATTCATGGTCAAAGTTCAAGTTCGGAAACCGAGGATGCACTACATTATGGAACGGAGGGAGTATATTTTTAGCTGGTCATTTTATCATATTGCCCATGGAATCTTATAAGCTTAAATAGTTGATTCGCACTAACTCCAATTTCTTACCATTCATCAATGCATGAAAAAAGACCCACCTTTAAAACGCACTCGGCATCCTACTCATTTTCAATGAATATTTCACAACTACACAATATTATATCTTATCTTCTATATCTAAATAGATGCTCCCACTACATGATTTTCCTAGGCCTTCCTTGAGCCACGTCATCACCATTCCTACCGGAGTCGCCCGCATGATTTACGCAAAGAAAACCATGCACGTACCCCTTTTGTTTTGCCAATCAGAGCCAGCATTGCGTTGTACAATTCCATGTTTGCACCTGACTTTCCCAGGGTAGGTGTCCATGTCTAACGCAGGTCATCGTGCTAGCCCAACCCATTTAATTAACGCATTATGACCCTCAAGTTCATCTTCCCCGGAGTTAAATGCGCCATTGATACGTCAACTTGTCCATGTCGCTTATTTTAGTACATCGTCTCCCAAACGCTACATTTTGCACCTAAAGTCATCCCTTGTGCTCAGATTAGTACAAATGGAGATTCCTGGCAAAGTTCTTATTTGCCAAAAGGGAACACCTTCAATGACGAGAAATGGCACAAGAGTCACATCACGTGCGATGCTACGTGTTGCAATTTTTATAATACAAACATCGGCGTTTCCCGTAGACATTTCGCAGGTCCACACCCATCTCCATCGTGATGGAGCATTAGTAGAAAAAGGGCCATTTGTCCCGGTTCCAGAGGGCCATTTGTCCCGGTTCTGGAACCGGGAATAAAGGGTCGGGACTAAAGCCCAAAACCTTTAGTCCCGGTTCGCTTACCAACCGAGATAGAAGGGGCTCCACGTGGCCGGTGCTGGGAGCCCAGGCAGGAGGACCTTTAGTCCCGGTTGGTAACACCAACCGGGACCAAAAGGCAGGACCTTTAGTCCCGGTTGGCAACACCAACCGGGACCAAAAGGAACTGGGGTTTTTGTTTTTTTAAGGGGGGGGGGGGGGGGGGGGGGTTAGGAGGGTTTGTAGGGTTAATTGAGGTGTTTCATATTGTGTTAGCTATCTAATAGAGAGAAGTGTCCTCTCTTTCTTGGTCGACGCTAGCTACTATAGAGAGAACTCGACACGCTAGCTAGTAAGCAAATGAAGGAACCATTAAGTACACAAGATCGTCATGAACATATACACAGAGAAGTGATCGACCTCTCTTTCTCCGAGAGATTGGTCGAACAACAAGTTTTCGTATATCTATCCGACGCTACTAGCTACATATATACAATATAAGATCTCTTACAATCCCTAACATTTAATGTCAAATTCCAGATGGTATTCTCCGGCTTTATTTATGACGTGGTCAAGAAAGAATCCCGCCAATTCCTCTTAAATTGCTCGTATGCGATCATGTGGTAGGAGTTCATCCCACATCTGCCACATCTAATTTGAAGAAGGGGGTCAATACATATATATGAATGAAACTCAACACAAATCATGGTAATAAAATAAAATTGTGAATATTATTGCTTACGCACTTAAAATTGTTTTTCAGAGTAGCCCCGCTTAGGGGTCGTCGCGTTGTAGATGAACTCGCAAACGTAGTATCCATAAAAATCATTCCCTTTTTCCTGCCACAAGCACTTTACGAGAAATAGAGTTCAATCAAACTGATAATCAAGCATGATAAATGGTATTGATGAAGCTAGTAGTACTTACTTTCAGGTGTGTAAATTGCAGCTCCCTCGGCAGTGCCTGAACAATTGCGGTGAACTCTTTCCAAACCCTGCCAGACAAAGAAAATAATTACTTGATATCAGAAAATGAACAAAGTTGCCGATATGATGCGATAATGATCGATTGAAGTTACTTCTGGAGCATTTCAGTCATGCCCGCATATTCCTGGGGATCTTTTCGTTTCGAGTCTAAGACGATTACTACTCCCCGCTCAAGCTTAATCTCTAGCAGAATATAGTGGAAACTGCGCACGCATGCATAACTCATCAATTACATTACTATAACCTCGAGTAATAAGGGAAACCGAATATGCACAAGACAGTAACACTCACTTGAAGTTGTAAGGAAAGAGTATTGTCCCTTTGTTTTGATTTTTAAGCAACGATTGTAGGAAGTTGTCCTCGGTTTGTGTGACATTGTTTTTAACCGTAAACTCATGTATGATATTTGGGTTAATGAACCCAATGTCATAGATTTGTGCTTTTCTGCATTCGACGATCTTCAATCTGCATAATATAGTGAGGATAATTATATATACATGCAATGAAAGAGCTGAGCTATATATATAGAGAGACTTAATTACAGAAGTAGTACTTACAGACAGTAGCAAGTCACGATTGTTTTGTCGAGGGCCTTTTGATTGTATAACTGGAATATCTCGTCAAATTCAACAGACAACTGATCCATTCCAACGAGGTCGTGCTCCTCTTTAATTTTCAGCGTCAAAGTATCCCTACCAGACTCGCTGCAGGTTTTCATGTACCAATCATGGAATCTTCGCATCATCGTTGTTAGAGGAGGATGATCAGGTTTGACGAGAGGCCGCCTGTACCGGTAACTGAATTCGTCCACCTCCAACGGCTCAAACTGTACATCATCGCTCAGGTAATCACCAGCATTGGAACCGGGCACCATCCCCGGATGATTAGCGACGATATCGCTAGACACCGTGAGCGGGGGGCACGATTGGTTCGCCTGTTCGCCGAGCTGGGGAATTTTTTTCCCACTTCTTCGTTTTATTAACCTTGCATCACTGGAAGTACTTCCCGACTGCCGCGCATCTTGATATGTCTTTTTAACACAGCGGACAAAGTTGGAATCCGGCGGAGGCGGTGGTGGTCGCTTCAGGGCATCGATAGTGCGCTTCACTTTCACCGGATCTAGCTTCTCCTTCGGAGGTGGAGTTTTCTTTGCAAAATGGGCCCTCAATTGCTCCTGACATATCTCCTCGTTTTCAGACTCGGTCCTCTCATATGGTAACTTTTCCAGAGGCTTGAGAGATGGACCGTATCTGTATTTCCTCCCGCCTCTGCTTGTACTGCTAGCCGCCGGAGCGGCGGCGTCTCTCTTCAGTCGTTGCTTATGAGGCGGAGAAGGAGGCGGAGTGCTCCGACGCGCCGGAGGAGCCGGAGCGGCGGCGTCTGTCTTCCGCCGTTGCATATGAGGCTGAGGAGGAGGCGTACTGCTCCGACGTGCCGGAGTAGGCGAAGGAGGAGGCGGAGTGCCCTCACGCGTCGGAGGAGCCGGAGAATGAGGCGGGGTGCCCTGATCACTCACCGGAGGAGGAGGAGGAGGAGGCGGAGTGCCCTGACTCGCCGGAGGAGGAGGAGGAGGCGGAGGCGTCCAGTTTGTAAGCTTGATGTACTCCTTCTGCCATAGACATGTACTCCTCAGGGCACGACCCAGCCGATTCTCCCCTTCACCTGTAGAGTGGTCAAGCTCGAGCTCCTCAAATCCCTCCATTACTTCATCCACCATCACAACAACATATCCATGTGGAATTGGACGGCAGTGAAAAGTTCCGTTGGGTTGAGGAGGTGCAACAGAGCAGACAGCCGCCAATAAAGTGAGGTTCCGGCATTTCGTCATAAGCTGGCAATGTTGAGCCTCCGTGATAGTATCCACGGGGTAGCTAGGAGACGTGAAGTCAGGCTGAACGGGCTCCGTGGAAGCGACGCTGCTTCTCCGCTGAGATGGCGGGGTAGCTTCTGTGGTAGCTTCGTGCCGCTGAGATGGTTGGCCGGCAGCTCGCTGGCTCTCAGCTTCCTCTGGCTTTTGTAGTCTTGCATTCAGCTTCTGAATTTCGCTCAGCTCCGCTTTCCTCTTTCTCTCCCGGCTTCTGTAACCGCCTGCGTCGGGAAACCCAACCTTCCACGGAACGGAGCCTGGTGTGCCTCGTGTTCGTCCAGGGTGCTCAGCATTCCCTAGGGCCTCAGTCAGCTCGTCCTTCTCTCTGTCAGGAATGAACGTCCCTTCCTGCGCTGCGGTGATATACTCCTGAAGCTTGTTCATGGGTATCGCAAGTTGCTCGTTCGTCCAACGGCACTTCCCTGTTTCAGGGTCCAAAGTTCCCCCAACCCCGAAGAACCAAGTCCTTGAACGGTCTGGCCAGTTCAATGTCTGTGGTACGACGTTTTTAGCAATCAGGTCATTCTCAGCTTTGTCCCACAACGGCCGGGCTTTGAGGTAACCACCTGACCCCGTGTGATGGTGATACTGCTTCTTTGCAGCATTGATCTTGTTTGTCTCTGACATTTTCTTACTCTTGTCCGATGTCTTGTAGGCCACAAATGCGGGCCAGTGATCACCTATCTTCTCAAACCGGCCGGTGAATTCTGGAGTCTTCCTTTTGTCGACAAACTTTGATTTCAACTCATTCTTCCACCTCCTGAATAGATCTGCCATCTTCTTAAGAGCACACGCCTTGACCATTGGCTCTATAACTGGCTTATTCGGATCCTCCTATGGCGGTAGGGTGAAATTTGCCTTCAGCGCGGTCCAAAGATCATCTTTCTGTCTATCGGTGACATAATCACCATCAGGGGAGCCGTCCTTAGGCTTATTCCATTGCTTGATGCTGATCGGGATGTAGTCCCTAACAATAGCTCCGCACTGAGCAGAAAATGCGTCCTTGGTCCGCTTGGGTTCAATCGGATGGCCATCGTGCGCGAGTGCTGTGATCGTGAACCTTTCTTCCTTGCGCAACCTCTTCTTCGGGCCTCGTCTCGTTACCGAAGTTTGGCTCGATCCGGAGGGCTATAAAAGAAGAAAGAAGAGTTAATTAATATATGTACATACCAAAACAATTAATGCATCAATTAGCTAGTCAGCATAGGCTTAATTAATATATATACCTCGTCGGACTTTGCAACAGCTCCCTCCTCCGTTCGGTCACCGGAGCCGTCATCATGGTCTCCTTCTTCCTCCGGCATTCGGTCACCGGAGCCATCATGATCATGTCCTTCCTCCTCCATTGTTCGATCACCGGAGCCATCATCCTCTCCTTCCAGACCATCGGTGTCGTTGAGATACGACAAGATATCACGTCCGTCGTGGATTATGTCCCCCAACAACTGTTCTTGTTCCAAGTCTCTTGGATCCATAGTTTCTGCAAATATTACAACATGGCAATTAATATACAAACATGAATGTCGTCCGACGTCCGGACCGCCTCTCTCATGAATGTCCGACGTCCGGTTTGGGGTGGCCTCGACAACACTTCTAGGGTTTGGGGTGGCCTCGACAACTCATGACATATTTTCATTATTTTTATTTCTTTAACTCAACGACAACGACATACATACATGGAAAAAATGTATATCGACCCCCCCCTCATGTCGAAGTTATCGGGGAGGGGGTATATCGACCCCCCCCCCTCATGTCGAAGTTATCGCGGAGGGGGTATATCGACCCCCCCCCTCATGTCGAAGTTATCGGGGAGGGGGTATATCGACCCCCCCCTCATGTCGAAGTTATCGGGGAGGGGGTATATCGACAACGACATACATACATGGAAAAAAAATGCTATCCATCTTTACATACATAGCCACATACATATATTATATATTATCATTAACTCATGACATATTTTCATTATTTTTCTTTCTTTAACTCAACGACAACGACATACATACATGGAAAAAAATGTATATCGACCCCCCCCCCCTCATGTCGAAGTTATCGGGGAGGGGGCGATCTCTTTCTCGTTATTTTTCGTGTGTCCGTGTCGCCGTATCCGTGTCCGTGTCCGTGTCGCCGTATCCGTGTCCGTGTCGCCGTATCCCTGTCTGTGTCCGTGTCGCCGTATCCGTGTCCGTGTCGCCGTATCCGTGTTCGTGTCTGTGTCGCCGTATCCGTATCCGTGTCCGTGTCCATGTCGCCGTATCCGAGCAGGGACCATGGGAAAGGGGGCTCACTGGGGGGCGGCGACGGGGCGACGACGGGGCGGCGACGGGGCGGCAACGGGGAGGCGACGGGGACGGGGGCGGCGACGGGGACGGGGACGACGACGGCAGGCTCGGGGCGGCGCGCGGCGACGGCGACGAGGAGCGGGCGGCGACGGCGACGAGGAGCGGGCGGCGACGGCGACGGCGACCTCGGGGCGGCTCGGGGAGGCGACGGCGTCGAGGGCAGCAGCAGCAGCCTGGCGGCGTGGAGAGAAGAATGGCGGGTGGGGCGAAATTTCCTAAGTCTTGGTTATATAGCAACCACCTTTGGTCCCGGTTGGTACCACCAACCGGGACCGATGATGCGGAGCATCCCACCATCATCCCCATGGACTCTACACCATCACACCAAGCCACAAAGGGACCCATGACTAGAGCCCCGGCACGTGCTATTGAGCACGAGGTGACATCTCTCATGTATGATTCTTCCTTTGATGTTCATGGAACTTGGATGCTACCTCAATCGGAGATCCTTTGCATGATCAGGTACAATGAAAATGGAGATGGTCTAGAAGATGCTCGTAGCGGAGGACGTCAAGTTTGGAAGGAAAAGGGAGAAGCTATGGACAAGGCCCAGCTCTCGGACATCCGGACAGCCTCGGACGTCCGACGCCTGAAGACCGACCTCGCCAGGAAACTCCAGGACGCCCCAGCGCTCGGACGACCGACCACGGCCGGACGTTCGGCCTCCGGACGACCGAACCCGTCCCGGAAATCCGTAATGACACCAGTACCGAATCAACCGAATCTACGGATTTCCGAAGACCCCAGATGACCGAGCCCCGGACATCCGACCACCTTCGGATGTCTGGACCCCCGTGAAGCCCCGGACGTCCGAGCCCGTCCGGACGTCCGATGCCTGTTGTGCGCAACCGCTCGGGCCTTGGCCCATGTACCCCTTCGTCTCGCCTTTGCCTATTTAAACACCTCCCCCTCCTCTCTCTAGGGTTAGCTTGTGTTTAGCAAATACTTTTGTTGAGCCTAGCTCCATTACTTCCTCCTCTTGTGGAGTTGCCCTCCACCGGAGAAGATCCAAGTGATGCCAAGGCCCTCTAGAGGGAAGATCTTACGAGATTCAAGGCCTCCTCCCCCGGAGTGAGGAAGAACTACCGGTTACTTGTATCCGTCCGTTGTTTGTGGATCTAATTACCTCGTGTGTTTGCTTGTTCTTAGTGGATGTGTGATCGAAGTTTGTCCATGAGTTTGTGATTTCTCTCGTGATTTCTCCCTTTTCCCCCCTCCAAGTGTGAAAAGATCGACGCACACGGGCGTGCCCCGTATCATATTGGTATCATGAGCCACGTTGATTCACATCTTGGAGTCTTCCCCTTCGTTTTCTAGCCAATTTTTGCTTTGTTTTGACCTAATTTCGAAAATCCCCACAAAAATAGACATACCAAAATTTCTTGGATTTGTTGGATTTGAGGAGATTTTGTTGATTGTGATCCGTGGATCTCGTTGTGGACAAGTGGATCTACCTTTTCCCCGCCTTCTCCATCAATTCCATCCGCAAAATCGCCCGATTTTTGCCCAAAATTTTTCTTTGCTTCAAGTTCTTCCCGCGGATCCCGTAGGTGTCGGACGACCGGCTCCTTACGGACGTCCGGCCTCCGGACGACCGGCCCCGCTCGGATGTCCGAACAACTCTGACGAAACTGAATTTTTCCCTGACAGTTTTGTTTCTTCTCCGCCATTTCTTCCGCAACCCAATTGCAATTGAGATTTTGAGCCGCGAGCATCGCCACTTCCTACGGTGTTTCGGCTAAGTAGGAGTGGTTCTTCATCGACATCGCCGCTCATCATCGCCCCGGATCGTCGCCAACCAACTCTTCATTGACACCAACCGTAAGCAAGGACGGTAACCGCGACGACAGTCTTGTCTCTACCCTTGCCATTGCATTGTTACCCCGAGCCTATTTGCGTCACTTACCTATCAAGACTAGCCATTGAGTATTGTCGGGCTACGCTACTTGTGCACTTTAGTGATACATAATGGCAAGGGTAGAGACAAGAGTGTCGTCGCGGTTACCGTCCTTGCTTACGGTTGGTGTCAATGAAGAGTTGGTTGGCGACGATCCGGGGCGATGATGAGCGGCGATGTCGATGAAGAACCACTCCTACTTAGCCGAAACACCGTAGGAAGTGGCGATGCTCGCGGCTCAAAATCTCAATTGCAATTGGGTTGCGGAAGAAATGGCGGAGAAGAAACAAAACTGTCAGGGAAAAATTCAGTTTCGTCAGAGTTGTTCGGACGTCCGAGCGGGGCCGGTCGTCCGGAGGCCGGACGTCCGTAAGGAGCCGGTCGTCCGAGACCTGCGGGATCCGCGGGATGAACTTGAAGCAAAGAAAAATTTTGGGCAAAAATCGGGCGATTTTGCGGATGGAATTGATGGAGAAGGTGGGGAAAAGGTAGATCCACTTGTCCACAACGAGATCCACGGATCACAATCAACAAAATCTCCTCAAATCCAACAAATCCAAGAAATTTTGGTATGTCTATTTTTGTGGGGATTTTCGAAATTAGGTCAAAACAAAGCAAAAATTGGCTAGAAAACGAAGGGGAAGACTCCAAGATGTGAATCAACGTGGCTCATGATACCAATATGATACGGGGCACGCCCGTGTGCGTCCATCTTTTCACACTTGGAGGGGGGGGAAGGGAGAAATCACGAGAGAAATCACAAACTCATGGACAAACTTCGATCACACATCCACTAAGAACAAGCAAACACACGAGGTAATTAGATCCACAAACAACGGACGGATACAAGTAACCGGTAGTTCTTCCTCACTCCGGGGGAGGAGGCCTTGAATCTCGTAAGATCTTCCCTCTAGAGGGGCCTTGGCATCACTTGGATCTTCTCCGGTGGAGGGCAACTCCACAAGAGGAGGAAGTAATGGAGCTAGGCTCAACAAAAGTATTTGCTAAACACAAGCTAACCCTAGAGAGAGGAGGGGGAGGTGTTTAAATAGGCAAAGGCGAGACGAAGGGGTACATGGGCCAAGGCCCGAGCGGTTGCGCACAACAGGCGTCGGACGTCCGGACGGGCTCGGACGTCCGGGGCTTCACGGGGGTCCGGACATCCGGAGGTGGTCGGACGTCCGGGGCTCGGTCATCCGGGGTCTTCGGAAATCCGTAGATTCGGTTGATTCGGTACTGGTGTCATTACGGATTTCCGGGACGGGTTCGGTCGTCCGGAGGCCGGACGTCCGGCCGTGGTCGGTCGTCCGAGCGCTGGGGCGTCCTGGAGTTTGCTGGCGAGGTCGGTCTTCAGGCGTCGGACGTCCGAGGCTGTCCGGACGTCCGAGGCTGTCCGGACGTCCGAGAGCTGGGCCTTGTCCACAGCTTCTCCCTTTTCCTTCCCAGCTTGACGTCCTCCGCTACGAGCATCTTCTAGACCATCTCCATTTTCATTGTACCTGATCATGCAAAGGATCTCCGATTGAGGTAGCATCCAAGTTCCATGAACATCAAAGGAAGAATCATACAGGAGAGATGTCACCTCGTGCTCAATAGCACGTGCCCGGGCTCTAGTCATGGGTCCCTTTGTGGCTTGGTGTGATGGTGTAGAGTCCATGGGGATGATGGTGGGATGCTCCGCATCATCAATGCCACCTTTGGTCCCAGTTGGTGCCACCAACCGGGACCAAAGGTCTCTTTTCAGCAGCCCAAAGGGCGGGAAGCAGAGACCTTTGGTCCCGGTTGGTGGTACCAACCGGGACCAAAGGTGGGCATTGGTCCCGGTGGGTGCCACCAACCGGGACCAAAGGTGGGCATTGGTCCCGGTTGGTGCCACCAACCGGGACCAATGGCCTTGCACAACATTTTTTATTTATTTTTTTCCAGTATTATTGTTTTGTTTTTTGCTTTATTTATTTATTTTAATTTTTTTCCAGTATTTTTCTTCTGTTATTTTAGTTCATTCTTTTTAACAAATAAATACTTTGATAAGTTTAGTTGCATAATTTCCATTGTTTTGTTTTGTTTTTTGCTTTATTTATTTTTGTTTTATTTTTTGCTTTATTTATTTCCATTGTGTTTTATCATTATATTCTTTTTGCTATTAATGTTTTGAACAAAAAATACTTTGATAATTTTAGTTGCATAATTTTTATATAATTATAGTTTCAAAAATACTAGAGGTTTATAAAAGCTTTTTAGTTGATTCTTTTTTGAACTCCACTACCACGATGTTTTGAAAGAAATTAAAAAGCACTTCAAATGAACTCTGAAAAGGTTGAAAGTTGGCATGGTGTCATCATTTCACCCACATAGCATGTGCTAAAAAGTTGAGTGGGTTACGGCAAAAACTGTATGCACTTCGTGTACAAAATGGGCAATCTCTTTCGAAGTATCATGGTTTCAGACGGAAACTCATCTGTTACAAAGGGATTTCATTTTTTTTGAACTTATTTGAACTCCATACTTTTTGTGTGTTTAAAATGCACCATTCAAAGCCACATCATCAATTTTCAACCCTTTCTGACTTCATTTGATATTTTTCATGCACTTACTGATTTTTTTTAGCTAAATAACCCTGAAATTAACAAGCACTTCAAATGAACTCTGAAAAGGTTGAACGTTGGCATGGTATCATCATTTCACCCACATAGCATGTTATAAAAAGTTGAGTGGGTTACGGCAAAAACTGGATGCACTTCGTGTACAAAATGGACAATCTCTTTCGAAGTATCAGGGTTTCGGACGGAAACTCATCTGTTACAAAGGGATTTCATTTTTTTTGAACTTATTTGAACTCCATACTTTTTGTGTGTTTAAAATACACCATTCAAAGCCACATTATCAATTTTCAACCCTTTCTGACTTCATTTGGTATTTTTCATGCACTTACTGATTTTTTTGAGCTAAATAACCCTGAAATTAAAAAGCACTACAAATGAACTCTGGAAAGGTTGAAAGTTGGCATGGTATCATCATTTCACCCACATAGCATGTTATAAAAAGTTGAGTGGGTTATGGCAAAAACCGGATGCACTTCGTGTACAAAATGGACAATCTCTTTCGAAGTATCAGGGTTTCGGACGGAAACTCATCTGTTACAAAGGGGTTTCATTTTTTTGAACTTATTTGAACTCCAGACTTTTGTGTGTTTAAAATGCACCATTCAAAGCCACGTCATCAATTTTCAACCCTTTCTGACTTCATTTGGTATTTTTCATGCACTTACTGATTTTTTTGAGCTAAATAACCCTGAAATTAAAAAGCACTTCAAATGAACTCTGAAAAGGTTAAAAGTTGGCATGGTATCATCATTTCACCCACATAGCATGTTATAAAAAGTTGAGTGGGTTACGGCAAAAACTGGATGCACTTCGTGTACAAAATGGACAATCTCTTTCGATGTATCAAGGTTTCGGACGGAAACTCATCTGTTACAAAGGGATTTCATTTTTTTGAACTTATTTGAACTCCAGACTTTTTGTGTGTTCAAAATGCACCATTCAAAGCCACATCATCAATTTTCAACCCTTTCTGACTTCATTTGGTATTTTTCATGCATTTACTGATTTTTTGAGCTAAATGACCCTGAAATTGAAAAGCACTACAAATGAACTCTGAAAAGGTTGAAAGTTGGCATGGTATCATCATTTCACCCACATAGCATGTTATAAAAAGTTGAGAGGGTTATGGCAAAAACTGGATGCACTTCGTGTACAAAACGGACAATTGAGCATCATCCTTTCTATTTGTCTTTTGTTTCTTTCTAAGTGTCTTTGTAAAAATGGAGTTGGAAAAATGAAATATACCGTCGGAAAATGAAAGGATTTCTAGATAGATCAACAAAACACATGGTTTCCCCTACATACAGCCCGACGGTGGCTCATGAGTGCCCGCATATGAAATGCACCGTCGGACCGTATGCAGGGTATCCGAATGATTTGTATTCGGTCGATGAACTAAAGGATTTCTAGATAGATCAACAAAACACACGGTTTCCCCTGCATACAGCCCGACGGTGGCTCGTGAGTGCCCGCATATGAAATGCACCGTCGGACCGTATGCAGGGAATCCGAATGATTTGTATTCGGTCGATGAACTAAAGGATTTCTAGATAGATCAACAAAACACACGGTTTCCCCTGCATACAGCCCAACGGTGGAAATATGAAATGCACCGTTGGACCATATGAAGGGAATCCGAATGAGTACACACACTAAGTGTCGAACATGTCCGAGAGGTGGGTTATATATAGGGTCGTGTGCCTCTTTAGTCCCAGTTGCTAGCACGAACCGGGACTAGTCGTTATAGTGCTGATCCAACAGCTCACAAGCGCTTGAAAGAAACACACGATCCGTGTGCTTCTTCCTGATTGGTACGACCTTCACCGCCCAAGGTTATAAAGAGTGGAGAGGGTTACGGCAAAAACTGGATGCACTTCGTGTACAAAACGGACAATCTCTTTCGAAGTATTAGGGTTTCATACGAAAACTCATCTGTTACAAAAGACATTTCATTTCTTCACATGTAACTGCAATGATATAGTTGTGGAGAGAAAGTCTTCACTTTTTCTTCGCTTGTGTCCTTTGCTTATTGCGCCGTAACCATGGATAATCTTCATCGTTTAAGAGGGTGCTTGGGTCAGCCTTGACTTTGAAGGGAGGAATTTCATGAAACTTTTCATAATATTCAGACATGTCTGTCTTGCCCTCCAATCCCACGATGTCTCTTTTTCCTGAAAGAACTATGTGGCGCTTTGGCTCATCGTATGATGTATTCGCTTCCTTATATTTTCTTTTTCTCGGTTTGGTAGACATGTCCTTCACATAGAAAACCTGCGCCACATCATTGGCTAGGACGAATGGTTCGTCTGTGTATCCAAGATTGTTCAGATCCACTGTTGTCATTCCATACTGTGGGTCTTCCTGTACCCCGCCTCCTGACAGATTGACCCATTTGCACTGAAACAAAGGGACCTTGAAATCATGTCCATAGTCAAGTTCCCATATGTCCACTATGTAACCATAATATGTGTCCTTTCCCCTATTGGTTGCTGCATCAAAGCGGACACCGCTGTTTTGGTTGGTGCTCTTTTGATCTTGGGCGATCATGTAAAATGTATTCCCATTTATCTCGTACCCTTTGTAAGTCAATACAGTCGAAGATGGTCCCCTGGCCAACGAGTACAACTCATCAGAAACAGTGTTGTCACCCATGAGACGTGTTTGCAACCAACTGCCGAAAGTCCTGATGTGTTCATATGTAATCCAGTCATCACACTGCTCCGGGTGTTTGGAGCGCAGAATATTCTTGTCTTCATCGACATACGGGGTCACCAAGGTAGAATTCTGTAGAACTGTGTAGTGTGCTTGAGACCAAGAATGCCCGTCCCTACATATTATTGAGTCTGCTCCTAGCGTGCCTTTTCCAGTCAGTCTCCCCTCATACCATGATTGAGGGAGACCAATCTTCTTAAGGTCAGGAATGAAGTCAACACAAAACCCAATGACATCCTCTGTTTGATGGCCCATGGAGATGCTTACTTCTGGCCTAGCGCGGTTACGAACATATTTCTTTAAGACTCCCATGAACCTCTCAAAGGGAAACATATTGTGTAGAAATACAGGGCCCAGAACGACAATCTCGTCGACTAGATGAACTAGGACGTGCGTCATGATATTGAAGAAGGACGGTGGGAACACCAGCTCGAAACTAACAAGACATTGCACCAAATCACTCCTTAACCTTGGCAGGATTTCTAGATCGATCACCTTCTGAGAGATTGCATTGAGGAATGCACATAGCTTCACAATGGCTAATCGAACGTTTTCCGGTAGAAGCCCCCTCAATGCAACCGGAAGCAGTTGCGTCATAATCACGTGGCAGTCATGAGACTTTAGGTTCTGGAACTTTTTCTCTGCCATATTTATTATTCCCTTTATATTCGACGAGAAGCCAGACGGGACCTTCATACTGAGCAGGCATTCAAAGAAGATTTCCTTCTCTTCTTTGGTAAGAGCATAGCTGGCAGGACCTTCATACTGCTTTGGATGCATGCCGTCATTTTCATGCACACGTTGCTGTTCCTTCCGTGCCTCCGGTGTATCTTTTGTCTTCCCATACACTCCCAAGAAGCCTAGCAGGTTCACGCAAAGATTCTTCGTCACGTGCATCACGTCGATTGCAGAGCGGACCTCTAGGTATTTCCAATAGGGTAGGTCCCAAAATATAGATTTCTTCTTCCACATGGGTGCGCGTCCCGCATCGTCAGTCGGAACAGATAGTCCGCAAGGACCCTTTCCAAATATTACTTGTAAATCATTGACCATATCAAGTATGTGATCACCAGTACGGAGGGCGGGCTTCTTCCGGTGATCTGCCTCACCTTTGAAATGCTTTCCTTTCTTTCGACATTGATGGTTGGTCGGAAGAAATCGACGATGCCCCAGGTACACATTCTTCCTGCATTTGTCCAAATATATACTGTCGGTGTCATCTAAACAGTGTGTGCATGCGTGGTATCCCTTGTTTGTCTGTCCTGAAAGGTTACTGAGAGCAGGCCAATCGTTGATGGTTACAAACAGCAACGCATGTAGGTCAAATTCCTCCTGTTCGTTCTCATCCCACACACGTACACCTCTTCCATTCCATAGCTGTAAAAGTTCATTAACTAATGGCCTTAGGTACACATCAATGTCATTGCCGGGTTGCTTAGGGCCTTGGATGAGCACTGGCATCATAATGAACTTCCGCTTCATGCACAACCAAGGAGGAAGGTTATACATTCATAGAGTCACAGGCCATGTGCTATGCTTGCTGCTCTGCTCCCCAAAAGGATTAACGCCATCTGCACTTAAACCAAACCATACGTTCCTCGGGTCACCTGTAAAGTCGCTCCACTTTCTCTCGATCTTTCTCCACTGCGACCCGTCAGCGGGTGCTCTCAACTTCCCGTCTTTCTTACGGTCTTTTTTGTGCCATTGCATCAACTCGGCATGCTTTTTGTTTCTGAACAGACGTTTCAACCGTGGTATTATAGGAGCATACCACATCACCTTGGCAGGAACCCTTTTCCCGGTGCGTTGGCCCTCAACATCACCAGGCTCATCTCTTCTGATCTTATACCGCAATGCACCGCATACCGAGCATGCGTTCAAATCCTCGTACGCACCGCGGTAGAGGATGCAGTCATTAGGGCATGCATGTATCTTCTGCACCTCCAATCCTAGAGGGCATAGAACCTTCTTTGCTTCGTACGTACTGCCGGGCAATTCGTTATCCTTTGGAAGCTTCTTCTTCATTATTTTCAGTAGCGAACTAAATCCCTTGTCAGATACACCATTGTCTGCCTTCCATTGCAGCAATTCCAGTGTGGTACCGAGCTTTCTGTTGTCATCTTCGCAATTTGGGTACAACCCTTTTTTGTGATCCTCTAACATGCGATCGAACTTCAACTTCTCCCTTTCACTTTCGCATTCTCTCTGTGCATCAACAATGACCCGGCGAAGATCATCATCGGGCACATCGTCTGGTTCCTCTTCATCTTCAGCTTCCCCCATAGCAGCATCACCGTATTCAGGGGGCGGGTAGTTGTCGTCATCCTCTTCTTCTTCGTTGTCTTCCATCATTAGCCCTCTTTCTCCGTGCTTGGTCCAAACATTATAGTGTGGCATAAAACCCTTCTGAAGCAGGTGGAAGTGAAGGGTTTTATAGTTGGAGAAAGCCTTCGTATTCTCACAGACAGTACATGGACAATGCATAAAACCATTCTGCTTGTTTGCCTCAGCCACTTCGAGAAAATTATGCAGGCCCTCAATATACTCGGAGGTGCGTCGGTCACCGTACATCCATTGCCGGTTCATCTGCGTGCATATCATGAATAGAGAAGTGACCAAATTAATAGAAATCCATCATCACATTAAAGCCAAATTACAGTAGTGACCAAAATAAATACATAACGTTCATACATAGTTCTCATTATTGAACAACATATAGCTCTCTAGAGCATCTAATTAAAACATATATTGAAACTATAAAATTTAAATGCAACAACAAATGCGATCATAACCGCAACTAAGGTACCAATTGATCCAACGGCATAATGATACCAAGCCTCAGTATGAATTGCATATTTTCTAATCTTTCTAATCTTCAAGCGCATTGCATCCATCTTGATCTTGTGATCGTCGACGACATCGGCAACATGCAACTCCAACTTCATCTTCTCCTCTTCAACTCTTTGTAATTTTTCTTTCAAGTAATTGTTTTCTTTTTCAACCAAATTTAACTTCTCGACAAGAATTTCTATGTCGATTGGAATTTCCGGTTCACATACCTCCTAGATTAAAAAATCTATGTCACGTTGGTCGGCATAATTGTCATAAACACTAAATAAAACAAATAGTTATAAAAGATAATATATACCACATCAAAATCATAGACCGGACGAGGGCCGACGTGGGCGGATACCATGACCATGGCACTATATAATAACAAACAATAATAAAAGTAAGAAAATTACACAAGTATCTATCTTAATGATACAAGTAAGAACTTTTTTTTTTTAGAAAGAAGATAAGAAGAAGAGGCTAACCACGGTGGTGCCGGCGCCGAGATGGACGCGGGCGATCGACGGCGGTGAGGACGGGGACGGGACAGGACGGACCGCCAAACCTAAACAAATCTTGAGAAAAATGGAGCTTGGACAAGGAGCTTCGAGAGGAGAAACCTTAAGTGTGGCTCGGGCATTTCATCGAACACCTCATGTGCATAGGAGGTGAGCTAGAACACCACAAAGCTCTCCCCTCGCCGGCCAGAAAAACAGAGCAATGTGGAGTGCTCTGCTCGCTGGCGGGGGGGGGGGTATATGTAGGCATCTCGTGGCTGGAACCGGGACTAAAGGACCCCATTTGGTCCCGGTTCCAGCCACAAACCGGGACCAATGCTTGTGGGCCAGGAGTCCAGCCCATTGGTCCCGGTTGGTGTCTGTAACCGGGACCAAAGGGGTCAGACGAACCGGGACCAATGGCCCACGAGGCCCGGCCGGCGCCCTGGCCTCACGAACCGGGACCAATGCAGCCATGGGTCCCGGTTCGTGAGTGAACCGGGACTAATGGGCTGGCCCGGCCTGGACCAAAGCCCTGGTATGTACTAGTGGAGGTGGTGAAATAATCACAAGAGAAAAATTATCGTCCACCAATGGGTTTTGAACCCGAAATCTTACGCCATGCCAATGCTGCCGCATGCTGGCATGCTATCCACTAAACAAAATGTTTTCTTACGCCATGCCAATGCCAATGCTTACGAAAATATATGTCATACAGAATCTCAAGAGTCTAATTCAGTGTTCTAGATGTTAAACCGAGTGGAGTAATGATTCCAAAAGGTCCTAGAGAGGGAAAGAAAATATTGCTACAAATGTAGAATGAAAACCAATAGCTAGGTTTCCCACCTTTGAGTTTGTACTAAATTTTGTGGGTCTTGTCAAATGAAGGCCAAAAGAAGCGTAATAAGGATGACCAACCTAAGAAGCACAACTAGCTCTGCCTCTCTAATCAAGGCGATGAAAAGAAGTGAGGTGACGACAAGAAGTGAGGTCCACGGAAAAACAAGGAAGAGAATAACCATGAGAGAAACTGGAAAACAATAAAAAAAGTTCTTCAATATGGTTCTTTGAGGCTCCCGTGATGCCTTATTTAAAAGTCGTAGTTGGATTGGCAGATGTAGATTACTTATTACTGGTCACTGGAGTAAATAAATTTAAAGAGTATTCCATTAATCTATTTCTGAACTCCGAAGTAAGAGATTTTTTTTGGTTGGTCTAATAAACAAAAGGATTGGATTGAAGTGCCATGGATCTGGTGCAGGCTGCTAGGTTTTGCTGTTCAACTGCAACTATTTCTGTCTTTGCACTATTGCCCTTGGATGATAAATCGTTGGGCTAGATGTGGTGTTGGTTGGGAATGTATTTTTCTAGTTGTTTCTTGGCACTGGGGTTATGTCTTGTTATGATTCCTTGGTGTAAAGATTATGGAGTGTCTCCGAGGAAGAGCAGAGCTTGACTCCATAAATTGATGTTTGCTGCACTCACACTTACATCTCAACTTTCAGGCATGTCACTCAACACAGTAACCAGACAAGCTCAGCAATCTCAAATGAAACCTGAAAACATTTTTTCCTTATTCCATCCATCGTCGCGGCATTAACCGAAAGAAACAACACAAAAGAAGAAGAAGAAAATGGGGAAATGCAAAGACGAGGAGCAACGACTCTCAAGGATGGTTCAATGTGTTCTCTGGATGCAGCATCTCAGCCTGGAACATCGATCAGTTGTCTTTGGTAGGGTAGGAGGCCATCTTGTTGATGCCGCAGAGGCCCTCGCCCTTGCCGGTGCCCCTCTTCATCCTGATGTACCCCTTCTCGCCCCACTTGGCGCCCCACGAGTTCTTCACGATGATGTAGTCGTGCCCCTTGCCCTTGTCCGACCCGTACCCGACCGCCGCCACGCCGTGATCCAGATGCGCGCCGCACGGACCGTCGAAAACCCCCTATAGAGGAACAAAAAATGTGTTTCAGAATATAGAAGCTGTTTCAAACATACTTCAGAGCCAAATGTTCAGACAAAAAAGTTAGTGCTTACCCCGCTGTAGAACTGGAAGTGCCTGCCGGAGGCCTCGATGGCGACGGAGACGGGCTGGTGTGCGAGCGCCTTGATCAGCGCCTGCTCATCCTTTGCCGGCACGTCCTCGTAGCCGCTGATCGACACCGCCTCGGACTCGCTCTTCTTGCCGTCGCCGCAGCTGCCTTCCTCCATGAGGTACGGGTAGGCCTCCTCGGTGTGGAGCCCGCCGCTGGAGGCAATGTAGGAGAAGGCGTAGTCCATCATGCCGCCGTTGCAGCCACTGTTGCCGTCGACGCTGCAGTCGATGAGCTCCTGCTCCGACAGCGCCGTCAGGTTGCCCGTCACGATGGCGTTGATCCCCTCCACCGCCGCCACCGTCGAGAAGGCCCAGCAGCTGCCGCACTGCCCCTGGTTCTTCACGTCCGTCACCGCGCCCTTCTTCCTCCAGTCCACCGCCTTGGGCAAGTCGTGGGCAGCCACGTCCTCGTACCTGAAGCTCCGGCTGCTGCTCCGGCGAGCCGGAGCAGGGCTGAGGCCGAGGTAGGCGGCCTTGAACTCGGCGTGGGTGAGGTCGGCGAACTCGTTGAGGCCGAGCCAGTAGCTGGTCACCTCCCGGTTGATCTCGTCGATGAGCTTCAGGTTGTCCTTGAACACCTCGAACCGGTGCAGCTTCTCCTCGAAGCTCGCGTACGCCTTCTGGTGCTTGGCCAGCCACTTCTCGAACAGCTCGATGAGCCTGTCGTGCGACGACAGGTCCTCCTCCGAGTACCCGACGATGGAGAAGTCGCTGTTGCGAGCCACGCACACGCCGACACAGAGGAGAAGAACAGCAACCGAGAGCTTGGAAGCCATGACTGATACCTGGAATGGAAGTGTTGGTTGCAGGATGGAAGAGACAAGAGAGCATGCAATGTATTTGTAGCCTCAGTTTCAGGCTTTCAGCATGCGATTGAATTGCTTCAAAGCAAAGGCAATGGAGAAAAAGAGAGATGCAGAGCTTGCCATTGCCATTGCCATTGAGTGTTTAAATTAAATCATGGCAAGGCTTTAAGCTTTGATCTCTGATGGCAAGACTTGGCTTCCAAGCATGTAATGCTGGGTGCAGAGAGAGCATCCCTTTCTGTCTGTGGTACCTGCAAAAAGTTCAGAGGAAACCTTATTGGTGCCTGTGAACCTCATTCAAAGCAAAAAATCTTAGTGCATGTATCTGAAGTCTAAACTGAAGAAGGAAACTGTACATATGCAACCTGATGGGAGGATGAACTATCAGTGTCAAGAGATTGCCATGAGTCCTTTTCCATGTAAATGCTTCTTGTCTGTCCTCAGCAAGCTGAACATAGCAAGGTAGTACAATGTTTCTGTATCTGTTCACCAGATTGTTTCAGGAAACAGTAGATTGTTGAGTTTACTTTGAGAAAAAAAAGGCATACCGTTTCGAAAAGATGCAAGGGAATGTTACCTCCTGTTGGCCACACTTGCTACTTGGAGTAAAAGAGGGGCATCAAGTTCATCATGCTGTGTCATGTGCTCATTTCTCTTTTGCAGACCATACAGAAGTCAAAACAAGCAAGATCCAAGCAAAATAATAAAAGTAATTTCTTGTTGGCAGCTTTTAGCTCTACAAGGCTACAGGAACATATTTCTTGGGTGCAAAATGGAGCACATATATTCAGAGAAATGCATAGCTCAACAAACTGGAGACTTGATTTTAGAAATCGTAACACAAATATATTTTTCTTACTTCATGTACTTAGTTTTTCATTACAGGGTTGATAATTTTGGTAAGCGATTTTTTCAGTAAAGCTTCTACTTGGCTCTATCCAGAGCTCCAGTAATTAGCTTACCGAACATTTTGACAAGAGTAATACATAAGAAGTGGTACTTTATTCAGTGCACGGTATCAAGATCAACATCACCAGAAATATTATCAGCTAAAGGCTCACTCCCAAGATACATAAGGCGCAAAACTCTGCGATACTGCAGAACTGTCGTTCCAGAACATCACGAGTGAAACATAATGTTCAGTCTCAGCATATATATAACCATTCTACATAGCGATAATCAACATAGGTATCTCTTGATGGAGTTTGAAGCTAGCACCGCGGCAATGGATGGTGGCCCTTCACGTTGGCTTCTCGTAGCTGTTCTGGTCTCTGAACTCCGCTATCTTACTTTTGATGTACTCTCCCATATTAGGCTGGATAAACATGTGTGTGGGGTCAAGAATGTGCACGATGAACTTCTCCGATGCGGGCATTGACGCGTTCATATTAACAATGAACTGCGCCATCGGTATATCACTGGGAAACAAAAAAGATAAACTAGTGGATCAAGTAAAACCGCAGAGTGATGGTCAAATGAACAAAACGGTTGATCCTGTTGGGATTTATGAGCTTACCAGGAGATGAACAACCCCTTGATTGCATTAACCATCTTTCAATGTGCTCGGTACAGCAGAATATTACCTGTTTGGCAAACAGAACAACCAAGTCATTTGGAATAGTAATGTTACTGAAACATTTACAAACAATCTGACACATATCATGTAAACAATGGTGTTCTACAGTGGCACCGGGTGATACCATTTAGCCAGGAGCAGAGAGAAAACAGGGGGAGGAGGGGTGGAGGATCATGAGGCTTCATGGTAAAAGGATCAAAACTAAATGGACTAAAAGCAAAATGCCCAAATCACAGCGGTTAGTGGTCTGGCTTCTTCTATTTATTTCTCTGAAACACCAAGTACCAACTGTCTACACCTTCAGTTTGGATCGGGACCATCAAAATGGAAAAGAGAATCCAGCATGTGCCGGAGTTTAGGGGAACATACACCCAATGCATGGATAATGCAAATGTGTTACATCACATGGCAGATCTGGGTTAACAATCTTTCAAAATAAACATACTGTTAATATTTCAGTGGTACTCTTTGGGAAAGGCAGATGACTGGGTGAAAATTGGGGATAAACATGTAAAGGGTACACACAGTAAGCTACAAAATCAGGGCATCCAGAGTAGATTTGTTGAATCAGGAAAAAAACATAACATCAAAGGCAGCTTGTAAGTATCAACCAAATTTACACCAGAAAAGATCAGTTAAAGAGTGAAGTGAACAAGATTGGGAGTGATATCTAAATATTCAGTTGAAGAGTGAAGTGAACAAGATCGGTTGAAAGGTCACATGGCAGGAGCTGAGTTAACAATCTGTGCGAATGAACATGCTGTTAATATTTCAGTAGTACTATTTGGGTAAGGCAGCAGATTAGAAACGTCCATAGAACTGATGTGGGACGGATTAGATGACTGAAGGAATACTGTGGATAACATGTAAATGAATTGCACAGACATGACGTTCGATCGCTCCCAGCAAGCAATATCTGGTACAGATGTTAAGTGGCAAAATCACTATTTCCTACTTCAGAGCAAATTTATGAACCAGGAAAATGGCAGCAAAGGCAGATTACAAGTACCAACCAAATTTAGAACCAAAAACTATCAGTAGAAGACCAAAGTGAACAAGATCCAGAATGACATCTAAGTGAGCTGCATCATAACCATCATTAATTTCCCAAACAATGTTTGGTAGAATTATGCAATCAAGCATTTGACAAAACAGGGGATTTCAGCTCATCTAGATGAAACGTAATATCTGGGTATAGAGCAAATGATTCTTTGCGGGCTCACATAATTGGATCTGGTCAATGCGCCCACCAGATAATTCGCAATTTGCATACATACATAGGCCCGTTAATTTGCTTGATGGGGAATCAATCACCGGTGTGAACCGGGGCGTGCCACGATTAGCTACGGACGTGGTGAAGGGGCACAAACCTACAGGACAGACTAGAATGGCGGCGGATTGAAAGGCGTCAGTCAGGGTGGAACCTGGAGGAGGAGACGCCGGCGGCGCGCGGGGGGACGAGGGGCGGCAGCGTCGTCTTCTGGATGGATGGACGTATGGGTGCAGCGGCCGCCGTAGGGCGGTCTTGCGGGGAGAGGAAGGCGGCGCTGCGCAGGGACACGGCTCGACGGCGGCGGAGTGCGTCGGGTTGGGAAACTTGGGATCCGTCGGCAGGGCACGGACGGTGGAAGGAGGTGGTGTGGATGCTGATGGGCCAAATGTATATGACGAACAGCCCCCTTGGTTGCAAACGCCCACGCGTGGCTGGCCCAATAAACCTTATAGTACTCCTTTTATTACTATTTCTATTAAAACAATTGGAAGTATATACATCACAAATACAAGTTTTTAGAAATATTGTCGAAATATTTCCAAAAACAATATATTGGAAAAAAAATTAAATATGTTGGAAAAATATTTTTGTAGGAACATGTTTTGTAGAAAACATGGAAATTGTACTGTATATACCGCGACATTTCCTTTTTTTGCTAGAGAACATGTGCCCATAGAAACTCTTGCCATCTTTTCTTCTGGCCTTGTTCGGTTTCTTAGGATTTTAAGAGGTTTGAAGGGGATTGAAAGGGATTAAATCCCCAGAAAGTCAAAATCCACCTCAAACCTCTCAAATCCTCTCCAATTCCCTTGTGGTGGGGATTAACCGAACAAGCACTAAAGAAAACAAATCCCCTAATTCTACTTGGGTGTCGCTTACAGTTCTGTTTTTGGCAAAAGTTACCATGTGTTCACTAGATAAAAGTTACTAAACTTGTCACTCATTTTTAGCATAAGGAGCATGACATCTTTATCATTTATACCATGGAAAAATTATTTATTAGATCATGGTAGTTTTATCATGTGCAACACGGCAATATTATCTATTTCTGACCATGGCATTTTTGTATCATTAGCATGACATTTTTATTAAGGCGCATGCTACGAATCAGCCGGATGATTTTTCTAGGAAATCATCCGCCTAGCCAGTCGTCGAATCAATGTGCTGGTGGCCGTTTGATGCAGCAACACCATGACAACAGTCCACCTTAAACGCAGTGCAGCTCGCACCCGGCAAAGCTCCCCTGTAGCACAACGCGACATGGCCATAGCTCGAACGCATCACCGACGGCGTCTGACGAAGCTCCATTGCAGCCCCGACGGAGCTCCAGCGCATCACCGACGGCATCCGACGAAGCTCCATTGCAACGCTGGCGGAGCTCCAACGCAGCACCAATGGCGTCCGACGAAGTTCCATTGCAACGCCGACAGAGCTCCAACGCATCACCGACGGCGTTCGGCGAAGGTCCATTGGAGCGCCGGCTATGCTTTCGCCGGAGTTGAGGGAGATGCCCCGACGCACGTTGCGATGAGCCGCACGGCTACCCTTACAGTGGAAGTGGTGTTGTTGTAAAAAGCAGTAGCATCAGATGTGCTCATCGCAACCTCCTCCACTAGTAGCATCGGCGGCGTTGCAACGCAACACCGCTGTGTGGCGACGGCCGGAGTTGAGGGAGATGACCGGTCGCAGTAATGGCGCTGCTGCAAAAGACATGCATTCTAGTCGCGAGCAGGAACCTTACTGTTGTGCTGGCCGGGGTTGCCCTCCCCCGACTTTGCTACAACTGTGTCGTTGAGCTGCCGGTGTCGATTCTTGTCTGGTTGCATTAATGGCGACTGTTGGCCATGGCGTGTGACTGCAACAGCAGGGTGGCTGCTTCGCCCTATGTTAGCAACAGGGGCGGTGTTGGGGCAGCATCATGCGGCAGTCAGCGGCGACCCCTTCCGGTTCCCAACTGTGGTGGTTGGTGGTGTTCGCCATGGGCCGATGCCCTCTCCTCTAGCTCTGACGAACGAGGACAAAATGGGGAAAAAATGGAACGTGTGGAGGAGAGAGATTGCGAGTAGATAAGACTGGGATGGAGCGGTGGGTGGTGGGGACACGTGGTGCGCACAGGACCCGGTTTACGTTAGGAAGAAATTATTCGGATGAATCCAAACGTTTTCCTTTTATTAATTAGACAATGACATTTTTTTTTATCATTTGTAGCATGTCATTCTTATTAATTATACAATGATACTTTTGTCATGAGTAATATCTCATTTTTATTAGTCCATAGCATTTTTATTAAACAGAAGACATTTTGAATAATTTGACCATGGCATTTTTTTCATTCTTAGCATGACCTTTTTTATTTAATTAGGCCATGGATTTTTTATCATTTTGTAGCATGGAATTTTTATTAATTAGGCCATAACATGTTTATCATTGTTAGCATGAGATATTTATTAGACCATGGCAATTTTAATAATTACACCTTGCCATTTTTATCATTTTGTAGCTTGCCATTTTTAAAATTTTAATTAAACCATGGAATTTTCATCAATTTTTAGAATGTCATTTTTATTAGACCACGGCAATTTTAATAATTACACCTTGGCATTTTTATCATTTTGTAGCTTGCCATTTTTATAATTTTAATTAAACCATGGCATTTTCATCATTTTTTAGCATGTAATTTATTTTATTTTATTTAGACCATGGCATTTTTATCAGTTTGTAGCATGGAATTTTTATTAGACCATGGCATTTTTAATAATTAAACCATGACATTTTTTTTATCATTTTTTAGCTTCGCATATTTTTATTCTTATTATAACATGGCAATTTTATCATTGTGAAGTATGGCATTTTTTTTATTAGACCATGGCATTTTTATCATTTTGTAGCATGGCATTTTTATTAGACCATGGTATTTTTGGTTAAATTGGGCATCACATTTTTTTGCCATGATACTTAAGAGAAAATGTTGTAGGAACCATGGCAATTTTTTTGTAATTTGACATGGTGTTTTTTAATTAAAAACATGGAAAACGTCAAAATAATTTATGTACTCGAAACATGGCGTTTTTTAGAGGAACTTTTTGTACTTAGTTCTCATGGCAATTATTTTTGGGGTTTTTGTACTTACTTTGCATGGCATTTTACATAGAGAAACTTTTCATACTTGCTCCCTTTTTTGTGATTCGTCTCTAATCGAGGATCATCAAGTGACTGAGTACTGGGATCGTCACAACGGTAAGCTTCTCTTTTTTTTTGGTTGGCCTCCAGTACATCATGCCAGCGAGTCAGCAATCAAATTAGGCACTCCTACGGCAAAATTTCGTGTTTTGACCCTTTGTGCTAAGTTTAGCCGGATCCGACCCCCGGTTGGAAAAATTTCGGGATCTGACCCTTTCACCTACCGCCGGAGGCTACGGCGGTAGCATAACACCACCTACCGCCAGGATCCACGGCGGTAGGGAGACGGACGGAGACGGAGGGGACTTGACGGACGGCAGACGGCAGCTGACGTGGCAAAGGGCTTACCGCCGGACCATCTGGCGGTAGGTTTACTAATCCTACCGCCGAGGGACCTGGCGGTAGGGTCCTGGATTGGATAAAGTGAAGGGGGTGAATGGGTGGGCCCCCACACAAACCCAAATAAATCCACTCCATTTGCTTGGGATTTAACCGGTAGATCCGGAGCATTTTTATCACCCAAGGTGCCTCTCCCACTCCCCTCTTTTTGGTTGGTTGAAATCATGTATTATGGTTGATTTGCTCTCTTATTTGCAAATCCTAGTTTTGGATATGTATTGATGAATATGATGCATTTTTGGTTATGTTTGTGCTTTGGATATGTATTGTGGGCCTAGCATTCTTGGGGGTACCTACATCTAGTGCTACAATTAGTGGTCATGTTAGGGTTAGGGTTAGGGTTAGGGTTTAGGGTTAGGGTTAGGGTTTAGGGTTTAGGGTTAGGATTACATATGACCATGTGTTTTTTCATGATTGAATGGAATGCATAGAAATTATTTGTTCAATGTGTGCATGAACTATGTTGTTTGACTTTATTGTTTGCATTGTTCCATTGTTTCCATTAGATGGTAGGCTCATAAATGTTCATTATTTGGACAAGGCGGCTTTTATGAATGGAAATGATGATGAAGGGGAGGAGGCTATGGTTTTTGACACAAGTCCAAGCTTTGATGATCTTCTAGTGAAATTGAGAAGCGTATTACATTGGAATGACCCAATTGCCGAGGTTAAGCTTATTGGGAGGTATGATGTTGGATTGGGAGTAAAGTCCCGATTAAAGAGTATGCCCATCACCTCCCAATTGCATTGGGATGTGTACAAGGAAAAAGTAGACGCATCACAAGACAAGTCACTTGAGATATTTGCCACAAAGGTTGATGCTCCTCCACTTCAAATTGATTTGAACCGCAATGTATTCTCCCCAATACATGATGTTAGTGCCGAGGTGTATGTCCCCAATTCTTCTAGTCAACCACCAAGTAGCCAACCACCAATCAAAGAGGATATCAATGCTAGAGCCATAGTACTTCGAGATGATGCTATTCCTCATGTTCAAGAAGATGCTAGTGGTCATGTTGATGATGATGCTATTCCTCATGTTCAAGAAGATGCTAGTGGTCATGTTGATGATGATGCTATTGGTGACTTTGATGTCATTGTGCACCAACAAGAGGATGCTTATGCGGAAGATGATGAGATCCATTACAATCCCATTGGTGACTTGGATGTCATTGTGCACCAACAAGACATGGACCGTACCCTCCCTTATAACCGTATGTGTGGGTATGGCTCGGATGATGAGGGTCCGGAGGAAGAATTGGATGAGGATGGGTTCACGGCGCAAGAAAATCAAATCTTCAAGAAGGTGACCGGCAAGGAAAGAGGCCCCTCGTTGTTTAGGGATGTTAGTCTTGCGAACAAGGCCGTTGTTGATGGTGGCATGAGATTGGGGTTGTTTGAGCCAACACCGTGCCCCAAAGTCGGTGATCCTCGGCCAAAAGATGAGGATGAGAATTCTCATTTGAAGAAAGGCATCAAGTTTTGTTCTTTGGAAGAGTTCAAGAAATGGTTGTGTGATTACGCCATTAGGAACCATAGGCCATTTGTTGTTGGTCATTCCAACCAAGATGTGCGGTACACCATCAAATGTGACAAAGAAGGTTGCGAATGGAAGGTCCGTGGAAGAAAAATTAAAGAAACCGGGCAATGGGTGTTGAGTAGCTGTGTTGCCACTCACACGTGCATACCACCGGACAAGGCCGACCGAAGCAAGGGACACCGTCAACTCACGTCTGAGTTTCTAGGCTACAAAATGTTGAATCAGATAGCACATGATCCAACCATGAAGGTGAAGTTTCTCATGACTTCGGTGGAGGAACGATTCGGGTACCCGGTGAAGTATGGGAAGGTATGGATGGCCAAGGCAAATGCTATTAGGATGTTGCATGGTGATTATGAGGCCGCATATAACATCCTCCCGAAGATGTTGGGAGCCATTGCTCATCGGAACCCGGGCATGCGCCATCGGGTCGAGTCAATTGAAGGAGTGTTTCACCGTGCCTTCTGGAGCTTTGGCCAATGCATCGAGGCATTTATGTATTGTCGCCCGGTCTTGTCTATAGATGGTACATTCTTGACAGGCAAATACAAGGGCACGTTGATGGTGGCAATGGCCCACTCGTCAAATGATAACGTGTTGCCGGTGGCATTTGCTTTGGTGCCTTCCGAGCACGATGACAATTGGGAGTGGTTCATGGAGCATGTGAGAACAAAGGTGGTTGGCAAGAGAGAGGTATGCATTATATCGGATCGCCATCATGGGATTCTCAAAGCAATAGACGTTGATATTCCGGGTCTTCCAAAGCTTCAACACCGTTGGTGTATGAGACACTTTGTGGCAAACTTTTACCGGGCATGCAAGAGCAAGGAGTTTTGCAAAGACCTTACCCATGTTTGCGTGGCATTCAACACCGACACATTCAAAAGCCGATACGACAAACTCCTCAAGGCATTGGAGAAAAACAAAGGTGGAAAAGATTTATTGACAAGGCATTTTCCCGAGAAGCATAAGTGGGCACGGGCTTATGACGAAGGAGGTATGAGATATGGGGACATGACAAGCAACATGGTGGAATGCTTCAACAATGTGCTCAAGGGTGTCCGCTCCTTGCCGGTCACTGCAATAGTGAAATACACTTTCGTCAAGCTCAACGAGTACTTCCTAAGGCATTCCCAAATCACCGCCAAGTGGATTGGCGAAAAGATGGAATATCCATTCAAGGTTCATGATTGGTTGTTGCATCAAGCGCGCAAGTCTTCTCATCAACAAATCATAAAATACAATGAAAAAGAAATGATCTATCAAATAGATGAGCCGGGTGGGACAACAAGAGACGGTGTGACTTATGGTGGAGTTGCGTACGTGGTACACATCAAAAACCGATGGTGTGCGTGTGAGAGGCCGCACAGGTATCATTGGCCTTGCTCGCATTTGATGACAGCGACACATGCGAGAAACTTGCCCGTATCCGATGGTAGAACGGTGCGGTTGCATGAGTTCACATTGGAACAAACGAGGTTGACGTGGGCGCCTCCGTTTAATCCTTTTCTCGATCCATCACAGTGGCCTGAGTATGATGGCCCACACATTGTGCCAGATCCCGCACTCATGGTGCCTAAAAAGGGAAGAAGAAGAAAGAAGAGGTTCAGGAGTGACATGGATGATATAGCTGGATACACCGGAATGAAACAATTTGGTAGTGGCCATTTCATGGAGGCACCGGACACCAACAATTGTGAAGGATGCAACGAGTCGGGACACAATGTTAGGAGATGCACGAAAAGGCCAAGAACCAACACGGGCACTAGTCAGACGGGTGGAGGTTCCGCTAGCACACGAGGAGGTAGGAGTGTTGGCACGAGTCGTGGCGGACGCACTAGTCTTAGAGATGGCCGTGGAGGAGGACGCACTAGTCTCCGAGGTGGCCGTGGAGGAGGACGCACTAGAGGTGGTCGTGGATCCGGTGGTACTAGGACACGAAGGGTTGATAGAGGAAGGCCTATTGACGTTTTACTTAATCCGGCTGGGTGACATAATAATAACGGTACTTGTTAAATTTTTTGATACTTGTTTTTTTATTAATTCCCTCTATGCAAGTTTATTTATTTCACTAACAAATTTTTTTTGGTTCTAGGCATGGCTTCATCCGGTTCGATCACGAGGCCGCCGTGTGCTAACCTGGAGGACATGCCGAACAAGCGGCGGGAAGCAAGTTTGGACAAGAATAAGGAGAAAGATGTGAAAATTCCAACATGTTGGTGTGGAGATGTTTGCATTGTCAAGGTGTCCACCGACCGTAAGAAGTCATGGACGGAAGGGAGGAGGTTCTTTTTGTGTCCCAACTACGCACATGATCGTGCACGTCCAACTAACGCCTACGATCTTCCACCGGTAAAATACTAAATCGTTGATTCCAAGTAAAATGGTCAATTTGTTATGCCATCATGTTATGAACACTTATTTTGCGTTGCAATGTAGTCACCGCCTCCTCTGTGCAAGTACTTCACATGGATAGATCATGAAGTGCCACAACATATTCAGGACGATCAGTACAAAGATTGTCTTAGGATGCAACGTTTGTTTGAAGAATCGCTGCAACGAGCTGAAGATGAGGCACGTCGTGAGAAGGAGAGAAAGGAACGAAAGAAGCGTGAGGAGGAGAGGGCACGCAGAGAGAAGGCTACTCGTGACGATGAGAGGGCAAGAAAACTTGCAAGGGCTCGCGAAGCGCAAGAGGAGGATGAGGCACGTGACAAGAAAGGGAAGTGGCCTCGTGTTACCCAATAAATTTGTCACATGTCAAATTTATGGTCTTCGAATCATGTCCTCGAACTAATTTGTGCTTGGTATTCGAACTAATTTGTGTTTTGTATTCGAACAAATTTGTGCTTCGTATTCGAACAATGTTTAATGAATTTGAGACTATCAACGTCTGTTATGCAGAAATATAGCTGTTTATCATTGTATGAAATATGTGCTAGAAACACAAAAAAACAGAGCAAAAACAGAGCATTCCTCTGTTTTCACAGCCTACCGCCATGCGATTTGGCGGTAAGATGCCAAATCCTACCGCTAGATACTGCGGCGGTAGGGTGCCCAGAACTAGCAAAAGTTTCTGGCATCTCACATGTTTGTTTTTTTACGGCGGTAGGGTCTGGGACTTTCGAGCCGTGGCTAATTTTGCTCTCTGTGACGGTAGTGGGCATATTTTAAACGGTAGGGTAAGATACCCTACCGCCGTGGGGTTTGGCGGTAGGGTCCTGGACTTTTTTTTTGTTTTCATTCTATCAAACATAAAACTAAATATAGAACATCAAGTTACTTAATATGACATACAAACACCAGGTCCTTGAGGAGTTCAGATGATAAGGTTACAAGTCATAATAGTTCAAACGACAGCACGGTAAAGCAAAGGGGTACATGTCATTATAGTTCAAATGACAAAGGTTACATAGCCTCATGCTAATTAACACCCAATATCTTTGTCGTACGGTCCCGGGTTGCAACATAGAACATCCTGTCTTTCTTTGACCCATGCCCAACGAGAAGCCTGCTTCGGTAGCGACGAAAATGGTTGCCTCACTAACCAATCAATGACCTGGCCATGGTTTTCCACGTCAAGCTGAACATATTCTTCTCTTGTTGTACACAATGCAATTTGCCTTGTAAGATCACGCCTACAATTTTTTTCCTCCTTCTTGAGCTTAGTGATCTGCCTCTGCTTTTTTTTAATTAAATTTTCCGAAGCATCCTTACAGAAATGGTACTTTGAAAAGGCTTTACAAGCCGCATTCAACGCATCAACGGCTTCGACCCAGTGGTTCATCTTTTCCTCAATAAATTCGCGTTGACGCTTCGCCGCCGCCTCAGCAGAAACCTCAGCATAAATGAACGGTTTCATCCTACATTTCGAGGAGTGACTATTCAGGTAACCATAGCCTTAATTATTTTCTTAAGCCTAACACTAACCTCTAACATGACCACTAACACTAGCACTAGATCGAGGTACCCACAACAATGCTAGGCACATAATACAAACGAAATCACAAAAATAACACTAAATGCATCATATTCATTGATTTGACCACAACAAATGATGAAGTTAGTGTTAGGCACCATATCCCCAGGTGAACGGACGATGGTGATAGTGGGCACCATGTAGCCCGGGCTACGAAAGAACTTTGCGAATGATGAACTAGGGTTTACAATAAAATGAGCAAATACACTCAAAATAGATGATTTCAACCTATCAAAATGAGGGGAAGTGAGAGAGGTACCTTTGGGTGATGAAAGTGCTCCGGATCCACCGGACAAATCTCTAGCAAATGAGAGAGATTTGAGAGGCCCTACTGTGAAAAAGAGAGAGGGGGGAGGAGTTGAGCCCAGGGAAGAGGTGAGGGTTGGGGGAGGGGAGGCAAGACCCCACCCAAACACTCCACTTTATATAATCCAGGACCCTACCGCCAGGTCCCTCGGCGGTAGGATTAGTAAACCTACCGCCAGATGGTCCGGCGGTAAGCCCTTTGCCACGTCAGCTGCCGTCTGCCGTCCGTCAAGTCCCCTCCGTCTCCGTCCGTCTCCCTACCGCCGTGGATCCTGGCGGTAGGTGGTGTTATGCTACCGCCGTAGCCTCCGGCGGTAGGTGAAAGGGTAGATCCCGAAATTTTTCCAACCGGGGGTCAGATCCGGCTAAACTTAGCACAAAGGGTCAAAACACGAAATTTTGCCCACTCCTACATCAGGTTAAGCTAACAAATGTCAGGAAGACAGGAATCAATGGCGCGGCACGCTTACCCGAGTAGTTGCACATGGTGTGGACTCGGCCGGCGTAGTTGCTTGCTTACAGGCTAAGCTTTGGAATCCACCTAGTAATTAACATGATCTCCCCGTCCCTAATACAAACACGGTGACCTTGGATGCTGTAATCAGACAATGGCGCAGACCTACCCCCGCCCTCTCTGGACCAAGATATAGATGAATAAAGGGCATATGTGGATATTCATTTCTCCGACAAATATTTCCGGACGAAGGGAGTAACATGTAAAGATGGAAAGACGAACGAAGCTGATTGAAATTTGTGCTAGACATGAATCGAACGGCTAGCAAATTCCCAATCATTCAGATACGATGATTTGTGGCTCTTTAAACTTTTACCACTGCTAATTCAGATCCCATGTCACCCATATGGTTTGAAAACACAGAACCCAAATGGAATCAGTCCAAAGCTACAACCTTAAACCTTTTCTTTGTGTTCTTCCTCTCTCTCTCTCTCTCTCTCTCTCTCTCTCTCTAGAGTCTTTAAAGGGAAGAGAACTAATCAGGACCAGGGGACAAACACAGAGCCGAGAGGCCGAGCTGTCAACTCCCTCAGTGGAACCACCTTCCCGTTTCGTCGGAGAAATCCAAGAGGACCAAAGCGGACTCCCACGGCGCTCTCGTTTGCGTCGCGCCAATGGTGATGGGAAGGCTCCTCGGCATGTGCTTGCTGCTCGTGGCGGCAGCAGCGCTCGCCGACGCCGAAGGCAAAGGGGAGAAGCAGGGTGTTCGTCTGCTGGACGCGGGGAGGCTGGAGAAGTTCGTGGACGAGCTGCCGGACATGCCCGTGCTGCGCGGGTATGGCGTGGCGGAGCGCGGCAGGCTCGTCGCCGGCGAGCTCACCGTCGGCATGTACGACACCATGTGGGTACGTGCATACGAACCGCATATTCTTGGCCTTTTCTTTTTCTCTGCATGCTTTTGTGTTGGAAATTTCGAATCTGCTGTGTCTGGCGACGGCGCACGCGTGGTGACGCCGGAGCTGGTCGAAGTGACTGTCCATTGTGCAGTGTTCTTTTCTTCAGATATCTCAAGGTTTTCATTTCGGAAGGAAAGACAAAAAGTTTGTCATTCTTCAGATATTTCCTTAATTTGCACAAAGAAGAAAAAGACATGTCTTTAATGCAGATACTACCGAGTGTTAAGTAACACGCTGAGCCTCTTAGCGGCAGCTCGGTTAAAGAGCTATGAAACGCTATGGCGCAACCATACCGTGCTAATCCCTATTTGGCGTTTCAATATAAAATTAGTAAAAAGTAAAGAAAAAGTACAATCAGGTGTCAATTTAACATATACTTGACAATTGACATATATGAGCATCCATCCAAATCAATAGAAGCCAGTCACATTGTATCTGAACAAACGCCCCCGCGTCGCCTCCGCGTCGGGCGACTCGGGTGGAGCCGAACCCTAGCCGCCGGGGCTCCGTCCCCTCCTTCCTCCTCCCCGCCGTCACCGCCGGAGGACGCCGTCGGGCTAAGCCCGGCGGCCGACGACGGTGGCGGGGGTTCTCCTTCCTTCCTCGCGCTGGTGGGATGGCGCTGGATCTCACGACGCGGGGAGGCGCGGCAAGGCTCGGGGCCATGGCGGCGCGCCGGCCAGCTCCTGGCGGCGGCCTCGGGTGGCGGCGTGCGTCGTGTGGCTGCTGGGTGGTGCTGGCGGCGTGGATGGAGAGCGTCGTGGAGGGCTTGGTGGAGCGGCTCGGAGAGGATGCGTGCAGGTCTGCCCTCCTGTCAGATCTGTCCGGTCTCGGCGCCTGGAGGCCGGCCTGCGGCGCGGGGGTGGGTAGGGGGCCGTCGGCTCTCTGCTAGGCGGTGGTCTGCGGTGGCCAGGCGAAGCCTTGCTGTCGCCGGCGGCGGCGGGGACTCGCGATCTGGTGCGTCGCGGTCGCCAGGGACGGCGGCGGCGTGACCGGATCGGTTCGCGGCGGCGCGACCGGATCTGTGCCCAGGCGTGGGCCTTGATCGCGGGACTGCCGTCGGCACGGTGGCGGGCGCGACTCGTCGGCAGCTGGGCGGATCCGCCGGGATTCTACCCTTGTCTGGTCCTTGACAGCGCGGGCAACTCCGGGGAAACCCTAGATCTCCTTGGGATCGAGCGATGGCGGCGCTTTTGCATCGTAGTCCCTCTTTAGGGCATCATTTTGGAGTTTACTCCGGTTGAAGGGACCAGCGACGTCGACGGCGCACGTCTGGTGGAGCAACTGCCGATGAAAATCGCGCCGACTACGGTCATGGCGGACGATGGCGGCGTCTTTGATGTCGTTCCCTTGTCGAGGCATCGTCGTTGCAGTCTGCGTCATCAGGCTCGGGATGCTCCGGGGGAAACCCTAGATCTGGGTCTTCCGGATCGGACGATGACGGCGTTTTATCGCTTTCCCTCCTGGGGGTATCGTTTTGGAGCAAGTGGTGGCTGGAGGGATGGTGGAGCGGTGCTTCATCTCACACATTGATGGCGGCGGATATCGGCGGCATGGCGCTGTGGAGACTCGGCGTCCGATGCGCGGAGATGGACTCGCGCAGGAGGAGGTTGCTGTCTGGCGTCATGGTGACGTCGATGGCTGAATGGCCAGACAAGGTAGAAGCCTCAATATGCTCTGAAGACGGACCTGTGGAAGATGGCGGCGACGACACACGAGTGCGTCTGACCGGATTGTGCCCCAGACCCGGTATGTGGCTCGGCTGGGGCTTCCGGCTTTTGATGTTAGGCTTAGGTGAGTGGTCTGGGTAGTGGCCCAGCTAGCACCCCTTCATCATATGGATAGGAGTAGCGGCAGATGTTGCCTAGATGGTGGATTCAGGCATATTGTTGTAATACTTTGTAAGGTCCTCGCGAATAATCAATAAAATGGCCGTATGCATCTCCCGGATGCAGAGGCCGGGGGTCATCCTCCTTTTCTAAAAAAAAAAAAAAATCCAAATCAATAAAAAATGACATTAATTTGATTGTTTCCTCTCTCTCTCTCTCCCTCCGACCCACAGCGGAACAAATGTGCAGGTGGTTCAGTCATTAAGGTCTTGTTTGGTTGCATTGGGTTTGAGGGGGATTAAAGGGGGTTGCGAGGGATTAAATCCCCTGTAAGTCAAATTCATTCCCAATCCCCTTCAAACCTCTTCAATCCCCTTGAGGAAGGGATTAAACGAACAAGCCCTAAAAGGATTGTGAATCAGTTGGTTATCTTGCTGCACATCCCAAGTTATAACAACAACACACATTGCATCAGGTAGTCGATCAAAATAGCATTTATAAACTCTAGTAAAGAAACCTGTAAGCATCAAGTAACCATGGGCAGTTAGTGTATTTGATGCATTTATAAATGCCTTCATGGGCATTTATAAAGGATTGTGAATCAGTTGGTTATCTTGCTGCACATCCCAAGTTATAACAGCAACACACATTGCATCAGGTAGTCGATCAAAATAGCATTTATAAACTCTAGTAAAGAAACCTGTAAGCATCAAGTAACCATGGGCAGTTAGTGTATTTGATTTGGGCAAGGGAGGTATACAAAAGCAAAATTATGCACGGATAGGAGCAAGCGTTAATTATTGTAGAAAAATGCATAAGCAAGACAACGTCCACTGCAGTGTAGACATACAAACAGAGGGGTCGATGTAGAGCAGAGCACCCTTCCAGCTTTAGGAGAGGAAGGAGACACATGAATCCACCCCCTGCATCCACGAGGTCGACAATGAAGTACAACGATGGCGTGGGTGAGGAAGCATTGGGTGGAAGAGAAAGGTGTGATAGCTCCCGGGTGCCTAGGCACCCTCTATGAACAGTAAAATCAAAAAAAATAGAAAACAAAATCAAAAAAATCTGAAACTTTGCAGCATCAAAGATGAACAAAGTTTGTAGGTTCTTGCAAGTTTTCATGCCAAAATATCATGTAGAGAAAGATGTACATACGGGTTTCAAATTTCAGTTTGGGTGGAACGTTCAAGTTCACTGCACACTATCATCGATGATGAGGCCCTACATAGAACCCTAGGTTGGCCATGGCGGACGAAGAGCATGCACGTGAGGTCGTCGATCGTCTTCACCGGAGCAACACCGTGCATCTTCAGCGGCGGGGGCATGAGAGCCCCGACATGGAGGCCACCCCGCCACGTGCGTGGTCCCCAGGCCCATGCGACCAACGTCGCATCAATTCACAATGGCCGCGACGAGCACGGCATGCCATAGCACGCACACCGCAGCGTCCCATCGGGCGGAGCCCGGACAAGTGAAGGCGAGTCGGATCGACACCATCGGGCGGAGCCCGGACAAGTGAAGGCGAGTCGGATCGACATCTCTCCTAGGGCTCGGGTTTGGTGCTAGTGGAGCTCGTGTCAGAGGGGGGAGGAAACAACGCCACTGTCACATCTGGATCGGCAGGAATGGGGATTGGGGAGGGAGCAACTTTGTTTGGGCCAGGGACGCTTGCTCTATTTGCATGCAAAAAAAATAGCGCTAAATGACATGTAGCGCTCCTATTAGCACAATAACCCCTTCGACCAGAAATAGAGCTTATCGTAGCGGAGCTCCTTTCCTAGCCGCTATATGGCGCTGTAGCATGCTATTTCAAAGTTTGAGATCCTATCATGGTTTGAAGCATGATTACATGAGATTCGGTAATGTTCCCCAGCGAAGGAACATGTGGCATTTCGAACGATTTTGACGGAGCATAAGAGGGTCCATGAGACTAACCCAAGCTTCTTTGAAACCAAATTTAATTAGGTTTTACCTTTTTTTCTAAAGATTGTACGCCGAATCATTCTTGAACTATGAAGTCCCCGAAAAACATCCCTCTCACAACCAATAATTCTACACCTAGGAAGGGATTACAAAGGGGCTACTAACATTCCTTCCCTAATTCTCTGTGCCTTCACCCCCCCCCCCCCCTCTCTCTCTCTCTCTCTCTCTGATTTTCGGGTTCGGCTCCTTTACAGTTAAGTTAACTGTACCTGTTGTCCTTTCTGCCCCCTCCTCTGCCGATTAGAATGGACGGGAGAAAGGACAACCGGTACAGTAATAACTTAACTACAGAGGAGCCAAACTTTTCAGTGGGGTGGCCCCCTCCTCCCCCCTAATCCCAATGCCCACTAATTTCAAAGATGCCTTCGGAATAACAAAGGAGCAAAACCATGTCTTTTGTGGTTTGCATAACCTCCAAAATTCGGGCTAGATCCATTAAAACAAAGTTGCTTTTCATAGATTGAAATCAGAAAAACTTGCCAGAAAAGAGCTGTATGGCCTAAATTCATGTGGTCCGATTTTTTTTTTCTGTTACCAAGATCTAAACGTTGTAGTTGAATTTCGAACTGTTCGAACTTGAACAATAGCAAATTGTTGTGAGGTTCGATATTTTTTTTTGCTTGAGGTAATATATTTATGGGTGTGTCTAGGGCACATCTAGATGTGACATAGTTATTGCACATCTCAATGATTAAATCAAGCATAAAAAGGAAAAGAAAAAAAAAGAAAATATTCACACGAATCTCCATGTAAGATCAATGAAATAGGACTTAGATGTGTAATACTTATGTCACATCTAGATGATGTGATTTAGCAAAACCGTTTTTTGAATTGTTTGTATTGCTTATCATATGTGTCACGTGGTTGCTTGAGGTAATATAATGTGTCTGAATTGCGTTTTTATTTTTTTCTGTCATGTGGACAGAAATTCCACCGCGACCTTCCGCCGACGCGGGTCTTCGCCTACGGCGGCAGCAGGGAGACGGCCACCGTGCCGGGCCCGACCATCGTGGCGGTGAAGGGGGTGCCCACACGCGTGACGTGGACCAACCACCTCCCGCCGCACCACATCCTTCCATGGGACCGATCGCTCGCCGCCGCGCGGCCCGGCAACGGCGTCCCCACCGTCACCCACCTTCACGGCGGCGTGCAGCAGTCCACCTCCGACGGCAACTCCATGGCCTGGTTCACCTCCGGCTTCGCCGCCACGGGCCCGCACTTCTCCTCGCCGGCGTACGAGTACCCGAACCAGCAGCCTCCGGGGAACCTCTGGTACCACGACCACGCCATGGGCCTCACCCGCGTCAACATCCTCGCCGGCCTCTTCGGCGCGTACCGGGTGTCCGACCCGGCCGCGGAGGCGCCCCTCGGCCTCCCCTCCGGCGCCGAGTTCGACCGGAACCTCGTGCTGTTCGACCGTGACTTCGGGAGCGACGGCGCGCTCTTCATGAACGCCACGGGGAACAACCCCGACGTGCACCCGCAGTGGCAGCCGGAGTACTTCGGCGCCGTCGTCGTCGCCAACGGCAAGGCCTGGCCTTTCCTCCGCGTGCGGCGCCGGCGGTGTCGCTTCCGCGTCCTCAACGCCAGCAACGCGCGCTTCTTCCGTCTCTCGCTCTCCGGTGGCCTCCGCTTCGTCCACGTCGGCTCCGACTCCGTGTACCTCGCCAGGCCGGTGCCCACGGAGGAGTTCCTGCTGGCACCGTCCGAGATCGCGGACGTCGTCGTCGACTTCGCCGGTGCCAAGGACGACGCGGTGAACCTGCGGTCCGACGCGCCGGCGCCGTACCCCGGGGACCATGACGAGAAGGCTGACACGGTGGCGGTGATGAAGTTCCTGGTCGCGAGGAAACCGGAGCACGACCCGTCCACCGTGCCGGCGGCGCTGATGCCGTGGTACCCGAAGCCGGACGCGCGGGAGGCGGCGGTGACCCGGCACATCGCCATGTACAAGTACGCCAAGAAGGGCACGGACGAGCCGACGCACATGTACCTGAACGGCGTGCCTTACACGGACCCGGTGACGGAGACGCCGCGGGAGGGCACGTCGGAGGTGTGGGAGGTGATCAACCTCACCGACGACGACAACCACCCGCTGCACGTGCACCTGGCCGTCTTCGCCGTGCTGAAGCAGAGGTCGCTCCGGCGCGTCGACGAGTTCCGGGACTGCATGCAGGGGAGCGCGAGCGACGGCGCCGGCGGCCGGAACGACGCCCTCGCGTGCGGGATGCAGCGGCACCTCGCCGGAGGCCGCGTGCACGCCGTGCCGCGGCAGGAGCGCGGCTGGAAGAATGTGTTCAAGGTGCGGCCCGGCACGGTGGCCACGCTGCTCGTGCGGTTCATGCCGCTGGAGGAGGAGGAGTCGGCGTCGTCGTCGTCGGGGAAGAGCGGCGGCCGCTTCCCCTTCGACGTCACCGCCGGCCCCGGCTACGTTTACCATTGCCATGTAAGCATCGAGCAGAAAAACATTTTCTGCGTCGATTTAGCTTCTATTGTAAAGACAAATTGTGTTTATTGACATCTTTTCTTGTTTGGTATGCAGATTTTGGATCATGAGGACAACGAGATGATGAGGCCGATGAAGATTGTGCGTTAGCTCCAACAAGGATCTGAAGCCTCGTCTGTTGGTTGCCATGTACTCCCTCTGTAAACTAATATAAGAGTGTTTAGATAACTAAAATAGTGATCTAAACGTTCTTATATTAGTTTACGGAGGAAGTATCATTCTCAACTCTGTGACCCGAGATCGCTCGTCTGTTGGTTGGTTCTGTTGTTGCTGGTTTCAAGCTTTGCTTCGGGGGGAATTCTCTTCAGCAACCACCAAGCACGTTCGTCGGCACCAGATAGACTTTCTCTTTTTCATTCTGCTTCGAATTGTATCCGAGAGACACGTAACTATGTTGCTTATAATGAAATAAAGTGCCGACTTTCAAAAAAAAAAGACCCAGATTTTTAGGATTTGGGAGGCTTGATTGAACGAATGTTTTCGGGTTTTTTAGCATCAAATGTTTTGTCTCAAAAATGTTTTTTTGAGCAACAAATGTTTTTGTTTGTTGGGCAACCCTCCCAGTGCGAACCATGGCCCAATAAGTTGCTGGGTCGAAAAATTTCTGTGTCAGCACAAAATCAAAAATACAAACAGACACGCTTACCATCTAAAAAAAGATTTTGCTAAGATATATATAACGAAGGGTTTGTCTAGGGCACATCTAAATGTGACATAATTATGTCACATTTAAGATGACACCATCTCTTTTTTCTTCCTCCCTTTTCTACTATCCTTGTCGTTGTGTTAACTTCCCTTTTTTTTAGCCGTTGTCGTTGTGCTCGGTGCGATCGAGCATTTGTCAAATGTTACTTGGGCTGGCTCTGCTGTCCAGAATTTTTTCTAACTTGGCTGCGCTTTTGGGGCTTTTATACTTTTTTCGGTCTGCAACATCGCTTATTTCTCTCTTTTACAACATTGATTGATCGCTTCCTGGTTGTTGAAGTGCAGTTCTATTTTGGCTGGGCCCGTGTCTCTGCTCCCTCCGTCCCAAAATAAATTTCTCAACTTTATACTAACTTTAGTATAAAGTTAGTACAAAGTCGAGTCACTTAATTTGGGACAGAGGGAGTACCTTTTTACGAGTAATAAGCCACTATGTGCCGGAAGGGCGAGCTAAATGGGTCACACACTAACATAGTCATTAACACGTATGTTTTTTATTTTACCTTTTGTATGTGTTTATTATGATAAAGTAGTTTGTAAAAAAAACTATGCTAAACATAATGCGTTCAAAGTCATTGCACATGCCCAAAAAAAATGGCAGACATTAAAATATGTCCATACACATGTACATTAATAGAATTGTGACTTTGATCTTAAAATTATTCTTGTAGAAATCACATAACATTTTATGTTCTACCTCAAATATTTTATGAAAGCTAATTAATATCTGCTGAAAATGTTCATTTATTTTAAAACAAAATTTTGTGGATATCAAATAAACGTTGACATATTCCAAAGAAAATAATGTCCTTGTTCTTTAGAACAAATGTTCATCCATAGGAAGATAAAATGTCCGTGCATCTCAAAACAATTTACATATATTTTTCCATTAAATTGAAAGTAAAACCAAAGAAAACTGATAATTTAAAAAAGAAAAATAATAATGCAATAACAACTTAAAAACAAAATAAATAAATGATGCCGGTTAAAAGGTAGGGGGAAAGGACGGAAAACAATTGACAAATGAAAATAAAAAATAAATTAGTTGAAGGTTATTACACTCAGGTGCACCTGGGAAATCCTCGTTCCTCATTCCAACTCACCAACCAAATCTAAGAAAGATAGTGCAAGGCGTGGGAATGGCTATAACGTGCATGGCTCAACGCATCTGATTTTGATAGATGGTGTGAAGCGATGCTCGTAAGTCCTAACACACAGCTGATTTGATTGAATGGAATGAGTTTTGAGGAGACATGCATCAAAATAGTGCATATCAGGCATGTCCCATGCAGTATGCTCATATTTCCTTTGAAGATTGGAGATGGCCACCCAAAAATGGTTTATGCACTTTCCAGGATATAAATCCATATCCATTGAAGAATCGACCAATCTTCCCCGTGCCAAAGCACTTCGGTGATAAAAACGTTAATTTGATTCCATTTGTTTTTCTTATACTATATGATTTTTTTTGGAATTCAACAGTATGCCAACTCCAATTTCGAATCATATCTTTTTAAGGGTAAATTAAAAAAAAATGTAATTCATCAATGTTCTCCATTCCCTCTCTATTGCATTGGTGAAAGAACAGAAATAGAGTATTCTACTCCCTCGGTCCATAATATAAGATATATTATTATAACCAATATATGCAGTGGCGGAACAATAAATCTCTGGGCGGTTCGTCCCGAAAAAAGGGGATCTCGTACGGAGGCGAAAGGAGGCGACGCGGCTGCCTTTGCGTACCGCCGGCGCTGCCGCTGGTTCCCTCTCCCTCCGCCGGTCGCTCCGGTGGCCGGAGGGAGGGGGAACCTCGGATCTATGCGTGGGGTGGATTCGCGGTAGAGTTAGGGTTGTGGGAGACTCAGTCGAGGCCGTTGCGGCAGTGTCGCGTCTGAATAAGTTTCCTTGGGCTTCGTTCGCGGTCAGACGGAGCTCTTGCTTTTGTCTAGGAGCCAGCGGGGTGGAGGATCCCCGGATCTCTTCGAGGTCGTGGGCTATGGTGTCTGGAGGTCAACCGGCACTGGCCGGTTGGATCCTCGGTTGGGAGGTGATTGTGTGGAGATGCTTCTTCCTCCTCGTCGTTCTCTTTCGTCTGAAAGGGGCACATATAGCGGTACTCAAAGCCATAGATGGCGAAGGCTGGTGCAGGCGTGTTGGATCTTGGATGCACACGTGTGTCCTTGTCCCTTCAGCGCCGGTGCAAAGAAAAAGGGGAGCAGCATGGCGGTAATTATGCCGTGGTTGAAAACAATGACCTGCTTGTGGCTGGTTGCAGATTCTTATGTTGCAGGGGTTTTCTCATAATATTTAGGAATGATGACACAGAGCTTCGGAGATCTTCGTGTTTTATTGGTTGTATTAGAATGCTCTATGTTTTTCTCGTTCTTTATGTATGTGTTAGGGTTTGCTTGTATGGGCCAAAGACTTTGTATTATTTTGTGACTTGAATACAAGCATATTTTCTCAAAAAAAAATATATGCAGTGGCGGAGGAGCCCAGTGGGCAAGGTGTGGCAGCCGCCACACCTTGATTCGGCACCAATTTTTTTATACGTATAAGCATACACTTTTTGTTCACGGGAATACCTAAGCATATGTTGCTTGTTGGTTTTACACCACATTATCGATTCATCCAAGTAAAGCTAGTTAGAAGTCGTAACTTGGCGACCATAAAATAGAATGGAGAAATTTTGTTGGTGTGTGTAACTTGCATTTTTGTTTTTTTTCCTTGACAGACTTGCTTTTTTTTAGGTAGCTCACTATGCTTGTCAAATGGTATGACTGACTTGCCATTTTTTTATTAGGTAGCTCACCATCCATGTGAAATGGTATGACTGACTTGTCGTGCCAACGCTTAGGGACTTAGGAAGCTTTTCATAATGAGGGTAGGGCAGTGCCATTGCATGCGTCTTCTAGACATCACTGAAAGCTTCAGTATGAACTGACTATTATTTTTTTGCATCATTTTGTTTAGTTGACAGTTTGCCACACCTTAATTGTTTTTCGTCCTCTGCCTCTATATATGAGTATATTCGCTGTAATAACATCTTATATTAAGGGATGGGGGCAGTAGAAAACAATGGAATTTTGAGATCAATTTGGGTTTGTAGAGGAAGGGATGTGATTTCTTCTTGCAGGCACAGGGATTGTTTACCTGCCGGACAACTTGTTTCGTAGTTAGAAAGGAATACATGTATTGGTCTGACTACATTAATTTCTTTTTATTTCTCAACACATTTGAATGATTTGTTCCTGAAGATTATAAGTGTTCACCATGAGCAATACAAAAAATCATCAAGTGCAAAACTATGTCGAATTGTTTCAATTATCTATTTCGGATATTTGTTCGTACATATCTGATTCGCTCATCTAGTGGATAGGGCAATAAAAAAGAGCAGTATCTGTTCTCGGATAAAAAAAGCATGAACCTTGCACATATCTCACACCGCACCGACGGTTCTCGACAACAATTGGGAATTAACAAGTTTTTATACAAGTGAGCACATGTTCCTCCTGCTAAAAAGACGCGCAAAAGCCGTGTGGGCACCAAGGTTTTGGTTACCGCTCGAAATTTCGAGATTTACCACGGTTACCGCGTATTTCGTTGCCCCTCGGTAAATGAGCATTTAGTGCAAAAAAATCGATTTTTTTGAATATTTTGAATTTAAACGCTAAATGTACAGTAAAGTATGGCAGCATCTCATTTATTTCAGCATAGTTAGTTCTGGCCTGGTGGGAACAGCCTATTTCTCTGTTCAACATGTAGTTAGTTTGAGTGCCCCTTGTTGCACTTTTTTTTGAACTAATATAAGATCAAGTGCTATCTATATCTATTTTGAAATAATTTGAATTCAAAATTTAATAATAAATTTCGTTCGAAATATTTTCGAAATCTCGTGGTAACCGTGGTAACCATGTTTACCGGTCCCCCTCGGTAAAAATTCCTCATTCGGTAACCAAAACATTGGTGGGCACATGCATGCTGATGGAAAAACAAAACTTAGAGGCCTGCTTTTCTTCCATTGTTTGAAAGTAAGGGAGCTTGGTTGGCAGTTGGCACGCACTGAGCTGAACAAAGCTGGCTGTTGAAAACTTGAAATTATATACCAACGGCCACTACTCGTCCTCGCTTTTGATTGTCGTTCAAGATCCAACCTCGTTTTTTGGCACAAACAAACACATCCATTGCGTACTTCCATACAAAGGGTTATCGTCTATGTATGTTAAGCTCAACCCACGCATGCTTTTACATACATACATGCATACATATCGGCATCCATCTGATCACTCCTGGTGTGAAGAATGGCTAGAAGGAGGTACGACTCCGAGTGGGCGGAGGTGAAGCTTATCAATGGCTACGCCATGCTTCTGGCGTATGTGTCGTTTGCATTCAGAGGCATAGGCTACCTTGTGGTCACATGGACCACGGTGGTTCTTCTCGGCGGATTCGTCTCCATGATCGACAACGATGATTTCTGGTGTCTCACCCTGATTACCCTCGTGGAGATAGTCTGGTCAGTATATATCTTCTCATATCATGCATCTTCAAAAGATTTAGTTGGGATCTATTCTTGTATCTCGAGGTAAATAATATTTCGGTGCCCATCAAAATTACCAAGCTTTCATCAAAATTTGAACTATGGTCCATGGCTATGACAACCATTGGCGTCTCAAGCGCTTAGCCGCAAGAGGATCTCTTTAACATCAAGCTTTCAGTTTGCTTGCCTCATAATGGGTTTCTTCTGTATACATGCCAACCCTGCTCTTAACCGCCATAACCCCTGCACAGATAAAACGTCAAATTGACAGCCAAAGTGTTGGAAGCACAACATAACACACCAGTTCATTCACATCACATGCATGATATAAACACCAATTCATTAATATCCATTTCATACATCACATAGACAACAAATTTAGTACAAATAGTACTGTGGTGGTATCCTAATACTACTAAGGAGCATGGATCGACTGGGGTCAAATTTGGTGGTAACAATGTGGTGTCGAAATGATTTTATAGGATTTGTTATCATGAAGCCAGCATAGTCATGTTACATGACACCAAAATACATGTGAGGGGGAGTGTATAACAGCCGGGTCTAAGACAGGGTAATAGTTATCAGATAGTACTAAGATCTAATAGAAAAAGATAAGAGTCCTAAAATTCATGTAGTCTAACTTCTTCTATCGACATATGCATATATTATTTCGACGATGACACCCTAAAAAGCGTGCAGTCAAACTTAAGTAACTTTGTCTATCATCATATAAACTGATTACTAATAATACAGTTCAAAAGAAAGGAGTGTTGTTAGATTTGTCATGAAAATTATATCATAACTATGCGCTTTAATTTCTAGCAACATGTCGATATATCAAATAACATTCCAAGTTGCATCTTGAAGACTCTAATTTGACAAGGAGGGAGCAAATGAGAGAAGGCTGGATCTAGATGAAACAGCGAAACATTTTTCATTGTTTAGGGAGATGAGTCTTTTTGTGTTCCAAACGTATAGTAAGAATATCTAAGAAGCTATGAAAAATTTCAAACAATTTCAAATAACTGAAGATGACGCTCTCACAAATACTTATGTTTTGGTGCTTAATCTTGTTTCTCGTCACTCGCTTATAATAGACCTGCCATGCATGTATCTAACTTGGAATGCGCGTACGACAGCATCAATGATTCATTCGGTGAAAGGATGACTTCTGCTACTGATCTGGTCTTGAGCTTGAGGGCGGTGAAAAATCTATTGACGCCCAACTGGCAGCTGGCTGATAATGCACACGGTGATCACCAGGAACTGACAGTCGTTAAGAGAGTAATTACAGCGGCGTGCGTGACGGTACGAACGGTGGTGGTGCTGGCCGGCTCACGGCGTGGTATTGTCCTTGTGCCTGAACTTTCTGCCGTTGCTCATGATCTGTGGGTTGTTCATCGCCATCTGGATATCGATACACGGTCTCATGGACCACGACCATTACGGTGGCAAGCCTGAGGAGAGAACAAACATGGACCACGACCATTCCGGCGACAAGCCCGAGGAGAGAAAAAACATGGATCCAGCGCATGCTAATCTTGTACACCATGTGTGTGGTCCAAGGTGCATCCTTCCTTTACAGGAACATCTTGTTGCTTTGGTTGAGAAGGGTAGTGAAACAAGTGAGCCAAGCTTACGGCTTCCAAGATGGTGATTGTGCAGTTTCAGGCTACTTCTTCGAAATCAGTAAGGGATGCTCGAAGAACCCATCCTCCGTGAGAGGAAGGAACCTCGTCACGTATGCTGTACAGCCCCTGGAGTCCAGCTCGCCCCTCAGTGGCAACTGCCTTTCCGGGACACTGATACTGGACAGACTACTCACCCGGCAGCATTCGGACAAGATTCAAGCCCCTAGTTTGATCAAACAAGGAGAAGAAACTCAACAGCAGAAGCAATCAGCTTTCTTAGAGGAAAATATTGGATCTGCCTCTTTCATTAGAAGGGAGAAGAAAGAGAATAAGCAGGGGAGGACGAAGACGAAGTGGTGGGAGCAGCAACGCAGAGTGATCACGCGGCTGATTGGATCTGCATCTTCTGCTCACATTCTCCAGAAACTGCTTCATACGCTAGATCCAAGACACTCATATGACCAAAAGACAAGGGAGGTCGCTGCAAGGATAGTGGAGCACGTCGCCAGTGGGATTCGTCTAGAGCAGTTCCCCCATGGGATCCAGTACATTTCTTCACTCATCGACACCTTCGAAGAATACCAACGGCTCCTACCGTACCAATCATCGTCAAAGAGAAATGAAGCAAGTATGGAGACCCGGCCACGATCGTCGAACACAAGCAATGGTCAATATCAGGAACAAGGCAGGTGTAGCAGCAGTAGTGACACTTGTTTATCGTCATCAGAGTCAGAGTCGGAGTCAGAGTCAGAATCAGAACTACCCTGGGACAGCGACTTGGACATCTTTGTATGGTTATTTTCCAGGACTAAGAAGAGAAACGACGATACCGATCCGTTCCACGGCTACAAAGAACTGGTGCTGACTGGCCTGCGTATCCTTTGGAGTCTTGCAGACAGTGAGGACAACTGCACAATCGTAAGCAACACCAAAAAATCTTGTCTGCAAGATCATGGCGCCTGTTACCTATGACCTAGTGCACCGCACACATCATGGTGCGTGGTCCACTAGCGTAGTCGAGGGATCACAGAAGGTGATGCTCCGGCTCGTGGCTGCGGAGGGAGAGACTGGGGCCAAGCTGCGTCGGCAGATCTCGAGCAACAAGAAAACAATGACCACAGTCGAAAGAATCTTCAAGTGTGAAGACTGCAAGGGCAGAGAGCTGCAGATGAACGCCATGCAGATCCTGACGCAACTATGCATGGACTAAACTGAAAGCAGAGGAGATTTCATTAAGATGCTGGTAAGCATCTTTGTTAATGGTGATAAAAGCGACAGGTCCATCAGAGGTACTGCAGGTAAAGCAGTGGTGCTGTTATTTGGGAGCAAAGATGTTGGCACCATCTTCCCGGAGGAGAACGATGCCTCCAAGTTGGCTGGTGATCTGGTGAAAATAGTTTCGGACGATGAGAACAACACATGCAGAAAAATTGCGGCAGAAATTCTAGAGTGTCTATGTATTCATTACACTGGGAATGATGAATATCTGGGTACACTCAAGAATGCCATGACGGGTGTGATGCCAAAGGTACGTGCATAGTTGTTTGCTTATTAATCTCTGTTCTTTCTTTCTTGAAAAGTATACATGCAATGCAAGGTGAATCTCCTGCCAGTCAGTTATTCATCATCCCCGTGGAGTAGCTCTCTCAGAAGAAACAAGCTAAATTATTTGATATTGATTTGTCGCGGGCTTTCTTTTTAGACATGTTGTACTTTTTAGACCTGTTTCACATGTGTCATAGGTCAGTGCATTTACATTTCATCTCTTTGGTTTTCAAGTGATGGGAGTTTCTTTCCCAAAGTCCGTGTGCTACATATCTACTTATTCCAAAGTTTGTGCACTGCAGTTGCGATATAACCAATGCGTAGATAATCCAAATGTCTTAGATCACAGAATGGAGCAGGGTGAGTTAACTATCTTTGAGATCAAACTTGTTGTTAACATTTCAGTAGTCTTGTTTGTATTTGGTAAAGGCGACATATTAGGCACGCTGACACAGTCGGTGTTGCAAGTACGCGGGCTTAAAAATACAAAGTTCCACAAGTAATATCACGCCTGAAAAAATCCGGCAGTAAATTTATAAACCAGGAACAGATTGTCAGAAGATGGCATCAAATGCAGCTTAGAAGTACCAACCAAATTAACACAGAACATATTCAGGTGAAGTTGGGAATCGAACAAGATTTTCACATCAAGTGAACTTTAAAACCATCACAAATGTCACAGCTCCAAGCAATATACCAACCAAATTAACACTTGAGGTCCATATGTAAGTAAAGCTTCGATCGAGAGGCGCTCGTGTGCGACCAGGGAGGCGACCTAGCTAGGTTTCCTCCTTCAGAACGAGCCAATCTCTTGTCCTCACTTGTGATTGTTTTTTTCGAAACGGACTCACTTGTGATTGTTGGAGCCTTGGGGTGGTCCTCGTTTTCCCTCGATGACGACGGTGCTTCTCTTCTCTCATCTTGATCAAGATCGTTGACTTTCTTTCTTTCGCTACATGTTGAAATCTATTTTACCCGCAAAAAAAAAGTGGAAACCTATTCTCTCTAAAAAAAAAGATGTTGAAATCAACCAACAACGGCCAGCCAGACTAGTTAATTGTTGGTAAACATATGATGAACGATCGATGATGGGTGAATGGTGCATGGACCCATTCGCTGATGGTCGATGATGATGATAGTTTACCTCGCGATGTCTGGGTAATTAAATTAAGAAGGTGATGTAGGACGCATAAGTTTATATAGTACGTAGTACCAAGTGTCCAAGTTGGCGCTGTGAGCTGAACACAGCTAGCCAGTTGACTGTCGAAATGAATTAACAACGGCTTGTGGGTCTGGCTAGTTTAACCGTTTGTCAAGGTCCAATCTCCTTTTAGGCATATAGATAAACACTACAAGTGTGCACTAGTTTATGCTGGAGGGTCGTTTTAAGCTAAGCTTAACGTGCTTTAAGTTAAATAAACATATGTACTGTTTTACGTTAAGCTTAACGCGGTTTGCATATACCTATATTGGCAGGCATCGATCCGATTACTCTTGCTGTGAAGAATGGCAGGGAAGAGATATGACTCGGGATGGAAGGAAGTAGAGGATGGTTTAGGTATCCTGGTGGTTACTTGGAGCACGGTGGTACTTCTCGGTGGCTTCGTCTCTATGATAGATAAGCAGGATTTCTGGAACCTCACGATGATTACCTTCGTACAAATACTCTGGTTAGTACTCCTACATATGTATCATCTGTTTTCATGCATCTTTATTACTTCTGAATTTCATCAGAATTTTGGTGAGTGACTTTCGGCGTTTACTCTGCTCGATCGAGCAGAGGATCCCCCCCCCCCCCCCCCCCCCCCCCCCCCCAAAAAAAAATCTAGGTTCTTCTCTTTATTGCTCCTCTTCTGAGTGATCGATCCAGTACCTCAACCTCAACCTCCACCTCTTCATGAAAAGCGTCGATCTATGTAACCATAAACTTTTGCTTGTGAGATTCAGTCCGTTTATTTGCTCTGCTCTGAACCTAGCTGGATTCGGTTAAACCTCGTCCACCAAGTTCAGGGAACAACACAACTACACATGAGATTTACTCCCTCCGTTCCTAAATATTTGTCTTTTTAGAGATTTCACTATGGACTACATACGGATGTATATAGACATAATTTAGTGTAGATTCATTCATTTTGCTTTGTATGTAGTCCATAGTTGAATCTCTAAAAAGACAAATATTTAGGAACGAAAGAAGTACATGAGTTCAACATTATTGCATGACAGAAAATATCGTTGCCTCTTCATCATTCAAGTATAGGTAATTATTCACTTGAGATCAATAAACTGCAAATGACAGCAGCATCTTAATCTACTTCACTAGAAACACTCTTAATGACGACCTGCTTGGCTTGAATGAACTGAAACCATCCTGATGAGTCTAAGAGTTATGTTTTGTTTCTTATACGCAATTTTGTTGCTCGCTGGCTCGCTGCTCACATTTTTTAAATAAAAATCGGCCTGCATCTAACTTGAAACGTACCTACAACAGGATCGATGACTCTTTCCGTGAAAGGGTAATATATGCTCGTGATCTGTGCTTCTCAAGTGTTAAGATGGTGAATGATCTATTCACGCGAAACTCGTCGCTGTCTGAGCCGGCCGGTGATCACCCGAAACTGACAGTCGTTGAGCAGTTGATTGTAGTGGTAGGCTGGGTTCTCTCGCTGGTTCACAACGTAGTATTTTGCTTGTGCATTATCGGTGCTATGTTGTTCTTGATTTGTGGACTGGCCATCACTGCTTGGATTTCAATGCATGGCATAATGGATCAAGACCATTACGGCGACAAGGATGACAGAACAAACATGGACCCAGCGCATAATCTAATGTACGCCTTATGTGTGGCCCAATTTGTGTTGTACGTGTATAGAATGATGTTATCGGTTTCAGACAAGAGGTTAGTGAAACAAGTGAGCCAAGCATACGGCTTCCAAGATGATGGTCATACACTTTCGGGCTACATGGATGATATCAGGTTAGGATGCTCGAAAAATCCATACTTTGCCAGAGAAAGGAACCTCATCACATATGCTGTAGAACTCATGGAGTCCAACTCGCCCCTCAGTGGCGGCTGTCTTACCGGGACACTGATACTGGACAGACTACTCACCCGGCAGCATTCAGACAACATAAGAGTTGCTGATTCGATCGAACAAGAAGAAGAAATACAGCAGCAGCAATCAGATTTAGGAGGAAGAGAGCCGTTGATTAGGAGGGAGAAGAAGAACAAGGGGAGTAGTAAAAAGAGGCAGCAACATCAACAAAGGGAGCGACAGATTATTGGGCAGCAGCGCAGGATGATAAAGCAGCTGATCGGGTCTGCAACCTCCACAGACATTCTCCAGAAACTGCTTCAGACACTGGATTCTAGACACCCATCCGACAGAAAGATGAGAGAGCCGGCCGCAAGGATAGTGGAGCATGTTGCCGGCAGGATTCGTTTGGACCAGTTCCCACAAATGATTCAATGCATATCTTCACTCATAAACACCTTTGAAGAATACCGCCGAATCCAGGAGCACAACGCTTCGTCATTGGATTTGGAGTCGGAATCAGAGTCAGAGTCAGACTCTGGCAGCGATGTCGGTCAGCCATCATCATCTAATGCGCTTGATAGCTACAAAGAACTGGTGCTGACTGGCCTGCGTATCATTTGGAGCCTCGCAGGCAGTGAGGACAACTGTGCAACCATAAGTGACACCAAACATCTAGTCTCCAAGATCATGGCGCCTGTTAGCTACAACCTATTACACCGCACCCAGCATAGTGCATGGTCCACTATGGTAGTAGAGAGATCACTGGGGGTGATGCTTCGGTTGATTGTGACTACCAAGGGAGACACTGGGGCAGGCCTGCGCCAACAGATGTCAAACAGTGAAGGAGCAATCACCACCATGAAAGAAATTGTTGACTGTGCAGAATGTAGACGCGGAGAGCTGCAGATGAAGGCCATGCAGATCCTCACGCAACTATGCATGGACGAAAGTGCAAACAGAGGTAATCTAACTAAGTTGCTCGTAAGCATGTTCGTTAATGGAGATATCTGCAACGGCTCCATCAGAAAGACTGCAGGTGAAACACTGGTGTTGCTGTTTCTCAGCAGCAAAAGCGTCACCACCCTCCTCCCCACACAGGAGCACGGTGAATTCATTAGTGATCTTGCAAAAATACTTGTACAAGTTGGGGACAACGACACAAGCAGAAAAAATGCTGCACAAATTCTGGAGCACCTATGTGTTCATTACACTAAGAATGGTGGTGGATATTTCAGCACACTCAAGAACACCATTACAGGTCTGATACCAGAGGTACACACGCACATAATCCTTTATTTATTTATTTCTGTTATTTATATACAAGCAAGGTGAAATATGCACATTTCCTTCTTTGTGTTTCTACAACATCTTATTTTCTGCAACTGTAAAATAGCCGCAACAACTCACTCTACACATGGTAATATACACACTCTACTCTATTGTTATTAACATTGCAGGTACTCAGAGAAATATGCCATGGGTCAACAGGAGAAGTAGGAAAGCCTGAGTATGCCAGATCAGATACTGATGTCGAAAGCCAAAGCAAAACAAAGAAGAAGAAGAAGAAGAAGGAAAGGAACAAGAAGAAGAATACTTCATCCTCTCCTGGGCAAAACCAACAACACAAGTTGCATGTTGCCCTGCTATCGCTCTGTGTGACGGCATGTGAAAAATTGGAACTTGATCTCGATGCAATTTCAATGGGAGCCGGAAGAGATCAAGCTACAGATCCAGGAGAATCTGTTACGTTCAGCCTTGGGATGAAGATGGTGCAGTTAAACAGGGATCTCATAACCCCCGACAGCCTGACAGCAATGAAGCTTACCACTAAGATGGTGATAGCAGCAATCAAGAAACTCGGGGGCAACGGCGCCAGTGTCGACCAAGCTAATCTGGAGAGCCTCATTGACTCCCTGTCTAGTGTTTCAGAGACCATGCTGGATCTAGAGGGATGCATGGTTTTCGCTATGACGAAATCCGCCACTGTCGACACCCTCAATTCCCTCGTGAAACAAGCACGGCAACTCCATGCCGAAATTAAGGACCAAGACTCGGAAATAGTGCCAGCTAGCTAGCTCTATCTGGGCAAACAAGCTAGATTATTTGCTATGGATTTGTGTCAGACTTTTTTTCTTTTGATATATGGATTTGTGTATGTTCATTCACCTGTACTGTACTGTACTGTACTGTACTGTACTGTATTAAACTATATCGCACTACCATGTTTCCTGCGTCTCATGTGTGAGCACATTAACATTTCATTTCTATGATTTTCAAGTGATGGTAATTACCCTCTCAATGTCTATATGCTACATGTATACTTGTCCCAAAGTCTGTGCAGCCCAGTTCGACATACCCGACGCAAATGTCTTAGATCGGATGCTACGGGCTGAGTTAGTTATCTTTTTGAAAAAAAAATGGTGTTAACATTTGAGTAGTATACTACTCCCTCCATCCCATAATGTAGGACGTTTTTTAGCACTACACTAGTGTTAAAAAACGTCCTACATTATGGGACGGAGGTAGTATGTGGTAAAGGCAACAGATTAGACACGCAAATACAAGAAGTCAGTGTTGCAAGTACATGGACTTACGAAATACTCCCCCCGTTCCTAATTATAAGTCTTTTTAGAGATTTCACTATGAACTACATACGGATGTATATAGACATATTTTAGGGTGTAGATTCGCTCATTTTGCTTCGTATGTAGTCCGTAGTGGAATCTCTAAAAAGACTTATATTTAGGAACGGAGGGAGTATAAAGTTCCATTGGTAATATCATTCACACATGACAAATCCCCGGAGTAAATATATGAACCAGGAACAGATTGTCAGAAAATGGCATCAAAGGCAGCTTACCAAGGGAATTAACACAGAGCATGATCAGGTGAAGTTGAGAATTGAACAAGATTTCCACAGCAAGTGAACTCTAAAACCATTATAAATTTCACCGCTCCAAACAATATACTGACGCCGAAGTAGTATTGTTCCACTAAAATCACAAGTTTCAACGCCATCTCGAATAGAAAAGTTCAGTTATATTTATATATGTGCGTTGATACTGTTCCAGCAATGCTGCTATTTCAGAGGAGCATGTTCCAATATTCACAACATCAAATTCTAACTTTGTCTAGAACAGGATGCGTAAGCGCTGTGCAAATTTGGCACAGGTATGGAGGGCATAACAAGAATCTAATTCACGGACAGAATACACGGCGTCCCTGGAACAAATCTAGGGAACTAGGAACAGATCTGCTGGGCAGAACACCAAGTGCCGGGAAGGAGGCGCCGGAAGGAGAGCCGGCGGCGGTGCCGGAGTGGAGGCAGCGGCCGCCGTGGAAGCACCTGCGCGCCGCGTGCGCCGATGTATATTTTTCTTTTTCTTTCTACCTCTGTGTGCGCCGGTGTTGATGCGGATGGGCCGAAAGAAGAGGTTGGCAGCCTTCGCTGCTTGGGCCATGAATAATAAAATCCGATGCTCACAAGGCCATGAATGAGCACAAAAACAGGTGCGAAATGGGTTTTTTTCGTCTAGTCTTTAGGTAAACCGATGATAGTTTCTCTTTTAATTTTTTGCGGGAAAAATAGATAATAGTCTCAACAAACAAAATTTCAGTTTAGAACTCTCTGGGTGAATGATGATTACAGTAATCGTCGCTTCAAAAAGGAAAAGAAGGGGCAATGCGAGAGATGCCACAAGAGCAAGTTCGTCGAAAACATTCTACCTCTCGCCTTAACCGGAATGTAAGACTCGCATGTAAAGAACGAGCTAAATGGCGCGACCATTAGTATATATATTTTTTCTTGCATGTGCGTCTGTTCAGAATATTTTTTAAAAACACTTATAAAATATAATATATTTAGAAAAATCACGTGTCAAGAAAAATATGTCTAGCATTGAAATTTCTTATACAACTGGAAATATTTGTTCATTTATATTAAGTAGAATTTTCATGCAACTCCTAAAAAATGTGAAAGTAGAAATAAGAAAAGTATTTATTCTCGTAAGTAAAAAAATTATTTAATAACTATTTGTATGGAAAAAGTTCATCTACTTAAAATAAATGTTTGTGGCTATCAAAAGAGAGTTTCACATATTTGAAGAGGATTTTTTCTAGGAAAGATATTTCAAATGGCAATTCTTCATGTATTTCAGAGAACAAAATGTTCATGACTTCCAAGGGAAATGTATGTGTATCTCCGAAAATTGTCCATGTATTGACGGGAAGAAAGGAGGAATTAAAAATAAGCATATACATTTTCATTGGAAGCGAGGCAAGAAAAATGTACAAAAAAATAAAAAATCCATACAAAATAGAGAAAAAGGAAAATATGGGAAACAAAATAATGAAGAAAAAAATTGTTACTGGAATAGCCCAACAACATCTCCCCTTTACGCAGAAGAACCTTCGCTCTTGCTTTAATGTTGGAAGGTAAATAAATCTGAGTTCCCCGCTCAGCATGTAAATCTATGTTGTCCCTATGACACATGGGACCACACATGCAATATGCCTTTTTATTTACAAGAGTGTTTGGTTGTTTTGTTGGTGCTCGGAGGAAGGAGAAGATTCCATAGTTCCGTTGCGCCCAAAACCTTTTTTCCGTCAGCTAAGAAAACCTTTTTCGGAAATCATACCTTGCGACTGTCAGCCAGGGGCTGATGCTGGCGAACCCCTTTTCCTACAGTCTGACTGAGGCGCATTGATCTTGGCGTGAATCTGACGCCTCATCGGATCGCTACTACCTCCGTCCGGGTTTATTAGGCCCCTTTGTATTTTGTGCCAGACCTTGACCATCTATAGACTACTAAAATACAAAGTATATGCTATGAAATATTATATTGTTGGATTTGTATTTAAAAGAGCTTTTGGACAATATAATTTTTGTGACATTTAGTCTACATTTTATTAGTTAAATTTACAAGTCAAACTTTAGCTCAAAATAAGAGGAGGCCGAATAAACCCGGACGGAGGAAGTAGAAGGGTTCGTTGTAAGCTATCTGCTGGCGAACGCCCTTTTTCAAGAAAATTGTGGATATGGGAATCAAACTCGCACCATCATGCAGTTTAGACAGGCGTAATCAGCAGTTAGGCTATAGAGGTGTCTATGAATACTTTGCTCTGAAACGCCGTTTAGTTAATTTTGTTTCTAAATTCATTTTCATTTTGTAAAAAAATATCCAAAAATCCTGAATTTATGCATTGTTGTTTGAATGAACAAAATCGTTATATTTTTTGGAGGTGATTTTTTTCTAAATTTCCGCTATGCGTTTTAATATATGTAGCATGGCAATTTTTTCCATCTTTTCAGAATGCCCACATGGCAGTTTTAATTGGAGCATGGCATTTTTAATAATAACCTACATGGAATTTTTATTATTAAGAGGATGGAAGTTTTATTTTTAAGAGCATGCCATTTCTCATTAATAATATGGCATTTTTATTATGAAAAGAATGATATTTTTTATTATCAAGAGGATGAGATTTTTTATTATAAGAGGATGAAAAATTTATTTTTAAGATAATTACATTTATTATTAGTAACACTGCATTTTTAATATCAAGAGGGTGGCATTTTTTATTACCAAGAGGATGTCATTTTTTACTGTAAGAGTTTGTCATTTTTGTCTTATAGGAGGATGCCAATTTTACTATAACACAATGGCATTATACATTATAAGAGGATGAATTATTTTTTTATCATGGCATTTTTATAATGTGGATGGCATTTCTTTTATTATCAGAAGATGGCATATATTTTTATCATAAGAGGATGGAACTTTCTGTTATATAAGAGGATCCCATTTTTATTAGAAGAAGATGGTATTTTTTTATAAATCTTTCAAGCATGATTTGTATATGATGGCATGTTTTCCATTTTTGTGTACTAGCTGTTATAGACGAAAACCTTTGTGATGTGGTAGTTAATATTATTTTTCTGTTATTTTTTAATTTTAAAAATATCCAAAAGTCCTGAATTTTTGAATTGTTTGAAATAAATTCCATATAGTTTTTTAAGGTGATTTTTTCTAAATGTTCCATTTGGATTTTTATAAGATTTAGGGTTGAAATATTTTTTCCATGTTTCCACTAGACCTGGGCATGGGCAGCCCGGCCCGGACGGCCCGACCTGACCCGGCCCGAAAATCCCAGGCCGGTCCGGGCCTGATCATGGCATCGGGCCGAGCTCGGGCGTAGAAAATGAGCCCGATGGTTGGGTTGCGCCGGGCTTGGGCTTGCAAAAGTTAGTTTTTAGCCGTACTCGGGTAGAGCTTTTTCGGGCTCGGGCACGATTTATTAGGCCCGGCGGCCGGGCTAGGCCAGACTCGAGCATGGGTTTTCAGCACCGGGCTTTTTTTGGCCTGGTCCGGAGCCCATCCCGGTCCGACATATGCCCAGGTCTAGTTTCCACAATGCCCCCGTGGCATTTTTTATAATTATTTACATGTCATTTTTATTATTAAGAGGACAGAGGTTTTATTTTTAAGAGCATGCCATTTATTATTAGTGACATGGCATTTTTTATAAAGAGAATGGTATTTTTATTATCAAGAGGATGACATTTTTTATTATAAAAGGACGTCAATCTTATTTTTAAGAGAATGGCATTTTTATTATCAAGATGATGGCATTTTTTTATTAATATGATGTCATTTTTTATTATAAGAGGATGGAATTTTTATTGTAATAGGGTGGCATTTTATATTATAAGAGGATGGAATTTTTATTGTAATAGGGTGGCATTTTTTATTATAAGAGGATGGAAATTTTTTATCATGGCATTTTTATAATGAGGATGACACTCTTTTATTATAAGAGGATGGCATTTTTTTGGAATGAGGATGCCATTTCTTTATTATAAGAGGATGGCACTTATTATAAAGAGGATGACATTTTTATTATAAGAGGACGCATGATTTATATATGATGGCATATTTTGCTTTTTTGTGTACTAGTTGTTACTAGTTATACACGAAAATCTTTGAGATGTAGTAGTTTATATATTTTTTCCTATACATAATGGGCTGCAAGGCCTAGTAAAAGGACTGACTGAGCTGGGCTGGTTCGTCCCGAGGTCGCTCCTCGCGAACGATCGAAAGCGATCGCCGGGAGCTGCCCCACGACCAGACGTCAGATTTTTTTTTTGAGACACTCTCGCTAAACTTTTATTTAAACCTTCAAAATGTTTACAAATAAGTAAAGTAGCTTCCCCGGTTGGCCTAACCAGACATGGTGACAAAACTTAAGGGTTAAAACATGCTTAGCAAGACGGCAAGCCTCGAAATTCGAGCTCCTAAACTCATGAACTGTGTCAAAAGCCATAAAACCCCTCGGTCGTTCTATTATTTCATGTAAAGTAGGCCCATATGCCGCTGATGAATATTTCCTGATGTCGTTCACCATTGTCAAACAATCTGATGCGACCTGAATTTGAGGCACATAAATATCCTCCCGAACAGCCAGAGCTTCAAGTGTTGTCGGTTACGCAACGACGGCGCCTGATATTGGGCGTCGTCTATACAAACCCCAGCGCTCGCAAGGCCCACAAGGGAGCCCAATTTGGCCCGAGGCCCAGTGCTTACCGGAGATCTGCTTCTAACTTCCCTGGAAAGGAACTGGATGTTTTATCGATTTTTTTTATTTTTTTTTATGAGGTCGACAGTATCATTATCATCAATGGAGAAATAGCGCAGAGGAGGGCTCTCTCAAATGAACAAATCAATGGAGAAGTAATCTTCATCAATATCTTCCCACGCTATCACTGCCAGTTAGGAGCTCACTTCGCGGACCGAATGAGTGATGGCTACAGTGATTGCATGCTTTGGACCGAATCAGATCTCTTGGGCAACAAAACCAGATCACCACGCACAAAGGAACCCAGCACTTTTCTGGCTTTTGTGCTCGAAAGAAGGAAGAGCTCGAGATGCAAAAAAAGGCAATGGGGCGACGTGTTGGTGACAAATGGTCCAAACTAAGAAAAGCACGACCCCCATGCCACCCCATTTTTCTTTTTTCTTTTGTGGAAAACAGCTAGCTGCGTTTTCCTTGGGTACTTCTCCCTTGAGATCTTACACATCACACCATGTTTATTCTGTCATTTATCTCCATTTCCTTGACCTACAAACATACATACATACGTATATACAATATGTAATCATGGGCATCTTCATATACATACATGACCATGCAATGGTATGCTACATATATGTGCTACTCTAAATTAGATAAATGCATATATGTCTACCAGAAGTTGCATGCATACGATGGATCGATGGATGGTTGCGTGAAAACGATAGTGGCGTGTGAGCTAGTAGGAGGTAGCAGCCACACATGTCAATGCCGGCTACGAAACACACACACATACATGTCAACAGTCGTACTCGTACTACTACTAGTATGAGAGGACGAGGACAAGGCTATATGTATGTATATCCATGTGATTTGTGGCGGCAAAACAGGGTGGCTGCACATGGCCATGCAAGAAAAGTATGGTTGTTGCAGTTGCGCTCTCGTAGACCCCTGTCCGCTGATCCCGGGCACAAGACACACGCATCCATCGCCACGAACTAAGCTGGCTAGCTCACTCGTTTGTTCATTCATTCACACTCCTTGGGCCTAAGCTGTAGCTACTTACTTAGCTGGCCAGTTAGTCCACACATCAAGTTAGTTAAACTACATCTAGTGTGGATGGATCGGTTTAGTGCAAGCATGTGCACGCATGTCTGCGCTGTGACTGTGATTAGTACCTTCTGACCCTTTTTTCCCTTGGAGAAGTTTTGCATAAAATGATCGTCTGTTATCTTTTGGTGTCTCCATCGCTAATATTCCGTTCGTCCTTAAATAAGTGATTCAATTTTGCACTAACTTTGATAAGTGACTCAACTTTACACTAACTTTGATACCAAAGTTAGTGCAAAGTCGAGTTACTTATTTTAGGACGGAGGGAGTACAAGATGCACACAGTCCACATTTGGGGTTCCTTTGATTCAAAGAAATTTTATAGGATTTTCGGAGGATTGAAGTCCTTGGGATTTTTTCCTATGTTGGTCCTTTGATTCATAGGATTAAATCTCATAGGAATTTTTCCTATGGAATCTTTTGTACTACATTTCATAGGAAATCTAACATCCACTCCAACCTCTTTTTACAATTCCTTTGTTTTTCCCGTGCCATCAAACATTCATTGTTAATCCTATAGGATTCAAGTGGACATGCCATTCCAACCCTATATTTTTCCTATTTTTGCGTTTTCAAAATCCTACGAATCAAAGAGGCCCTTGACTGCAGCTTTGCGGAGTACAATGATCAAGCAAACACTTTTGCCCCTCGCGTCCTGAGTGCGACATGAGTTTCGTCGCGCCACCGCCCACTCTATGCTCCCATTCCCCTCGTGTTACCAGATGAAGCCACCGGCTTCTCCACTGCTTGGAGAAAGGGTCATTGGGCGTCGAGGTCGTAACCTAATGTGGGTAGAGAGGCGGCAGAGGTATCCGCGGGTGCAGGTGGTGTCCTCCTCCGTGTGGGGAGCATGGCATCGAGGGGAGCAGTAAGTTTTGGGCTGCCCCATCTGTCCAGACGTCGGATCTGAATATTTGCGCCCTTTCTCAACCCTGGGCTCATCCTCGCCAGATCTAACCACCGGTGGCCTTTTGTCGTTGAATCTGCTAAAGGCGAAGCTTGTTGGTGTGAGATCAGGGCATGAAAAGATCACCGGTCGACCACGACAGTGGTGACACTTGCAAATGTTGCACTCCTCCCACACACCCACCCCCTTCCCCTACCCCAAATCTCGGGTAAGAACCTACTATCCTCTCCGGCTCTCTGGGTCCGGTGTGGCATCCTTTGTCGTGCAAACAACAAGGCATCGAGGGGAGCAGTTAGTGGTCTATGGGATGCATCATCAGTCCTTGATGTCGGATCTAAAGGTTTTTACCTTTCTCATCCTCTTCCCCCCCCCCCCCCCCCCCCGCGATATAACCGCTGGTGATCTTCGTTTGTCAGATCATATGAAGACGGCTCTTGGCGGTCTGATATCTGGGACATGAGCGATCCCTGGTGGACCACGTGGTGTTGTGACGCATGAGGCCGCTGCACTCCTCCCACACTCCTGCCTCCAATCCGGGGGTAAGAACCTAGTGTACATTTTGGATCCAGCGAGGCATCGTGTCCTCCCTGGAGATGTCGTCTGGGGAAAGGTGGCTTAAGGTGCATAATACTATTGGTGAAAGTCGTCCAACAACAGTGTGGTTCTGGTTGTCGAGCTCAGCAAGCGTGCATGCTATACCGGTATCATCTGTTTGGTGCTCGTTCGTGTGCTAGCCCCCATTCACCAGTGGGTCGGCATCCTCAATCCTGGTTGGGGGGGAGGGATGCCCCTTCCCAACAACGGCAACACCACAGAGATGTTGAATATTTGGGTCAACACGGGTACCAGAAACCACTCTCCATGATTGTTGCTTCGTCTCAACCTTTCTACAACTTCATCAATTTCCTCTCAATGCACTTTATCCCCTTTTGGCTTGGTCGCCCATTGGCAGTGACCAATCAAAGGAAGTGTGACTACTTTGGTGAGGAGATCAAGTGTGGTTGTTCTTCCTTGGTGGCTTGCAGACCCATGCCTCTCGTAGTTCTAGGGTGAGTGGCTCATTCGCCTGACAGAGCAGCACCCTTTGAACCAGGACAAGGGGGTAGGGTCCTTCTTCGGGTGTGATGTCTTCTCCATGTCCTGAAGCAAGCGTTGACGAAAACACACTCAATGTGGCTCCTGCTCCTTTGTTGTTGTTTCCGTTTTATGCTATGGTGTTCGAGCTTGGAGAGCGGTGCGATCATTGAAGTTGCGCTTAGTTTCCTTTTGGTTTATGTGCTATTCGTGTGTGCCTTGTTTTATAAGCTATCCAATGAGCATTCTTGTACCTTTCAACCGTTTGGAGTTTTGGGACTTTATTAATTTATATAAAAGCCTAACGTCTTACGCTTAAGAAGCCTTCGTTCACTGTATAAGCGTGACTGGTGATGAGGAATCAGGCAACACAGGATCCCACTGGAGTGTCATGTCATGGAACCGTGCACAATAATCTACACAAACTGTTGATTAATTAATCAGCAAGATAGTACCAGCCACGGAACAATTTTGACCGGGGCAACGGGGGGAGGCCAGCGACAGGTAAACTGTCATACGCTAATTTATTTATGTTTTGGAAGTTTGCGCCTCGGGATTCGTGTCGATGTAAAATAATTGTCCTCACCCACCTCTCATGTATTATTCTGTTGATGAAAAGCATCGCTATCTTGACAAAGCATCGCTTCGGTTGGAATTTCGGTCTCCCGTTTTATTTTGTTTTCTCCGTGTTTTTTAATGATTATCGTGCGATTTATATATGCATGCCTTCATATCTATTGTTGTATATGGAAGGGCAGTGGGATGCACAGTGTGAAGACAAATGGCACCAGCCAGAATATAATCTTTTCTTTGAACGGAGAAGCTGATCTTGATTGATTGGCACCAGCTATCCAGCAGATGCAAGCTACTCCTACTAGCAAGGGAACAAAATGGACGAACGTTGTTTAATCATCCTCCATTGTTTTCCCCCATGTTGGAATCTTACAGCCTTTTAGCATCTCACCTACACATCCATACACATATAGATAACATAGATGGATGGATGTGGACAAATAAGAAGATACAACCTTGCAAATTTATCATGACAATCCTGCGGCGCATTAAGTATCATATATTGTTTGTTTTCACCGCGAAAAACTCCTGTTTAAGTAAATTGAACATTTTCACCTCTCCAATCCCTTTTTCATTCCCATATTCAAATCTGACCATCAGTTAATTGTCAAAAAATATTATGTGAGACAAAAGGTCATATTAATTGTCAAAAAATATTGTTCAATACGAATCAGCCAGCATAGAAATTTGTGTGTCAAATAACTACTCCCTCCGTTTCGAAATACAAGTCTTTGTAGAGAATGCAACACAGACTACATACGGAGCAAAATGAATGAATGTACACTCTAAAATACGTTTATATACATTGGTACGCAGTTTGCATTGAAATCTCTAAAAAGAAGTCTTATATTTAGAAACGGATGGAGTATATTTAAGCTGGTCTACATGCTGGTCCAGCTTAAATTTTAAACAACATTTCCAAACTATTCACATTTGCACCAATTAAACATTATCACTGCTACTTTTGCTTTTAGAAGTCAAGGGGAAGAGGAGGGACAGGCATCAGTCACATAGGATACCCCAGCTCAATGATGGTGTGAATTTGGCAAGAAAACAATGAACTTAAATCAAATTCATTCATCTGGGGCCATGAGCATGATCAGATTAGGGTGGTGGATCCAATCTGTCACCTTTCGCGGTGGCAATATTTTTCTCTTGATCGGTCAGTCTGAGTCGTCAGTCCATGCACAGCTGCCGCTACACCACACCACTGGATCCCACTCTCTCTCTCACCCCATGTGCCATCCACCCAACACTGTCTCTCTCTAATCCCTCACTAATCAAGCCACTAATTACAGTGTCACACATACTAATCACACACATGCACACATCTAGTATGACATAACAGTGCCAAGATTGTGAACTCACTCACTGAGCTTGAGATGAACAATGCAAATTTCAGGAGGAGAATGAATTGAACCACTATGTTTGTGTGGTTTGTGAAAGAATTATATTCAATTATGCCGTTTTCAGGAGAGAAAGAATTACAGTACAAAATCGGAGAAAAATTTCACTAGGGGCTCATCTGGTTTCACATTTTTGTTTTTATGATGATGATGAGGATGGACAATGGCTATGATGGATCGAAGAATAAATTGCCGATCGATCAGTCGAGCTTCCAGGCGTAGAGGTAGAGGCAGAACCCGGTGGCGCCGGCGGCGCCGTCGACGCCGGCGAGCAGCGGCGTGGAGGCCCCCACGGACGCGCTGGACAGCACGATGGGCCTGAAGATGAAGAGCGCCGGGCGGGCGCCGCCGGCGGCGCCCGCGAAGAGCCAGTCGTGCACGTCCCAGTACACCTCCACCTTGGCCCGGCCGAAGGTGACCGACTGGTTGCCCCGGAACTTCCACTGCAGGTGCTTGACGGCGACCGCCTCCTCGCCGTCGATGGCGATGGCCATCTCCATGTCGCCCTCGCCGCCGACGTCGATGGCCACGTCGTGGACCGCGCCCTGGTCGTGGAACCGCGCCTTGGCCGCGAACCTCCGCCGGCCGAACACGTGCTCCCTGCGCGCCACGGGGACCGCCGCGAGCGCGGGCGGGGCGCTGGGGGCCGCGCGCCGGAGCGCCGCCTTGCGGAGGTCGCCGAGCACGAGGGCCACCTCGCCGCCGGCCTCCACGGCGACGTAGTACCCGGCGCGCGGGTCCGGGAGGCCCGCGCCGGCGCCGTGCCAGCGCGCGCGGCGCAGGTCCCAGAGCACGCGCACCGTGGCCCCGCCCAGGTCCACGCGCCGGGACCCCGCGCGCCGCCAGAACTGCCAGGGGCGCAGGTCCACCCGGCACTCCGCCGACGCGCCGTCGGCGCCCGAGATGGCGACGGCGAAGGCGTGCGACAGCAGGTCCCGCGACCACGACACCGTCACCACCCGCGCGTGGCCCGCCACCTTGGCCCGGTACACCGACGCCGTCACCGCCTTGCCTGGCCTGTGGTGGTGCCCGCTCCTCCCCGCCGGCATGTCGTCCGCCGCGATCTCGCACGGCAGCGCCGGGCCCGGCCCCGCCTGCTCGCCGCTCACCCTCTGCGTATGCATTGCCGCTCGAAACCTCTACACCGTCATGCACACTGCTCCTGCCGCCGGAGCTCGCTCGCTGGCTCGCTGAAACTGCCGTCGGAGCTGAGGAAGAAGAGGAGGCGGAGGAGAGGAGGCGCAGGTGGAGGGGGGGATGGATATATAGCGCGGGGGAGGACGCCGTGGTGGTTGCGGATGATAAGGGTGGGTGATGAGCGTGTCTTGCGGGGGATGAGCTTCAGCTCAGCTGGCTGGAGACAGATGAATGCATTCAGACATAATTGGCATCCATGGCTGGACTACCAAGCAATTCCATTTTATTTCAACTCAAGGGCTGGACACTGGTGTGTGTGTGTATCATTGAAAAAAATAGCATGATACGCTATAGCGTGTAGAGAACCGTCTTGCTAAATTGATCAGTGTATAATGTCTCGTTAATAGCACGCTAATAACATATTTTCAAGGAATACGCTATTTTATATTGCGCTTTATTTTTTTTCCTTGGTGTGTATGCATATACAGCTTAGCGATTGTTCCTAAAAACAGCTTGGTTATTATTATTACTATTATTATTATTATTATTAAATTGTCTTAGCTAGTACTCTTTCCGTTCCTAAATATAAATCTTTTTAGAGATTCCACTATGAACTACATAGTGATGTATATGGATATATTTTAGAGTATAGATTAACTCATTTTGCTCCGTATGTAGTTCATAGTAGCTCATAGTGGAATCTTTAAAAAGATCGTATATTTAAAAGCGGAGGGAGTAGGATACATGCATGCATGCGTGCTGCACCCATGGACCATTATGGAGCACTAGTATAGTATCTTCCAAAGTTCCAATTAAATCAGTGTACTTTGGGACAAATCTGATGTGGTGTCACTGCTGTCTGTATCTTCTGGCTGGCAGCGCCTTAGCTGGTTTGGGACTGGTTTCTACTGTGTGAAAAAACTGAAAAAAAAAATGCAGGAGTGATTGGTGGTGACTGGTGAGCATCTGACACCTTGTGGGCTTGTTTCTTGGCCTGATGCATTGGATCCATAAAAAAAAAAAAGGGCTCAAGATCTCAAGTGCTGCATCTCCTCTGAAAGTGACCAACATTTGCCTCTGAAAGTGACCAGCAAAATAGTATCATCCTGCTGGTGTGATCATGGCTGCATGGATGGCATCCCCTGAACATGGTGACATTGGAGGGTGGGCAGTGTCACTGCCCACTGTAACACAGATCCGAATTCTGTGTGCAAACCAGCTGGGCTGGAGAGCCCTCAGGTTTGCAGCAGCACCAGTACACAGATTCAGATGCGGGAGAGGAGTTTGGAAAGGGCACACAGAAATCTGGGGCATGTGATGGAAGCTACTGGAAGCATGTGTTGCTGCTGCATGTGTTCATCATTGGGCACTCCAGATCTGCTGCTGATGGGGCAGAGGGAGTCAGTGAAGAGCTCCATGCTCCATGCCACACTTGCACTTAACAAATGGATAAATGTGTGTCAGCGTGTGTGTGTGTGTGTGTGTGTGCATGATCATGGTCATGGAGATGAGTGACATGAAATGCACACACACATAGCACAGAGTACAGCTCTGAGGCTCTGGAGGAGCATGTGAGCCAGGCATGATGGGGAGGAATAATTGAGCATTACGTTTGTGATGAATGCAGGTGAGCAACAGCTCGAACACCGTCATGTTGCCAAGAAAGTTGACAATACAAAAAAAAGGGAGAAATCGGAAGGAAAAATATGCACTTCTTATGAACAATTTCTTTGGCATGCCGTAGCATGATGACGGTATCCGCGGATTTGACTCGCTGAACGCAGAAACCTTCCGTTGACTTCAAAAACCTCCAGACAACTTGCACTGGGAGTGTCATATCATGTGTAGGGCTTGGCTGGCCTACTAATCCACAGGCACCTGCAGCAGCTTCTCCATTGGAAAAAAAAGATAGAGGAAACGACGAGGCCAATTTTGCACAGCATTGATTCTAAGGAACGAACTCCCTGGTGCCGGTACCTAAAATAAGACGCGGCGAAGATGTACATAAAGGAGTCATAGCTTCTTCTGGTCTGCCTTCAAGCGGCACCTAGTTAACGTTTCCTCGCGATGTTGTGCGGGCACCCCGTTTAGGATCACATCTATGTCAGCCTTGTGTTTTCTTCGCAGCGCAATGAGCTCCTCCTTCTGATTGGCCAACAGATCTGCCAACTTTTCATTGAGATCTACTGTGAGATAACCACCATCTGGAAGATGAGAGCTAGTGCCAACAGAAGCTCCTCCCGAGTTCCTGTTGACCACATCTTGGTTCGACGAGTCCACTGATGATGATATTCGCTCACAAATACCTTCAACATTATTGTTTTTCAATGTCCCATTTGGCATGTTATCATCGGTCCGTTGGTCCTCCGCCGAGTGAGAGATTTCAATATCTCTTCTGGGTGAGTCTGACCAGTATTTTCGGCCAGAAGGAAGTTGCTCTTGTGTAAAGCCATTATTTGTTGCATCAACCTCGTTAGGAAGCTCAGAAGTCTCGTCGTTATCAGACTCCGAATTATCAGTCTCAGAATGAGCTCCTTCATCCACTTGGTTGTCAACTGATTCATCGAACGCCCATTCAGGGATATGTGCCTGTATTTCAGCATCTATCATTTCTGCAATCGCAGTAACATCTTGGTCCGTGAGATCTAGTTGTACAACCATCTCAGTAGCAACACTGATTGAAGTGTCTGCTTCAATGTCAAAGGGAAAATGTATGTTTTGGGCATGACCTGCATATTGCAATTGAAAATTTGTATAAAATGCAAGCACCTGATTAGCTATATAATAAAAAATAATTAAAATCAGTTCCACCATAAATACCTGTTGAATCCGCAATCCGCAGTTTCAGAAATATTGTATTCAGGTCCTTCCGCTGACTCTCAACGGTAATTATTCGACTAGTCGCAGCATGTCGATTCCTATTGCCATGTATGTAGCTATCACCTGGATGTGATTCCCCCGTGCTACCTGCATTCCACCATAAAATTGAAATATGAAAAGGAGGAAACCTCATCAGTGAGCTTGTGTTCGGATTACTGTGAGGTCATTGAGCTTCTACCTGTTCGTCCCTGGGAGCCAACAGACGATGCTGCTCTGTAATTCGCACTTGGGTTCGAACTGCCAGCAGCATCTAGTATGTTTATTGTAATGTTACATGGGGAAGATGACAAGTTTACTAAATTATGCATCTGTAGTTTGAGATATATCTCCAGTTCAGTCAATTACCTGATGTATTAGTATTTGAATGTACTGGATAGAAGATTCTTTCCTCATCAACATCTAGGAGAAAAGGATCCACTAACAGTTCTTCTGCTGAGAGCCTTTGGGAAGCTTGGGCTATGCATTTCTCTATGAAGAATTTTACTTCAGGATCCTCAATCTTAGCCAGTGAACCAGGTTTTTCACCCTGTAATATAAGAATCAAGAGATTAAGGCAGTCAGACACTAGCATACTTGATAAGATATTCCACAGTAACAATCAGCCAGGAAGTTGCCTAGTAGGCTAGGACATATGTGCATACCATAAATAATGAAACATACACTTATAAGTCAGAGAAATTATCATTCCAAAACTCCCGCATCTACATCTTGCCAGTGTGCTTTAACACAAATTATTATGTACTCTTACTCTTAGAAGTTGGATATTTTTAGTAGTAACATTTGTCGGATCTAATCTGACAGATTGTATAAAGGCTTAACTGTATTGGTAGCTCAACAGTATAGATTACAATCCTACGCAAACAGTGATGAATGTGAGAACAGATAAGAGGCCTACGCTTGCAAACACATTTACTGTCAAATACTTCACAACTAAAACATCCCATATTAAATTATACTTGTTCTCAAGAGTTTCTACCGTTTTTATATTATGCAAGACAATTCTTGCGACTATACCAATAATCTGGAAGACAAATGATATTCTGCCAACACAACATTTTAAGATGTTGTCAACCCTAAAAACATTTTATTTTTATGCTTCTGAAAAAGAGAATCAACCTGAAAAAATATAAGAGAAAAACACAACTGTAAAACTTAGGAAATTATGATTATTATATGCTATTTGATGGTATGTGTATACTGAAATAGAAAGAATGCTAGCACGTCCAGATGATGAATTTGCAACTATCAAGATAAATGGGTCAGCGAGAGCTGAGAGCAGCAATAATCAGTAGCAACAGTACTTTTTATGTCACTTTATTGACTGAAATTATCAGGAAAAGAACAATGAAATATAACACAAAGCATAAGCAGACTAACATCAGAAACTTTCTTGTATATCTGTGCTGCATTGGAGCATTCACAATATGGGTACTCAAACGTAACAAGCTCCAGTAAACACATCCCAAATGCATATATGTCTACAAGCTCATTGTATTCTTCATCATACAGTTCTGGCGCCATGAATTCCGGTGTGCCTATGAAAAGACAGAGACAACGTGAGAAAGACCCAACTACAAATTCAGAAGGACAAACATAGATTTACGCAACTGAATTGGTTACCGATGATGCTATGAGCTGAACGTGCATTGTCCAGGATGGTTGCTAATCCCAGGTCTCCAATCTTTACTTCACCCTGGTTTCCATTCACAAATATGTTATCACATTTCAAGTCTCTATGGATTATTGGTGGATCATGGCCGTGGAGGTACACTAGACCACTCAAGATTTGCCTTGACCATTTCTTCAAAGCTCTAATATCTACTTTCTTGTGCTTAATACGGTACCTAAAAAGACAAGGCAATGGGAAAAATATTCAGTGACAGCTTAGGCATCTGAAAATACATAAGATATATGATATATATCCAGCATGTTGATTTAGTTTCTGCGAATAGTGCTTCCTTTGGTTATTGGCGCGACCTGCTAGGATCAGAATTATGTGTTTGGGGACACGCAACACGCTAATTTTTAATATATGTCCTAATGATGACAATATAGTGTTAAAGAAGGTGACGCAGCAGCTAATTACACGTGTTCAATTTTTTTAAAGCTGTAGTCAGGAGGGGGCATGAGAGCACGTACTGGCGCAATGTTCCTGATGTGAAGACTTCTGTGATGAAGTTTATGTTGTTGTTTTTCTTGTCAAGCCATGAATTGTAGAACTTGATTATGTTCTTGTGCTTGAGTGTCTTAAGCAACCGCACTTCTGATCTCAGCCTCTCCAAATCATCATTGTTCCGTAATATATCGCCCACTTTGATCTGGTTCCAAGCAACTTCTAGCCCTTCCAGTTGATCAAAAGCCTTGTAACTATGTCGACAGAATCTGAATTAAGGATTCCAATTCCATTGAAAGATCTGTGCAAATAAAATTAGAAAGTAGAAGTTGCCAAAGATGGAACATTTTAATGGGGCTAGTATGTTCTAGTTCTGGACATAGCGTGCAAGACTGCAAGTTGGAACATCTAAAATACTTGTCTCGCTTTTGCATCAGGATTGCACAATGCGCAACCAAATGAATTGCTCACATGAAAACTACATAACCTTGACAACACCAGAAACATGCAATGAAAATGTGTGGTTATACCAGCTTTGTCGACAATTACCATCGAAAACAGAATTGAAGTACAACTCAAAACTTGAACTAAAGTGGCACGATTTAGTTTTGAGCATCCCAATTTCCCAAAGAGTGGCGACAGCTATGCACATACAGTCAGCAAACCCTCCACACAAGCGACAACACAGCCAAGTAATGAAAAGTCGAATTCAGTTAAATTAAGCATATATAATTGCCATATCATCATTCCCAGAACGACAGCAGCAAGTGTATGCCAACAAATGCACAGAAGGAAACGGAAACTTTGCAATGACAAGTTCATCCAGAAGTTGCAGCTGGGGCGTGTCTCATGTGCACACTGTAGGGTGCAGAGGCTGGGAGATTATTCTTCCATTATAAAATAAAAATCCAGGAATCACAGCAGGTCAATGGCAGCTAAAATCCCATTCAAACGAAGAAGAAATAGCAGCCATAAATACCAAAACTACAGAAGAAATCAACACATCGCTAGGCATACGAGACCGTTGCAGATCGCAAAAGCTTGCGCTGACTTTGTGAAAATTGAATCTTAACCAAGCAGGACAAGTCAAACAACCCCCAGACAGAAAAAAAATCGTAAATATGAAAAGGAAAAGAAAAACAAGTAATCACAGCAGGTTAATGCCAGCTAAATTCACATTTACGTAAAGAAGAGGAAATGGCAGGTTTCCACAGAGGATAGATAGCATTCACCCACCCACCTAAATAGCAGGCATAAATACCAAACTTAAGCAGAATTGAACGCATCAGAAGGCCAAGTGGCAAAAGCCTGCGTGGACTGAGTAAAAATCAAATCTTAATGGGGTACACGATTAAGGCAGAACATTTCAACAGGGCTAGTATGCTCTGGTACTGGACACCACGCTTAAGTCGAAAACACTAACTATGTTGACAGTTGACGTGCTGACATGAAAACTATAAAACCTTAGACAGCAGTAGAAATACGCAATGGTAAAATGTGGTTATACAAGGTATGTCGAGGATTCAAGTATAACTCAAAACAAGCACTAAAATGGCACGATCTACTTTCAAGCATCTCGATTTCTCAAAGAGTGACGACAGCTACGGGCATGAAGTCAGCAGACCTCCTACACAAGTGGTAACGCAGCCAGGTAATAAAAGCAGTTAACTATCCCTCCGATCACTGGTCGAATTCGGTCAAAATTAGACATATATGCTTGTCATATCGTTTCATGGAAGGACAGCAACTAGTGTATGCCAGCCAATGCACAGCGAGAAATGGAAACTTTCAGATGACAAATGCATCCAGGAATCACAGCTGAGTCGTGTGCACTGCAGAGGACTGGCGTTTGTTCTTCCATTAAAACAAAATCCAGCCATCGCAGCAGGGCATATGGGACTGTTTTAACTGAAGAAGAAATAACGGGTTTTCGACCGAGGAGATAGATAGCTTTCAAACCCCTGAAATACTAGGCATAAACAGCAAAATATCTGTAGTAAACAACGCATGGCAAGGCATATATGACCATTTCGAACAGCGAAAGGCTCCGTGGACCGGGTAAAAACCGAATCTTAGCCAATCAGGAGGAGTCAAACGGCCCCGGAAACGAATCGAACGGGAACTGGGGTGTCAATGGCCGGAAGAACCCGGCGTGGAAAGGATACACCGTCTTGAACGCGCCCTTGCCAAGAACCTCCGTGTACTGCATCAAAGAAACAAAACAGGGGACGCCGCCGGCCGCCGAATCAGCAGATGTTAGCACGGGTGGAGGGAGGAGAAGAAGGGGAGGGGGGGAGAGGGAATGAAGAGGGTGAATGGCGGCGGCCGGATCGTTACCCGTCCGTAGCGGCCGGTGGGGTCGATCTCGGCGAACTCCGGCTCCGTGTCCGTCTCCGGCGGCGGCGTGGGAGGCATATCCCCGCCGGTCCGTCCGTCCGTCCGGCGATCCGCGGTTGGGGCTGGCGGTTGTGGCGGGGCGGTGGTTAATTGGGGTCACAGGTCTCTCGGGGCGGGAGCAGGCTTTCTGGCGCCCATGGGCATGGCGGCTGAGTCACGGTCACGGCGATCTGAAGGAGAGGAGAGGAGAGAGCTGACAGACAGAAATGGTGGTGGTGGTCGGAGTGATGGGGAACTCCTCCTGGGCGTGGGCGAGGCCCGAAGTGGAGGTTCGTTTGTCCGAGGCTGGAAAGCCCGGTCGCTTTTAGCCCACTTACGATGTGAGTAGTGCATGGGCTATGGCCGGGTCGAAGACGACAAGACCATTTTCTTTGCCTCTTCCGCGAAACAAAATAAAAAAGTTAATGTTACTGTACTACTCGTATTTCACCCTTACTAGTAGAGTGCTCGTGAGTTGCCACGGGCCTTAAAAAAATTGAGACAGTTCTTTTGTTGATATTATTATCAGTAGTTGATATTGGGTTATTCATAGCATTACTATGCCTTGCAGGTAGGTTGTTACTGATTGCATATCAAATTTCACATGTATAGAAAAGGTAGCCCGTAACATGCAAAAACATAATTGAAATCCACTTCACTTGCAATGTATTTCAATAGAAAATATAATTCGATCACATATACTATAAGATCTAATGCATAAAATAAAGAAAGTGGTACAAAAACATAGAACTCTTTGGTGTGCATTACAAATGATAGGTGGCACATGGATGCATTTTTATGCTTAAGACCAATCATCTCATGAAAGCATGTCTATTGTTATTATCGGTTAATTAAAGAAAACACATGTAGGATTTTGTTCCCTTATTCCAAGATTCTACAACCAAGACACTTGATTGCATTTTGCTATTCCCTGGCAAACTATTACACATGAAATTAGGCAATTGAAACCATACATGTTACTAAACACACCTCCTAGAATTTAGGAACCATGGCAACACAAAATATTTCAACACTTTCCCACCTACTATTCATAGCTTGGACAGGCCCCATCTACTTTTCTTGGCTCAAAAGTACTGAATCCCCTCCATCTGCGCTCAACTTCTAGGATATCCTTTCTTCGAAGGCCATGAAAACAGTCATCCGGTAAGATGGTTCATGATCATAAATAGCATTTATAATTACTTCATATTTTCATATACAATATCTGAATAGTAAAGTTTATAAATGGAGTACTTCAAAATAACTAATGCTCCTGGTATCCATAGAGCTAGAACAAATAATTAGAGGCGTGTAACTCTAACATTATATATGCCCATTTAAGTTGCATACATGTAACCCTTGTAAATTTTGCATCTAATTTTATTGCAGTAGGCTTTTAACCTGGTGTTTTCATGACAAAAGATACTTAAGTGAATAAAGCACTGCTCAAGATAGCATCGTGAGTTGGTTCATGCTAAGATCATGCCAACTTTCACAAGTATATGGAGAATGACCACTCCAGCTAGTAGATTCTCCAAGGAAAATAAATCCTATTCTACACATAGCAAACGTATATCATTTTAAGTAAGACAAGGATAATACTACAGCCAAGGTCTATGCTCCAGGCTGCATGCATGCAAGTGAGATGGATCACAGACTAGTCTTGCGTGAAAAAAACAGAAAAAATATGGAAAAAATAGAGGAACGCCAATGAATATTGTTCACGTACATTTGGTGTGTAGATATATGGTTGCGAAAGTGCAACAACAACGCATGCCAGCATCAAACTGAAGATTCCTTGACCTGGTAGACGGCGATCACTTGCAAGACTGGGCAGGGCGTTGCAATAGGGGCATACATATTCTGATGGTTTAACATCAATCATATCTAGTATATTATATATAATCAATGACGTATCCGCTTCACAATCCCGCCGACCAACCCCGAACACACACATAGAGGGCACCACTCCTGCATGGTCATGAAACTACAAAAATGAATTCCACATATATTTATTGGACCATGATGAAAAATTGCATCACCAAAATTTCAGCGAATGTGGTGGGCGGGACGTGCCGACTACAGTGACAAGATTGTACTTAAAATTCTGCGACCGGGTTCGGAACTTAAACTCATGTCCTAAACAGGATAAAACAATCCCTCAAATATTCTTTTATTTGACAATCGAATGTATCACATATGCCTAGAGAGTAAAAAAATTACCACATGTGATGCATACAAATGCAAATAAAGAAAGTCTATTATGAGCACCATAAATATAAAAACAACATCCCTAGCACTCCAATCTACTACACTCGGGTGTTTAAAGACCTTTTACAGCTACAGAATGCAGTGCATTACCAAGGAACACAACTTGGACTATTTAGCATAATAATTCTGATTGATTATATGGCTATGACATGCCTAGAAGTGAGAATGCGACCAAAAAGCAAGCTCCCATTATGGTTATGCTAGTGGTAAGCTCACCCAGCGACATACAGAAAAAATTCAAGAACCGATGGAAGGTTCGTGCTTAGCCTTACACATCTATTCTTGAAGGCATAAACTGGTGGAGCAAATTATCAAATACATGCAGGTCCATACGGCTGGAGCCATCGAGGTCTAGTAGCGGGCATACTTGTGATGATGGCTAAACCAAAATCAATTTGGCATTAAAGAAGGTACAAACAGACCCACCATGGAAAATCAAACCAGCATGTGAATTATTGATCATATACTAACAGTAAGATTTTTTTCTTTACTCCTTTATTTCAAAGAAGTACATGGGAGTGAAAATTACTAAACTAAAGCAAAACAACACAGAAAACAATTTATTTTTGTGTATCAATGGAAAATCTACAGATTCACATGTACTTTGAAAACATCCGGCAAACCAGGATGGCTGAAGTCTTGATTATTACTTCAATTTTTTGTGACTGATTGATTATTACTTTACCCACGAAAATAAATTTATCCCGTGTATTCTCTTCTTCTCAACCACGCTTGATACCCAAATAAGTTGATCCTGTGTATTCCCTTCTAAACATGGTTGACAATTTTTACACAGACACAGTTGACTTGTTACGTGGATAGTGATCTGCGTAGACAAACCTGGAGGCTGAGACTTTGCTTAGAAACTCAACGGACGTCCGGAGCACATGGTCCTAGGAGAAAATAAGTTGTACAGTTGGTCGTACATGTTTTGGACGATGACCAGTGAGAGGTCGACCTCAAGGACCGGCAACAACCAACAACTACGGGTGATGACGTCGCCGGCGACATCGCACGCCCGTACCCGACATCAAGGATCTACATCACAAAAATAGGTTAATGCGATGTAGAGGAGCATGAAATGAGAGGGGAGGATCGACGAGAGGCCGACAGCCTGATCGGCACCATGTCTGCCTGGCGATACAAGCCCAGCGGCGATGGCGCTGCGAGGCTAGGAGGTCTGGCCCATACCCTCGACGCCGAGGATGAAGTAGATACGCGCGACAACGTTGAATCCTTTGGTCGCCCGCATCGGAGACCTCAGTCCATCAGAACTGTCACTATCAGCGCACATATCTGAATTCCTTCTTGTATAAGCTTTTTGATACATTCTGGTACCTGGATATAAATGCATGCACATGCCCACAATTGAAATATAAATATTTAATATTTATTAGCCTGCATTTGAATAAAATGAAGTAGACCAAAAAAACATAACCTTATAAAAATCGTACCAATTTCTAGAGTTTATCTTAGTAGCACCAAAAGCAAGTCACCCTCAATACTGTCAGCAGCCTCCTAAATATTTTTTATCTATGTCGGCATTTCCAGATGGTTTGAAAGTCTAACTCAAAAAGATGGTTTGAATGTGCAGAAGTATTCATCAAAGTTCACATACCCTTTCGCATCCGAGACACATATAAGAACCAATGTTCTTAGACCAGAATTAGAATACTCATTTATGTGCCTTTTAGTCAGAATCGTGGATATCCCAAAAGAACAACAACAAATAAATGGATTCAGATAGATGGTGGGTCTACTGCAATTTGCATCACGTAAATATCATGGCCAAAGTGACTAAGAACAGAGGTAGTAGAGGGGATTTGTATTACCAATGTTCCCTATTAATTTTGCATTAACTTATACAGTCATTGTATGATTTGTATGAACACTCGCACAAAATTATTCCAAAAATAAACATATCACGAACATGAACCTGAAGAATCAAAATATCTGCCTAGCTAGGCACTCCACTGATACGTGTGCGTCGTCACAGAGCAGAGGCATGTGGCCGTTGTTCTTCTGCATGCAGTGCGTCAGTCTTATTGCTGCTCCATAGCTTCAGTACATGCGTACATGCTCGCCAAGGTGGGCGAGGCAGTGGACTCCTGCATGTCATGGTCAAAGTGAGTGAACACGTCAAAATTCAAACGAGAGCAATGTAAGGAGGAATTACGTGGGGATTGGGTGTTGAACATCTCCGATTCAGGATTTTGACGTGTTCACAAAAATTGATTCGCCCAGGCCAGGACTCTCGGCTTGGGAGCGACCGTGGCTGAGGCGACCACAAAAACTGAACGCCCGGGCGAGCAAGATCGGAGGCGGGGTCATCAGGGTCGACTAAGCCCGTTGCAGGTATTTGGACGTGGAGGAGGCCGCCGAGATCAGGCAGTCGGCCCCTGCGAAGAGTAACGACATCCATAACAGATCAACCTGATGCCGCCCCCCTGCAGCCACGCCATAGTGTTGGATGGCTGGAGCATCACCCGCAGCACCGTTGGCTTGCCGCGCTGCCGCATGCCCTTAGGGAAGGTCACCAATTGCAGGCAGCTCCACTCCCTGCGTCCAGGCTACTTGCGGCTACTACCACTGCCACCTTCGTTGGCTTCTCTCTGCAAGGTCGTCGGGGGAGATGACGATTATGTGGGAGAAAGTCTTAGGGGCAGGAGCAATGGTGTAGGGGCGGCGCACTGCGGCCGGCTTGGAACCCTAGAGGAGAGAGGACCAAGGACTTGGGTGGTGCGATTTGTTTCCGGTAAGAACAAAAAAAATCAGGAACGATGTGGGCCGGTTCGCTAGATAAAAATCGGGGGTGGAGGGGCCTTCGATCGGGGGTGGGAGGGGGTACGAACGGACGAGACTACGTACCAACTGCTCCATTAGGAATAGAAAGAAGATGTGATTGAACAATTTATGGTAAGATTAATTAATTCCGATTTGATCTTTAAAGATTCATTAGAAAATAATCTTGATTGATTATTTCACATAAATACATTACTAAATATATGATGATTGAATGAGGAAAAAAACAGACGAAGATGGAAGGGGAGACGAAAAAAACTTGAAACGGAATGTTAATTAATGTAATTTAGTGATGTATGGAAATATTAATAAATGTGATTGAGCAACATATGGTAATGTTAATTAATTCAGATTTGATCTTTAAATATTCATTAGAAATTAATCTTGGTTGATTCTTTCACATAAATACATTACTAAATATGGTTGATGGGAGGAGGGACAAAAAACCGGACGAAAATAAACCCGGAACGGAAGCTACCAACTCCCCAATTAGGAGTAGAAATTGAGACTTTCACGTATTTTTCTTTAAAAAACGGATCTCTTCATGAAACATGATACAAAGAACACAAAAGTAATACCCCCTTTGTTCCACAATGTAGTGCGTCCGCCCTTTCTAAGATCTAAGTTTGACCATACATTTAACCTACAAGACTTAACCAACCAGACCGATTGCGGCGGGAGCAAAAATTATACCACCGAATTCATGTTTCGATACGAATTCAGCGGTATAATTTTTGCTAACGCTGCAGTTGGTCTTGTTGGTTAAATGTAGGGTCAAACTTTGATCTCAGGAAGCGTGGGCGCACTACATTGTGAAACGGAGGGAGTAGAAATCATATCTATGTTCATTGACCACCTGGTAACGAGTACAAGCACTGGAACGAGCCGAAGATGCGCCGCCGTCATCGCTCATCCCTCCTCAGAGCGGGGCAAACCTTGCTGTAGTAGGCGGTCGGGAAGTCCTCGTGCTCAAGCCTAAAGAACCAGCACGCCAGAACAACCCCCGTTGCTAATGAAGAGAAGCCATGGAGCGCCGATCATGCCAGCGAACGTTGAGGACCGTTATTGGTGACGACTAAGTCGTGTGGATAAGACAGGAGGCCGCCGAGAACGCCCCACGCCAGGAGCCGAAGGAGCTTCGAGATAGGATCCAAACTTGCCCGCCGATGACAAAGAGATGGGCCCGGAAAGTACCTGAGCTCCATGATGACCCTCCCAAGAGGGTGATGATGCTAGTCCGACATGTTGACGGGAGAGGCCAACGTCAGATCCAAACCCGTCTCCTATAGTTCAGATCCATGCATCGTGTGTGCGACAGAGGTGGAGTAGGCATGACAGACACGGCGAATCCTTGTTGCCCGTCAGTCACAGGGCCGGTCCTGAGATTTTGGGGGCCCAAGGCGAAATAAAAAATATGGGGCCCTAATATAAGAGTCATATACAATAATAAGGAATGTATTTTCTTTATATTACACACTTTAATGCACCAATTTTGATATTTACATCTAATACTTTTTAGATATTATCTTAAAGTTTATTCTAACACCTCGCTGAGCATTGGGGACCTGGTGGTATGTTCATGATTCGCATGACACATGATCATCCGTTTTTCTATTGGGGACATACATGTGCACGAACAAAAACTCCCAATGTTCGACATTTGCCGATCCTAGAAAACATCCAAAAACCCGTCTACGGAAATACCAAGCAAAGGCAAAAGGACAATAAATGAATACATAAGTTCGAGTCTCTTAAAATAATTATCGATGCAAATTAACTTATGATGGGGTCGACGTCAATTTTGTCCACCAGTTTCTTATAGATGCATAATATTGCCAAACCATTTAATAGTGCAAGATATGCATCATATATGTATGTGAAGGCAAATTACCGTTACTTAATTAGCAACGTACATATAAGGATTGGGGAATAGGTAACAGTACGATGATATACGTCATACCAATTGCATCAGCTTCCGTGATTAGACGCTCGGCAACGAGTCACTCGGCGATGTACGTGTTCCCATCTGCAGTCCACATTGCACGCCCAGCGCCTGGAAACTGGATGCCGGCCGGAGGCGCTCGGCGCTGTCAGTTGCCACGACCAGGCGATGCGCGTGAGTCCTGGCCTCCTGGGTGACTGCAGCCAGCTACTGGAGAATACTATCTGCCGGCGGCCTGCGACTTGTGATCGAGAGTTCGTGACGGGGGAATAGAGAATAGGGTAGTGAATTAGGGATGCGATCTCACGTCTCACGAGTCACGATCGTACTAATTGGACGACATGATTGAATGCGTATGGTGTACTTTCCTATGCTGCTACGTCTTTCCTTTAGTTGGGCTAATTTATTTCGGGAAAAGCTATGGGCCGATGTGCCACCAGCGTACAGCGTATCTGGGAGGGCCCCCCTGGGTTTGGGGGGCCCGGGGCGGCTGCCCCCCCTGCCCCCCCTCAGGGCCGGGCCTGGTCAGTCACACTGCGTAGAAGGCATCTGACGTATCTAGGAACACTCGGTCAAGATCTGGGCACAAACAGGAGGGCATCCAGACGCACTTCACCGCTAAAGATGACTTATAAGTATAGGGGATCAATCGTAATCCTTTTGATAAGTAAGAGTGTCAAACTCAATGAGGAACAAAAGGAATTGATAAGTAGTTTTCAACAAGGTCTTCACTACAAGTGTTGTAATATAGTTTTGATAGATAATTTGATAGCAAGACAATTTGTAACAAGGTAACAAGTAACAAAGATGCAAGGTGCACCAAGTGGCTCAATCCTTAACCGTGCTAAGGACAAGCTGGTGGTACTTCTTATAGTGATTAAGACGCTCTTGAGGACATATGGGAATATCGTCGAGGTACTTTCACCAGGATTCATCGAGTTGCGTTCATTTCCTTGATAAGTGTTATGTGGGTGGACCGGAACTAAGATATTGTCCTAACTTGAACAAACGACTACTTATAATTATACTCTTCATGCAAGCATCCGCAACTACAAGAAAAATAACTAAGATAATTATAATCATAGCATTAAATAGTGGGATCCAAAACAACCCATTACGACATAATTCACAAACTGGTTTAGGTTTCTATCACTCTCATAGCCCATCATCCACAAACTAAATTCCACAATGCCTTCACCTAGACTCAAAGATAGTGAAGTGCATATAGTCGACATTCACATAACACCACTGCAGAAAAACAATGCAACATAATATTAAACGGGCATCAACTTCACATGATTACTAGTGACAAGATTTCTTCCATGTCCTCAAGAATGAATGGTACTACTCATGATCATCATATTAATCATGATCAATGGGTGTAAATATATGATTAACAATCTGAACATAACAATCTTTCATCAATTAAACCAACAAACATCCACTAGCTACAATATGTAATGGACACTACTAGCACCCCTTGGTACCAATCGTTGTACATATGCGCCTTCATAACGGCTCGGCTCAGCATGCCCGGTGTACGTAAGGTGTGTATTCGTACATATGCAACGGGCGTATCAACACGAGAGAGCGGGTGCTGTCTTTTTAAAATAAGACCATCATGCCCTTCATAACGAAGTGGTATCGGCTAATCTCAGCCCTCCTTGTGTTTAGAGTGGTGTACCGAAGCAGAAGTGTTTAATATATCGTTTCTTCGCGTATATATATGAGGATGTATAATCTGGTGCAATAAAAAAAATTGGTTGAGACCATTTTAACTGAATAGTGCATTTGCCTATAATAATTTTATCGTTGGTGTCAATGTAATTCCATGCTTTATACCTTTATGCTTGGAGTCATCATGTTCTTTTCACCTGGCGTGAAGTCTGAACTTCAGGTCGTGAGAATTTTATTATTTTTTTGAAACTCGGTCCCTCAGGGTCCGATTTATTTAAAAAGGTCGAAGAGAATTGCTCGAAATTAATAGAAAACCAGATGAAAACCATCACATCAAGCCCGCAAAAATAAGGCACATTGGGCAACCTGCCAACCCACACAAGAATGCACACACGCCGCTAACCCACACAAGAATGCACACACGCCGCTGAGGAGAAAAGCGCCATCGGGGTTGCGGTCCGGCGTCACCGTCATCACGCCTCCACGAGGGAAACTCCGCCTCCACCATCGATGACCACAGAAGTAGCTCCATGAAGATTAAATGTTCATAACCATACCTAAGTAGATAAGTGTAATCAAGATATATAGTTGTAATTACAAATTTTACAACTTGTAGATGGTTGACATTGTAGTTGAGTAAATTGCAGTTTACAAATAAGTATAACTATACCTAAACATATCACGGCGGGTGGACCTTCATAAGTACATGTAAATGAATCACAACTAATAAATTGTCATATAATTGTATGTCAACAGATCATCGTTTTGATATGACCTTGTAAGTGTACATAAACATAAAAGCAAGATACAGTGGAAAATAGAGAGATAAGCTAGAAAATCCCACAAAAAGAAAAAAAAATGGCCATTGCTTTGGTGGATCAATCTTCAGTAAACGAAGCATAACCGTGACATCTTCATAATCGCAGCCGACTCCATTAACTGATGGAACCATATATTCTAGGCCAGATCTAACCACTAGTGGAGAAACGGGTTTTAGTCCCGGTTGGCGGAGGCCTTTAGTCCCGGTTCGCCAACCGGGACTAATAAATCGGGACTAAAGGCCCCCACCCTTTAGTCCCGGTTGGTCACGACCCGGGACTAAAGCCCTCCACGTGGCCGCATGCACGCGCCGGGGGGTGGAGGACCAACCGGGACTAAAGGTTGGTGATTTTTTTTGTTGGGTTTTAGGGGTTTAGGGGTTTATGGTTTATGGTTTATTTTTCCTTTTCATTTTGTATTTTCCATTCAATTCTTTTTCATTTCAAACATATTTTACACTATTACATACTGTACACGTTATGCATATATAATATAATTTCTCATATGATTATACATATATCATATAATTTCTCGTACGACCATGCATACACACACACACACACATATATATATATATACAATTTCTCCTATAGTTTGCAGATCATTACATGCAGACATTATGCGTAATGGTATTCTCCTCTTTCATCTATGACCTCCGTAAGCAAAAATCTCGTACTCACCAGGGTCATCGCGGCTGATCTTATAGCGCAATGCACCACATACCGGGCATGCATTCAAATTCTCGTACTCATCGCGGTAGAGGATGCAGTCATTAGGGCATGCATGTATCTTCTGCACCTCTAATCCTAGAGGGAAGACAACCTTCTTTGCTTCGTACGTATTGTCGGGCAATTCGTTGTCCTTTGGAAGCATCTTCTTTAACATTTCAGCAACTTTTCAAATCCCTTGTCAGATACACCATTCTCTGCCTTCCATTGCAGCAATTCCAGTGTGGTACCCAGCTTTTTCTTGTCATCTTCGCAATTTGGGTACAACAATTTTTGTGATTCTCTAACATGCGCTGCAACTTCAACTTCTCCTTTTCACTTGCGTAGTTTCTTTTTGCATCAACAATGGCCCGACCAAGATTATCAGCGGGCTCATCTGATGCCTCTTCTTCAGCTTCTTCCCTATTATAGTACCATCGTATTCAAGGAACCCAGGATAGTTGTCATCATCCTCTTCTTCTTCATTATCTTCCATTATAACCCCTCTTTCTCCGTACTTGGTCCAACAGTTATAGCCGGACATGAAACCGGACTGAAGCAGGTGGATGTGAAGGACTTTTGAGGTAGAGTAATTCCTATCATTCTTACAGACACCACATGGACACCACATAAAATCTTCCCGCTTGTTTGCCTCAGCCGCAGACAGAAAACTATGCACGCCATTAATGAACTGGAGAGAGCGTCGGTCATCGTACATCCATTGTCGACTCATCTTCATTACACAACATCGAAGCGACCAAATTAATACATGTTCATACACACTTATTCTCATAAAAACATACAACTATCTACCTAAAGCATTTAAATGTAACAACAAATGCGATCAAAATCGCAACTAAGGTAATAATTGATCCAACAACATAATGATACCAAGCCTCTTTATTAATGGCATATTTTCTAGTCTTTCTAATCTTCAAGCGCATTGCATCCATCTTGATCTTGTGATCATCGACGACATCGGCAACATACAACTCCAATTTCATCTTCTCGTCTTCAATTCTTTTCAATTTTTCTTTCAAATAATCGTTTTCTTTTTCAACTAAATTTAACTTCTCGACAAGAGGGTCGGTTGCAATTTTTGGTTCACATACATCCTAGATAAAAATATCCATGTCAACTTGATGGGCATAATTGTCATAAAAACACGAAATGAAACAAAATAGTTATAAAAGATAATATACCACATCCGAATCATAAACCGGACGAGGGCTGACGGGGACGGATATCAAAACCATGGCACTATATATAACAAACAATCATACAAGTAAGAAAATTATACAAGTTAATTTAAGCTCAAATTGCATATATATCAAATAAACTTCACATAATTACTTCCAAACTAAAACCCACAAATTACTGTACTTATAGAGCATGGAACGAGCTAAACTAGCAATGAGAGATGAAAGGATGAAGTTGCTAACCTTTTAGAACGATGGGGTGCCTCCAATCCTGACAAATCTTGGCAATAATGGATGATGAGCTCGAGCTAGGGAAAGGGAACAAAGAGGAGAGAAAGGAGAGCTTGGGCTCGGGCTGGAAGAAGCATCTATATATAGGGATATCTTTAGTATCGGTTGGTGATACCAACCGGGACTAACGGTCTATCTCTAGTCCCGGTTGGTGTCACCAACCGGGACTAGAAGTCCCATTTGAACCGGGACTAGAGGTGGCCCTGCCCCCGTCCGCTCCTAGCCGTTGGAACCGGGACTAATGCTAACATTAGTCCCGGTTCTAAACCTGACCGGGACTAAAGCTCCGAACGAAAGGTCCAATTTCTACTAGTGAACACATGTATCAACAACTTGACGTGATTTTTATCTCTTCCTTAGCGTACTATGCATCTATTACGCCGCATCTATTTTTCATTCTCTCTTTCATCTAAGCCTTCCTAATCCACCTCATCACCGATTGCACCAGTTCATCGCCATAACACTATTGCATCAAAAGGTGAGTGAGAGAGAGCTCGGTTATTGGTAATTAAGCATGTATTGCAGGAGACCGTTGGACTATCCAAATATCAATACCGGGAAACATGGTTGTTGCCGAGAGAACTCACCGACTAATTTCCATCATCAATATAAGCAACACAATCTTCACCCTTTCTATTTAAAGAATATTTCAAAAACAATTGTAGAATTCTTGTCCTATGAAAATATTAATGTAAATTTTGTTTGATTTGTATGACCATAAGTCTTTGTTTATTTCTTAGTAGATCACACAATTTGAAAGGAAAATTTTCTTTGAGTTGAATCAAATATTGCAGTGGTATGGCGACGCTGCTGGGGGTGTTGATGACCAGTTCGGGAAAATATTGTGGTGCCATGGGAATGGAAAAGACTATGTGCATGAAAAAAGATAGTAGAAAATTGATGATTGATAAGGGTGTTGATAAATATAATATTAGACACCCGTGTCCAAATAGTGATGTTCTAGAAAGCTTGCTCTAGACTGGACTATGTATACATAAATTGACTGTTGAACGGGATAAGAAAAATCACAAAAAATTGTGCTACAAATATTTTTTAATTTTGTGGAAGCATATTTAAATAAACATAATGGTCAAATTTGCATGTTGGAAACTACAACATGTCTAAAATGTAATGTATTTTAGTACGGATGGTGATCACAAAGAATTTCAGAAACGGCGGTAATAAGTAATAACTAAGAGGTGAATTATCTAAAAGCATAGGCAAGACAAAAGCTATCACTATTTTTTGAACAGTTTGATTTAAATTGCTTACCACATGTATCACTATTTAGTTGGCCTTGCCTAACTACGAGTATTAGATTTGTTTGTTCATTAAGCAGGTAAGATTTTGTTATTACTTGAAAGTATCATCTTAATATTCAAGGTACTATAAGCACCTGAAAAAATGTTGTTCTCCATTAAAAAATGTTACCCCTATATATTCGTGATGTACCAGACTATTGGAAGGAGTAATTTCATGAATCGGAGTTGATTAAAGATTTCACCCTCACATGTGATATCTTATTTAGCAGCACATTTTGATATCTTATTTAGGCCCTGTTTGGTTGGGCTGTGGATTTCTGAAAGCAGCTGCGAAAAATCTTCTGTGGAAAAGTAGCTGTGGAAAATCTGCTGTAAGAAAGCTGTAGGCCATTTGGCAAACTGGCTGTATGAGTTGTGGCTGTGGAAATAATTGTCTGAAATACCCCTAAGAGCTGAGAGATTGGTTGCACGTTATTTAATGATAATAACATGGCAAAAGCAGCTGCATTACATGATATTTTGACATGGCAAAAGAGTAGAAACTTTTTATAAGGATCAATACAACACACAGAAATAGAAATGTTGATGAACTAGCAATGGAGCCCAAATATTTTATCATTCATCAATATATCAGTACATTAGAACGCTTGCAATTTTAAGATGCGAAAGCCCATCAACTAGATTACTAGAGCGGCGCAAAATATTATATACACTTCTACACATATCACAAAATAGAATAGTAGTTTGTCCATGAGCAGATGAAAGAACTCTATGATCCACTGGAGCTCATCAAGGAGTTAGCAATTCTATCACGGACTTTGTTCATGTCAACGATGTCAAGTCTCGCCGGAACACTATCTCCTTGGAGTGGCTTTACTCCTAAGTCCTCATCAGGAACATAATTCTCATCTTCATCACATTTGTCAAACTCCTCATCAGGCAACTTGATCTCACGAATGTAGTTGTGCAAGGACATACAAGCAATACTAATCTTTTTTTGCCTACGAGTTTTGAAACTAGGTACACCCTTCAAGATGCTCCATTTAGCTTTGAGCACTCCAAATCCTCGTTCAACAGCATTTCTAAGTGAAGAGTGCGCATGATTATAAACCTCATATTTTCCCACCGGTTTTCTTCCATTACGAAATTCTGGGATATGGTATATTTGGCCTTTGTAAGGAGCAAGATATCCTTCATGGTTTGGATATCCCGAATCGACAAGGTAATATTTTCCTATAAAAAGGGAACCAAAATTGTTATGCAAGGTTGTTGAGAAGCAAGTTAACGCATCAATATAAAAGGGCAAAGTAAGTAATGGTTCAACAACAAATATTAGTACCTGGTGGGGGTGTAGGGAACCTATGTGCATATTTGACCAAGCTATCATTTAAGATCCTTGTGTCATGTGCTGAACCGGGCCAACCAGCAACAACAAAAGTAAACCTCATGTCGAAGTCACAAATTGCCATAACATTTTGTGATGGAAATCCATGGCGACCTGTGTGGTTAACAACCTCATCCGCTGGCACTGTAACTGGGACATGGCAGCCATCTATTGCACCAATGGCACCTTTGAAATGAGGCCAAAACCTCTCATCTTGAATTCTTTCATGCACGGTCGTGAAAGAATCATCTCGAGGTGTTATGTTATGTCCTGCTAACTTGCACAAGCAATTCAAGACTTCTTTGAACTTCCGATGAACCGTTTCCGTTGATCTCGAAAAACGATTTTCAACTTGAGAGAATGATTGGGGGCCACCAACTATCCACAAGAACATAGCTAAAGACTCTTGTGATGTCACTTCTCTACTTGACTTCAATCCATAATGAGACACTAGAACATTATGCAATGACTCAAATACTCTTTGACTCATCCTAAACATCCTATAACAACTCCTTTTGTGACCATACATCCAACTTGATATGCCAAAGTCGCTAACCGAGTGGGCTTTTTCCTCTTTCTAGTAGGCTCATCATCGATATCCTGATCCACTCCATTCATCTACAAAAAAAGGGCAGCAACATTGTTAGATATGACAGCATCAAAATGGCAGCAATACGACACATATGACAACAATAATTAACACATATATGGCAGCAATAATTCACACACATATGGCAGCAATACGACACATATGAAAGCAATAATTAACACATATATGGCAGCAATAATTCACACACATATGGCAGCAATAATTCACACACATATGGCAGCAATACGACACATATAACAGCAATAATTCACACACATATGGCAGCAACAATTCATTACATCACGAAGACACATCTTCATACATAGCAAAATAGTTCTACAAATAGTTCAAACATTGTTCGGTTGGAGGACATGGTTGTGCAGTACTATTTGTTCATCTGATCATGTTTCCTATTGAGCCAGTCAAGCCTCCCGTCTTTTGTTTCGATCGGCATGAACAACTCTCTATAGTTGGGTTGGAGGACAAGGTCGGTGGCTGTGAAATATAAAGGAATGGGTTCTTGTCCTCCTTAGCTAACTCGTCGATAAACTTGGCTTTGCGCTTCACACTTTTTTGCAACCTTGCCGTCCTTAGGTGAGACCCTGCCCTCCTTTGACAGTTATGTGATGTGCATCCCAATTTGCCTTTTCCTTTTCCATCTAATTCACAACAAAGGTTTCAAGCATATAAGCTAATTACCTAATGAGCAACGAATGTTCAGCAAACAAATGGTTACCAATCTCATATGAACTGCACAAATATTCAGCACACACATGTAAAACTAAATCTGGGCGTAATTGACAGAGAGAAAAATTCGGAATTACCTTGAGCAAGGCCGGCTGTGGTGGTGCAGCTTGGGTGAGAGGGAGGCCAGCGATGGTGGCTAGCTGGTGTTCTCTGGCGCTGATTGGCAGCGGTGGTCGTTGAGCAGCAGTGGTGGCACCAGCAGCAGAGAAGACCGGCGGATGGGGGACGGGGCTGGAGGCTTCCGGCGGAATGGAGAGGCTCAGGCGGATGGGGGGCGGGGGCAAATGCGTCCGGCGGATGGGGGACGGGGGCGGATGCGTCCGGCGGAGTGTAGAGGCTCCGGCCGATGGGGGACGGGGCCGGAGGCGTCTGGCGGATGGGGGGACAGGGGCGGAGGCTACCGGCGGAGTGGAGAGGCGCCGACGGCTGGGGAACGGGGGCGCAGGCGTCCGGCGGCGCGCCGGCCGGGACGAGGAGCGGCGCCGGTGGCCAACCCTAATCGCCAGAAGAGGAGACGAGACGGGTGAGATTTGCGTGGTGTGATGAATCGGGCCTGATCTGGTTGACCCATTGAATGGCAAAGGTGGGTAATTTGACCCAAAGTTCAGGGGTATGTTTGAAGGGTCATCCAGCGGAAGCGGGGAAAGCACCTCCGTGGGCGCTTTCTCTCGTACGTGCATTTTTGCTGTGGCTTTCACGGAATCACGGTCCCGCAGTTTGGTGTTTGGTTGAGATTTGACTGCGACGCAGCGGAATCTGGTAAGAAAAACTAAACCAAACAGGGCCTTAACACCACATTTTTAGTGGCCATATAACCATGTTATTTCTAATTAATCATATAATATGAATATTTCATTGAAGCATTAATATTATGAAGCACTTAATTAAAGACAATTTGCGAGGGCCACGGGACCGTGCTAGCTACTAGTTTGTTTTGTATGCCTGCTGGTTGCTGGTCAGTTCGTGATTTCTTCTCTTGCCGGATTAGACTTTTTACTGCTTGCTTGAGATTCTTGCATGGTCAATTGCTGGTTTGCACTTCCCTCGCAACAAGAAAAAATTGCTGGTTTGCACTGCACGACGGAGTATGTGTGTTTCTTCACTGTCGGTGATGTCATCTTATGATGATTGAGCATCATGGTCATCACGAGAATAAAAATTACAGCTAACGTACGTGTGGTTGAACAAGTAACGTCTATCTCGCCGGTATCCACATCCACGACAACGACGACGGGACGTGGCTAAGAACGATTTCTTTTCTCTCTCTCGGATATGTACGAGTGTGTGTATCATCATTTATAGAAGAAGGGAAGACTCCCGAAGAGAAAAAAATATATCATTCTGGAAAGAAGATTTCCAATGCCGCCGTGCAGTCAAGTAGAACAAGTAGAGGCTTGGTGGCCATACCTATTCTTTCTTTCTTTCTTTTTGGCATCGATCAGCAGAACAAGTGGAAACCCCTTTTATTCAAAAAAAAAATCAGCAGAACAAGTAGAGGCTTGGTCTGTGATGAACTATCCAATGAGAATGACCTTTAGACATCCCGACAAACACATGATAGGCAAGGTACATTGCATATAGATGTTTCATTGAGCTGGGGTTGTATAGTACAATATTGCACAAGCTGCTGATGGTGGCATTATTTTTCTCGACAAAGGGTGAAATTTATTGGTTTAAAATGAAGCATTAAATGGATACAAACACGATGAGCACACACCCGGCTTAGGTATAGCTAGAATGCACACGAAAACTATGAACATACACACACATACAACGCCGGCAAATAGCAAGTTATATATGACTAAAATATAAATAGTTAACCTTCATTAACTATTTCTTTCAACATGCAAGCATGTCACATCATCGCATAATATGCATGAGAAAAGTCACACCCGCACTACCATACGTCTCTCAACATGGAAACATGCCACTTCATCATGCGTCTCAACGTTGTCGGTGTAGTGAACAGGGGGTGTTCATTACCCCTGGACACGCACCGGCAAGTTGCAGCCTCCAGGCGGGAGGGGCATGGAAGAGAAGAAATCCACTTATAGGACACATCAAGGACCCAGGTTTCCGGCAAGGATTACTTGCCGGGAACAGGCCTACGCATCACCGGCAAGCTCAAAGGCCGGCAAGATCAGGATAGAATTTCCGGGAAGCGAGCCTTCCTGGGAGAAGACAACTGGGAACAATCACAAGACTATCCAGAAAGCATTCAAGTTAATAATCAGAAGACAAAAGACCAAAGGCTGAAATCCCAGCAAGATTCTTGCCGGAATGGCTGGCGAAGCCCCGGCAAGATTCGGCCCCGACAAGATTCGCACCCGGCAAGACTTCGCCACCCTGTCACCGCTCCAGTGCAGCGACCAGCTTGTCTTTTAGCTGTTGTCCTCCTGGTAACGTGTCAGGCGCTAGCGGCGGATGGGCTTAAGCGGTGCTGATGGGACGGCCCCTTTTTCCGTCCCCAAGACGCTAAGGGACACCTCGACGGAGCATTAAATGTGTTTGTCCTAAACCGTCGGTGTTAGGTATGATAACACTGTAGCAACTTACACCTCATGTATGTACTGTACGCCACTGTGGTGACCCCTTCGAACGTATAAAAGGAGGCCTGAGGCGTAGCTACAGGGAGGATCTTGGGGCCCATTCCGCATGTGTAGCTGCTCATTACAAGCGCTCCGAAAGCCTGGGCTTAGACACAATCAATACACTAAAGCAGGAGTAGGGTTTTACGCTTCTCAGCGGCCCGAACCTAGGTAAAAATCCCTCGTATTGATCGTTAGATCTGCTCTTTGTGCAAACCTTCTCCCTGCTGAATCGTAAAGGGGTCCACGCGATCCCATAGGTGTCGTTTCCCCGACATCTTTGGCGCGCCAGGTAGGGGTGAAAGGTTGCGCGAACCTGATCTAGCGGTCAGCGCATCAGCTTCATCGTCCATGGCGACTTCGCTCTACTTACAGAAAGCTAAGTCCTAAACTTTGATTGCTTTTTGTTGTGTAGCCTTATCCTTGATGGCAGTTTTGTATGACCTGTGCGCGAGGGAGCGCTCTAGAAACACTCTGCACTCCTGGTTGTTTTGGGTCCGCCCAACAACACAGATGCAGCTGCGGTTGTCTCTAGAGCGTTAAGCTCCTGAAGAGGCGGCGTTCTCGATTGGCTGCTAGACAGGACCTGATCCTAAGCGCCATCGACCAGAACGTGCGCATTCGAGGAGTATTCCAGCAAGCGTAGGGATTCATTGTACAAAAATGCATTTGTTCAAGGAAAAGGCTCAATGAGTTTTATTTTCGGATTTCTGCGTAATCCCGTATGCTGAGGAGCCTCCCCGGGGCTAGTTGCGCTCCTAGTCGCCTCGAGTCCGCTTGGCGATGTGAGCAGCTGCACTAAAGCTGGGAAGGTAAACCTTTTCGGGAGGCGGCGTTCCCGGCAAGCCGCTAAGGACCCGTTCCTCAAAGCGCTGCTGACTGGATCGTGCGCACCGGAAAGTGTTCCGGCAAGCAAGGGAACATTCGACAGAAGTCGAGATTACAACAAATTAATCATAGACCAGAAGCTAATTAACTTGTTGTGCTAAAACGTTGTCGTGGCATTACGTGTCCAATCAGTGTTGCAGGCATACGCATGGAAGGCGGGCTCGGGGGCTGGCAGTGCCCTAGAGAGTAACCTTCTAGAGAGCTGCCGGTCATCACCACGAGCGCGGTCTCGCTATGCGAGATGAACAACAGGAAAAGCTAAGTTACAAAAACTTGTGACAACTGCATTTCTTTTGCTGTCCTCACTTGCTCCTTATACCTACACGCGAAGGAGCCTTCCCGGGGCCAATAACGCCCCTAGTTGTCTCGAGTCCGCTCGACAACTTAGGCGGCTGCAGAGGCACCGGGAAGGTAAACCTTTTCGGAAGGCGGCGTTCCCGGCAAGCTGCTAAGGACCCGTTCCTCCAAGCGCTGCCGACTCGAGCGTGCGCACCGGAAAGCTTTCCGGCAAGCATGGGTCGTCTTGATTGATTTTTCGTCCTTGTACATTAGTCTGCACGCGAAGGAACCTTGTCGTGGTGAGCTCGCACTCTAGTCTCGCCTCGAGTCCGCTCGGCAGGCTTAGCAGCTGCGTTCTGACCCGGCAAGTCGCCTTGCCGGCGGCGATGTTTCCAGCAGGCTGCTAAGGACCTGTTCCTCAAAGCGCTCGCGGCAAACGTGCGCACCGGCAAGGTTTCCAAACAGCGTAGGATATAAGATATATGCAAGGACGGAATTAATCAAGAGGGAAGCAAACATTCATTTAGCATAAAGAAACATGTCTTGCATACATAAAGATTGGCCTAACTGAGATTAATTATATCTCTACATGCGCCATTGCAGCAACAGGTATGCAAAAAGTGCTTCAGTCTCGGCGGTTGCTTTATTCTCGGCGGCACGCGGCAGCCGAGAAAGCCAATGGCGCCATGCTGGAGGCCGGCAAGACGGCAGTGAGGCATTCGCAGTAGACGGCGGCGACAGCAGGGATGACTGTATGAATCGAGCACCGCACCCGTGGTATCCCTTATGGGGAAGGCTCGGGGGTTGGCTCTTCATCGCACGGTGTGGCACTCCCTTTCGGGCACACAACTGTTGCTGCCGTCCTGCTCTGTCTGCCCACACTGCGTCATCATCAGCGTGCAGTTAAAAGTCATGAGTGACGGTTACTTCTCGCCGCGCGTGTACCGGTGCGTGTTTTTGGGCCTAGCCCAGACAAACATTGTGCACGTTTGTCCGGCCCAGGCCCGGGGGCTCCTGTCGGTGTAGTGAACAGGGGGTGTTCATTACCCCTGGACACGCATCGACAAGTTGCAGCCTCCAGGCGGGAGGGGCATGGCAGAGAAGAAATCCACTTATAGGACACATCAAGGACCCAGGTTTCCGGCAAGGATTACTTGCCGGGAACAGGCCTACGCATCACCGGCAAGCTCAAAGGCCGGCAAGATCAGGATAGAATTTCCGGGAAGCGAGCCTTCCTGGGAGAAGACAACTGGGAACAAGCACAAGACTATCCAGAAAGCATTCAAGTCAATAATCAGAAGACAGAAGACCAAAAGCTGAAATCCCAGCAAGATTCTTGCCGGGATGGCTGGCGAAGCCCCGGCAAGATTCGGCCCCGGCAAGATTTGGCCCCGGCAAGATTCGCACCCGGCAAGACTTCGCCACCCTGTCACCGCTCCAGTGCAGCGACCAGCTTGTCTTTTAGCTGTTGTCCTCCTGGTAACGTGTCAGGCGCTAGCGGCGGATGGGCTTAAGCGGTGCTGATGGGACGGCCCCTTTTTCCGTCCCCAAGACGCTAAGGGACACCTCGACGGAGCATTAAATGTGTTTGTCCTAAACCGTCGGTGTTAGGTATGATAACACTGTAGCAACTTACACCTCATGTATGTACTGTACACCACTGTGGTGACCCCTTCGAACGTATAAAAGGAGGTCCGAGGCGTAGCTACAGGGAGGATCTTGGGGCCCATTCCGCATGTGTAGCTGCTCATTACAAGCGCTCCGAAAGCCTGGGCTTAGACACAATCAATACACTAAAGCAGGAGTAGGGTTTTACGCTTCTCAGCGGCCCGAACCTGGGTAAAAATCCCTCGTGTTGATCGTTAGATCTGCTCTTTGTGCAAACCTTCTCCCTGCCGAATCGTAAAGGGGTCCACGCGATCCTATATGTGTCGTTTCCCCGACAAACGTGCAATATACTCAATCCGTTCCTAAATATAAGTATTTTTAGAGATTCCACTACGGACTACATACGGAGCAAAATGAGTGAATCTACACTATAAAGTATATCTACATACATCCGTATGTAGTCCGATAGTGGAACCTCTAAAAAGATTTATATTTAGGAACGGAGGAAGTACATGAGAATTTTTATTCTATTATTCTATTTACATTTAAACATTTTACTACTATATAGTGATCAAACATAATAAATTGTACTGTACATGAGAATTTTTATTCTATTATTCTATGTATTTTAAGTTCTTGTGTTTTATATTATTACTTCAAATATTCATATTTCATACAACGATTCACATTTGAAATATGTTACATAATATTCTCGCAACAACGTGTGGGGTATCATCTAGTATATGACCAAAGCTACGCCTAAACGAGAGAAAAAAAACCGAAACGATCAAATCCGCGGTTGACAAACTACAACTATGACCGTATCCGCACCAACTAGGCCGCTGATTGTGGCATTATATTATACCGAAGGAAGGAAGAATACTGATTTGGCAGCACGTAAGTTTCCTGCACTAATTTGGCGCATATCTCAACTCAGGTCACAGTCAGCTCTAGAGCATGTGGCGCTGGCTGCCGTGTGGAGACGGTAATGCGACTACGATCCAACGGTGGCAGAAGACCCATATAAATTCTCCCCAAGTATATACTCGTTCACCGGATAAACACTTAGACTTAGAAAGCCAGCTCGACCAATGGCAGCTGCACCACCATCGGCCTGCATTCCCCTCATCATCCTCCTCCTCCTAGTGCTAGCACTCTCGGCCTTTTCTTCTCCAAGTCCGGCCAACAGGACCTCGCCGCGCTGCTGGCTTTCAAAGCCCAGCTCGCCGACCCTCTCGGTGTCCTCGCCGGCAGCTGGACCGGCACCTCTTTCTGCCGCTGGGTCGGCGTCTCGTGCAGCCGTCGCCGGCAGCGCGTCACCGCTCTATCGTTGTGGGGCTTGCCCCTCTCTGGATCTTTGGCTCCTCACCTCGGTAACCTCTCTTTTCTCTCATTCCTTAACATTACCCACGCTAATATCACGGGTTCAATCCCTCCCGAACTTGGCAGGCTAAGCCGGCTTAAGTATCTTAAGCTTAAAGTAAATCACCTGTCAAATGCCATTCCTACCGCCCTAGGTAACCTCACAATGCTTGAGCACCTTAGTCTAGGTTCTAACAATCTCACTGGCCAAATTCCTCATGATATGTTCATTCGTATGAGGAAACTTGAGACGGTTTCTCTCTATGAAAATGACTTGAGTGGTCAAATACCACCATATCTATTCAATAATACACCTTCCTTGAAGAAAATCCATTTGGATAGTAATAGACTCTCGGGCCAGATCCCTCCCGAAATGTTACTAAATCTGCACAACCTTACAGATATTTGGCTGTATGAAAATTACTTGAGTGGCCAAATACCACCCTACTTATTCAACAACACACGTTTGGAGAGACTTTTCCTGCAAAACAACAATTTAGAGGGAAATCTGGAGTTCCTGTCAGCTATTTCCACTTGCAGAAGCATTGACATAGGGCGTAATTCTTTCACAGGCTCCCTCCCTGAACATATGGGAAACCTCACTTCAGGATTAGTCATCTTCACTGCAAGTTACAATAAGTTAACAAGTGGACTTCAATCTGCAATTTTAAACATAAGCCGCCTTCAATCGTTAGATTTGAGTAACAACCTACTCACCGAGCCGATTCCAAAATCCATCGCCACGATGAAAAATCTCACGTGGCTTGATCTCTCTAACAATGACATTTTAGACACTATCCCAACAGAAATGGGCATGCTTGGGAGTCTAGAACGACTGTTTCTCCAAGGAAACAAATTATTTGGCTCTATACCAAGCATCTTCGGTAATCTTACAAGGTTAGAGAAAATTGACTTGTCCAATAATCAATTAAGTTCAATGATACCCACAAGTCTATTCGCCCTTGATAAGCTTCTCATACTCAATCTTTCATACAATTCTTTTGATGGCGCTTTTGATGGCGCACTACCGGCGGACATTTCTAGGCTAACACAAATATACCAAATGGACATTTCTTCTAATTTCTTGATAGGAAGCATCCCGAAATCAATTGGACAACTTAAGATGCTAACCTACCTAAATCTATCACACAACTCGCTCGGAGGCCCCATGCCAGACCCACTTCAAAAGCTAACTAGCTTAGCTTCTTTAGACCTCTCCTTCAACAACATTTCTGGTACCATTCCAATGTTCCTTGCAAACTTTACCGTCTTGACTACCTTGAACCTTTCATTCAACATGCTGGAAGGCCAAATACCAGAGGGAGGTGTTTTCTCAAACCTCTCATTGCAATCTTTGATCGGAAATGTTGGACTATGTGGCGCTCCACGGCTAGAATTTTTGCCATGTGTTGACAAATATCATTCAAGTAGTACTAGTAGACATTTGCTAAGATTTCTACTCCCAATTGCCGTCATAGCTTTTGGCAGTATTGCTATTTTCCTGTACCTATGGACAAGAAAGAAGCCTAAGAATAAGGCGGACATAAAAAATTCTTTTGATTCAACCGATAGCATAGGCCATCAAATAGTCTCCTACCTAGAGCTCATTCGCGCCACAAATAATTTCGATGAAGATAACATTTTGGGATATGGAAGCTTTGGAAAAGTCTTCAAGGGCGAGCTGAATGGTTTGGTGGTGGCGATAAAAGTTTTTGACATGCGGCGGGAGCAGGCCATGAGAAGCTTCGACACCGAGTGCCGCGTGCTTCGCATGGCGCGGCACCGTAACCTTATACGGATACTCAACACTTGTTCCAACCTAGACTTCAGAGCACTTGTGATTCAATACATGCGAAATGGCAGTTTAGAGAGGCTACTACACCAGTCTCAAAGTACAATGCACTTGGGGTTCCTCGAGAGGCTTGGCATCATGCTCGATGTGTCGATGACAATGGAGTATCTACACAATGATCAATACGAGTTGATTTTGCACTGTGACTTGAAACCGAGCAACGTGTTGTTTGACGAGGACATGACTGCACATGTGGCAGACTTCGGCATTGCAAGGTTGCTTCTAGGTGATGACAACTCCATGATTTGTGCGAGCATGCCTGGAACAGTTGGCTACATGGCACCAGGTACTCAACTAGCACAAGTTAAACCATCTCGTAATTATGGTTAGCCATACATGCTTGCTCTGATATTTGTTCATGTATTTCTTGCATAGAGTATGGGTCTCTTGGAAAAGCATCACGAGAGAGCGACGTTTTCAGCTACGGGATAATGCTCCTTGAAGTTTTTACCGGAAGAAGACCCACAGATGCTATGTTCGGGGGAGAACTAACCCTTAGGCAGTGGGTACATCGTGCATTCCCTGCAGGGCTTTTACATGTCATCGACGATCAGCTACTTCAAGGCCCGACCTCTTCTTCTAGCTACAACCTAGATGATGGATTCCTCGTGCAGGTATTCGAGCTGGGTTTGCTCTGCTCCAGCGACTCGTCTCACCAGAGAATGACGATGAGCGACGTGGTCGTGTGGTTGCAGAAGATCAAAGAAGGATACAACAAAATGATGTCGGCAACATCGAGTGACGCAACACAGTGATCGAACTCCTTTGCTTGTATGAATGTTGTTTAATGAGGACGTCGAGAGGGCAGCCAGGCTTGTTTCCATTGATCATGCCAGTAGTTTTGATATGCTTTTGTTTCCTCCTTCGATCAGGCTTGTTTGCTCTCTCTGAATGGATTTTGGTCTACTACAACTACTACTAATCAGTATGTTTTACTTACTTTCAGTGATGTAAAAAAGTTTTTACTTATTTTCAGTGATGTAAAATTTATGATATCATCATAAAGAAGATAGACCTTATGTTACCTTTAAACAGAAGCTTGGGAGCGAAGCCCTTTACTTTTGAACTATTAAAAATACAGTAGGGAAGAAAACCAACACAACTGCGTAATGCCCAGAACACATCCTAAAAATACAACACAATAAAATAGAAAGCTACATGCAAGCAACTCTCTAATACCCAGGACCAAGCTGATGCAAAAAAACACAGGATTAAGTTACAATAAGAAGTATATCAAGGTCACAATCAGATGAGACTTTTTGGAGCAAGAAAGATTTTCAGAATCAGCAAGCTTGGAAGAAATCAGGATCGATATGTTCAAAGTGAAAGCGCATGGATGGAAGACCAATTAAATCAAAACTGCTGCAGCACCCGAAAATAAACGTTCAAAATCAGCGATGTGTAGCTCACCTGAAATTGACAGTGCCAGAACTCAGTCACAGCCTCACGCACTAGTAGAAAACAGGGCTTCGGTCCAGGCCTGAAATCCCATTAATCCCAGTTCACTCACGAACCGGGACCCATGGGGGCATCGGTCCCGGTCCGTGAGGCCAGGGCGCCGGCCGGGCCTCGTGGGCCATTGGTCCCGGTTCGTCTGACCCCTTTGGTCTCGGTTCCAAACACGAACCGGGACCAATGGGCCTCGCTCCTGGCCCACAACCATTGGTCCCGGTTTGTGGCTGGAACCGGGACCAAATGGTGTCCTTTAGTCCCGGTTCCAGCCACAAACCGGGACCAATGGTTGACCTATATATACCCCCTGCCCGCGAGCAGAGCAGTGCACTGCTCTGTTTTTTTGGCCGGCCGTGGGAGAGCTTTGTGGTGCTCTAGCTCACCTCCTATGCACATGAGGTGTTCGATGAAATGCCCGAGCCACACTTAAGCTTTCTCCTCTCGAAGCTCCTTGTCCAAGCTCCATTTTTCTCAAGATTTGTCTAGGTTTGGCGGTTCGTCCTGTCCCGTCCCCGTCCTCACCGCCGTCGATCGCCCGCACCCATCTCGGCGCCGGCACCACCGTGGTTAGCCTCTTCTTCTTATCTTCTTTCTAAAAGAAAAAAGTTCTTACTTGTATGATTTAGATAGATACTTGTGTAATTTTCTTACTTTTATTATTGTTTGTTATTATATAGTGCGATGGTTTTGGTATCCGCCTCCGTCGGCCCTCGTCCCGTCTATGATTCGGATGTGGTATATATTATCTTTTATAACTATTTGTTTTATTTAGTGTTTATGACAATTATGCCGACCAACGTGACATAGATTTTTTAATCTAGAAGGTATGTGAACCGGAAATTCCAACCGACATAGAAATTCTTGTCGAGAAGTTAAATTTGGTTGAAAAAGAAAACAATTACTTGAAAGAAAAATTACAAAGAGTTGAAGAGGAGAAGATGAAGTTGGAGTTGCATGTTGCCGATGTCGTCGACGATCACAAGATCAAGATGGATGCAATGCGCTTGAAGATTAGAAAGATTAGAAAATATGCCATTCATACTGAGGCTTGGTATCATTATGCCGTTGGATCAATTGGTACCTTAGTTGCGGTTATGATCGCATTTGTTGTTGCATTTAGATTTTATAGTTTCAATGTATGTTTTAATTAGATGCTCTAGAGAGCTATATGTTGTTCAATAATGAGAACTATGTATGAACGTTATGTATTTATTTTGGTCACTACTGTACTTTGACTTTAATGTGATGATGAATTTCTATTAATTTGGTCACTTCTCTATTCATGATATGTTGTAATGGTTTTTAATACACTTTATTATATAACGCACGCAGATGAACCGGCAATGGATGTACGGTGACCGACGCACCTCCGAGTATATTAAGGGCCTGCATAATTTTCTCGAAGCGGCTGAGGCAAACAAGCAGAATGGTTTTATGCATTGTCCATGTACTATCTGTGAGAATACGAAGGCTTTCTCCAACTCTAAAACCCTTCACTTCCACCTGCTTGAGAAGGGTTTTATGCCACACTATAATGTTTGGACCAAGCACGGAGAAAGAGGGGTTATGATGGAAGACAACGAAGAAGAAGAGGATGATGACAACTACCCGCCTCCTGAATATGGTGATGCTGCAATGGGGGAAGCTGAAGATCAAGAGGAACCAGACGATGTGCCCGATGATAATCTTCGCCGGGTCATTGTTGATGCATAGAGAGAATGCGAAAGTGAAAGGGAGAAGTTGAAGTTCGATCGCATGTTAGAGGATCACAAAAATGGGTTGTACCCAAATTGCGAAGATGACAACAGAAAGCTCGGTACCACACTGGAATTGCTGCAATGGAAGGTAGACAATGGTGTATCTGACAAAGGATTTAGTTCGTTACTGAAAATAATGAAGAAGAAGCTTCCAAAGGATAACGAATTGCCCGGCAGTACGCACGAAGCAAAGAAGGTTCTATGCCCTCTAGGATTGGAGGTGCAGAAGATACATGCATGCCTAATGACTGCATCCTCTACCGCGGTGCGTACGAGGATTTGAACGCATGCCCGGTATGCGGTGCATTGCGGTATAAGATCAGAAGAGATGACCCTGGTGATGTTGAGGGCCAGCGCACCGGGAAGAGGGTTCTTGCCAAGGTGATGTGGTATGCTCCTATAATAGCACGGTTGAAACGTCTGTTCAGAAACAAAAAGCATGCCGAGTTGATGCAATGGCACATAAAAGACCGTAAGAAAGATGGGAAGTTGAGAGCACCCGCTGACGGGTCGCAGTGGAGAAAGATCGAGAGAAAGTGGAGCGACTTTACAGGTGACCCAAGGAACGTATGGTTTGGTTTAAGTGCAAATGGCGTTAATCCTTTTGGGGAGCAAAGCAGCAAGCATAGCACATGGCCTGTGACTCTATGTATGTATAACCTTCCTCCTTGGTTGTGCATGAAGCGGAAGTTCATTATGATGCCAGTGCTCATCCAAGGCCCTAAGCAACCCGGCAATGACATTGATGTGTACCTAAGGCCATTAGTTGATGAACTTTTACAGCTATGGAATGGAAGAGGTGTACGTGTCTGGGATGAGAACGAACAGGAGGAATTTGACCTACATGCGTTGCTGTTTGTAACCATCAACGATTGGCCTGCTCTCAGTAACCTTTCAGGACAGACAAACAAGGGATACCACGCATGCACACACTGTTTAGATGACACCGACAGTATATATTTGCACAAATGCACGAAGAATGTGTACCTGGGGCATCGTCGATTTCTTCCGACCAACCATCAATGTCGAAAGAAAGGAAAGCATTTCAAAGGTGAGGCAGATCACCGGAAGAAGCCCGCCCTCCGTACTGGTGATCACATACTTGATATGGTCAATGATTTACAAGTAATCTTTGGAAAGGGTCCTGGCGGACTATCTGTTCCGACTGACGATGCGGGACGCGCACCCATGTGGAAGAAGAAATCTATATTTTGGGACCTACCCTATTGGAAAGACCTAGAGGTCCACTCTGCAATCGACGTGATGCACGTGACGAAGAATCTTTGTGTGAACCTGCTAGGCTTCTTGGGAGTGTATGGGAAGAAAAAAGATACACCGGAGGCACGGGAGGAACAGTAATGTGTGCATGAAAAAGACGGCATGCATCCAAAGCAGTATGAAGTTCCTGCCAGCTACGCTCTTACCAAAGAAGAGAAGGAAATCTTCTTTGAATGCCTGCTCAGTATGAAGGTCCCGTCTGGCTTCTCGTTGAATATAAAGGGAATAATAAATATGGCAGAGAAAAAGTTCCAGAACCTAAAGTCTCATGACTGCCACGTGATTATGACGCAACTGCTTCCGGTTGCATTGAGGGGGCTTCTACCGGAAAACGTTTGATTAGCCATTGTGAAGCTATGTGCATTCCTCAATGCAATCTCTCAGAAGGTGATCGATCGAGAAATCCTGCCAAGGTTAAGCAGTGATTTGGTGCAATGTCTTGTTAGTTTCGAGTTGGTGTTCCCACCATCCTTCTTCAATATCATGACGCACGTCCTAGTTCATCTAGTCGACGAGATTGTCATTCTGGGCCCTGTATTTCTACACAATATGTTCCCCTTTGAGAGGTTCATGGGAGTCTTAAAGAAATATGTTCGTAACCGCGCTAGGCCAGAAGGAAGCATCTCCATGGGCCATCAAACAGAGGATGTCATTGGGTTTTGTGTTGACTTCATTCCTGACCTTAAGAAGATTGGTCTCCCTCAATCGCGGTATGAGGGGAGACTGACTGGAAAAGGCACGCTAGGAGCGGACTCAATAATATGTAGGGACGGGCATTCTTGGTCTCAAGCACACTACACAGTTCTACAGAATTCTACCTTGGTGACCCCGTATGTCGATGAACACAAGAATATTCTGCGCTCCAAACACCCGGAGCAGTGTGACGACTAGATTACATATGAACACATCAGGACTTTCGGCAGTTGGTTGCAAACACGTCTCATGGGTGACAACACTATTTCTGATGAGTTGTACTCGTTGGCCAGGGGACCATCTTCGACTGTATTGACTTACAAAGGGTACGAGATAAATGGGAATACATTTTACACGATCGCCCAAGATCAAAAGAGCATCAACCAAAACAGCGGTGTCCGCTTTGATGCAGCAACCAATAGGGGAAATGACACATATTATGGTTACATAGTGGACATATGGGAACTTGACTATGGACATGATTTCAAGGTCCCTTTGTTTCAGTGCAAATGGGTCAATCTGTCAGGAGGCGGGGTACAGGTAGACGCACAGTACGGAATGACAACAGTGGATCTGAACAATCTTGGGTACACAGACGAACCATTCGTCCTAGCCAATGATGTGGCGCAGGTTTTCTATGTGAAGGACATGTCTACCAAACCGAGAAAAAGAAAAGATAAGGAAGCGAATACATCATACGATGAGCCAAAGCGCCACATAGTTCTTTCAGGAAAAAGAGACATCGTGGGATTGGAGGGCAAGACAGACATGTCTGAAGATTATGAAAAGTTTCATGAAATTCCTCCCTTCAAAGTCAAGGCTGACCCAAGCACCCTGTTAAACGATGAAGATTATCCATGGTTACGGCGCAATAAGCAAAGGACACAAGCGAAGAAAAAGTGAAGACTTTCTCTCCACAACTATATCATTGCAGTTACATGTGAAGAAATGAAATGCCTTTTGTAACAGATGAGTTTTCGTATGAAACCCTGATACTTCGAAAGAGATTGTCTATTTTGTACACGAAGTGCATCCAGTTTTTGCCGTAACCCTCTCAACTTTTTAGCACATGCTATGTGGGTGAAATGATGATACCATGCCAACTTTCAACCTTTTCAGAGTTCATTTGTAGTGCTTTTCAATTTCAGGGTCATTTAGCTCAAAAAAATCAGTAAATGCATGAAAAATACCAAATGAAGTCAGAAAGGGTTGAAAATTGATGATGTCGCTTTGAATGGTGCATTTTGAAAACACAAAAAGTCTGGAGTTCAAATAAGTTCAAAAAAATGAAATCCCTTTGTAACAGATGAGTTTTCGTCCGAAACCCTGATACTTCGAAAGAGATTGTCCGTTTTGTACACGAAGTGTTGGGGAACGCGACAGAAAACAAAAATTTCCGGTATAGCGAGCACGCCGTGGACCACTATGGAGATTGCATACAAGGTTTGATCTGATCCGTATCGACTCGAAGCGCAGCGGAAGAAGAGTCGGTGGAGATCGTTGGTGCAGATCCCCGCAGCTAGGATTTTACAACCTCCCAACCGCGAGGATGTACTCCCTCGTCGGACAGCCCTTCGGGAGGCGGTCGGACAGTCCCCCGGACGATGTCGCGGACAGCCCTTCGGGAGGACCCTCGAAACTCGAACGGAGACTCGGACAGCCCTTCGGGAGGATACACGAACAGCCCCTCGGGCAAAAGATCGAAACTACGACCTCTCTACGGGGTTGCACACATACGGTGTCATCTATCCGGCAGGGCTTCGCCGTCCAGAACTAGTTCCTGCCGGAACCCAAACAGCCTTTCGGCTCTACGAAAGACTCTTTTCGTGGGAGGGAGAGAGAAAGCTTGCAAAGCAAAGCATGTGTATGAGAGCACAAGGGATGAGGAGAAATGGCAGCCAACTCTCCTCCTTTTATAGGCCAAGGCAAGGGGTGGGGTGGAGGAGGAAATACCAAAAATGCCCTAGCAACATGTCCCACATGTAAGGCAAAAAGGCAAGGCAAGTGGGCCACCAAGGGGACACCAAAGGGGGCACCCCTTGGCTGGCCACAACCTTGTCCCCCCCCCATGGGGGGGACCCCCCAACAAGCCACCAACATGTCTCCTAGAAACATGGGTGTTCCCTAGACAAAAAGCCACCAAACATGCAACCCCCGATTCGTGGGATCTTGTCCCCTCGTACTGAGACAAGATGTTTTTAAGCGATCGTTTCTTCTGAAAAAATCCCGGACGGTCCCAGAACATTTCTGGTAGCCTCCAAAATAATTCTGGGCTCATGCCGAAACATTTCCGGTATGGTGGTTTTCATCAGCGAAAAGCAACAACAGCAGTCCCGGCGGCTCCGGAACATTTCCGGGTTTTTTCTCCGAAAAAATCCCAGAAGTTCCCACACCAATTCTGAGACCCTCTAAGAATTTCCAGGTGAGTGCCGGAACCATTTTGGCCTAATCATATATTCCAAAACAACTTTTCGGTTTTACAGAAACTCTTTCGGTGTTCTCTCTCCGGAACTCTTCCGTCGTCACCGAAACTTTTCTAGTGACTTTCTCTCAAACTTCCCGTCTAGAATTCAGCAGATAGATGACCCTTAAGCGTGTGACCCTATAGGTTCGGTGAAGTATAGACATGACCCGGAACCCCTTCCGATCAATGATCAACATCGGAGCCGTGGACACCCATATTGACCCCTATACCCACACGAATGAATATTCGAGTGAACCTCCAGTTGCCGTGTGCTATTCCTGTTGCTTCACGATATGTTACAATTACCCGAGGTGAGACATGTTGGCATCACCGTGGATCAACAACTTGTCCACTATGCCAGTTACCTCGTTGCCAGTATTGTTCTCTTTTCTCGTTCCCGTGTTCCGGCATCCCCGTGATCAAATCACAAAGTGTCTGGCCAGACGATGATGGATACCGTAACACCGAGAGGGCCCAGAGATATCTCTCCATCGTCGGAGGAGCAAATCCCAATCTTGAGCTATTAAGTTACTTGACATACTTTTCCATGAACCCGTAAGCCGCCGTAATAGCCACCCATTTACGGATGACGTTTAACAAACCCCAAAGTTCATGAAGCAAGCATGAAGAAACTCGATACTCTCATGGTCTAAGGAATTATGCAAACATTAACTTCTCTGTGTTATTAACCATTAACTTATGACGAATGTATCTCATAGCATAACATCAATACGGATCGATTCAACACAAGTGTTCTACCAACATCGTGCCCTCAAAATTGCCGGCATAGCCATGCCCATGATCAGGAAAATAGGATCATCATGCAATACTTGAGCCAGTCTTAGAGGCAAGACTAGGAATACAATTTACCGTTTATCATACCACACGTGCACATGAGTTTCCCTCCAAGCCTCGTTTAATTTGTAGACTCGAGAATCATTGCAGTTATAGCATGGAACATAAACATTCATTACAAACTCTGAGATACAAAAGTAACTTATATTACTGCCTCTAGGGCATATCTCCTACAGTCTCCCACTTGCACTAGAGTCATAATCTAGTTACATGGCTTCCCTAACACCAATGGCTATCCGGTGTTGCTCATGCTTTGCTCATGGTAGAGGCTTCATCATCGGGTCTGACACATTCAGATCCGTGTGAACTTTGCGTACTTTCACTAAACCTTCTTCGACATGATGTCGAATGAGTTTAAATTTGCGTTGAATATGCATTGTCTTATGGTGCGAACATGGCTCCCTTGCCTGAGCCACGGCGCCACTATTATCACAATAGATCTCCACCGGGTCCAGAGCACTTGGAACCACACCAAGGTCTTCAAGGAATTGCTTGATACCGACAGCTTGCTTGGAGGCTTCTGAAGCAGCAACATATTCCGCCTCCATCGTAGAATCCGCCACAGTCTTTTGTTTGGAACTTTTCCAATCAACTGCGCCGCCGTTCAATATGAAAACATAGCCTGATTGAGATTTGAAGTCATCTGGGTCAGTCATGAAGCCTGCATCAGTGTAACAACTTACAATGAGCTCTTCATCACCTCCGTACACAAGGAGTAAATCCTTGGTCCTTCTGAGGTACTTAAGAATACCCTTAACTGCGGCCCAGTGTTCCAATCCTGGATCACCTTGGTACCGGCTGCTAACACTTAGCGCATAGGAAACATCCGGTCTTGTACATAGCATGGCATACATAATAGAACCAACTTCCGAAGCATATGGAATATCATTCATTTGTACTCGCTCATCGAGGGTCCGAGGACACTGATTCTTGCAAAGCACTATGCCAGGTGACATGGGGAGTAGGCCTTTCTTGGAGTTCTCCATGTTGAACCTTTTCAACACCTTGTCAATGTACGTGCTTTGGCTAAGCGCTATCAGGCGTCTTGATCTATCTCTATAGATTCTGATGCCCAATACATATGCCGCTTCGCCTAAGTCTTTCATTGAAAAACTCTTCTTCAATGAGTCTTTTATTTCGCTAAGAAATTTCACATCATTTCCAATCAACAATATGTCATCTACATACAAGATTAGAAATGCTTTTGCGCTCCCACTAAACTTCTTGTACACACAAGATTCTTCATCGTTCCTGATGAAGCCAAACTCTTTGACCACTTCATCAAAACGAATGTTCCAGCTCCTTGATGCTTGCTTCAGACCATAAATGGCTTTCTGAAGCTTACATACCTTTCCAGCATTCTTAGGATCGACAAAACCTTCTGGCTGTATCATGTATACATCCTGTTCAAGGTTTCCATTTTGGAAAGCCGTTTTGACATCCATCTGCCATATTTCATAATCGAAATAAGCAGCAATTGCTAGTAATATCCGAACAGACCTTAGCATAGCTACGGGCGAGAAAGTCTCGTCGTAGTCTACCCCTAGAACTTGCGTGAACCCTTTCGCGACAAGTCTAGCTTTGTGGATAGTAATGTTACCATCCGCGTCCGTCTTTCTTTTGAAAATCCATTTACAACCAATGGGTTTTACGCCATCTGGAAGTTCTTCCAAGTTCCAAACTTGGTTTTCGTACATGGATTCCATTTCGGATCTCATGGCTTTGTGCCATTCCTTTGAGCTAGGCCCCGCCATCGCTTCCTTGTAGTGCGCAGGTTCATCGTCTTCAAGAATGAAGATTTCGTTATGAAACCATTCAGCTGGCTGGATAGCCCTACCTGATCTGCGCGGTTCTGTAACAACATTGTTTGAAGTTTCCGCATCACATGCGACAACTTCCGGCTCGGTTGTAGGGATAATTTGCGGAATTACTTCCGGTTCCTTAGCCATATCAACGGTTGCCGAAGATTCACTAATCTCATTAAGTTGTACTGTCCTCCCACTCACTTCTTTAGCGAGAAACTCCTTTTCAAGAAAGATTCCGGTTTTTGCGACAATAACTTTGCCCTCGGATGGGGGTAGAAGGAATACCCAAAGGTTTCCTTGGGATAACCTACAAAGTTACATTTGTCTGATCTGGGATCGAGTTTGCTCGGTTGTAAACGTTTTACATAAGCTTCACAGCCCCAAACTTTGAGATGCGACAAATTGGGTTTCTTCCCAAGCCATAACTCATATGGTGTCGTCTCAACAGACTTAGACGGTGCTCTGTTTAATGTGTGAGCGGCAGTGAGTAGTGCGTGACCCCAAAAAGATATCAGTAGATCTGTAAGAGACATCATCGACCTTACCATGTCTAACAGGGTTCGGTTACGTCGTTCTGACACTCTGTTTCTTTGTGGAGTTCCGGGAGGCGTAAGCCGTGAAACGATTCCACGGTCACTCAGATGTTGGCCAAACTCGTGACTAAGATATTCGCCTCCGCGATCAGACCGCAGAAACTTAATCTTTTTGTCACGATGATTTTCTACCTCATTCTGAAATTCTTTGAACTTTTCAAAGGTTTCCGACTTATGCTTCATCAAGTAGATATAGCCATACCGACTTAAATCATCAGTAAAAGTCACGAAGTAAAAATACCCACCCCGTGCGGCCGTGTTCATTGGACCACATACATCACTATGTATTATTTCCAATAATTCACCCGCCCGTTCAGGATGACCCGTGAACGGCGTCTTGGTCATTTTTCCCATCAAGCAAGCTTCACATGTGTCAAATGATTCAAAATCAAGGGACGGTAAAACTCCATCTTTATGGAGTCTTTGCATGCGTTTCTTTCCGATGTGGCCAAGCCGACAGTGCGACAAATAAGTGGTGGTGGTATCAGCCTTCTTAAGGCGTTTAGCATTCACGTTAAAGACATCATTTCCACATTCAAGATTTAGTATGAAAAGGCCCCCAACAATGGGTGCAAATCCATAAAACATATCCTTACAATAAAGTGAACAACCATTGTTCTCAGACTTGTAGGAGTACCCATCGTGTACTAAACATGATCCAGAGATAATGTTTCTACACAACAACGGAACAAAATAACAGTTACTAAGTTCCAAAATAAATCCTGAAGGGAGACGTAGAGGCATAATGCCGACGGTTTGAGCGGCGATCCCAGCGCCGTTCCCGACACGCGTCACGACTTCATTCTTTGCCAGCTTGCGCACCTTCTGAAGCCCCTGTATCGAGTTGCAAATGTGAGCAACCGATCCGGTATCAAATACCCAAGACTTAGAATTTTCGCTAGCAAGCAAAACGTCAATGACATTAACTTGTATAACAATTATACCTTTTCCAGTTTTCCCGGACTTCTTATCTTCCAGATATTTCTTGCAGTTTCTCTTCCAGTGTCCTGTGCCCTTGCAGTAGAAGCACTCAGTTTCATTCTTGGCTCCGCCCTTAGATTTGCGTTGGAAGCCGGTCTTACCGGCGCCCTTGCCTTTCTTTGGCTTGCCTTTCTTTTTGAAACTGGCAGTTTTATTCACAAGCAACACTTGCTTGCGATTTTTCTGCAGTCCTCCTTCAGCAGTTTTCAGCATGGCAAGCAGCTCATTTGCTGTTTTGTCCAACCCATTCATGTTGTAGTTCATGATAAAACCGCCATAAGACGGGGGGAGTGAACCTAGCAGCAAGTCCATAACATGCTCTTCTGGAAGTGGGAATTCCAGGGTTTTAAGCCTTTCAGCGTAGCCAATCATATTGACTACGTGCTCGCCAACTGAACTGCCCTCAGCCATCTTGGTCTCCGCCATCATTTTCATGATGTCAAAACGTTCAGACCTTGCATTGAACTTGTAAAGAGCATCCAGATCCTTGATCATATCAAAGGAGTTATGGAATTCAAAACGTTTTTGAAGCTCTGAACTCATGCAAGACAGCATGAGGCACTGCACTAAGTTGTAATCATCATCCTTAGTGGCCCAGACATTTTGTATGTCTGCCGCGGCAGTTGCCGCCGGTTTAGGAGGAAGAGGTCCGTCAAGCACGTACACTTTCTTAGCACCCCTGAGGACAATCCTCAGGGCACGGACCCAGTCCGCATAGTTGTTTCCATTCGCAGCTAACTTCTCTTTCTCTAACATAGGGCCTAAGCTGAACGCGGTGTTGCGAGCCATTTGATCTACAACGGAAAACACAAGTTCACTTAGACTTTGTTCATAATGATATTTGGCACTAGTGAATAAACAATTTTATTCTAAAGTGCTCTCCCACTCAAATCAATATCTCTCAAAATTGATTATGAATGATTCAAGACACGAATTTTAATTCAACGCCATTGATGGTTAGCATCACTGATGACGAGAACTTCAATTGTTAGGCAAACTTGCCAATCACATCTCTATGTGACTCTTGTTCATCTTTCGATGCGTGTGTTCCGAGCTCATGACTTTCATGCCTGAACGTCAAGACAACCAAGTGATCTTGCTGCGTGGTCTTAACTCACCCGCCTCACACATCCCTAATCGTTCGTACCCATGTCAGCATGGCGCACCCCGAAAAGTTAGGTGCCATGACGGTGCTACACTTGGGAGAACACTAACTACTTGATATTTTAAGTGAGAGATCACCCTAATAAAAGCGACTACCGCGCAATCAAGAAGGGTGCATCATAAGGGATAAACATCTCAGGCAATTCATAATAGCATGATATGGTATAGCCCCTTCTGACGGAGAAGTCAAGTATTTCTTCGTCTTCGGCATTCGCGTCGGTGTTCACCTTTGCGAAGATTGCCACCACCTTGTCGATGCACCAGATAATATTGTTATCTCTATAGCTAATAAAATAAGTGCATTACATAAGGTTGACACGCAGGTCATTAAAGTGCAATCATATGGCTCCAGCCATCATGCCGAATCATGACACGCAGGTCATGTTAATTACATCATATAGCCATCTCATACATAATCAAATTGAATATGAGCATTGCTATACCACATCACATGCAAACCATCCTGCAAAACCAAGTTAGACGCCTCTAATCGGTTTATGCAAAATTTTATTTTACGTGGCTTCTAAGGTTTTGACTCAAACCGCAGCTACCTCCGTTTATCATCAAGTATGATACTTCAAGTTGCTAGATTAACTTTCCAGGGTGTATGAAACACGAGATAATAAAATCTCGAGCCCCATACTAAACTTCGTCATACGCGTGACCCCCGTGCAGATCATATCTGCATTGCCCTTTTGTCTGCGAAACATCCATCTTTCTTTAACTATGGTGGAACCCAAAGAACTGTTAGCACTTCGTTGATCTGTCAATCAGCATACTCAGGAGCAGCATGAAAGGATCGCGGATTGCCAGAACTTTGTAAGATTCCACCATGCCGTCAAGATCAGGACTACGCAAATTTACGGGAAGCAACAGGAACATCGGGTAACAGATTTCATCTGCTACCCGCACAAATAATTTTCAGCAATAGATCTCATCTACTACAAAATTATACTATGCAATACCCATACATCTCATGTATTCTAGATCATAACATGCATCTACTCATAGCCTGGCTCTTGATGCCACTGTTGGGGAACGCGACAGAAAACAAAAATTTCCGGTATAGCGAGCACGCCCAGGACCACTATGGAGATTGCATACAAGGTTTGATCTGATCCGTACCGACTCGAAGCGCAGCGGAAGAAGAGTCGGTGGAGATCGTTGGTGCAGATCCCCGCAGCTAGGATTTTACAACCTCCCAACCGCGAGGATGTATTCCCTCGTCGGACAGCCCTTCGGGAGGCGGTCGGACAGTCCCCCGGACGATGTCGCGGACAGCCCTTTGGGAGGACCCTCGAAACTCGAACGGAGACTCGGATAGCCCTTCGGGAGGACACACGAACAGCCCCTCGGGCAAAAGATCGAAACTACGACCTCTCTACGGGGTTGCACACATACGGTGTCATCTATCCGGCAGGGCTTCGCCGTCCAGAACTAGTTCCTGCCGGAACCCAGACAGCCTTTTGGCTCTACGAAAGACTCTTTTCGTGGGAGGGAGAGAGAGAGAGCTTGCAAAGCAAAGCTTGTGTATGAGAGCACAAGGGATGAGGAGAAATGGCAGCCAACTCTCCTCCTTTTATAGGCCAAGGCAAGGGGTGGGGTGGAGGAGGAAATACCAAAAATGCCCTAGCAACATGTCCCACATGTAAGGCAAAAAGGCAAGGCAAGTGGGCCACCAAGGGGACACCAAAGGGGGCACCCCTTGGCTGGCCACAACCTTGTCCCCCCCCATGGGGGGGACCCCCCAACAAGCCACCAACATGTCTCCTAGAAACATGGGTGTTCCCTAGACAAAAAGCCACCAAACATGCAACCCCCGATTCGTGGGATCTTGTCCCCTCGTACTGAGACAAGATGTTTTTCCGTGATCGTTTCTTCTGAAAAAATCCCGAACGGTCCCAGAACATTTCTGGTACCCTCCAAAATAATTCTGGGCTCATGCCGAAACATTTCCGGTATGGTGGTTTTCATCAGCGAAAAGCAACAACAGCAGTCCCGACGGCTCCGGAACATTTCCGGGTTTTTTCTCCGAAAAAATCCCAGAAGTTCCCACACCAATTCTGAGACCCTCTAAGAATTTCCAGGTGAGTGCCGGAACCATTTTGGCCTAATCATATATTCCTAAACAACTTTTCGGTTTTACCGAAACTCTTTCGGTGTTCTCTCTCCGGAACTCTTCCGTCGTCACCGAAACTTTTCTAGTGACTTTCTCTCAAACTTCCCGTCTAGAATTCAGCAGATAGATGACCCTTAAGCGTGTGACCCTATAGGTTCGGTGAAGTATAGACATGACCCGGAACCCCTTCCGATCAATGATCAACATCGGAGCCGTGGACACCCATATTGACCCATATACCCACACGAATGAATATTCAAGTGAACCTCCAGTTGCTGTGTGCTATTCCTGTTGCTTCACGATATGTTACAATTACCCGAGGTGAGACATGTTGGCATCACCGTGGATCAACAACTTGTCCACTATGCCAGTTACCTCGTTGCCGGTATTGTTCTCTTTTCTCGTTCCCGTGTTCCGGCATCCCCGTGATCAAATCACAAAGTGTCTGGCCAGACGATGATGGATACCGTAACACCGAGAGGGCCCAGAGATATCTCTCCATCGTCGGAGGAGCAAATCCCAATCTTGAGCTATTAAGTTACTTGACATACTTTTCCATGAACCCGTAAGCCGCCGTAATAGCCACCCATTTACGGATGACGTTTAACAAACCCCAAAGTTCATGAAGCAAGCATGAAGAAACTCGATACTCTCATGGTCTAAGGAATTATGCAAACATTAACTTCTCTGTGTTATTAACCATTAACTTATGACGAATGTATCTCATAGCATAACATCAATACGGATCGATTCAACACAAGTGTTCTACCAACATCGTGCCCTCAAAATTGCCGGCATAGCCATGCCCATGATCAGGAAAACAGGATCATCATGCAATACTTGAGCCAGTCTTAGAGGCAAGACTAGGAATACAATTTACCGTTTATCATACCACACGTGCACATGAGTTTCCCTCCAAGCCTCGTTTAATTTGTAGACTCGAGAATCATTGCAGTTATAGCATGGAACATAAACATTCATTACAAACTCTGAGATACAAAAGTAACTTATATTACTGCCTCTAGGGCATATCTCCTACACGAAGTGCATCCACCTTTTGCCGTAACCTTCTCAACTTTTTAGCACATGCTATGTGGGTGAAATGATGATACCATGCCAACTTTCAACCTTTTCAGAGTTCATTTGTAGTGCTTTTCAATCAACTAAAAAGCTTTTATAAAACTCTAATAGCAAAAGGAATCAACTAAAAAGCTTTTATAAACCTCTAGTATTTTTGAAACTAAAATTATATAAAATTTATGCAACTAAAATTATCAAAGTATTTTCTGTTCAAAACATTAATAGCAAAAAGAATTTTCATAAAGAATTTTTTTGTTAGAAACTTTAATAGCAAACTAAAATAACCAAATCTGTTTTTGATTAAAATAGAAATTTAAAATAACCTAAAACTTACCAAATTGAATATAATGATAAAACACAGTAATATTAAATAGCAGGAAAAAGAATCACTCAAAAATCAATTTTTTTAGTAAAGTTATTCACAAACTAGTGATTCACACAAATTTCAAAAAATTCAAATTTAAACTATTCAAATTTGAAAACTAATGGCACTAACAGAAAGTTTATAATTTTTGTGACCTAAAAGCAAAAAGAATCACTGAAAAACAGTAAGTAGGAACAAAATAAAATAAATAAAGCAAAAAACAAAACAAAAAAACTCGATTTTTTTTTAAAATGCCACCTACTGGGCCACCACGGCCTGAATACGACTAGAAACCCAACCAACTTGTTGGGCCAGGATTTAGGCCTGCAGAAGGCCCAATAGGCCCACAGGCAGTGACAGATTAGGCCCGGAAGCCTGCAGTTGAGAGGAGCTCGAGAGGGTGTGCGCAGTAGCGCTTATAAACCACTCTCGAGCTCTCTTAGCTAGCGAGGTGGGACTAAAAATTTGGCCCCGGGCAGCACCACCCTTTGGTTCCGGTTGGTGGCACCAACCGGGACCAAAGGTCCCTGTTTCCCGCCCTTTGGGCTGCTGAAAACTGACCTTTGGTCCCGGTTGGTGGCACCAACCGGGACCAATGCACACCTTTAGTCCCGGTTGGTGCCACCAACCGGGACCAAAGGTCCCTGTTTCCCGCCCTTTGGGCTACTGAAAACTGACCTTTGGTCCCGGTTGGTGGCACCAACCGGGACTAAAGGGTGCATTGGTCCCGGTTGGTGCCACCAACCGGGACCAATGCTTTGGGTATATAAGTAGCACTTAGAATTTTTCAGTTCTCATCTCGCCCCCGACGACGCTGACGAAATCGACGCCGCCAGGCTGCCCGCCCGCCGCCCGCCGCCCCCGCTGTCGCCGTCGCCGTCGCCCCAGCCGTCGCCGCCGCCCGCCGCCCCCGTCGTCTCCGTCGCTGGCCGCCCCGTCGTCGCCCGCCACCCCCGTCGTCGCTCGCCGTCGTCGCCTTCGCCCGCCGCCGCGTCGTCGCCCGCCGCCCGCCGCCCCCGTCGTCACCGCCGCCCCCGACCGTAGCCCCCGCCGTCGCCCGCCGCCCGTCGTCGCCGCCGCCTCCGTCGTTGCCGCCGCCCGCCCCGCCGCCGCCCCCGTCGTCGCCCCCGTCGCCGCCCCCGTCGTCGCCGCCGTTGCCGACCCGTCGCCGCCCCCGTCGTCGCCGCCCTCGTCGTCGCCGCCCCCATCGTCGCCCCCGCCGCCGCCCTCGTCGCCGTCCCCGTCGTTGCCGCCCCCGTCGTTGCCGCCCCCGCCGTCGCCGCCGCCCCCGTCGCCGCCCGCCGCCCGCCGGCCGCCGCCCTCGTCGTCTCCGCCGCCCCAATCATCGCCGCCCCCGTCTTCCGTCGCCCCCGCCGTCGCCCTCGTCGTCGCCTTGGTCAATATTTTTTTTGGTCATACAATGTTTTTTTTGTTCATACAATATTTTTTGTTCATAGAAATTAGTTAAAATGAGGAGGGACGTCGGACATGACATGAGGGGGGGTGTCGGACGTCGGACATGAGGGGTGAGCGTCGTTGTCGTCTACCCCCTCCCCGATAACTTCGACATGAGGGGGGACGTCGGACATGACATGAGGGGGGACGTCGGACATGAGGGGTGAGCGTCGTTGTCGTCTACCCCCTCCCCGATAACTTTGACATGAGGGGGGACGTTGGACATGACATGAGGGAGGACGTCGAATGTCGGACATGAGGGGTGAGCGTTGTTGTCGTCTACCCCCTCCCCGATAACTTCGACATGAGGGGGGACGTCGGACAGGACATGAGGGGTGAGCGTCGTTGTCGTCTACCCCGTCCCCGATAACTTCGACATGAGGGGGGACGTCGGACGTCGGACATGAGGGGTGAGCATCGTTGTCGTCGGCCGCCGCTCCCTGCCCCGACGCCGAGCCCCCGATCTTTAGCTCATGTGAACATATTCCCATTGTTTTTGTTTCATAGAATATATTTTTTTGTTCATAGAAATTAGTTAAAATTTACCAAGTTACTAAGTTACTAAGTTAAAATGTTCATATATTCAAAATGAGTTAATTAAAAGACTCACTAAGTTAAAATTTACCCCCTCCCCGATAACTTTGACATGAGGGGGGGACATCGGACATGCATGAGAGAGAGGCGGTCCGCTCGCCCGACCAACTATCGAGGCCACCCAAACCCTAGAAGAAAGAGCGTCGTTGTCGATCTACCCCGGCCCTCCCCGATACCTTCGACATGAGGGGGGACGTCGGACATGCATGAGAGAGAGAGGCGGTCCGCTCGCCCGACCAACTATCGAGGCCACCCAAACCCTAGAAGAAAAAGCGTCGTTGTCGATCTACCCCGGCCCTCCCCGATAACTTCGACATGAGGACGTCGGACATGCATGAGAGAGAGGCGGTCCGCTTGCCCGACCAACTATCGAGGCCACCCAAACCCTAGAAGAAAGAGCGTCGTTGTCGATCTACCCCCTCCCTAATGATGAAGCCTTGTTTGTATATTAATTGCCATGTTGTAATATTTGCAGAAACTATGGATCAAAGAGACTTGGAACAAGAACAGTTGTTGGGGGAGATAATCCTCGCCGGACGTGATGTCTTGTCGTTTCTCAACGACACCGATGGTCTGGAAGGAGAGGATGACGGCTCCGGTGATCGAACAATGGAGGAGGAAGGACATGATCATGATGGCTCCGGTGACCGAATGCCGGAGGAAGAAGGAGACCATGATGACGGCTCCGGTGACCGAACGGAGGAGGGAGCTGTTGCAAAATCCGGCGAGGTATATTTATTAATTAAGCCTGTGCTGACTAGCTAATTGATGCATTAATTGTTTTGGTATGTACATATATTAACTCTTCTTTCTTCTTTTATAGCCCTCCGGATCGAGCCAAATTCGGTAACTAGACGAGGCCCGAAGAAAAGGTTGCCCAAGGATGAAAGGTTCACGATCACAACACTCGCGGACGATGGCCATCGGATTGAAACCAAGCGGACCAAGGACGCATTTTCTGCTCAGTGCGGAGCTATTGTTAGGGACGACATCCCGATCAGCATCAAGCAATGGAATAATCCTAAGGACGACGACCCTGAAGTTTCTTATGTCACCGATAGACAGAAAGATGATCTTTGGACCTCGCTGAAGGCAAATTTCACCCTACCGCCAGAGGAGGATCCGAATAAGCCAGTTATAGAGCCACTGGTCAAGGCGTGTGCTCTTAAGAAGATGGAAGATCTATTCAGGAGGTGGAAGAATGAGTTGAAATCAAAGTTTGTTGACAAAGGGAAGACTCCAGAATTCATCGGCCGATTTGAGAAGATAAGAGATCACTGGCCCGCATTTGTGGCCTACAAGACATCGGACAAGAGTAAGAAAATGTCATAGACAAACAAGAACAATGCTGCAAAGAAGCAGTATCACCATCACACGGGGTCAGGTGGCTATCTCAAAGCCCGGCCGTTGTGGGACAAAGCTGAGAATGACCTGATTGCAAAAGGGGTCGAACCACAGACATTGAACTGGCCAGACCGTTCAAGGACTTGGTTCTTCGGGGTTGGGGGAACTTTGGACCCTGAAACAGGGAAGTGCCGTTGGACGGACAAGCAACTTGCAATACCCGTCAAGAAGCTTCAGAAGTATATCACCGCAGCGCAGGAAGGGACGTTCATTCCCGACAGAGAGAAGGACGAGCTGACTGAGGCCCTAAGGAATGCTGAGCACCCTGGACGAACACGAGGCACACCAGGCTCCGTTCCGTGGAAGGTTGGGTTTCCCGACGCAGGCGGTTACAGAAGCCGGGAGAGAAAGAGGAAAAGCGGAGCTGAGCGACATGCAGAAGCTCAATGCAAGACTACAAAAGCTAGAGGAACTTGAGAGCCAGCGAGCTGCCGTCCAACCATCTCAGCGGCACGAAGCTACCCCGCCATCTCAGCGGAGAAGCAGCGTGGCTTCCATGGAGCCCGTTCAACCTGACTTCACGGCTCCTAGCTACCCCATGGATACTATCACGGAGGCTCAACATTGCGAGCTTATGACGAAATGCCGGAACCTCACTTTCAAGGCGGCTGTCGGCTCTGTTGCACCTCCTCAACCCAACGGAACTTTTCACTGCCTTCCGATTCCATATGGCTATGCTGTTGTGACGGTGGATGAAGTAATGGAGGGATTTGAGGAGCTCGAGCTTGACCACTCTACAGGTGAAGGGGAGAAGCAGCTGGTTCATGTTCTGAGGAGTACATGTCTATGGCAAAAGGAGTACATCAAGCTTCCAAACTGGACGCCTCCGCCTCCTCCTCCTGCTCCGGCGAGTCAGGGCACTCCTCCTCCTCCTCCTCCTCCTCCGGCGAGTTATCAGGGCACTCCGCCTCCTTCTCCGGCTCCTCCGACGCGTGAGGGCACTCCGCCTCCTCCTTCGCCTACTCGGGCGTGTCGGAGCACTCCGCCTCCTCCTCCGCCTCGTCGGCAACGGCGGAAGACAGACGCCACCGCTCCGGCTCCTCCGGCGCGTCGGAGCACTCTGCCTCCTTCTCCGCCTCGTCAGCAACGACGGAAGAGAGACGCCGTCACTCCGGCGGCTAGCAGTACAAGCAGAGGCGGGAGGCAATTCAGATACGGTCCATCTCTCAAGCCTCTGGAAAAGTTACCATATGAGAGGACCGAGAAGGAAAACGAGGACATCTGTCGTGCCCAAGTGAGGGACCATTTTGCAAAGAAAACTCCACCTCCGAAGGAGAAGCTAGATCCGGTGAAAGTGAAGCGCACTATCGATGCCCTGAAGCGACCACCCCGCACTATTGATTCTTAAAAAGACATATGAAGATGCGCGGCGGTCGGGAAGTACCTCCAGTGATGCAAGGTTAGCAGAACGAAGAAGTGGGAAAACAATTCCCCAGCTCGGCGAACAGGAGAAGCAATCGTGCCCCCCGCTCAAGGTGTCTAGCGATATTGCTAATCATCCGGGGATGGTGCCCGGTACCAATCCTGGTGATTACTTGGGGGATGATGTAATTTTTGAAACGGCTGAGGTAACAAAAGAAGAATATAAATACGTGCACGGGAAGCCTCTCGTCAAACCTGATCATCCTTCTCTAACAACGATGATGTACAAATTGCATGAGTGGTACATGAAAACCTGCAGGGAGTCTGGGAAATACACTATGTATGTGGCAGTGAAACCAGAGCATGAATTCATTGGACTCAGCGTGATGCCTATTGAATTTGTGGAGTTATTTCAGTTATACAATCAACTGGCCCTCGACAAACAACTCATGACTTCCTACTGTCTGTAAGTATTACTTCTATAGTTAAGTCTCTAGCTCAGCTCGTTCATTGCATGTATATATAATTATCCTCACTATATTATGCAGATTGAAAATCATCGAATGCAAAAAAGTAGGAATCTTCGACGTTGGGTTCATTAGCCCAGATGCCGTAAATGAATGGACGGTACAAAATGAAATCAAAGAGACCGAGAAGAACTTGCTAAAGTCGTTCTTTATACATCAAAACAAAAGGGAAATACTCTTTCCTTACAACTTCAAGTGAGTGTTGCTGTCTTCTTTGTATACTCGGTTTCGCTTACTCGAGGTTAAGTAATGTAATTGATGAGTTATATATGCGTGCGCAGTTTCCACTTTATTCTGCTATCCATTAAGCTTGACGGGGCATTAGTAACTGTCTTAGACTCGAGACGTAAAGATCCCGAGGATTATGCGGACATGACTGCAATGCTCAAGAAGCAAGTTCAGTCAATACCGGGACCATATCGGCATGCAACTTTCGTTAATTTCCTGATATCAAGTAATCATTTTCTTTGCCTGGCAGGGTTTGGAAGAAGTTCACCCGAAAGGTTCCCGGTCTAAACAAAGAGTTGCGATTTACGCACCCCAAAGTAAGTAGTACTAGCCAGTTCCGCGCATCTCTAATTGATTCAATTTTTCATCAATATATCATTACCATGCTTGCTTATCAGTTTGATTGAACTCTATTCTCGTAAAGTGCTTGTACCAGAAAGAAGGGACTGTTTTATGTGCATACTACGTATGCGAGTTCATTCGCCACTCGACCTCTGAGCGGGGCTTCTCTGACAAACAATTTGAAGTACGTAAATAATATTCATAATTTTATTTTATATATTACCATCAATTGTGTTGAGTTTTATTCATATATATGCATGTATTGACCCCCTTCTTTAAATTAGATCTGGCAGATGCGGGATGAACTCCTACCACATGATCGCATACGAGCAATTCAAGAGGAATTGGCGGGATTCTTTCTTGACCACGTCATACCTAAATACGGAGAATACCATGTGGATTTGTGATTGGATCTTAGGTAGATAATGTTAGGGATTGTAAAAGATGTTATATTGTATATATGTAGTAGCATCGGATATATATACGAAAACTTGTTGTTCGACCAATCTCTCGGAGAAAGAGAGGTCGATCACTTCTCTCTGTATATGTTCATGACGATCTTGTGTACTTAATGGTTCCTTCATTTGCTTACTAGCTAGCGTGTCGAGTTCTCTCTATAGTAGCTAGCGTCGACCAAGCACGGAGAAAGAGAGGACACTTCTCTCTATTAGCTAGCTAACACAATATGAAACCCCTAAATTAACCCTACAAAACCCCCTAAACCCCCCCTCCCCCTTTCAAAAAAAAAAAAACCCCCAGCTACTGCCAGATGCTGACGCGTGGATGCCTTTTGGTCCCGGTTGGTGTTACCAACCGGGACTAAAGGTCCTCCCTCCCCCGCCCCAGACAGCGCCACGTGGAGCCCCTTTGGTCCCGGTTCGTAGGCAAACCGGGACTAAAGGTTTTGGGCTTTAGTCCCGGTTCCAGAACCGGGGCTAATGGGCCTCTGGAACCGGGACAAATGGGCCGTTTTCTACTAGTGACGGAGCATTGCCATCCGGAAAGAAATTGGAACGATGTCTCCATATACTATATATTTCTATAAATACACATCATGATCTTTCGTCACTAGTACATACTAACAAAAATGGGTACATGTAGTGCGCCACACTCTGCCAAAATTGCACTATATGACTATATCAATCAATCATGAATATATTCTCGATATACATCCTCTGATCGCCAAACGGACATTCGGCACCTCTTCATCAAGTGGATAGGAGTAGCAACATGTGTTGCCAAGATGGTGGCTTCAGTCTTACTGATGTATTACTTTGTAAGATTTTTATGAATAATTAATAAAATGGATGCATGCATCGTTCAGATGCAGAGGCTGGGGTATATCCTACTTTTTCTAAAAAAAACATCCTCTGATCGCCAAACGGAAGCAACACAGCATGCCGAACGTTGTGCAAAACCTAAGACGACTACTTGTATCCCGAAAGAGTCACCTAGTTAAACCCTTGCTTCTCGCCAGACCCGGGGGCGACATAGGGGGGACAGCAGACACATCATCATCCATGTAGGCTGGCTCGATAAAGTTCAATATTTGCCTTGAGATGTGATGGATCTCCTAGATGCATTTCTGGGTTCAGGATTGGTTCTGTATCGGTCATTGTTTTCCTGAAATAGGAATCTGTCGTCCGCAATGGATCGGCTAGCTGCAATTACAGAAGTGAAGACGCCAGACTTCCGCAGACCTTGGATAATTGCCTTGTAGAAGAAGAAGAAGAAGATGTCAAGACTCAAGATACTCATGTTTACAAATGTTAAACATGACAAAGGTTCCGTGGTATGGTTAATTGGTTATGGCCTTTTTTTTTTGAGAAAAACCCAGCCAACAATAATCTAATTTGAAAAGGAGTTACAATCCTCATCGAGGAATCCTCTAATTGTATGGGGAACATCCCCAACTATAATGTTGTTTCCTTGTCTCCTCGCTGGCGCGGCCAATTCATGTGCCACTTTGTTGCTGGTTTGTTTGACTGTACGGAAGTCACCTCCGTGAAGTGCTGCATAATGTCTCTCGTGTCCGAGACAAGTGGGAAAAGGGCAGACTGGTTTGTGGCTTTGTGGTCTAGCAGAGCCGGAATGGAAGAGCAGTCAGTTTCTACGCATACTCGACCATTGTACACTTTGTTCAAGGCCTCAAATCCATGCAAGACTGCCGATAGTTCAGCTTCTTCTGCATTCTTGCATTCAGCTTCTTCTGCCGATTGTTTTGTCCCGTGTATCTGAAACTCTCCTCCGTGGGTAAGTCCCAGAATGCCCTTATTTCCTCTCTCAACGCTCTAGCTTTTGTGCACGCAATCACTGCGTGATATTCATCTTCCGTTTCTCGGCCACACAGGTTGCATATATTGGCTACTTCCAGAGTTCGTCTCCATTTATTTTTCTTTGTCGCTAGAGTTTCCGTTGCCACCCGCCAAGCAAAGATTCTGACCTTCTCTGGACGTTTGCTTTCCAGATAAAGTCCCATATTCCTCTGTTATCTGCTTCCTCTTCAGAATTTGATGCTGGCTCCTGCCTAACCAGTTTAAGTTGATTTGCCAATTTGTAAGCATCGCGCACTGAAAATACCCCGGACTTTTCCCCATGCCATGCGACACAATCCTCTGTATCTCTCCTCGGCAATTTTATTTTGCAAATTTCCATGGCATCGAACTCATAAAACAGCTGGTGAATGAGTGCCTCGTCCCATTCCTTCTCATTTGGTTTCATGAGCAGATTCACCCACCTCAATCTAGCGCGTCACTTAAAATTTGCCACCTTCAGGCCACTTCTTCTTGGGATCCACTGGTCTCTTTGTATTTGGATCCTCTATCCATTGCCAACTCTCCACACTAGGCCTTTCTTGAGGAGTTCTAGCCCATGCTCAATCCCTCTCCAAACCTGTGATGCATCTGACGCGAACATAGTGTCCAGAAGATCACCCTTGGGATAGTATTTTGATTTTAACACTCTAGCGCATAGGTGTAGGTATAAGCCCTCCAGCCTGGTCGTGCAGGTGTAGGTATGGTCGGGACGGATGTAGGGCAGCGCACCAGGGGACACTGGCGCAACAGGAAGGAACTCAAATATCTAACCATTAGAATCTAAAATGGACTGACCACACTCTAGCGCATAGGCTATCCGGGCGTTGCAATAACCTCCATCCTTGTCTTGCAAGGAGAGCCTGGTTGAACAATTGCATATCACGGAATCCAATCCCTCCCGCTCTCTTGGGCTTTGTCATGTGATCCCAAGCCATCCAATGGACCTTTCTCTGTCCCTCTTCTTCCCCCCACCAAAATTCTCTGATTAGGCGCTCGTACTTCTCACAGAACCCAACCGAGAACTTGACAACTCCCATAGCAAAAACCGGAAGTGCTTGCACAACTGACTTCACATTTGCTTACTTTGCCGCAAAGGACATGTACTTACCCGCCCAATCATTACATCTCTTCATAAATCTGTCCATGATTGGTTGGAAGTTAGCATCCTTCATTCTGCTTTCAGGTGTAGGTAGCCCCAAGTATTTACTTTCAAAAGTTGATGTCTCACGTGCAAGAATATTTTTGATTTCCTCTTGGGTATCAGCGGGGCAACGCTCACTAATAAAATTGAACATTTGCTGCTGCTTAGTAGCTCCCCAGTGCATCTCTGAAACATAGAGAGAGCCTTCTTAACCTCCCTGGCTTGGTCACACGTTGTTTTGAAGAAAACCAAACTGTCGTCTGCAAAAAGGAGGTTAGAGATACCAGGGCTATTACGAGTCACTTTAACAGCCGAAATCCGACCACCCATGACCTCCCTGTTAAAGATCGTTGCCAGTCCGTCTGCAATGAAGAGAAACAGATACAGGCTCAACGGACCCCTTTGCCGTAGACCTCTCGAAGGTTTAAAGGGAGCAAGCACTTCCCCATTCAATCCGACAGAGAAATGAACAGATTTTACACACTTCACTAGATCATCGATGGCTCGCGTTGCCGCGCCCATCCATTTCTTTATTATAATGGTAGGAAATTTCATAAATATATGGTGACATGAAATATGGATGTTCAATAAGAATAAAATTGCTTGGAATTTATGGACAAGAAACTGAATATCGTGGATTAGCAAACCAGACATGTGTACTTATTTTAGCAGCATAATGTGTGCATTCCGGTTGTAAGACCAGTCACCCTAATCTGATTCTAACCTGCCAGGAGTTTTACCTACCACATCATATTGATGATATATAAAGCTGAACGGAAATACCATGTGTGTTGTCTAAATTTCCTTCTAATGCATTTGTATGTGGCCACTCACTCAACTCGCTCGTGCAGGCCTGAAGGTAATTTGTTTACACAGATCGATTGCTTTTTGTTCTATTATGTTCAAGTTTGTATGAGCTCATGCCTCACTTTCTAGGAATGCAAAGGGTGAAGGTACATTGTTCTTTTTCTTATTACTAATTTGATGTCTGCATTTTAATTGCTTGTAGTGAGTGATTTTCACAACTGAAATTCTTCGTCAGATCTGAAATATAAGCCCTCCAGCCTGGTCGTGCAGGTGTAGGTATGGTCGGGACGGATGTAGGGCAGCGCACCAGGGGACACTGGCGCAACAGGAAGGAACTCAAATATCTAACCATTAGAATCTAAAATGGACTGACCACACTCTAGCGCATAGGCTATCCGGGCGTTGCAATAACCTCCATCCTTGTCTTGCAAGGAGAGCCTGGTTGAACAATTGCATATCACGGAATCCAATCCCTCCCGCTCTCTTGGGCTTTGTCATGTGATCCCAAGCCATCCAATGGACCTTTCTCTGTCCTTCTTCTTCCCCCCACCAAAATTCTCTGATTAGGCACTCGTACTTCTCACAGAACCCAACCAAGAACTTGACAACTCCCATAGCAAAAACCGGAAGTGCTTGCACAACTGACTTCACATTTGCTTACTTTGCCGCAAAGGACATGTACTTACCCGCCCAGTCATTACATCTCTTCATAAATCTGTCCATGATTGGTTGGAAGTTAGCATCCTTCATTCTGCTTTCAGGTGTAGGTAGCCCCAAGTATTTACTTTCAAAAGTTGATGTCTCACGTGCAAGAATATTTTTGATTTCCTCTTGGGTATCAGCGGGGCAACGCTCACTAATAAAATTGAACATTTGCTGCTGCTTAGTAGCTCCCCGGTGCATCTCTGATCGAAACATAGAGAGAGCCTTCTTAACTTCCCTGGCTTGGTCACACGTTGTTTTGAAGAAAACCAAACTGTCGTCTGCAAAAAGGACGTTAGAGATACCAGGGCTATTACGAGCCACTTTAACAGGCGGAATCCGACCACCCATGACCTCCCTGTTAAAGATCGTTGCCAGTCCGTCTGCACTGAAGAGAAACAGATACGGGCTCAACGGACCCCCTTGCCGTAGACCTCTCGAAGGTTTAAAGGGAGCAAGCACTTCCCCATTCAATCCGACGGAGAAATGAACAGATTTTACACACTTCACTAGATCATCGATGGCGCGCGTTGCCGCGCCCATCCATTTCTTTATTATAATGGTAGGAAATTTCATAAATATATGGTGACATGAAATATGGATGTTCAATAAGAATAAAATTGCTTGGAATTTATGGACAAGAAACTGAATATCGTGGATTAGCAAACCAGACATGTGTACTTATTTTAGCAGCATAATGTGTGCATTCCGGTTGTAAGACCAGTCACCCTAATCTGATTCTAACCTGCCAGGAGTTTTACCTACCACATCATATTGATGATATATAAAGCTGAACGGAAATACCATGTGTGTTGTCTAAATTTCCTTCTAATGCATTTGTATGTGGCCGCTCACTCAACTCGCTTGTGCAGGCCTGAAGGTAATTTGTTTACACAGATCGATTGCTTTTTGTTCTATTATGTTCAAGTTTGTATGAGCTCATGCCTCACTTTCTAGGAATGCAAAGGGTGAAGGTACATTGTTCTTTTTCTTATTACTAATTTGATGTCTGCATTTTAATTGCTTGTAGTGAGTGATTTTCACAACTGAAATTCTTCGTCAGATCTGAAATATAAGCCCCCCAGCCTGGTCGTGCAGGTGTAGGTATGGTCGGGACGGATGTAGGGCAGCGCACCAGGGGACACTGGCGCAACAGGAAGGAACTCAAATATCTAACCATTAGAATCTAAAATGGACTGACCAAAATTTATGAAACCCTTCAACTCTTTTGTTTTACTATTTCAGTTTCAGTAGTACAGCTTGTGGCTGTTGAAACATGATCATAATTTATCAAAACATTCAAACCCTTTTGTTTTACTATTTCAGTTTCAGGATAGTACATAATTTGGTTGTAGAACCAAAACAGATGGCTGGAAACATGAGCAGTGGCTTTAAAGAATCGATGCAAGTGTACTGCATCATATATTCATAAACCAGTTAAAGGAACGAAATAACGAACGAACCATGTGTGTCACTCTGTCTCCTTCCATAAGGTACTTATTTCTGCTCCTTCCGTAAGGTCCAAATCCTCCTTGCTTCTGCAAGAAGGTCCGAAACCTTTGTCTGATATTTTTGTTCTGATGATATTAGATAACACATCTGCATGGTTCATGAGATAAGCTATGTCAGGGTGGATGTAGGGCAGCGCACCTGGGGACACCGGCGTCCGGCGCAACAGGCTCGCTGCCGGACGAGCTGACGAGTCTTCGTGGGCACCACCGCTTGAGGTCAAGGTCGGGGAACGGCTGCCGCACGAGGACAAAGATATCGGCAAATCACAAGCCTCTACCTGTTCCATCTCGACTCACCTTCCCATACTCCAGTCAACCTCTCATCTTCCTCTCACCATAGAGCACCAGGGCAGGGAGGCGACATGGGGAGATAGCAGTGTTGACGCTGATGAGAAAGGGAGCAATCGAGGGGAGGGCCGACGCTGCTTCTGCGAGAGGAGGAGAGGGGCGGCGGCGCAGTCGGGACTCGGGAGGCTGTTTCGCCACGAGTGGTCTTCGGGAGGAGAGGAGGCGATGCGTGAATGGGCTGAAAAATGGGCTTCGTGTGGTAGAGGGCCCAATTAACCACATGCCTCAGTTTTTTCCTCCAGAATAGCTGCCCTTTAGGACAATTTGGCCCAGTTCGCGACCAGAAATTAATCAGACGGCCAGGAATGTTCAAAGCACGAGATCTTATGGCTGAAATTGATGGAGGCGTGGGAGGGTTGGGATTCGGCTCGGTTTTACTGTCCTAAATAATCCAACTTATCCAAAGTGAGCTGAAGCCTAGTTTCTCCATCGCACCTTCCAAAAAATCCCAATCAACACGGTCATACGCTTTGGCAAGGTCCAGCTTATACGCACAATGGGTGTCGCGTGAATTTTTGCTATGCTGAATTTTGTGGAAGCATTCGAATGCTATGATGGCGTTGTCCATGATCATCTGCCCCGGGATGAACGCACGCTGCGTTTCAGAGATCAAACTATCCGGAAATGGTCGCAATCTGTTAACCAGACATTTGGAAATTACATTATAGATCATGTTGCAGAGGCTGATGGGCCTAAAGTCCTTTAAGCCTTGAGGGTCTTTTCCTTTTGGGATCAGAATGATCATTGTGTCGTTAATACCCTCAGGCATGATTCCATCCTCAAAGAACCTCAATACCGCTGTGATGACATCCTTCTTAAGCGTGTCCCAATTTGGCTGGAAGAAAATAGGTTGGGAATCCGTCGGGTCCCGACTCCTTCACTGGCCCGATCTGAAAGAGCGCATCGCTAATATCTTTTTTCGTAAACCTCTTCATTAATCTGTCATTTGTTTCAACATCGACCTTACGGGGCAAGAGCTCCAGTAATTCAAACGGTGCAACTCCCTCTTACTTAGTGTAAAGTTGTTTAAAGAAATCTGTGACCATATTATTGAGGGCTTCTTTCTGCTCTATCCATACCCCGGTGCTATCCTTTAACCTCCTGGTCGAATTCTTTTTCTGTCGCCAAGTGGCCTTTCGGTGAAAAAAATCGTGTTTTGGTCTCCCTCCTTTAGCCATGTGGCTCGCGAGCGCTGTCGCCACATCACCTCTTCTCTTATTAGGAGCTCATCCAGTTCATCCGACAACTTCTTGATTTTCTCATCACACCTGCTAAATCTCTGTGTTTGCAAGAGATTTTCTAGCTTTTGTCTCTTCATTTTTATACTCTTAGAAATAGCATCAAAATCTTTCTGTGCCCAGGACACCAACGATTTCCGAACTCTTCCAAGTTTTTGTACCACTTCCGATAGATTCCTGGCCGGCTCGTCGCCATTCCACGCAGCCTGTACTATCGACCCTAGGGATTGGACCCTTTCCCACATTTGTTCATACCTGAATGGTCTTTTTACTGTTTTGTATGCTTCAGCATCTCCATATGTCAACAGTAGTGGAAAGTGGTCAGACCTCGATGTGATTAAGTGTTGAACCCGGGCATTCTGAAACAGTTCACTCCATTCCGGTGCAGCGACACATCTATCAAGTCTTGCACGAACCTTGTTTTTCCCTTTTTGTTTGTTGTCATATGTCCACTCCGGTCCTTGGTAGTGTAGGATCAAAAGTATGTCTAGAGGGGGTGATTAGACTACTTGACCAAATAAAAATTCTACTTTTTCCCAATTTTAGTTGTGGGCAGATTTTAACAATGATAGCAAGTCAAGCACACCCTACACATGCATGTCTAAGAGTATATCAGCGGAAAGTAAAGACAAACACATGTAGTAGAGGGTAGGGTTAGAAGATCAAACGCAATTGTTGACACGAAGATTTTTCCCGTGGTTCCGATAGGTGGCGCTATCGTACATCCACGTTTATGGAGTCTTCAACTCACGGAGGGTAACGGTCGCGAGAGTCCACGGAGGGCTCCACCCATAAGGGTCCATGAAGTAACAACCTTGACTATTCTATAACAGCTTCCGTCCACGAAGGACTAGCCTCACTATGGGTAGATCTTCACGAAGTAGGTGATCTCCTTGCCCGTAAAAACTTCTTGGTTCAACTCCACAACACGAAGTAGGAGGCTCCCAAGCGACACCTAACCAATCTAGGAGGCACCACCCTCCAAAAGGTAATAGGCTTGATAGTGATGATGAACTCCTTGCTCTTGTGCTTCAAGATGATAGACTCCTCAACACTCAATCACTCTCTCACAGATTTGGCTTGGTAGAAGAGATTGATTGGGTGAAAAGCAACTTGGGGAGGCTAGAAATCAAGATCCATATGGTTGGAGTGGATGATCTTGATTTCAACACAAGGGTAGGTGGTTCTCTCTCAAAAATTTGGATCTGGGAAGTGGGGAACTGTTCTGAGTGCTTCTCTTGCGAGTGGGATGTGGTGGAGGGGTATATATAGGTATCTCCAAAAATCCAACCGTTACAACATTATTGACCAACTCGGTGAAACCGAAGCAAAACTCGGTTGTACCGATTTGTTCAAAATGTGGCAACTTTAGGAATCTCGGTGAGACCGATATATGATTCTCGGTAGTATCGATATGAGTGACCGAGGGCAGTTTCCAGACTCGGTGACACCGATTCATAAAACTCGGAGATTCCGATTTTATAAACTTGGACACCCGAATGTTGGTCACCAAAACTCGGTTGCACCGATGCAGCACTTAGTTGTACCGAGAACTTAGGGTTTGTAGGGTTCTGTCTGGGATGAAAATCGGTAGAGCCGAGTGGAAAAACTTGGTGGCACCGATTTTGTGTGGTAGGGTTTAGACAGAGTATTTTTGTGGGAGAGCTTGTGGGTGTTTTTGGTGGCTGTCACTTGTGCACGTGGAGCAATTTGTTCACCAACAATACCTTACCCCCTTTTAATAGTATTGGCTTTCCTATGGACTCAAAATGATTTCTCACAAAGTAAAATGTAGAGTCTCATTGCTTGAAGCTTTGCCAATCCATTTCTTGCATCTTGGGGTCTCCTCACAAACTATAGCCATCCCATCATTGGACTTTTCCTGAAATATACTTAGTGGAAACATGAGTCCAATGAAATATATGTTGTTATTAATTACCAAAACCATCAAGGGAGCAAATGTGCTTTCAATCTCCCCCTTTTTGGTAATTGATGACAACATATAGATCAAAGCTTCGACATATGATATAATCAATGAATAGAATCATCGCTTTGAGGAGTATGTGATAAGCAAGAGCTCCCCCTAAATTTGTGCACTATTTTGAATTTGCGTTTGAATGCAAATGCACAATCGATTAGGTTCATGGGGCACTCTTCCATGTCACATACAACTTGGTGGTGTGCGAGAATAATATGAATGAATAACATAGCACAACACATCAAGCAAGAAGTGAATGATCATCTCATAAGCATCTCAAAGATAGGAAATAGTAGCAACACATAAGAAGTGTATGATCAAATACCAACAAGTTTAACACAAACGATAGACCAAAAGATTTTAAAGTTTTGGGGAGCGATAAAAAGCAACACACTCTCTCTCAAAGCCCTATGATCTATACAACTTCTCCCCCTTTGGCAACAAGTTACCAAAAAGTTCGAAGGTATAGAACTAATCGTCTCTCTGGGGCTGATCTCCTCCGGTTGTCGATGTAGGAGTCGAGAGAACCGCTTTTGTGAAGACTTCTGCAGATGTCAAGGAAGGAGTTGGAGTGGACATGGGAGGTGCTGAAGGAGCTGGTGGAACTGAAGGAGCTGCAGCAGGAGCTGATGAAGATGGTCTCATCTCTAGAGCTGGCACTGTCATAGATCTGGCATGGGTCTTGAACTGAGTGCTAGGTTGGAGAGGTTGACTGTCATCATCATCATCGTCATCTGAGGTGTGAGGAAGGGGTACATCTTCCACTTCCTTCTTGAGCTCATCAACAGTCTTTGTTAGCCCATCAACTTTGTTGTTCAATGTGTGGAACTTGTCCTCAACAATCCTTTCCAGACTCTGCTGGTTCTTCAGAATCTTTGTGATGTCATTCTGCATGCCTTGGATTGAGCTAAGAATAAGGTCCATCTTCTCATTCCTTGTCCTAGGCACTGGAGCACTAGTGGCTATCGCTGTCTCAGCTGCTGCCTGTGCAGTAGATGAAGTGGGATGATCTAGGTCCATCACCACAACATTATCCTCAAACTCAGGCAGGCGTGGCATATGAGGTCGATCAAGGGCATACACATTCTTCTCAATCTTGAATTTAATAAGCATTTGAATGTATGGAGCGTATCCACATGATCTCTTCTGATCAGCAGCAGTCCTCTTCACAGTCTCAACAATCAAGTTCATGACCCTGAACCTAGTGTGAAGGTCAATGTGATGAAGCTTGTTGATTGAGTATCCTCGGATCATCTTGTCATCTCCTGACTCGGGAATCAAAGTATACCTCAAAATGGTGTTGGTGGTGGTCAAACCTGCCTGCAGATAGTATACTGATCCAAACTTATGTGAATGCACATAGTCAGCAGGGATCTCCTTGTACATCTTAGCCATGGTGTTATGATTCATTTTGGCCTCAGAGTACACATCCAAATCACCATCTTGTACTTGTGGAGCTCCTAAGATGGTAGCCCACTCTTCCACTATGGATTCATACCTGACACCTTCTGTCATCCAAACAATTCTGCCATCACCATAAAAGTGAGCTGTGGAGTAGAATTGCATGATCATCTCATCATTCCAAGGGGTAAACTCTCTACCAACAAAATTTGCAATGTCAATGCACTTGAAGTTGTCTTGCACATGGGGGAAGTAATCCTCATTCTCCTTAATGTAGCCCCAGTCTACATATCTCATATCACTTACAACTGGGCTATTGTCTAGGAGAATGGTCTCATAGAAGTCTTACTGATCTTTGGTGTAGAATCTGTAGTCAACAGTAGTCATTCTCCTCTGAGAATATGGAACAATAGCTCTCCATTCTCTCAACCCTGAATCCTTCTTCTTCTTCATGTCCTCATCAACAGGATGAGTGTTATTGTGCTCTGGAAGGTGAGGTCTTAGCTTCCTCAAAATAGTCATCTCTTCTTGTTCAGCAGCATCTCTAGAGGTGGATCCTTTGTTCTTGGCTGCAGCTGGTATATCTCTGGTTGTACTCTTGGGCTTAGGAGCTAGGGGCGTCTTGGGTGCAGAATTGGTGCTCTTAGCTGGAGCATCCTTAGGCATAACATCTGCCAACAATTTCTTCTTCTTCTTGGGAGGAGCCTTGGCAGCTGACTCTACTTCTCCCTTAGCTTCTTCTGGATCTTCATACATAGAAGTTGGTCTTCCAACATCATGTACAATCCTCTTACTGCTCCTTTTCTTCTCAGCTGGCTTCTTGGGCATGGAGCTCTTGGCAGGCTCAACAGACATGGATGCCCTAGCACTCTCTGGTGCATTCACTGTCTCAGAATTGGCATATATCTTCCTCACTACCTTCCTAGATGAGGTAGCCTCTGTAGCAGGCTTCCTTGCAGCTTTCTCTGCTTTGTCTTGCCTTTGCTTGGCAAGAACTTCCTCTAGCACAAAATTTGAGTCTTCCTCATCTGAGTTCAACTTCCTCCTGGCTCTTGTAGCAGCCTTGGGCAACCCATGAGATCTTGGGTGCCTGGATCTTCTGAAGAAGAGGAACTGACCTCAGGACTAGTGCCTGGATCTACATCAATACTGGCCTCTCTGAAATCATTCTGGATGTCCACTGAATCTGACATGCTGACCCTGTGAATAGAGTATAGAAGAGCAGTGGGGATGAGTCATCACAAAACACAAACATTTTTCAAATTTTAACAAAGAAATTCTTAGTTTTAACTTTTAGCAAAATGGATTTCAGTACCACCGAGTCAGAGTTTTCGGATTCACCGAGACAGATGATCTACTTCACAGAAACTTGGCAGTCACTTCGGTGTCACCGAAAATGACCACTCGGTTTCACCGAGACCATTCTCAGGAACCCTAGAACTAAATCGGTAGAACCGATTTTTGTGACTCGGTATCACCGAGATGCGTTTTGCGGACGGCTAAACCTAAAATTTTCTCGTTCGCTAATCTAATGAATCTTCTAGTGGATTAGGAAGATTGCACACTGTGGTTTGTGGATGGAAGAAACCTAATGCGCAAGAATCGGATAGAGGAGCGCACAAGGGGCCGGATTCATACCCTAGCTTGGTGATGAATCCGCTACGGAGGCGACGGTGGCGTAGATTCCGTTGACGGCAGCGATTCCCAATGGCGGCGGTGCACGGGGAAGCAAGGGCGATGACCAGGAGGTCCAGAGCGGCAGTTCGGAGTTTGGAGGAAAAGACCTTGAAGATTGAATTTAAAAAGTCAAGTCCGCCGGGCTATATACTCCTTACTGTCGGTGAAACCGATTGAAATGTTTCAGTGTCACCGAGTTGCCTAACTGTCAGGAGACAGAGAGACTCGGTGACACCGAGAATTTCTGATCGGTTGAACCGAGATGAAAAACCTAGATCAACTTAGTAAATCGGTGGAACCGAGTTTGTGGAGTTGGTTACACGGAGATTCACAAAGAGGTTTTGGAATGCAGCTCTTGTCGACACGGTACTCCGAGTAATCCTCGCACAGAGGGATCGAGAAGTGCTTGTTCAAGTTTTGTGATGTAACATGAATAGAACTTGAGACGAGAAAGCATAGATAGCTAGAGAGGGGTCCTAGGCATTCTTGTACATCCAATTGGCAAAAGAAAATCAAAAGCCAAATAGCAACAATTAGATATCCTCGAATGAGTAAAGATATGCAGACCAACATGCTCACACAATAAGATGTCAAGTGAAATCATGGCAAACATGCACAAACACTCTAGTATCTATCAAGTACTTTGGCGATGACGTAGTCATCTATATATGAGTATTTGACTTAGGAGCCAAGCAAGAATACTTGATCATAGGTCATACTCATCGTTTAAGCACAAGTGGGATTACCACTTTTACACAAAGCTTGTTAATGTTGTCACATTCTAAGAGATGCTTTAACTCAAGTCTTAGAGTAAAGCTCCCCCTTGAAGTGACATCCCCCCTTAGAGGGATAAACTAACCTTGGGTTTTGTCGTAGAAGACTTCATGTGGGTATGTAGTGGTGGATGCTCAAGGTTGATGAAGATCATCTTGAGTTGGGAGCAATCCTTTTTGTTTCTTACTCTTCTCACCTATATGGGTTAGTCACAAACACAAGAGACAAATACAAGGATGTCTATGGACATGGAGTGCAAAGCATACATGATGATGTCCATTGATTCATTAATTACCTTGTCTCTTGCTTACCTTTGAGGGAATGTGTGACTCCTTGAACTATTGCATAATGTTGATGTTGATTGCAACTAGTCCTTGCCAATAATGAATGTGAGTGAATTTCATTGGCGGAGTCACCCCTCGAGAACTTCTCTAGTTCTTCTTCTTAGGGACCCACATCAAATTGATGGGAATCCTTGGAGTTGAAGTGGCACTTGTAGAAGTTGAGTTTGTAGAAGCCTTGGGAACCCATTTGACCAAAGCTTGGGGTTCATCTTCATAAGAATCAATGTCCTCTTGAAGCTTGTCCTTGCCCTTGAGCTTGTGGTCTTGTGGTGGAAGGTCATCTTGAGCTTTTGTTCCCTTGGGAAGAGTATGTTCATACTTCTCCCTTTGAGGAATAAACTTGGGCTTGGGGTATTGACATTCTTCCCATTCAACTCCATTAGCATTGAAGTAGCCAATGCCATGGTTCTTCCGGTATCCTCCATGCTTGCGTGCAATCTCCTCAAATTGCTTACATCCGGCAAGACTTTTGTAGATACCCTTCTCTATAATCCCTTTCAATATATCATTTTCTTGCTCAAGGGTAACTTGGCTAAGAGAATCGTTAGTGGAATCAATAGAACTACTAAAAGCAATATCATTGGATTTATCATTTTTATTGCTACTAGTTGAAGAACCTTTCTTGCCTTTGTTACTAGTTTGCTTAGCCTTAACTTGTGGAATGAATGTAGACAAGAGAAGTCGTTTGGCTAGATAAGAGGAAGTCTTCTTTCGAAGATCGTCAATGATAGCTTTAAGGAATTCATGCTCTTGCTTCAAATTGAGCTTCTCGAAGCGAAGCTTCTCATGAGTCCTGACATGGCTTGAGACTGCGTCGGTATTTCCCCAAAGAGGAAGGGATGATGCAGCACAGTGACGGTAAGTATTTCCCCCAGTTATGAAACCAAGGTTATCGAACCAGTAGGAGGATCACCATCACCCAATAAGCAGCACCTGCACACAAACAACAAATACTTGCAACCCGACGCGAAAGAGAGGTTGTCAATCTCTCTACGGTAAAAAGATAGATTAGGTAGTGATAGATAGGAGAGATAGATCTCTCAAGAACACAAAATAAAAAGAGGAAATAAAATATGCAGCAATATGTTTTTGGGTTTTTGGTTTTGTAGATCTGAAAACAAAGATGCAAAAAGATAGATCTGAAAGCAATATGTTGGAAAAGTAGACCCGGGGGCCGTAGGGTTCACTAGTGGCTTCTCTCATGAGTATAGCGCACGGTGGGTGAACAAATTACTGTTGGGCAATTGATAGAAAATCGAATAGTCATGACGATATCCAAGGCGATGATCATTATATAGGCATCACGTCCAAGATAAGTAGACCGACTCCTGCCTGCATCTACCACTATTACTCCACACATCGACCGCTATCCAGCATGCATCTATAGTGTATTAAGTTCATGGAAAAATGGAGTAATGCAATAAGAACGATGACATGATGTAGACAAGATCTATTCATGTAGGAATAGACCCCATCTTGTTATCCTTAATAGCAACGATACATGTGTGTCTTGCTGCCCCTTCTGTCACTGGGAAAGAACACCGCAAGATCGAACCCATCACAAAGCACCTCTTCCCATGGCAAGAAAAATCGATCTAGTCGGCCTAACTAAACCAAAGATTTAAAGAAGAAATACGAGGCTATAAGTAATCATGCATATAAGAGATCAAAGAAGACTCAAATAATATTCATGGATAGAAACTGATCATGAACTCCAAATTCATCGGATCCCAACAAACACACCGCAAAAGTTTACATCAAATAGATCTCCAAGAGACCATTGTATTGAGAATCATAAGAGAGAGAGAGAAAGCCATCTAGCTACTGCCTACGGACCCGTAGGTCTATGGTGGACTACTCACGCATCATCGGAGAGGCACCTATGAGGAAGATGAACCCCTCCGTGATGGTGTTTAGATTGGATCTCGAGGTTCTGGAACTTGCGGCAGCTGGAATTGTGTTTCGTCGACTCCCCTAGGGTTTTTGGAATATTTGGGAATTTATAGGCATCAGAGGCGGTGGAGAGGGGCCCCGAGGAGGGCACAACCCATCAGGGCGCGTCGGGCCCCCCCTGGCGCGCCCTGGTGGGTTGTGGTCTCCTCGGCCCACTCCCCCGGCACTTCTTTGGCCCACTGGGTGTCTTCTGGTCCAAAAAAAATCTCCAAAAAGTTTCATCGCGATTGGACTCCATTTGGTACTGATTTTCTGCGAAGTAAAAAACAAGCAAAAACAGCAACTGGCACTTTGGCACTATGTCAATAGGTTAGTCCCAAAAAATGATATAAAGTTGTGATAAAATGATTGTAAAACATCCAAGAATGATAATATAACAACATGGAACAAGCAAAAATTATAGATACGTTGGAGATGTATTAGCATCCCCAAGCTTAATTCCTACTCGTCCTCGAGTAGGTAAATGATAAAAACAGAATTTTTGATGTGGAATGCTGCCTAACATGTTCATCATATTCTTTTCTTCTTTGTATAGCATGGATGTTTGGACTTATAAATTATTCAAAGCAATAGTCTAGTTTTAACATAATTACTTCAATACTCCAGCATGTCAACAAGCAACCATGTCTTTCAAAATATCAACACTAAAGAAAGTTATCCCTAGCCCATCATGCTCAATCATTGATCCATTCATGAAACACACTCAAATATTAGTTATGCCCAATGCTCAAGTACGATCATAGTGCCCCCCTAGTTGGTGCTTATAAGAGAAGATGAAGACTCAAAGAAAAAATAAAAATTGTATAAAGTAAATAGATAGGCCCTTCGCAGAGGGAAGTAGGGATTTGTAGAGGTTCCAGAGCTCATAGTTTTAAATTGAGAGAGAAAAAATATTTTGGGTGGCATGCTTTTCCTGTCAACGAAAACGACAAAGTAGCTCACAATACTTTCCATGCTAGATATATCATAGGCGGTTCCCAAACAGAAAATAAAGTTTATTCCTTTTTCCACCAAACTTTCACTTTCCATGGCGGGCCGTATCCACGGTTGCCTTCCATACCAACACTTTCCAAGGAATTTATTATTTGACAACATAAAGTAAATGTTTTTTCTTTCATTTCAGGAATGGGCATCCCTATTACCGCCGCACTCTCGTGCAATGACAAGTGAATAAATACTCATCTTGAGAATAACACATCTAGCATGGAAAAATATTGGACACTCCCCACCGTTTCATGAGCGGTACGGGCACACAAAAGAGAAAATTTATTTTGAAAATTTAGATATGGCACATACAAATTTGCTTAGAACGGCATGGAAATACCGCATATAGGTAGGCATGGTGGACTCATAAGTCAAAACTTGCTTTAAGGGTTTTGTATGCACAAGTAGTATTTCTACTTAGTACAAATGGAGGCTAGCAAATAGATTGGGAAGCAACCAAACCAAGAAACGAAAATTCACATAAGTGAGCATTGAGAATAACTAACACCGAATAATGCACCACAAGTAGGATGTAACTTCATTGCATAACTATTGACTTTCGTGCATGCATAGGGAATCACAAACCTTAACACCAATAGTCCTACTAAGCATAATTACTCATTAACACGACTCACATATTACTATCATCATGTTTCAAAACTATTACAAGGAATCAAGTTTAATTTGCCCATTGATCTTCATGAAAGTTTTTATTATATCCTCCTTGGATATCTATCGCTTTGGGACTAGTTTCATATATTGTCATTGCTTTTTGGCAAGCTCAAACAAATTTAAGTGAAGCACATGAGCATAAAGATTTCATCTCTCAAAATAGTATAAGTGAAGCATGAGAGGATTTCTTCAAAATTTACCTACTCTCAAATTAATCTAAGTGAAGCATGAGAGTATTTCTACAAAAATTTCCAAGCACACCGTGCTCAAAAAGATATAAGTGAAGCACTAGAGCAAATGACAAGCTACTCTCAAAAGATATAAGTGAAGATCAATGAGTAGTCAAACAATTAAGTATCTATGTGAGGGCTCTCTCTCTCTCAATAAATATTTTCACATCTGAGCATTTTATTCAAACAGCAAACTAATTAAAAATAGCACTCCAAGAATAGCACATGTCATGTGAACGAATAAAAATTTAGGCTCAACATAGGCTAACCGATAGTTGACGAAGAGAGGTGGGATGCGTAGCATCCCCAAGCTTAGATGCTTGATACTTCTTTAAATATTTACTTGGAGTGCCTTGGGCATCCCCAAGCTTGAGCTTTTGTATCTCGTTCAATCCTCTCATATCCCGGTTTCACCGATAATGTTGAAGACGAAAGTGGGGATGCCTTCCGGGGCATCCCCAAGCTTAGGCGCTTGAGTCTTCCTTGGATATTATCTTGGGGGTGACTTGGGCATCCCCAAGCTTAGGTTCTTGTCACTCGTTATTCTCCTCATATCGGTGTCTCACCCAAAACTTGAAAACTTCAATCACACAAAACTTAACGGAACTTCGTGAGAAGGGTTAGTGTAATAAAGATAAATCATTCACTTAGGTACTGTCAAGACAAGATTCATAATTGTTCCCACATGATATCTATTGTATTCTACTATTCCCATAATTTATACCACTAAATATAAGCTATGGAAACACTAAAACAAGCAAACTATGCATGCAAAACAGAATCTGTCAAAAACAGAACAGTCTGTGAAGATATGTAGTATATCCATACTTCCTTTTCTCTAAAAATTCTTAAAAATTAGGAAAACCTGAAGAATTTGTACATAAAGACTGTGTAAAAATTTCAGATCATTATCACTCTCTAGTAATAAATGAAAATTCCTGTACTGGAGTCAAAACTTTCTGTTTTGGTTCAGCATCAATTCTACCCATCTTGTGAGTCATCCCAAAGGATTTACTTGGCACTTTATAGAAATAAAAGGCACAAAACATTATTAATACAGTATCTTAATCATGTGAACACATCAAAACAGAAAGTATAAGTGTTGGGTTGTCTCCCAACAAGCACTTTTCTTTGATGCCTTTTTAGCTAGGCATGATGATTTCAATGGTGCTCACATAAAAGTAAAGAATTGAAACATAAAGAGAGCATCATGAATCTCATGACAAGCACATTTAAGTCTAACCCACTTCCTATGCATAGGGATTTTGTGAGCAAACAATTTATGGGAGCAAGAATCTACTAGCATAGGAAGGCAAAACAAGCATAACTTCAAAACTTTGAACACATAGAGAGGAAACTTGATATTATTGCAATTACTACAAGCATACGTCCCCCCCTCATAGTAAATTTCAGTAGCATCATGAAGGAATTTCACAATATAACTATCACATAAAGCATGCTTTTCATGATCTACAAGCATTGAAAATTTATTGCTCTCCATATAAGCATATTTCTTCTCATTCATAATAGTGGGAGCATCAAATGAAACTCGAATACTATAAATTGTTTCCACATTAAAAGAGTAATGTTTAGTAAAAGGATATTCAAAATTATGACAATAATTATCACTACTTTTTATAACATAAGTATCATCACAATAATCATCCCTACTCCTAATTGCTCAGTTGGTAGAATAGCATCCAGGTTTCTTTTCAACCGGTTTAATTTTGTCCCCCTCCCCCCGCCATCGACTGTTTTTTTTCGTCTCTCCTCCCACCATCCCTCCCACCCTGGTCCATCGGTTTATTTTTCTCTCCACTCTTTCATTACAAATCAGCAGTTTCCTAACGTATGACAAATCACGGATCTACTTTCTTAAGTTGCCCAAATCAATCGATTCCTCTCATTAGTGCAAATTGTTTTAGGAAACAAATAATAGGTATTTAGGAAACAAATACATATTTTAATCTGACTTTCCTAACTTATCAAAATAACCGATCCCTCTTATTAGTGCAATTTATTTTATGAAACAAAGAATAGATTTTTAGAAATCAAATAACAATTTTCAATCTAACTTGCCTAACTTATTCAAATCAAGCGATCCCTCTCAATTTTTTTGAAGATCTCTGATCCCTCTCATTGGTGCAACTTATTTTAAGAAACAAATACCATATTTTCAAGAAACAAATAAAGGATTTTAAGGAAATTAATATCTAAATCATGACAAACAAATCTCGCATGGGCAACTTGGTAGTGTGCGTTCCATGTTTTTTTTCCGTATATCCTCCCAGCTCGCACGTAACGATCCCCTCGCACCTAAAAATTCCCCCTCGCATGAAAAAATCGGTTGACGAGCGCGTATTGAGCCCCCCCTCGCACGGAAATTTTTTGGACAAAGACCATGTAGCGAGCCCCCCTCGCACGAAAAAAAACCACACGAACCAGGGAGCGAGGCTCCCTCGCAAAAGAAAAAACCTGACGACCGAGGCTGCCCTCGATTTATTCGCTACATGGATGGGAACCATGCCCTAGACGCCATCGCAGATCCTTTCACCTCCGCCGATCTATTCGCTAGGGTTCCACGCACCACGTGATTCCCGGAGTGTCGTTCCTGCGGTGGTGGATAGAGACTTCGATGCGGAGGCGGGCAAGTGGGAAGCGGAGGAGCGGAGGCCATGGCAGGGGAGCAGGTCACGTGCCACCGTAGGGATAGGAGCGTCAGCACCGGATCCAGGTACCCTCTTGGTGTGGTCGCACACGGGATGCCCTCGGGTAGGTCCATGCCGTAGCCCAGGTCGGGATCGGGCTGACAACGGCAATGGCCACTCTCCTAACTTATCCAAATCAACCGATCCCTCTTATTAGTGCAATTTATTTTAGGAAACAAAGAATAGATTTTCAGAAAACAAATAACAGTTTTTAATCTAACTTACCTAACTTATCCAAATCAAGCGATCCCTCTCAATTTTTTTGAGGATCTCCGATCCCTCTCATTGGTGCAACTTATTTTAAGAAACAAATACCAGATTTTCAGGAAACTAATAAAGGATTTTAAGGAAATTAATATCTAAATCATGACAAACAAATCTCGCACGGGCGACTTGGTGGTGTGCGTTCCACGTTTTTTTCCGTATATGCTCCCACCTCGCACGTAACGATCCCCTCGCACCTAAAAATTCCCTCTCGCATGAAAAAATCGGTTGACAAGCACATATTGAGCCCCCCTCACACGAAAAAAAATCGGACGAAGACCATGTAGCGAGACCCCCTCGCACGAAAAAAAACACATGAACCACGGAGCGAGGCTCCCTCGCAAAATAAAAAACCTGACGACCGAGGCTGCCCTCGATTTATTCGCTACAAGGATGGGAACCACGCCCTAGACGCCATCGCGGATCCTTTCGCCGTCGCCGATCTATTCGGTAGGGTTCCTTGAACCACGTGATTCCCGGAGTGTCATTCCTACGGCGGTGGATAGAGACTTCGATGCAGAGGCAGGCAAGTGGGAAGCGGAGGAGCAGAGGCCATGGCAGGGGAGTAGGTCACGCGCTGCCATAGAGACAGGAGTGTCAACGCCGGATCCAGGTACGCCCTCGGCGTGGTCGCACGCAGGATGCCCTCAGGTAGGTCCATGCCATAGCCCAAGTCGGGATCGTGCTGACAACGGCAATGGCCAGTCCGTTCAACCATGCACATAGGCCCCCAGGTCCATGGCACAAGTATCACTACCAACAGGTTGAACCGATGGATGTTGGTATTTAGATCTTGCCATGTGGACCAGGACGATGTCTATGGAGGTGTCTACAGAATCGGTGGTGCATCAAAAAAATTGACGTGAAGAACCTGCCATGAACGAGTTAAACGGTCTTTTTTCCATCCCTCTGTAGTTCTCCTTATGTTGCTTCTCATTGAATTTTGCATTTTGACCTTTGTTCCCATATGGCTGCATGCAACCTTGAGAACGGAAGCTAGCTAGCTCAGTGTGGCACCGCCAAGGACAACGCCTGGCTCGCTATCAAGGTCATTCGCACATAGACGCTGCGTAAGAGTAGGCGCAACACTAACAGATGTTGCCCTGATGTAATGATGCGGGCCAGAGCGAGCTAGGATGCATGTGGCGACGGAGGATGTATATGCCAGCTCCTCTGCCTTCAACATGTCAATATATGTGAGTTTTTTCCTTTCCCTTTTTTACTTTTGATTATGCAAGTGGATAAAGGTTTTAGGTTGTGTCCTCTCTTTTCTTTTAATGCTCAGGTGTGTCCTCTTACAATGAAAGATTATCCATATTGGCAGCTCCTATTTTTTATGTGTGCTTTACTCTTCATATTTTGATGCCTATGCATTTAAGTGAAAATGTAGTATAGAGGACCAATTCTTCTTGGAAAGTAACCGTCGCATAACTAAAATTATTCTACCTATTTTTATGTGTGCTTTTTTTAATTTTCTACCAGCGTATACTTTTTTTGTGAATGTTAAGTTTGAATTAAACTAAATCCAAGCAGAATAACTCACAAATGAAGATGCCATGTTGTGTATCGACACTCTGCTTTTGACTGCATCTTCAACCTCGGCCGACAATGCCATACACTATTTCTTTAACCTCCTTCACAATCCTTCCTCACGGACGCCAACCTTGCCATCCTTCTCGCTTCCAAAATGCTAGACAAAAGTTACCCAGAAAAAAATGATTCCATCGCCGGGATCAACCTCGCAGGGTAGTTGACTAGGTTGGTCTCTTCGATGTAACTGACATTGGTGGGTCCATGTGGTTGGAGAGCCCATTTCTCCAGGATGTTGATGCTATCATGCTCATGTACACTCTGGCATGACAGTGCTTGACTTCTGGGAGCAGGTCGACAACCGGCGCCTCTTGGACCAAGTAAGCTTTGCTGGCCATCTAAATAATCCTATTCTCTTGTTTATTTTTCTTATTGATGATTGATTCAATTTGCATGGAGGAATTCTGTAAGAAAGAGTACAAGCTAACTCAAAATCATCTCTTTGCTGATCAATCTTGTAATTATAAAGCAAAATTAATCTCTACTCCTAATTGCTCAGTTGGTAGAATAGCATCCAGGTTTTTTTTCAACCGGTTTAATTTTGTCCCCCCCTCCCCCCGCCATCGACTGGTTTTTTCGTCTCTCCTCCCACCATCCCTCCCACCCTGGTCCATCGGTATATTTTTATCTCCACTCTTTCATTACAAATCAACACTTTCCTAACGTATGACAAATCACGGATCTACTTTCTTAAGTTACCCAAATCAATCGATTCCTCTCATTAGTGCAAATTGTTTTAGGAAACAAATAACAGGTTTTTAGGAAACAAATACAGATTTTAATCTGACTTTCCTAACTTATCAAAATAACCGATCCCTCTTATTAGTGCAATTTATTTTATGAAACAAAGAATAGATTTTCAGAAAACAAATAACAATTTTTAATCTAACTTGCCTACCTTATTCAAATCAAGCGATCCCTCTCAATTTTTTTGAAGATCTCCGATCCCTCTCATTGGTGCAACTTATTTTAAGAAACAAAAACCAGATTTTCAAGAAACAAATAAAGGATTTTAAGGAAATTAATATCTAAATCATGACAAACAAATCTCACATGGGCGACTTGGTAGTGTGCGTTCCACGTTTTTTCCGTATATCCTCCCACCTCGCACGTAACGATCCCCTCGCACCTAAAAATTCCTCCTCGCACGAAAAAAATCGGTTGACGAGCACGTATTGGGCCCCCCCTCGCACGAAAAAAAATCGGACGAAGACCATGTAGCGAGGCCCCCTCGCACGAAAAAAACACACGAACCAGGGGGCGAGGCTCCCTCGCAAAAGAAAAAACCTAACGACCGAGGCTGCCCTCGATTTATTCGCTACAAGGATGGGAACCATGCCCTAGACGCCATCGCGGATCCTTTCGCCGCCGCCGATCTATTCGCTAGGGTTCCACACACCACGTGATTCCCGAAGTGTCATTCACATGGTGGTGGACAGAAACTTCGATGCGGAGGCGGGCAAGTGGGAAGCGGAGCAGCGGAGGCCATGGCAGGGGAGCAGGTCACATGCCACCGTAGGGACAGGAGCGTCAGCGCCGGATCCAGGTACGCTCTTGGTGTGGTTGCACGCGGGATGCCCTCGGGTAGGTCCATGCCGTAGCGCAGGTCGGGATCGGGCTGACAACGGCAATGGCCACTCTCCTAACTTATCCAAATCAACCGATCCCTCTTATTAGTGCAATTTATTTTAGGAAACAAAGAATAGATTTTCAAAAAATAAATAACAGTTTTTAATCTAACTTACCTAACTTATCCAAATCAAGCGATCTCTCTCAATTTTTTTGAGGATCTCCGATCCCTCTCATTGGTGCAACTTATTTTAAGAAACAAATACCAGATTTTCAGGAAACTAATAAAGGATTTTAAGGAAATTAATATCTAAATCATGACAAACAAATTTCGCACGGGCGACTTGGTGGTGTGCGTTCCACGTTTTTTTCCGTATATCCTCCCACCTCGCACGTAACGATCCCCTCGCACCTAAAAATTCCCCCTCGCATGAAAAAAATCGGTTGACGAGCACATATTGAGCCCCCCTCACACAAAAAAAAATCGGACAAAGACCATGTAGCGAGACCCCCTCGCACGAATAAAAACCACATGAACCACGGAGCGAGGCTCCCTCGCAAAAGAAAAAACCTGACGACCGAGGCTGCCCTCGATTTATTCGCTACAAGGATGGGAACCACGCCCTAGACGCCATCGCGGATCCTTTCGCCATCGCCGATCTATTCGGTAGGGTTCCTTGCACCACGTGATTCTCGGAGTGTTGTTCCTACGGCGTTGGACAGAGACTTCGATGCGGAGGCAGGCAAGTGGGAAGCGGAGGAGCGGCGGCTATGGCAGGGGAGTAGGTCACGCGCCGCCGTCGGGACAGGAGTGTCAGCGTCGGATCCAGGTACGCCCTCGGCGTGGTCGCGCGCAGGATGCCCTCAGGTAGGTCCATGCCGTAGCCCAAGTCGGGATCGGGCTGACAACGGCAATGGCCACTCCGTTCAACCATGGACATAGGCCCCCAAGTCCATGGCACAAGTATCACTACCAACAGGTTGAACCGTTGGATGTTGGTATTTAGATCTTGCCATGTGGACCAGGACGATGTCTATGGAGGTGTCTACAGAATCGGTGGTGCATCAAAAAAATTGACGTGAAGAACCTGCCAAGAACGAGTTAAACGATTTAGATATGGTCTTTTTTCCATCCCTCTGTAGTTCTCCTTATGTTGCTTCTCATTGAATTTCTCATTTTGACCTTTGTTCCCATATGGTTGCATGCAACCTTGAGAACGGAAGCTAGCTAGCTCAGTGTGGCACCGCCAAGGACAATGCCTGGCTCGCTATCAAGGTCATTCGCACATAGACGCTGCGGAAGAGCAGGCGCAACACTAACAGATGTTGCCCTGATGTAATGATGCGGGCCAGAGCGAGCTGGGATGCATGTGGCGAGTGAGGATGTATATGCCAGCTCCTCCGCCTTCAACATGTCAATTATATGTGAGTTTTTCCTTTCCCCTTTTTACTTTTGATTATGCAAGTGGATAAAGGTTTTAGGTTGTGTCCTCTCTTTTCTTTTAATGCTCAGGTGTATCCTCTTACAATGAAAGATTATCCATATTGGCAGCTCCTATTTTTATGTGTGCTTTACTCTTCATATTTTGATGCCTATGCATTTAACTGAAAATGTAGTATAGAGGACCAATTCTTCCTGGGAAAGTAACCGTAGCATAACTAAAATTATTCTACCTATTTTTATGTGTGCTTTTTTTAATTTTCTACCAGCGTATACTTTTTTTTGTGAATGTTAAGTTTGAATTAAACTAAATCCAAGCAGAATAGCTCACAAATGAAGATGCCATGCTATGTATCGACGCTCTGCTTTTGACTGCATCATCAACCTCGGCCGACAATGCCATACACTATTTCTTTAACCTCCTTCACAATCCTTCCTCACGGACGCCAACCTTGCCATCCTTCCCGCTTCCAAAATGCTAGACAAAAGTTCACCAGAAAAAAAATGATTCCATCGCCGGGATCAGCCTCGCAGGGTCGTTGACTTGGTTGATCTCTTCGATGTAACTGACATTGGTGGGTCCATGTGGTTGGAGAGCCCGTTTCTCCAGGTTGTTGATGTTATCATGCTCATGTACACGCTGGCATGACAATGCTTGACTTCTAGGAACAGGTTGACAACCGGCGCCTCTTGGACCAAGTAAGCTTTGATGGCCATCTAAATAATCCTGTTCTCTTGTTTATTTTTCTTATTGATGATTGATTCAATTTGCATGGAGGAATTATGTAAGAAAGAGTACAAGCTAACTCAAAATCATCTCTTAGCTGATCAATCTTGTAATTATAAAGCGCAATTAAGCTACCAAAATGATTTAGTTTGGTAGAGAATTTTGCAATATTAACTTCTTGGTTTAGTTACCTATGCCATGGAGAACCCATGCAAATTAAGAATGAAAGGTTGATTGCTATCTGACAATCTGCTTTTCTTTCTGCTCTACATTTTCAGAAACTCTGTACAAGCTCGTGCACATAGGTTCTGGGTTGGTATATTTCCTTATGTAGCCTTTGTTCAGGTAAATCAGACAGACATGGGGACTATAGGTAGCCTCTCTTTTTACCCATCTTTCATATTGTTAATGAGTCTAACAATGAACTGACTACATCTTCATCTTTTCACCTTTGTTACCAGAGAGCTTCTCAAAAGTTTGAAATATTACGTCGGCACTTTAAGTCTCCCATTTTGATTGCCGTGATTTGCAATTTGTGAGTGGGGGCAGTAGTAAGCTCTTTCTCGTGCAGTAACGTTGTTGTTAGGTGCTACATCCTCCTTTGATTGTTCAAGCTAAGGTTCTTGAAAACAACATAGCCATGTATGCTGCCTCTATTAGGTGTGGCTGACAAAGATGGGGGGCGATTCAGGCCTGCCAAACTCCCTTACAATCCAGACAGATCATACGTTGGAACCATCTTGATGTTATTCGCTAGCTTCGTCGCATCGATCCTGTATATATACTATTGGATCATGATGCCCCAAGTCATATTTTGTTACCATGATTATTTAGCAATGCAGAAAAATATTGTTGTTCATATTATATGTATATTGTTGGGTAGGAGTTTTACCCACTAGACATGAATATTAGGAAGGATATATCTTGTAACAGATCTGATTCAGGATCATGTCGTGATTTCTTAAGGGCCTCGTGATTGTTGTTGTTTTTTTCATTTCAAAAATAAAAACACCTAGGTGATTATTGATGGGGTTATTACCCCTGGGTATGCCAAGACAAGGGAGTTCAAGCCCCTTTCAGAAAAACTAAACAGCCGGCTGGTCCGCGACCGGCTGGCGAATGGCCGGCTGGTCCCCCGACCGGCTGGTGAACGGCCGGCTGGCCCCATGGCCAGCTGGCTCCCTGGCCGGCTAGTCCGTGGCCGGCTGACCCCCTGGCCGGCTGGCCGGCGGCCGGCCGAACAGGAGCCGGCCGCCTGGCCCTCGGCCAGGCGCACCCGGCCACTACAATACCAGCCTGCCCGCTGACCTATGGACGGGCAGGTATCCGTCCCCTCCTACTGCGGCCAAGTACGCTGACAGGACGCGACCCCCACGATGGACTCTGATGTGGCTACAGCGGCCGCTGACGCACGAGCACGCATGGCTACAGTCCGGGCGGTCGTACCGCTGACCGAAGACTGATCGAGACCCGACAGAGCCACAGTACCGCTGCGCCGCCGTCCACTCCGTTACCTGCCCCGGCGTGGCTACAGCGCTGCCGGCCGTACCTCTGACCTCGGCCGGCTGGCGCAAGACGACGCCGGGCAGGGCGGCCCGTGCCGCGGCAGGTGAGCGCGGGCCAATAGAAGAGCCGGCTGACAGGCCCCAGTCGGCGATGGGACCGCGCAGCCGGCGGGCCCTACGGGCGACAAGACGACCCAGCCGATGGGCCCCCTGGCCGGCTGGAGAGGCCGCCAGCCGGCCCCCCCCCTCTTAGTATCTTAGGAATATTGTAAGCCGGGGGGTTGGCCTATAAAACCCCCCGAGGCCCCCATGCACCGGCGGGACCTTTTCCTTCAACAACACACATGCACACACCAACGTAGAGAGGCAGAGAGGGCAAGCTAGCCCCTTCTTCCTCCTCTAGCCATACAGCTCAAGGAGCACCATTGTAACCCCCCTTTGGTTCATCAACCAGACCGGCAGGACTAGGGGTATTACCTCCCACGGAGGGCCCCAAACCTGGGTACATCGCGTGTCCCTCACCGTTTGTGCCTAATCCCGCTCCCGGAGCCCGTCGGCGTCCTTCGGCCCCAACCACTCTCGATAAGCCACCCCATGGCATCTGTCGTGACAAAACAATGACAGTTGGCGCCCACCGTGGGGCGGTCCGCGGCGCCGGCCGGAGTCATGCTCCGGGCGGGACCCTTCACCACCTCCCCCGGCCGCCCCGCGTCCGGGCGGAACTGCACGCTCGTGGGGCTTGCTCCTGCGGGGCGGAACCCTGCCCCCGCTGGCCCTACGGGCGACGCTGCCGGCCTCTCCGTTGAGCGGCTCGACAGCAACCCTCTGTTTGACATCGCCATCCTCACCGAGCGTGTCGGTAAGCTGAGCCTCGCCGACGAGCTAGCTACCGACGAGTACCCTAGCCAGGTGCTCGACTGCCTCGACCCGCCCTTGTCCATGGGCGCACTCGCCCCGGGCGAGGCCGGCGACTCCCGCGTCCGCACGGGGGTAATGTCCACCAGCTCCTCCACGACCTCGCGCCGGCACCTCCGACCTCCTCGGCTCCATGCTTCGGGGCCTCAGTACCCCTGTTGCGCCTACGACGAACCCTGCCATGGCTACGGCCGAGCTGGAAGCTGCTCGCCGGTTGCTGTTCGATGAGGCAACCGTGCTTGCCACCACCAAGCGCCGGATGGAGTCCACGCAGCGCGAGTATAACTCCACCTACGGCCTCACCACTGCCGGCAACGAGCCTAGCCGGCGCGGTGATGTCCGCAACCGCAGCCGCGTGGTCGCGGAAATCATCGGCGGAACGCTTCCCACCTACGACACGCCGGCCGCCAACCTGAGGGCCGCCCACGTGGCCTACCCCGACCTCGCCGGCCTGGAGGGCGAAGAGCGAGAGCTGCAGGATCGACACATCCAGGACCTCATCGCCACCGCCAACGCCCAGCAGGCCCGGCTCGACAGCATCAATGCCGGCTCTGAAATCCCCGTCCCCGAGGGGGACGCTCCGCCCACTGCTGGCCAGCGCCGGCCGGTCCAGCAGGCCTCTTCCCCTCGCGGCTCTGGCCGGCGGGGTGCTGGGTCTCACAACGGACGTACCCGGCTGCGGGACGAGCTGCCGACCGTCAGCAGCCGGCGCAATGACGCTCCAGCTGGCGGCAGCCAGTGCAGCCGGGACCATACCCTGCCCCCGCGGCGGGAACGGGCCCGCTCGCCTGCCCCAACTGTTCGCCCCGAGCTCGCCGCTCGGCTCGGCCCGCGTGTTCCGCGGAGCGAGAAAGACGCTCGGACCCGCATCGAGCGGCTAGCGCAGTCGGCCCTCCTCGAGGAGGAGGGCTCGATCGGCCCGGCGTGTTTCGGCCCCCGGATTCGCAACGAGCCGTTCCCAGCCGGCTTCACTCTCCCTCGTGACACCCCGAAGTACAACGGCTCCGCCAAGCCGGAGGACTGGTTGGTCGACTACACCACCGCGGTCGGCATTGCCAGGGGGAACAAGCGCGTAGCCGTGTGCTACGCCCCCCTAATGCTGACCGGCTCGGCCTGGACCTGGCTTAACAGCCTGTCTGCCGGCAGCATCAACACCTGGACGGACTTCGAGGAAGCGTTCGTCCGCAACTTCACCGGCACCTACAAGCGGCCCGGCTGGCCCCGCGAACTGGCCATGTGTGTCCAAGGGCCGGAGGAGCCCCTTCGCGACTACCTCACGCGCTGGACCGAACTCCGCAACTCCTGCGAGGGAGTGCATGAGGTGCAGGCCATCCAGTATTTCATCAAGGGTTGCCGCGAGAGCACCCACCTCAAGCACAAACTCTTGTGCTCCGAGCCGGCTACCCTGGCAGACCTGATGGCCAAGGCAGACAAGTACGCCATGGCCGACTCCGCAATGCGGATGAAGGTCACCACGCTAGCCAAGCCAACTCCGCCGCCTACCGTGCTGCGGGCGGCCGCCGACAACCAGCAGCAGCAGAACAACAAGCGCAAGCCCGACCAACCAGATCCCCGCTACGGGAGCCGGCAGGTCACCACCATTGAAGAAGAGCAACCGGCTGCCCAGGCCCCCAGTCAGCGTCAGCGCACCGGCAAGGCCGCCTGGCAGCCCAAGCTTACCTTCGAGCAAATGCTCGACCTACCCTGCAAGCACCACTCCGGGACCAAGCCGGCCACCCATACGCTCCGGCAGTGCAGCTTCTCCCAGCGACTAGCCCGAGGCGAGGGCCTTCCGGCTCCTCCGCCTCCGGCTCCCCGCGAGCCGGCTCTAGCCCAGGCCCAGCCGCCTGCTCCGGCCCCGGCTGCCAACGAAGGCCGCCTCCACGACCAATTCCCTCGTCAGGACGCGTCCTACGTCGTCTTCACCAGTGAAGCAACCGACAAACACAGCGTGCGCCAGCGCCGGCACGAGGTGAACGCCACCGCCCCCTCGGTCCCCCAGTTCATGCATTGGTCCGAGAAGCCGGTCACCTGGAGCCGGGCGGACCACCCGACCGTGATGCCGAACGCGGGCAGCCACGCCCTCGTCCTCGATCTCACCATCGTCTCCGAGAGGCGCACCTGCCGTTTCTCGCGGGTGTTTATCGACGGGGGCAGCAGCATCAACATCCTCTATCGCGACATGATGCTCAAGCTAGGGATCAAGGAGAAAGATCTGCGAGCAAGCCAGACGACTTTCCACGGCATCGTGTCGGGAAAGTCCTGCACCCCATCGGTAAGATCAAGCTCAACGTCCTCTTCGGCAACGCGAGCCACTTCCGCCGTGAGCCGGTCTGGTTCGAGGTGGTGGACCTCGACAGTCCCTACCACGCGCTGCTGGGCCGGCCGGCCCTCGTCAAGTTCATGGCGATCCCCCACTATGCCTACCTCAAGCTCAAGATGCCGGGTCCCAAGGGCATCATCACCATCGTCGGCGACTAAAAGATGTCAATCGAGTGCGCTCGCGATGGTAGCCGGCTGGCTGAGGCCCTGGAGATAGCGGAGGAGAAGCGGCAGCTCGACCGGCTCGTGGCTCATGCCTGCAACCAGCCGGCCGTGCCGGCTCCCCCGTCCCAGACGACCGGCGAGGTGTCGTTCCAGCCATCCGACGACACCAAGCAAGTGTCGCTCGACCCGACCAACCCCAAGCAGTGCGTCACCATCGGCGCCAACCTCAGCAGCAAATAGGAAGGCGAGCTCGTCGACTTCCTCCGTGAGAATCGGGACATCTTTGCATGGTCTCCAAAATACATGCCGGGTGTTCCGAGGAAGTTCGCCGAGCACAAACTTCACGTGCGGCCGGATGCAAAGCCGGTCAAGCAACCCCTGCACCGTTTCTCCGAGGAGAAGCGGCGTACTATAGGAGAGGAGATCGCCTGGCTGCTCGCAGCCAGCTTCATCATGGAAGTGTTCCACCCGGACTGGCTGGCCAACCCAGTCCTGGTGCTAAAGAAAAACAAGACATGGCGCATGTGTATCGACTACACGAGCCTGAACAAGGCATGTCCCAAGGACCCATTCGCCCTGCCGCAGATCGATCAAGTTATCGACTCCACGGCCGGCTGCGACCTGCTGTCCTTCCTGGACGCCTACTCGGGCTATCACCAGATCAAACTGGACCCGGCCGACCGGCTGAAGACCTCCTTCATCACCCCCTTTGGGGCCTACGGCTACATCACCATGTCCTTCGGCCTGAAGAATGCAGGCGCCACTTTCCTGCGCTGCATGCAGAAGTGCCTCCTGCCGCAGATCGGCAAGAACGTCCACGTCTACGTAGACGACATCGTCGTCAAGACCAAGAAGCATTTCAGCCTCCTCGACGATCTCCGGGAGACCTTCGCTAACTTGCGCGAATTCAAGAGCAAGTTGAACCCGGAGAAGTACATGTTCGGCGTGCCAACAGGCCAGCTCCTGGGTTTCTTCGTGTCCGCCCGTGGCATCGAAGCTAACTGATACGTCTCCAATGTATCTATAATTTTTGATTGTTCCATGCTATTATATTATCTGTTTTGGATGTTTTATATGCATTAATATGCTATTTTATATTATTTTTGGGACTAACCTATTAATCTAGAGCCTAGTGCCAGTTTCTGTTTTTTCCTTGTTTTTGAGTATTGCAGATAAGGAATATTAAACGGAGTCCAAACGGAATAAAATCTTCGGAATAATTTTTCTTGGACCAGAAGACATCTACCAAGCTTGGAGACCAAGGCAGGAGAGCCGCCGTGTGGCCACAAGCCACAGGGGCGCGCCCAGGCGGGTAGGGCGTGCCCCCTGGCTTGTGGGCCCACGACAGCTCCCCCAACCCTATTTCTCGGCCTATAAATTCACAAATATTCCATGGATACCAGAGAGAGCCACGAAAACACTTTTCCACCGCCAGGAGCCTTGGTTCCCGTGAGATCCAATCTTGGATCCTTTTCCGGTAATCTGCCGGAGGGGGATTCGATCACGGAGGGCATCTACATCAACTCCATTGCCCCTCCGATGATGCGTGAGTAGTTCACCACAGACCTTCGGGTCCATAGCTAGTAGCTAGATGGCTTCTTCTCTCTCTTTGCTCTTCAATACCATGTTCTTCATGATCTTCATGGAGATCTATCCGATGTAATACTCTTTTGCGGTGTGTTTGTCGAGATCCGATGAATTGTGGGTTTATGTTCAGATTATCTATGAATATTATTTGAGTCTTTTCTGAATTCTTATATGCATGATTTCATATCTTTGCAAGTCTCTTCGAGTTATTGGTTTGGTTTGGCCAACTAGATTGGTAATTCTTGCAATGGGAGAAGTGCTTAGTTTTGGGTTCAATCTTGCGGTGTCCTCACCCAGTAACATAGTAGGGGTAGCGAGGCACGTATTGTATTGTTGTCATCGAGGATAAAAAGATGGGGTTTTCATCATATTGCTTGAGTTTAACCCTCTACATCATGTCATCTTACCTAATGCGTTACTCTGTTCTTCATGAACTTAATACTCTAGATGCAGGCAGGAGTCAGTCGATGTGTGGAGTAATAGTAGTAGATGCAGAATCGTTTTGGTCTATTTGACACGGACGTGATGCCTATATGCATAATCATTGCCTTGGATATCTTCATAATTATTCGCTTTTCTATCAATTGCTCGACAGTAATTTGTTCACCCACCGTAATACTTGCCATCATGAGAGAAGCCTCTAGTGAAACCTATGGCCCCCGGGTCTATTTTCCATATTATACTTTCAGATCTAAAACCAAAAATACCAAAACTATCTTGCTGCAATCTTTTTACTTTTGTTTTACTTTCCCTTCAAGCAATCATATCTATCTATCTCTATCAGATCTCATCCTTGCAAGTAACCGTGAAGAGATTGACAACCCCTTTATAGCGTTGGGTGCAAGTGTTTGATTCTTTGTGTAGGTACATCTAATGGGGACTTGCTTGTATCTCCTACTGGATTGATACCTTGGTTCTCAACAACTGAGGGAAATACTTATCTACTTTGCTGCATCACCCGTTCCTCTTCACGGAAACCAACGCATGCTCGAGAAGTAGCACTAACCCGGAGAAGATCAGAGCCATCGAGCGCATGCACAAGCCGGCCAAGCTCGTCGACATCCAGAAGTTCACCGGCTGTCTTGCCACGCTCAGCCGGTTCGTCAGCCGGCTGGGCGAGAAGGCATTATCTCTCTACCAGCTCATGAGGAAGTCACCTAAGTTCGAGTGGACCGACCAGGCGGACGAGGCGTTCCGCGATCTCAAGCGCGCGCTCTCCAGCGCTCCCATCCTGGCGGCGCCGGCTGAGAAGGAACTGATGCTCGCATACATCGCGGCCACCACCCGCGTGGTCAGCGTCGTGCTAGTGGTGGAGCGGCCAGAGGAGGGCAAAGCGCTGCCAGTCCAGCGCCCCGTCTACTACCTCAGCGAGGTCCTTTCCGCCTCCAAGCAGAACTACCCCCACTACCAGAAGATGTGCTATGGCATATACTTCGCCGCCAAGAAGGTCAAGCAGTACTTCCAGGAGCACACCATCACCGTGGTGAGCACGGCCCCGCTCGGCGAGATCATGAGCGACCGGGACACGACCGGACGGATCGCCAAATGGGCCATCGCCTTCGCCGACCACGAGATTCGGTACGAGCCGCGCACCGCCATCAAATCACAGACCATGGCGGACTTCCTCGTCGACTGGGCCGCGACCCAGTTCGTGCCGCCTCCTCCAGACTCCATGCATTGGCGCATGCACTTCGACAGCTCGAAGATGCGAACCGGCCTAGGAGCCGGCATCATCTTGTCGTCCCCGAAGGGGGACCAACTCAAGTACGCGCTCCAGATCCTCTTCGCCGCCTCCAACAACATGGCCGAGTACGAGGCGCTCGTCCACGGCCTCCGGCTCGCCAAGGAGATCGGGATCCGGCGCATCCTCTGCTTTGGCGATTCCAACCTCGTGGTGCAGCAGGTCTCTGGCGAATGGGACGCCAGGGACGCCAACATGGCTAGCTATCGCTTCCTCGTTCAGCAGCTCACCGGCTCCTTCGAGGGCTGTGAGTTCCACCATGTCCCCCGGGCGGACAACAAGGCGGCCGACACGTTGGCAAAAATCGGCTCCACCCGGCAGGCCATCCCAGCCGGCGTCTCCCTCGAACGGCTGCTCAAGCCTTCGATCAAACCTTCCCCCGAATCGGAGTCTATCTTCGTACAGGCTGCTCCGGCAGCTCCGCCGGCACCGTCGGCACCGGCTGCTCTGCCGGCGCCGCCGGCTCCGGCGGCAATGCCAACGCCGCCGGTTCCGGCATCCGGCACCTCCGCGGCGGCTGGCTCTGGCTCTATGGCTGTCCTGACGGCGATCGCCGCACCTCCCGCTGTCCCGGTCTCGGGGACTGGCAAGCCGGTCCCGGGGGCTGGCGAGCCGGTCCCGAGGGCTGACGAGCCAGCCCCGGGGACTGACGGGCCAGACCTGGCGGCTCCAGCTGCCCCCGGCGCTCCGCTTGAGCTCGAGCCGGCTCCCGTCTCGGCCCCCTCGTGGGCCCAGCCCATTCTGGCTTTCCTCCTGCGCGGCGAGCTCCCCCCTGACGAAGACAAGGCCCAGCGCCGCGTCCCGGCTTACAGCATCATCAACCACGAGCTAGTTCATCGCAGCACCACCGGCGTGTTCCAACGCTGCGTCGAGCCGGAGAAGGGGCAAGAAATCCTCCTCGACATCCACCAGGGCGAGTGCGGGCATCACGCCGCCTCCAGAACCCTGGTGGCCAAGGCATTCCGCCACGGCTTCTACTGGCCGACAGCCTTGGAAGAGGCCAAGCGGCTGGTCGACAAGTGCGAGGGATGCCAGCGCTTCAGCACACAGAGTCACCTGCTGGCAACGGCCCTCCAGACCATCCCACTCTCGTGGCCCTTTGCCGTCTGGGGGCCGGACATGGTAGGGCCCTTCAAGACCCCCGGGGCGGCATGACGCATCTGCTGGTGGCCGTCGACAAGTTCACCAAGTGGATCGAGGCCAGACCCATCAAGAAACTAGACGGCCCTACTGCCGTCCGGTTCATCAAGGATATCACGGTCCGCTATGGCGTCCCCCACAGCATCATCACCGACAACGGCACGAATTTCGCCAAAGGCGCGATGGGGCGTTTCTGCTCTCAGGAGGGCATCCGGCTCGACCTCGCGTCGGTGGCCCACCCGCAATCAAACAGCCAGGCGGAGAGGGCAAACGGCCTGATCCTGGCCGGCCTCAAGCCTCGGCTCGTGGCGCCCCTTGTGTGGTCGGCCGGCTGCTGGGTCGATGAGCTGCCGGCCGTCCTTTGGAGCCTCAGGACCACGCCCAACCGGTCGACCGGCTACACCCCCTTCTTTCTCGTGTACGGGTCCGAGGCGATCATCTTCACTGACATCGAGTTCGATTCGCCTCGGGTCACCCTGTACACGGAGAAGGATGCGAAGGTAGCAAGAGAAGACGGCGTCGACCTACTCGAAGAAGCCCGCGAGCTGGCCTGAGCCGGACGGCCATCTACCAGCAGAAGCTCTAGCACTACCACAGCAGGCGGATCCGGCCCCTCTCCTTCCGCGAGAGGGACCTAGTGCTCAGGCGGATCCAGCAGACAGCCGGCCAGCACAAGCTGTCTTCCCCATGGGAAGGCCCATTCATTATCAGCAAGGCACTGCACAACAACGCCTACTACCTGATAGATGCCCAGAAGTCGCAGAAGCGCAAAAGAGATGCCTCCGGCGAGGAGACGGAGCGCCCATGGAACGCGGCACTCCTTCGACCGTTCTACTGCTAAGAAAAAAACCGTGTATGTATGTATCTTCCCTTCTGTTGGAACTTATTGAACGCAATGGGGGCCCCAAGCCGGCACTTGGAGCATGCCCCTTTTTCAATTCCATCGAAGGCTTGTCATTTTTTTAAGCAAGGCACCTGAGTCCGGCTCCCTGGCCCGGGGGCGCGCCGGCTCTTCTCCAAAGCAGGCAAGTAACGTGGGCAAGCAACCCTTCCCTACCCTCCCTACCCAGCCACAGACCGGCCCCCGGCTGTCCGGCTAGCGGAACCATGGGGTAGGAAGAAACTTACCACGCGAACACCACCTGAAGAGTAGCAGCCGGATAGGTCCAACCGGACCATGTTACCTCTAGTAACCAGCCTCTGTCGGCTCGCCCCAACCCTAGCCGGACGACTCTAAGACCCGCTCGTTTTCCCCAAGGACGATGCCCCGTCCCTGTCCCAGTCCGGCTCCCGGCTGGCTGACGGGCGGGGCGGAAGCCGAAAGGAACCCTTGCGTAAAATATGAGTCGAAAGGTAAAAGGCAGGGGAGGAGCCGGTACGCAAACATGTTAGACCTCAAGAAAATTCATAAGCAAAAGGCCACAGGCCAAGGATTCTTTACAATACACCTCCAGTGGGTGGAAATGCATCCTAAACAAGTCTCGCAGCAAAAGGAACAGATACAGTAAAAAGAAAAGGAGGGGCGCCTACGCCTCCGGTGCATCGCCGGCCGGCTCTTCCTCCATGGCCTCGGTGTCGCTGCCGGTGCTGGAGGCGGTGCTCTGGTCGGCGACGTCATCATCCTCGGGGCCTTGAGGATTGCGAAGGAGTCCTCGGCAACCGACTCGCCGTCTTCACCTAGCGCCGGCAGGAGCTCGTCCGGGTCGACATAAGACGCCAGCTCGTGGGCTCGGCGGACCAGGGCGCCTTCGCGGGCGGCTCGCTCCGCCTCAGGGACCTCACGCATCGTGACCAGCCGGTCCAGGTTGACGCCGGGGTACCACGAGGTGACAAACCGAAGGGCCATCTGCGCCCCGGAGTGGGCCGCCGACGCCTTCCAAACCTCGAGTCGGGCCGCCGCATTCTCCAGCCACAGCGCCACGCGGCCCTCCGGGGCCCCACGACCCGGCCAGAGGGCCGAAATCACCTCCTTGCCGGCCGTAAGGAGCCGCTCCATGCAGCGCTGGACGTGGATCAGCCGGTTCTCGATGGCCAGCGCAAGCTCCGGCACGTCCCAGCCGGCGTGCTCCTCGACCTCCTGCCCGCGCTACCGCAGGCACTCCCGATGCTCCGCGACAGCCCGCTCGGCGCGGCGCTGAGTCTCCGGGAACCGATCTGGGGAGAGAGAGAAATCAACAAACAAGACAAAAGCAAGTCGAAAGGAGTCGGCAAAGGAAGAAGACTCGAAAACAAAACTTACACTGGAAAGCCTCGTCCATCTCGAGGGCAAACTGAAGGCCCGCGCTCCGCTCCCTCTCCAGCGCCTCCTCCACCTGAGCAAGGGCGACCCCGCGCGTCTCAAGCTCCCCCGAGGTGATCTACCTCGTCTTGAAGAGCGGTGGCCCGCTGGGTGGCATCGGCCGCCTGCTTGGCGGCGTCCTCCCGGGCCGCCACCTCCCACTGCAGCTCCACGGTCAGGCGCTCCTGCGCCGCCCGACCGTCAACAACCAGGCTGCCCAGCCGGTTCCGCTCCAACGTAGCTGCCTGGAGCTCCTGCCCCAGCCGGTCCCGTTCGGAGGCCAGTTCATCCCTCTTCTGCCGAATCGGGATCAGCTCCTCTGCAAAAACCAAGCATGAGCTACTCAAACGCGGAAGACCCGGCCCAGCCGCCACGCAGCCGCGCGACCGGCCCAACTCTCGGGGGCTACACCCAGTGGGTGCGCTCGCGCGCCCCCACTGGAATAGGCGTACCTTGCGCCTTCTTCGGCTCCTCCTGGACCCGGTAGAAGCCGAGCTTGCCGCGGTTGTGGATAGCGACCGCCTCATCAAAGAGCGCCTGCCGCCTGGCGTTCTCAGCCTGCTCCGCGCCAAGAAACAAGAGGTTAGACAAACGAAAGAGGGTTAGATCCGGCCCGGCTGCCACACAGCCGCGCAGCCGGCCCGAATCTCGGGGGCTACAGCCAGTGGGTGCGCTCGCGTGCCCCCACTGAAAAATCATTGCAAGGCGGAAGAATCTCACCTCCACCGCCTCCTCCACGCGCCGAAAGTTGCTTTCGGCGGCCTCCGCGAATCTAGCCAGCCCCTCACGGCAGTGCGCCATGATGCGGCCTGGCTCCCCAGGCGCAAGGGCCAGGACGCTGGCTGGCGGGGCTGGGACGGCCGGGACGAGGGCCGGCGCCTCCCTGTCCCGGATCACGTCCAACATGGTCCTCCTCGACCGACTCGACCCACCACTCGACCCGGTGTCCACCACGGCGGCAGCCGGTGGAAGGTTGGTGGTGACCACCAAGGCTCGGGAGCCGGCCTCAAGCCCCTCCACGACCGGCACCGCCGGCTCCACCACCTGCCGGACCGTCTCGACAGCCGGCTGGGCCGGCTCACTCCTTCCACCAGCCGGTGTCTCCAGTGCCGCCTCCGGCACAGCCGGCTCGACGATGGACGGGGTCACCACCGCCTCCCCCCGCTGGGCCGTCTCCGGAGCCGGCTCGGGGACCGCTCCCGCCGGCCGGGTCATTTCCGCCACAGGCGGGGCCACGGACGTCTCCACGGCCGGCTCTCGCGGCTCACTTGACGGAGGCCTCGACCTCCGCGTCGATTCCGCCGTGGAGCCCGTCGCACGCGCCGGGTCGTTGGGCCACCTCCGCCTCCCGTCGCTCGAGGCCCCCGAACGCGAGGGCGCGCCCTTCGCCCCTGCCTTCGCGGCTCGCATCTCCGCGAGCCGCCTCTTCTCCTCCCGTGCCGTGGCCGCGTGCTCCTGCGCCTGCAGGCTGGCGGCGTCCACCGGATCGGCGGTCGACTCCATGTCATGGAGCTCGATGGCGTCCCTGGGGCAGACAAGAGATGGGCCCTCGGGCGCTTGCTGGCTCATAAGCCCAAAAAACCGATGAGAATCCAGAAGGAGTGCTTACCCAGCGACGACGGGGAGGACCCGCCTGGCCCGGGGCGGCGGCTTCGCGGTAGCCGCTCGCGCTCTCTTGCGAGCCGGCGGCGGCACCGACGGCTGCCTCGACACCGGCCTCTTCCCCTGACGGGAGGCCTCGGCCGTCTGGCCATGAGCCGGTCGCTCCTCGCTCCACCCGCGTGTCTCCGGCCGAGCTGTGGGGGGAGGCGCGTCCAAGATCCGGACGTCATCATCATCATCGTCGTCGTCAGTCCAATCTTTGATGGAGGGTCCGGAGGGGAACTCACCAGCCACTCTAGACCCGCCGGCTCTCGGGTCGCCCATCGTCCCATCCACCTCGACCTCCCCTGAGGAGTCGGCCCCTTCTTCGACGCCTCCCCCCAGCTCGAAATCCTCCGGGTCGGATTCGGCGCGTTCCGCCTGGAATACCCTGGGGTGCGGACCGTCTGGTGTGTTCTGTCGAAAGAAATGCTGCGGTCAGCACGGCGAGTGAGCAAGGGGTGGCCGGCTGGAAAAACAAAGAAGGAAGAAAGTTACCACGTCAGGGCGTACCAGGGGCGCCGGGTCGTGCCGGCTGTACGGCAGCTTGCCGAATCTCTAAGTCCCCGGCTTCAGCTTGAAATTGGTGATGGCGTTCACCTGCTTCGCCACCTGGGACGTCGACAGGTCGAAGGTGGACAGCCGGCAGGGGTCCCGCTAGCCCGACATGTCGCAGATCCGGTGCGGCCTCTGCTGCAGGGGCAGCACCCGGCGGTCGATGAAGGCGGCTACCAGGTCGGCCGCGACCAGCCCCTCTCCGGCCCTCATTGTCTTCAGCCGGCCCAACTCCCCGACTAGGTCTCCAGGCGGCCCGTCGCCCGTCCAGTTTATCCCTGAGGACGGGGCGTTGACGAAGGCCGGCAGCCGGATGTAGTCCCACGCCGGGTCGACTTTCTTCACATAGAAGAACGTCCGGTTCCATCTCTTGACGGAGTCGATGAGGGTAAGACGGGGGAACAGCGGGCCCCGGACACATATCACCGCGCCCCCGCAGTCGTACGGCTCGTCGTCGTTCCTCAGGGCCTTGAGGTACAAGAGCTTCCTCCACAACTCCACGAAGGGGAGAAGTCCGAGGTAGCCCTCGCAGAGCGTCACAAAGCTCGAGAGCTGGAGGATGGAGTTGGGCCCGAGGTGGTGCGGCTGGAGATCAAATGTATCCATGAAGAAGCGGCAGATTTGGCTCACCGGCAGACCGAAGCCGCGCGAGAAGTGCCACGCGAACACCACAAACTCCCCCTCCTGGGGCTCGGGCGCCACCTCGCCGCCCGTCGGACGGGCGGCAACGCGGTCCTCCGACGGCAGCATACGGGCACGGCGGAGGTGCGCGATGTCCTCCTCAGTGATGATGGATCCGCCCCAGCTGCCGGGGGGTCCGTCGGCCATCTCCCGGCGATCGAGCGTGAGGAGGAAGGCGAGTGGAGCAGTGGCGTAAGCCAAAGCGACGAACTGCGCAAGAGAAGGAAGACGAAGGGGAGAGGGATGCGCGAACTGCCTTCGCCCCTCCCCCTCCCCTTATAAATACGGGGCGACGCCCGGGGGGCGTGGGGATTAACTACGCCCACTCCCCCGGGGAATCCGCGGGGCGTGGGCACCGCGCGTCGCGGCCGCTGGGGTCCGGGCACAGAGGATCCCGGCCTGCGGCCCGAGACCTACCAGGCTAGGCCCGCGGCCTATCGGGCTAGGCCCAGGAAGACGTCCCGTCGGGCCTCAGGTGCGGGACCCACGGCATCATCACGCCCCACGTAGCGCGCCATGGTCTGGCACGGGGCCCGAGGCGGCACGACAAGACCCGAGGCGTCGGAGGCGGATGCCGGCGCAGCTGACCGCCCGGTCCGACACGACAGGCGAGCATAGCCGGATGAAACAGCCGGCTGCCCCTCGTCGGGCGGACGCGGGCCCCCGCCGACTTCGGGGACTACTGACGGGGTTATTACCCCTGGGTATGCCAAGACGAGGGAGTTCAAGCCCCTTTCAGAAAAACTATACGGCCGGCTGGTCCGCGACCGGCTGGCGAATGGAAGGCTGGTCCCCTGACCGGCTGGCGAATGGCCGGCTGGCACCCTGGCCGGCTGGCCCACAGCCGGCTGGTCCGTGGGCGGTAGGTGAGCGGCTGGCTGACCCCCTGGCCGGCTGGCCGGCGGCTGGCCGAACAGGAGCCGACCGCCTGGCCCTCGGCCAGGCGCACCCGGCCACTACACGACCAGCCTACCCGCTGACCTCTGGACTCGCATGTATCCGTCCCCTCCTACTGCGGCCAAGTACGCTGACAGGACGCGACCCCCACGACGGACTCCGATGTGGCTATAGTGGCCGCTGACGCACGAGCACGCATGGCTACAGTTCGGGCGGTCGTACCGCTGATCGAAGATTGATCGAGACCCAGCGGAGCCACAGTACCGCTGCGCTGCGTCCACTCCATTACCTACCCCGGCGTGGCTACAGCGTTGCCGGCCGTACCGCTGACCTTGGCCGGCTGGCGCAAGACGACGCTGGGCGGGGCGGCCCGTGCCGCGGCAGGTGAGGGCGGGCCAATAGAAGAGCCGGCTGGCGGGCCCCAGTCGGCGATGGGACCGCGCAGCCGGCGGGCCCTACGGGCGACAAGACGACCCAGCCGGCGGGCCCCCTGGCCGGCTGGAGAGGCCGCCAGCCGAGTCCCCCCTCTTAGTATCTTAGGAATATTGTAAGCCGGGGGGTTGGCCTCTAAAACCCCCTGAGGCCCCCATGCACCGGGGGGAGCTTTTCCTTCAACAACACACACGCACACACCCACGTAGAGAGGCAGAGAGGGCAATCTAGCCCCTTCTTCCTCCTCTAGCCATACAGCTCAAGGAGCACCATTGTAACCCCCCTTTGGTTCATCAACCAGACCAGCAGGACTAGGGGTATTACCTCCCATGGAGGGCCCCGAACCTGGGTACATCGTGTGTCCCTCACCATTTGTGCCTAATCCCGCTCCCGGAGCCCGTCGGCGTCCTTCGGCCCCAACCACTCTCGATAAGCCACCCCATGGCATCTGTCGTGAGAAAACGACGACAATTATCCAAACTATCATAATTGTAAAAGAAGGATTATCATAATAACTAAGCAATTTTTCTTCTGATTAAGTATAGAGTTTAGGGTGAGTTTTTTTTTGAAGATTTATATTGCCTAATTTGAATCAACAAGGACAATGATATTGTAAGGCTTGAAATTTAGACCCACTTTCTATGTCAAGCTGAAATTTGACATGCCTAATGCTTATATATACAACCAATAATTCTTTTTAAATGCTCGTGGCAACGCACGGGCATTCTACTAGTCATAAGTAGCAACTTTGTTCTCATCATAGTCAAGTGAAACCTCTTCCGAATTAGTGGAATCATTACTAAATAAAGTCATGACCTCTCCAAATCCACTTCTATCATTATAATAAAATTCAGCACCCTCCAAGATAGTGGGATAATAATTATCTAAAGTCGATACTCTTCCAAACCCACTTTCATAAATATCACAATCATCATAAATAGGAGGCATGCAAGCATCATAGCAAATTTGATCATTCAAAGTAGGGGAACTAAAAAGATCATCTTCATTAAGCATAACATCCCCAAGCTTGTGGCTTGGCATATCATAAGCATAATCACTCTGATAGAGGCGAAGGTGTCCCGTCTTTCGATGAGATGGTGGCTATCGTTTTGGTGGAAGTCGACTTTCACGATCCGACTACGAACGTGCGAAGACGTCGCGCCTTAGCAATCGCTAAACCAACTCCGAGAGGTTATTGACCACGCCAGAGCACGATCAACCTGACCACGAAGGTCTATTTCCTGCACGCAAACGAAGAACAAGCAAGAAACTAAGATTGCAATCTGGATATTGCGTATAAAAGAGGAAAGCTTTATTGATGAAGTGGGGTTCTGTGACGTCTTGGTCTGGTCGTGGAACACAAACGAAGGACGCGAAGTTGCAGCTATGGCGAACTTGTAATCTAAACAAAACCCAAATCTAAAACGATGCCATAAGGGCTGTATATATGAGGGAATAGAAGGGGATTTCGTGGCCCCTTGGAGGAGGGGTCCGAAACCAGCCCTAACTCCGTTTCCCCACACATACGGACTCTAAAAATAGCCTAATAAGTGGTATTTCGAAATTACATGGGCCTGGCCCAAAAATAAGGTGACGCGGCACCTATATTAGCCTATGGACGAAATTTATGAAGTGGCTCTTGTATATTTCGTCCAAGCCTCCAAGCACTCCTTATGGTGGCTTCAAAGTGCGAAAATCACCACTGGAAACTCCGTTGTTCCTTCCCATGCGCGCACCTTCTCCCCCATGCTTAATCCCGCTCCAATGGCCATCCTTCTTGTCCATGCTAGGTCCTTCATTCATAAGTAAAACAAAAGTATCTAATTTAGGCAGCATCATATGTTCATGAACATTAGAAGGATTTCCAAGAAACGAAAGTACCTGATAATATAGTTGGCGTGCGCGGGCTCTAGTAATTGGTCCAATCTGTGTAGCTGGTGGGGATGTGGGTGTAACACTAGTAGGGATGTCCTCATCATCCTCCCCTTCTTGAACTGAAGTCGTCCTCGACGGAAGCTCTTCATCCTCACCCACATAAGGCTTCAAATCTGCAATGTTAAAAGTGGGACTAACCCCAAAATCTGCTGGCAGCTCAAGTTTATATGCATTATCATTTATTTTCTCTAACACCTTGAAAGGACCATCAGCACGTGGCATTAGCTTTGACTTGCGCAATTCAGGAAACCTATCCTTACGCAAATGTAACCGAACAAGATCTCCAGGTGCAAAGACAACATGTTTTCTACCCTTATCTCCAGCAAGTTTATATTTAGCATTCATACGCTCAATGTTCTCCTTAGTTAACGCATGCATCTTTAATATCAATTCAGCACATTCTTTAGCATCAAAATTGACCTTCTTCGAAGATGGAAGAGGCAACAAATCAATAGGTCCACGAGGTAAGAAACCATACACTACTTCAAAAGGGCACATCTTAGTTGTAGAATGCAGCGAACGATTATAAGCAAATTCAATATGAGGCAAGCATTCTTCCCACATTTTCAGGTTATTCTTCAACACAGCCCTAACCATAGTAGACAGTGATCTATTCACTACTTCAGTTTGTCCATCAGTTTGGGGGTGACATGTAGTACTAAAAAGCAGTTTAGTCCCCAATTTAGCCCATAAACATCTCCAAAAGTGGCTAAGAAATTTAACATCACGATCTGAAACAATTGTATTTGGCACACCATGCAAGCGAATAATTTCACGAAAGAACAAATCAGCAACATTAGCAGCATCATCACTTTTATGACAGGGTATAAAGAGTGCCATTTTCGAAAATCTATCCACGACAACAAATATGCTATCCCTCCCCTTCTTTGTTCGAGGTAAACCTAAAACAAAGTCCATAGATATATCCTCCCAAGGAACACTAGGTACAGGCAAAGGCATATATAAACCATGAGGATTGAGTCGTGACTTAGCTTTTTGACATCTAGTGCAGCGAGCAACAAAACGCTCAACATCCCGTCTCATCTTTGGCCAAAAGAAATGTGTAGCAAGTACGTCCTCCGTCTTCTTCACGCCAAAGTGTCCCACTAAGCCCCCTCCATGCGCCTCCTGTAACAACAAAAGACAAACGGAGCTAGCTGGAATGCATAGCTTGTTAGCACGAAACACAAATCCATCATTAATGACGAACTTGTTCCATGTTCTCCCTTCTTTACAATTCTGCAACACATCTTGAAATTCGGCATCATGGATATATTGATCTTTGATGGTCTCCAAACCAAATATTTTAAAGTCAAGTTGTGAAAGCATAGTATAACGACGAGACAATGCATCAGCAATAACATTTTCTTTACCCTTCTTGTGTTTAATGACATAAGGGAAAGTCTCAATGAATTCAACCCATTTAGCATGCCTACGGTTCAGTTTTGCTTGACTTTTAATATGTTTCAACGATTCATGATCAGAATGTATAACAAATTCTTTGGGCCATAAATAATGTTGCCATGTTTCCAAAGTCCGAACAAGAGCATATAATTCCTTATCATAAGTAGAATAATTCAGACTAGGCCCACTCAATTTTTCAGAAAAGTATGCAACAGGTTTACCATCTTGTAATAACACACCTCCTAATCCAATTCCACTAGCATCACATTCAAGCTCAAAAGTCTTATTAAAATCAGGAAGTTGGAGTAATGGAGCATGTGTTAACTTATCTTTCAATACCGTGAAGGCTTCTTCCTGTGCGGTACCCCAAATAAAAGGCACATCCTTCTTTGTAAGCTCATTTAGAGGTGCAGCAATGGTGCTGAAATCCCTCACAAAACGCCTATAGAAACCAGCGAGTCCAAGAAAACTCCTCACTTGTGTGACCGGTTTGGGCTGCGGCCAACTCTCAATAGCTTCAATCTTGGCTTTATCAACTTCAATTCCCTGTGGAGTAACAACATAGCCAAGAAAAGAAACTCGGTCGGGGCAAAAGGTGCACTTCCCAAGGTTACCAAACAAACGTGCATCACGTAGAGCGAGAAAAACAGCACGTAAATGTTCCAAATGTTCCTCCAAAGATCTACTATAAATCAGTATATCATCAAAATAGACTACCACAAATCGTCCAATGAAAGCACGTAAAACCTCGTTCATTAATCTCATGAAAGTGCTAGGTGCATTAGTTAACCCAAAAGGCATGACGAACCACTCATATAATCCAAACTTAGTTTTAAATGTTGTTTTCCATTCATCTCCCAATTTCATACGAATTTGATGGTATCCACTACGCAAATCAACTTTGGAGAAAAGTGTAGAGCCACTTAATTCATCAAGCATATCATCTAGCCTAGGAATAGGATGGCGATAACGAATAGTAATATTATTAATGCCTCTACAATCAACACACATACGCGATGTACCATCCTTTTTAGGCACTAGAATAATAGGAACAGCACAAGGACTAAGAGATTCACGTATATAACCTTTGTCGAGCAGCTCCTGTACTTGAAGCATAATCTCCTTCGTCTCCTCTGGATTGGTACGGTATGGCGCACGGTTGGGCAGCGATGCACCGGGAATTAAGTCAATCTGATGCTCAATCCCTCGAATAGGTGGTAATCCCGGTGGCACGTCTTGTGGAAAGACGTCAGCGAACTCCTGCAAAATGTTAGTGACAGCAGGAGGCAAAGAGGGAGGCATGTCCTCGAATGAAAATAATACATCTTTGCATACAAAAGCATAGCAAACATATGTAGTGACATCCAAATCAGTAATATCAGATTTAGTGGCAAGTAAACAACCACTCTTCAGTTTTATTTCAGATATAACACTAGATGATTGTTTATGAGGCTTATTATGTTGCTCAAATTCCTTTCCCACAATCTGATTTTCACTCTCACTTTGCTTCTGTTTTCCTTACTAGCTCTAGCAATGTCATCTTTCATAATATGTTCGGGCGACATAGGAAGCAAAGTTATATTTTTATCCTTATGAACAAGAGTATACTGATTTGTCCTACCATGGTGTACAGAATTTTTATCAAATTGCCATGGTCTACCAAGTAAAACGGAGCATGCTTGCATGGGTACCACATCACAATCAACATAATCAGAATATGTAGCAATGCTAAAATGCACACGAACAGTACGTGTTACCTTAACCTTGCCACTGTTGTTGAACCATTGGATGTAATAAGGATGAGGATGTGGTCTGGTGATTAGAGAAAGCTTCTCCACCATCTCCATGCTAGCCAAGTTGTTGCAACTCCCTCCATCGATGATGACGCGAACAGAACGCTCCTTCACAACTCCCTTTGTATGGAACAAGTTGTGCCTCTGATTTTGCTCAGCCTATGTAACCTGCACACTCAAAACACGTTGAGCAACTAAACTTTCATACTTGTCAGCGTAGTCAGCAGCCATGTAGTGTGTCTCTTGTTCAGTCTCCTCTACACCTTGTTCTTCACTCGCAATAAGAGCCAGGGTCTCCTCATCATAATCACTAGCGGAGTCATATCCACCATCCTCAGTAACTATCATCACACGCTTGGAAGGACATTCTCTCGCATAGTGACCTCCACCCTTGCAACGACGACATATAACCTCATGTGTTTGCCCTGTGGATGCAATGGAAGAAGAAGAGCTCTGTGCTGGCCCGGAAGGTGTGCTCTTCGCGGAGGGTGGAACAGAGGCCTGTTTCCTGGTATCTCGGTTGGAGTTGGAGGCTGACGTAGACGGTGCTGCAGCCGGACGTGTGGAAGTAGAGGAGGTACGTGGAGTCCATGATGAAGTGCGACCTGCAGAAAAATTAGTTCGTGCCAATGCCTGTCGATCCTGCACTTCACGTTCAGCTTTGACAGCAAGATGAAATAAACGAGTGATAGTGTTATACTCCTTATACTCTAGAATAATCTGAATCTCTCTATTTAATCCACCCATAAAACGTGCAAGCATAGCTTCATTCTCCTCAACAATACCACATCTAATCATGCCAGTTTGTAGCTCCTGATAATATTCCTCTACAGAATTTTTCCCTTGTCTTAAACGCTGCAAATTTTGAAGCAATTCACGTTGATAATATGGTGGAACCCAACGATTACGCATAGCGGTTTTCAAAGCAGCCCAAGTAGTTGGGATATTAGCGTGATGTATTCTACAATATTCAGACCACCAAACACAAGCAAAACTAGTGAACGAACAAACAGCAGCAGTAATACGTCTATCCTCAGGATATTGTAAGCATGTAAATCGTTGTTCTGTTTCTAACTCCCAAGTAAGATATATATCCGGAACATATCTACCATCAAATGTAGGAATATTCAATTTAAGTTTAGGTAGATGGTCATGATTTTGTACCTGAGGGGGTGGTGCAGCCCTACCATTGCGATCGTAGGCACGTGGACGACCTGGTGCGTGTGGTGGTGGTTGCCCTTGGGCCTGAGCTGGAGCAACCTCTCCCTCATCGTCGTAATCACCATCGTAGTCAGCGTTCTGATCAACAGTAGTAGCAGCAGCCACAGAAGCCACAGCAGTAGGAACGGCACCAGAATGTTGGCCTTCTAGGGCACACGTTGTGCGCGCCCCGCAAAATTCGGCCGACGTTGTTGTTGTTGCTGAGTTATGACCGGTGCAGCTGGTGGTAGACGTGCAAGCACCTCATTGAACTTAGCGTCCAACTGCGTCTCGAACGTCTTCTCCAATCCATCTAGCTTCTCCATGGCCTCTCCAAGGCTGGTCACGAAGTCTTGTACCTGGTCAGCCATCATTTGCTGGAATTTATCATGGAGCTCCTTGTTGGTCATAACCTCCCAGTCGACCTCGTCAGCTTGTGATGCTGGCATGGTTAGCAGTAATAGGAACACAAAAGAATATGAACCTACAGACTACTAGGAAGTGGTGGTGGTGTGTCACAAATCCGTCAAGCAAATCTCAAATTCTTACCAGTTCTTACCCAGCAGCAGGTGGTGATTGGCAACCGGTGTAGTCAAAAACTCTCAAAGCTTGGATAGAGCGATTGCCAGGTGGTGTCAAACACACGACGTAGATATATGTGGAGCTGGGAAGGCTTAAACTATGGTAGCAAAAAGGGGTCAGCAATAATCAGTTCAGAGATGCAAAGTTGAAAAAAGCGCTCAACGACGGTACGATGCTGGTCCTAGGCTAGACCGTGCTAGAGACGCGAGCCTAAAACACCAACAAAATCACGACGTTACACGTAATCAAGGGAAGAGCACACTCTGAATTTTTTTTTGGCGCCTCTTTTTTTTTGCGCTCTTTTTTTTTGTGCTCAGAAAATCACAATAATGGCGAGTGTCTCAAAACTCTTCCCAAGACGTATAAACAGGATAGGCACGAAAAAAAATTGAGTAATTTTTTTTTTCTGGAGCGATTCGGGGCTGCGACGACCAAAAATTGCGAAAAAAATCACTATGATGGCGTGTGTCTCAAAACGCTCCGCAAGGCCTAAAATGATGATAGGAAAAAATATTTTCACCCGCCGAAATTTTGGCCTAGAAAGTGCTCTGAAAAGCGTGCCAGACTTTTTTTTTCGACACCTACTCAGGCAAGGAAACTCGAAAATAAAAACAAAGGGATCTCGAAATCAATCCGAATACCTAAGGAACTCGGATATGGGTGGTGATATATGGAGTCGGATTGGTAGTGGATATATGATGGTGTATATGGACTCGGATAAGAGGCGGATATATGATGATGTATAAGGACTCAGATTGGTGTGGCGGATCTGTGGTGGAGGTACATGGCAGCGATGAAGATGATGCAGTGGCGGCGTGACAATCTGTGACTAGAACTCGAAACTCTAAAAGACTAGACGCTAAGACCAGCAACTCGACACGACGATGCACCCGCAATTTCAACAAAACAAAACACTAAAAAGACTATGCAAAGGCTCAGATTGGTTCAGATATGATGATCTAACCCTAATTTTTTTTGTGGCTTTTTCGTGGACGGTAGGTATGAAGAACAGATGCAATCTATACTACGAAAAACTGGTAAATCTCACCGAGCAACCTGGAAATCTGATACCACTTGATAGAGGCGAAGGTGTCCCGTCTTTCGATGAGATGGTGGCTATCGTTTTGGTGGAAGTCGACTTTCACGATCCGACTACGAACGTGCGAAGACGTCGCGCCTTAGCAATCGCTAAACCAACTCCGAGAGGTTATTGACCACGCCGGAGCATGATCAACCTGACCACGAAGGTCTATTTCCTGCACGCAAACGAAGAACAAGCAAGAAACTAAGATTGCAATCTGGATATTGCGTATAAAAGAGGAAAGCTTTATTGATGAAGTGGGGTTCTGTGACGTCTTGGTCTGGTCGTGGAACACAAACGAAGGACGCGAAGTTGCAGCTATGGCGAACTTGTAATCTAAACAAAACTCAAATCTAAAACGATGCCCTAAGGGCTGTATATATGAGGGAATAGAAGGGGATTTCGTGGCCCCTTGGAGGAGGGGTCCGAAACCAGCCCTAACTCCGTTTCCCCACACATACGGACTATAAAAATAGCCTAATAAGTGGTATTTCGAAATTACATGGGCCTGGCCCAAAAATAAGGTGACGCAGCACCTATATTAGCCTATGGACAAAATTTATGAAGTGGCCTCTTGTATATTTCGTCCAAGCCTCCAAGCACTCCTTATGGTGGCTACAAAGTGCGAAAATCACCACTGGAAACTCCGTTGTTCCTTCCCGTGCGCGCACCTTCTCCCCCATGCTTAATCCCGCTCCAATGGCCATCCTTCTTGTCCATGCTAGGTCCTTCATTCATAATTAAAACAAAAGTATCTAATTTAGGCAGCATCATATGTTCATGAACATTAGAAGGATTTCCAAGAAACGAAAGTACCTGATAATTTAGTTGGCGTGCGCGGGCTCTAGTAATTGGTCCAATCTGTGTAGCTGGTGGGGATGTGGGTGTAACACTAGTAGGGATGTCCTCATCACACTCTCATCATTAATAGTATGAATAGCACCAATAGCATAAAAAAAATTATCATCATAATTTACCAAGTTGGTGCCAAAAAGATTTTCAAGATTATAAGAAGTATCATTATCTTCCCAATCATAGTCATCACAACAAGCAATAGGCATAACAAAATCATCATCAAGTGTATCATCTTCCACAATTATTTTTGATTCATCCTCGTGACGCACAACAATAATAGGAGCAACATCATTTGGGAGAGATACCTTTTTACCTCTACTCTTTCTTCTTTTCTTCTTCTTCACCACATCATGTGTGGGTTTAATTAATCTTTTCGAGCTTCTTATTGATGAGATTGATTGAATAGGGAGCTCCTCCTCATCACCTATTACATCATGACAGACAATAGGAGGGAAAGTGGGATTCTTTACCCTTTCATTAGTATTCCTTTTATATTCTATTGGTTTTCACATCTTTGTATAGTTGGCAATATAAGCATTCTCATTGCAATTTACCATGCAAAACATATTGATATTTTTTAGATTAGCTTCAATGTCGTCCGTGAGAATGAATACTTCAAACCAACTATTTTTATGTGTCAATTCTTCACTCCTCAAAAATAAAAAAGGCTCATCATAAAGTTCAAGGGTGATCAAGTCATTACAATATTTGGCCATGATTCGATCATGAAAAAGTTTGCATTGGAAATTCAGATGACCAGCTTTATTGCAAAGTTCACAAGTGATAGGACAAAGAGAACATAATTTTGTAGCAAATTCATCTATCACTTTGAGCAAAGAATTGGTTCTATCATGTTTATGCTTCTTACAAAATCTATCATCCCTATAAGGCTCGTCTTCACAAACTTTATGCACTCCACAAAAATTGACATGCTTATAAGAAACATTTTTGTTATGACTAGTGCAATCATCATTAGTATTTTGGATATTCAGAAAATTCATGCTAACAATATTGCTATCATGCTCATCATTCAAGGAATTCTCATTAAGTATTTTCATAGTTTCCTCCTCTACCAATTGAGCACAATTTTCTGAATCCTTATTTTCACGAAAGACATTATAAAGTAAAACAAATGATGCAACCTAAACTCCATTTTTGTAGTTTTCTTTTATAAAACCAAACTAGTGAAAAACAAGAAACTAAAAGATTTAATTGCAAGATCTAAAGATATACCTTCAAGCACTCACCTCCCCGGCAACGGCGCCAGAAAAGAGCTTGATGTCTACTACGCAACTTTATTCTTGTAGACTTTGTTGGGCCTCCAAGCGCAGAGTTTTGTAGGACAGTAGCAATTTTCCCTCAAGTGGATGACCTAAGGTTTATCAATCCGTGGCAGGTGTAGGATGAATATGGTCTCTCTCAAACAACCCTGCAATCAAATACAAGAAATCTCTTGTGTCCCCAACACACCCAATACAATGGCAAATTGTATAGGTGCACTAGTTCGGCGAAGAGATGGTGATACAAGTGCAATATGGATGGTAGATATAGGTTTTTTTAATCTAAAAATATAAAAACAGCAAGGTAGCAAGTAACAAAATTGAGCACAAGCGGTATTGCAATGCTTGAAAACAAGGCCTAGGGTTCATACTTTCGCTAGTGCAATCTCTCAACAATGCTAATATAATTGGATCACATAACCATCCCTCAATGTGCAACGAAGAATCACTCCAAAGTTCTTATCTAGCGGAGAACATAAGAAGAAATTGTTTGTAGGGTACGAAACCACCTTAAAGTTATCCTTTCCGATCGATCTATCCAAGAGTTCGTACTAACATAACCAAGTTATCCTTTCCGATCGATCTATACAAGAGTTCGTACTAATATAACCAAGTTATCCTTTCCGATCGATCTATCTAAGAGTTCGTACTAGAATAACACCATATGATACGCATCAACCAACTCTAATGTCACTTAGATGCTCCAATGTCACCACAAGTATCCATGAGTTAATTATACGATACACATCAAACAATTTCAGATTCATAATACTCAATCCAACAGAAAGAACCTCAAAGAGTGCCCCAAGATTTCTATCGGAGGAAGTAGGACAAGAACGTGTATCAACCCCTATGCATAGATTACCCCAATGTCACCGCGGGAATCCGCAAGTTGAGTACCAAAACATACATCAAGTGAATCAATTGAACACCCCATTGTCACTACGGGTATCCGCATGCAAGATATATATCAAGTGTTCTCAAATCCAATATTCAATCCAACATAACGAGATCTCAAAGGGAAAGATTCAATTCATCACAACAAGATAGCAAGGGAATAACATCATGTGATCCGACTATATTAACAAAGCCCGTGATACATCAAGATCATGACATCTCAAGAACACGAGAGAGAGAGGGTTTGGACACATAGCTACTGGTACATAACCTCAGCCCTGAGGGTGGAATACTCCCTCCTCGTCATGGCCTCCGCCGGGATGATGAAGACGGCCACCGGAGATTGATTCCCCTCTCCGTCAGGGTACTGGAACCTCTCCAGATTGGTTTTTCATCGAGACAAAGAGTTGCGGCGGCGGAGCGGATAGTCTAGGGTTATTTTTTGGGGTTTCCGAATATTTGGGAATTTATAGGCGTCGGAGGCGGTGGAGGGGGTGCCCGAGGTGCCCAGCACCCATCAGGCCTCGCCAGGGGGCCTCTGGCGCGCCCCGGTGGGTGTTGGCCACCCTGGGCCCCCTCTTCTGGTGTTCTTTGGCCCATCTGGTTTCTTCTGATCCGTAAAAAATCTACAAAAATCCCCGCAGCATTTCATCTCTGTTTGGTACTGATTTTCTGTGAAGTAAAAAACAAGCAAAAACCGCAACTGGCACTTTGGCACTATGTCAATAGGTTAATCCCAAAAAATGATATAAAGTTATAATAAAATGATTGTAAAACATCCAGGAATGATAATATAACAGCATGGAACAAGCAAAAATTATAGATACGTTGGAGACGTATCAGGAAACACTAGCACCCAAATCACACAAAGCAAAGCACTCATAATTTTTAATCTTGACCTTAATGGTAGGTTCCCACTCATCATGTAATTTTCTAGGAATAGAAATCTCCAACTCCAACTTTTCTTCAAAAGATTTCATCATGGCATCAACGATATGTTTAGTAAAAGCTTTATTTTGCTCATAAGCATGGGGTGAATTCAACATGGATTGCAATAAAGAAATACATTCAATCAAAGAGCAACTATCATAATTACAGTCTTTGCAATCCAAAATATTGGGCACATCACTAGTTAAAGTTTTGACCTCTTCAAACCCACTTTTGTCAAAATTTTCATCAAGTTTTCACCCTCCAAATTATTGGGACGCTTTCTAGCTAAAGTTGACTCTACTTCAGTCCCTTTATCATCAATCTTAATATTACTAAACAAGAAATCAATAGTAGAAACACCAATCACTTTAAGATCATCATCATTTTTATGAAGGCAATCACTCGAAACGATTTTTCTAAGATTTCTCTTTTAGCTCTAAGCATAGAGGTTCTTTTCTTACTTTCATCCATAGAGACATATAAAGCTTTAATAGATTCATCAATCTTAGCCACAAAATCTTTCAACTTGAGATTTTCAACATCATGAGAAATTCTATCAATGCTTCTAGACATATCATCAATCTTATTCAACTTTTCTTCAATCGTAGTATTGAAAGCCTTTTGCGCATTGATAAATTCTTTAATATTACTCTCAAGATCAGAGGTATTCCTATTATTATTGTAAGAAGAATTACCATAGGAATTACCATAATTATTAGAGGAATTTCTAGGAAAAGGCCTAGGATTAAAATTACCTCTATAAGCATTGTTATTGAAATTGTTTCGCAAGACAAAATTCACATCTACGGAATCACTATTTTGCTCAATCAAGCTAGACAAAGGCACATAATTAAGATCAATAGGAGCATTTTTACTAGCAACCAATTTCATCAAAGCATCAACCTTATCACTCAAAGTACTAATTTCCTCAACCGAATTAACTTTTTTACTAGTAGGTGCTCTTTCGGTATGTCATTGAGAATAATTATCCATGATATTATCTAGAAATTTAGTGGCTTCGCCCAAAGTAATCTCCATAAAAGTACCACCCGCGGCGGAATCTAAGAGATATCTAGAGACAAAATTCAATCCCGCATAAAAAATTTGTATGATCATCCAAAGATTTAAACCATGAGTAGGACCATTTCTTAGCATCAACTTCATTCTTTCCCAAGATTGTGCAACATGTTCATGCTCAAGTTGCTTAAAATTCATGATTTGCGTCCTAAGGGAAATAATTTTCGCGGGCGGAAAATACTTAGTGATAAAAGCATCCTTGCACTTATTCCAAGAATCGATACTATTGTGAGGCAAAGAAGAAAACCAAATTTTTGCACGATCCCGCAAGGAAAAAGGAAATAGTTTCAACTTAACAATATCATTGTCCACATCTTTTTTCTTTTGCATATCACACAATTCTACGAACGTGTTTAGATCGGACGCGGCATCCTCATTAGGACTACCGGCAAATTGATCTTTCATGAGAAGATTCAACAAAGCGGCATTAATATCACAAGACTCCGCACTAGTGGCGGGAGGAGCAATCAGAGTACTAATAAAATCATTGTTATTGGTATTGGAGAAATCACACAACTTGGTGTTCTCTTGAGTCATCATGACTACGCAAACAAGATTGCAAACAAGGAAGAGATCCGGCAAGAAAAAGGCAAATGAAAAAGAGGGCGAATAAAACGGCAAATTGGTGAAGTGGGGGAGAGGAAAACGAGAGGCAAATGGCAAATAATGTAATTGCAAGGAGATGAGATTTGTGATTAGGAACCTGGTAGATGATGATGGAGTCCTCTCGGCGCCTACGATAGGCACGTAGAAGAGACCGCTTCCTCCCCGGCAACGACGCTAGAATTTCCTTTGACGTGGCTTGAGACTGCGTTGGTATTTCCCCAAAGAGGAAGGGATGATGCAGCATAGCGACGGTAAGTATTTCCCTCAGTTATGAAACCAAGGTTATCGAACCAGTAGGAGGATCACCACCAACCAATAAGCAGCAACTGCACAAAAACAACAAATACTTGCAACCCGACGCGAAAGAGAGGTTGTCAATCTCTCTACGGTAAAATAATAGATTAGTAGTGATAGATAGGAGAGATAGATCTCTCAAGAACACAAAATAAAAAGAGGAAATAAAATATGCAGCAATATGTTTTTGGGTTTTTGGTTTTGTAGATCTGAAAACAAAGATGCAAAAAGATAGATCTGAAAGCAATATGTTGGAAAAGTAGACCCGAGGGCCGTAGGGTTCACTAGTGGCTTCTCTCATGAGTATAGCGCACGGTGGGTGAACAAATTACTGTTGGGCAATTGATAGAAAATCAAATAGTCATGACGATATCCAAGGCGATGATCATTATATAGGCATCACGTCCAAGATAAGTAGACCGACTCCTGCCTGCATCTACCACTATTACTCCACACATCGACCGCTATCCAGCATGCATCTAGTGTATTAAGTTCATGGAAAAATGGAGTAATGCAATAAGAATGATGACATGATGTAGACAAGCTCTATTCATGTAGGAATGGACCCCATCTTGTTATCCTTAATAGCAACGATACATGCGTGTCTTGCTGCCCCTTCTGTCACTGGGAAAGAACACCGCAAGATCGAACCCATCACAAAGAACCTCTTCCCATGGCAAGAAAAATCAATCTAGTCGGCCTAACTAAACCAAAGATTCGAAGAAGAAATACGAGGCTATAAGTAATCATGCATATACGAGATCAAAGAAGACTCAAATAATATTCATGGATAGAAACTGATCATGAACTCAAAATTCATCGGATCCCAACAAACACACCACAAAAGTTTACATCAAATAGATCTCCAAGACACCATTGTATTGAGAATCATAAGAGAGAGAGAGGAAGCCATCTAGCTACTGCCTACGGACCCGTAGGTCTATGGTGGACTACTCACGCATCACCGGAGAGGCACCTATGAGGAGGATGAACCCCTCCGTGATCGTGGATTGGATCTCGAGGTTCTGGAACTTGCGGTGGCTGGAATTGTGTTTCGTCGACTCCCCTAGGGTTTTTAGAATATTTGGGAATTTATAGGCATCAGAGGCGGTGGAGAGGGGCCCCGAGGAGGGCACAAGCCATCAGGGCGCGCCGGGGCCCCCCTGGCGCGCCCCGGTGGGTTGTGGTCTCCTCGGCCCACTCCCCGGCACTTCTTTGGCCCACTGGGTGTCTTCTAGTCGAGAAAAAATCTCCAAAAAGTTTCGTTGCGATTGGACTCCGCTTGGTATTGATTTTCTACGAAGTAAAAAACAAGCAAAATAGCAACTGGCACTTTGGCACTATGTCAATAGGTTAGTCCCAAAAAATTATATAAAGTTGTTATAAAATGATTGTAAAACATCCAAGAATGATAATATAACAGCATGGAACAAGCAAAAATTATAGATACGTTGGAGACGTATCAAGTCCTTACAAGTTCTATGATCTTCTGGAGTAGACTCGTGGGATAACTTAAGAGTGTTTAGTTCTTTAGTTAGTCGCTCTATTTCCATCTTATCATCATCACACGACTTATCTTGGCTAGAGTGATTACTAACAAGTTCATTTTGACTAATATCACTAGATTTGTCAAATAGCAAGTCATCATCTCCAAGTAAGTCATCCTCGTCACTATTGAAATCAAGATATTCGGGGTGTGATACCTTGGGGCCTTTAGCCATGAAGCAACTTCCACTCCCTTCATTTTGTGAATCAAATATGTCGTAGGAGTTGGAGGAAATGAGTGCAAGTCTGGCAACACCTTCATCTTTACTATAGTCTGAGTCAGAGTGATAGCTTCTCTCGGAGTGGTTGTCAGAACCGGAGCCAGAAACCCATTCACCAACATGAGCTTGATGTCTTCTTCTTGAGTAGCTCTTGGTGTACTTGTCCTTCTTCTCCGAATCCCTACTTCTCCTTGAGGGTCTTCGTTCATAACGATCACCTCTACTCCTTGTCTCTCTTCGAGGTGACTCATCTCTTGAGCCCTTTCTTCTAGGTGACTCTCCCCTTCTTTTGTGGGGGGCGTGCACTCATTGCAGTAGTGTCCGGGCCTTCCACAATTATAACAAATCCGGTCATGACTAGATGAACGCTTCTCTTCATATCTTGAGTTGGAGTTCCTCTCTTTGCCTCTACTCTTGTAGAAATTGTTGAATTTCTTGACCATGAGGCTTATCTCTTCATTGGTAACAAGGTTGTCGCTTGATGTAGCAGGAGCATCACTTGAGGCTTTGTAAGCATCGCTTGACTTGTTATGAAGTTCTTCCTTGACTTTGAGTGACATCTCATGAGCAACAATTCTACCAATGACTTCCGTAGGCTTGAGATCTTTGTAGTTGGGCATCATTTGGATCAATGTGCACACGGTGTCATACTTTCCATCCAAAGCTCTAAGTATCTTCTTGATGATGAATGTGTCGGTCATTTCTTCGCTTCCTAAGCCGGCAATCTCATTTGTAATGAGAGCTAACCTAGAGTACATCTCTGTGACTCCTTCACCATCCTTCATCTTGAACTTGTCAAGTTGACTTTGAAGCACATCCAACTTAGATTCTCTGACGGAATCGGTACCTTCGTGCATATCAACCAAAGTATCCCAAATTTCATTTGCATTCTCAAGACGGTTGATTTTGTTGAATTCTTCGAGGCATAGGCAGTTGAAAAGAATGTCACATGCTTGAGCATTGTATTGCAACATCTTCAATTCTTCCGCGGCCGATTCACGATCTGGTTCCTTTCCATCACCAAATAATTCACCTTGTAAGCCAACACGAACAACAGCCCAAACGGCGGGGTTATGACCAAGAATATGCATTTTCATTTTATGCTTCCAACTAGCAAAATTTGTACCATCAAAATATGGACCTCTACGGTGATAATTTCCCTCACTAGACGCCATACTCTTCTAGGTTGTGAAACCAATACAATGGAGACCAAAGCTTTAATACCACTTGTAGGATCGAAAGTATGTATAGTGGGGGTGATTACACTACTTGACCAAATAAAAATTCTACCTTTTCCCAATTTTAGTTGTGGGCAGATTTTAACAATGATAGCAAGTCAAGCACACCCTACACATGCATGTCTAAGAGTATAGCAGCGGAAAGTAAAGACAAACACATGTAGTAGAGGGTAGGGTTAGAAGATCAAACGCAATTGTTGACACGAAGATTTTTCTCGTGGTTCCGATAGGTGGCGCTATCGTACATCCACGTTTATGGAGTCTTCAACCCACGGAGGGTAACGGTCGCGAGAGTCCACGGAGGGCTCCACCCATAAGGGTCCATGAAGTAACAACCTTGACTATTCCATAACGGCTTCCATCCACGAAGGACTAGCCTCACTATGGGTAGATCTTCACGAAGTAGGCGATCTCCTTGCCCGTAAAAACTTCTTGGTTCAACTCCACAACACGAAGTAGGAGGCTCCCAAGCGACACCTAACCAATCTAGGAGGCACCACCCTCCAAAAGGTAATAGGCTTGATAGTGATGATGAACTCCTTGCTCTTGTGCTTCAAGATGATAGACTCCTCAACACTCAATCACTCTCTCACAGATTTGGCTTGGTAGAAGAGATTGATTGGGTGGAAAGCAACTTCAGGAGGCTAGAAATCAAGATCCATATGGTTGGAGTGGATGATCTTGATCTCAACACAAGGGTAGGTGGTTCTCTCTCAGAAATTTGGATATGGGAAGTGGGGAACTATTCTGAGTGCTTCTCGTGCGAGTGGGATGTGGTGGAGGGGTATATATAGGCATCTCCAAAAATCCAAACGTTACAACATTATTGACCAACTCGGTGAAACCGAAGCAAAACTCGGTTGTACCGATTTGTTCAAAATGTGGCAACTTTAGGAATCTCGGTGAGACCGATATATGATTCTCGGTAGTACCGATATGAGTGGGCGAGGGCAGTTTCCAGACTCGGTGACACCGATTCATAAAACTCGGAGATTCCGATTTTATAAACTTGGACACCCGAATGTTGGTCACCAAAACTCGGTTGCACCGATGCAGCACTTGGTTGTACCGAGAACTTAGTGTTTGGCTAGGGTTCTGTCTGGGATGAAAATCGGTAGAGCCGAGTGGAAAAACTTGGTGGCACCGGTTTTGTGTGGTAGGGTTTAGACAGAGTATTTTTGTGGGAGAGCTTGTGGGTGTTTTTCGTGGCTGTCACTTGTGGACGTGGAGCAATTTGTTCACCAACAATACCTTACCCCCTTTTAATAGTATTGGCTTTCCTATGGACTCAAAGTGATTTCTCACAAAGTAAAATGTAGAGTCTCCTTGCTTGAAGCTTTGCCAATCCATTTCTTGCATCTTGGGGTCTTGTTGGGGATATAACCCCATGGTGAGACCTGCCCAGGAGGGGCCGGGTTAGGAAATTGGCGGCTTAAGTGGCAAGGCCTTAAGCGGGCTGGAAGACTGAGACAAGCCTGTTGATAAGTTACCAGATGGGCCGGGCAGAGGCCCGGGGTCGTAAGGCAGTGTATGACCCGGAGGTATAAGCCGCCGGGAGATGACTTGCCGGATAGGGCAAGGAGATTTAGAGATAAGGTCGGTTACTAGATGTAACCCGACCCGGACTCTTGTAAGCCCAGGGCCTCGACCTGTGTATATAAAGGCGGGTTCCCTAGGCGGCTTAGGGTATGAAACTTTTGATCGAGTGCTAGGTCAAGCAAATTCCACTCCCTTGTAATCGACACCCAATCAATACAACTCAAAACAGGACGTAGGCTATTACCTCCTTCGAGAGGGGCCGAACCTGGGTAAACATGTCCCGATCAACCCCTTCGAGTTAACCGCCGTAGTGATGGCTTCATGATACGTCTCCAACGTATCTATAATTTATGAAGTATTCATGCCATGTTTACAATAATTTTATATGATTTTGGTATGATTTGATTAGAACTAACCCGGACTGACGCTGTTTTCAGCAGAGCTACCGTGGTGTTGTTTTTGTGCAGAAATAAAAGTTCTTGGAATGGGCTGAAAATTTACGGAGAATATTTTTGGAAAATATGAAAAATACTGGAGCAAAAAGATACTGGAGAGGAGTCCCGAGGAGGCCACAAGCCTAGGGGGCGCGCCTCCCCCCTAGGGCACCCCCCTGGCTTGTGGGTCCCTCGAGCACCCCCCTGACTTGATTCCAATGCCAAGTACTCCTATAAATCGAGAAACCCCCAGAAAGAAACCTAGATCGGGAGTTCCGCCGCCGCAAGCCTCTGTAGCCACGAAAAACCAATCGGGAGCCCGTTCCGGCACCCTGCCGGAGGGGAAAACCATCACCGGAGGCCATCTTCATCATCCCGGCGGTCTCCGTGACAAGGAGGGAGTAGTTCACCCTCGGGGCTGAGGGTATGTACCAGTAGCTATGTGTTTGATCTCTCTCTCTCTCGTGTTCTTGAGATGACACGATCTTGATGTACCGCGAGCTTTATTAATATAGATGAATCATATGGAGTTTTCCCCTCTCTATCTTCTTGTGATGAATTGAGTTTTCCCTTTGAAGTTTTCTTATCGGATTGAGTCTTTAAAGGATTTGAGAACACTTGATGTATGTCTTGCGATGGGATATCCGTGGTGACAATGGGATGTTCTATTGATCCACTTCATGTATGTTTTGGTGATCAACTTGTGGGTTCCGTGACCTTGGGAATCTATGCATAGGGGTTGGCACACGTTTTCGTCTTGACTCTCGGGTAGAAACTTTGGGGCACTCTTTGAAGTTCTTTGTGTTGGATTGAACATGATGAATCTGAAATTGTGTGATGCATATCGTATAATCAAGCCCATGGGTACTTGTGGTGACATTGGAGTATCTAGGTGACATTAGGGTTTTGGTTGATGTGTATCTTAAGGTGTTATTTTAGTACGAACTCTAGGGCTGTTCGTGACACTTATAGGAATAGTTCATAAGATTGATCGGAAAAGATAACTTTGAGGTGGTTTCGTACCCTACAATAAGTTCTTCGTTTGTTCTCCGCTATTTGTGATTTTGGAGTGAACTCTTTGTCGCACGTGAGGGATTTACATATGATTCAACTATGCCAGTATTGTTGAGAGAACTTGCACTAGTGAAAGTATGAACCCTAGGCCTTGTTTTCAAGCATTGCAATACCATTTTTGCTCACTTTTGTTACTTGCTACCTTGCTGTTTTTATATTACAAAAACCTATATCTACCATCCATATTACACTTGTATCACCATCTCTTCGCCGAACAATGCACCTATACAAATTACCATTGTATTGGGTGTGTTGGGGACACAAGAGACTCTTTGTTATTAGGTTGCAGGGTTGTTTGAGAGAGACCACCTTCATCCTATGCCTCCCACGGATTGATAAACCTTAGGTCATCCACTTGAGGGAAATTTTCTACTGTCCTACAAAACTCAGCGCTTGGAGGCCCAACACGAGTCTACAAGAAGAAGGTTGCGTAGTAGACATCAAGCTCTTTTCTGGCGCCGTTGCCGGGGAGGTGAGTGCTTGAAGGTATATCTTTAGATCTTGCAATTGAATCTTTTAGTTTCTTGTTTTATCACTAGTTTGGTCTATAAAAGAAAACTACAAAAAAAATTGAATTGAGGTTGCCTCATATGCTTCATCTTTTTAATGTCTTTCGTGAAAATGATGGAAAGGAAAATTGTGCTCAAGTGTTAGAAGAAGAAGTTATTAAAATGTTTGGCACTAAATCTTTGAGTGATGAGCATGATTGCAATGTTAATAGTATGAATTCTTTGAATATCCATAGTACTAATGATGATTGCACTAGTCATGATAAAAAGATTTCTTATAAGCATGTCAATTTTTGTGGAGTGCATAGAGTTTGTGAAGAAATGCCTAAAAGGGAAGATAGATTTTGTAAGAGGCATAAGTATTTAGAAACTAAATGGTTGCAAGAGAGGCTATATGTTTGTGCTGAAAGACTTAATATTTCTCGCCGTCCTTGTGAACTTTGCAATGGAAGTGGTCATTTTAATTTCCAATGTGAATTATTTCATGATCGAATTGTGTCCAAAAATTGTGATAACCTCATTACCCTTGAGCATCATAATGAACTTAGTCTATTTTTGGGGTATGAAGAAATGAAACATAAAACTAAGGATGTTCCAGCTTGGGTTCTCATGAAAATGATTGATTTTGATCTAAATGAAATCTATATGTATTGTGTGGTAAATTGCATTGAGAATCCTTATATTGCCAATTACTTAAAACAAGAAAACAAATAGAAGATGAAGAGAATACTAATGAAGGGGAAGAGGTTTCCCAATATCCTCCTATTTTTTCTTATGATGAATCAGGTAACGAGGAGGAGCTTTTTATTCAACCAACCTCTTCAAAAAGAAGCTTGGAGGAATTAAATAAATCCACACATAATGTGGTGAAGAAGAAGAAAAGAAGGAAAAGTAAAGGTAAAGAGGTATCTCTCCCAAATAATGTTGCTCCCATTATTGATAGGCCTCATGAGAATGAATCAAAAATAGTTGTGGAAGATGATACACTTGAGGATGATTTTGTTATGCCTATTGTTTGTTGTGATAATTATAATTGGGAATATAATGATACTTCTTATAATCTTGAAAATATTTATGGCACCAACTTGGAGGATGATGATAATAATTGCTATACTATTGGTGCTATTCATACTATTAATGATGAGAGTGATTATGTTTATGATATACAAAGCCACAAGCTTGGGGATGCTATGTTAGATGAAAATGACATGTTTGAGAATTTATTTGCTGCAATTAATGTTTGTCCCAAGCTTGGGGATGCTATGCTTAATGAAGATGATCTTTTAATTCCCCCTACTTCGAATGATCAAATTTTTTATAATGATTGCATGCCTCCTACTTATGATGACTATTGTGATGATACGTATGCGATGAAAAAGAGTGATGATTACTATTATGATACTTGTCATAATTATGAAAATCCTTTTACTGAATATTACTCTTTTAATGTGGAACCAGTTTGTAGTATTCAATTCTTTTATGATACTCCCACTATTAGTCATGAGAAGAAATTTTCTTGTGTGGAGAGTAGTAAAATTTCTATGCTTGTAGATCATGAAAAGAATGCTTTATGTGCTGGTTATATTGTGAAATTCCTTCATGATGCTTCTGAAAATTCTTATGAGGGAGGAACATATGCTTGTAGGAATTGCAATAATATCAAGTTTCCTCTCTATGTGTTGAAAGTTTTGAAGTTATGCTTCTTTTTCCTTCCTATGCTAGTTGATTCTTGCTCCCATAAATTGTTTGTTGAAAAAATCCCTATGCATAGGAAGTGGGTTAGGCTTAAATGTGCTAGTCATATGCTTCATGATGCTCTCTTTGTGTTTCAATTCTTATCTTTTTTGTGAGCATCATTGAAATCATCATGCCTAGCTAAAAAGGCATTAAAGAAAAGCGCTTGTTGGGAGACAACCCAATATTTATACCTACTGTTTTTGTGTGTCCACATGATTAAGCTACTGTATAATCATGTTTTATAGCTTTTGTTTCAATAAAGTGCCAAGTAAAGCCTTTGGGATAGTGTGGATGATAGTTGACTTGATTCTGTGCAAAAACAGAAACTTTTGCTCTCAGTCCAGGAATTTTGTAAATTCACTGGAACGGGGTTTTGATCTGAATTTTTTACACATGATTGATATACAAATTTCCTAGATTTTCCTAATGTTTCAGAATTTTTAGATACAGGGAAGTATGGTTACGCTACAGATCTTCACAGACTGTTCTGTTTTTGACAGATTCTGTTTTGCATGCATAGTTTACTTGTTTTAGTGTTTCTATAGCTTATATTGAGTGATATAAATTATGGGAATGATAGAATACAGTAGGTATGATGTGGGAACAATTATGAATCTTGTCTTGACAGTACCTAAGTGAATGATTTATCTTTACTACACTAACCCTTCTCACGAAGTTCCGTTAAGTTTTGTGTGATTGAAGTTTTCAAGTTTTGGGTGAGACACCGATGTGAGGAGAATAAGGAGTGAAAAGAACCTAAGCTTGCGGATGCCCAGGGCACCCCCAAGGTAATATCCAAGGAAGACTCAAGCGCCTAAGCTTGGGGATGCCCCGGAAGGCATCCCCTCTTTCATCTTCAACACTATCGGTATATCTTACTTGGAGCTATATTTTTATTTGTCACATAATATGAGTTTTGCTTGGAGCGCCATTTTATTTTCTTGTTTTCTGTTAGGTGTTATTTATAATCTTGTTTTTCAATAAAAAGTTCCAAGAATTGCCTTAGGATGCTTGCATTGCATGTTTTGATGAGTGCTGTGTAAAAACAGAAACTTTGGCTGTAGTGTTTGAATTTTCATATTTTACTGGAATGTGTAAAGTTTCTGAAATTTTTACACAGTGATGTCATATAAATTATTTAGCATGTCCTAAATTTTCATAATTTTTTGAGTTACAGAAGTATACTGTTTTCATAAATTTCTACAGACTGTTCTGTTTGGACAGATTGCTGTCATAGTTTCATTATCTACTTATTCTATAGTTTCCATAGCCTATATTGATAGATATAAATTGTGGAAAAGATAGTATACAGTACCTAATGTTTGAAAATTATTATGCAACTTGTCTTGGCAGTACATAAAGAGTTGATTTATTATTATGTGTACTAACCTATCTCACGAGTTCTTTTCGAGTTTTGTGTGGATGAAGTTTTTGAGAATAGGTGAAACCGGAATATGAGAGGATTGAACGAGATTCAAAAGTTCAAGCTTGGGGATGCCCAAGGCACCCCAAGTAAATATTTCAAGAAGTCTCAAGCATCTAAGCTTGGGGATGCTGCGCATCCCACCTCTCTTCATCAACAATTATCGGTTAGCCTATGTCGAGCCTAAATTTTTATTCGTTCACATGATGCGTGCTATTCTTGGAGTGCTATTTTTATTTTGTTTGCTGTTTGAATAAAATACTCAGACCTGAAAATATTTATTGAGAGAGAGAGAGAGTCCTCACATAGCTACTTAATTGTTTGACTAGTCATTGATCTTCACTTATATCTTTTGAGAGTAGCTTGTCATTTCCTCTCATGCTTCACTTATACCTTTTAGAGGGATGAAATCTTTATGCTCATGTGCTTCATTTAAAATTGTTTGAGCTTGTAAAAAAAAAAGCAATGGCAATATATGAAACTAGTCCCAAGGTGATAGATATCCAAGGAGGATATAATAAAAACTTTCATGAAGATCATGGGACAAATTAAACTTGATTCTTTGTAATAGTTTTGAAACATGATGATAGTAATATGTGAGTCATGTTAGTGACTAATTATGCTTTAGTAGGAATATTGGTGTTAAGGTTTGTGATTCCCTATGCAAGTACGAAAGTCAATAGTTATGCAATGAAGTTACATCCTACTTGTGGTGCATTATTCGGTGTTAGTTATGTTCAATGCTCACTTATGTGAATTTTTGTTTCTTGGTTTGGTTGCTTCCCAATCTATTTGCTAGCCTCCATTTGTACTAAGTAGAAATACTACTTGTGCATCCAAAATCCTTAAACCAAGTTTTCCCTTATGAGTCCACCATACCTACCTATATGCGGTATTTCCATGCCGTTCCAAGCAAATTTGTATGTGCCATCTCTAAATTTTCAAAATAAATTTTCTCTTTTGTGTGCCCGTACAGCTCATGAAACGGTGGGGAGTATCCAATATTTTTCCATGCTAGGTGTGTTATTCTCACGATATGTGTTGATTCACTATCATTCACGAGAAAGTGGCTGGTATTCGGGATGCCCAGTTCCATGCTCAAAATTCAAATCAAAATATAATGAAACAAAACTCCCCCAGGATTGTTGTTTGTATGGACGGTACCCGTGGATTCGGCTCGCCATGGAGTGTGATTGATTGGTGGAGGGGGAGTAAAAACTTTACCATTCTGTTTGGGAACCGCCTATAATGTATCTAGCATGGAAAGTATTGTGAGCTACTTTGTTGTTTTCGTTGACAGGAAAAGCATACCGCTCAAAATTATTATTCATCTCTGTTTTAAAAGCTCGAGCTTTGGCACCTTTGCAAATCAATGCTTCCCTCTGAGAAGGGCCTATCTTTTACTTTCTAGTACTTACCTTTATGCAAGAGTCATGGTGATCTTCACCACTTCCTATATTTCGCCTTTATCTCTTGGTAAGCGTCATGTGTTGGGGAATGATCTAGACATATATATCCACACAAATATATTTGATCATGAATTATTATTGTTGACAATTATCTATATGATAAATAAGTTGGGAGGCAAAACATTAAGCCCCTATCTTTCTCTGTGTTCGATGGATGCTATTTGTTCTAAAAATATGCTTTGAGTGACAATAATCATGGAAGACTATATGATAGTTGAGTATGTGGAATTTGCTAAATCAAAGCTCTTACATAGACCCTTCCTGAAAATAAGATGAATTGCAATTGTTTGATGACTAGGAATATGGTTTGTTAGTTTTCAAGAAACTTTCTGGTCTATACTTTAACATGTGAATAGCTTGTTACTTGATCATGAGAAGTTTTATGAGATGAGCTACTATTTATGGTTTATATTGATGCTAGAAAAAGTGATTGGAATTATCATTGATCAAACTTGTGCACTTGCTAGCATTCACACTTCATAAATTATTTCTTTTATCATTTACCTACTCGAGGACGAGCAGGAATTAAGCTTGGGGATGCTGATACGTCTCCAACGTATCTATAATTTATGAAGTATTCATGCCATGTTTACAATAATTTTATATGATTTTGGTATGATTTGATTAGAACTAACCTGGACTGACGTTGTTTTCAGCAGAGCTACCGTGGTGTTATTTTTGTGCAGAAATAAAAGTTCTCGGAATGGGCTGAAAATTTACGGAGAATATTTTTGGAAAATATAAAAAATACTGGAGCAAAAAGATACCGGAGAGGAGTCCCGAGGAGGCCACAAGCCTAGGGGGCGCCCCCCCTAGGGCGCGCCCCCCTGGCTTGTGGGTCCCTCGAGCACCCCCCTGACTTGATTCCAACGCCAAGTACTCCTATAAATCGAGAAACCCCCAGAAAGAAACCTAGATCTGGAGTTCCGTCGCCGCAAGCCTCTGTAGCCACGGAAAACCAATCGGGAGCCCGTTCCGGCACCCTGCCGGAGGGGGAAACCATCACCGGAGGCCATCTTCATCATCCCGGCGGTCTCCATGACGAGAAGGGAGTAGTTCACCCTCGGGGCTGAGGGTATGTACCAGTAGCTATGTGTTTGATCTCTCTCTCTCGTGTTCTTGAGATGACACGATCTTGATGTACCGCGAGCTTTAGTAATATAGATGAATCATATGGAGTTTTCCGCTCTCTATCTTCTTGTGATGAATTGAGTTTTCCCTTTGAAGTTTTCTTATCGGATTGAGTCTTTAAAGGATTTGAGAACACTTGATGTATGTCTTGCGATGGGATATCCGTGGTGACAATGGGATGTTCTATTGATCCACTTGATGTATGTTTTGGTGATCAACTTGCGAGTTCCGTGCCCTTGGGAATCTATGCATAGGGGTTGGCACACGTTTTCGTCTTGACTCTCCGGTAGAAACTTGGGGCACTCTTTGAAGTTCTTTGTGTTGGATTGAACATGATGAATCTGAAATTGTGTGATGCATATCGTATAATCAAACCCATGGGTACTTGTGGTGACATTGGAGTATCTAGGTGGCATTAGGGTTTTGGTTGATGTGTATCTTAAGGTGTTATTTTAGTACGAACTCTAGGGCTGTTCGTGACACTTATATGGATAGCTCATAATATTGATCGGAAAAGATAACTTTGAGGTGGTTTCGTACCCTACAATAATTTCTTCGTTTGTTCTCCTCTATTTGTGACTTTGGAGTGAACTCTTTGTCGCACGTGAGGGATTTACATATGATTCAACTATGTCAGTATTGTTGAGAGAACTTGCACTAGTGAAAGTATGAACCCTAGGCCTTGTTTTCAAGCATTGCAATACCGTTTTTGCTCACTTTTGTTACTTGCTACCTTGCTGTTTTTATATTACAAAAACCTATATCTACCATCCATATTACACTTGTATCACCATCTTTTCGCCGAACTAGTGCACCTATACAAATTACCATTGTATTGGGTGTGTTGGGGACACAAGAGACTCTTTGTTATTTGGTTGCAGGGTTGTTTGAGAGAGACCATCTTCATCCTACGCCTCCCACGGATTGATAAACCTTAGGTCATCCACTTGAGGATAATTTGCTACTGTCCTACTGAACTCTGCGCTTGGAGGCCCAACACGAGTTTACAAGAAGAAGGTTGCGTAGTAGACATCACTTCACCCCTAAGTCCTTGCACTAGGACATCTGTCGTGATAAAACCATGACAGTTGGTGCCCACCGTGGGGCAGATGCTCGGTGGTTTGGAGTACCCGAAGGGCTCTCTCCCAGGGATCGTGGGATACGCCGTTGGCAGGATGACTAAGAGTCACTGCGGCAAGCTCTACATCGACGATGCTGGCTGGGGCCCTGAGGCCGACTCAGTCGAGTACGGGCACCGGGTCCCCTTCGGCGGGATTCACGTTTTCATCGGCAAGACTGGTGGATCTAAGCCCGGGCCGGACATCTTCACCAACCTCGTCAAGTCGGCCCGGCGCGCGCAACCCGCCCAGATCCAGCCGGGCCGGATGCACATCCTTGTCGGCTTCACCCAAGGCGCGGAGCTTGAGGAAGGCTCTGTGTCATGAGAAGAAACCTTAATCTGCTCAGAGGATGGATCCTCGAGCGAAGAGGCGGAATCAATCTACCAGCTTCATAACGGCGGGCTTGGGGGCTACTTCGATGGTGACAATATTCTGGAGCCCTATGAGCGGTCGAGCCAAGCCACCATCTTCATGGTAGGCACGGTGTCGGTTTCCAGCAGCACAGCGGCTGGGGCAGCGACTACAGGCGCGGCAGGATCCGGGTGAGCCAGGCCGCCGGCTCAAGTTTTGCTAGATCTGATGAACGAGCTGACAACTCTCATGGGAACCGAGGTCACAACGGAAAATCAAGTAAGCTGTAATACAGAGATCGCAAGGCTGAAGGACCAGATGGCCAGAGCCCAGGAGGAGATCAATGCATTGCAGGCCCAGATGGATGCTGAGTCAGAGCGTCTCAGGGCTGAAGCTTTTCGCCTTAGTCTGGATCAACAAGCCTTAGAGGCAATTTTTTGGATGAGCCATCAGACCCGCCTGCCTGATCAGTATGAGCCTAGAAATCTTTTTAACACGCCGGGGGTAGGACCGAACGTGCCTCTAACCATGACCCGAACGGCGGAAGTGCCTGGGAATAGGGCGGCGACTCAGCATCGGCAGCCAGACCCGCCCCGCAGGAATCAGACCCCACCGCAGCGTTTTTTGACACCACCTGGTCATTATTCTAACCCGGTGGAGAACATGATAGCAGCGGCTGCCAGGCTCAATGCGCTCCCCCTTGCTGAGGGAACACCTTTCGCCGAAGAGGCAAGGAATGCCATTGGGTACTTGCAGACAGCAGTGGCTCAACAGGAGAAGTATACTTACAGTCGGAGTCATGTGCACTCAACCCCCATCCCAAGCCGCAGTTATAGCCGACGCTTGGAGTCTCCGGTGGTCTCTAGCAGTGAGCGACGTCGAAACCCGCCCCGTGATGACCCACCCATTGTCAACGCTCAGGCAATTGTGGATCATGCCAGAGCTCAGCGCGAGGCGGCGGTGGCGGCTTACCAAGACCCGCCCCCGGTAACACCCTCAACTTCGGTGGGAGCCGGAGTCACCTCCAGAGCTATGGGAGTGCCGTGTTTAGCACCGGCTCTGCGGAACGAGCGCCTGCCGAAGGATTTTAAGGGTCCGCACAAAGTGCCTGATTATACAGCTGATCTGCCCCCAGAAGCCTAGATCGAGAGTTATGAACTAGCCATGGAGATGTTAGATGTCAGTGATGCAGTCTGTGCTAAGTACTTCATCATGATGTTGGAAGGACCGGCTCATACATGGTTAAAGGGTTTGCCACCCAATACCATTAATTCTTGGGCCGAGTTGAAAGCAAGGTTCATCAAGAATTTTCAAGGGACGTGCAAGCATCCTATGACGATCGTTGATTTGGATCATTGTGTGCAGCGTGAGGATGAGTCGGCCCATCATTGGGTCCGGCGGGTTTCAACCATTATCCACTCGTCTGACAATATCACGGCGGCTCAGGCGGTTCTAATTCTGGAGAAGAATTGTCACTTTTTGCCCCTTAAGCAGAAGCTTAGACGTCTCAAGCGTTCTTGCCATGATATGGGTGGGCTCATGGCGGCTCTCACTAAATATGCAGATTCGGACAGCATGAAGGATCCTGGGTCTGATGATGAGAAATCGGCTAAGGGTAAGAAGAATGGCAACGGCAAGGGTCAGCAGCAGAATGGGGCAGGAAATAACAATCAAGGCAATGGCGGTAAACGGAAGCATCCAGACGGCGGGTCAGATCTGGTGGCCAATACCAACACTGGGAACAACCATGGCAAGAGCAACGGTAAACCACCTTTCAGCAAAAGCAAGCCTTTCAACATGGAAGCGATGCTTAACGACCCCTGCCCGAAGCATAGTCTTCCCAACAAGCCATCCACTCATGCTTGGAAGGATTGCTATATCATGCGGAAGTTCCGGAACTACAGCCTTAGCCAGCATCACGGTAACGGCAATGGACCGCCCGATGGGTCAGGATCCAGCTCTCATGGGTCAGGCTTTGGTGCAGGCGGCTCAAGCTCTGGTTATCAAGGTCAAGGTAACCATGGAGGTCATAATCAGCAGTCTCGCAATGGTGGTCAGCAGCAAAACAACCAATCAAGGTATCAGAGTAACCCAAAGCAGCTTAATGGAGGCCAGTATCACGTCTTCACAACAAGCCTTGATAAGCGTGATCAGAAAGTGTGCAAGCGGGCAGTTAACGCAGCCATGCCGGCTCTTCCGCAGTACTTAAAGTGGTCTGAGCACACGATATCATGGAGTAGGGAGGATCACCCGCCGCGAGTTGATAACCCGGGGCACTTAGCCCTTGTGGTAGCCCCTCAGGTAGGAGGGCTACATGTTCACCAAGGTGTTGATGGATGGTGGTAGCAGCACCAACATCCTGTACTATGACACTTTCCGTCGGATGAACCTGGTTGACAAGGATCTCAAGCCGTCATCCATAGTTTTTCATGGAGTGGTACCCGGCAAATCAGCTTACCCAGTTGGAAAAATTGCCCTTGAGGTAGCTTTTGGTGATGAGTTCAACTACAGGGTGGAGACCTTATGGTTTGAGGTGATTAAAATCAAGAGCCCATATCATGCTCTGTTTGGACGGCCGGCTTATGCCAAATTCATGTCCCGGCCTTGTTATGTGTACTTGCAGCTCAAGATGCCTGGTCTGAAGGGGACGATTACGGTGCATGGTGATCAGAAGATTGCTCTTGAGTGTGAAGAAGGTGATGCTGCGTATGCGGAGTCAAGTTGTGCTGAGGCAGAGCTCAAGTTTTATGAAGACAATGTTGAACCGGCGGATATGACCCCGTTGAAGAAGCCCAGCACGGAATCTGACCCGCCCCTGAAATTTGTGGCAGAGGATACCAAGTTGGTGGACTTTGTTCCTGGCGACTCATCGCAGCAGTTCACTATCGGGGCCAATATGGACCCCAAATAGGAAAGCGCGCTCATCGAATTCATCCGTGAGAATCGGGACATCTTTGCATGGAAGCCTTCTGACATGCCGGGTGTACCGAGAGAATTTGCTGAGCACCACCTTAATGTGGATCCTAAGTTTAAGCCAGTCAAACAATTTCTCCGTCGTTTTAATGAAGAGCGGCGTAAAGCTATTGGGGAAGAGGTAGCCCGGCTCTTAGCGGCAGGGTTTATCGTGGAGGTTTTTCACCCGGAGTGGTTGGCTAACCCCGTGTTGGTACTTAAGAAGAACGGCACGTGGCGCATGTGTGTAGATTACACAGATCTCAACAAGGCGTGTCCGGTTTATCCATTTGCTCTCCCCCGTATTGACCAGATCATTGATGCAATGGCGGGTTGTGAGAGTTTATGTTTCCTGGACGCTTATTCGGGTTATCATCAGATCAAGATGGCAGTCAAAGACCAAGAGAAGACGTCTTTCATCACGCCTTTTGGAGCTTTCTGCTACGTATCTATGCCTTTTGAACTCAAAAGTGCGCAGGCGACTTATCAACGCTGTGTGCAGAACTGTCTTCATAGTCAAATTGGACGCAATGTTCATGCTCATGTGGATGATATTGTGGTCAAGTCAAGGAAGAAGGAGACTCTGCTTGACGATTTGAAGGAAACTTTTGATAACCTGCGGGTTTACAAGATGATGCTTAATCCGGCTAAGTGTGTTTTTGGTGTACCTACAGGCAAGCTCCTGGGATTTTTGGTCTCAGAGCGGGGCATCGAAGCTAACCCGGATAAAATAAAGGCCATCACCTCATTATCTAAGCCGGCATGCATTAATGACGTCCAGCGCTTGGCGGGTCGTATTGCCGCTTTAAGCCGGTTCATAAGCCGCCTGGGCGAGAAGGCTATTCCTTTGTATCAGATGATGAAGAAGACAGATGATTTTGTCTAGAGTGATGCTGCCAATGATGCGTTTGAGGCACTCAAAAAACAGTTGGTTGAGCCGCCTGTCTTGGCTGCTCCCGTGGAAAAAGAGCCTTTGCTCCTGTACGTGGTGGCTAATAATAAAGTCGTCAGTGCTGCAGTCATTGTGGAGCGCAAGGAGGCAGGCAAAGAGTATCTAGTCCGGCGGCCGGTTTATTACGTCAGTGAGGTTTTGACAGAGTCCAAGCAAAGGTACCCGCATTGGCAAAACTTGGTGTTTGGAGTGTTCATGGCAAATCGCAAATTGAAGCATTATTTCCTTGGACATCCAATCACGGTGGTCAGCTCTGCTCCTTTGGGATATATTATTCAGAATAGAGAAGCCACCGGCAGGATTGCTAAGTGGGCAATTGAGCTTGGACCTCTTAATTTGAGGTATGTACCTCGAACAGCTGTCAAGTCTCAAGCCCTGGTGGATTTTATCAATGACTGGACGGAGTGTCAAGCACCTGAGGAGAAGCCGGATAATACATATTGGACAATCCATTTTGATGGATCCAGACAGTTGGAAGGCTCAGGCGCTGGGGTTGCTTTAACTTCCCCTCGAGGTGACAAATTTTGTTATGTATTAAGGTTAATGTTTCCTTGTACTAACAATGCAGCTGAGTATGAAGCCTTGCTTCATGGGCTTCGTGTGGCCAAAGAAATGAATTTGAGCCAGGTCAGATGTCTCGGCGACTCAGACCTCGTGGCCCAGCAAGTTTCTGGCACATGGGATTCTAAAGATCCTCGTATGGTGGCTTATCGTCATGCGGTTGATGTCATCGCTGGTCATTTCAAGGGCTATCAGGTGGATCATATTGATCATCGAAAGAATGAGGCGGTTGATGCGTTATCAAGACTGGCGTCTCAGCGTAAGCCGGTGCCACCTAATGTGTTTCTGGATGTACTGCATCACTCATCGGTTAAGTTACCTTCTGAGGAGGATCTTGCTATACCTGACCCGGAAGGACAATTGGTGGCGGCTCTTCGTGCTATCCCTGATTGGACGCTGCCTTACCTGGCATATCTGACTCGTGGCGAGTTACCCGAGGACGAAACTTTGGCACGAAAAATCATAAGGCGATCTAAGTCCATGACTATTGTCAATGGCGAGTTGCACAGATGCAGCGTGACTGGTGTTTTTCATCGATGTGTTTCTCCTGAGGAGGGCCGTGAAATTTTATAGGACATATATGCCGGCGATTGTGGTCATCATGCCGGGTCAAAATCCTTGGTGTCCAAAGCCTTTTGGCACGGTTTTTACTGGCTAACAGCTCATGCAGATGCAGAGGAATTGGTTAGCAAATGTGATGGGTGTCAGAAATTTGGACGACGTGCCCATGTGCCGGCTCAAGATTTGCGGATGATTCCAATCACCTAGCCATTTGCGGTCTGGGGGCTGGATTTGGTTGGACCGTTCAAGAGGTCTAAAGATAAGAAGACCCATCTTTTGGTGGCGGTTGATAAATTTACTAAGTGGGTTGAGGCAGAGCCGGTCAGTAAGTGCGACGCAGCAACAGCAGTTCAGTTCGTCAAAAAGCTGATTTTTCGGTTTGGTTACCCTCACAGTATCATTACTGACAATGGTACAAATCTGTCCAAGGGGGCTATGAAAGAGTTCTGCGACAGTGAACACATCCGTCTTGATGTCTCCTCCGTGGCTCATCCACAGTCTAATGGTCAAGCAGAACGTGCTAACCAGGAAATTCGGAGAGGGATAAAACCCCGGCTTATGGTTCCTTTGGAACGAACGTCGGGTTGTTGGGTTGAGGAATTACCTTCTGTTCTTTGGAGCATCAGAACCACCCCCCAACAGATCAACAGGCTACACGCACTTTTGGGGAGGAGACTGCCAGGCCATGGAACAATTCTCATCTTCGGCCTTACTACACTTGAGCCATCGGCTCTCATCAATGTACATACTTCTGTCATTGTATATACCGTTTTTATAATATAATAAAGCCGGCATCCCCATAATTCGGGGCCTCTGCCATTTTCATGCAACAGTTGATGGTGCAAAGAGTTGATTATTCATAAGGTCACTTGGGGGCTTCCAACCCACTGGCTTTAGTTTTCATACCCTCTTGACCGGCTTAAAAGCCATATTTGAGTTAAACCTGTCTGTTTGCAACTTGCTACTCCGCCAGGTGACCCGCCGAACGTTTAACAGTCAATCTTTCTTAAGACCCTGAATTAGTCAAAGTTAAAACGGCGGCTTATGTCACGAGAGAGCCGGCTTACAGAGAGCTAGGATAAACTCACCTATCGGTTGTAGTCTCTCCGCTATGTGGCCCGTTCGTACTCTTAACAGCCAATCTTTTTTAAGACCCTGAACTGGTTAAGGTTAAAATGACGGATTTATGTCACGTGAGAGCCGACTTATGGGATTTCGGGCACTCATGCCTAGCTTCTTTGAAGCAAAAAATTAGAGTTTTTCTCAAAAATATAAACAAGAGTTAATCTCTTTGGGTTGTGCCTTTAAAGCCGCCTAAATTATACCACAAAATATACATGTGTTTTTCTGCTTATTATTTTGCAGGAACATGGGTCATGATAAGGTTCTAAGTTCTTGGTTGATATTTTCTCCTGCTTAGTACTACTCATTGATCTAAGGATTTGGCCATTATGACCCGCCAACGGGCATTAGAAGATATGATTGCATAAAATATGCAGATGATGGATAAAATTTATAACACCAAAAGCTGCCAGAATATGAGTTGTTAAAGCTCCAAACGTGCACGAAGGCACGGCACAGGCAATCAGTTTTAACTACAGCTATTACAAGGCTGTGTAGAGCCCAAAATTGGTGGATTCAAGTTTTTCACAAAAATTATAACCCGGCAGGTCCGCATGCCCGGGTTACCTTCATCTAAGGCCAGCTCCTCGCCTAGCTCGTTGATGGGTCATCCTGCGTCGGGTCTTCGGTCTCCTGGATCTGAAGGTTGTCCACATCCCAGTTGCAATTGATTAAAGCTTCAAATTCGGCTTCGTCATGCAAGATTGGAGACGGGTCAACATCAGGGGCAAAGATGTGCTTACGGCGTTGGGGAGTCAGATCCACCGGCTCAAAAGTAGGCGACCGGATTCGTGCATTGTTGTTGTCATAAGCCGCCTGATAAACCTTCAGGTCAGCTTCTGCAGCTAATTGGCTAGACAATGCTCGAGATGCTCTGAAGCAGCGAGCATAGTCGTCTTGTGTGAATTCTGACCCGTCGGCCTTTAGTTGTGGAAAACCTCCCACCATCTCCTCCGGGTTAAGCTCCGGCGCATACGCCAAAGCCCGGCTCAAAGCAGCTATTGCGCCTTTGCGGGCGGCTGACTTCTTCATTTCTTCAAAATGCTTAGGGATGGTGGAGAGGCACTTCAGCACGTCTTTGATCAACTTGGGAGTCCCCTTTTCACCAAAAACAGCCCTGATGGTGAAGAGGCTTCCAGCATACAGCTGCTCAGTAAATGAATACAAAGCTTTCAGCTTAAGCAAGCTATCATCTAGAAGGTTACGAGTTCGACGGCCTGCAAGCAAGTTCAATGGTATAAGCCGCCGGACGAGTTTTATAAGATTGTTTGAAACGAATACTCATAACATAATCAGCAATGCTTACCAAAGACAGCTTCAGTCATCTAAGATACATGGCGTTTGAGACTGGTCAGCTCTTCAGTAATGGATTTAAGTTGGCTCTCGGCGTCTTCGGCACGTTTGGTCAAGGCGGCTTGATTAGCTTCAGCAGTTTGTTTATATGCCTCAAAGTCCGCCATGATCTTTTCCAGTTCTGTGGACGAGAGCCGCCACTTTGCATCAGCTTCAGTTCGGGCTCTTGTTGCAATGCCAGGTTCTTCCTAAGATCGGCCATACTAGACTCGGCCACATGTAAAGCTTCCTGCACAATATAATTGTCAAAGGTAAGCCGCCAGCACGGTTTATAATGGAATTTGGGGGCACTGAAGAAGGTTGTTACAAGTCTCAAGCAGATTGCAAGCAATATACTTGACACTTGGGGGCTAATGTGTATCAGTTCTTTCAAAGTCTACAGTATAAATAAGACCCGGATCATCTTCATGAAGATAACCCGGCCCTTGGGGGCTACACATTGCTCTTTAAGCCTAAATGATCAGATCTACAGAAAGTTTTGGCTCATTATTTAGATAATGCTCCGACCCTTGGGGGATACACTTGGCATTTTATTTACCATAAATTAAGTGCCGGCTCATTATTTACATAATGACCCGACCCTTGGGGGCTACACGCTGGTTTATTCAAATCTACATCTTACTGAAGACCCGGCTTATCTTCAAGAAAATAAGCCGGCTCTTGGGGGCTATGTAAGGATATATGGAAGGCAAGAAAAGTTGAGTACCTCATATTTTTTCTTCATCATGCCAACTAAGTTGGCCTCCATGTCCCGGCTTGCGGCGAGGCGGCTTAGATAGCCAGAGTGCAGCTCATCAGCGGTAAGTTTCTCTAGATTGGGCAGATCAAGCTTAACCCTCTCCTTCTCAGGCGAAGGCGCCTCATCCTTACTAATGTGCTTGGTCAGCACGTTGGAAGGAGCAGGAGCTATGTAAGCTGTTCCGGTGATGGTAACCTCTTCTTCATGAGGAGTCACATCTTCAGCTGTTGGCAGAAGGCTGGGTGGCTTAGGATCAGCCTCCGGATTAGCTTCGGGAAGCACAATGTCAACATCCGCCGGCTCAGTAGGCTGGGGAGTCTCATCGTGGGCGCCTTGATCAGCTTCAGAGGCTCGACTTGAACTTCAAGAGTACCAAGCTTCGTGTTCTCCGGCTCTAGGACATCCGGACGGGCAGATGAGCTGCTTAATTTCCTCTTCTTAGCTTGGGCTCTGTGAACAAAGATTTCAAGATAAGATTATATGAGGATAAAAAGTTAGTAATCAATATTGGATACAGAAACGAAAATTACCCTGGGTTGATAACAAGAGGTGGCAGCTTGGAAGCGGTTGAGTCGCCAGAGGAAGGAGGAGTATCCTGAAAACAATTAAAGTTGAGCAGTATGATCAGATTTACTACATAAGGTTAGTAGGCAGAAGAAATACAAGCAAAGTTATGAGTTACCTCGTTACGGCGTTTTCGCGGAGCCGGAGCATTAGGTAAGCCAGCCACTAGATCTTCGGAGCTGCCGCTCCGGGTCTTACGCCTGGAGTCGTGTTGCTGCTTCTTCAAAAGAAAGTTGGGATCCAAGTGAGCAAGGGGGTGTGAAAACTTTACTTTTCGGATGACCTGCCGTAATTTCTCTCTTGGCAAAGGTTCCGAGTCGGAGGAGATGGTAGTTACCTCTGCTGCGCTGGCTTGGCTTGTCTCCGCGTCACCCTGAGAGGAGTCAGCGTTAATAAGTTGCATGAAAAGAAGGCCAAAAGAGTCAAGTTCTACCTCCGAGTCATCCAGCTCAAGCAGCTCATTAGCTGTCGGTTTCTTCTTACGAGCCGGAGCCCGGGTCTTGGTCGCTTTTGTCTTTTTCTTCGAAGTAGAGGATGTGTTTAGTCTCTTCTTCCAGAAGGGGGAGTCAGCCTGCATATATAAATGCATTTGCAGAAAGGTTAAATAAGGTAAAGTGTGGAATCTAAAGGAAAAGAGTGAAAGGTTAAAGTAAGGTCTTACTTCAGGAGCTGGGTTGAGAGCATAAAAGGGGCTTAACCCCGTCTTGTTGCAAACTTCTTGAGGCTCTCCCAGCAGTGATTTGACGATTGCATTGAGGTCCTTATCTGTCAGTGGTGTCTGGTTGAAGCGATGAGGGTCGTTCACCTCACCAGTGTATTCACACATTAAGCCGCCGCGCCGGCTTAATGGTAAGATTCTCCAGGAAACCTAGCAACGGGTTAGATCAACGCCAGTCAGCCCATTAGCCAATAAGGCTCTAATATTTGAAAATGTTGGAGCGTATTGGGCGCGCTCTATGGCAGACAGACGGTCTGGAAGCTCGGTGGTGGTGCAGAGCCGGTAGGGACGATTACCCGGCAGTGGATTCTCTCCGGTCGGAGAAGTGTCTTTGCAATAAAACCAAGTATGATTCCAGTCCTTGGGGTGGCTAGGCAGAGTCGTCGAGGGAAAGGAAACATCTCTCCGTCTCTGAATGGAAACACCACCAAGTGCAAGGCTGGGCCCATCAGCAATCTCTGTCTGGCGGTTGATGTAGAAGAAATCTCTGAAGAGGTCGATGGACGGCTCTTCTTGTAGATATGCTTCATAGAAAATTTGAAACTGGCACAAATTGGTAACAGAGTTGGGGCCAATGTCTTGAGGCTGCAGCTTGTAGAAATGCAGGTCGTCCCGGAAAAACTTTGATCCGGGCGGTGAGAAGCAACGGAGAAGATGGTCTGTGAAGACGATAACTTCCCCATCCTTGGGTTCGGGAGTGATTTCAGTGCCTGGAACCCGCCAATGAATGACGTCTTGAGCCAGCAAAACCCCCATGACCACGAAATCATTGAGAATCTCCTCAGTAACTGATACGTCTCCATCGTATCTATAATTTTTGCTTGTTCCATGTTGTTATATTATCATTCTTGGATGTTTTACAATCATTTTATTACAACTTTATATCATGTTTTGGGACTAACCTATTGACATAGTACCAAAGTGCCAGTTGTTGTTTTTGCTTGTTTTTTACTTCGCAGGAAATCAGTACCAAACAGAGATGAAACGCTGCGGGGATTTTTGTGGATTTTTTACGGACCAAAAGAAACCAGATGGGCCAAAGAACACCAGAAGAGGGGGGCCAGGGTGGCCAGCACCCACCAGGGCGCGCCAGAGGCCCCCTGGCGCGGCCTGATGGGTGCTGGGCACCCCCTCAACCGACTATCGTGCCTATAAATTTCCTGGAAATCCAAAAACCCTAGGGGAGTCGACGAAACACAATTCCAGCCGCCGCAAGTTCTAGAACCGCGAGATCCAATGTAAACACCATCACGGAGGGGTCCATCTTCCTTATAGGTGCCTCTCCGATGATGCGTGAGTAGTCCGCCATAGACCTACGGATCCGTAGGCAGTAGATAGATGGCTTCTTCTCTCTCTATCTTATGATTCTCAATACAATGGTCTCTTGGAGATCTATTTGATGTAAACTTTTGCGGTGTGTTTGTTGGGATCCGATGAATTTTGAGTTCATGATCAGTTTCTATCCATGAATATTATTTGAGTCTTCTTTGATGTCTTATATGCATGATTAATTATAGCCTCGTATTTCTTCTTCGAATCTTTGGTTTAGTTAGGCCGACTAGATCGATTTTTCTTGCCATGGGAAGAGGTGCTTTGTGATGGGTTCGATCTTGCGGTGTTCTTTCCCAGTGACAGAAGGGGCAGCAAGACACGCATGTATCGTTGCTATTAAGGATAACATGTTGGAAATATGCCCTAGAGGCAATAATAAATTGGTTATTATTATATTTCCTTGTTCATGATAATCGTTTATTATCCATGCTATAATTGTATTGATTGGAAACTCAAATACATGTGTGGGTACATAGACAACACTGTGTCCCTAGTAAGCCTCTAGTTGACTAGCTCGTTGATCAAAGATGGTTAAGGTTTCCTAGCCATTGACATGAGATGTCATTTGATAACGGGATCACATCATTAGGAGAATGATGTGATGGACAAGACCCAAACTGTAAACGTAGCATTTGATCGTGTCAGTTTATTGCTATTGTTTTCTGCATGTCAAGTATCTGTTCCTTTGACCATGAGATCATGCAACTCACTAACACCGGAGGAATACCTTGTGTGTATCAAACGTCGCAACGTAACTGGGTGACTATAAAGGTGCTCTACAGGTATCTCCGAGGGTGTCTGTTGGGTTGGCATGGATCAAGACTGGGATTTGTTACTCCGTATGACGGAGAGGTATCTCAGGGCCCACTCGGTAATACAACATCACAATGAGCCTTGCAAGCAATGTGACTAAAGTGTTAGCCACGAGATCTTGTATTACGGAACGAGTAAAGAGACTTGCCGGTAACGAGATTGAACTAGGTATAGTGATACCGACGATCGAATCTCGGGCAAGTAACATACCGAAGAACAAAGGGAACAGCATACGGGATTAACTTAATCCTTGACATAGAGGTTCGACCGATAAAGATCTTCGTAGAATATGTAGGAGCCAATATGGGCATCCAGGTCCCGCTATTGGTTATTGGCCGTAGAGGTGTCTCGGTCATGTCTACATAGTTCTCGAACCCGCAGGGTCTACACACTTAACGTTTGGTGACGATTAGTATAATTGAGTTATTATGTTGGTGACCGAAAGTTGTTCGGAAGTCTCGGATAAGATCCCGGACATGACGAGGATCTCCGGAATAGTCCGGAGGTAAAGATTGATATATGTGATAATAGTGTTTTGATCTCTGGAAGGGTTCCGAAGTTCACCGAAAGAGGTTCCGGATGTTTACCGAAGTGTTCGGGTGCAGCAACACTTTATATGAGCCAAAGGGATAAAGCCCACAAGGTATTGGAAAGTGCAAAAGTAGTTTTGCTGCCGCGTAAGCGGTACTACCGCTTGTTGAAGCGGTACTACCGCCCGAGCGGTACTACCGCTTGTGTGAAGCGGTACTACCGCCCAAGCGGTACTACCGCTTGTGTGAAGCGGTACTACCGCTTGTGCGCGGCTGTGCACGTTTCGGCAGGGATCCGAGTTGGACTCTTTCCCTGCGGGCCAAACCGACCTTGTGCGGGCAAAACCGACCCGGAGGAGGCTTTTACTCCAAGTTTAGACCCCAAGGCTCAACATATAAATAGAGGGGCAGGGCTAGCACACGGGACACATCAAGATTTCCCCAAGCCGTGTGCGGCAACCCTAACCCTTTAGTTCCTCCGTCATAATCTCCGTAGCGCTTGGCGAAGCCCTGCAGAGATTGTTCCTCACCACCATCACCACGCCGTCGTGCTGCTGGAACTCAACCACTACTTCACCATCGCTCGCTGGATCGAGGAGGTGAAGGCGTCATCAAGCCGTACGTGTGTTGAACGCGGAGGTGCCGTCCGTTCGGCACTAGATCGGAAGGATCGTGATTGGATCGCGGGACGCTCGGCGATTTGGATCGCGAAGACGTTCGACTACATCAACCGCGTTTATTAACGCTTCCGCTTAGCGATCTACAAGGGTATGTAGATTCACTCTCCCTCTCGTAGATGCTCATCACCATGGATAGATCTTATGTGTGCGTAGGAAAATTTTTGTTTCCCATGCAACGTTCCCCAACAGTGGCATCATGAGCTAGGTCTATGCGTAGATGAGATCTCGAGTAGAACACAAACGAGTTGTGGGCGTGGGTGTATACATATTGCTTGCCGTTACTAGTTGATATTTGATTCGGCGGTACTGTGAGATGAAGCGGCCCGGACCGACATTACGCGTACACTTACGCGAGACAGGTTCCTTCAACTAACATGTAACTTCGTTGCATAAAGATGGCTAGCGGGTGTCTGTCTCTCTCACTTTAGTTGAATCGATTTCAATGAAGAGGGTTCTTTTAGAAGATCAAAAAGCAATCACTACACCACGTTGTGGTTTTGCGTAGGTAAGAACGGTTCTTGCAAACCCATAGCAGCCACGTAAAATTTGCAACAACAATTAGAGGACGTCTAACTTGTTTTTGCAGGGTATGTTGTGATGTGATATGGCCAATTACATGATGAGATATATGTGATGTATGAGATGATCATGTGTTGTATAGAATATCACGACTTGCATGTCGATGAATACGGCAACTGGCAGGAGCCATAGAGTTGTCTTTAATTATTGTATGACCTGCGTGTCAATCATTAAGCGCTATGTAATGCTTTACTTTATCGCTAAACGTTAGCAATAGTCATGGAAGCAACAGTCGGCGCGACAACCTTATGGCGACACGTTGATGGAGATCAAGATGATGGAGATCATGGTGTCATGCCGGTGACGATGGAGATCATGCCGGTGCTTTGTAGATGGAGATCAAAAGCACAAGTTCATGGCCATATCATGTCACTTATGATTTGCATGTGATGTTAATCCTTTTATGCATCTTATTTTGCTTAGGACGACGGTAGCATTATAAGGTGATCCCTCACTTAAATTTCAAGATAAAATTGTGTTCTCCCCAAGTGTGCACCGTTGCGAAAGTTCGTCGTTTCGAGACACGCCGTGACGATCGGGTGTGATAGACTCTACGTTCGCATACAACGGGTGTAAGCCATGTTACACGTGCGGAACACTCGGGTTAAACTTGACGAGCCTAGCATGTACAGACATGGCCTCGGAACACAAGAGACCGAAAGGTCGAACATGAGTCATATAGTAGATATGATCAACATGAAGATGTTCACCATTGAAACCACCTCAACTCACGTGATGATCGGACTTGAGTTGGTGGATTTGGATCATGTTACACTCGAATGACCGGAGGGATGTCAATTTGAGTGGGAGTTTTTAAGTAATATGATTAACTAAACTCATTATCTAGAACAATAGTCTAAGTTGTCTTTGCTATATTTATGTTGTAGATCATGGCTCGCGCAGTAGCACCCCTGAATTTTAATGCGTTCCTAGAGAAAGCTAAGTTGAAAGATGATGGAAGTAACTTTGTGGACTGGGCCCGTAATCTAAGGATTATCCTTACGGCTTCCCAGAAGGCTTATGTCCTTGATGCACCGCTTGGTGATCCACCCGCTCCAGTTGAGTCTCTAGACGTTGTGAACGCCTGGCAGGCTCGTTCTGATGATTACTCAATAGTTCAATGTGCAATGTTGTATGGCTTAGAACCGGGACTTCAAAGACGTTTTGAACGTCATGGAGCATATGAGATGTTCCAGGAGTTGAAGTTTATCTTTCAGAAGAATGCCCGGATCGAGAGATATGAGATCTCCGATAAGTTCTATGCTTGCAAGATGGAGGAGAACGGGTCTATCAGTGATCACGTGCTCAGAATGTCTGGGTACTCCACCCGTCTGGCTGAGTTAGGGATGCCCCTTCCACCAGAGGCTATCACTGACAGAGTTCTTCAATCATTGCCACCTAGCTACAAGAGCTTCGTGTTGAACTATAACATGCACGGGATGAACAAGTCAGTCGCCGAGCTGTTTGCGATGCTGAAAGTCGCTGAGTCTGAAATTCAGAAGGAGCATCAAGTGTTGATGGTCAATAAAACCACTAGTTTCAAGAAAAATGGCAAGGGTAAGAAGGGTAACTCCAAGAAGAGTGGCAAAGCAGTTGCTCCTCTCGTGAAGAAACCCAAGGCTGGACCCAAACCAGAAACTGTGTGTTTTCATTGCAAGGGAACTGGACACTGGAAGCGGAATTGCCCCAAGTATTTGGCTGACAAGAAGGCGGCCAACAACAAACAAGGTATATATGATATACATGTTATTGATGTGTACCTTACCAACTCTCGTTGTAGTGCCTGGGTATTTGATACCGGTGCGGTTGCTCATATTTGCAACTCAAAACAGGAACTGCGGAATAGACGGAGGCTGGCAAAGGACGAAGTGACGATACGCGTGGGAAATGGTTCCAAGGTTGATGTGATCGCCGTCGGCACGCTCGCTCTTCGATTACCGTCGGGATTAGTGATGAACCTAAATAAGTGTTATTTGGTGCCTGCGTTAAGCATGAACATTATATCTGGATCTTGTTTATTGCGAGACGGTTACTCATTTAAATCAGAGAATAATGGTTGTTCTATTTATATGAGTAATATCTTTTATGGTCATGCACCCAATGTGAGGGGTTTATTCTTATTGAATCTCGATAGTAATAATACACATGTTCATAACATTGATGCCAAAAGATGAAGAATTGATAATGATAATACCACTTTCTTGTGGCACTGCCGTTTAGGTCATATTGGCGTAAAACGCATGAGGAAGCTCCATGCTGATGGACTTTTGGAGTCACTTGATTTTGAATCACTTGACACATGTGAGCCATGCCTCATGGGCAAGATGACTAAAACTCCGTTCTCTGGAACAATGGAACGGGCAAGTGACTTATTGGAAATCATACATACTGATGTGTGCGGTCCGATGAGTATTGAGGCGCGCGGTGGTTATCGTTACTTTCTCACCTTCACTGATGACTTAAGTAGATATGGGTATATTTACTTAATGAAACACAAGTCTGAAACATTTGAAAAGTTCAAACAATTTCAGAGTGAAGTTGAGAATCATCGTAACAAGAAGATTAAATTCCTACGATCTGATCGAGGAGGAGAATATCTGAGTTATGAGTTTGGCAGTCACTTAAGACAGTGTGGAATTGTTTCACAATTGACACCGCCTGGAACACCACAGCGTAATGGTGTGTCCGAACGTCGTAATCGAACCTTATTAGATATGGTGCGATCTATGATGTCTCTTGCCGATTTGCCACTATCGTTTTGGGGTTATGCATTAGAGACAGCTGCATTCACTTTAAATAGGGCACCATCGAAATCCGTTGAGACGACGCCATATGAACTTTGGTTTGGCAAGAAGCCAAAGCTGTCGTTTCTTAAAGTTTGGGGATGTGATGCTTATGTCAAAAAGCTTCAGCCTGAAAAGCTGGAACCCAAAGCGGAGAAATGCGTCTTCATAGGATACCCAAAAGAGACAATTGGGTATACCTTCTACCTCAGATCCGAGGGCAAAGTGTTTGTCGCTAAAAACGGAACATTTCTTGAGAAAGAGTTTCTCTCGAAAGAATTGAGTGGGAGGAAGATAGAACTTGATGAGGTTGTTGAACCTTTACTTCAACCTGAGAGTAGCGCAGCGCAGAAAGTTGTTTCTGTGGTGCCTACATTAGCTGAAGAGGAAGTTAATGATGATGATCATGAAGCTTTGGATCAAGTTGCTATCGAACCTCGTAGGTCGACAAGGACGCGTACTGCTCCTGAGTGGTACGGCAACCCTGTCTTAGAGGTCATGTTGTTAAACAACGATGAACCTACGAGCTATGGAGAAGCGATGATGGGCCCGGATTCCGAGAAGTGGTTAGAGGCCATGAAATCCGAGATGGGATCCATGTATGAAAACAAAGTATGGACTTTGGAAGTATTACCTGAAGGGCGTAAGGCCATTCAGAACAAATGGATCTTTAAGAGGAAGACGGACGCGGACGGTAATGTCACCGTCTATAAAGCTCGACTTGTGGCAAAGGGTTTTTCACAAGTTCAAGGAGTTGACTACGATGAGACCTTCTCACCCGTAGCGATGCTTAAGTCCGTCAGAATCATGTTAGCAATAGCTGCCTTTTTCGATTATGAAATTTGGCAGATGGATGTCAAAACAGCGTTCCTTAACGGTTACCTTAAGGAAGAGTTGTATATGATGCAACCAGAAGGTTTTGTCGATCCAGAGAATGCTGACAAAGTTTGCAAACTCCAGCGATCCATTTATGGACTGGTGCAAGCATCTCGGAGTTGGAGTCTTCGCTTTGATGAAGTGATCAAAGCGTTCGAGTTTATACAAGTTTACGGAGAAGCTTGTATTTACAAGAAAGTGAGTGGGAGCTCTATAGCGTTTCTAATATTATATGTGGATGACATATTGCTGATTGGAAACAATATAGAAATGCTGGAAAGCGTAAAGGAATATTTGAACAAGAGTTTTTCAATGAAAGGACCTAGGAGAAGCTGCTTTCATATTAGGCATCAAGATCTATAGAGATAGATCGAGACGCTTAATAGGACTTTCACAAAGCACATACCTTGACAAAGTTTTGAAGAAGTTCAAAATGGATCAGTCCAAGAAGGGGTTCTTGCCTGTATTGCAAGGTGTGAAGTTGAGTAAAACTCAATGCCCAGTGACTGCAGAAGATAGAGAAAAGATGAGTGTCATCCCCTATGCTTCAGCCATAGGCTCTATCATGTATGCAATGCTGTGCACAAGACCCGATGTCAGCCTTGCCATAAGTATGGTCGGAAGGTTTCAAAGTGATCCAGGAATGGAACACTGGACGGCGGTCAAGAATATCCTGAAGTACCTGAAAAGGACTAAGGACATGTTTCTCGTTTATGGAGGTGATCAAGAGCTCGTCGTAAAGGGTTACGTCGATGCAAGCTTTGACACTGATCCGGATGACTCTAAGTCGCAAACCGGATACGTATTTATTCTTAATGGGGGTGCGGTTAGCTGGTGCAGTTCCAAGCAAAGCGTGGTAGCAGATTCTACATGCGAAGCGGAGTACATCGCTGCCTCGGAGGCGGCGAAGGAAGGTGTCTGGATGAAGGAGTTCATGACAGATCTTGGAGTAGTGCCTAGTGCGCTTAACCCAATGACTCTGTTTTGTGATAACACTGGTGCCATTGCTCTAGCCAAGGAACCAAGATTTCACAAGAGGACCAGACACATAAAACGACGTTTCAATTCCATCCGCGATTACATCAAGGAGGACGACATAAATATTTGCAAAGTACACACGGATCTAAATGTTGCAGATCCGATGACTAAACCTCTTCCAAGGGCTAAACATGAACAACACCAGAACTGCATGGGTGTTCGATTCATTACAATGTAAATCACATAGTGATGTGAACTAGATTATTGACTCTAGTGCAAGTGGGAGACTGTTGGAAATATGCCCTAGAGGCAATAATAAATTGGTTATTATTATATTTCCTTGTTCATGATAATCGTTTATTATCCATGCTATAATTGTATTGATTGGAAACTCAAATACATGTGTGGGTACATAGACAACACTGTGTCCCTAGTAAGCCTCTAGTTGACTAGCTCGTTGATCAAAGATGGTTAAGGTTTCCTAGCCATTGACATGAGATGTCATTTGATAACGGGATCACATCATTAGGAGAATGATGTGATGGACAAGACCCAAACTGTAAACGTAGCATTTGATCGTGTCAGTTTATTGCTATTGTTTTCTGCATGTCAAGTATCTGTTCCTTTGACCATGAGATCATGCAACTCACTAACACCGGAGGAATACCTTGTGTGTATCAAACGTCGCAACGTAACTGGGTGACTATAAAGGTGCTCTACAGGTATCTCCGAGGGTGTCTGTTGGGTTGGCATGGATCAAGACTGGGATTTGTTACTCCGTATGACGGAGAGGTATCTCAGGGCCCACTCGGTAATACAACATCACAATGAGCCTTGCAAGCAATGTGACTAAAGTGTTAGCCACGAGATCTTGTATTACGGAACGAGTAAAGAGACTTGCCGGTAACGAGATTGAACTAGGTATAGTGATACCGACGATCGAATCTCGGGCAAGTAACATACCGAAGAACAAAGGGAACAGCATACGGGATTAACTGAATCCTTGACATAGAGGTTCGACCGATAAAGATCTTCGTAGAATATGTAGGAGCCAATATGGGCATCCAGGTCCCGCTATTGGTTATTGGCCGTAGAGGTGTCTCGGTCATGTCTACATAGTTCTCGAACCCGCAGGGTCTACACACTTAACGTTTGGTGACGATTAGTATAATTGAGTTATTATGTTGGTGACCGAAAGTTGTTCGGAAGTCTCGGATAAGATCCCGGACATGACGAGGATCTCCGGAATAGTCCGGAGGTAAAGATTGATATATGTGATAATAGTGTTTTGATCTCTGGAAGGGTTCCGAAGTTCACCGGAAGAGGTTCCGGATGTTTACCGAAGTGTTCGGGTGCAGCAACACTTTATATGAGCCAAAGGGATAAAGCCCACAAGGTATTGGAAAGTGCAAAAGTAGTTTTGCTGCCGCGTAAGCGGTACTACCGCTTGTTGAAGCGGTACTACCGCCCGAGCGGTACTACCGCTTGTGTGAAGCGGTACTACCGCCCAAGCGGTACTACCGCTTGTGTGAAGCGGTACTACCGCTTGTGCGCGGCTGTGCACGTTTCGGCAGGGATCCGAGTTGGACTCTTTCCCTGCGGGCCAAACCGACCTTGTGCGGGCAAAACCGACCCGGAGGAGGCTTTTACTCCAAGTTTAGACCCCAAGGCTCAACATATAAATAGAGGGGTAGGGCTAGCACACGGGACACATCAAGATTTCCCCAAGCCGTGTGCGGCAACCCTAACCCTCTAGTTCCTCCGTCATAATCTCCGTAGCGCTTGGCGAAGCCCTGCAGAGATTGTTCCTCACCACCATCACCACGCCGTCGTGCTGCTGGAACTCAACCACTACTTCACCATCGCTCGCTGGATCGAGGAGGTGAAGGCGTCATCAAGCCGTACGTGTGTTGAACGCGGAGGTGCCGTCCGTTCGGCACTAGATCGGAAGGATCGTGATTGGATCGCGGGACGCTCGGCGATTTGGATCGCGAAGACGTTCGACTACATCAACCGCGTTTATTAACGCTTCCGCTTAGCGATCTACAAGGGTATGTAGATTCACTCTCCCTCTCGTAGATGCTCATCACCATGGATAGATCTTATGTGTGCGTAGGAAAATTTTTGTTTCCCATGCAACGTTCCCCAACATAACAAGATGGGGTCTATTCCTACATGAATAGATCTTGTCTACATCATGTCATCGTTCTTATTGCATTACTCTGTTTTTCCATGAACTTAATACACTAGATGCATGCTGGATAGCGGTCGATGTGTGGAGTAATAGAGGTAGATGCAGGCAGGAATCGGTCTATCTATCTTGGACGTGATGCCTATATAATGATCATCGCCTTGGATATCGTCATGACTATTCGATTTTCTACCAATTGCCCAACAGTAATTTGTTCACCCACCGTGCGCTATACTCATGAGAGAAGCCACTAGTGAACCCTACGGCCCCCGGGTCTACTTTTCCTATCATATTGCTTTCCGATCTACGTTTTTTGCACTCTTTGTTTTCAGATCTACAAAACCAAAAACCCAAAAACATATTGCTGCATATTTACTCTTTTTATTTGTGTTCTTGAGAGATCTATCTCTCCTATCTATCACTACCTAATCTATCTTATTACCGTAGAGAGATTGACAACCTCTCTTTCGCGTCGGGTTGCAAGTATTTGTTGTTTGTGTGCAGGTGCTGCTTATTGTGTGGTGGTGATCCTCCTACTGGTTCAATAACCTTGGTTTCATAACTGAGGGAAATACTTACCGTCGCTGTGCTGCATCATCCCTTCCTCTTTGGGGAAATACCGACGTAGTCCAAGCCACGTCAGTAACCCCGGAGCCTACCCAGTCGCAAGAGGCGGGGGCTTTATCCATGACGGCGGGTTGAACACTGTGGAAGGACATGGATACGCGGCGGATTAAGAATGCTACATGGTTAAAACAAATACGACTCTAAGATGGTGACGCTACTTGGCGGGTCATTTTTAAGCTATGAGCCGCCGCCAACCACAGGTATGAAGCGGATTATGTCTTGCCAGGGAGATCTGGCAGCAGGATGGTGGGTCAAATTGACAGTAAAATGTTGAAAATATTGCTAAGTGTGGACAAAAAAGTTCCACCAACTACGGTTGCAGCTACAAGATCTACGGACAAAGATAAAAGGAAAGCATTTCCTAAACCTAAAAACGTACCGAGAAGGAACGACAGTTCATATACAAATTCCAATGAAGGAACGATCTATACTGGATATGGAATACATGTTAAGAGAAGCGCCGCGCGATTTAACCATCGTTCCAGAGCCTAAAGGTATTTCCTTTCCAATAAATGATGAACAATCCGATGAACGGCGGCGAGCTCGGAAGGAAAACCCGACGAACTAATGCGGATCTAAGAGGGAAGAAGATGGAACCTGGAGGATGCAGAAGGTGCGGGCGCGCGCCGGCGAGTTCTGGACACAGTCAGGGCGATGCAGCAGCCTTGTTGACGACGACGGCGAGGTCCGGACGGCGCGGTGGAGCTTCAGTCGCACGAGTGTTGGGAGGAAGAAGAAGAGAGAAGCGGCGGCGGGGGAAAAGTGAAAAGAATGGGACCCCCCACGCCTATTTATAAGGAGGAGATGGAACAACAACAGTCTGGCACGGGAATCGAGGAGACAAAATGATGATTGACCAAGAAAACGCCTCGATTCTTGGGTTGACCAGTTAATGCAAAGATCCGTTGTGACATCATTAAAATCTTTTTGGATTTACCGGATGACGTCATCCTTTTCACATGGCGGGTCACGATGATTCATTCCGGATCAAGTGATTATGAAGAACAGAAGACTCGCCAACCAGAAGACTTGAAGATTGACATGAACAGGTTCAAATCAATCTGGGGCCTAAAGTTGGGGATATAACCCCATGGTGAGACCCGCCCAGGAGGGGCCGGGTTAGGAAATTGGCGGCTTAAGTGGCAAGGCCTTAAGCGGGATGCAAGACTGAGACGAGCCTGTTGATAAGTTACCAGATGGGCCGGGCAGAGGCCCGGGGTCGTAAGGCAGTGTATGACCCGGAGGTATAAGCCGCCGGGAGATGACTTGCCGGATAGGGCAAGGAGATTTAGAGATAAGGTCGGTTACTAGATGTAACCCGGCCCGAACTCTTGTAAGCCCAGGGCCTCGACCTGTGTATATAAAGGCGGGTTCCCTGGGCAGCTTAGGGTACGAAACCTTTGATCGAGTGCTAGGTCAAGCGAATTCCACTTCCTTGTAATCGACACCCAATCAATACAACTCAAAGCAGGACGTAGGCTATTACCTCCTTCGAGAGATGCCGAACCTGGGTAAACCTGTGTCTTTCGTCCCGATCAACCCCTTCGAGTTAACCGCCGTAGCGATGGCTTCACCCCTAAGTCCTTGCACTAGGACATCTGTCGTGATAAAACCACGACAGGTCTCCTCACAAACTATAGCCATCCCATCATTGGACTTTTCCTGAAATATACTTAGTGGAAACATGAGTCCTATGAAATATATGTTGTTATTAATTACCAAAACCACCAAGGGAGCAAATGTGCTTTCAGGTAGCCAAGGTCATGTAAGTTACACCAAGACAGAACCTCTCTGAAGTTTCTCATGTATGTTTTAGAGCGTTTTGCAGCAGAGAAATGTTCCCCTTGCCACATAGTTTCGTTGAAGTCCCCAATCATCATCCAAGGCTCACTTGATTTAATTTTTATTCTCTCAAGCAAGGTCCACATGTGGTGTCTTTCATGAGCTCTAGGCTCTCCATACACAAAAGTACCCCGCCATAAGGGGCCATGGGGATCATTACGCACCTGAACATCGATGTACCTCGGACCATATGAGAGCATCTTTATTTCAACGCTATCGTCCCAAAACAAGGCGATGCCAACACCCTTACCCACCCCATCATGGGTGATACAATGCTTTAGACCTATTCTCCATCTTATTTTCTTGACGCTCTCCCCGCACTACCGTGTTTCTGATATAAACACGACAGAGGGGCGGTAGGTGTGCACTTGGCACACAAGTTCCCGAACTGTACCGGGGTGGCCCAAGCCCCCGATAGTTCCAGCAGAGGATCGTCATTCCTCCTGACGGGCGCTCGCCATGGCACCCGTCAGTTCCCCGGTAGCCCTACACCGATTGCTTCCCTACCTCCTTTCTCTCCTGATTCACTCTCAAGCACTTTCCTCTAAGGCCCCTTCTGTTTCTTATACATGTCCCTGTTCTCCCCCTCATTGTTGTCTACCCCTGGGTTATGAACTAGTGTGGTGTGATCTGCCCTCTTCCCAAGGACCGAGTCGGTCTTTGTCTTGGCCTTCCCTCCACTGTTCTGCTGGATGAACTTCTTGCTCTTGTTGTTCTCTGTCTTGGCCGCCTTGTTGCCAATGGCCTGGTGTTCACCGCCTCCTCCAGGTGTGTCTTTACTGTCTGCAGCCACGCCATCCCCCTGTATGAGCCCCATCCCAGGCCTCTCTCTGTTGGCCCCCACCCCTGACATGGATCTCGCGGCTTGGGTTGGCGTGCATGTCCCATCCACGCTGGCCAAGGTACAGGTTGGTGTAGCAACCTTGGCCAACGCAGGGGCTGGCTCGTCAGCAGGAAGCATTTTGAGTTTCTGCATCCTTGGCCCGTGACTCACCTTGAGAGCACTAACCGCGGCGATCGCGGCTTGAATTGTAGGATCTTGCAGAATCTCGTCCGGGACCCTCCCGTACCTTGTCATCTCCTGGGACTAGATGCTACCATCTCCATCTTGATCTCTTCCGCGCTTCTCCCATGCCAACTTCGCCGGAGCAGTCCAGGCTTCAACAAACACCTCTGACCCGAAGTGTAGGAAGCGTCTTGCGCTACATGCATCCGGCGCCACAAAGCCACCCTTGTTGTCGTGGTTTTAACACGGCAGATGTCCGAAGACTTTGGTTCGTGGCCAGCGCCATGGTAGTGGACTCAAAGGGGTTGATCGGGACGAAGGACACGAGTTTACCCAGGTTCGGCCCCTCCGATGGAGGTAAAAGCCTACGTCCTGCTTGTGTTGTATTAATTGGAGTATCGATTACAAGGGAGCGGATTGCTTGACCTAGTTCTCGGTAGCTTGGTTTCTTGTCTACGCCGCCCCGGGGTCTAGCCTTTATATAGGAGGTCAAGGCCCCGGGTTACACGAGTCTCAAACCGACTCACACAACGTGTCCTACTCTGTCTCTAAGCTGCCGTCCCATCTTGGGTAAGCCGCCACCGGGCGGCTTGGCCACCCGGGTCATCATGCTATCTTCCGTCTCTGGGCCTCCGTCTTGGCCCGTCTGGCAAGCCGCCACGCAGCCTGGCCTTAATCTTTCGGCCCACCTTATAGGTCTTGGGCTTATGAGCCGCCTGGTGTGACCCGGCCCCGCCTGGGCGGGTCTTATCACGGGGTTGATTTGAGCCAGCTCATGTCAATCTTCAACTTACTTGGCGGCGAGTCTTCATACATCTATTATCTTGGAAAGGCAATTTATAACCCGCCATGACGTCATATCGAATATTCGGAAAAGATTCCATGACGTTCGCAACGGATCTTTCTCACTGAAGGGTCATCCCGAAAATCGAGGCGCCACGTTCGGTCCATCTTTACTGTGCTTCCCCAATTTTCGCGCGCACTATTGCCCTTCCCCTTATAAATAGGGACACGTGTGCCCCCTCTCCTTTCTTCTCCTGTCGCTGTCGTCTTCCTCCTCGCTCGAAGCCTCCTCTCTCCAGAGCTCCGCCGCCGTGGACTGACCTCCTCCGTCAACTCCATCGCCAGCCGCTGCATCAACTTGAATCGAACCAAAGTTTCGCCGGCGCTTCCGCATCCAGGAGGTAACCTCCCCCGGCCCTTGTTGAATCTATGTTCATCCCCATTAGGGTTCCAAGTTCTTCGCTGTTCTTGAAAGTTCGTCGCTGTTCATCAGCATCCATCGTGGCATCGAGCACCACTCCATGCCCCATAATACTGCCCATCTGTTGCGGGTATTCCTCCGAGGCCAATGCCCCTTTGTTTTAAGTCCATATAGCACTTATCTCTGCGGGTAGATTGATCTGTTCTCCCGCTGTTATTTTTAGGTCATAAATATTTTTATTTTTCCTTCGCCTGTAGATCTTGCTGCCGTAGCGTTTTTATACAAAATCTGTTTATCCGCACTTAGTCGTTTTCTTTCCAATACTGCCTTGTTTCCGTAACTCGCCATTGCCTTGGCGGCTCTCCGCCAATTACTCTGGCGGCTTAACTCTTTCATTGTTATGCTGACCATAGCTGCCTTACACAGCAAGTGTTCTTCTAACCCGCCATACTTTCTATCTTCGTAGCATAACCCGCCGTCATGTCAAGGGCTCCATCATCCTGTGACTGGGTCAGCTCTGGAGTTACTGAAGAGCTCCTGCTTAACTTTGTTGAATCCGGCATGCTGCCGGCTAAGAATGTGATACTCTGGCGGGCCCCAGGACTTGAGAAGAGGCCTGAGCCCAAAGAAGGGGAAATTGTCATATTTACTGATCATATTCTCCGTGGGTTCTGCCCTCCGGGGTCAAAATTCTTTTGAGACGTCCTTCACTTCTTCAAGATTCATCCCCAGGACATAGGCCCAAATTCAGTCACCAACCTTTGTCAGTTCCAAGTCTTAAGTGAAGTCTATCTGCAAGAAGAGCCGTCTGTTGACCTCTTCTACGACTATCACTATGCAAACCGCCAAACTGAAATGGCGGCTGGGCCCAGTCTGGAGCTTGGTGGTATTACAATCCAGAGACGGAGAGACCTGCCATACCCCTCAGCTACCTTGCCAAGTCATCCCAAAGACTGGAATAAAACCTGGTTTTATTGTAAGGACACCTCTCCTGAAGGTGAGAATCCCCTGCCGAGTTACCGTCCAACCCGGCTCTGCTTTACAAATGACAACCCACTTCCAGCACGGATGACTGCCACCGAACGAGCAAAGTATGCCCCAGCTTACACCAAAGTCAAGGCTTTACTGGCGAATGGCTTGACAGGTGTTGATTTAACCCGCTGCTGGGTAAGTTGGAAGATCCTGCCACTGAGCCTTCGTGACCGGCTCATGTGCGAATATACGGGTGAACCCAATGACTCTCTTTGTTTCAAGAATACTCCCTTGACTGATGAAGATATCAACACTGGCGTCAAAGGACTCCTTGGTGAAAAACAGGAGGCTTGCAACAAGGTTGGGCTGAAGCCCTTCTACGCCAAGAACCCGGCTCCAGACGTAAATTTCTTTTCCCTCAATTGGTCACATATATCTTACACCTTCTAACCTTTGTTGGCGACTTATGTATAGGCCAACTCCCCTTTCTGGAAAAAGAAGTTTAATCCGCCAGTGAGGAAACCAAAGGTGAAAACTCCGGCTCAGAAGAAAAAGAAAGCCGCCACTCCGGAGCCGGTTGAATCTGATGACTCGGAGGTAAAACTTGACTCCCTTGGCCGTTCTCCTTAGGCAACTTGCTGACAATAACTTCTCACAGGATGAAACGGAAGCAAGCCACGCAAACGCCCCTGAGGTAATTGACATTTCTGATTCAGAGATCTTTCCACAAGACAGAGTACGGCGGGTCGTCCGGAAAGTCCCCTTCTCTCATCCTCTTGCTCACTTAGATCCCAATTTCCTTTTGAAAAAGCAACAGCACACCTCCTGACGCCAAACCCGGAGCTCTGGCTCTGAAGATCTCGTGGCCGGGTTATCACATGCTCCGGCTCAACGGAAGCGGCCAGCTGAGGTATTCTCTTAACTGAAATGCAATTTGGATCCATCTTGCACTGTAACCTTACTACGTTTTGTATTGTTTTAACTACCTCTCAGGATTCTCCTCCTTCATCTGGCGATTCAACTGCCTCCAAGCTGCCTCCAATGAAGATCAACCCAGAGTGCGTACTTTTACTTTGCACCGAATGCTTTAATATCCTTGACATGTGTGTAACCATCATCTGCGCCTTCCAGGGCCCAAGCGAAGCGAAGGAAGACTGGCGGGTCTACTGCCGCCCCTACTGCCCAAGAACCAGCATTTGCTAAGCCGGCCTCCCCTTCACCAGCTGCTGACATCATGAAGGATGCACCTGAAGATACTCACAAACCACCAGAACCGGTGGGTCATGACACGGCCGCTGAAAGCCCTACAAGGGATGACCCTAAGCCGCCCAGCCCTTCGCCAGCCGGTGAAGACACGACCCTTCCAGAAGTTGCTATAACTGGGACGGGTCAGCGAACCCCCGAACCTTATGTACTGTCAAGGCATTCTGGCAAGGCTGAAGTTTCACCTGAAAAGCTCGAATTTGAACTCCCTATGCTGGAGAAATTAACTGCTGATGAACTTCATGCTGGCTTTCTGAACCGTCTTGCATCAAGCCGGAACATGGAGCTCAAGCTGGTTAACCTGATGAAAAAGAAATATGAGGTAATCTGTCTGCTAGCTCTTCCCTTATATCCTTTCATAGCCGCCAAGAGCTGGTTTAGTATTGCAAATAATAGACCGGGTCTTCCAATCTGTATCATATGTCAAGTAGTTTGGCGTGTAGCCCCCAAGTATCGGGTTAGTATAGATAGTAAGTCGATACTCATTGTGTGGAGTTTGAGCAATGGTAGCCCCCAAGTCCGGGTTATCATAAAATGATGAACCGGAATTTCATCGGAAACTTTGAAAATGCTAATTGTAGCCCCCAAGTGCCGGCTGATCTTCATGAAGATGAGCCGGGACTGTATTGCAGATCTGTAGAGCGCCGAGTGTAGCCCCCAAGGGCTGGCTTATCTTTGCGAAGATGAGCCGGGACTTAATGAAAGACTTGAAAGCATCTTCTGTAGCCCCCAAGGGCCGGCTTATCCTTTACGAAGATGAGCCGGAACTGTAGTTTAACCTTGAAGAGCAAACAGACATTAGCCCCCAAGTGTCGAGTATATTGCTTGCAATCTGCTTGAGACTTGTAGCGTATTTTCCTCATTGATACTTTGTCCTGACCATTGAACCCTTTTCCTGATTTTGTATTTTGTCACAGGATGCTTTGGAGGCGGCTGAGTCCGAGATGGCCAGCCTAAAGAAGAACCTTGCTGGTGGGGATATAACCCGTGGTGAGACCCGCCCAGGCGGGGCCGGGTTACACCGGGCGGCTCGTAAGCCCAAGACTTGTAAGGTGGGCTTAAGGATGCAGGCAAGGCCGCCAGGGCGGCTTACCAGATGGGCCGTTGACAGGGGCCCAGAGACGGAAGATGGCGTGAAGACCCGGGTGGCTAAGCCGCCCGGTGGCGGCTTACCCAAGATGGTATGGCGGCTTAGAGACAGAATAGGACACGCTGTGTGAGTCGGTTTGAGACTCGTGTAACCCGGGGCCTTGACCTCTTATATAAAGGCTAGACCCCGGGGCGGCTTAGACAAGAAACCAAGTAATCGAGAGCTAGGTCAAGCAATCCGCTCCCTTGTAATCGATACTCCAGCTAATACAACACAAGCAGGACGTAGGCTTTTACCTCTACTTGAGGGGCCGAACCTGGGTAAACTCGTGTCCTTCGTCCCGATCAACCCCTTTGAGTCCACTGCTATGGCGATGGCCTCGAACCTAAGTCTTCGGACATCTGCCGTCACAAAACCACGACAGTTGGCGCCCACCGTGGGGCCAGCGCTCGGTGGTGTTGAGTTCTCAAAGGGCTCTCTACCAGGGATCGAGGGGTACGCGGTTGGCAGGATGACCAAGAGTCGCCGTGGCCGGCGAGGAGAGCGACGGCGCGTCTTCGGTTGCGGGCGGCGGAGCTCTGGAGAGGGAGGCTTCACGCGAGGAAGGAGACGACAGCGACAGGCGGAGAAAGGGAGGAGGCGCACGTGGCGCTATTTATAAGGAAAAGGGCAACCGTACGCGCGAAAGTGGGGAGCTACAGTAAATTGGCGCCTTGATTTTTGGGATGACCTTTCGGTGACAAAGATCCGTTGCAAACGTCATGGAATCTTTTCCGAATATTCCGTGTGACGTCATGGCGGGTTACAAGTTGACTTTCCAGATGACAGCGCAATGAAGACTCGCCGTTAAGTAAAGTTAAAGATTGACATGAGCTGGCTCAAATCAACCTGGGGCCTAATGTTGGGGATATAACCCGTGGTGAGACCCGCCCAGGCGGGGCCGGGTTACACCGGGCGGCTCGTAAGCCCAAGACTTGTAAGGTGGGCTTAAGGATGCAGGCAAGGCCGCCAGGGCGGCTTACCAGATGGGCCGTTGACAGGGGCCCAGAGACGGAAGATGGCGTGAAGACCCGGGTGGCTAAGCCGCCCGGTGGCGGCTTACCCAAGATGGTATGGCGGCTTAGAGACAGAATAGGACACGCTGTGTGAGTCGGTTTGAGACTCGTGTAACCCGGGGCCTTGACCTCTTATATAAAGGCTAGACCCCGGGGCGGCTTAGACAAGAAACCAAGTAATCGAGAGCTAGGTCAAGCAATCCGCTCCCTTGTAATCGATACTCCAGCTAATACAACACAAGCAGGACGTAGGCTTTTACCTCTACTTGAGGGGCCGAACCTGGGTAAACTCGTGTCCTTCGTCCCGATCAACCCCTTTGAGTCCACTGCTATGGCGATGGCCTCGAACCTAAGTCTTCGGACATCTGCCGTGACAAAACCACGACACTTGCTTTACAACAAACCGCCCAGTCAGAGGCGGAAAACAAATGGCGGGTTACCGTAGAAGAACTGGAAAAGACGCAAGTTGACTTCGCGCTGTTCAAGAAGAACACTGAATCACACCAAGTCGCCCTGACCAAACGTGCAGAAGATGCCGAAGGGCGGCTTACAGTTGTATCAGGAGAACTGCAAACACTGAAGCACCACATATCGAGGATGACTTCTGCTATTTTTGGTAAGCATATAATACTTAGCGACCTTCCTTTTCATGGTAAATAACCTTACTGGCGGCTTACACCACCAAATCTTTTCTTGCAGGCGAAAGGAGCCGCCAATTATCATCTGACAGCCTGATGAAATTGAAGGCAGTGTACTCCTTAGCCGAACAACTCTACTGCGGGACTCTTCTTACCATCAAAGCAATGTTGACTGAGAAGAGCATCCCCAAGCACATGAAGGGAATTATAGAGCTGCTATCTACACTGCCTAAGCAGGTTGAAGAGCTGAAACGATCAGCCGCCAGGCAAGGAGCTATAGCCGCGCTAAGCCGGTGCCTAGCCTTCGCTCCTGAGCTGACTGCTGAAGAGATGATGGACGGGTTCCCATCTAGGAAGGACGATGGCTCTGAATTCACAGCAGAAGACTATGCCCAATGCAGAAAAACTTCCAGGGTACTTACCTCAAAGCTGGTGGAGGAGCTTGATATGTCAACTTACCAGGCGGCTTACAGCGAGACTTCCAAGAAAGTGCGCTGCCAACTTTTGAATGCAAAGACTTGACTCCTGTCCGCCGTAAGCATCTCTTTGCTCCTGAGATTGACCCGTCTCCTATCTTTGAGGACGCCCGGTTTGAAGCACTAACACACTGCAACTGGGACGTGGACAATCTTCAGATCGAAGAGGTCGAAGACCCGGCGCAGGCTGACCCGCCATCGAGCTGAACACTTTGTATTTGACAACCCGGCCTCCTGAGCCGCCAACTGAGTTGTACGAAACTTTTGTCTGTTGCCTGTTGGGCTCTCGAAGAGGGCTTTGTAATAGGCTTTAGAAAAAACCTTTCACTGTCTAACCTGTGCCATCGTGCACGTATAAATCTTTTGTCGATCTTAATATATGCCTTGCTTGTCTTTGTCCGGCTTATGATGCCAATTTGCACGGCGCCTTATCTTATAGAGAAAACCCGGCAAAAATAAATAAGACAGCACATGTTCTGTACTGTTGTAAGGGCGGCTTAAAAAGCCTAACCCGGAGACGTGAAATCTCATAATTTTGCTTCTTTCCGAATACATAAACCGATTCTTCTGGGTAGTTTTACTACTTTGAACTCTTAATAACTGATAAGAGCGTAGCGACCCAGAAAAAGATGCAGCAGATAGGAGAGTTTGCCTCGCCGCTGTAAGAGGCCCTTGCAGGGGGTAAGTTATAGAACTCGCTGCACCCCTGACAAAGCGCAGCTACTTACAGGCAGGCCTAACCCGGAGTTGTAGATATATGAGTTTACCTCGCTGCTGTAAGAGGCCTTTGCAGAGGGTGAGTTTTAGAACTCGCTGCACCCCTGGCAAAGCACAGCTACTTACAGGCAGGTATAACCCGGTCTTACAGATGAGAGTTAGCCTCGCCGCTGTAAGAGGCCTTTGCAGAGGGTAAGTTTTGGAACTTGCTGCACCCCTGACAAAGCGCAGCTGCATACAGGCAGGCGTAACCCGGTTTCGCAGATCAGAAGAGGAGGTGAGTTCATAACTCGCTGCACTCCTAGTAATCTTTGTTGACGATATCAACTTACACACCATCTTGTAAGCCGCCGTATTGAAGCCGCCAATTGATGGTGATATTGTAGCTAAAGAACCGATCAAGAAGATTAAAGCTTAACCCGGCGGGTTAGAAGCCCCCAAATGACCTTGTAACTCCGGCTGAAGAGCCTGACCAAGAGGGTTGAAGCTTAACCCGGCAGGTTGAAAGCCCCCAGATGATCGTATGATTGTATCCATCTTTGAACAATGTGAAATACGTAAAACGGCAGAGGCCCTGGCTTGCAGGGATGCCAACTTTATTATATATATATATTTGTGATATATACAATGATGATATACAATGGGGGAAGTCGATGACTCAGGTGTAGTAAGGCCGCAGATGAGCGATATTCCACGGCCGGTGGGTCTCCTGCCCAGAAGTGCGTGACTCGTCCCGTACGTCGATGAGATAGTATGATCCATTGTTGAGGTTTCTGCTAACCACAAAAGGCCCTTCCCATGGAGGAGACAACTTGTGCGCGTCTGTCTGATCTTGAATCAGGCGCAACACTAAGTCGCCTTCTTGGAACGTCCGGGTCTTGACTCGGCGGCTGTGATAGCGGCGCAGGTCTTGCTGATAAATCGCCGATCGAGCCGCCGCTAGGTCACGCTCTTCATCCAAAGCATCCAACACGTCCTGACGCGCCGTCTCATTATCTGCCTCAACGTAAGCCACCACTCTTGGCGAGTCATGACGTATATCGCTTGGTAACACGGCTTCTGCTCCGTAAACCATGAAGAAAGGCGTGTAGCCTGTTGACCTGTTGGGAGTTGTATTGATGCTCCATAAGACTGACGGTAACTCCTCAACCCAACAACCCGGCGTTCTCTGTAGAGGAACCATAAGCCAGGGCTTGATACCTCTCAGGATTTCCTGGTTAGCACGCTCCGCCTGACCATTGGACTGTGGATGAGCCACAGCAGAAACGTCAAGCCGGATGTGTTCACTTTCACAGAAAGCTTGCATAGCCCCCTTGGATAGGTTTGTGCCATTATCTGTGATGATACTGTGGGGGTAACCAAAGTGGTAGATCAATTTTTTGATAAACTGAACCGCCGTAGCCGCGTCACACTTGCTGATCGGCTCAGCCTCTACCCACTTGGTAAACTTATCCACCGCCACCAAAAGGTGGGTCTTCTTATCTTTGGATCTCTTGAAGGGCCCGACCATATCAAGCCCCCAAACCGCAAACGGCCAAGTAATTGGGATCATGCGCAATTCCTGAGCCGGCACGTGAGCACGTCGCCCGAACTTTTGACAGCCATCACACTTGAGAACTAAGTTTTCTGCGTCCTTATGAGCCGTCAGCCAGAAGAAACCATGTCGAAAAGCCTTGGCCACCAGAGATTTTGAGCCGGCATGATGACCACAATCTCCGGCGTGGATTTCATTCAGGATCTCCTTGCCTTCCTCAGGTGAAACACAACGCTGGAAGACGCCAGTGACGCTGCGTTTATGTAACTCGCCATTGATGATTGTCATGGACTTAGATCGTCTGACGATTTGCCTCGCCAAGGTATCGTCCTCAGGTAACTCGCCACGAGTTAGATACGCCATGTAAGGCAACGTCCAGTCAGGAATAGCACGCAGAGCCGCCACCAACTGCCCCTCCGGGTCAGGTATAGCTAGATTCTCCTCCGAAGGTAGCTTAACCGACGGGTGATATAACTCGTCCAAGAATACGTTAGGCGGCACCGGCTTACGCTGAGAGCCGAGTCTTGACAATGCATCAGCCGCCTCGTTCTTGCGACGATCAATATGATCCACCTGATAACCCTTGAAGTGGCCTGCAATGACATCAACTGCCTGACGATAAGCCGCCATCCGTGGGTCTTTGGAGTCCCACGTACCTGAAACTTGCTGAACTACAAGGTCTGAGTCGCCGAGGCATCTAACCCGGCTCAGGTTCATCTCCTTCGCCACCCGGAGGCCATGGAGCAAAGCCTCGTACTCAGCTGCATTGTTAGTACAAGGAAACATCAGCCTTAGCACATAACAGAACTTATCACCTTTAGGGGAAGTTAAAACAACTCTAGCCCCCGAGCCTTCCAACTGTCTAGACCCGTCGAAGTGAATCGTCCAGTAAGTATTGTCCGGCTTCTCCTCTGGCGACTGACATTCCGTCCAGTCGTTTATAAAGTCCACCAAGGCTTGAGACTTGACAGCCGTGCGAGGCACATACTTCAGATTAAGAGGCCCAAGCTCTAATGCCCACTTAGCAATCCGGCCAGTGGCTTCTCTGTTTTGAATTATGTCTCCCAGCGGGGCAGAGCTAACCACTGTGATCGGGTGTCCCAGGAAATAGTGCTTCAGCTTACGGTTCGCCATGAATACCCCATAGATCAGTTTCTGCCAATGTGGGTACCGCTGCTTGGACTCAATCAAAACTTCGCTGACGTAGTAAACCGGCCTTTGAACCGGATATTCCTTCCCTGCCTCCTTGCGCTCCACAACAACCGCAGCGCTGACTGCCCTGTTGTTAGCCGCCACATAGAGGAGTAAGGGTTCCTTCTCAGCCGGAGCAGCTAAGACTGGCGGCTCAGTCAACTGCTTTTTGAGCGCCTCAAACGCCTCACCCGCCGCCTTGCTCCAGACGAAATCGTCTGTTTTCTTCATCATCTGATATAAAGGGATTGCCTTCTCGCCCAGGCGGCTTATGAACCGGCTTAACGCGGCGATCCGACCCGCCAGGCGCTGAACGTCGTTTATGCACGCCGGCTCAGACAAAGAAGTGATCGCTTTGATCTTGTCCGGGTTAGCTTCAATTCCACGCTCAGAGACCAGAAACCCCAAAAGCTTGCCTGCAGGAACTCCAAAAACACACTTGGCCGGGTTAAGCATCATCTTATAAACCCGTAAGTTATCGAAAGTTTCCTTCAGGTCGTCCAGCAAAGTTTCCTTCTTCCTTGACTTAACCACAATATCATCCACATAGGCATGAACATTGCGCCCAATTTGACTGTGAAGACAGTTCTGCACACAACGCTGATAAGTCGCCTGGGCACTCTTGAGCCCAAAAGGCATAGATACATAGCAGAAAGCACCAAAAGGCGTGATGAAAGCCGTCTTCTCTTGGTCTTTGACTGCCATCTTGATCTGGTGATAACCTGAATAGGCGTCCAGGAAGCATAAACTCTCGCAACCCGCCGTTGCATCAATGATCTGATCAATCCGGGGGAGAGCAAATGGGTCAACTGGACAGGCTTTGTTAAGATCCGTGTAATCCATGCACATACGCCAAGTGCCGTTCTTCTTAAGCACTAGCACCGGGTTAGCTAACCACTCCGGGTGAAATACCTCCACGATGAACCCTGCCGCTAAGAGCCGGGCCACTTCTTCTCAAATAGCTTTGCGCCGCTCTTCATTGAAACGACGAAGGAATTGCTTGATCGGCTTGAACTTAGGATCCACATTAAGGTGGTGCTCAGCAAACTCTCTCGGTACACCCGGCATGTCAGACGGCTTCCATGCAAAGATGTCCCGATTCTCACGGATGAATTTGATGAGCGCGCTTTCCTATGCGGGGTCCATGTTAGCCCCTATAGTGAACTGCTGAGATGAGTCGCCCTCAGTGAAATCCACCTGCTTGGTATCATCCGCCGCAAACTTGAGGGGCGGCTCTGATTTCGTAGTGGGCTTTTTCAAGGGAGTCATATCCTCTGGGTCGACATTCTCTTTGTAAAACTTGAGCTCTGCCTCTGCACAACTTGACTCTGCATAAGCTGCATCACCTTCCTCACACTCAAGAGCCGTTTTCCGATCACCATGCACGGTAATCGTTCCTCTTAACCCGGGCATTTTGAGCTGTAAGTAGACATAACAAGGCCTAGCCATGAACTTGGCATAAGCCGGCCGTCCGAATAAGGCATGATATGGACTTTTAATTTTGACCACCTCAAACCACAAGGACTCCACCCTGTAATTGTACTCATCACCAAAGGCGACTTCCAGAGAAATCCTGCCCACTGGATAAGCCGACTTACCAGGCACCACACCATGAAATACTGTGGAAGACGGCTTAAGATCCTTGTCAAGCAAACCCATCCGGCTGAAGTGTCATAATATAGGATGTTGATGCTGCTGCCACCATCCATAAGCACCTTCGTGAACACGTATCCACCCACTTGGGGGGCAACCACCAAAGCTAGTTGCCCCGGGTTGTCAACCCGCGGCGGGTGATCCACCCGGCTCCAAGTGATGTCATACTCAGACCACTTCAAATACTGCGGGAGAGCCGGCATGACCGCATTAACCGCCCGCTTGCGTACCTTCTGGTCTCGCTTGTCAAGGCTGGTTGTGAAAACATGATACTGACCCCCGCTAAGCTGTTTCGGGTTGCTCTGAAAACCCGACTGGTTATGCTGCTGTTGGCCACCGCCTCCAGACTGTTGATGATGACTTCCTTGATTGCCTTGACCCTGGTACCCGGACCCTGAACCGCCGGAACCGAAACCGGCTCCTGACCCGCCTGGCCCTGAGCCGCCGGACGGACCATTGCCATTGTTATGATGTTGTTGAAGACTGTAATCCCGAAACTGCCGCATAATGCTACAATTCCTCCATGTATGGCCTGCCGGCTTATCGGGCTGACTATGCTCTGGACAAGGTTTATTGAGCATCGCTTCCAAGTTGAAAGGAGCTTTTCCCTTGTTAAAATTCTGCCTGAAATTCCCGTTGCCCTTAGCACGGTTGTTTCCAGCACTGGTGTTCGCCACCAGTTCTGACCCACCGTCCGGGTGTTTCCGCTTGCCAGAATTTCCGTTTCCAGCCGCGTTCTGCTGCTGACCCTTTCCATTGTTACCCTTCTTCCCCTGACCTGATTTCTCATCATCAGAGCCCGGGTCTTTCGTGTTGTCAGAGTCTGCATATTTAGTAAGAGCCGCCATGAGCTCCCCCATGTCTTGACACGAGCGTTTGAGCCGGCCAAGCTTCTGCTTCAAAGGTGTAAAGTGACAATTCTTCTCCAGAATCAAAACTGCTTGAGCCGCCGTGATCTGTTCTGAAGAGTGGATGATAGTTGAGACCCGCCGAACCCAATGATGAGCCGACTCATCCGCCTGTTGCACACAATGATCCAAATCCACGATCGTCATGGGCTGCTTGCACGTCCCTTTGAAATTTTTGATAAATTTCGCTTTCAACTCGGACCAGGAAGTAATGGTGTTGGGTGGCAATCCCTTCAACCACGTGCGAGCCGGCCCTTCCAGCATCATGATGAAGTACTTGGCACATACTGCATCACTAACATCCAACATCTCCATGGCCAGCTCATAGCTTTCGATCCAAGCCTCTGGAGGTAGGTCAGCTGTGTAGTTGGGCACCTTGTGAGGGCCCTTGAAATCCTTCGGCAGGCGCTCATTCCGCAAAGCCGGCACTAAGCACGGCACCCCCACAGCCCTGGAAGTTAACCCCGCTCCGGTTGAGACGGAGGGTGCGACTGTGGGTTCCTGATAAGCCGCCGCTGCCGCCAGAGCCACCGCCTCTCGCTGTGGTCTCGCTCGATCCACCAGTGCCTGAGCATCCAGAGCCTCCCGGTCAGCCCGCGGCGGGTTCCGCTGTCGTTCACTGCTAGAAACCGCCGGCGACTCATAACACCGGCTGTAGCTGCGACTGGGGATGGGGGTTGAGTGCACGCGACTCCGGCTGTAAGCATACTTCTCCTGCTGGGCCACCGCCGTTCGCAGGTATCCAACAGCGTTCCGCACCTCTTCCGCGAAAGGCGACTCATCGGGGATTGGGATAGCAGCAAGCCGGGTTGCCGCCACCACCATGTTCTCCGCCGGGTTAGAATAATGACCCGGCGGTGTAGGGAAAGAAATTGGCGTAACCTGGTTCCGTCGGGGCGGGTTAACCTGCTGATGCTGAACCGCCGCCCGGCTTCCAGGCACTTCCGCCGTCCGGGTTATGGCCAAAGGCACGTTCTGTCCCGTTCCTGGCGTGTTGAAAAGATTCCTTGCTTCATACTGATCCGGCAAGCGGGACTGATGCCTCATCCACTGAACCGCCGCTGCTGATTGCTGTTCCAGCTCAAGACGGAAAGCGTCCGCCCTAAGGCGCTCCGCCTCAGCATCCATCTGAGTCTTCAGTTCATTAATCTCCTGCTGGACTTCAGTCATCTGGTTCTTCAACCTCACAATCTCCGTATTACGGGCCGCTTGGTTTTCAGCCGTGACCTCAGTCGCCATCAGGGTTGTAAGCTCACCCGTCAGATCCAGAAGGACCTGAGCCGGCGGCCTGCCAGCTCCAGATCCGGTTGCCTCGGCGGCTGAACTGCCATGAGCCGCCGCTGAACCCGCCATGAAGACGGCAGCGCGGTTCGGCGGCTCATACTCCTCCGGCTCATGGAACTCCGACTCGGGGTAAGGCTCAGCGTAGCCCCCGAGTCCGCCATCATGGAGCTGGTAGATTGATTCCGTCTCTCCGCTCGAAGATCCATCCTCGGAGCAGATGAGAGTTTCTTCCTGTGACATAGATCCCTCGAGATCCATGCCCTGAGTGAAGCCGACGAAGACATGCTTTCGGCCCGGTTTAACACGGGCGGGTTGCACGTGTCGAGCGGGTTGCATGCGCCGAGCCGGCTCGACGATGTCGGTGCAGGTGTCCGGCCCGGACTCAGATCCGCCGATCTTGCCGATGAAGACGTGAATCCCGCCGAAGGGGACCCGGAAACCGTACTCAATGGAGTCAGCCTCGGGGCCCCAGCCGGCGTCGTCGATGTAGAGCCGGCCGCGGCGACTCTTGGTCATTCTGCCAACCGCGTACCCCTCGATCCCAGGTAGAGAGACCTTTGAGAACTCAACACCACCGAGCGCGAGCCCCACGGTGGGCGCCAACTGTCGTGGTTTTAACACGGCAGATGTCCGAACACTTTGGTTCGTGGCCAGCGCCATGGTAGTGGACTCAAAGGGGTTGATCGGGACGAAGGACACGAGTTTACCCAGGTTCGGCCCCTCCGATGGAGGTAAAAGCCTACGTCCTGCTTGTGTTGTATTAATTGGAGTATCGATTACAAGGGAGCGGATTGCTTGACCTAGTTCTCGATAGCTTGGTTTCTTGTCTACGCCGCCCCGGGGTCTAGCCTTTATATAGGAGGTCAAGGCCCCGGGTTACACGAGTCTCAAACCGACTCACACAACGTGTCCTACTCTGTGTCTAAGCCGCCATACCATCTTGGGTAAGCCGCCACCGGGTGGCTTGGCCACCCGGGTCATCATGCTATCTTCCGTCTCTGGGCCTCCGTCTTGGCCCGTCTGGCAAGCCGCCACGCAGCCTGGCCTTAATCTTTCGGCCCACCTTATAGGTCTTGGGCTTATGAGCCGCCTGGTGTGACTCGGCCCCGCCTGGGCGGGTCTTATCACGGGGTTATATCCCCAACACTTGTTCTTGCTCATCTTGAAAGGGGATGCTCTCAGCGCCGCCATGTACCTCAGCGTCTGGTCGTTCACCGGGAGCCTGCAATCCCTCTCCCCATGACCTATATGACCGCAGTACATACAGAAGCGAGGAGCTCTCTCATACTTAACCTCTAAGACCATCAACTCATCCTCTCCTAGCTCTTTAGTGCTGATCTCTCGCAGGAGATGCTTGTTTACATTATGCTCTACCCGGACCCGAACAAACTCGAAGAAATTTTTTCCGTTTTTATCTGCATCTACCCTCAAGACCTTGCCTAGCCAACTCCCTAATTTCCAGCCCACCTCCTCAGAGAGCATAAGCGGCGGTACATCGTAGATACGAGCCCAGATTGGCATCATGTTCACCACCACATCTGTCGTCTTTCCCTGGCCATCAAAAGGAACAATGAGGAAAGCATCCTTACGGTGTGTCCAAGGGCCGTTCTCCAGGACATGTCGGTGGTCGCCCTCACGCTCAAACTCGAGCATGAAGCGATTGTTGTGGAGGGGGGGTGTAATCGAGGCGTCCACGCACCCCCACTTGCTCTTCAGCTCTCCAACCAGACCCACCGTGCTGAAGGGGAGGATGGAGAAGAAGTACCCGACGGCGAGCCATCTCGTGCGCATTGCTGCCCTTGCCCTTGACAGGTCGAGCTCCACCACCTCTGCTCCTTGGGTTTCCACTGACCCCGCCGACAGTTCAGGCTGTTGTGAGACAGTCAGGGGAGCCCCCCTTCACTTCCACCGTGAGAGGAGGACCCCCTTTCCATCCTTCTGTCGCCGCGATCATCGCCGTTCGAGGCAACTGATACGTCTCCAACGTATCGATAATTTACGAAGTATTCATGCCATATTCATCTATCCTTACAATACTTTTATATGGTTTTGATGCACTTTATATGATTTATTTAGAACTAACCCGGACTGACGTTGTTTTCAGCAGAATTACCGTGGTGTTGTTTTTGTGCAGAAAATGAAAGTTCTCGGAATCGCCCGAAACTTTTTGGTGATTTTTTCTGGACCAAATAAGCAATATTGGAGCGAAGAACCACCGGAGAAGAGCCACGAGGTGGGCACAACCCACGAGGGCGCGCCAGAGGGCCCAGGCGTGCCCTGGTGTATCGTGCCCTCCTCGTGGCCCATCTTGGCGTGAAACCAACGCCCAAAAATCCTATAAATATAGAAACCATCAAAAATAACCCTAGACTCTCCGCTCCGCCGCTGTAACTCTTTGTATCGACGAAAAACCAATCTGGAGGCATTCCAGTACCCTGCCGGAGAGGGGAATCCATCTCCGGTGGCCATCTTCATCATCCCGGCGGAGGCCATGACGAGGAAGGAGTAGTCCACCCTCGGGGCTGAGGGTATGTACCGGTAGCTTTGTGTTCAATCTCTCTCTCTCTCTCTCGTGTTCTTGAGATGTCACGATCTTGATGTATCACGGGCTTTATTAATATAGTCGGATCACATGATGTTATTCCCTCTCTATCTTGTTGTGATGAATTGAATCTTTCCCTTTGAGATATCGTTATGTTGGATTGAATATTGGATTTGAGAACACTTGATATATGTCTTGCATGTGGATACCCGTGGTGACAATGGGGTGTTCTATTGATTCGCTTGATATATGTTTTGGTACTCAACTTGCGGACTCCCGCGGTGACATTGGGGTAATCTATGCATAGGGGTTGATACACGTTCTTGTCCTACTTTCTCCGATAGAAATCTTGGGGCACTCTTTGAGGTTCTTTGTGTGGATTGAGTATTATGAATCTGAAATTGTTTGATGCGTATCGTATAATTAACTCATGGATACTTGTGGTGACATTGGAGTATCTAGGTGACATTAGAGTTGGTTGATGCGTATCATATGGTGTTATTCTAGTATGAACTCTTAGATAGATCGAACGGAAAGGATAACTTGATGTTATCTTAGTACGAACTCTTGAATAGATCAATCGGAAAGGATAACTTTAAGGTGGTTTCGTACCCTACAAACAATTTCTTCTTATGTTCTCCGCTAGATAAGAACTTTGGAGTGATTCTTCGTTGCACGTTGAGGGATGGTTATGTGATCCAATTATATTAACATTGTTGAGAGATTGCACTAGTGAAAGTACGAACCCTAGGCCTTGTTTTCAAGCATTGCAATACCGTTTGTGCTCACTTTTGTTACTTGCTACCTTGCTGTTTTTATATTTTCACATTACAAAAACCTATATCTACCATCCATATTGCACTTGTATCACCATCTCTTCGCCGAACTAGTGCACCTATAAAATTTGCCATTGTATTGGGTGTGTTGGGGACACAAGAGATTTCTTGTATTTGATTGCAGGGTTGTTTGAGAGAGACCATCTTCATCCTACACCTCCCACGGATTGATAAACCTTAGGTCATCCACTTGAGGAAAATTGCTACTGTCCCACAAAACTCTGCGCTTGGAGGCCCAACAAAGTCTACAAGAATAAAGTTGCGTAGTAGACATCAGCGACCACCTCCAGCTTGCTCTCATCAGCGGCCTTCTTCACCTTCCTGTCAGACGCGTTCTCCATGGCGCAGGTGAATGGTGGTAGATGATTCTGAAGGTGAGGTGGGATGAGCGTTGTGATCCTATCAGGACTTATACCTCTGAACTCATGTATCCCCGACGACAGGAGATCATCCTTGAATGATTTTTTCCTTTCTATATCATCCGACGGATCCCCTGTTTGGGTAGAATTGATATGAATGCTAAACTCCTGCGGGCCATTAGTGATCCTTCCTTCTCCGTGCTCATCACAGACAGTAATTTCCAAAGTTTAATAATCCGCCTGTCCCTCCTGCCAACTTTCCCCCTGATCTGTAGTAGACCCCCCTTGTATCTTCCCCGGGCTTTCATACTCTGGTCCATTATCTCCCTTAGCCGGCTCAATTTTGGGCTCCCGTCCTTTAACCGTAGCAGGATTTACACACGCACATTGGATGCCGTGATCCTAGGCTGTCAAAGAGTCTGTCCTTTGAGGAGTATCGTGTGGGGTAAGGTTTGTACGTACCGGATCTGGAATATGGGCGAAGCTCCAATCCCACCCGCCATTCAGGGGTGACCCCCCATGCACTCCTTTCCTGCATTGATCTCCGAAATCGATCCATTCCTTCCCGAATGTGCATCTTGATCACATCCGATCAACTCCCCTCTGATCCCTTTACCTCTCCAAGCATCGCCTTCCTCCCCTTCTCTAGCGAGGCCAGCGAACGGATCGTGGCGCCCATCTTCTTCCGGATCTCGTGGAGACCCAGCGGATCTTCCTCAATGAGAGCACGGTCAAATGGGGTCGTGGTCACTCTCTCTCGCTGGCTTGGGACGGCGGCTGGTGGATCTGGCTGTGTTGCGAGCTCTCCGCTGGGCGTCCGCCCGGGGAACGCCTCCGGCGGAGCGGGGGTCGCGGTCGCCATGTCCGCCCTGGGATTGTTATGGCTTTTCGTTAACACCATTGGGGTGTATATGCGAGTCAACACTCCTTTCATGAGAATCTTCGAATTGAGCGGTTTATCGTTCCACACAACACGTTCATTGTACCTGACAAAAGAGCAATCAAACAACATACATACCAAGTACTCGATATCTAAAATCATTACAGAGAATACCATAACTTCAAAGGTGTAAGTTGCATGGCTATATATCTCAGAATGACTATGGAAATACCATAATAGAAGATATATTTGTTGTTTTGAGGAAGATATAATGAGGCTTATGTGTGATAAAGCGTATCATATCACGGGGTTTGGATGCATCGACGAAGTATGCGCGAAATCTCAAGGTGAAAACGGACAATGCACGGTACCGAAGAGGCTAGCAAAATACGAAAAGGTGGGAGTGTTTACGATGCACAAACTCATATTAGTCATAAAAAACTCAGATACTTATTGCGTCATCTATTAGCTCTCTGAAAACAAAGCACTACTCGCATGCCCCTAGGGAGGAGGTTGGGAGGAGTTAACCACCGCGCACCTCCAACTAGACAACATAGAAGGATGTTAATCAAGGATATCGAACGCTTCAACTTCGTTGTAATGCCACGGCCGACACTTTAATGAAAGTGAATCATAAATCTTAATATCATTATTAATACTCAATTTTAATTATTTTAATGCCCCCATATTACCACATTAATTTCGCAAAACTATTGTAAAGAATTAAACTTATCATATTCGATGATCTACAAATTTATACAGGTTTCTATGACTAACCTTTTAAATAACCAATTTCTATTAACCCTCTAAACATATATAAATGAAACATGAGAGTTTAATTCTTTCTATAAATGACATGGACACGCTCTAACAAATATAAGTAAAGCCAAAGAGCATTCTACAAATAACAGTGTTTCCAATGTAGAGAAGTGAGCATCCAAACTTTAAAAGATATAGGTGAAGCACACGAAGCATTCTATAAAGCTATACACAAAAAATATAACTGAAGTGCAAATATCATTTTTATAAATCAACCAAGGACTATCCCTTAATAATATAATAGCTTGAAACAATCAAAAAATACAGATTCGTTGGAGACGTATCACTCATACACCCCTTTCTTCGTCTGCCTCACTTATGAGCCCCCTTGTTGCTCATATTGTTGACCATAGGCCCCTTTTCACGTTTAGCTGTGCGCCGCACAATCAAGTGTTGATCAGGCGGTTACGGACACGGTCGACGCGCATGAACGATCCGTCGGTTGACGGGAAACATTTCCCGAAAGAAAGGGGTGTATGAGCAAAGGCAGATGAACTAGGGGGTTGTAATCAATTCTCCCGTCCAACGGTGGATGATGGTTGATGGGCGAATCGGACGGCCGTCGCCGCGTAGCACGCGCCGAAGGAAAAAAAAAACGGCCCGAATTCGAAATTGCGGAGTTGGCAGAATTTACGCCAGGAATGCCACCGGCAGATCGAAATCGGAGCAGCACGCGCTCGTCATTCCCCATTCCCCACTCCCAATCTCGGCCCTAGCCGCCGCCGCCGCCCCGCCTCCCTCCCCTCATCCCGCCTCCAGCATCCTACCCGCCGTCCCCGTCTCCGTCTCTGGGCCGATCTCGTCGCGCACCCGCCTCGTCCCCGGAGTCTCCCGCGCCCGCGGCTGAGCCATGCCGGTGGCGGGGATGGGCGGGGTGATAGCGACGGTGAGCGGCTACCACGGCGACGAGCGGCACAGGCTCGTGAAGCTCATCTCGGAGACCGGCGCCAGCTACGTCGGCGCCATGAGCAGATCCATAACCCACCTGGTAATGTTTCGTTGCCGACTCTGGTTTCCGCTACGCAGCCCCCGCTGATTTGCGTTGTTTAAATGTGACTAGGTTTGCTGGAGGCTCGAGGGGAAGAAGTATGACATAGCCAGGAGGCTTAGGGTGCGCATCGTCAGCCACCGGTGGTTCCTGGACTGCCTCGAGCAGGGGAGGCGCCTCCCCGAGGGCCCCTACACCATGGAAAGGTAGCCGGTTTCTTCAGCTGTTTATCGCGGTGCAGTTATACATGTAGTAGTACATGGTGATTGCTTGTGATGTGTAATTGAATGGATTAGATAGTATAAGGGATGATTTTATGAGTGAGTGGAAATTGGGGCTAAGAATTGTTTTCACTTTTCACAACTTGTTTCTGATTTCCATGCGCATGTTCGCAGAAGCAGTTTAATTTGCGGTGACAAAACGATGCATATTATTGTGAACATCTCTCATCCTGCCGGCTTTGGCTATAAGTCCACATTAACATGATTTAAACATGCAAAATGGCCTGGTGGTCATCACTAGCTGTGTCTTTGATGTAGATACTTACAATTCTTTCTTTATGTGTTCCTTAGTTGACGCCTTGTAAACTAGCCAAAGTAGCATGATGCCTTTTCGCACCACCAAACTGTTTTACTATGTAATCCTCAGAAAATCTTGTTGTGCTTGATGTCCAGCGGTGAAGAAGCTGGGCCAGTCCCACAGCTGTCTGATTTGCCAGGCAGGCGGTCCAAGAGAAATGCATTCAGGGAGGATCCATTCCTGAAAGAGTCGCCTTCGGATTTATGCAATACTTCATATGCCAGCGATGTGGTAAAGATTGATGATTCAGATTCTGATTCTGAGCATCAGGGATGGTTGGAGTCATCCCTATTAAAAGAGGTAAGAGCCATCATTTCCAAATTTCCAATTGATTTAATTTGTGAGGCCAATCCCTTGATTCTCCATTTAGTCTTCAGGTTTTACATTTCACCAGTTCAGTTCTTCTAAATTCATTTCCGATGACAAATACAACACTGTTTATATTCATTTCCTCAAGTAAAAGCCATTATTTTCTGTAAGAGATTTCCTGTGTGATGACAGATCATGCGACAGGCATGCTCTATATAGTAAGACGGTGTCCTTGTCTTCCGTAACTGTATAAATGAAGAAATAAATTACTCCATGTATGAGGCCTGAATTTGATGTGGATTTTTTGTATTGGAATCTGATATTTTATCTGCATGTGTTGTACTCAAATTTCAGTACCTTTTTATTTTCTGTATCGTTTTCATTTAAGCTGTTAATTTGAGTTGGTAAAGTTGATGTTTCTCAGAAGTCGCCTAATTTTTTGTTTATTTCACTCTATTTTATATTGTGTAAGTACTGGGCTGTTATTCATTGCATTGTGGTTTCCCTCTGTTGGCCCAAATGATTGATGGTCTTAGAAAAATGCGATATTTTTTCTGAAGTGTCATTATTCCTGACATGTTATGCTGCAAATTTCCTGATGGAGCTTCCCTGTTACCTCCAGAATTTAGTCGTTGCCGGGAATTCAAAGAAGATTCGTTCAGGCGATGTCAAAGGAGGAAAAAAGCATTCAAAGCGTGAGCGGAAGTCAGCTGATAAAGATATCCTACATCTGCGAGACAATGTTTCAAGTTTCAGGGAGAATCCATGCTTGAAAGAGTTACCTTCTAATTTATGCAGTACTTCATATGCCAGGGATGTGCTTAAGATTGATGATCCAGATTCTGATTTTGAGCATCAGGGCTGGTTGGATTCAACCCTATTAAAAGAAGTAAGAGCCATTATTTCCAATTGATATAGTTTGTGAATCCAATCCCTTGATTCTCCATTTGGTCTTCAGGTTTTACATTTCACCCGTTCAATTTTTTCCATTCATTTTAGATAACAAATACAACGCTGTTTAGATCCATTTCCTTAAGTAAAAGCTAAAGTAGATGTTTCTCACAAGTGGCCTAATTTTGTGTGTGTATTTCACTCTGTTATATATTTTTTAAGTATTGTGCTGTTATTCATCCCATTGTGGTTTCTCTTCGTTGCCCCAAATAGTTGACGGTCTTAGAAGAATGCAATATTTTTTCAGAAGTTTCATTAGTCCTGACATGTTATGCTGTAAATTACCTGATGGAGCTTGGTTTCCCTGTCGCCTTCAGAATTTAGTCGTTGCCGGGAATTCAAAGAAGATTCCTTCACGAGATGTTAAAGGAGGAAAAAAGCGTTTAAAGCGTGAGCAGAAGTCAACTGATAAAGATATCCTACATCTGCGAGACAATGCTTCAAGTTTGATGGTAATTTCCAAATCGTACTCCGTTGGAACCATTTTGAAATATATTCATTTGTCTAGCTTTAGCCTGACAAACTTTTGGTTTCGTTTTGTGCTGTCATAAGGTCTTCATTCTGTTTATGAAACCTACCAATATTTTTGTTACACAGTGAAGTCCTTAATCGTAAGTCCTGACTATGAAAGGACCTGTTAATGCTCGGAACTGGAAAGGAAAGGGCACCTATATGAAGTGTTATTGCTATGCAGATGACCTCGAATATTGTATTAGTTACATTAACATTCCCAAGATGAGAAAATTCTGACGTGCTCTTTGATGGTTAGATAAGATGAGCAGTTGACTTTGTGTTTCAGCTTGTTTCGTTGTCCCTTCCGTTAACTGTTATATTCTCAGTTGTAAACTTACACATATATCTAATGAAAATACAGATAAGAGAAGGCCTTCACAACTCAAGTTATACTTCATCTCGGAGCACATCGAAGCAGAAGGGAAACTTGTCAGGTCTCCTGCGTAATGAGGTTGTTGGTCAGATGGGCGAAAGAAATGGTCCTATGGGAAAGGGATCACGAAGCAAGCATGCCCGCTCTCTTATGGAATTATCTGATGATAGTTTGTCAGATAGTTTTGAGGAACTACAAATGTTTGATACTCGGCCTACAGAAGCTCAGAGAAAAATAAGGAGCACAAATGCACCATCATTTCGGCAATCTACCTTGGAAAGCATATACGATCATTGTGAAACTAGTATGCATGATTACGAATCGGAAAAGAGTGAAGAGCAAGAAAATATTGATTTGGGTGAGAGATCAAGAAGCCTGCAACCTGGTGATTTGTCGGAACATGAACCATCTTTCTGTACTCAAGAGAAAATAGATAATCAAAGTGACCTTGGCATCACAGCTGATGATGAGAAGGGAGGTAATGAGACACCCACCATGGAAGAATCATCCAGCCTGCAAAGACAAGCAGAACTTTCATGCGTCATTTGCTGGACTGATTTTTCTTCCTCGAGGGGCATCTTACCATGTGGACATCGGTTCTGTTATTCATGCATTCAAGGATGGGCGGATTGTCTGGTATGTTGCGTCAACATAAATAGAATCGTTTAGTTAAATTCATTCCTTAAAATCTGCTTATACTGTGTTTTCTTTTGCACAGCGTATATATGTTTTAGATATATATGCGTTGCTCTACTATACAACACTCGAATATGCGCTTAATGCTTGTACCGTACTGTGGCTCAGGACAGCAGTACCTGTTTACATGTTAGGGTGATTGAAATACATGTTACCAGTTTATATAAGATGAGAAATTGAACATACAGTCACTCACCATTCCCGATAACTCTCAGCAGGCCTTGAGCAAAACAAATTGGTGTCAGCGAAAAACCTATGCTTCTAGTTAGCCTTTTCTGTGTGTAACTAATTTTCGATCAGAAATTATTTGTTGTAGAAACTGCCGCTTACACACTTGCATGCTGTGCGTTTCAGTCTTCTAGGGGAAAGGTCTCGACGTGCCCACTTTGCAAAGCCAGTTTCTCCTGGATCAGCAAGGTGGACGAGGCCGACTCTTCAGATCAGAAGATATACTCACAGACCCCTGTTCCTTGCGGAGCTTCAACCAACATTTTCATGTTCACTGATGAAGGCCACGACCTTCCTGGATCATCATCGGTGAGTTATATCTGGTAGCACTATATATGCACCGCTACTGCTTGACTTGATGTACTTGTGCTTTTCGATGCTCACCTGTATGTTGAACCCAACTTGCAGTCCGTCCAAGGGGCCTGCTACATGTGCCACAGCCGTGAGCCCGAAGAGCTTATACTGAGCTGCCACGTCTGCCGATCGCAGTGGGTGCACTCGTACTGCCTCGATCCCCCGCTGACCCCATGGACGTGCATACATTGCCGAGACCTGCGGAGGATGTACCAGCGCTATCGCTAGTCCGAATTCCGGAAGTTCGCTCACGTCTTGGACTCTTGATTCCTGGCATCACCGGGCTGCCCGGAGATTCCCGGGGCAGAGACAATTGAAGGCGTCAACAGCGTGTTGACCGAACCGATAATTAATTAGTCTCCTTTGGCCATGTCATTTGGTGACTCTTGAGAAATAAGAACTGTCAATAGATGGCACAAGCACCCAAGCTCCATTTCTCAAGATTGAAGAAGAGAGGAAGAAGCAGAGAGACAGGAAAAGTGGCGTCGTCAGGCTGCAACACGCTTTGAGATTGCCAAATCTTTTCTTTTCTTTAGCATATACGTATATGGGCTGTAAGTGTCAACTGGCTTGTTGAGGTTGCTGACCGAGTCTGCCGCTGGGTCTAAAACACCAACTATCAAGTTTGTTTCTAATACATGCTGTCGATGGGTGACCACTTCCTACTCTTCTCTTATACTCCCTCTGTCCCGAATAAACCTGTTCATGGACAACCCGGCCCGGCGGCCCGAACCCGAAGCCCGATATCCGGGCCGGGTTCGGGCTTTAGTTTCTCGCCCGAAGCCTGGCCCGAAAGCCTGAAAGAAAACCCTGAAAAAGCCACACACATATATATATTATTAAAAATATAGGTATAATAAACTGATATAATATCCCAAATATGATTAATTTAAATAAAAAATACTACTGTTCATGTGTTTCGGGCCGGGCTTGGGCTTGGGATTTTTCCTTTGGGTTTTGCCAAGCCCGGCCCGGCCCAAACCCGGCCCGGCCTGAAGAATGATCAGGTTTAGTCCCGAATAACTTGTTGAGAAATGGATGTATCTAGATGTATTTTTAGTTCTAGATACGTCCATTTCTATCCATTTCTGCGACAGTAATTTGGGATGGGCGAAGTATTAGTACAAGTACTCATAATAATCCACCTTCACAATGATCTGGGGCTATGGGCATGTGCAAATGCATATGGTATGATGCTGCTACGGTTCGGAGAGTAGCATCTTAAGGGCATATACAATGGTTGATAAGAGCATCTCCAACAGCCTTGCTATCCTCACTTGCTAAAAACTGGGTATAGCAAGAGGAGAGAGAAGATTTAGCAACCCCAACAATTTTTTGCTCCAACAGCCTTGCTATAAAATTTAGCAAGCCTCTCAATGACACGTGGGGACATGTGCCAAGCGCGGGCCAGCAGGAATCTAGGGGGCAGTGGGGTCCACTTGTCAATGGAACAAAAGTGGGCTGCTAAAAATTATACAAAGTGACTCTAGACTTTGCAAATATACCAAGTGGAGGTGCAAATATACAAAGCTTTGTAAAAGATTCTGTGGGGGGACCACTTATACAAAGGCTGTTGGAGCAATGTTTTTGGGTCAAGTTGCTATATTTTCAGTTTTTACAAATCCTAGCCAAATATAGCAAGGCTGTTGGAGATGCTCTAAGATAACATTATCTTAAGTCTTGCATGTAATTTAGATATGATAAAAAATTATGTCTACAATGGGTTATCTCTCAGCCTTATCTTCAATAACTAGCCATTCCTAAAAACATGGTAAGACATACTGTGCTAAGAGATCATCTCTTAAACAAGAGAAGACAAACCTTTTCTTATGATTTCCCTCTCCTCCACCTCAGCATTTATCCTACGTGACACTCTTGAGATAGCACCATTGTACATGTCCTAAGAAGATGCATGGCTGCTCTTAGAATCTGGCTTAAACTGCACGCTTTCTTCTCTACCAATTCAGACAACGGCGACTTGATTCTGACGACGTTGCTTGAAATTATGATAAGCGTTAAGGTAGACATCCACACGAATGTCCCAGCGAATGCTTATCATAATTTCGAACAACAGTGTCGATCCTACTCCGTCATGGCGATGAGGGCGGCCGTCTCTCCTCCTTCATGAGGGGTACCTAGTTCGGCCGCGGGGAGGGGAGTGGATGTTGCAGGTGAAAGTGAGGGAAGTGGAGGCCGTGACGACATGGAATGAGCTATTCAAACATGATGACAACCATTTTATAGTCGCGGACGGTGGGAAAACGTGATGAGAATGGCTGCGGACAACCACCATTAATTGGCAAGGAGAGAAGAATGGGCCGCACGGAAGGACGAGGAGGGAGCACTATTAATCGGCAAGGAGAGAAGAATGGGCCGCGCGAAAGGACGACGAGGGAGGTGAAACTTTTCTCCCATGTGAGCGGGTGACGGATGAAGTGCCCTCCAAAAGAACACCTCAAAACCTTCAAATAGGAAGGCTCACGAGCTGTGTAAGTAGGGTCCTCCATAAATTATGACGATCAGGGATGGATGACAACATTTTTAGAACGCCCTTTCTGGCTAAAATCGCCATACCGCAATTATTATGCCAATCAACCCTATATGAGTAGTATGCTAAAGTTGCTCTTATCATCGTCAAGTAGTTGAACCTACATTAAAAAAAAAGTAACTGAACCTAGAGGCTATTTAGTACTCCCTCCACTCGATAAGTAACATAGATGAGAGAGAGAGAGAGAGTACAAGAAACCGCATTCTGCCTCCCGATTTCTTGCCAAAATTAGTGTGTTTGTAGACTCGTGTCCGTCGAAAGGGGTCCGATGTTTGGAGGTATAAATCGATTTTTTTATGCTAGTGTAGTGTTAAAAAATTATACTCCCTTCGTCCCATAAAATAAAAGCGTTTTTGATACATTATGAAAGGGATGGAGTAAATAAAAGTAATACAGTAATAAACAGATTAAAGAAAATGTAGAAAGAAACAAGAAGAAGAGAAACCGCGGCTGTTCCGCGCGTTGGACGCGGAATAGGACTTTGCCAGGAACGGGGCCACCCGACGACCCACACCCACGACGACCCAGTTCAGGTCAAGCCAACCACTTCGCCGTCGCCGTCGCCGTCGGTCGCTCCAAGCAAGAAACTTTCCCCAAATCTACAAAGCTCCGCTCCGCTCCGCCCATGGATCCACCACCAGCTCCACCCCCCCACCGCTCCCCCCCTCGCCGTTCCTCTGCCTTCTTCCCTAGTCCCCACTCCCTGCCGCCCAGCCGACCAGACCGGCGACTACGGTTGAACCGCCGCGGCGACCACAGCCGAGACAGAGGGTGGCCGGGAGGCAGACTGCGGGCGGACTCCGACGGGGTTCGGTTCAGAACTGCAGAGCAGATTGCGTGGTAAGCCTCCATGAACCCCTCCGTCCCAGAGATGCTGTTGTTGTTACAGCCTTGCACGCTGATTTGGGTCCATCAACCATCGACTGGTTGGTGGTAAAACCATTAGAGGATAGTAGGTTTTTCCACCAATCTGTGCCAAGCACTAGTAGTGACTAATGTAGATGATGTTTCTTCACTCATTTTTTTTTTTGTGTGTGTGTGTTATTGAGTGGATTTGCTATGTCCTGTACAACTGCAAGGTGGCCACTTTATGTTCTCCTTTTGCATCGCTGTGTGATGTACAACTGTTTTATACGTATACCTGAAGGGCTGGAACATCACGGAATAACTAGCCATGGACAGGGCTGCGTTGGAAGTTAGCTATCCACATGCCAGGGCCATGACTAAGTTTCGAGATCTTATATAGCCTACCTGAACTTGTTTGGGGCTGAAAGGCTTTGCTGTTGTTGTAGTACTTGTTGAGTGTGTTTGTGGCTAGCAAAGATTTGCGGAGTTCTGTATATGCGTGAGACAGCCGAAAGTTGGGGTATACGTATGAGGCGTCGAGGGCTTTCCAGGGAGCTTGTTCTGATTTTAGGTTGATGGCGGAAGTTACTCCCTCCATCCAGAATTATTTGTCCAAAAATCCATAGAAATGGATGCATCTAGGACTAGAATACGTCTAGATACATCCATTCCCATGACAAGTAATTCCGGACAGAGGGAGTACATGTGAACGGCGATCTGGGGTCTGGTTTGGATTTATTTTTTTGATTTCTCAAGTACCATTGTGATACTAACTATTCTCTACACGGGGAATTTTTGGGTCTTCCTTTACCGTGTGATCTGATGGACAGAGATCTCGCACAATCTATCGTGGTTGTCTGCAAAACTGCATGCTCCATCTAGAAAAGAATAGTTAATTGGAGAAAGATTAGGGTTATAAACTCATGATGAGTAGTAACCTCATTGAAATGAGGCAACCTTTTCATATTGTAATTGCGATGCGATATAAAATTCAAAGCATCCCTAGTATCAGCAGAGTTTCAGTTTTTGTGCATAAGGTTACTGTGCGCACTCTTTGCTGTGCCCACCTGGTCACATGGAGGATGGCGTGGTGTGTAGAAAGCTATGTTTTTTTTTTGTTTTGAGGAAAAGAAATCACATCCATATTTCGGTCTGTCCCTCTATGGTTAGCATGGTTAAACAAAAGCGCATCTAATCATGCGCTTGAAAGCAGAACGCCTAGCGCTTAATCGTCCTACTGCTAGCGTGCGCGTAGCTGAGGCAGGCACTAGGCAGAGACAGAACTAGGAATTTATGCCCAGCGCTTTTTCGAACCTCAAAAGTTAGCATGGTGTTAACTTTTGAAGACGCGTCTAAACAATGTTCACATGGTATTAAGCAGAACGCCTAGCCCAGCGCTGCATGAACGCCTAGCCGGCGTCTAAACAGAAAAAACACTTTCTTCTTAAGCCAATAACAATGTTCACATCGTAACTTCTCTGTTCTGTGGAGAGGAATACCTCTGTTGGCTGTATCACCATATTGGTTTTCAGTGACATGGAAGCTGGGAGCCATGCTCCTTTATCGAGAGCGCTTGTTTTTCGTACATGTTATGGGCAGAAGATAATTAAGCTCAGTTAGTAAAATTGACTAAAGGTTTTAAATACTAAGCAAAAATATAGCAGTGTTTAGCGTCCTATATAAATGCAGTATGCCACGTTGTGTCCAATATGCCACATTTTGTCCAAGCTGAAGCTGATATGACTTGTTCGGTGTTGGTGTTTTTTCAGAAGCGAATGGCGGAGGCTATACTGCTTGCCGTGTCAAAGATTGGGGCAATCTTTTTGAATGAAGCTGTCTTGGCTGTCATCGACAAGCTGTCAAGGAAGGTTGATAACCTAAAGGAATTGCCGGCAAAGATCAAAAGAATCGATATAGAACTGAGGACAATGAATGATGTAATTCAAGATTTGGGTACAAGTACAACACATCTCAGCAACAATGTCATCAAGGGTTGGATTGGGAATGTGAGGAAGCTGGCCTACCATGTTGAGGATGTGATTGACAAGTACTCATATGAGGCTCTTAAGCTCAAGGACGAAGGCTTCTTAAATCGGTACGCCTTCAGAAGTTCACGCCATATCAAGGTCTTCAGTAAAATTGCCGAGGAAGTTGTAGAGCTAGAGGAGGAGATCAGGCAGGTCAAAGGACTGCGTGATTATTGGAGCAACACAGTCCAACCCATTAGAAATGAGCATGCAGAGATTGATTGGCAGCAATGTGGAGGCTGCTTCCCGGAACGTGTTGGTGATGAGGATCTTGTCGGAATTGATGAAAACAGGAGCAAGTTGACCGAATGGCTGGCCACTGATGAGAAAGAAAGCACATTGATTACAGTTTCTGGTATGGGAGGCTTGGGGAAAACAACCCTCGTGAAAAATGTGTATGATCGGGAGAAAGCCAACTTCCCTGATGCTCATGCTTGGATTGTGGTGTCGCGGGCATATAATATAGGTGATTTGCTGAAGACATTGCTCACCAAGATACAACAACACACTCAAGAGTCGCCGCCGCCATCACCTCTTAGGACGGACACCAAACCTGATGTTTTTGAGCTAAAAGAGGCAATAAAGAAGATACTGCAAGATAGGAAGTGCTTGATCGTGCTTGATGATGTGTGGAATCCAGAAGCATATACTCGGATGTTCAGTGCATTCCAGGGTCTCCAAGGAAGCCGTGTTATGATCACGACACGGAGGGAAGATGTTGCGGCTCTTGCTCTAGCGAGCCGTCGCCTACAACTCCAGCCATTGGGTAACGACGAGTCATTCAAGCTATTCTGCTCAAGGGCTTTCCACAACACCCCAGATCGCAAGTGCCCTCCGGAGCTTGAGAAGGTTGCTGGTGATATAGTTAAGAGGTGTCATGGCCTGCCATTGACCATTGTATCTTCTGGCAGCCTATTGTCCACGAAGCAGCCGACACAGCACGCCTGGAATCAGATGTACAATCATCTCCGGAGCGAACTACAGGGAAATCACCATGTCCAAGCTATACTTAATCTGAGCTACCATGACCTGCCAGGTGATCTCAGGAACTGCTTCCTCTATTGCAGCTTGTTTGCTGAAGATTATGCAATGTCACGGGAGAGCCTTGTGCGGTTGTGGGTTGCTGAAGGGTTTGTGGTGAAGGAAGACAAGAGCACAGCTGAGGAAGTGGCTGAAGGGAAACTCATGGAACTCATCGGTCGAAATATGTTGGAGGTTGTGGAGAGGGATGAGCTCTTCAGGGTTAGTAAATGTAAGATGCATGACATTGTCCGAGACCTGGCTCGGGTTATTGCTAAAGAGGAGAAGTTTGGTTCTGCAACTGACCAGGGTGAAGTGATGCACATGGATAAGGAAGTTCGTCGTCTCTCAACATGTGGTTGGAGAGACAGCAACACAGTTGCTACAGAAGTGGAATTTCCACGACTCCGGACTGTCATCTCGCTTGGGGCAACTTCATCCTCCAGCAACATGATTTCCTCAGTTTTGTCTGGATCCAGCTACCTCACCGTTCTCGAGCTTCAAGACTCTGCAATCAACCAACTGCCAGTATCCATTGGTAATCTGTTCAATCTCCGCTACATTGGCTTAAGGCGCACAAATGTTCAGTCACTGCCGGACACTATTGAAAAACTCTCAAACCTGGAGACATTGGACGTCAAGCAAACAAGAATAGAAAAGCTACCACCTGGAATTGTGAAGGTTGCCAAGCTACAGCACCTTTTAGCTGACAGGTTTGCTGATGAGAAGCAGGCGGAGTTCAGGTACTTTGTCGGAGTGGAAGCACCGAAAATGATTTCCAACTTTAAAGAACTGCAAACTCTTGAGACCGTCCATGCCAGCAAAGACTTGTCGCTAGAGCTGAAGAAAATGAGCAAGTTGCAAACTGTTTGGATTGATGACATCAATGCATCCAACTGTGATGACCTTTTCAAGACCCTCTCAGATATGCCCCTACTTTCTAGCTTACTTCTCTGTGCAAGTGATGAGAAGGAGACACTTTCGTTCCAAGCTCTCAAGCCAATGTCCGAAAATCTCCATAGACTGATCATCAGAGGCGGCTGGGCCGATGGGACGCTCAAGTGCCCAATATTTCAGGGTCATGGGAAGAACATCAAGTATCTGGCTCTAAGTTGGTGCAATCTTGGGAATGAGGACCCGCTGCAGCTGCTGGCATCTCATCTCCCAGCTCTCACTTATCTCAGTCTTAACAGGGTGAGTAGTGCAGGTACATTGGTACTTTCTGCAGGGTGCTTCTGTCAGTTGAAAACGCTTGTCTTGAGGCGCATGCCTAATGTCAAGCAACTGGAGATTGAGGAGGGCGCCATTCCGTGCGTTGAAGGGATCTACGTCATGTCACTCTCGGAGCTGAATATGGTGCCTCGTGGCATCGAATCTCTTGGATCTCTCAAGAAGCTCTGGATGCTGGATCTGCACAAGGACTTCAAGGCTGACTGGGATCTGAACCAGATGCAGAACAAGATGAAGCATCTTCCAGAGCTCCGTGCCTAGCTAGCAAAGAGCGACAGTCTACCTCCTTCGGTAATAAAACATCATTAGAATTTCTTATACATTGTAAGTGTGCATGCTTCTAATTATCTGTAATGAGTCCTATGGTACTGTGATACCAACAGCTCTTAGTTTCTTTGCAACTGCATCTTATCATGCATTGTCGGCTGTTTCTGTAATAACTCCTGAAACATGGAAATTCCTCACTGTCATGAACTAAAATGAGTGAGCTTGTTTCAGCGTAATTATCAACGGTTGGTTTTGCTTGATGTCCTAGATAGACTGATTCTACCAAAGTATGTATGTAGTATGTACTCGGCCATCTCTCTGCTTCCTATACATTGCAATGTATTACACACTACAAGAAAACATATAACTAGCCACAAAGCATTTTGGTCACTATACATGTATGTATTGGAACCAACTTACTAGTATCTTGGTTACAAAGTATGTTCATGAATCAGTACTGAACTGGCATACATATAGCCACCAAGCACTGAACTAACGATGACCAAACTGAAAAAACCGCACACACACGGATTTGAATCATGAACACACCGCTGTAGAAAGGAAAAATAGAGCCGCAAATGGGCGGTGGTGTTGTGACGGAGCTGCAGTGGTTTCCGCGTCGGAGCAACTGACGAAGTCCGACTTGGTAATTCAGAGGCTTCAGGACTGAAGGAAGAGGAGAACCTGCAACCACGTCGCTGAATCAGAGAGCCCTTGCATCCGATAAGTTCAAGGTGAGTGACTGTACTACGTTCGTGTGTGAGATGGAACTCCTGAACATCTCCTGCCCGGTTTATTGGTTTTCTACCAAATTTGGTTTGCAGACTGGGTTATTACGTTTTGAGCCTGAAATTAGGCTGTGTTTTGTGTTAATTCAACCAGTATGCTAGGTTCTGAGTACTTGGCTTCAAGTATGAATGTAGCTTGTTCTGTGTGATATTGCATTAGCATGTTGGATCGTGAGTGCTAAAGTTCCACATAAACAGATTCGGCCATTTTCATTGGCAGCTACTGAGTCTTCTATGTGTATATAGAAAGCATAGACTAATTACAGTGAGGAGGATTAAAATTAGGCCTCTTTTGTAACCAGCTAATTACACTGTTTTACATTCAGATATGTGTGATGATACTCTGATTCATTAAATTCTGTAGGGCAGTTTATTTGATTCCCTTTTGATAGCAGTAGTTAGTGCAACTCTGGAACAAATAATATACTGATAGGTTTAGTCATTTAACATTGAGTTGTGATAAATAGCTTATATGTATGTTGTACAGTACAAGTTTGTTGTTTTGTTTGGTATTTTTGTCACCAATTTGGTTCACTTTCTGAATATGCACATGCCTTTCCTTTAAAAATAAAACCCACCAGGGACATTGTCTTGCATATTCAAGATCCAATCTAAAGATGGAGTTTGGCAAGAGATGTTAGACATTAGCACTTTGATCCATTCCTTTATTTGATTTTATTTCCCTTTTTGGCAGTAATTTTTGTGATTTAAGGGCAAGGATGAACCCACCAGGGAGCTTCAGAGTACTGAGAACTGCTCCAGCAAGCTAGTAAATACATGTGTGTGTGTATTTTCAGAAGTTTTTTTCGGGACCAGGTTCTGATGGAGATGGCATGATCAGTTTGCCTCTGATAAAAGCAGTAAAGATCCTGTGTGGTTTGGTACATCTATTCATGAGATTGAACTTGATGGTCCAAATTTACAGATCAAAGAATTTTTCAGAGGTACACTCTGCTCTCTTATTTTGTTATTGTTGCCCATTCCTCTTGCCTGCCTGGGAATAATTGTTCCCGGTTCATTGAGTCAAGTTATTATGCACATGGCTGTAGTTGATGTGTCAATAAGAAGCAGAAGCAGAAGCAGTAGATGAACATGGCCGCAGAAAACAATAAACATGGGTAAAGGAAAACGTGAACGGTTGATATGAAGTTTTCACAAGAGGAAGCAGAAGCCTCTGTCGGGTTTTTTTGTGTGTGGCTACATGCATTGGCGTGAGTGCAGCCAGCCCTGCTCGGAAGCTACCGTGCAGCCAGACTATGAAGCGGCAAGCGGCAGAGGAAATCGGGGTCTGGGGCCAGATCCGGTGGTTGCGTTCCGGCGCACAGCAGTGTGGACTCGCAATCCGGGCAGCCCACGCCTTGGTGGTGGTGGCCTAGCACCAGGGCCGTCTCCAGAAATTTGGGGGCCCGGGGCGAACTGTAAAATGTGGCCCTAAATTTGGAAAATTTCATATAACTAAGATATACGTTCATTTAATTATATTACTTCAAATGTATGTAATTTGGTGCAATATTTAGAAATATTTCAAAAAATAATACTAAAAGAGTAAAGGTGATACAAGTAATAAACTAAACACATGTTCTACCAAAGAGCAAAACAAAAGTCATGATTGAAACAATACATGAGTTATAAGCCCATCTTTATTGCGAATAAAACAAAATAGGAACGTGCCTTGAAATTTGCACTGCATCGAAAATCGTTTATGACTGAGTAACTATCTCCGGAAAACCAATCGCAATGAAATCCATAGAACATCTCCCCCGCAAAAAAAAAAAAAAAAAATATCCGTAGAACATCTGCCTTGCATCGTCCAAAATAAACATCTCCAAAAACAGTTCAAGCTATCTATATGGAATTTAAACTTTTGACTGTAAAGCATATAAAACAATTTATTATTGATCAGCCTGGCCGAAGTACAATGGCTAATGCTATCTTCAATGTGATTAGTTTCTGTACCAAAATTTAGAAAACAGAGAGCATATCTGCATGTATGATTTTGTTAGCAGGACTGAAGGAGGTGCAGCTTTATTTTCAAGATCCGTAGAAGCAGATACGTTTCCGTTTTCTATAGCAAAATTCAAAATTCAGAAGTCTACTATCTGAAGCAAATCGAATCAACCTGCAGCAAATAGGCCTCGAGCACTCACGTGGGGATAGTTTAGGTTGGGGAACCACCCACTACCATGCACCATCCATCCATAGATCGCAGGAGAACTGGACGAGGGCGACGACCGGAGGGCGAGTGGTCAGATCGGCGGATGGAATCAGGTCCTGGGCGTAACAGGCGATGGGGAGAGGCGGCTACGAGCGCGATACTGGGAGACGACGATTCAGGCGACAGGCGATCGGGTAACCTGCTTGTTTCGATGGGCTCCTGATTGGGCTACAGGGCCTTTTCTTTTCCAGATTATAAAGCAGTCTACGCAACACCTACTGATTTGGGGGCCCCAAAATTTTAGGGGCCCTGTGCGGTCGGCCAATTTGGCCTGCCCCGTCGACGGGCCTGCCTAGCACCGGCTGGCAGGTGAGCGCATTGGCCAGAGTCTGGTTATCCGGTGGATGACCGGCTGGCTTGCTCCGCTGGAATAAAGGTGGTTGGCCCTGTTATTCTTCGAGCACCGAAACATCCATCTGTTTCATGTTGGCCCCCTCGATCTGGACACCAACGAGGTTCCGATCTTTCTCTCAGAGATCTCAGCTTTTGACGCATGGCGCCACTGGATATCTAAAGCGGAATTGATTCGGTCGGGCGGACGCTCATCTTTTGCCACAGAGGCTTCATGAGGGCGTGGCTCGAAGCTTCGCCGTCTTGCCGGTGCCATGGGACATGTCTAAGTAAAGATTTCCATGGCGTTGACAGTGGTGAAGAAAGTCATGGTGGCTGCGATCGGAGGCTTGTAATGACGGACATGAGTTTTGGTTGCGATGAAGAATAGCGGCACAAGTTTTTCTTCTCTGTCAGGTGTTGAGGACTTGCAGTGACGACCTTGACAGGAGGGGGCGGCAACACAGGTGGACATCATTTCTGGTGGTGCTTCTCAAGTACCGAGACGCGATTTCCAGGGTGAAAGCCCAAGGTCTGGCCTTCATTGGTTGTACCTAGCAATGGACTTGATGAAGGCATTGTTTTTGGGATCTCGGTCTTTCTCCAAGATGAAAACTCAAGTTTCCTTCTTGGAGGCGTCGCTTTTGGAGAACCTATTATGTTGTTCGGGTGTTGTCTTTGGTGGTGGTTAGAGTGTTGTTGTTGCGAGTGTTTCATCACTGCGATGGGGGTCTTTTTTTTTTTCATTTTGTTCTTAGCTGTGTGCATCCTTAATGTTTTTCGATATCTTCTTGATGCAGAGGCTGGGTGTAATTGATATCTTCGTGATATTAATATATTCCCCTTATCGAAAAATTAGTCACATCCACGTTTTATTTGCCTGTAATCCCAAGTAACAACTCGAGTTAAATATTCAACATCTCAAAATTAGCCTAATAATTAACAGATATATGATGCGACACCGTGAAAATTCAACCGTCTATTTATTATTTATGCAAACTGCAGTCAGTCAAGCAGTACTGCAGTCTGCAAGTTCAGAATTAACCATTCAGACTCCAGTCTCAAGAAAAAGATGGCAAACGATGTTTACTTATTACAAGCACAAGCACTATGAAGAAACAAAGTTACAAACCAGCAAGGACAAGCACCAAAACTTCCGTAACATATATAGGTCTGAACAAACATATGCTGATGAACGATTAGTCACACCGCTTAACGGACCCGCTTCATTTTGTTCTGGCTGTCACATGTTATTAGTGTTAAACCTCATGTATTGTACTCGCCTTGTACCGTAGAGTAGCAGTAGTGTACGTGGGTGCAGTTTTGTTAGTCAAATCACCACGCTCACCTCCTCTCGAACATGGCCTGGCCACGATCACCATCGTGGGCGCATGCCCTCTGTCCCCCCCTTGTATAAGTGCTGCACAGTTCAATACGATCGGTGTGTTCGATCTTTTCTCCCTCAAACATGGTATCAGACGCAGAGGAGACCAATCCTTTCGTGCCTAACCACCCTCCGTCTTCCGCTGCCATGGACACCAATCCCTTAGCCTCTTCTCACTCCTCCGACGATGAAGCTCCGTCCCCTGCCGGTGTTCTCCATGCTGCCCTCGCAAGCGCGCCGCCCGCGCAACCGGCCGTTCCTCCGCCGTCGCTGGTCCCCGGCGCCTTCCCCTCCTCGGTGCTGCAAACCATCGACATCAGGCATCACGTCCCCATCACTTTGGATCTGCACTCCAGCAACTATGCCCAATGGCGTCGGTTCTTCTTCACCATCGTGGGCATGTTCGGTGTCCGCGATCACCTCGTCGCTCCGGCCGCTCCCCGTCGCCGCGATCCTGAGTGGGTCATGGTGGACCACTGCGTCGTCCACTGGCTCTACACCACGGTCTCCCCCGAGCTGCTCGACGCTGTCATGCAGCCGGACGACACCGCCGACGTCCTCTGGGCTGCGATCGAGGAAATCTTCCGCACCAACCAACTCTCTCGCGCCGTGTACATCGACGCTGAGTACCACGCAGTGGTGTAGGGGGACCTGACGGTGATGCAGTACTTCGCGCGCCTGAAGGCCTTCACTGACCAGCTTCGCGACCTCGGCCAGCCGGTCGGCGACACACAGCAGCTGTTCATCATGCTCCGCGACCTTGCCCGCCAATACCACGGTGCGATTCCTCATCTCACTGCGCGCGATCCCCTGCCCACTCTCCTTCAGGCTCGCTCCTTCCTCCTGCTGGAGGAGCACCGCGCCGAGCCGGCCTCTCGCCTGCAGTCCGCGCACGCGCTCATTGCAGCGCGTCCGCCCGCCGCCCCCGCGGCTCCAACCCCTCCTGCCGACGGTGGTGCGGGGCGTGGGCGTGGGCGCAACCGTCGCCGTGGCCGCGGCAACGGGGGGCATCGTCTCCCTCGCCAACCGCGCCGCCCGCGCCACGTCCGGCCCTCCCGGGTCAGGCCCCGCACGCCAACTCCTGGACTGGCATTGTGTAGGCCTGGCCCATGCCCTGGCGTGCGCCCAGTGCTGGTGTCCTCGGGCCCCGTCCCGGCGTTCCGCAGCAGTAGGCCTTCTTCACCTACGGCTCGCCCGGCGCCAGCTCCAGCACGGCACCGCCTCCGCCCCAACCATCACCGTACGGCTACGGCGCCTACCCACCGCTGCTCCCCGGCTTCACCTACGGCTCGCCCGGTGCCAGCTCCAGTACGTTCCCTTCGCCGTCGTCGCCACCTCAACCGTGGGACATGGGGGGGGGAGGGGGCTGCAAACTGCGCTCCAGCATGCGCATACGGCCCCGCCGCCGCCGTCGAGCACCTCGGACTGGTACATGGACTCCGGGGCGTCCTCGCACATGACCTCCAACCCTGGTACTCTCCACTCTCTCCGTCCTTCTTTCCCTCCACGCGACATTATCGTTGGCAACGGCGGTCGCATGCCGATTACCCACACCGGCCGCGGCACGCTTATTGCCACCAACACCTCTCTCGCACTTCACAACGTCCTCCTCTCACCCTCTATCATTACCAATCTTCTCTCTGTTCGTCGCCTCACCCGCGACAACCCTGTCTGTGGAATTTGACGCTTTTGGCTTTTCTGTCAAGGATATCCGCACCCGCCTGGTGATCCTTCGGTGTGACTCCACTGGCGACCTATACCCGGTGCCCCAACCCCGCCGTCCCGCGCGCAAGCTACTTCGCCGGCGCCGCTACACTCTCCGTCGCGCCCTTCACTCCTCCCAGTTCACCTGCCGGCCGTCCGCCGCGCACTCCTGCACCACCTGCAGTCTCGGCAAGCATACGTGCTTGTCGTTCTCCACCTCCAAGACAGTTAGCTATTTTCCCTTTCAATTGCTTCATTTGGATGTATGGACCTCTCCGGTTGTTAGCATCTCCGGATTTGAATTCTACCTTGTTATTATTGACAGTTGCACTCATTATGTATGGACGTTTCCGCTCTGCCACAAATCTGATGTCATTTGCGTGCTCTCTGAATTCTATGCCTACGTCCAGACACAGTTCGAGCGTCCCATCCTTGCACTGCAAACAGATAACGGGCGTGAGTTTGACAACCTCGCCGTCCGTTCTCTGCTGTCCAAAAACAGCACGGTCCTCCGGCTAACCTGTCCCTACACCAGCCAGCAAAATGGCAAGGCAGAGCGCGTGCTCCGCACCCTTAACGACAGCGTTCACGCGCTGCTCTTTCATGCCTCTCTGCCTCCTCACTTCTGGGCTGAAGCACTCGCCACAGCCACGCTCCTTCTCAACTACAAGCCCTGTGCCGCTAGTTCGCCGCGCTCGCCCTACGAACTACTTCTCGGCGTCCCCCCGAATTATTCCTCACAGCTCGGCACAAGCTCGCCCATCGCTCGACCGCCTGCGTTTTCCTTGGGTACCCGCCCGATCACCGCGGCTACCGTTGCTACGACCCCACATCCCGCCGCGTGCTCACCTCCCGCCATGTGCGCCTCGACGAGCTCACCTTCCCCTACGCCACGCCGCGCCTCCCATGTCCTCGAGAGCCGCCGGCACCTCGCCTTGTCTCTGCTCCTATGCGTACTCCGGCTCCCATCGCCCACAACCTGTCGCCGCACTTGCCCGCGCCTCCCTGCACTCAGCAGAGCTCACCTCCTCCCCCCGCGTCTCCCTGCACTCAGCAGAGCTCACCTCCTCCCCCGCCTCGCGCGCCTGTCTCCGGTTCAAACGTGGCCGCCGGATCCTCATCCCACGCCCCCTTTCAAATGGCTCGTGTGCGCCCCGACCTGCCTCGTCCGCTACCGTCGGATCCTCATCGCACGCCTCCCATTCAAACTCCAGCGTCGCGCGCGGATCTTGCTCCGCCTCCAGCGGTAATGGCTCTTCCTCTGACGGACCGCCACTCCCTCCACCCAGTCCGCCTCACCCCTCCCCTAACCCGGTCGTCACGCGTGCTCGCGCTGGTGTTTTCCGCCCCAACCGCAAGTATGCCGCCGACTACGTCTGTGTGGCCGCAACCGCTCCCTCCGCAACGATCTCGCCGGTCCCTCGCTCTGTGCGCGGTGCACTCTGCGATGCCAATTGGCTCGCCGCCATGCGCGACGAGTTTGATGCACTCACTGGCAATCGCACTTGGGAGCTTGTTCCCCGGCCGCCCCGCGCCAATGTTATCACTGGAAAGTGGGTTTTTCGCCACAAAATGTGTGCGGATGGCACGCTGGAGCGCTACAAAGCGCGATGGGTCGTTCGTGGCTTCCATCAGCGAGCTGGCGTAGACTACGGCGAAACCTTCTCCCCTGTCATGAAGCCGGCCACCATTCGCACCGTCCTCACTCTTGCTGCGTCGCGCCATTGTCCCGTGCACCAGCTCGACGTGAAGAATGCGTTTCTTCATGGGACTTTGGAGGAAGAGGTCTACTGTCTTCAACCCGCGGGTTTCGTCGACGCCTCCAAACCTGATCACGTGCGCCGCCTCTCCAAGTTCTTGTACGGCTTGAAGCAGGCGCCGCGCGCGTGGTTTCTACGCTTCGCCGGCTTCCTTGCCACCCTCGGGTTCACCTCGACGCGCTCCGACAACTCCCTATTCACGCTCACCCGCGGCATGGACGTGGCGTATTTCCTACTGTACGTGGACGACATCATCCTCACGGCGTCCACCGACGCGCTTCTTCGCCGTATCGTCGCCACGCTCACCTCCGAATTTGCCATGAAGGACCTCGGGGATCTCCACTACTTCCTGGGCATTCGCGTTACTCGCTCTGCGGCTGGCTTCTTCCTCTCTCAGGAGCAGTATGCTGAGGACATCCTCGAGCGAGCTGACATGGACAACTGCAAGCCCGCCCCGACTCCAGTCGACACCAAGGCCAAGCTGCCCTCCGCGGAGGGGCCGCGCGTCGATGACCCCACCTCGTACCGTAGTCTTGCGGGTGCTCTGCAGTACTTGATAGTGAACCGCCCCGAGCTCGCTTACGCCGTCCAGCAAATCTGCTTGCACATGCATGATCCGCGCGAGTGTCACCTCGCCCTGATCAAGCGTGCCTTGCGGTATGTGCGCGGCACTGTCTCCCTCGGGCTCCATCTCCGTGCATCCTCGACGCTGGATCTTTGCGTTTAGACGGACGCCGACTGGGCCGGCTGCCCCGACACTCGGCGATCGACTTCTGGCTACTGCGTCTTCCTCGGCGACCCTCTGGTGTCTTGGTCCTCGAAGCGCGAGCCCACTGTCTCCCGCTCCAGCGCGGAGGCTGAGTACCGCGGGCTGGCAAACGCCATGGCCGAGTGCGTCTGGCTCCGCCAACTACTCGGCGAACTGCGCTGCACGGTCACCACCGCTACGCTGGTCTACTGATACAACATCTCCGCCGTGTACCTCTCCAGCAACCCCGTCCACCACCGCCGCACCAAGCACGTCGAGCTGGACATCCACTTCGTCCGCGAGCGTGTGGCCCTCGGCGACTTCCGCGTCCTCCACGTCCCAACGGCCAACAGTTTGCGGACGTCATGACGAAAGGGTTGCCGGCAGATGTATTTCATGATTTTTGCTCCAGTCTTTGCGTCGCCGATCGCGACGTCACGACTGGGGGGGGGGGGGGCTTGTACCGTAGAGTAGCAGTAGTGTGCGTGGGTGCAGTTTTGTTAGTCAAAGCACCACGATCACCTCCTCTCGAACATGGCCTGGCCACGATCACCATCGTGGGCGCATGCCCTCTGTTCCCCCCTTAATAAGTGCTGCACAGTTCAATACGATCGGTGTGTTTGATCTTTTCTCCCTCAAACAATTAGTGGTTCCGGAGCTTCCGTGCAATTGCAGCCCAACCGAAGATAAGTATGAACGACCAAAGTTCCATGACAAATTTCAGAGCCAACGTCCCTACTAACCACTTTAATGCGTGAATTGGTCCCATCCGATGATTTAAGGCTGCCCGTAATGGGGAGTATCATATACTAGTATCATGCATATGATACTAGTATATGATACTACTTCCGTAATGCATAGTTTCATAAGTTAGTATCTAAATTGCCTTATTAACACTAGTAGAAAACGGGCCTTTAATCCCGGTTTGTAAGGCCCTTTAGTGCCGGTTCTACAACCGGCACTAAAGGGGGGGACTAAAGGCCCCCCCCCCTTTAGTCCCGGTTCGTCACGGCCCGGCACTAAAGGCCCACCACGTGGCGCCTGCCGGGGCCGTGCGCTGGGGGACCTTTAGTCCCGGTTGGTGTTACCAACCGGGACTAAAGGTGGAGCCTTTAGTCCCGGTTGGTAACACCAACTGGGACTAAAGGCTGGTAACACCAACCGGGACTAAAAGTATTTAATTCTTTTAATTTTGGTTTATTTTTCCTTTTAATTTTGTGTTTTCCATTTAATTATTTTTCATTTCAAACATATATTACGCTACTACATACTGTACACGTTGTGCATATATATATAAATCGAATTTCTCGTACGACGACCATTCACATACATATATATATATACAATTTGGTATATACAATTTCTCCTACAATTTGCGGATCATTACATATGCAGGGCATTACTGCTTGATCTTGTAATGGTATTCTCCTTTGGGATCTATGACCTGGTCGACCAGAAATCCAGCTATTTCCTCTTGAATTGCTCGTACGCGAGCCGTTGGTAGGAGCTGGCCCCGCATCTCTATCATCTATAATCAGGAGATCAAGATGAATATATTAGTTGTGTGTATATATATTAGCTAGATCATGATAAAAAAATTATGGATAGTGTTCTGGCAAACGTACCCAAAGAGTTTTTTCATCTATGCTCCTTTCAGACGTGATCATGCGAATATTCTCGCAAACGTAGTATGCGCATAAACTATTCCCCTTCTCCTGCCTCATGCACTTTACGAGAATAAAATTCAATCAGGTAATAATTAATCAAGCATGATAATGGTATTGAAACTAGAATTAAAGAGATACACAGACGTAGCTAGCTAGTACTACTTAATTACCTTGGGTCGCACCCATTTCAGCTGTTGTTTCCATTGGCCGGGGACCTCTTCGATGAACTTTTTCCAAGCCCTGCCCGCCGGCAAAGAAAATGAATAAAGGAGTTATTAACTAGTTGATATCAGGAAATGAAGTAAAGAGGCAGACATAGTGCGATATCCTGACATCACTTCATCAACCCCGACACGAGCATAGCCAGCTGGAATGGGATTGCAATGGAAGGTTGCTTCAGAGGGATTTGCTAAAGCATAGCCGTCCGCCACCTTCATGGATAAGTTCTTCACTTTCATGTGTAGCTCACAGTTAGTCCTGTCTTTGATATCATCCACAGGGTAGCTAGCTAGCAGTGCATTATCGATATCGGCCGAGGCGGAACCCACGCTGCTTCTCGGCATAGATGGGACGGTGCTATCCAATGCTGGATCGATCTGCTCATGCTGCCGCTGAGACGCCCTTTCCTGGCTGAGTGAGTCGATCTGCTCCTGCTGCCGCCTGACAAATCGTTCCAACTCCAGGTGCGAGGATATTAGGCCTTCAAGGCGGAGTGCTTCCTCCTTCTTCTTCTGCTCCTCATGCTTCTTCTTTCTCGCACGGCTTCTATAGTCGTCGTTCCAATCCGCAAACCCCTCATACCACGGTACAACGCCTTTGCCTTGTGTTCTTCCCGGGTGTTCAGGATTCTTCAGGGCGCGCGTAAGCTCGTCGTTATCTCTGTTGGGCGTGAACACCCCCGATCGAGCTTCTTCTATTGCAATAAGTATTTCGTCTGTCGCTTCTTTAAGACTTGCCTTCACCATAACCAACCCTGTCTCTGGGTCCAACTTCCCCCCATGCGCATAAAACCATGTCCTGCACCTGGGGGGCCATGTCAATGTAACTGGACTGACCCGTTTACTAATCATCTCTTGCTCAGATTGATGCCACTTAGGCAGGGCCACCTGGTAGCCACCTGGCCCCAGACGATGGTGCCACTTCTTTTTCGCAGCATTAATCTTGTTTTTCCTCGACAGTTCCTTAGCTTCTTCCGATTCCTTGAACTTCACGAAAGCGTCCCAGTGATCTTTTGCCTTCACCAGTGCTCCCGTGAATTCTGGAGTCTTCTTTTTTGATTTGACGTACTTAGCCCATGCATTTTTCTTGAAGGTGTTGAATGCGATCGCCATCTTTTTAAGAGCATAGTTTCTGACTTTCTTCAGATCTGCATCTGTCAAATTATCTGGTAGGGTGAAATGTTCCATGAGCGTAGTCCAAAGCACATCTTTTGCTCTTTCGTCGACAAAAGTAACTCCTGCTCGATCTCCCTTTGCTGGCTTTCTCCATTCTTGAACGGAGATCGGGATTTGGTCCCTGACAATAACTCCGCATTGATTCTTGAATGTGGTCGCATTTTTCTTAGGTTCAAGCGGTTCGCCAGTTGATGTTTTGATGGAATCGATGTTGAACTTTACGCCTTTGTCCAACTTTTTGGCCGGGCCTCGAACTACCCTGTCGCTTGTACAAGATTTGCTCGATCCGGAGGCCTAAAAGAAGAAAGATCGATTCGTTAATACATACAAATCAATTAAGACATGTAATGATCACCGGATGGCTTATATATTAAATATACCTCGCCGGTCATTTGAAGAACATTTTCTTCGTCAACATCGTTGTCGTCACCTTCATCTATTCGTTCGTCTTCATCAAACAGCATACCCTCACCCGAAGGGTTCAGATATTGCGAGCCGTCATCATGATCATCTGGGCTCGTGGAGCGTATGATGTCGAACACAGCCTCTTCTCCTTCTCTGCCGGCATTGTCCATAGCTTTTATTTAACTAATCCAGAAGAAAGATAAAACAATTTAGTATTCAGAGATCAGAAAGAAATTGGATCAACTTGTGCACATCCATAATGGGGGCATTCCTGATAATTAATCCCTTAAAGGACTAAGAAAATCTATTGCAAATACAACATTAAAATATGCAACTTTTGCAAATACTAATTGCTATACATTGGATCAAATGTCAAAATTCCTCAACGTTTTTATATCTAACATTTATCTAGCTATAACTAAAAGTATAAAAAACTAAAAAACATTCATCTAACATTTCTATAACTAAAAGTATAAAAAATTAAAAAACAGAAAAAGAAACACTAATTAAGCATACTTCTATACATCCATTAAAAAACAGAAAAACAACATTATATAAAAAAATCTATACTAATTAAACACTAATTATATCCATCTAACATGCATTCATACATACATATATACTAGTGAAAAACAACTAAAACATCTAAATAGAAAATGTGTGTGTGTGTGTGTGTTCATGCATGTGTGTGTGTGGGGGGCTCGGGGACGGGCGGCCATGGCGGCAGGGGGCGAGGGAGGGGGGGGGAGAGGGAGGAACTGAGCTCACAGCGGGGCGACGGCGAGGCGAGGCGAATCGGGGGCAGCGACGGCGTCGGGGCAGGCGGCGCAGCGAGGAGTGGGCGCGCGTGCGCGGGCCGGCGGCGCCGTCGGGGATCGGCGAGGAAGGGCGCGTCCGGAGTAGGGGTCGACGAGGAGGGACGGGCGGCCGGCGTCGGGGGCGGCGACGGCGTCGATCGGGGCAGGCGGCGGCGCGCAGCTGCCTGGCGGCGTCGTCTGTGTTTGGCGTCGAGAGAATGGAGAGGATGGTGAATTTTTCGTAAGTGGAGTTAAATATATGAGAGCCTTTAGTCGCGGTTGGTGGTTCCAACCGCGACTAAAGGCTACCTTTAGTCGCGGTTGGAGCCACCAACCGCGACTAAAGGTCTCGCTTCCCGCCGCTTGGACTGGATGAAATTCACCTTTAGTCGCGGTTGGTGGCTCCAACCGCGACTAAAGGCCCCCCTTTAGTCGCGGTTGGTGGCTCCAACCGCGACTAAAGGCCTGTTCCTGGCACGGCGCAGTGTGGTGGATGTTTAGTCCCACCTCGCCCAGCGAAGGGCGCTCGCACTGGTTTATAAACCCCGGCGCGGTAGCTCATTCGAGCTCCTCTCTAAAGCAGGCCTACAAGGCCTACCGTTCTTTCCTGCCCTGTGGGCCATACTGGGCCTTGCGGGCCTGCATCCTGGCCCAACTAGTGGGTGTCTAGTCGTATGCAGGCCGTGGCGGCCCAGTAGGCGGGCTTTTTTTTTTTACTTTTCAGTTTTTTTTTGTTTTCTTCTATATTTATTTTCTTTTGTTTCTTGGTTGTTTTTTGCTTTATTTAGAGTTTCTGAGTGAATCTTTTTGCTTTAGGTAAAAAAAATTATAAACTTTCTGTTAGTGCCAGTAGTTTTCAAATTTGAATTATTTGAAATTTGTGTGAATCACTAGTTTGTGAATAACTTTATTTTAAAAAAAGATTTTTCAGTGATTCTTTTTTCTGCTGTTTAATATTAGTGTGTTTTATCATTATATTCAATTTGGTAATTCTTAGGTTATTTAAAAAAAATGAAATGCCTTTGTAACAGACGAGTTTTCGTCTGAAAGCGTGATACTTCGAAAGAGATTGTCCATTTTGTACACGAAGTGCATCCAGTTTTTGCCGTAACCCTCTCAACTTTTTAGCACATGCTATGTGGGTGAAATGATAATACCATGCCAACTTTCAACCTTTTCTGGTTGTGATTTGTAGTGCTTTTCAATTTCAGGGTCATTTAGCTCAAAAAAAAATCAGTAAATGCATGAAAAATAGCAAATGAAGTCAGAAAGGGTTGAAAATTGATGACGTGGCTTTGGACATAATATTTCTTCGCGTTTCAAATGCCAAAACACATAAGTCGGAGTTCTATTACAAAGATTCCCTCCGGTTTGTCCGAAGTGGGACTTTCCAGATATATAAGTCCGGAAACTAACTAGAGAAGCCGGTCACATCCCAGAGTGGGATCTTTGGATATAAAACTTTTTCTTCGCGTGTGTCCCTTTGTGCCGTAACCATGGACAATCTTCATCGTTTAACTTGATGCTCGGGTCAACATTCACTGTGAAGGGAGCAATTTCATGAAACTTTTCATAATCTTCTGACATGTCTGTCTTGTCCTCCACTCCCACGATGTTTCTTTTCCCTGAAAGAACTATGTGGCGCTTTGGCTCATCGTATGATGTATTCGCTTCCTTATCTTTTCTTTTTCTCGGCTTGGTAGACATGTCCTTCACATAGAAAACCTGCGCCACATCATTGGCTAGGACGAATGGTTCGTCTGCGTACCCAAGATTGTTGAGATCCACTGTTGTCATTCCATACTGCGGGTCTTCCTTTACCCCGCCTCCTCTCAGATTGACCCATTTGCACCGAAACAAAGTGACCTTCAAACCAAGTCCATAGTCAAGTTCCCATATCTCCTCTATGTAACCATAATATGTGTCCTTTGGCCTATTGGTGTTTGCTGCATCAAAGCGGACACCACTGTTTTGGTTGGCGCTCTTTTTATCTTGGGCGATCGTGTAAAATGTATTCCCATTTATCTCGTACCCTTTGAAAGTCAATATAGTCGAAGATGGTAACTTGGACAGCAAGTACAGGTCATCTGCAACAGTGTCGTCATGCATGAGACGTGTCTGCAACCAACCGGCAAAAGTCACAGTTTGTTCATGTGTAATCCAGTCGTCAGACTGCTCCGGGTGTTTGGAGCGTAGAATATTCTTGTGTTGCTCGATATACGGAGCCACCAAGGCGGAACTTTGTAGAACTGTGTAGTGTGCTTGCGCCAAAGAATGCCCGTCCCGGCATATTACTGAATTCTTTCCTAGCGTGCCTTTTCCACCCAGTCTGCCCTCATGCCGCGATTCAGGAACACCAATCGGCTTAATGTCAGGAATAAAGTCAACACAAAACTCAATGACCTCTTCTGTTTCATGGCCCTTGGAGATGCTTCCTTCTGGCCTAGCACGATTACGAACATATTTCTTTAAGACTCCCATGAACCTCTCAAAGGGGAACATATTGTGTAGAAATACAGGACCCAGAATGGCAATCTCCTCGACTAGGTGAACTAGGACGTGCGTCATGATATTGAAGAAGGATGGTGGGAACACCAACTCGAAACTGACAAGACATTGCACCAAATCATTCTCTAACCTTGGTAAGATTTCTGGATCGATTACCTTCTGAGAGATTGCATTGAGGAATGCACATAGCTTCACAATGGCTAATCGAAAGTTTTCCGGTAGAAGCCCCCTCAATGCAACCGGAAGCAGTTGTGTCATAATCACGTGGCAGTCATGAGACTTTAGGTTCTGGAACTTTTTCTCTGCCATATTTATTATTCCCTTTATATTCGACGAGAAGCCAGACGGGACCTTCATACTGAGCAGGCATTCGAAGAAGATTTCCTTCTCTTCTTTGGTAAGAGCGTAGCTGGCATGACCCTGAAACTGCTTTGGATCCACGCCGTCTTCTCCGTGCATACGTTGCTGGTCCTCCCGTGCCTCCGATGTATCTTTTGTCTTCCCATACACGCCCAAGAAGCTTAGCAGGTTCACGCAAAGATTCTTCGTCACGTGCATCACGTCGATTGCAGAGCGGACCTCTAGGTCTTTCCAATAGGGTAGGTCCCAAAATATAGATTTCTTCTTCCACATGGGTGCGCGTCCGTCAGCGTCATTCGGAACAGATTGTCCGCCAGGACCCTTTCCAAAGATTACTTTTAAATCCTTGACCATATCAAGTCTATCATCACCAGTACGGTGGCGAGGCTTCTTCCGGTGATCTGCCTCACCTTTGAAATACTTGCCTTTCTTTCTTACGGGATGCCTGCTCTGAAGAAATCGACGATGCCCCAGGTACACATTCTTCTTACATTTATCCAAATATATACTGTCGGTATCATCTAAATAGTGCGTGCATGCGTGGTATCCCTTGTTTGTCTATCCTGAAAGGTTACTGAGAGCAGGCCAATCATTGATGGTTACAAACAGCAACGCTCGCAGGTCAAATTCCTGCTGTTTGTGCTCATCCCACGCACGTACACCTTTTCCATTCCACAGCTCTAAAAGTTCTTCGACTAATGGCCTTAGGTACACATCAATGTCGTTGCCGGGTTGCTTGGGGCCTTGGATGAGCACTGGCATCATAATGAACTTCCGCTTCATGCACAACCAAGGAGGAAGGTTATAGATACATAGAGTCACAGGCCAGGTGCTATGATTGCTGCTCTGCTCCCCAAAAGGATTGATGCCATCTGCACTTAAACCAAACCATACGTTCCTTCCGTCATCTGCAAAGTCCTTCCACTTTCTCTCGATTTTTCTCCACTGTGATCCGTCAGCGGGTACTCTCAACTTCCCGTCTTTCTTACGGTCATCTTTGTGCCATCGCATCAACTTGGCATGCTCTTTGTTTTGGAACAAACGTTTCAACCGTGGTATTATAGGAGCATACCACATCACCTTGGCAGGAATCTTCTTCCTGGGGCGCTCGCCCGCAACATCACCAGGGTCATCGTGGCCGATCTTATAGCGCAATGCACAGCATACCGGGCATGCATTCAAATCCTTGTACTCAGCGCGGTAGAGGATGCAGTCATTAGGGCATGCATGTATCTTCTGCACCTCTAATCCTAGAGGGCAGATGGCCTTCTTTGCTTCGTACCTACTGTCGGGCAATTCGTTGTCCTTTGGTAGCTTATTCTTCATTATTTTCAGCAACTTTTCAAATGCCTTGTCAGGTACACCATTCTCTGCCTTCCATTGCAGCAATTCCAGTGTGGTACCCAGCTTTTTCTTGTCATCTTCGCAATTTGGGTACAACAATTTCTTGTGATCCTCTAACATGCGCTGCAACTTCAGCTTCTCCTTTTCACTTGCACAGTTTCTATTTGCATCGGCAATGGCCCGACCAAGATCATCAGCGGGCTCATCTGATGCCTCTTCTTCAGCTCCTTCCTGCATTGCCGGCTCAGCTTCTTCCCCCATTGTTGTACCATCGTATTCATGGAAGCCATGGCCAGGATAGCTGTCGTCATCCTCTTCTTCTTCATTCTCTTCCATTAGGACCCCTCTTTCTCCGTGCTTGGTCCAACAGTTATAGCCGGACATGAAACCGGACTCAAACAGGTGGACGTGAATGGTTCTTGAGTTAGAGTAATTTCAATCATTCTTACAGCCAGCACATGGACAATACATAAAACCATCCGCCCGCTTGTTTGCCTCAGCCGCAACCAGAAAAGTATGCACGCCATTAATGAACTGGGGAGAGCATCGGTCATCGTACATCCATTGCCGGCTCATCTTCATTACACAACACCGAAAAGACCAAATTAATACAAGTTCATACATAAAGTTCATACACACTTGTTCTCATAAAGCAACATACAAACTCTCTAGCTAAAGCATTTAAATGCAACAACAAATGCGATCAAGATCGCAACTAAGGTAACAATTGATCCAACAGCATAGTGATACCAAGCCTCACTATCAATGGCATATTTTTTAAATTTTCTAATCTTCAAGCGCATTGCATCCATCTTGATCTTGTGATCATCGACGACATCGGCAACATACAACTCCAGTTTCATCTTCTCTTCTTCAACTCTTTTCAATTTTTCTTTCAAATACTCGTTTTCTTTTTCAACTAAATTTAACTTCTTGACAAGAATATCTATGTCTGTTGCAATTTCCGGTTCACATACCTCCTAGATAAAAATATCTATGTCAACTTGATGGGCATAATTGTCATAAACGCGAAATGCAACAAATAGTTATAAAAGAGAATATATATACCACATCCGAATCATAAACCGGACGAGGGCCGACGGGGACGGATATCAAAGTCATGGCACTATGTATAACAAACAATCATACATGTAAGAAAATTATACAATTAACTATCTAAATCATACAAATAAGATATTTTTTTTATAAAAAGGATAAGAACGAACAAGAGGCTCACCAAGGTGTTGTGACGGCGATGGGACGGTGCGGGCGATCGACGGTGGTTAGGACGGGGACGGGAAGGCACTAAGTAAACCACACCTACACATGCAAAGTAAGAAGTTAATTTGAGCTCAAATTGCATATAAATCAAATGAACTACCACATATAAATACTCCCAAACTAAAACCCACAAATCACTATACTTATAGAGCATTGCAAGAGCTAATCTAGCAATGAGAGATGAAAGGACAAAGTTGCTAACCTTTGTGAACACTTGGATGGATGGGGTGCCTCCAAATCTTGACAAATTTTGGCAAAAATGGAGGATGAGCTCGAGGAAGAGGAAGAACAAAGGAGGGGAAGAAGGGGGAAAAAAGGGAGGAGTACTGTGATCGGGCTGGCCGAATTCATATAGGGGATCTTTAGTCCCGGTTGGTATCTCCAACCGGGACTAAAGGGGGGGCCTTTAGTCCCGGTTGGTGTTACCAACCGGGACTAAAGGGGCTCGTGGGGGCCCCAGCTGACACCAGCCTGCCACCACCCTTTAGTCCCGGTTCGTGTTACGAACCGGGACTAAAGGGGGGGCCTGTAGTCCCGGTTGGTGATACCAACCGGGACTAAAGGGGCTCGTGGGGGCCCCAGCTGACACCAGCCTGCCACCACCACATTAGTCCCGGTTCGTGTTACGAACCGGGACTAAAGGTCCGGAACGAACCGCGACTAATGATGCCCATCCCGAACCGGGACTAATGGTCACATTAGTGCCAGTTCAAAACCCTACCGGGACTAAAGCTGCGGACAAAAGGTCCGTTTTCTACTAGTGTAATTACCATGCATGACACAAAGTAGTACAATATTTAATATGATACGGTATCATAATATGATACCACGTCCTCTCTTTCCTCATTTAATGGTGTGCCACATCATCAAATAAGCCTAGTTGGCATGCATGATACCGCTTATGATACTTCCATTACGACCAGCCTAATGGTTGTGCAACATCACTCACTAGGCCGTTTAACTTGTTGTCTTGTTCAGGAGAGAGATGACCTCTCACGCTCCCCCCCTCCTCCCCTTGGGGAACCACACAGGCGGCGAGTAAAAAAAGCCAATCTCCTCGCCGCCCTCCCCACCCATCCACTACTTCAGGCTCTCCCGCATTGCGCTGCTCGCCTATATCCACTCATGGCGGGTCCGCGTCGTCGTCGACTGCGGATCCGTCGGCTCGCCCCGGTGACTCGAGTGGCAGAGCCGGTGGCACTGCCGCCTTCGACGGTAGCTCCGCTGCCTCTGATCGACTCGGGTTCGCCGGAGGCCAGTCGGGAGATGCAGAGGGTGGTGCTGGATCGGTTTCCCGATCGGAGCGAGTGGTCGGACATTCACATCGGGATCATTCGCTACACCATGTTCGCCGAGAGTGCGCGCTTCATGGGGGATGACGGATGCATGGATGTCGAGCTCATCTTCTGGGCGATCCAGGAGGCCGAATCGTCGGATCCGGTGCAGGCGGCGCGGTGGGCGTTCTACCGCACGGGGAACCCATCTCGGCGTCCCGCTGCAGCACGAAGGCCTCGTCCGCGACGGCCCGAAGCAGCACGGCAGTCCCGCTACCGCGGCCGCCCGGAGCAGCACGACAGCCGCGGCGGCCAGGATAGGAGGAGAGGGGGTTGATTGCTTTTCTATTTAAGTTCTAGGGGTGTGTTCGTATTTTTTTTGCTAAGTTAACTCCTAACAACCCGGCCCCACTTGTCAGAAAGTGATCAAACGGGTTAATTCACTCAATCAGTGCATTTTACAAAAATATTACCAAATGCGCGGTGACTTTTACAACAAATTAGTGACTAGGTGGTTTTCTGCAAAACAAGCCCGAAATGTGGTGGTTTTATGCTTTTAACTCTCCCTTTTGGAACGTTCGCAACCAAGGATGGGGACGGAACTACTTGGTTTCTATGAGGATAATTGCTAGGGAAAATGACCGGAAAGGTGTGACTACTCCCGGGTGTATTACACCTGGGTAAACAGTAAATTAAAAAAAAAGAATTTTGTGGCATGAAACATGATCAAATATTTAGGTTACTGAAAAATTTCGTCCACAAGTAACATTCGAGGAGCTCTCCACAAAAAATATCACTATTCAAAAGTGCACAAGGCTTTGAGCACTGATTTTGTTTTTTGTTTTCGTCAGCAGCTAATTACACTATTTTACATTCATATGTGTAATGATACTCTGATTCATTATGTTCTGCATGGTAGTTTTTTTTTTTGCGAGAAAACTTCCGACATATTCATCATGCCATGGCAGTACAAAGAACACATAAATAATAATAATTACATCCATGTCATAGACAACCTAGCGTAAGGTAGTTTATTTGTTCCCTTCTGATAGCAATAGAGCAAATCCAGAATAAATAATATACTGGAGTAGTACTTGATAGGCTTAGTCAATTAACATTGGGTTGTAGTAAGTAGCGTATATGTATATGTTGTACAATACCACTTTCTTGTTTTGTTTTGTATTGTATTTTTGTTCCCGATTTGGTTTACTTTCTGAATAGGATATGCCTTTTTTTTATGTTTCTGTTGGATTTGAGATTCTAGTTAGGCTTCATTTTCAGTGTCAGCATTCTTGCACCTTTCGTTCATGAAAGAAAGTTGGAAGATCTGATGCCGAAGGTAGAATAGGGCAAGGTAAAGGCAGACTCACAAAAAAATTGATTGGCTCAAGCATCTTGGGTGAAAAAGATAAGCTAACGAAGAGAAATGAACTAGTTTTTTTTAATCAACTGAACTGAACTAGTTATACGACAAAAAAAAGGCTCGCAGCCCGCTTTATATATAAAAGAATGACCAACAACATACAACTCCACACACTCCACACGATACCACAACACACACACTCAAGGGAAATATAAGGGTGACAAAAAAAAGCTACAACACCCCTACTACTCCAAGGAAACAATAGGTCAGAATACAAGGCACCGTCCGAAAGCTCACGGCCTTCCACTGTGAACCTGTCACCGCGAAAGAAGCTATGTGCACCGAACCGGGTGCTCCAAGGTGGCACCTTCAGGAAGGATACACCACCATAGTGACGCCACCGTCCGATCCAGTGATTATGGTTTCCCCAGAAATAACAGCGGGGACAAAGAGAAACCCCACTGATTTAGGTTCTTGCAAAATTTCGTCCACAAATAACATTCGAGGAGCTCTCCACAAGAAAAATCACTACTCAAAAGTGCACAAAACTTTGAGCACTGATTTAGTTGTTTATTCTTTTTGTTACCAGCATTACACTGTTTCACAATCACATATGTGAGATGATACTTCATTATTATGTCCTGTATGGCAGTTTATTTGTCTCCCTTTTGATAGTAGTAGTGCAACTCTAGAATAAATAATATACTCCTTCCGTTCCTAAATATAAGCCCTTTTAGAGATTTTAATAAGTACTACATACGGAGCAAACTGAGTGAATCTGTACTTCAAATATGACATTGACTGATTTCGCGAGCTACACTCTGCTCTGCTGTTACATGTTGCTGTCCATTCTTCTTGACTGACTGAAATTGTTCCTAGTTCGCTGAATCAAGTTGCCTGACCTACCTAGCAAGCAGGTAGCTCTAGTTGATGTGTGTCGCGACCAGAGATACTGTCAACATCCAGCAGTAACCGAAGATGATGATGATATGAATCTTGCGACAAGAAACAAAAACGATGCTATAGATTCTTCACAAGAGAGGAAGCAGAGGTCTCAATCGATGCATCGCTTCGCTCAGCCTGACTAGTGAACACAGCGCAGCTAGCTGAACAGTTCTGAACACAAGGTCACTAACTCGCGTCTATCGGATCATAAAAAACGATGACACAGCCCATCAGGGCCCCGTGGAGGGCACAACCCATCAGGGCGCGCCGGGCCCCCCCTGGCGCGCCCTGGTGGGTTGTGCTCTCCACAACCCACCTTCCTGGCACTTCTTTGGCCCACTGGGTGTCTTCTGGTCCAGAAAAAATCTCCAAAAAGTTTCGTCGCGATTGGACTCCGTTTGGTACTGATATTCTGCGAAGTAAAAAACACGCAAAAACAACAACTGACACTTTGGCACTATGTCAATAGGTTAGTCCCAAAGAATGATATAAAGTTGTTATAAAATGATTGTAAAACATCCAAAAATGATAATATAACAGCATGGAACAAGCAAAAATTATAGATACGTTGGAGACGTATCAGTTAACATCATATTTAGCAAGCATCTTACGGAAAGCACCATGAATAAAGTGTGAACCACCACCAGTCATTAAATATCTAGGGACTCCAAACCTCAGGAAGATAACTTCTTTAAGTATTTTATTGGAGGTGTTGTGATTAGAACTACTAGTTGGAATAGCTTCTACCCACTTAGTGACATAATTAACAGCAACCAAAATATGAGTGTACCCATTAGAGGAAGGAAAATGTTCCATATAATCAAAACCCCAAACATCAAATGGTTCAACAACAAGTGAATAATCCATACGCATTTCCTGACACTTAACGATATTACCAATTCTTTGGCATTCATCACAAGACAAGACAAACTTACGGGCATCCTTGAAGAGAGTAGGCCAATAAAAACCAGATTGCAATACCTTGTGAGCAGTTCTATCTCCCGCATGATGTCCTCCATAAGCTTCAGAATGACATTTCCGTAGGACTTGTTCCTGTTCATGCTCAGGTACACAACGTCTAATAATACCATCTACTCCTTCTTTATAAAGATGTGGGTCATCCCAAAAGTAATGTCTTAAATCATAGAAGAATTTTTTTTCTTTTGTTGGTATGTGAAGCTAGGTGGTATATATTTAGCGACAATGTAGTTAGCATAATCAACATACCAAGGAGTGTTTTGAGAAACATTTATTGCAGCTAACTGTTCATCAGGAAAGCCATCATCAATAGGTAGTGGGTCATCAAGAATATTTTCCAACCTAGACAAGTTATCAGCTACGGGGTTCTCGGCTCCCTTCCTATCAACGATATGTAAGTCAAATTCCTGAAGCAAGAGAACCCACCTAATGAGTCTAGATTTAGCATCTTTATTTTCCATAAGATATTTTATAGCAGCATGATCGGTGTGAACAATGACTTTGGAATCAACAATGTAGGATCTAAATTTATCACAAGCAAACACAACTGCTAGAAATTCCTTTTCAATAGTAGCATAATTTCGTTGGGCACTGTCTAAAGTTTTGCTAGCATAATGGATAACATTTAACTTTGTTATCAACTCTTTGTCCTCCAATTTCGAAAGGTGGTTCAAAGGGCATCACACATAATTTCAAAAGGCAAGTTCCAATCAGGTGGTTGAATGATAGGTACAGAAGTTAAGGCTTTCTTGAGTGTTTCAAAGGCTTCTACACAATCATCATAAAAACCAAAGGGTTATCATTTTGCAAGAGATTAGTAAGAGCCCTAGAAGTTTTAGAGAAGTCTTTAATGAACCTCCTATAGAAACCAGCATGACCAAGGAAACTGCGAATACCTTTAATATCTTTAGGACATGGCATTTTCTCAATTGCATCAACTTTAGCTTTATCCACCTCAATACCTCGTTCAGATATATTATGCCCCAAGACAATACCTTCATTAACCATAAAGTGACACTTCTCCCAATTCAAGACGAGATTAGTTTGTTCACATCTATGCCAAACTCGATCAAGGTTGCTTAAGCAATCATCAAAAGAAGTTCCGTAAACGGAAAAATCATCCATGAAAACCTCCACAATCTTTTCACAAAAGTCAGAGAATATAGCAGTCATACATCTTTCAAAGGTAGCAGGTGCATTGCATAAACCAAAAGGCATATGTCTATAAGCATAGGTTCCAAAAGGACAAGTAAAGGTGTTTTTCTCTTGATCAGATTGTGATACAGGTATTTGAGAGAAACCAGAATATCCGTCCAGAAAACAAAAGTGTGTGTGCTTAGATAATCTTTCTAGCATCTGATCAATGAATGGCAGAGGGTAATGATCTTTTCTAGTAGCTTTATTTAATTTTCTAAAATCAATTACCATTCTATAGCCAGTGACAATTCTTTGCGGGATAAGTTCATTTTTATCATTAGGAACAACGGTAGTACCTCCCTTCTTAGGGACACAATGAACGGGACTTACCCATCTACTATCAGCTATGGGATAGATTATACCTGGTTCCAGAAGCTTTAATATTTCAGTTCTTACCACTTCTTTCATCTGAGGATTCAATTGCCGTTGATGATCAACAACGGGTTTAGCGTCAGGTTCCATATTAATCTTGGGCTGACATAGAGTGGGACTGATGCCCTTAAGAACATCAAGAGTATATCCAATAGCAGCCAGGTGCTTCCTCAGGATTTTTAATAATCTTTCTTCTTCGTGTTCTGAAAGGTTAGCACTAATAATAACATGATATATCTTTTTCTCATCAAGATAAGCATACTTCAAAGTATAAGGCAATTGCTTTAATTCAAACACAGGATCACCCTTAGGTGGAGGAGGACCTCCAAGGGTTTCAATAGGCAAATTGTGTTTTAGGAGCGGCTGTTGTTCAAAGAAATTTTTATCTATTTCATTTCTTTTACGCAAGTGCATATCATTTTCATGGTCTAGCAAATATTGTTCTAGTTTATCAGTAGGAGGCACGACAATAGAAGCAAGACCAATTATTTCATATTTACTAGATAATTCTCTATCACGAGGTTGTCTACTAAACTTGGAAAAATTAAACTCATGAGACACATCATCAAAACTAACACCGACAATTTGTTTTTTATAATCTATCTTAGCATTGATGGTGCTCAAGAAAGGTCTACCAAAGATAATGGGACAAAAGGCATCTTGTGGGGAACCAAGAACTAGAAAATCAGTAGGATATTTTACTTTCCCACACAACACTTCAACATCTCTAACAATCCCGAGTGGTGTGATGGTGTCTCTATTAGCAAGTTTAATAGTAACATCAATGTCTTCTATTTCAGCGTGTGCTATATCGTTCATAATTTCTTGATATAAGGTAAAAGGAATAGCACTAACACTAGCACCCAAGTTACATAAACCATGATTGCAATGATCTCCTATTTTGACTGAGACAATAGGCATGCCCACTACGGGTCTATGTTTATCTTTTTCATCAGGTTTGGCAATTCTAGCAGCTTTGTAACAGAAGTAAATAACATGCCCATCAATATTTTCTACCAAGAGATCTTTAACCATAGCAACACTAGGTTCTACTTTAATTTGCTCAGAGGGCTTAGGTGCTCTAATATTACTCTTGCGAACCACAGTTGATACATTAGCATGTTCCTTTATCCTAACAGGGAAAGGTGGTTTTTCAATATAAGCAGTAGGCACAACTGGATCAACATTGTAAATGATGGCTTCATCCTTAGCTTTTACTGGTTCTTTAATTTCTTCTTTAATAGGGGGATGGTATTTAAACCACTTCTCCTTAGGGAGATCAACATGAGTAGCAAACGCTTCACAGAAAGAGGCTACTATCTCAGAGTCAAGGCCATATTTAGTGCTAAACTTGTGAAAAGCATCAGTATTCATAAAAGATTTAACACAATCAAACTTAAGCTTTATACCTGACTCATTACCTTCGTCGTGTTCCCAATCTTCAGAGTTGCGTTTAATTCTTTCTAAGAGATCCCACTTGAATTCAATAGTCTTCTTCATAAAAGAACCAGTACAAGAAGTATCGAGCATGGATTGATCATTATGAGAAAGCCGAGCATAAAAATTCCGAATAATAACTTCTCTAGGGATATCATGATTGGGACATGAATATAACATTGACTTAAGCCTCCCCCAATCTAGAGCGATGCTTTCTCCTTCACGAGGCCAAAAATTATATATATAATTCCAATCACGATGAACTAGATGCATGGGACAAAACTTTTGATGGAATTCCAATTGGAATCGTTTCCAGTTCCATGATCCAATATCATCACATAGCCTATACCATGTCAATGCTTTTCCCTTCAAAGATAAAGGGAAAACCTTCTTCTTAGCTTCATCTCCGGATAAACCTACAAGCTTAAATAATCCACAAATTTTATCCACATGTAATAGGTGCATATCAGGATGTTCAGTTCCGTCTCCTGCATAAGGTTTAGCAAGCAGTTGTTCTACCATACCCGAAGGAATTTCATAACCAATATTTTCAGTAGGTGCAGTAGGTTGAGGGGCAACTAATTGTGGTTCCGGTCGAGGTGAATATACCCAACCCCTCAAAGGATTGTTTTCCATAGTAGCAAGTGACAATAAATTTCAGCATGTAGTATAAGTTTTTCCTTACCGATTTCCACTTACCAAGAGCGCTTCACTCCCCGGCAACGGCGCCAGAAAAGAGTCTTGATGGCCCACAAGTATAGGGGGTCAATCATAGTCCTTTCGATAAGTAAGAGTGTCGAACCCAACGAGGAGCAGAAGGAAATGACAAGCGGTTTTCAGCAAGGTGATTTCTGCAAGCACTAAAATTGTAGGTAACAGATAGTTTCATAGCAAGATAATTGGTAACAAGCAAGTAATGGTAACGGTAAATAAAGTGCAGCAAGGTAGCCAAATCCTTTTGTGGCAAAGGAGAGGCCAGAATAGTTTCTTATAATAGGCAAAGTGTTCTTGAGGGTACACGGGAATTTCATCTAGTCACTTTTATCATGTTGGTTTGATTCGTGTTCGCTACTTTGATAATTTGATATGTGGGTGGACCGGTGCTTGGGTGCTGTTCTTACTTGAACAAACCTTCCACTTATGATTAACCCCCTCGCAAGCATCCACAACTATGAGAAAAGTATTAAGATAAAATCTAACCATAGCATTAAACGTTTGGATCCAAATCAGCCCCTTACGAAGTAGCGCATAAATTAGGGTTTAAGCTTCTGTCACTCTAGCAACCCATCATCTAATAACTACACCACAATGCATTCCCTTAGGCCCAAGGATGGTGAAGTGTCAGGTAGTCGACATTCACATGACACCACTAAGGGAATCACAACATACACATTATCAAAATATCGAACACATATCAAATTCATATGATTACTTGCAACATGACTTCTCCCGTGACCTCAAGAACAAAGGTAACTACTCACAAATAATATTCATGCTCAAGATCAGAGGGGTATTGAATAGCATAATGGATCTGAACATATAATCTTCCACCAAATAAACTATATAGTAATCAACTACAAGATGTAATCAACACTACTAGTCACCCACAGGTACCAATCTGAGGTTCCGGTACAAAGATTGAACACAAGAGATGAACTAGGGTTTGAGAGGAGATGGTGCTGTTGAAGATGTTGATGAAGATTGGCCTCCCAAAGATGAGAGGGGTGTTGGTGATGACGATGGCTTCGATTTCCCCCTCTGGGAGGGAAGTTCCCCCGGCGGAATCGCTCCGCCGGAGGGCAAAGGTGCTCCTGCCCAAGTTCCGCCTCGAGACGGCGGTTTCCGTTCCGAAAGTCCTCTCTTATTTTTTTCTAGGTCAAAAGACCTTATACACCAGAAGATGGGCACCGAAGGTGGGCCGCGCTAGGCACAACCCACCAGGGCGCGCCTGGGGGGCCTGGCGCGCCCTAGTGTCTTGTGCTCACCGGGGTGGCCCCCTCCGGTAGTTATTTGCTCCAGTATTTTTTATATAATCCAAAATAATTCTCCGTAAAGTTTCAACTTATTTGGAGATGTGCAGAATAGGTATCTCTGATGTACTTTTTCAGGTCCAGAATTCCAGCTGCCGGTATTCTCCCTCTTTGTGCAAACCTTGCATATTATGAGAGAAAAGGCATTAGAATCACTCCCTAAAGCATTATTATTCAACAAAACATTATAAATAACAGTAGGAAATTATGATGCAAAATGGACGTATGAGCGGTGTGGCCGGGCTTCCCGCAGATTTGGCAGCGGACGACATCGGAACGAGGTTTGTCGTAGCCACCACGACGGCCCCTAGTGTTGGTGGAGTTAGGGCGGCCGTTGTGGGAGCCAGAGCCGTTGGAGTTGCCGGAGCCGGAGTCGCCTTGCTTGCCCTTGGGACGAGGAGGACCACGGTGACGGGAGGAGTAGCCACCACCCCCACGGGTGGCCGCGTTTGCAGAGGACTTGAAGCCACTGTCGGAGTGCTGAAGCTTCGCCATGCGCTGGTCGAAGTTGCTGAGCATGACGAAGATCTCGTCGAGGGAGACGGGCGTGACCCGGGCGTCGAGGGAAGAGACGAGGGTCTGGTAGTCCATGTCCAGCCCGTGAAGGATGTAGGAGATCAGCTCGTCATCTTGGATTGGTTTGCCGACCGCGACGAGTTCATCGGCGAGGCCACGCATGGAGGCGAAGTAGGTGGCAACCGATTGGTTGCCCTTCTGCGCATTGATGAGGGCAGTGCGGATGTTGTTGACGTGGCTCAAGGACTGCGACGAGAACATGCCTGCCAGTGCCGCCCAGAGTGCGTGCGCGGTGGTGATCTCGGTTACCATGACGAGCACCTCTTTGGAGAGGTTTGTGAGCAGGTAGCCGAGGCCCTGCTGATCCTCCCGAACCCAGATGGGGTGGAGAGGGTTGGGCTCGGAGATCTCCTTCCCGTCCTTGTCGTTGGAGACGAGAAGCCGAGCCGGTTCCGGCATAGTGCCATCAACGTAGCCGAAGAGGCCAGCTCCCCTCAACTGCAGCGTAACTTGAGTTCGCCAGAGCACATAGTTTGTGCGGGAGAGCTTCTCCGTGACCTGACCATGGAGGCTTGATTGGAGGGCACCGGAGGAAGACATGGCGGCTAGCACTACTGGAGATTGCAAAGCTGGATGGGTTTGGAAGAGGTAGCTCTGATTACCATGTGCGATTTGGTGGAAGCGTCTTACCCTCGATGGGAGGGGACGCGTACGTGTTTATAGGTTCCAGGGGCGCACCTCCCTGTCAACAGTGCATACATCGGTGGAGATATTCCAGGAAGATTACAACTTGAGAGACAAGGGATAAGAGAGGTTACAAGATGAAAGATATCTAGCCAACAACCTATCTATCCTAACCTCTATGCCGTGCGCCTTCAGGACTTCAACATGACACGCCATATATGTGTTTAACATCCATGACAGCCAGAACTCAGTAACTCCATACAACACGACCCACACTACTCAGCTGTGACACATAGTTAGTTACGTACTTGTACTAATTAGTCACATCCACGTTTATCCGCCAATAATCCCAAGTAACAACTCGAGTTAAATATTCACCATGATGAAATCAGCCTAAATAACTGGTTCCATAATGTATTCGTGACATGATACCACACCGTGCAAACTCAACCGTCATTTATTTGCACACAGGCGTCAACAACACAAACATTCGTACTGCAGTCTTAGGAGAAATATGGCAAACGCTGTTTACTTATTATTGCAAATACAAGTACTCTGGAGAAACAAAGTTACAAGCCATGAACAATGTCCACAAAAACTTCCGTAACACATATAGGTTCTCAACAAACACATGCTGATGAATGATTATTAGTCACAAACTCACAATGCTTACCAGACCCACTCCATTTTGTTCTAGCTCATCACATGTTTGATGCTTCTAGACTCTAGTTAGTGATCAGTTGTTCCGGAGCTTCTGTGCAATTGTGGCCCAACAGAAGATAAATACGAAGGGCCAGAGTTCTAGGAGCAGTAGGAGAACGATTACGGTTGCTAACCAGATGAAAGCCTGAATTGTTCCCATCCGTAGGCATAACGGCTGTGCAACGATACCAATCTTCAGTAAGATTTCAAAATTTCTATATAGCACCACAAGAGGACTAAGCACACAGATAGCAACGGCAGTGGCATGAGCAACCGGAGCTAGCACCATATACACACCCAGTGCAAAAGCAGTAGATAAGCTTGTGATTGAACTTGCCATGAAGTACCAAGAGGCGACCAAGTACTTGCGGCGGCTCATCAAGTTATGCATAGAAGATCCAGAAAACATAAGACCAATGGTAACTATTGAGGAGCAAATAAAAGCTAACGCATTTGCCATCATGAATGCATCAAAGGTATACCCCCCAGCAAGCATTGGTGTGCCTCTATTGGTATGATCATCAGCTAAGAAACCTCCAGGAATAGCAAAGGTTGCCCCGAACGCCACAGTTGCTATTAAAACTGAACCAACACCTATCATTTGGCTAAAATCTTTCACATTCTCAGCTTCTTTAATTGTTTCTTCTGGTGTTAGTTGGTATCCATCCTTCTCTTCAATCTGATAGTGGTGAAGACAACTATATTTAGCATTTGCCAATTTGAGTGTGTTGTGAATCAGAATGTAGCTGTTCTGAAAACACAAAGGAGAATATGACAACCATATAGATGTACGGTCCATGAATAAATTGGTGTCAGTTTAAGAGGCCAAGCCTTGAAAAGTAACAAGGTGAAAGTATGTTACCCAAGCATAATACGTTCCGCGAGGAAGCAGGCTTCTAGAAATATCAAGAGGAGTCTGGTTATTCTTATTTGCTATACTTAAGTGCGCTTTCTTGTTTGCAAACACAGAACAAAAAATCCTAAGCTTCCGAACCCGGACAGCTAAATGCATTGCAATGTTCCCCTCAATGTCTCGCATATTCAAAATCCAATCTAAAGATGGTCTTTGGCAAACAAAGGAGACAATGTTCAATCTTTTCTTCTCAATGGCAACATGAAGGAATGTCCGTCCTTGAGCTGTGCGCAACCCGGCACTACTAGGAAACTTCTCAAGTAGAGATATTATTGTAGATTTCCTACCCATAGAGGCAGCAATATGTATGGGGAACAATCCGTGGTTGTCTGCCTGATATGCTGGTGCTGGGTTGGCATCTAATAATTGCCTGAAACTAATGGGGCTCTGGAAAGAAGAGGCCAGGTGAAGAGGCGTACTCCCATCTCGGCCCCCATGTGTGGTAAGGCTATTATTCCATTCTAACACAAGTCCTGTGAACCCTGAAAATGTGATACTTTGTTTGTTAGTCCAAGGTAAGTGAAGTCACTTGGGGACTGTGAAACTTAGGGTTGTGGGAAACTGCCAGACACCCAATACGGTGTGGCTATCTCATATATATATATATAGGGGTACACAATGTGTACAAATACATGAGTACAGGGTATACAGAAACTACATAAATACATCATCTAACACCCTCCCTCAATCTTAACTGTGATCTGAAGTACAAAGCAAGTTAAGATTGCGCCTACATCCTTCAAACTGAGGTTGTGGAAGAGGCTTTGTGAAGATGTTAGCAAGTTGATATTTGGAGGAGATAAACTTGATATGAAGAAGCTTCTGTGCAACACGTTCCCTCACAAAGTGGTAGTCGACTTCGATGTGCTTGGTACGAGCATGGAAAACTGGATTAGATGAAAGATACGTCGCACCAATATTATCACACCAAAGAACAGGTGGCTGCTCTTGAGAGACTCCCAACTCTCTCAAGAGAGACTGTACCCAAATAAGCTCAGCCGTGGCATTGGCAACCGCCTTGTACTCTGCTTTAGTGCTACTCCGAGATACCGTGGCCTGCTTGCGCGCACTCCAGGCGATCAAGTTGCGACCAAAGAAGACAGCATAGCCCCCCGTTGATCGCCGGTCATCCAGGCTCCCAGCCCAATCTGCATCAGAGAATGCCGAGAGAGCACTCGAGGAGGTAGACCGAAGATGCAAACCATAGGAGACAGTATGAGAGAGATAACGCAGGATACGCTTCACAGCTGACCAGTGTGAAGTCCGAGGAGCATGAAGATACTGGCACACACGGTTGACTGCATAGGAGATGTCCGGCCATGTGATAGTCAAGTACTGTAAACCACCAACAATACTGCGGTACTCTGTAGCATCATCAGTAGGAAGCAAGGCACCATCCAAGGCGGATAACCAATCAGTTGCAGACATAGGGGTGGTAGCATGCTTGCACTGCAACATACCAACACATCCTAGCAAGTCCAAGGAATACTTACGCTGAGTGAGAGTCAGACCAGCATGGGACCGTGAAACCTCCAGACCAAGGAAGTAATGGAGAGCACCCAGATCCTTGACAGCAAAATGACCACCAAGAGCAGACAGCAGATGATCAGTGGCAGTCACTGAGGAGCTGATAAGAATAATGTCATCAACATAAACCAGCAGGTACATAGTAACCTCAGGACGATGGAACAGGAATAGCGATGTGTCAGCAGTGGACGGAGCAAATCCAAGACGGCGAAGAACCGAGCCAAGTCGGGCATGCCATGCACGGGGAGCTGCTTAAGTCCATAGAGCGCCTTAACAAGACGACACAAATGATGTGGACGAGAAGGATCAACAAAACCTGGAGGTTGCCGCATGTAAACCTCTTCCTCCAAGACCCCATGGAGAAAAGCATTCTGAACATCAAGCTGACGCAGGGACCACCCTTTGGCAACAGCCAAGGACAGAAGCAGACAAATGGTGGTAGGTTTCACAACTGGACTAAAGGTATCCTCATAATCAAGACCATATCATTGTTTAAACCCTTTGGCCACCAGCCGTGCCTTGTATCTCTCAATAGAACCATCAGCATGCTTCTTTACCTTAAACACCCACTTGGAGTCAATGATGTTGACACCAGACACAGGAGGAACCAAGCGCCAAGTATCATTCCTCTGTAGTGCCTGAAACTCCTGCTCCATGGCACTGCGCCAATGAGGAATCCGGAGAGCCGCCTGAAAATGCCGAGGCTCAGCAGTTGGGTCAGCACCTGTCTGTGCCATACACGCCGCAATCCACGCAACCGTGCCGTCAGTGCACTCCTTCGGCCGAACAATACCACTCTGACTCCGCGTACGAGGACGCAGAACAGCGGTAGGCGGCGGAGGTGGCGACGGAGACGGAGGCGATGAAGATGATGATGACGACTGCTCCCCAGACGCAGAACCAGTCACACTAGGCGACCGAGCGGGCGAGGAATGAGTGGAGGCCCGTTCGGCTGACGCGAGCGGGGATGCCAGCTCGGGCGAGGACGCCGGCTCGAGCGAGCATGCTGGCCCAAGCGAAGACGCCGGCTCGGGCGAGGACACCGGCTCGGCCGGCGCGTCGGGAGGTCCTGTAGTGCTAGGCTCGGCCAGCCTCATCGACAGGCCAGGTGACGGAGGGACGTCGTGAGCAGGCTCGGCGGGCGCAGCCGCCGGCTCATCCAGAAGCTCGAGGCGTGCTCTGCGCCCAGTACCTGCACCATGGTTAGGTAGCAACAAGGGAGTATATGCAACATCAACAAATTGACCAGGCAGAGGTATAGCAGATCTCTCAGGTGCAGCGGGAGTGGTGGAGGTGACCGGAAGTGCGGAAAAAGGAAAAACATTCTCATTAAACACCACATCACGTGAGATGTAGACGCGGTTAGAGGGAACATGAAGACACTTGTACCCTTTATGAAGAGAACTATACCCAAGAAACACGCACTGTTTGGACCGAAATTCCAACTTGCGGTTGTTGTATGGACGAAGATGTGGCCAACACGCACACCCAAAGACTTTAAGAAAAGTGTAATCGGGAACCTCATGCAGCAAGAGTTCTAAAGGTGTTTTCATCTTAAGAAGTCGTGTAGGAAGCCTGTTAATGAGAAAACAAGCAGTGGAAAAAGCATCACTCCAAAACCGGAAAGGAACAAAAGCATGAGCAAGTAAGGTGAGACCAGTCTCAACTATATGACGATGCTTACGCTCAGCTACACCGTTCTGCTGATGTGTGTGAGGACAAGAGACACGATGATTAATTCCAAGCTTGTTAAAGAAGTCATTGAGGTTGTGGTATTCACCCCCCAATCAGATTGCATATGAATAATTTTATGGTCAAGCAGACGCTCAACATGCGCTTGGAATTGCAAGAAAACATTAAACACATCAGATTTGCGCTTAAGAAGATAGAGCCAGGTGAAACAACTGTAAGCATCAATAAAACTGACATAGTAATTATGACCACTAACAGAGGTTTGGGCATGGCCCCATACATCAGAAAACACAAGCTCAAGCGGTTTGTTGACTACACGATTCGACTCAGAAAACGGAAGCTGGTGACTCTTGCCTTGCTGACAGGCATCACAAACTGCAGTAGTATGTTTATTGGACACAACTGGAAGTTCATAACGATGACGAACATGGCTGACAATGGGATTGGCGGGATGACCAAGGCGCGCATGCCAGTGCGACGACGACACCCGAACACCGCTGAAGGCAGAAGGAGCCGACGGCACATCAAGTGCGTAAAGACCACGGCGTAGTCTACCTCTAAGAAGTACGTCCCTCGTGGCCCGATCCTTAACAAAAAAATGAAAAGGGTGAAATTCAGCAAGGACATCATTATCAAGTGTAAGTTTAATAACAGATAACAAACTACGTGAAACAGAAGGAACACGAAGGACATCAAGGAGACGTAGTTGTTTGGATTGACGAGTAAGAAGAGATTCCTGACCAATATGTGAGATGTGCATACCTTCCCCATTAGCAGTGTGAACCTGATCATGCCCACGGTACGGCTCGTGAGTGGAAAGCTTGCCCATATCACTCGTCAGGTGGTTGGTGGCGCCCGTGTCCATGTACCAAGATGCATCGACTGGATAGGAGGGAGTATGTCCCTGCTCATGACTGGCCAAGGCAGCCTGCTTCTCATTACCTTTACCATTGTTCCCGATGCCCAAGAAGTCCTTCTTGAAGCGACGATGGCAACGTGAGGCAAGATGACCATCCAGACCACAAAGCTGGCAGGGGACCTGAACTCCACAGGAAGGGCAGCAGGCACGGACGTGACCACCAGCATAGGTAGTGGTGTTCCGCGGGTTGGGTGCGGCTGCCGGCTTGCCACCAGGTGGTGGCGTGTAGGGCTTGCCCTTCCCACACGTAGCAGCGTTGGCGGAAGAGAAGCTCGGCGTAGATCGGCGAGCCTGGACGCGCTGTTCCGTGGCAAGGAGCCGCGCATATAGCTCGCACGGCTGGATGGGAGTGTCAAGACCATTGATATTCTCCACCAAATTATCATAGTCATCACCCAGCCCATTGAGCACATAGGAGGTGAACTCTTCTGGCCCAAGAGCCTTGCCAATGGAGGCAAGTGTGTCCGCCATACCCATCACCTTGTTGAAGTAGTCAGTGACGGTGAGGGAGTTGAGCTTCACCTCCCCGAGCGCAGTGCGAATGGCATGAGCACACGCCTGGGACTGCGAAGCAAAGCTGGTAAGAAGAGCCGTCCACGTGTCCCGAGACGTAGCGGCGAAGATGACCAGCGACGATACGCCCTCCGTGAGAGAGGACTGTATAGCGGAGAGGATGGCTTGATCCTGAGCCACCCAAGCATGATGCGCCGGATGATGCGGCGGAGGACACGGCAAGGTGCCGTCAACATAGCCCTCCAGATAGCGGCTGCGAAGCAACAGCAGCACTTGGGCGCGCCACGACAGGTAGTTATCCGTCGTAAGCTTCACCGGATGAGGTGTGCAAAGTAGAACGGCGCAGCCGCGACGGTATGATCCGAAGGCGGCGGCGGCGCATAAAAGCCGGGCGAGAAGGCCACCCCAGTCTACGCCGAAGAGGGCAGCAACTCCATGGAGGAACCCCCGTAGGGCGCCCCGTACGGAGAAGGGCCACCATAGGGCGCCGGTGGCGCAACTAGGGCACCATGCGGCGCCGAGTAGGACAGCCACGGGTGCCCCGCAGCAGCGCCAGAAGCAGGCGCGTGGGACGGCGCATCATAGGAGGCCGATGGGGCGGCTGGACCGCCGTAGGCGGCCACGGGCACGTCGGGTGGGCCGTAGGGCTGGTGATAACCCGGCCAGGAGCCGGCGACAGCAGGCCCGTAGCCCAGCGGCGGCACGGGGCCGAAGCCACGAGGCAGAGACGACGCGGGGTCGACCGGACCAGGCGAAAGCGGGTCAGGCAGAGGGGCGCCGGGCGCAGGAGCAGCAGCCGCCGTGGAAGCGCCAGCCACGGCAGCAAGTGGACGCGACGACAGGAACGGGCAGACAGCCGCGGCCAGAGAGGCGGCGGCTGCGTGAGCAGGCGCGGGCGCGGCGGCCATCGCGGTGATAGATCGCGTCGGCGGTGGCGGCAGCGACGATCGGGGCAGGTGCGAAAGCGATCGTAACCTAAACTGATACCATGTAAAACTTAGGGTTGTGGGAAACTGCCAGACACCCAATACGGTGTGGCTATCTCATATGTATATAGGGGTACACAATGTGTACAAATACATGAGTACAGGTAATACAGAAACTACGTAAATACATTATCTAATTACTGGGGACTGTGGTATCCCCAGCCCACCAGGGTTCAAATCCTGGTGCTTGCATTTATTTCTGGATTTATTTCAGGAACTCCGGCGATGCGCATTCAGTGGGAGGAGACGTTCCCGTCGATGACGAGGTGCCTACGGTGACTTCGTAAATTTCAAGATGATATGCCGGCTCAGTCTCTCGGAGGTGCTCATAGGGGTAGGGTGTGCGTTCATAGGGGTGAGTGTATGCGCGTGTATATGAGCGCTTGCGTCTGTACTGTGTTCAAAAAAAAATACATTATCTAATTAATAAAGATGGCTGCATGCATCGATTGATGCAGAGGCCGGGGTTTAACCTCCTTTTCTAAAAATAAAACGTAAATACATTATCTAACAGGGACGACATGCACACATCATTATGGGCGAGAGAATAATTCTGGACATTCACTTAATTACTGGGGACGATAATGAAATAAAAATGTGTCGAATTACATAACAGAGGTATATGGTCATATTTGCCCAGAGTCTATTATCTAAATAGCAAAAGTGTCAAGAGCGCCTTGTCCCCAACATAAAGCGTGTACCGTACGAAATTGGCGAAAACAAATGAATATGGACGGAAAAGCTTCATATAATTGATGCATATAGTGCTCCACTTGTGATTTGTAGTAGTAGCTAACTTTCAAGATAGAGAAATAATACCTGTGCCTTGACAAGTTGCGGCATGTAGCGCACTTTGCCCGTTTGGCCCGGAGTAGGAAAGATTGCCATTGCTTCTAGAATATAATGTCCTTGCCATGCCATAATTTCCCAGTAAAATTGATAGGTACAATGGTGAGGTACCCTCTTGAGGAAAATTAGCCAACTCCGGATCAGCCTCCAATAGAATCTCCACGATATCAATATTTCCAATGCGGACGGCATCATGCAAGGCCGTCTCCTTGAACACGTTCTCCTTTCTCAAGATTAAGATTACGGACCGCCGCGCCTGTCTTCCACCTAGTTCAACGAGACAAGCGACCATTTTGGATTTACCAGCTCTGGCGGCACAATGAAAGGGTGTGTCACCGTTTTTATTTACTGCAAATAGGAGGCCTTGGTCCCTCTTGTTGATGATGCAAGCACACTTGACGAATTCTCTGTTGTCCCCCCCATGGCTAGCAAGTAGCAACCACATGCAGATCAACGCCATCTTCCATATTGGCAAAAGCTTCAAGCATGAACAGATCATTGCTGCCGGTGCTGCTGCCGGCAGTGTCTCTCACTAGCAAGTCAAGAAAGTATCGAGTCGGGATCGCCATTGGTGGCTCTTGGTGGTCTTCAATTCTGAAAAGAAAATCCAGCGCAGCCGAGGAGCCAACACATGCCGATGCGAGCAGCAGCGGATTTATGGGATTTACGAGCGACATCACCTCCAACTGCTGGGCATCCCAAAGGCCAACAGCCAGAGCATTTGGCGAGCTAGGAGGTGCAACGCCGGTGGTCGACGACGCCATCTCTACCAACATAGGGTCAACCCTCTCCATTGGTCTCCCTGCTCACAAAGTAGTTGGATGCTCAAGGTATGGATGGGGCTGGTTGTGTGTTCCCTCTGCTCCTATCCGGGGCACCTTAAATGCAGCCAAGCCAACTCCTTTAGTTAAAGACGTATATTAGTCTAGACTCTAGTCGTTTATCTTTCTTGGTGGTGATCTGGTGGCTGTTATTTCTGAGGACATGAGTGTGAATTGCTCTTGTGTTTTTAGTACGCCATGCATGATGGATCAAGTGCACATAATCTATCTTCCCAATGACCTGGACATGTGGAAAATCATATGTGTGATGCATGCTATGCTACCCTCCAAATTGCCAACGATCCGGCGACTAGGTTTTTCGTTATACGGTCAAACAATGACTAGAGACCAAGTGATCAGCTTGGTAAGCTATATATCAACAACAACAAAAAAAACAATGACTAGAGGGCCGGCATTATTTCGTTGCATGTTTCATCGAGTCTTATTATAGTCTTACAAAGGATCCATTATTACTCTTACAGAAGAAACTGGAGCACCAGCCTCCTGGGCGATTCAGGAGTGCGGTTGTTGGGACGCCGTATGATTTTACAACCCGGCCGTTTCTCAGACACCGATCCTCGTTAACCAGTTAGGCACCACGCATCGCAACACCGCCGGGTCAGCATACTCCTATTCTACCCGAAGTATGGGTGGGAGAGGATGACACATGTTTTATACACCTGGGGCATTGGCCGTTTGGCCCGCTGCGTACAAGCAGGCGTCGGCCACTTGACTCGATGTGTCTCTCATTCGTCTGCTTACAAAATAGTTGGAAGCTCAAGGTATGTATGAGGCTAAGTGTATCCCTCTACTTGTATTCTTTTTTTTTTGCGGGAAAGGAACTTTTCATTCATCAACCATGATGTTTACATTCGGAGATGACAATGCTAGCTATTTCCATAGGGGAATTTCGAAGCCAACAGGCCCTCTACTTGTATTCAAAGGCACCTTAAGAGCAAGTATAATAGGGTGATATAGGTGAGTTATAAGAGACGTCAGTTTTGTCTAGTTGGGGGATAAAGGAGAGAAGAGTGGGGAAAAGGGGGGCGTAGATTTACAACCAACTATAGCACGGGCCCCAACACACTTTATGAGAGAAAAACTTGGGCTGTATATTAATGACATAGCATATAAATATGACTTGTTATTATATAAGTGAACCATTACGTTCGCTAAAGGTGATATAACAATTTCATATTGCCAGTTTTTGGTTGTACCATTAACCTTGCTTTAAGTATACAAAGCTGTAGGCTATGCTGCCAGAACTACTCTCTTACTTCCTCCGTCACAGTTTAGAAGGCGTGCACGTGTACCTAGATCGTCAATTTGACATATATAAAATATATTGTTTAACATAAAAATTATATCATTAGAAAATAGAACATCTAAAGTTTCTAATGATATAATTTTTGTAATATATGCCTCTTATTAAGTTGGTTAAATTGACGACCTAGATACACGTGCATGACTTGTAAACTGAGATGGATGGAGTAGTTAGAGACGCTGTTAGAAGACCAAGTCTAGTAATTGTTATTAAGAGTCTCCTTCATTTGTCTTATTTCTTGATGGTGATCTGGTGGTTGTTTTCTCATAGCACATCGTTGTCACTTGGCTGGCTCTTGTGTTATTAGTACATGATGATCGATGAAGTATACATAATGTCCTAATTTATCTTTTAATGACCTGGACATGTGGAATACTCACATGTGTACTGATGCTAAGATTCACATTGACAATGATCCGGCAAGGTCGTTATCCTTTCTACGGTCAAACAATGACTTCAGGGCGGGCATTATTTTCTTGCTTCTCTTCATTAAATATACTAGATGATTTGTTGCGTCAATTGACGCTGAGACCAACTACAGGCCAAAAGTCAAGCAAACTATTTAAAAAAAATCCTTAACTGTTTGCAAATGATTATATTCATAATGCATTTTTATTTGCCTTGACACTGATCATTGCCTATAGCTTTGTTTGATGGTTTGTTTTTTATGACATGAGAGTCTTTGTGAAGGATTTCCCCCCTAACTACACGAACTTGCATACATACCAACTGCAGTCTGCAAGCTAAATGAACTATCCGGAAGACCTTTGTCTGAATTGTCTGCAAATGATCATGTTCATATTGTGTCAAGGCAAATGATCAGTGCACAAGTCTTTGAGCACTGATTTTGTTTTTTTTCTTGTCACCAGCTAATTACACTGTTTTACATTCATATGTGTGATGATACTCTGATTCATTATGTTCTGTACGGTAGTTTTTTGTCACCAGCAAATATCACTATTCAAAAGTGCACAAGTCTTTGGGTAGCTTTGCTGGTATAGGAGGAAGAGCATTGATCCGTCCTACGGGCAGCCGTTTGATGCTTCTCCTCCGTCGCAACACCATCACCAAGCCAAAGAAGAACACAGCGAGAGAAGGGAAAAAAAGGTGTCTTCGCGATGACAAAGAAGACATCTCAAGGGAGGCTGGAGAATATGTATTTTTGGCTTTGCTACATTATGTGATGAAATTTGTGGATGTTGTGTACTGCATTTTCGGTTGTTCACTATAGCACTTTGTGATAATCGTGTACTGTATTTGTCTCCTGCAGTTTGTTTATTTATTGTAGTTTTGCACACTGCACTTGTGACTTTTCTGTCATGCACTTTTTTTTAACCTTTTTTAGCTATCTACTCCACGCTTGGCAGTGGTCTACTTCCGTTTTGCTCTAGTTGTCTACTGCATTTAATTCCCTGCAAAAAAGTATTATTTGACTTTCGTCTACTGCATTTCATTGTATATAATTTTAAAAAAATATATATATTAATATCAAGTAGATACCAATTATACCCAGTCTTTGCACCAGCAAGATGCTTAAAAACATCTATGATGCACACAACAACAAAAGAAGAAAAGGAGAAGAAAAAACGACCATGCCACGGTGATCAATCACCCGCAGTAGTAGCACTCTAACCACCACTAAGGATAGCACCTGGACTACAAAGAGGGTTCTTCAAAAGCCACGCCTCTAGGAAGGAAAAAATGCACAAGCGTTGCCGTTGCCCGATCAAAGATCGTTGGTTTTCACCCTAAAGTAAGACCGCGTTCCCAAAAACAATGCCTTCAACAAGGCCACTTTCAGATATAATTAATAAAGGCCAGACCTTGTATTTTTACATTGAAAATCATGACTAGGTACTCAAAGGAGCACCACCAACAAAGAAATCCTCCAATGTTGTTGCCCCCACTTGTGAAGGCTACTACTACAAGTCACGTAGCACACTAGGCTTACAGGAACTCGTACCCGGTTTAAACGAAAACATATCCTGTAAACCAAGTCTGAACAACTGCCTGTGAAGCAAAGTCTTCGTCGCCTTCAAGACCCCGTCATCACCGCTTGCACTACCAGACTAACGCATGTTGCCGACGGCCTGAGGCCGTCGGCCTAGGCAGAAAAACCGTTGGGATAGACCTATGCCGACGGTGGCCGTCGGCAACTCGAACGTCGGCGTACCGCCGGGCGGCCGTCGGCATACAAACACCGTCGGGATAGGCAGGTATATCGACGGCTTCCGTACAGCACTCGGCATAAATAGGCCGTCGACAAAGAATTGTGACTGACGGTGGTTGACGGTGAGGCCGCCCATTCAGGGGACGACACGTGGCAGTCGCTGGCAGCTCCTGGTGGTCCTCTACGCCGACGGTTAGGCCGTCAGGATACCTAAAATCTATGCCGACGGTTAAACCGTCGGCGTAGAGGACCACCAGGTGCTGCCAGCGGCTGCCACATGTCATGCACTGGTGCCTCGTGCCAGACTACGCCGACGGTTAGGCCGTCGGGATACCGGCAATCTATGCCGACGGTTAAACCGTCGGCGTAGAGGACCACCAGGAGCTGCCAGCGGCTGCCACGTGTCGTGCACTGGTGCCTCGTGCCAGACTACGCCGATGGTTAGGCCGTCGGGATAGTTATGCACAGATTTTTTTTTCATTTTTTGGTTGCATTTCAATTCAAATACACAAATACACAGCATACACACACACACACACACACACACACACACACACACACACACACACATATATCACAAATCATCACAACAGATCGCAACAGAATAGAGAGGATAATATCACAAATTCAACATCATGACAAGTTCAACATAGCCAACAATATCATCACAAGTTCAACAAAGCCAACAACATCATCACAAGTTCAACAAAACATAAAACACCGCCAAAGGCTTAAGCGCCATCACTTCCACCGCCAAAGCCGAGGTCGTCACCGCTAGCGCTACCACAACCGCCACCGCTAGCGCTACCGTCACCACCTCGCCAGACCGGAGTGACTGGGCTTTGTGACTCGGGAGTGGAACCATAAGTAGCACCACCACCGGCGGATGATCCACCGGTTCCTGCATGTTTGAAAAGAGATGGGAAGGCAATATATGATTGTATTGAATAAATGGTAAGTTGTGGTTGAATAGTTTGGTGATGTACTAACCGGAGTGCCATAGTGTTCTGCCAGGAATTGTTCAAACGTAGGCGGCACTGGTTGTGGTCCAGGAGGTGGTGGTGGTGGTGGTGGCAGTGTAGGAATCTGCCCGGTTGCCATAGACGCAACCACAAGCTCCGTCATGCGGCTGTAGTGCTCAGTGGCTGCTGCAGCTCTCTCGTTCCAGTCGAAGAGTTGCTGACGTACGATGTCCATGTAGGCCTACAAATATGACATGATGGAACTCATAAAACATAGCAATGCGGAAGGTCGAAAGAAAGAAGATAAGAGGGAAGATACTTACAGAGTTCTGCTGGGCTAGGAGTGACAGTGTAGAGGACGCACAGGGGCGCGGGCGCTGGCTCGGCCTCGGGTCGGTAGCGCGTATCCGCTTGTAGGAGACAGAAGGGGTGATCACAGAATCCAGAATCGGATGCCGACCATGACTCTTCGGCCCTATGCTGACGGCGGCCCTCTCGTCGGTATCCACAGACATGGGGTCTGATGTGCCAGGATTCCACTTCTGAAACTCCTTCGTGTATGACGTCAGGTTCTCCCCGGTATGGCCGTAGTACTCACTCTCGCCGGCCTTGGGATTAGGCCGCACACGGGCGAGCCTCCACGACTCGATGTCTGAGAGCGGCCGCTTCAATTTCTCCTCCTGCACTGCCAAACAGAGGTTAGTCATACATAATAACGTACGGTAAAGAGAAGATCAAGAATGTTTCATGTACATAGATATACCTGAAGTTTCTTGTGGCGCCAGTGGTTTCGGTTTCCCTGACGGTGTGTTCCGTCGGATCCTCAATTAGCCTTGTTTATCTTGCTCTTGGCAGCAAACTCTGCGTCCTCGCCGACCCACAGATCCACCAATCCATCCCATCCATCATTCTTGATCTTCTCTCAGCTCAAGACACTTGTCTGCAGGGTGCTTTGGTGCTTTCTGCAGGGTGCTTCTCTCAGCTCAAGACACTTGTCTTGAAGAACATGCCTGATGTAATGCAACTGGAGATTAAAGAGGGTGCCATTCCGTGCATTGATGGGATCTACATCGTGTCACTCTCGAAGCTGAGTATGGTCCCTCCTGGCATCGAATCCCTTGGATCTCTCAAGAAGCTTTGGCTGCTGTACCTGCACAACGGCTTCAAGAATGACTGGGATCAGAAGGAGATGGACAACAAGATGAAGCATATTCCAGAGCTCCGTGCCTAGTCATGCTCTTTCCGTGTCCTCCCGTTGTCTTCTGCTGCTGGAAGTTTGTACTTTGCTGTAAGCCTTATTTTCTCTCTCGTTGTTGCTCTAGACTCTTTTGGGTAGTGCTAATAGGTTTTTGCCCCGTAGTGGGTGCTTGAGAGCGAGCACACAGCAGCGGGTTTCCTATTAGTGCCCAAACTTGCTACCTTCTTTTCCATTCCCTCTATTGTTGTACTGTAATGAACTGGTTATTTTGATCAATTAATGAAAAATTCATAATTGATAATATTAATTTCCTGTGCATGCTTTTAATTATTTGTAATGGGTCCCCCAGTTCAGTAATTCAGTTTTGAATCCTGCTAATAGGGTGTTGTTTGGACGACAAATGAGATTTTTTTTTTTGAGGGAACTAAAAACTTTATTGATCAACTAGTTCCGGGGGAATGATTACAGAGTCATGCGGCTCAAGTAGCCACATATGTCTACCAATGTCTAAGTACAGAGAATATTTCGCTAAACTATCAGCTTCATAATTCCTTGATCTACTTTCATGAATGAAATTGCACTCCTCAAAATCTTGTGCACGAATTCTGATCTCCCTTACAATAGCTTGATGTGCCCCTCCGGTGTTTGCCTTTACATCATTAATAACCTGAAGACAATCCGATGAGACCAGAATCTTTTTAAGCATTAAATCATCAGCGATGGCCAAAGCTTCCCGCACTGCTAAGGCCTCCAGAATCGTCGGGTCTGAAATCCCTGCCCAGGTGATCGAAGAAGACCCCAAATATTTTCCATATCCATTCCGGCAAACAACTGCGGCTGCTCCTCGATCTCCATGCACAGAAGTAGCTCCATCTACGTTACATTTAGCGATTCCCGGAGGTGGACAAATCCAGAGTTGTCTCGCTGGCTTGGGAGACCCGGTAGTTGACGATGTTGGAGCAAGAGCCTCAAGCTCTGCGATGAAGCGCTTGATGAACATATGTGTTGACATGGGTGGCTGGAAGACATGTTCGTAGATTGATTTCCGTCGCGCATGCCATATCGCCCACAAAGTGACGACCATGTACGTAAAATCCACATGTGTTAAAGAGTCATGCATGGTGAACAGCCATAACTTTGCATTTTCTTCTCTGGTCATTATCATATGCTCCACCATCTCTTCGTTCGCCAAAGCCCACACCGATCTTGAAGATGAGCAGTCAAGTAATGCATGGCGCCACGAGTCTGGCTGCCCACACAGCACACACGTAAGCGAATCTGTCATGTGGCGGTGCTCCAAAACATCAAAAGTTGGAAGAGAATGCCTAGCCAATCTCCACAAGAAAATTTTAAGCTTTGAGGGAACCTTACAATTCCACAATTCGGTCCAATCCTTAGTCTCCTGTGCCGAATTTGAATGGCCACCTTCATGAAACAACCAACCTTCACGTCTGAGCTTCGTGTTAAGTAGCATTTTGTAAGCCGATCTCACAGAAAAATGACCCTTCTTTTCGTGTGACCATGACCAGAAATCATCCATCCTTCGAGTGCACAAAGGAATGCTCAAAATAGCAGTCGCATCTATGGGCAAAAAATTCTCCCTGATGAGAGGCTCCTGCCATGCTGCACTTGTCTCATCAATTAGCTCATTTACCATGACCGGCGAAGTGTTCTGTTGGGTAGTAATCGGCCTCATGGTACTTTCACGCGGGATCCAATTGTGGCCCCAAATCTCAGTTGTCGCCCCATCACCTATCCTCCTTATTAATCCTTGAACAAGAACATCTCTTCCTTCTATGATGGCCCTCCAAATCTGAGAAGGGTGGGATCCCACTGTTGCACTAAGAAGAGATGTGTTTGGAAAATACACTGCCTTTAGGACGACAAATGAGATAGTTTATATAGTAGAATGGACACAAAGTTTCGCACAGAGCCAGCTCACCTGGGCCGCCCATTTGCTGTAGGGGTGGAAAATCGCAAAAAGAAAAACGGGCCAGCAATAGGAGTCAAACACGAGACCTCTTGGTAATGTACGCCCTGCGCTAGCAACCTGGACTGGCTACCTCAGCTGGAACGCTACCAGCGCAGGTTTCATAGCTGTAAAACTGAAAAACACGAACCATAAGCCGCTGCAGATTTCATCTTTTTCTAAAATTTTGAACCTGAATTTTTGAAACGCGAATATTATTTGGGGAAATCATTATTTTTACGGGAAAAAGGAAAAAATTGAATAGGAGAACATTTTTTGAAATTACGAACAGTTTTGTGAAAATGCAAAGAAATTTCTTTTTCGTTTCTTTTTTGTTTTGAACAGATTTATGAAGCCGCGAATATTTTTTGAATTGTGAACCAATTTATGAAACCGTGATTTTTTTCGAATTGTGAACAAATTTTGAAACCACGAGCATTTTTCGTATTTTGAACAAAATATGAAACATGAATTTTTTTCAAATTCGTGAACACAATTATAAAATTGTGAACATTTTTTGATTTGTGAACAAATTTTGAAACCGTAAACATTTTTCGAAATGTGATTTTTTTTTTGAAACGTGAATAAATTTCAAATTCGTGAACAAAATTATAAAATTGTGAACATTTTTCGAATCTGCGAACAAATTTTGAAAACCACGAATATTTTTTGAATTGTGAACAAATTTCGAAACATGAACAAATTTAAATTCGTGAACAAAATTATAAAATTATGAACATTATTCGTTAAACCGCGAACATTTTTCGAATTGTGAACAAATTTTGAAACATGAGGAAATTTCAAAATTTCGTGAACAAAATTATAAAATTGTGAACATTTTTCGAATTGTGAACAACTTTTGAAACCGTAAACATTTTTCGAATTGTGAACAAATTTTGAAACCGTGAACATTTTTGGAATTGTGCACAAATTTTGAAACCGTGATCATTTTTAAAATTGTGCACAAATTTTAAATTAATAAAAAACGAAATAGAAACAAAAGGAAAAAAACAGGAAAAGGAAAAAATGAGAGAAAATAAAAGAAAATAGAAAACAGAAAAAACAGAACAAAGAAAAAACCCGGTTCAGGGAACCTTCTAGAAGTTTCCCAAACCAGAAAAAACCGGCTGGGAACCTCTAGAAGGTTCCCAAAACCGGGGGTGTTGGAGCGGTTAAACGGGCCGGCCCGTTGCGTCGCTGATCAGTCGCTCGCGTGTGTGAAGCACCGGCAGTTTGACGCAACGAGCGGCAAATAGCATTTTCCCGTTACTTCGTTTTTCGCAAACAGGCGCCCCCCTCTCCACGCTGGGACGACCCATTTACCTGTTTTTCTGCTTAAACTGCACAAAACTACGCGTGAGGCGTGATTCAAACCAGCGACCTCCTCTTTTAGTGTTAGTTACAATGGTGAACTAGAAAACTCACCTGATGTGATTTGTTACATCCTTTTTCTTCTATACTCACCTGATGTGAAGGTGAATGATCAGATATGGCCTTATTTTCAAACTCATAAAGGTGTGAGACAGGTGTACCCATTGTCCCCACTTCTGTCTAATATCATAACCGATGGGCTGACCACTTTGGTCAAGAGAGTAGAGGAGCAGAAGCTAGTGATAATGCTCATGTCACACCTTGTGAAAGAGGAATTGGTGATCTTGCAATATGCAGATGATACCATCTTTCTGCTTGAGGATGCACTTGAAAATGCCAGAAACCTAAAATATGTCTTATGTTGGTTTGAACTGTTGTCTGGTACATGAATATAAAGAGATTTTCTCTTGTAAGGAGGAATCTATGCCTCCGTACTTGGCGATGCCAGTTGATGACAGAAGGATTAGCAATGCTCAATGGAGTCCTGCTAAGGAGAAAATTCAAAAAAGAATAGCTGGATGGATTGGGAATATGCTATCAATAGGAGATAGAGTTACTTTGGTGAACTCTTGTCTTAGCAGCATCCCAATGTTTATGTTGTCCTTTTTGGAAACCCCAAAAAGGGTCCTCAAGAACATGAACTCTAGCAGATCAAGGATGGTTTGGCAGGAAACACAAGAGAAGGTACCATTTGGTGAATTGGCCTACTGTTTGTATGCCCAAAAGCTGTGGCGGTTTAAGTATTATAGACTTGGGAAACTGTGAATAACTGTTTGTTGATGAAATGGCTATGTGTCGGTGTCAAAACCGACGGATCTAGGGTAGGGGGTCCCGAGCTGTGGACCTTGGATCGATGTGTAATAGGAGACGAAGGGGGCAGTATTTACCCAGGTTCGGGCCCTCTTGAGGAGGTAAAACCCTATGTCCTGCTTGATTGGTATTGATGTAGATGAGGATTACAGAGTGGATCTACTCGAGATCGTATGAGCTAAAACCCTAGATGAGTCAAGCTCCCTATGTGGATGAAACCCTCCGGTTTATATAGACACCAGGGGTTCCTAGGGTTACACATAACCGACCCCCAGCCAGGGACAGATGGATCGATCTAATCTACTCAACTTGGACGACACGCCAATCTCCGGAGCTTTCCTTCCTGAACGTGAGGTCATCACATAGCCCGGTCTTCAACAACACGGCCCATTAGGTCGGCCTACGAGATATGGGCCGACCGGCCGAGGACCCCTTAGTACCGGACTCCCTCAGTAGCCCCCGAACTGGCCTCTAATGCCGATGTACAATGTCTTCGGCAGATCTTCGTATCCAAAGTAATCGGCTTGCCAGGCGAGTTCCCTTCTTACTTCAATGGCCTCGACTTGGTCGTTTGGCGACGTCGCGCCTTTAAAACAGACGTCACTTAACCCCAAGGGCTTTTAAAAGCCTGAGTGTGAACAATCCCTTATCTGACAATCTTTCTGACGAAAGGTCGCGGTAGCTAGTCCTGAAAAAACTCGATTCGCGGTTCGAGGCCGCCTTCCCATTGGCACGTCTTATCGACATGGAGATTGCGCTCCGCGTTTAAGGGGATACAAATAACGATCTGGGCTATCCCACGCGCATCCAACGGCGTGGTCATTTCGGGAAGTGGCAGGGTTTGCAGTGCAGTAAACGGGAACCCTTGGTCTTTTCGGCCTCCCATAAAAGGGAGAAAGGACCCTCAAATTTACCACAAGCATTCCAGACCCGACCCCTCTTCCATTAAAGCTCCGAGCGCCCAGACCCATTCCTACTCCCGCCTTCTCCCCAAGCTTAGCCATGGCCGGCATGGGTTCCAATGGCAAGTGGGAGGTCTCCTGCGTCTCCGACAAGGATATCCAAGAGCTAAAGCTCGCAGGTTATCTTTCGCCCGACATCCCCCACCGCACCCTAGAGAAAGGCCAGGTGGTACCCACACCCAAGCTAGGCGAGGTAGTAGTGTTCGTCCCCCACTTCTTCCGAGGACTGGGCTTCCCGCTCCACCCCTTCCTCAGGGGGCTGATGTTCTTTTACGGGTTAGATTTCCATGATCTCCCCCCGAACTCGTTCATGCACATCTCAGCCTTCATCACCGTGTGTGAGGCTTTCCTGTGGGTTCACCTGCACTTCGGCTTGTGGCTCAAGACCTTCGACCTCAAGCCAAAGACGGTCAGTGGCCAGCACGCCGACTACTGTGGAGCCATGATCAGCAAACTCCCTCGGGTCGAACGGCCGGAGGGTACTTTCATCGACACCATCAAAATCTGGCAAAAGGAGTGGTTTTACATCACCGAACCCTGGGAGGAAAGCTAGTCGGCGCCAGCCGAATTCAGATCCGGACCCCCCAAGAGGTTAACCTCGTGGACTAAGAAGGGTCTTGATTGGGTATCGGCCTCAGAGGTGAAATCGATGGAGAAGCACGTCGCGCAGATGGTGAAGGAGAAGATCGAGCTGACCAACGTGGTTCAGGTTATGCTCCGCCGCCTGATGACCCACAAGTATAGGGGATCAATCGTAGTCCTTTCGATAAGTAAGAGTGTCGAACCCAACGAGGAGTAGAAGAAAATGACAAGCGGTTTTCAGCAAGGTAATTTTTGCAGGCACTGAAATTGTAGGTAATAGACAGTTTGATAGCAAGGTAATTTGTAACGAGCAAGTAACGGTAACGGTAAACAAGGTGCAGCAAGATAGCCCAATTCTTTTGAGGCAAATGACAGGCCAGAACAATCACTAGTAATAGGCAAAGTGTTCTTGAGGGTACACGGGAATTTCGTCTAGTCACTTTTATCATGTTGGTTTGATTCGTGTCCGCTACTTTGATATGTGGGTGGACCGGTGCTAAGGTGCTGTTCTTACTTGAACTAACAACCTACTTTTGATTAACCCCCTCGCAAGCATCCGCAACTACGAGAAAAGTATTAAGACGAAGTCTAACCATAGAACATGTGGATCCAAATCAGCCCCATACGAAGTAGCGCATAAACAAGGGTTTAAGCTTCTGTCACTCTAGCAACCCATCATCTAATAACTACTCCACAATGCATTCCCTTAGGCCCATGAATGGTGATGTGTCATGTAGTCGACGTTCACATGACACCACTAAGGGAATCAGAACATACATATCATCAAAATATCAAACACATATCAAATTCACATGATTACTCACAACATGACTTCTCCCGTGACCTCAAGAACAAAGGTAACTACTCACAAATAATAATCATGCTCAAGATAAGAGGAGTAATGAATAGCATAATGGATCTGAACATATAATCTTCCACCAAATAAACCATATAGTAATCAACTACGCAAGGTAATCAACACTACGAGTCACCCACAGGTACCAATTTGAGGTTCCGGTACAAAGATTGAACACAAGAGATGAACTAGGGTTTGAGAGGAGATGGTGCTTTTGAAGATGTTGATGAAGATTGGCCTCCCAAAGATGAGAGGGGTGTTGGTGATGACGATAGCTTCGATTTCCCCCTCCGGGAGGGAAGTTCCCCCTGCGGAATCGCTCCGCCGGAGGGCAAAAGTGCTCCTGCCCAAGTTCCGCCTCGAAACGGCGGCGTTTCGTCCCGAAAGTCCTCCTCTGATTTGTTTTACGTTTTTTGGGAATATATACCAGAAGATGGGCTCTGGAGGTGGGCCAGGGTGAGCACCACCCACCAGGCCGCGCCGGGGGGTGCCTGGCGCGCCTTGGTGGGTGCTCCTCACCAGGTGGCCCCCCGCCGGTAGATTTTTTCTCCAGTATTTCTTATTAATTCCAAAAATAATCTCTGTAAAGTTTCAGCTTCATTGGAGTTGTGCAGAATAGGTGTCTCTGACGTACTTTTCTTGGGTCCAGAATTCCAGCTGCCGGTATTCCCCCTCTTTGTGTAAACCTTGCATATTATGAGAGAAAAGGCATTAGAATCACTCCCCAAAGCATTATTATTCAACAAAACAAAGTAAATAACAGTAGGAAATCATGATGCAAAATGGATGTATCAACTCCCCCAAGCTTAGACCTCGCTTGTCCTCAAGCTTAAGCCGATATTGAAAAGCATGTCCACATGGTTTGAGAGAGAGGTGTCGATAAAAACAAAATACGGACATAGAAGCATCATGCTTATTAACATAACAGCAACAAACTCTAACATAAGACTTATTTCAATATATTTTTATCATAAGGCTTCTCATGAGCAAGTAACAATTCATCACAACATAGAAGTATGAAGCATAAACCTTATTGGAAACCAACAAACTGTGTTCTCAGTCAACTTTGCAACTACAATTCATCATATTTTCAGGAAGGGTATCATATCGGAGCCTTTTGGCAAGTCCACATACTCAACCATCATTTAGTCTTCTATGATTGCTAACGCTCACGGCATACCCATGAACAAAAAGTTTCAACCGGACACATAGGAAGATAGGGGCTTATAGTTTTGACTCCTAACGTATTCACCTCAAGGGTGATGTTAACAATAATAACTCATGTCCACCCGTATGCAACTGGATATATGTGCCTAGATCTTTCCTCACCACATGATGCTTGCAAAGGAAAAAAGTAACAAAAAGGAATAGAGAAGAATACTTTGACTCTTGCATAAAAGTAAGTGCATAAAAGTAAAAGATAGGCCCTTCGCAGAGGGAAGCAGAGGTTGTCATGCGCTTATTGGTTAAAATGCCCAATCCCTTAATGTAAAAGAACGTCATGCTATATTGCCCCCTATGATAGCAACCTTTATTATGCAGTCCGTCGCTTTTATTACTTTGCCATCATAAGTTTGTATAACGCTCAATTTTCTCTTTCACTAATTGATCAAAACACTTTTAGAAGCAATTTTTATTGCCTTATTGCACCGATGCCAACTTACTTGAAGGATCTTTCTCGATCCATAGGTAGGTATGGTGGACACTCAAGGAAAGATTTTGGGTTTGGGTTTTTGGATGCACAAGTAGTATCTCTACTTAGTGCGGAATTTTTGGCTAGCAAAGATATTGAGCAAGCACCACATGTTAAAGGATCTATGACAATATAACTTCTATGTGGATATGAACAAACATAAATCATTACATTGTCTTCCTTGTCCAACGTCAACAATTTTGACACATAATATTTAATGGGGGCTCATAATCATAAAAGGTGTCCAAGATAGTGTATTTGCATGTGAATCTTCACTTCCCTAATTAATTCTTTCATGAATTGCATCATTGACCGATGCTATGTTTGTCAATCTCCAATAAATTTTACTACTTATACTTTTCCTTTTGTGATGTCATTACTCATCATAAGATTAGCATATGATTCTTTTCATTTACTTGTCTTTCTTTTATTTGATTGCAACAAGAAAGTAGAGAAGCAAAAACTCAAACTAAACTTTATTATATAACTTTCACTCAATTACATAGAGAGGTAGGCCACAAAACTAACACACGAAAATAGATCTCGCTAAACTTTTATTCGACTAAGGCAAAGGGAAACTAAAGATAGAACCAAAATAGGTAAAGGTGAATAAAAGTGATGGCGATACGATACCGGGGCACCTCCCCCAAGCTTGGCTCAAGCCAAGGGGAGTGCCCATACCCATGTACTCAAGTCTCCTTTCGTGGTGGCGATGAAGAAGGTGGAGGTTTTGATGTAGTAAGTTTGTCCTCCAACTTCCAGGGTAGGGGCTCCCCATCAAAGGTTGACGCAAGAGTTCCCTGAGTCCTGCAACTGGCAGCTAAACTCATACCTTTAAATCTCGCTTCATATTCGAAGACTTGGTTTTGGAGATCATAAACTTGGCTCTGCAGAAAATTAATTTGCTCGTTGAGGGTGGAGATGGTGTCCTTTATAGACTGGCCATCCACCGTCTGATCACGGGTGAATTCCGTGATCATGGAGTGGTTGGCACTAAATCCACGCTCCACCATCTTCTGGCACTTGAAGATTTCCTGCTCCACCGCTTCAAGCCTAGCCCTCACGCTCCTGGTCTTCTTAGGTCCTTGAACATCGCGGATGTGGAGCACCCCCTCACGCATCTCAATGGCTTGAGGGTGCTTCATCACCTCCGGCAAATATGGGTTGATGACCTTCTCAAAAAACTTGTCCTTGGAGGGGTTTGGTGGAGCCATGGAAATCTAGATCTAACGAGAAAACAACAAGAAACAAGAACAGAGGATTTTTCTGCGATGCGGTCGTCCAAACAGTCGGGGGGTATATATAGAGAATTTTTATTCTTGGGAAACAAGTATTTGGAAGGAAAACGGAGTCGGGAAGGCATCCGAGGTAGGCACTACCCACCAGGGCGCGCCCTAGTGTATCGTGCTCACCTCGATCACCTTCCGGTTTATTTTTTTATTCCTAAAATTCTAAAATATTCCAAAACTAATAGAAAATATTTTTGCGGATTTTTCGGAGTCCGTTTACTTACCGTATCACATACCTCCTATTTTTAAGTATTATGGAGTGTTCCGGAAGGTTTCTTTTATGTGTTCCTCCGGTGTCACGGTTTGGATAACATTGCTTTCAACGTTAATAGGCGTACCTGAGATATAATGCTGAATTCTTTGTCCATTGACCACCTTCGGGTTAGTACCTTCGGCGTTATTAATCTTGATCGCTCCAAAATGATAAGCCTCTTCAATAATATATGGTCCTTCCCATTTGGAGAGAAGCTTTCCTGCAAAGAATCTTAAAGGAGAGTTGAATAAAAGAGCATAATCTCCTATTTTGAATTCCCTCTTTTGGATTCTTTTGTCATGCCATCTTTTTACTTTATCTTTGAATAGCTTGGAATTTTCATACGCTTGGGTTCTCCATTCATCTAGTGAGCTAGTGTCGAATAGCCTCTTCTCACCGGCAAGTTTGAAATCATAATCGAGTTCTTTAATTGCCCAAAATGCTTTGTGTTCTAGTTCTAGAGGCAAATGGCAAGCCTTTCCATATACCATTTTATATGGAGACATACCCATAGGATTTTTATAAGCTGTTCTATAGGCCCAAAGTGCATCATCTAATTTCTTAGACCAATTCTTACGAGACCTATTGACAGTTTTTTGTAATATTGATTTTATTTCTCTATTGCTAAGTTCTACTTGACCACTAGATCGAGGATGATAGGGTGATGCAATTCTATGGTTAACATCATATTTAGCAGACATCTTACGGAAGGCACCATGAATAAAGTGTGAACCACCATCGGTCATTAAATATCTAGGGACTCCAAACCTCGGGAAGATAACCTCTTTAAGCATTTTAATGGAGGTGTGGTGATCAGCACTACTAGTTGGAATAGCTTCTACCCACTTAGTGACATAATCAACCGTAACTAATATATGAGTGTACCCGTTAGAGGAAGGAAAAGGCCCCATATAATCAAAACCCCACACGTCAAATGGTTCAACAACAAGTGAATAATTCATAGGCATTTCTTGACGCTTACTGATATACCAATTCTTTAACACTCATCACAAGACAAGACAAACTTACGAGTATCTTTGAAAAGAGTAGGCCAATAAAATCTGGATTGCAATACCTTATGAGCAGTTCTGTCTCCCGCATGATGTCCTCCATAAGCTTCGGAATGACATTTCCATAAGATCTGTTCCTGTTCATGCTCAAGTACACAACGCCTAATAATACCATCTACTCCTCCTTTATAAAGATGTGGGTCATCCCAAAAGTAATGTCTCAAGTCATAGAAGAATTTTTTCTTTTGTTGGTTGATAATCCCCAAGTGCAAGGAATCATCGTAGCAATTTCCAAAGGTGGAAGTGATAAGTATGGAGTGTCGAACCCACAAGGAGCTAAAGGTAAGATCAATATTCTCTCAAGTCCTATCTGCCACTGATACGACTCTACGTACGCCGAACGTTTGCTTCCAACTAGAAACGAGAAATAAAACTACGTTGTGGGTATGAAGAGAATAGCTTTGCATGATATCGGAGAACTAAGATATAAAAATAGGTGCTTTTATCATAAAGTTAGAATATATTACAATATATTACAAACAACGAGTGTGGAGTAATGATGGGTCGGTGTGCGGAATTGTCCTAGGCAATTGTTAACAAGATCGGTAATCATTATTGCAATTTTATATGAGGGAGAGGCATAAGCTAACATACTTTCTCTACTTGGATCATATGCACTTATGATTGGAACTCTAGCAAGCATCCGCAACTACTAAAGATCATTAAGGTAAAACCCAACCATAGCATTAAAGCATCAAGTCCCCTTTATCCCATACGCAACAACCCACCTACTCGGGTTTATGCTTCTATCACTCAAGCAACCCACTATAAGCGAATCATGAACGTATTGCAACACCCTACAGCGGGAATTCTTCACGTGTGTGCGGCACGGAAGGCACCATAGGACAACACCAAAATAAACATACAACTTAAACCAATCTAGATCATCAATCAACCCATAAGACAAAAGAAATCTACTCAAAACATCATAGGATGGCAACACATCATTGGATCATAATATGTGGCATAAAGCACCATGTTCAAGTAGGGGATTACAGTGGGGTGCGTGAGAGTGGACCGCTGAAAGGAGATGAGGATGGTGATGAAGAAGGTGATGTTGATAAAGACGATCACCGCGGTGATGGTTCCCCCGATGGCACTCTGGCACCACCGAGAGAGAGGGGGAGAGGGTCTCCCCCTTGTGCTTCCTCCTCCATGCCCCCCTAGATGGGGAGAGGTTCTCCCTCTGGTCCTTGGCCTTCATGGTGATGATGGCCCCTCCGTCTTCCTCCTCCACGGTCTCCGGTGATGGTGACCCCCTTTGGCAGGGTGCCGAAGAGGGCCAAGATTGATCTTTCGTGGCTACAGAGACTTGCGGCAGCGGAACTTCCGATCTAGGTTTCTTTCTGGAGTTTCCTGGATTTATAGGAGTGATTGGCGTCGAAATCAAGTCAGGGAGGCTCCCAAGGGACCCACAATCCAGGGGGGCGTGCCCTAGGGGGGGGGCACCCCCTAGGCTTGTGGCTTCCTCGGGACTCTTCTCCGGTATCTTTTTGCTCCGATATTTTTTATATTTTCCAAAAATATTCTCCGTCAATTTTCAGCCCATTCCGAGAACTTTTATTTCTGCACAAAAACAACACCACGGTAGCTCTGCTGAAAACAGCGTCAGTCCGGGTTAGTTCTAATCAAATCATACCAAAATCATATAAAATTATTGTAAACATGGCATGAATACTTCATAAATTATAGATATGTTGGAGACGTATCAGCATCCCCAAGCTTAATTCCTGCTCGTCCTCAAGTAGGTAAATGATAAAAGAAATAATTTATGAAGTGTGAATGCTAGCAAGTGCACAAGTTTGATCAATGATAATTCCAATCACTTTTTCTTGCATCAATATAAACCATAAACAGTAGCTCATCTCATAAAACTTCTCATGATCAAGTAACAAGCCATTCACATGTTTAAGTATAGACCAGAAAGTTTCTTGAAAACTAACAAACCATATTCCTAGTCATCGAACAATTGCAATTCATTTTATTTTCAGGAAGGGTCTATGTAAGAGCTTTGATTTAGCAAATTCCACATAATCAACTATCATATAGTCTTCCATGATTATTGACACTCAAAGCATATTTTTAGAACAAATAGCATCCATCGAACACAGAGAAAGATAGGGGCTTAATGTTTCGCCTCCCAACTTATTTATCATATAGATAATTGTCAACAATAATAATTCATGATCAAATATATTTGTGTGGATATATATGTCTAGATCATTCCCCAACACATGACGCTTGCCAAGAGAAAAAGGAGAAATATAGGAAGTGGTGAAGATCACCATGACTTTTGCAAAAAGGTAAATACTAGAAAGTAAAAGATAGGCCCTTCGCAGAGGGAAGCAGAGGTTGTCATGAGCTTTTTGTTTTTGGATGTGCAAACCCTTAATGCAAAGGAACGTCACGTTGTATTACCCTTTGTGATAGCAACCTTTATTATGCAGTCCGTCGCTTTTATTTCTTTACCATCACAAGTTCGTACAACGTTTATTTTCCCTCGCAATAAAAGATCATACATATTTAGGAGCAATTTTTATTGCTTTTTGCACCGATGACAACTTACTTGAAGGATCTTACTCAATCCATAGGTATGTATAGTGGACTCTCATGGCAAAACTGGTTTAAGGGTGTTTGGATGCACAAGTAGTATTTCTACTTGGTGTGGAAGTTTTGGCTAGTATGAGGTGGAAGCTAGCACCACATGTTGGAGGATCCATAACAATATAACTTCTATACAAATATACCCAAACATAACTCATTAAATTGTCTTCCTTATCCAATTTTAACTAATTTGCTCGAGTTTGAAAATAATTAATGAGCTCACAATCATAGAAGATGTCCAAGATAGTATATTTATATGTGGAATCTCTCTTCCTTCAATATTCTTTCATGAATTGTTCAAGTGACCAATGCGGTGTTTGCTAACTTTCAATAAATTTTACCACCTATACTTATTATGTGTGAAGTCATTACTCCCCATGGGATAAGTATATGAAGCATATTTAATTTCAGATTTCTGATATTCAATTCATTCAACCATTTACTCATAGGATATAAGTGAAGCACGAGAGTAAATGACAAAACTACTTCAAAAAGATATAAGTGAAGATCAATGCGTAGTCAAGTAGTTAAATAACCATGTGAGGATTCTCTCTCATTCAAAATTTCAGATCCAATGATTTTATTCAAACAGCAAGCAAAAGAAAAATAGCACTCCAAGAATAGCACGCATCATGTGAACGAATAAAAATTTAGGCTCAACATAGGCTAACCGATAATTGTTGATGAAGAGAGGTGGGATGCGTAGCATCCCCAAGCTTAGATGCTTGAGACTTCTTGAAATATTTACTAGGGGTGCCTTGGGCATCCCCAAGCTTGAGCTTTTGTATCTCGTTCAATCCTCTCATATCATGGTTTCACCTATTCTCAAAAACATCTTCCACACAAAACTTGAAAAAGACTCGTGAGATAAGTTAGTACACATAATAATAAATCAACTCTTTATGTACTGCAAAGACAAGTTGCATAATAATTTCCAAACATCATCTACTGTTTACTACCGGTTCCACAATTTATATCTATCCATATAGGCTATGGAAACTAGAGGATAAGTAGATAACAAAACTATGACAGCAATCTGTCCAAACAGAACAGTCTGTAGCAATTTATGAAAACAGTGTATTTCTGTAACTCAAAAAATTATGAAAATTTAGGATATGCTAAATAATTTATATTATAATACTGTGTAAAAATTTCAGGAACTTTCCACGTTCCAGTAAAATATGAAAATTCAAACACTACAGAAAAAGTTTCTGTTTTTTACACAGCACACATCAAACATGCAATGCAAGCATCCCAAGGCAATTCTTGGAACTTTTTATTGAAAAACAAGATTATGAATAACACCTAACAGAAAAAAACAAAATATAATGACGATCCAAGCAAAGCACATATTATGTGACGAATAAAAATATAGCTCCAAGTGAGGTTACCGATAATGTTGAAGACGAAAGAGGGGATGCCTTCCGGGGCATCCCCAAGCTTAGTTGCTTGGATCTTCCTTGAATATTACCTTGGGGTGCCTTGGGCATCCGCAAGCTTAGGGTCTTGCCACTCCTTATTCTCCTCATATTGATATCTCACCCAAAACTTGAAAACTTCAATCACACAAAACTTAACGGAACTTCGTGAGATGGGTTAGTATGATAAAGAGCAAACCATCCACTTAGGTACTGTTAAATACAAGATCCATAATTGTTCTCGCATAATGTCTACTGTAGATTATCATTTCCACAATTTATAACACTTAATATATGCCATGGAAATGCTAAAACAAGCAAACTACGCAAACAAGGAAGATTCTGTCAAAAACAGAACAGTCTGTAATGATCTGAACAATGACCATACTTCTGCAGCCCCAAAAATTCTGAAAAATTAGGAAAACCTAGAAAATTTGTATATCAATCATGTGTAAAAAATTCAGAATCTTTTGACTCTCTGGTGAATTTATAAAAATTCTGGACTGGGCACCAAAGTTGCTGTTTTCGCACAGAATCAAGTCAACTATCAACCACACTATCCCAAAGGCATTACTTGGCACTTTATTGAAAGAAAACATATAAAACATAGTTACTACAGTAGAATAATCATGTTAAAATACAAAAACAGAAAGGGTAAATATTGGGTTGTCTCCTAACAAGCGCTTTTCTTTAATGCCTTTCTAGCTAGGCATGACATTTTAATGATACACTTCCAAGCCCAATTCCGATGGTAGGTTTATTCATACTCTAAAAGATATAAGTGAAGTTCATAGAGCATTCTACAATCAATATAGATTAACCAATATCCAAGATCAAAATATATAAGTGAAACACACGAAGCATTCTATAAAGCCATACTCAAAAGATTTAAGTGAAGCACAAAGAGCATTCTACAAAGCCATACTCAAAAGATTTAAGTGAAGCACAAAGAGCATTCTACAAAGCCATACTCAAAAGATATAAGTGAAGCGCATGAAGCATTCTATAAATCAATGAAGGACTATCTCATACTAGAAGGGTGCATAAAAGGAAAAGAAAAACACTAAAGACGCATATCATGTGAACAAAACAAAAACCGAGGTATACCGATAATTGTTGAAGAATTAAGATGTGATGCCTTCCGGGGCATCCCCAAGCTTAGATGCTTGAGTCTCCTTGAAATATTTACTTGGGGTGCCTTGGGCATCCCCAAGCTTGAACTCTTGTCTCTCCGTATTCTTCTTATATCGATACCCCCTCGATCTTCGAACACTTCATTCACACAAAACTTAACAAAACCCTCGTGAGATCCATTAGTATAATAAAGCAAAATACTACTTTAAGTACTGTTGTGAACTCATTCCAAATTCATATTAGCATTATATCTACTGTATTCCAACTTCACCATGGTTCATACCCCCCGATACTACCCATAGATTCATCAAAATAAGAGAACAATGCATAGAAAACAGAATTTGTCAAAAACAGGACAGTCGGTAGCAATCTGGAAACTTCGTATACTTCTGTAACTCAAATAAATCTGAAAATTTAGGACAAATTAAAAAATTTGTATAGAAGTACTGTTTAAAAATTTCAGAAACTTTTAACGTTCCAGTAAGAAATGTAAATTCATGCACTACAGTCAAAGTTTCTGTTTTTGCACCGCACAAAGCAAACAAGCAATCTAATCATCCTGAAACCAAATCTTGGCACATTATTTTTATAATACAATGGATATATACAAGGGTATAATTATTTTTGAGAAACTTCCATGAAAAATTCTACATTGTTTCCATGAGCATGAACACAAGTGTTCAAGGTCGACCCTCACTTCTCCAATGCACAACCTTCCAATCACTTCTCTTTTTGAAAAACTTCTTAGGCAAAAGAGGCAAGTAATTCTTTTTGTATTTTTCATTATTTAATTTTTTTTGTATGTTTCACCCACAACTAAAGAAAGCAAAAATGGAAAACAAAATCTACTTAGTGAAGAAAGCAAACAAGCACACAAGAGAATATCAACCCCACGCTATTGCTCCCCGGCAACGGCGCTAGAAAAGAGCTTGATAATCCCCAAGTGCAAGGAATCATCGTAGAAATTTCCAAAGGTGGAAGTGATAAGTATGGAGTGTCTAACCCACAAGGAGAAAAAGGTAAGATTAATATTCTCTCAAGTCCTATCTGCCACTGATACGATTCTACGTACGCTGAACGTTTGCTTCCAACTAGAAACGAGAAATAAAACTATGTTGTGGGTATGAAGAGAATAGCTTTGCATGATATCGGAGAACTAAGATATAAAAATAGGTGCTGTTATCATAAATTTAGAATATATTACAATATATTACAAACAGCGAGTGTGGAATAATGATGGGTCGGTGTGCAGAATTGTCCTAGGCAATTGTTAAGAAGATCGGTAATCATTATTGCAATTTTATATGAGGGAGAGGCATAAGCTAACATACTTTCTCTACTTGGATCATATGCACTTATGATTGGAACTCTAGCAAGCATCCACAACTACTAAAGATCATTAAGGTAAAACCCAACCATAGCATTAAAGCATCAAGTCCCCTTTATCCCATACGCAACAACCCACCTACTCGGGTTTATGCTTCTGTCACTCAAGCAACCCACTATAAGCGAATCATGAACGTATTGCAACACCCTACAGCGGGAATCCTTAACGTGTGCACGGCACGGAAGGCACCATAGGACAGAACCAAAATAAACATACAACTCAAACCAATCTAGATCATCAATCAACCCATAAGACAAAAGAAATCTACTCAAAACATCATAGGATGGCAACACATCATTGGATCATAATATGTGGCATAAAGCACCATGTTCAAGTAGGGGATTACAGCGGGGTGCGGGAGAGTGGACCGTTGAAAGGAGATGAGGATGGTGATGAAGAAGGTGATGTTGATGAAGACGATCACCGCGACGATGGTTCCCCCGATGGCACTCCGGCGCCACCGAGAGAGAGGGGGAGAGGGTCTCCCCCTTGTGCTTCCTCCTCCATGGCCTCCCCCCTAGATGGGGAGAGGTTCTCCCTCTAGTCCTTGGCCTTCATGGTGATGATGGCCCCTCCGTCTTCCTCCTCCACGGTGTCCGGTGATGGTGACCCCCTCCGGCAGGGTGCCGGAGAGGGCCAAGATTGATCTTTCGTGGCTACAGAGACTTGCGGCGGCGGAACTTCCGATCTATGTTTCTTTCTGGAGTTTCCTGGATTTATAGGAGTTCTTGGCGTTGAAATCAAGTCAGGGAGGCTGGCTTCCTCGGGACTCTTCTCCGGTATCTTTTTGCTCCGATATTTTTTATATTTTCCAAAAATATTCTCCGTAAATTTTCAGCCCATTCTGAGAACTTTTATTTCTACACAAAAACAACACCACGGTAGCTCTGCTGAAAACAGCATCAGTCCGGGTTAGTTCTAATCAAATCATACCAAAATCATATAAAATTATTGTAAACATGGCATGAATACTTCATAAATTATAGATACGTTGGAGACGTATCATTGGTATGTGAAACTAGGTGGTAGATATTTAGCAACAATGTAATTAGCATAGTCAGCATACCAAGGTGGGTTGTGTGAGACACTTATTGCAGCTAGCTGTTCGTCAGGGAAACTATCATCAATAGGTAGTGGGTCATCAAGAATATTTTCTAACCTAGACAAGTTATCAGTTCTCAGCTCCCTTCCTATCAACGATATGTAAGTCAAATTCTTGAAGCAAGAGAACCCACCTAATAAGTCTAGGTTTAGCATATTTCTTTTCCATAAGATATTTTATAACAGCATGATCCGTGTGAACAATAACTTTGGAGTCAACAATATAGGATCTAAATTTATCACAAGCAAACACAACCGCTAAAAATTCCTTTTCAGTAGTGGCATAATTTCGTTGGGCACTATCTATAGTTTTACTAGCATAATGGATAACATTCAATTTCTTATCAACTCTTTGTCCTAGGACAGCGCCAACAGCATAATCACTAGCATCACACATAATTTCAAAAGTCAAGTTCCAATCAGGTGGTTGGCCGATAGGTGCAGAGGTTAAGGCTTTCTTGAGTGTTTCAAAGGCTTCCACACAATCATCATCAAAAAACAAAAGGGATATCCTTTTGCAAAAGATTAGTAAGAGGCCTAGAAATTTTAGAGAAGTCTTTAATGAACCTCCTATAAAAACCAGCATGACCAAGGAAACTTCGAATACCTTTAATATCTTTAGGACATGGCATTTCCTCAATTGCATCAACCTTAGCTTGATCCACCTCAATACCTCGTTCAGATATTTTATGCCCCAAGACAATACCTTCATTAACCATAAAGTGGCACTTCTTCCAATTCAAGACGAGATTAGTTTGTTCACATCTCTGCAAAACCCGATCAAGGTTGCTTAAGCAATCATCAAAAGAAGTTCCGTAAACGGAAAAATCATCCATGAAAGCCTCTACAATCTTTTCACAAAAATCAGAGAATATAGCAGTCATACATCTTTGAAAGGTAGCAGGTGCATTGCATAAACCAAAAGGCATACTTCTATAAGCATAGGTTCCAAAAGGGCAAGTAAAGGTGGTTTTCTCTTGATCGGATTGTGACACAGGTATTTGAGAGAAACCAGAATATCCATCTAGGAAACAAAAGTGTGTGTGCTTAGGTAGTCTCTCTAGCATTTGATCAATGAAAGGCAAAGGGTAATGATCTTTTCTTGTCGCTTTATTTAATTTTCTAAAATCAATTGCCATTCTATAGCCAGTGACAACTCTTTGTGGAATGAGTTCATTCTTATCATTAGGAACAACGGTAATACCTCCTTTCTTAGGGACACAATGAACGGGACTTACCCATCTACTGTCAGCTATGGGATAGATTATACCTGCTTCCAGAAGCTTTAATATTTCGGTTCTTACCACTTCTTTCATCTTAGGATTCAATTGCCGTTGGTGGTCAACAACAGGTTTAGCATCAGGTTCCATATTGATCTTGTGCTGACATAGAGTGGGACTAATGACCTTAAGATCATCAAGAGTATATCCAATGGCAGCCCGGTGCTTCCTTAAAACTTTCAATAATCTTTCTTCTTCATATTCTGAAAGGTTAGCACTAATAATAACATGATATATCTTTTTCTCACCAAGATAAGCATACTCCAAAGTGTCAGGCAATTGTTTCAATTAAAACATGGGATCACCTTTAGGTGGAGGAGGTCCTCCAAGAGTTTCAATAGGCAAATTGTGTTTCAAGAGAGGTTGTTGTTCGAAGAAAATTTGATCTATTTCATTTCTTTCACGCATGTGCATATCATTTTCATGGTCGAGCAAATATTGTTCTAAGGGATCAGTAGGAGGCACAACAATAGAATTAAGACCAATTATCTCATCTTCACTAGGTAACGCTTTATCACGAGGTTGTCTACTAAACTTGGAAAAATTAAACTCATGAGACACATTATTAAAACTGACACTGACAGTTTGTTTTTCACAATCTATCATAGCATTGACGGTTCTCAAGAAAGGTCTACCAAAGATAATGGGACAAAAGTCATCTTGTGGGGAACCATGAACTAGAAAATCAGTAGGGTATTTTACTTTCCCACACAAGACTTCAACATCTCTAATAATCCCAAGTGGTATGATAGTATCTCTATTAGCAAGTTTAATAGTAACATCAATATCTTCCATTTCAGCAGGTGCTATTTCATTCATAATTTCTTGGTATAAGGTAAAAGGGATAGCACTCACACTAGCACCTAAATCACATAAACCATGGTAGCAATGATCTCCTATTTTAAGTAAGACAACGGGCAAGCCTTCTATAGGTCTATGTTTATCTTTCTTATCAGGTTTAGCAATTCTAGCAGCTTCATCACAAAGGTAAATGACATGCCCATCAATATTTTCTTCCAAGAGATCTTTAACCATAGCAACACTAGGTTCTATTTTAATTTGCTCAGGGGGTTTACGTGCTCTTATATTACTCTTACGAACCATGGTTGATACCTTAGCATGTTCCTTTATCCTAACAGGGAAAGATGGCTTTTCAATATAAGCAGTAGGCACAACTGGATCAACATTGTAAAAGATGGTTTCTTCTTTATCTATGACCGGTTCTTTAATTTCTTCTTTAACATGGGGATGATATTTAAACCACTTCTCCTTAGGTAAGTCAACGTGAGTAGCAAATGCTTCGCAGAAAGAGGCTACTATCTCAGAGTCAAGTCCATATTTAGTGCTAAACTTGTGAAAAGTATCGGTATTCATAAAAGATTTAACACAATCAAATTCAAGCTTTATACCTGACTCATTACCTTCATCGAGTTCCCAATCTTCAGAGTTGCGTTTAGTTCTTTCCAAGAGATCCCACTTAAAATCAATAGTCTTCATCATATAAGAACCAACACAGGAAGTATCGAGCATGGATCGATCATTATGAGAAAGCCGAGCATAAAAATTCCGAATGATAACTTCCCTCGGAATGTCATGATTGGGGCATGAATATAACATTGACTTAAGCCTCCCCCAAGCTAGAGCGATACTTTATCCTTCACGAGGCCAAAAATTATATATATAATTCCGATCACGATGAACTAGATGCATAGGATAAAACTTTTGATGGAATTCCAATTGCAAACGATTCCAGTTCCACGATCCAAGATCATCACATAGCCTATACCATGTCAATGCTTTTCCCTCCAAAGATAAAGGGAAAACCTTCTTCTTAACTTCATCTCCGGGTAAACCTACAAGCTTAAATAATCCACATATTTCGTTCACATATAAAAGATGCATATCAGGATGTTCAGTTCCATCTCCTACATAAGGTTTAGCAAGCAAGTGTTCTAGCATACCCGAAGGAATTTCATAAGCAACATTTTCAGTAAGTGTTGTAGGTTGAGGAGTAATTAATTGTGGTTCCGGTCGAGGTGAAGATACCGCGAACAAACCCCTCAAAGGATTGTTCTCCATAGTAGCAAGTAGCAATAAATTTCAGCACGTAGTATACGTTTTTCCTTATCGATTTCCACTTACCAAGAGGGATTCACTCCCCGGAAATGGCGCCAGAAAAGAGTCTTGATGACCCACAAGTATAGGGGATCAATCGTAGTCCTTTCGATAAGTAAGAGTGTCGAACCCAACGAGGAGTAGAAGGAAATGACAAGCGGTTTTCAGCAAGCTAATTTCTGCAGGCACTGAAATTGTATGTAATAGATAGTTTGATAGCAAGGTAATTTGTAACGAGCAAGTAAAGGTAACGGTAAACAAGGTGCAGCAAGATAGCCCAATCCTTTTGAGGCAAAGGACAGGCCAGAACAATCACTAGTAATAGGCAAAGTGTTCTTGAGGGTACACGGGAATTTCGTCTAGTCACTTTTATCATGTTGGTTTGATTCGTGTTCGCTACTTTGATAATTTGATATGTGGGTGGACCAGTGCTAAGGTGCTGTTCTTACTTGAACTAACAACCTACTTATGATTAACCCCCTCGCAAGCATCCGCAACTACAAGAAAAGTATTAAGACGAAGTCTAACCATAGCATTAAACATCTGGATCCAAATCAGCCCCTTACGAAGTAGCACATAAACTAGGGTTTAAGCTTCTGTCACTCTAGCAACCCATCATCTAATAACTACTCCACAATGCATTCCCTTAGGCCCATGAATGGTGAAGTGTCATGTAGTCGACGTTCACATGACACCACAAAGGGAATCACAACATACATATCATCAAAATATCGAACACATATCAAATTCACATGATTACTCGCAACATGACTTCTTCCGTGACCTCAAGAACAAAGGTAACTACTCACAAATAATAATCATACTCAAGATCAGAGGAGTAATGAATAGCATAATGGATCTGAACATATAATCTTCCACCAAATAAACCATATAGTAATCAACTACGCAAGGTAATCAACACTACTAGTCACCCACATGTACCAATCTGAGGTTCCGGTACAAAGATTGAACACAAGAGATGAACTAGGGTTTGAGAGGAGATGGTGCTGTTGAAGATGTTGATGAAGATTGTCGTCCCAAAGATGAGAGGGGTGTTGGTGATGACGATAGCTTCGATTTCCCCCTCTGGGAGGGAAGTTCCCCCGGCGGAATCGCTCCGTCGGAGGGCAAAAGTGCTCCTGCCCAAGTTCCGCCTCGAGACGGCGGCGCTTCGTCCCGAAAGTCCCCCTCTAATTTGTTTTAGGTTTTTTGGGAATATATACCAGAAGATGGGCTCCGGAGGTGGGCCAGGGTGAGCACCACCCACCAAGCCGCGCCGGGGAGTGCATGGCGTGCCCTGGTGGGTGCTCCTCACCAGGTGGCCCCCCTCCGGTAGATTTTTGCTCCAGTATTTCTTTTTTATTCCAAAAATGATCTCCGTAAAGTTTCAGCTTCATTGGAGTTGTGCAGAATAGGTGTCTCTGACGTGCTTTTCTTGGGTCCAGAATTCCAGCTGCCGGTATTCTCACTCTTTGTGTAAACCTTGCATATTATGAGAGAAAAGGCATTAGAATCACTCCCCAAAGCATTATTATTCAACAAAACAAAGTAAATAACAGTAGGAAATCATGATGCAAAATGGACGTATCACCGCCGCATCCTGCCATGCCAAAGTCGGGACACTCCGATGTGGTCCCTACAGCTTGACGACCCTAGTACCGCGCGCCAGTTCTACCACACCACCCACGAGAAATTGTGGAAGGTGTTATTCAAGCCTCAAAAGGAATGGTCGGACAAGGAAGAAGACATCGGCTTAGATGCCGATAACCCGCCTTTGAAGGTATGACAGAGTTTTCATCCGAAGCGTCAGTTTTTGAGCAAGGATCTTAATTCCTCCTCTGTTTATCTCGAAGGGTTGGCTGGACAAGGCCGTGAAAATCAACGGCCCAGTCCCCCTGCCTGAGGATGCCAGGTCGCTGCAATTAATGGCGATGCTGGTTGTGGCGCCATATGTGGCGCCTGAGAAGAAGAAGAAGAAGAAGAAGAAGAAGAGGGAGACCTGCGAGGGCCTCCGCTCAAAGGGTCTCTCGGACGCTAAGTCCGGAGACTCCCACGTCTCTTCCGCTCATGAGGAAGAGGATGCAGAGGATGGGGGAAGAACAATTCCCCCCAAACGAGAAAGAGGGCGGTACAGGAGGAGGTCGAGGAGAACCTGCCTCCTCTAGCACAAAAGAGGCCTTGCAGGACCAAAGTGGTCCTGGCCGATGACAGCCCGGATTCCGACGAGGATTCCGGGGCTTTTGAGAGGGTTCCCCGAAGAGCCCACAAGGTCAAGCCCCCGGCCCAAAGGTATGGAATCCGACCTTTATTCATCATTATCCTTCCGAATCTTTATTAGCAAATAATCACGCATTTTTCCTACCGCAGCCCTGCCCAAAGCCTTCCGATCGCGCAGGTTTCAGAGGGGCGTTCCCCACCAGGCCGTAGACGAGGCCGCATCCCGCACTACTCCTCCCCAGGCCGCAGACGGGACCGCGGAGGTGATATCCCGCCAGGCCCCTCCAAATGCGGGGGACGAGGAGGTCATGGCAGAGGTTGATACTTCGGCCGCCGAAGACCGAGAGATCCCGATCGAGGTCCATACCCCAATTGCGGAAGGCCAGAAGGTTGGACCCCTCCTAGCCAGTGGAGAGGTAGGTCGAGATTCGTCCGAGCTCCTCTAGAGACGATCCCAGGGACCTCAGTGCCTCCAACTTCTTCCACCCTCCCTTCCCCAGAGGGGGAAGAGGAAGTGCCACCGCCGGTACCGCCCGTGATAGAGCGGGCTGCAGTGGGGTGGTCTGCAATGATGGAGGAGGCCCTAACCGACTCCTCCATTGCCGACGATCATCGCACCCTTATGGGTGCGATTCTGCAAAGTATTCAGTCCGTCGACAGCGGACTGAAGGAAGCCTTCAGTGGTCTGCTGGGAGGCTTCAAGGTAAGCCATCTAGTGCTCTTTTTTACAAATGTAGATTTATTTGTAAGGAATTTTTCTGTCCTATAGGTACAGTAGCCCCCAAGCCATGGGTGAGTTGGAAAAACTTGCCCGTGGATCAATGAGATTTTAAAGACAGGAACCGAAATAGTTCGAGGATCCTTGAATTGTAATAGGTTAGGTAGTATTCGGGCTGAGTGTCCCGATCCCGATAGTTCGGATATTTGTTGACCCATAATTTTTCTTGCAGGCCTCGTCTTCGGCCGTGTCCACTAATGCCCTTGAGCTTGCCGAGCTGAGCCAGAAACTCAAGGTTTCCGATGAGGGGCTCAACCGTTTGAACAGCCGGCTCGACGAGAAGCAGGGTAAGCATGATTCGTGCCGCTAAGATTCTTGTTGTCCTTAATAGTTTAATACTGTCTGACTTTTGTATATGATGTTTTGAGTCCGATTCTGTCAGCAGCTATGGATGAGGAACTTGAGAAGCTCAAGGCCGAATTGGAGAAGGCCAAGCGGGAGGCCGTCGATCATAAGATAGCGGCCGAACAAGCAGCCGCCGAGCTAAGTTGGCTGAAGGTCAAGAGCGGCAAGTATGAGGCTAGGGTGACAGAGGTTCAGCAGGAGCTTCAAGATGCAAGCGCTAAGTGCGAGGCCTTGGAGCAAAAATCCAAGGATCAAGCTGCTGAGTTATCCAAGCTGACCTCCGACCTCAAAGCGGAGCGGGTGGAGAGGCGGTTCTTCGAAGAAGAAGTACGCCAAGCGAAGATGATTGCGGATGGTAATCCATACTTACTGCAATGTGCCTTTGGTGGAAATAGGTTCGCCTTTCTTACACGGCTATGGCGTTCCCCAGGCGCCTTCATGGACCTCCTGCGGAGTGCAGCAGACGCGGCCAAGCACTACGCGACCCACGACGGGGACGTCGAACAGAGGCTTTTCTTGGCGCAGTTTCAGACTCCTGAGCCCAACCCCCTTCTCATCTACCAAATGAAGCAGCTCATGGAGTTGCATAGAATGGCAGAGCCGGCCATGAAGGATCTCTGCATCCGACTGTGGCCTACCGAGCCCCTTCCGAGCAGTTACTTTGGCTTAGTGCAGAAGCTTCGCGACGCTGTGCCTCGGATCGAAGTCCTGAAGCGCTCTGTCTGCATCGAAGGAGCTCCGATGGCCTTCGCGAGGACCATGATGCACTGGCCGGGAGTGAAGCCCCTTGCCATGGCAACTGCACCGCCCCCTCCTGGAAAAGAGCACAGGTGCCCCGAGCTTTATTGCCCTGCCGCGACGGAAGGTGCTCGGGCCATAGAGGCCCAGTGTTCAAAAGATGTAATTTATGAGTGAGGGTATTGTCATGTGTCCGGAAACAATTTATTTATGTGATCCTTGTCTCCGATGCATTTTGTATCATTTTAACTCTTATTCATCCATTTTAATCTGAAAGTTACCAGTCGTCGGCTTCAGCCCCCACGTAGAGAATATGAGGGGTGTTTCAACTTCCGCACTGTGACCCTTAGCCGATGTATCGGTGCCCGAAGGCGGTAGAGTGGGAAGAAGAACGAGGCAATCGGACTATGTGGCTTTAGCGCTTTCACTTAGCCTTAGGAGCTTGAAATCGGGGGTTGGATACGAGCCCCCAGTTTTTTGAGGTAGTTGGGTGAACCAGACTTTTGAAATAATTGCCACAAGGTTGGCAAAGGTACCAACCCCTCGTATGACATGAGATAACCTCCATCAGTTTTTATTTTGATATTTAGACTCAGATTGCAGACCGGATCTCACTTATTATGACAGTCAGTTTTCAGCTTTCTCCATTGAGGCACTTGAGCCAGACCAGCTGGAAGTACAATCACAGTGGTTCTCCCTTTACCCCTTTAGCCAAACTAGCAGAACGTAAGGGGGTTAGCACAGGAGCGGGACAACCCAACCCTTGACCCAAGACATAATTCAGAACCGATGCATATAAAGAAAAATCCAAGTTGCCGAACACACATAAAGTAGTGACGGGCTTGTGCTCGTGGTGCTATTTTCGTTCAAGCCCCCGGCATACTGGCTGGTCGCATTTAACATGTATTGAACGAATTTGCCTTTTGGCGCCAATGAGCAGGAAACAAAAATACTATGAAGAGTTTATGAATACTATTTGGTATGAATTTTTATAATTCAGAGTACCAAGGTAGCTGTTACAGGAAAGTATTGTCTGGGAAAGCAGACTATTACAAGATAGTGGCCTCTAAGGCCTTCAATGGGTGACTTGATGTCCGCCATCTTTCCTGCTTCGCGATTGCCCCTGAGCTTCTTAGTAGAATTCGTCAGAGGTGGTTGTTGCCAGCAGACGGACCTTAACAAGAGAGTCTTGAGAAGCTATCGTGGAGTGAGTATGCTTGACGCTTGGGGGATCCTTAATGATATCCCGCTTTTGACCATCGAGGAATTTGAATTGTAGTTCGGTCTAACCAAACAATTGGTTCCTTGTAATAGTTCCCCACAGCTGCCCATGGTATTTTGAGAGCGAAATTGTGTCAACGAGGGACATACCTTATGGGTAACCGGGCTATGCCGCGGGGGGCGTATCCCTATTCGTGCTGGGCCGTAGGTTGGTTCGTCTGGTCTGGTTGAGCTCGGGATCGCTTGCCTGTTTGTCGTGCCTTGATGGGTAGCTTGAGGTCCGATGCTTCGCTGTCGTAGTGGCATTCGGCTGCCAAGGCTGCTGTATGTTCCTCCGTTCGAAGGGAGCGTTCTATGTTGCCATTGACGGTGATAACCCCCTTGGGTCTGGGCATCTTGAGATTCAAATAGGCGTAGTGCGGAACATCGTTGAAGCGGGCGAATGCCGTGCGACCGAGCAATGCGTGATAACCACTGCGAAAGGGGACGATGTCGAAGATCGAGTCTTCACTGCGGAAGTTGTTGGGCGAGCCGAACACAACCTCCAACGTCACAGTGCCGGAGCAGCGAGCTTCGACGCCTGGGATCACTCCTTTAAAGGTAGTGTTCCTGGGTTTAATCCTTGTTGGGTCTATGCCCAACTTTTTCACCGTGTCTGTGTAAATCAGGTTAAGGCTACTTCCTCTGTCCATAAGGACTCTAGTGAGGTGGTACCTGCTACTTCTTAAGCATGCGTTGGTTTTCCCTTGAAGAGGAAAGGGTGATGCAGCAAAGTAGATAAGTATTTCCCTCAGTTGTTGAGAACCAAGGTATCAATCCAGTAGGAGATACAAGCAAGTCACCAATAGATGTACCTACACAAATAATCAAACACTTGCACCCAACGCTATAAAGGGGTTGTCAATCCCTTCACGGTTACTTGCAAGGATGAGATCTGATAGAGATAGATGGAAAAGATTGCGGAAAGTAAAAGCACAAGTAAATAGATCTGAAAATATAAGATGGAGAATAGACCCGGGGGCCATAGGTTTCACTAGAGGCTTCTCTCATGAAGGCAAATATTACGGTGGGTGAACAAATTACTGTCGAGCAATTGATAGAAAAGCGCATAGTTATGACTATATCCAAGGCAATGATTATGCATATGGGCATCAAGTCCATGTCAAGTAGACCGAAACGATTCTGCATCTACTACTATTACTCCACACATCGACCGACTCCTGCCTGCATCTAGAGTATTAAGTTCATGAAGAACAGAGTAACGCATTAGGTAAGATGACATGATGTAGAGGGATAAACTCAAGCAATATGATGAAAACCCCATCTTTTTATCCTCGATGGCAACAATACAATACGTGCCTCGCTACCCCTACTATGTCACTGGGTGAGGACACCTCAAGATTGAACCCAAAACTAAGCACTTCTCCCATTGCAAGAATTACCAATCTAGTTGGCCAAACCAAACCAATAACTCGAAGAGAGTTGCAAAGATATGAAATCATGCATATAAGAATTCAGAAAAGACTCAAATAATATTCATAGATAATCTGATCATAAACCCACAATTCATCGGATCTTGACAAACACACCGCAAAAGAGTATTACATCGAATAGATCTCCATGAAGATCATGAAGAACATGGTATTGAAGAGCAAAGAGAGAGAAGAAGCCATCTAGCTACTAGCTATGGACCCAAAGGTCTATGGTGGACTACTCATGCATCATCGGAGGGGCAATGGAGTTGATGTAGATGCCCTCCGTGATCGAATCCCCCTCCGGCAGATTACCGGAAAAGGCTCCAAGATTGGATCTCACGGGAACAGAGGCTCCTGGCGGCAGAAAAGTATTTTCGTGGCTCTTTTTGGTATCCAGGGAATATTTGGGCATTTATAGGCCGAAGAGTAGGGTTACGAGGGCTGCCGTGGGCCCACAAGCCAGGGGGGCGCGCCCTACCCCCCTGGGCGCGCCCCTGTGGCTTGTGGCCACACGGCGGCTCTCCTGCCTTGGTCTCCAAGCTTGATAGGTTTCTTCTGGTCCAAGAAAAATCATTTCGAAGATTTTATTCCGTTTGGACTCCATTTAATATTCCTTATCTGCAATACTCAAAAACATGGAAAAAACAAGAACTGGCACTAGGCACTAGATTAATAGGTTAGTCCCAAAAATAATATAAAATAGCATATTAATGCATATAAAACATCCAAAACAGATAATATAATAGCATGGAACAATAAAAAATTATAGATACGTTGGAGACGTATCAAGCATCCCCAAGCTTAATTCCTGCTCGTCCTCGAGTAGGTAAATGATAAAAACAGAATTTTTGATGTGGAATGCTACCTAACATATTTATCCATGTAATATTCTTTATTGTGGCATGAATATTCAGATCCATAAAATTCAATACCATAGCTTAATATTGACATAAAGAAAATAATACTTAAAGCATACTAACAAGCAATCATATCTTTCAAAATACCATTGCTAAAGAAAGTTATCCCTACAATATCATATAGTCTAACTATGCTCCATCTTCCCCACACAAAGTATCTAAATGATGCACACCCCCGATGACAAGTCAAGCAATTGTTTCACCCCTTTTATGTTCTCAAACTTTTTCAACTCTCACGCAATACATGAGCGTGAGCCATGGATATAGCACTATGGGTGGAATAGAATGTGGTGGAGGTGCAAGGGAAAAGGAGAAGATAGTCTCACATCAACTAGGCGTATCAACGGGCTATGGAGATGCCCATCAATAGATATCAATGTGAGTTAGTAGGGATTGCCATGCAACGGATGCACTAGAGCTATAAGTGTATGAAAGCTCAAAAGGAAACTAAGTGGACGTGCATCCAACTCGCTTGCTCACGAAGACCTAGGCACTTTGAGGAAGCCCATCATTGGAATATACAAGCCAAGTTATATAATGAAAAATTCCCACTAGTATATGAAAGTGACAAAATAGGAGACTCTCTATCATGAAGAAAATGGTGCTACTCGAAGCACAAGTGTGGAAAAGGATAGTAGCATTGTCCCTTCTCTCTTTTCTCTCATTTTTTTTCTTTTTTTTCTTTTTGGTGGGCATCTTTGTCCTCTTTTTTTTATTTGGGCTTCGCTGGCCTCTTTTATTTTTTGTAAAGTGCGGAGACTCATCCCATCTAGTGAGGGAATCATAGCTTCCATCATCCTTTCCTCTCATGGGACAATGCTCTAATAATGATGATCATCACACTTTTATTTACTTACAACTCGAAACTTAGAACAACATATGACTCTATATGAATGCCTCCGGCGGTGTACCAGGATGTGCAATGATCTAGCATAGCAAATGCCATCAAAAAACGGACAAGCCATAAAAACATCATGCTAGCTGTCTTACGATCATGCAAAGCAATATGACAATGATGGTGCGTGTCATAATAAACGGAACGGTAGAAGTTACATGGCAGTATATCTCGGAATGGCTATGGAAATGCCATAATAGGTATGTATGGTGGCTGTTTTGAGGAAAATATATGGTGGCTGTTTTGAGGAAGGTGGGTTTAATGCACCGGCGAAAGTTGCGCGGTACTAGAGAGGCTAGCAAAGGTGGAAGGGTGAGAGTGCGTATAATCCATGGACTCACATTAGTCATAAAGAACTCACATACTTATTGCAAAAGTCTATTAGTCATCAAAGCAAAGTGTTAGACGCATGCCCCTAGGGGAGAGGTTGGTAGGAGTAAACCATCGCGCGCTCCCGACCCATCACACAAAGGATGACAATCATTAAACAAATCATGCTCCGACTTCATTACATAACGGTTCACCATACGGGCATGCTACGGGAATCAAAAACCTTAACACAAGTATCTCTACTAATCCACAATTACTTACTAACATAACTCTTAATATTACCATCTCTACATCTCAAAACTATATGCACGAAATCAAACTTCTCATCATATTCAATGCACTTAATATGAAAGTTTTTATTATATCCCTCTTGGATGCCTATTATATTAGGACCAAATTCATAACCTAATCCAATTACCATGCTTTTTAGAGACTCTCAAAATAATATAAGTGAGGTACGAGAGTTCAATTATTTCTATAAAACACAACACCACCATGCTCTAAAAAGATATAAGTGAAGCACTAGAGCAAAATTGCCTAGCTCAAAAGATATAAGTGAAGCACATAGAGTATTCTAATAAATTCAAGATTCAGCGTGTCCTTCTCAAAAAGATGTGTGCAGAAAGGATGATTGTGGCAAACTAAAAAGCAAAGACTCATATCATACAAGACGCTCCAAGCAAAACACATATCAAGTGGTGAATAAAAATATAGCCTCAAGTAAATTTACCGATGGATTGAAGACGAAAGAGGGGATGCCTTCCAGGGCATCCCCAAGCTTAGGCTTTTTGGTATCCTTGAATATGGCTTGGGGTGCCTTGGGCATCCCCAAGCTTAGTCTCTTGCCACTCCTTATTCCATAGTCCATCAAATTTTTACCCAAAACTTGAAAACTTCACAACAGAAAACTCAACAGAAAACTCGTGAGATCCGTTAGTATAAGAAAAATAAATCACCACTTTAGGTACTGTTGTTAACTCATTATTTATTTATATTTGTGTAATACCTACTGTATTGTAACTTCTCCATGGTTCATACCCCCCGATACAACCCATAGATTCATCAAAATAAGCAAACAACACAAAGAAAACAGAATCTGTTAAAAACAGAACAGTCTGTAGCAATCTGTAGACTTCGAATACTTATGTAACACCAAAATTTCTGAAAAATTAGGACAACCAGGGAAATTTGTATATCAATCTTGTGTAAAAATTTCAGATCAAAAGCACGTTCCAGTGAATTTATAAAATTCCTGGACTGAGCGCGAAAGTTTCTGTTTTCAGCAAAATCAAATCAGCAAACACCGTAGACCATCCCAAAGGTCTTACTTGGCTCAAACACTAATAAAAACATAAAAACACAATTACTACAGAAGTAATAATATGCAAAACACACCAAAACAGAAACAAAAAACTGAAAGAAAAAATAAAATTGGGTTGCCTCCCAACAAGCGCTATTGTTTAACGCCCCTAGCTAGGCAAAACGCAAAAGATCTAGGTATTGTCATCTTTGGTCTTGGCAACTTTTGTGAGGGCCTTCTCGAATCCTGGGGGGTCTTTCCACTTCCCCAAATCTTCAGGAGTAGAAGCCATCTGAAGATCCAAAATATCCAAACGCTTATTGCAAAGGGTAATCAAAGTGTTCAAACGACTAAGGTTCCCATTAATATGTTTGAGGGGTTCGAGATATTTTTGTAACTCGACTAAGTGCTTATGTAAGTCATCCAATTTGTTGAGAATTTGAACTCCCTCTTGTGAAATGGCAAGCCCTTTTTGCTGTGGGGGCACCCCCAAAATCCCTTCCAAAATTTCATAAGCAGTGATGACACAGAACTAGCTCCAATTCATCAATATAATGTAGGCATGTATTCCATATATAGTCACACGTGCTTATGGAAAAGAACTTGCATGACATCTTTTGTCCTACCCTCCCGTGGCAGCGGGGTCCTAATGGAAACTAAGGGATATTAAGGCCTCCTTTTAATAGAGAACCGTACCAAAGCATTAGCACTTAGTGAATACATGAACTCCTCAAACTATGGTAATCACCGGAAAGAATCCCAGTTATTGTCACCCTGGGGGATGCGGATCATAACTCGTAATAGGTGTCTACAACTTGCAAGATAGGATCAAGAACACACATATATATTCATGAAAACATAATAGGTTCAGATCTAAAATCATGGCACTCGGGCCCTAGTGACAAGCATTAAGCATAGCAAAGTCATAGCAACATCAATCTCAGAACATAGTGGATACTAGGGATCAAACCCTAACAAAACTAACTCGATTACATGGTAAATCTCATCCAACCCATCACCGTCTAGCAAGCCTACGATGGAATTACTCACGAACGGCGGAGAGCATCATGAAATTGGTGATGAAGGATGGTTGGTGATGACGACAGCGTCGATTTCCCCTCTTCGGAGACCAAAACGGACCCCAGATCTGCCCTCCCGAGGAAGAACAAGAGGTGGCGGCGGCTCCGTATCGTGAAACGCGATGAACTCTTCTCCTTGATTTTTTTCTCCCGGAATAGGAATATATAGAGTTGGAATTGAGGCCGGAGGAGCTCCAGGGGGCCCACAAGCCACCTGGGCGCACCCTAGGGGGGGGGCGCCCCTGGCTTGTGGCCAATGGGTGGACCCCCTCCGGTTGATTCTTTCGCCAGTATTTTTTATTAATTCCAAAAATATTCTCTGTAAATTTTCAGGTCAATCCGAGAACTTTTATTTCTGCACAAAAATAACACCAAGGCAATTCTGCTGAAAACAGCGTCAGTCCGGGTTAGTTCCATTCAAATCATGCAAATTAGAGTCCAAAACAAGGGCAAAAGAGTTTGGAAAATTAGATACGATGGAGACGTATCAGACCCCCTACCCTAGATCCGCCGGTTTTGACACCAACATTGGTGCTTTCATTGAGAGTTCCGCTGTGGGATCGCTCAAAGGGTTGATGGCTCGCTTAACCATCAGCGATCAAGTCTGCACTGGGGACATCTTCGTCCCGGGGCAGATTCTCTCGTTTGGCAGCTTTACGTTGTGTGCGGGTCCAACTGGCCACCTCGGTCAGATCGGAGATTTCGCCCCCGGACAGGAGATAAGGTTCGGAAATCTCGAATTCTCCGCTGACTCCCGAGGAGATCTTTTCCCTACTAAGCTCACGGTTTCGTCCGCCGAGCCCAAAAATCCCGAAGCCTTGCCTTCGGGTCTCTTGACCGGCCACACCCCTGGTTCCTTCTCTGTTGGAGGGCTTGCTTTGCGCACGAACCCGGCCTCTGTGCCCGAGCGGCAGCTAACAGCCATCGCCAAACACGCGTCCCTCGTGGGAGCCACGGAAGTCAACTCTAGGAACCATCAAGAGTACGATCAGGATAGCCCCTCGATGTTAAACGAGATGCTCGACAAGATACGATCACTGGAAATCACCGACTACCCGGACCCGACCTATATCCGGATCGGTTCGGACGTGGCCAGTGAGGAATTTTACATCCCTCCCATCGCCCACTTGGTAGCCATTGTGGAAGACTTAACCAACATGTTGGGTTACGCCTCCGAGGAGGTCGAGGACATGGACGACGAGGCCAGTAACCCCGCACCTATAAATACCGGGCGGTGGACGGACACCTCCACCTATGACGTCTACATGGTAGACACACCACATGGTGAGGGCGATCATACCCCCAAACAAAACGGCGATAAGTCTGGGGGAGAGCCATCGAAGCGCCAACGGAAGCGTAAGCGGGCCAAGGCAAACAAAGGAAGGGAAGCCACATAGGGTACCGGGGACAATAAAACCCCGGAAGACCTTGGAAACCTCGGAGCTCCCGAACAGCCACCAGAAGACCCGGCAGGCCCGAGGGTCAGCACGACCCCGACGATTCCGATGACGACAACGAAGTCCCCCCTGTCGAGGCGGAAGACAACCTACATGCCGAAGACTTTATAGTTCTTGAGGACCTGGAAGGTCAGGAACGGTTCAGGCAGCAGCTCATAGCTACCGCCCGCAGCCTAAAGGCGAAGCAACTGCGGCTTCAAGCCGAACAAGACACCATCAACAACAGATGGACAAAAGTGCTGGCAGCCGAGGAAGGATATGTCACCAAGTGGCCGGACCAAAACAAAAGTTACCCACGCCGGCGTCTGTTGGCTAAATTCGATGATGAGGCCCCGGAGCCCATGTCCCCCAGGCGCACACAGCACGATCAGCCCGATGACCTCCACACCATTAAGTACCTGTCCCTCAAACTGAAGGGGCCAGCGCGGCCTGGTTAAGCAGCTTACCCGAAAATTCCATTGGAAGCTGGGAAGAGCTCAAAGAAGCCTTCCTCTCTAACTTTTAGGGAACTTATGTCTGACCTCCGGATTCCTCCGACCTGAGTAACGTCGTCCAAAAGGCGGGTGAATCGGCCAGAGAATTCTGGAATCGGTTCCTAACAAAGAAGAACCAGATCGTGGATTGCCCGGATGCTGAGGCAATAGCCTCCTTCAGGCATAATATTCGGGACGAATGGCTAGCGCGACAGCTCGACCAGGATAGGCCGAGAACAATGTCTGCCCTAACTTCCCTCATGACCCGCTTTTGCGCGGGCGAGGATAATCGGCTAGCTCGCCGCGGCCACAATGCGGACGACCCGGGCACTTCTGAAGTTCGGGACGGAAACAACATGCCCAGGCAAAACAAGAACAAACACCGCCACCGTAACAGCGACGCTGATGACACAGCCGTAAATGCCGGCTTCCGCAGCTCCAAACCTGGACAGCGGAGGAAACCCCATAAAGGGAACAGGGATGGACCAACTCCATTAGATAAAATCATGGAGAGACCTTGCCAGATCCATGGCACTCAAGAAAAGCCCGCCACCCATACCAACTGTAACTGTTGGGTGTTCAAACAGGCTGGCAAACTAGCAGCCGAGGAACAAGGCAAGGGCCCGCAAAGCGAGGATGATGACAAGCCTCGTGGACCGAACACCGGGGGACAGAAGCAATTCCCCCCAGAGGTGAAAAGTGCTTGGATGAGTTTGATAACTTTATTGTTAAGCAAGAAAATTTCAATGCTTATGTTAGTAGACAATTGACATAATGCTTACATGCTTGATCACTTAGGAGATTATATGAGTAGAGCTATCAATGATCTTAAGCTTATTAGTAAACATGCTTCCATGGTAACTACTCAAGTAGAATAAGTACTTAAGGCACAAAATGATTTGCTTAATGAGATGAATGGTAAAAACAATGATCATTCTGTTAGAGTTGTGACTAGAGGTGGTAAAATGACTCAGGCACCTTTGTATCCTGAGGGCCATCCTAAGAGAATTGAGCAAGATTCTCAGAGAATCAATACTGATGCACCTAGTCGTCCCAGTAACAAAATAAAAAGAATGACGATAGGACTTTGAATGCTGCTAGTGAACCTGTTATAGATACACATGAAAACCCAAATGACATTTCTATTTCTGATGCTGAGACACAATCTGGTAATGAACATGAGCTTAGTGATAATTTTAATGATGATGTTCATGTTGATGCCCAACCTAGTAATGATAATGATGTGGAGATTGAACCTGCTGTTGATCTTGATAACCCACAACCTAAGAATAAAAGATATGATAAAAGAGACTTCGTTGCTAGGAAGCATGGTAAAGAAAGAGAACCTTGGGTTCAGAAACCCATGCCCTTTCCTCCTAAGCCATCCAAGAAAAAGGATGATGAGGATTTTGAGCGCTTTGTTGAAATGCTTAGACCTGTCTTTTTGCGTATGCGCTTGACTGATATTCTAAAAATGTCTCCTTATGCTAAGTATATGAAGGATATTGTGACAAATAAAAGAAAGATACCGGAAGCTGAGATTTCCACCATGCTTGCTAATTATACCTTTAAGGGTGGAATACCATAGAAACTAGGAGATCCCGGAGTACCTACTATACCATGCTATATTAAAGGAAACTATGTTAAAACTGCTTTATGTGACCTTGGAGCTGGTGTTAGTGTTATGCCTTTCTCTTTGTATCGTAGACTTGATCTGAATAAGTTGACACCTACTGAAATCTCTTTGCAAATGGCTGATAAATCAACTGCTTTACCCATCGGTATTTGTGAGGATGTGCCTGTCGTAGTTGCAAATGTTACTATCCTAACGGACTTTGTTATTCTTGATATTCCCGAGGACGACAGTATGTCGATCATCCTTGGTAGACCCTTTTTGAATACTGCAGGGGCTGTTATTGATTGCAACAAAGGCAATGTCACTTTTCATGTTAATGGTAATGAGCATACGGTACACTTTCCGAACAAACAACCTCAAGTTCATAGTGTCAACTCTATTGGAGAAATTCCAACAATTGCCATTGGAGGTTTTAAATTCCCTCTCCCTACTATCAAGAATAAATATGAAATAATCATGGTAGGGGACATGGCTGTCCCCGTTGAGGTAACTTAGTGTTATTCGAAAATTCTCCGGTTCCGTGTCATTCGAAAAAAGTTTGTCAATAAGACTTGATCAACCTTATTGATGGATTCTTTTTGATGAGCATGAGATGGATGAATTTAGGAGGCACAAATTTCTATACCCAACTTTTACTTTCTATTATTTAGATTAAATAAAGTAAAAAATGCTATTATTTTTCTGTTTTCTGATTTATCCGTGCAGTAAAAAAAATGACCTGAAAATAGAAGTTCTCCAAATGCCCTGAAAATGTAGTATGATTTTTTCTAGAATATTTAAGAATTTCTGGCACTGAGAACACATCAGGGGGTTGCACCAGTTGGCCACAAGCCTACAGGGTGCGCCCACCCCCCGTGGGCATGCCCCCTGGCTTGTGGGTCCCACGTAGGCCCCCCTCACTTATTCCAGCACCCATCGACTTCGTCTTCCTCCAGAAAAAATCCCACCATTGCTCAAACCCGTGTCCTAGCTCATTTTGCTACCATTTTCGATCTCCTTGTGCAAAGCTCCATTTGCAAAACTGTTTTGGGGGATTGTTCTTCGGTATGTGACTCCTCCAATGGTCCAATTAGTTTTTGTTCTATTGCTTTATATATTGCAAATTTTTGCTGCTGTGGTGACCTTGTTCTTGAGCTTGCATGTCAAATTTGTATGGTCCCAAGTAGTTTTGATGCATGATATAGCCTCTAGGCACTTGTGGGAGTAGTTGCTATGAGTTTTGTTGAGTTTTGTTCACCTTTATTTTGAGTCACTAAAAATTTCAGAAATTTTTCAGAGAAAGAAATGATGAGGAGATTGTTAAGGGGCTCTACAAGCCGGGACTCTAAAGAAGATGAAAATGAGGTGAAGAAGAAGTCCAAATACAATCTTCCTCGCGTCGCGGAGGTTCGGCCATGTGAATGGCCAAGTGATGTATTCTTGAGGGCGGCCGGAATTTATGAAGATTTCTATTATTTGGCAGAGAATGCAGGCATCATCGACTTCCTCAACGATAAGTGTGACCAGTACCTCCTACTCACTAATATCTTCGTGCAAAAATTTCACTTTTATCCTAGGAAGAATCCTCCCATGGTAAAGTTTTACTTATATGATGTGCCTAAGAAGATGACATTTTACGATTTTTGCAATGTTCGCAAAATACCTTATGAGGGCAGCATCAGTGAACCACGTCCTAGAGACATGGAGGACTTTATTGCCGCAACCACTGTGGGGGAAGAGAGAGGGGTGTCAAAGGCAAGAGCAGCTAGTTTACATTTTCCTGTTCTACGCTATTATTCATTATTTGCGGGGAGATGTTTAGTTGGTCGTGGGGAGAGTGGAAGCCTTAGTGCTCCCTACCTCGCCATTCTGCACCACGCTTTACTTGCTGATAGAACCTTTAGTCTGGGCGCTATGGTGGCCCAATGGTTGAACTTAAACCGTTCGAAGGGCCCCATATTCGGAGGTATCTATGCATCTCGTCTAGCCAAACACTTTAAGATACCCATTAGGCTTGACGAGGAAGAGGAAATGCTGCTACCTACAAGATATTTAGACTATGATAGTATGGTAGCACATGATTTTATTAGGAAGGATAATGATAGGAGGCTGCTTTACAACTTAGTATTTAGTCAGGGTACTTGTGAGATTATTGCTCTGCCTGCTTCTTCTTTGTTCGATATCCATTCAGGCAGGTACACTATTATGCCCGAGGACATTTACAGATATTGGGGTCTGTCGCAACCCCCAGCACCTGAGCCGACACCAGCCCTTGATCCGTATCAGGATCCAGTTTTTCAGTGGGAGCCACAGGAGCTCGCCAACCAGTGGAACCCTCAGTATCCTCCGGAGTATCCAGGAGATGGTTATTTTCAGCCATGGCCATAGACCAACTTAGGCCAAAAGCCTAAGCTTGGGGGAGTACGTATTTCTCACCGACATTACATTCATGTTCACACACTAATCTTAGTAGTCGGTGCTTATACGTTTTCATTGAATCATCCATGGTATTTTATTTCTTCTTCCCGCTTTCTTCTTGTGTGCTTAATTAACCTTGAGATTTTTTTTAGTTCTAGCTTTACCTTTTAGTTGTATCATTAAAAGAAAACCCAAAAAGATTTCTCGTTATTCTTTTGCTTGTTGGGAGCTTTCCCGTGTAAATAGTTTTTCTCGTTCTTGTTTTGAAATTTCTTTTCTTTGGGTCATAAGGAGAAGACCACAATGAAAATGTTGAGTGGCTCTCATATGCATTATTTTTTATCTTACAGAGAGCCCATATTACCTTGTCTTCTCCTTTGAGTTATTGTTTGCAGATTCCAGCTTAGTCCAACGCACGTGCACTCTTTTTTATTATTCACACCGTTTGGTCGTGCAAGTGAAAGGCAATATTGACGATATGTGATGAAGTGATTGAGATGGAGAAAAGCTGGTACGAACTCGACCTATTTTTTTTTGTAAATATGATTAGCTCATCGTTCTAAATTCAGCTCATTATGGATGAAACATGTTTGCAATGACAATTAGAGATTATAGTTATTCATGCCATGCTTAATTAGCTAGGAGTGTATAATAGTTTGTCTTGAGTGCCAACATGCATTTTAAAATGGTTGTGATGTAGTATGATAGAATGGTATCCTCCTCTGAATGATTCAAGTGGCTTGACTTGGCACATGTTTACGCATGTAGTTGAAACAAAATCAACATAGCCTCCACGATATTTATGTTCATGGTGATTTATATCCTACTCATGCTTGCATTCAATGTTGGTTAATCTCAATGCATGTTTATGACTGTTGTCGCTCTCTAGTTGGTCGCTTCCCAGTCTCTTGCTAGCCTTCACCTGTACTAAGCGGGAATACTGCTTGTGCATCCATCTCCATAAACCCAAAGTTGTTCCATATGAGTCCACCATACCTACCTATATGCGGTATTTACCTGCCGTCCCAAGTAAATTTGCATGTGTCAAACTCTAAACCTTCAAATAATATTCTGTTTTGTATGCCCGAATCGCTCATGTAGTGACTAGGGGCTGTCAGTATCTTCCATGCTAGGTGGGTTATTCTCACGATATGTGTTGATTCACTATCATTCACGAGAAAGTGGCTGGTATTCAGGATGCCCAGTTCCATGCTCAAAAATCAAATCAAAATATAATGAAACAAAACTCCCCCAGGATTGTTGCTTGTATGGACGGTACCCGTGGATTCGACTCGCCGTGGAGTGTGATTGATTGGTGGAGGGGGAGTAAAAACTTTACTATTCTGTTTGGGAACCGCCTATAATGTATTTAGCATGGAAGATACCGAGATCTCTTGGTTGTTATGTTGACAATGAAAGCATACCGCTCAAAATTATTTTTCATCTTTGTTTTAAAAGCTCGAGCTCTGGCACCTTTGCAAATCAATGCTTCCCTCTGCGAAGGGCCTATCTATTTTACTTTACTGTTGAGTCATCCTCCTCTTATAAAAAGCACCAGTTAGAGAGCACCACCATCATTTGTATGCTTTGTTATTAATTGATATTGAGTATGATTGTGACTGGATATCTTTTACCATGAATTACAATGTCTAGTCAGTCCTTGTTCTTTAGAGGTGCTTTGCATTTATGTTTTGCGGTCTCCGAAAGGGCTAGCGAGAGACCATTATATCATATTGTATCATGATTGTTTTGATAAAATTGTTGTCATCCGAGATTTGTTATTATTGCTCGCTAGTTGATTATGCCATTGATATGAGTAAATGTGAGACCTAAATGTTATTGTGAATGTGGTTAGTCTATAATCTTTGCCGAAAACCTGAACATCAGTTAGGCATATTTACAACAACAAGATCAAACAGAGTTTGTAAAAGTTTTTTTGTCACTTTCAGTTTGTCAACTGAATTGCTTGAGGACAAGCAATGGGTTAAGCTTGGGGGAGTTGATACGTCTCCGTCGTATCTAATTTTCCAAACTCTTTTGCCCTTGTTTTGGACTCTAATTTGCATGATTTGAATGGAACTAACCCGGACTGACGCTGTTTTCAGCAGAATTGCCTTGGTGTTATTTTTGTGCAGAAATAAAAGTTCTCGGATTGACCTTAAAATTTACGGAGAATATTTTTGGAATTAATAAAAAATACTGGCGAAAGAATCAAACGGAGGGGGTCCACCCATTGGCCACAAGCCAGGGGGCGCGCCCCCCCTAGGGCGTGCCCAGGTGGCTTGTGGGCCCCCTGGAGCTCCTCCGACCTCAATTCCAACTCTATATATTCCTATTTGGAGAGAAAAAAAATCAAGGAGAAGAGTTCATCGCGTTTCACGATAGGGAGCCGCCACCACCTCCTGTTCTTCCTTGGGAGGGCAGATCTGGGGTCCGTTTTGGGCTCCGGAGAGGGGAAATCGACGCCGTCGTCATCACCAACCATCCTTCATCACCAATTTCATGATGCTCTCTGCCGTTCGTGAGTAATTCCATCGTAGGCTTGCTGGACGGTGATGGGTTGGATGAGATTTACCATGTAATCGAGTTAGTTTTGTTAGGGTTTGATCCCTAGTATCCACTATGTTCTGAGATTGATGTTGCTATGACTTTGCTATGCTTCATGCTTTTTCACTAGGGCCCGAGTGCCATGATTTCAGATCTGAACCTATTATGTTTTCATGAATATATATGTGTTGTTGATCCTATCTTGCAAGTTGTAGACACCTATTATGAGTTATGATCCGCAGTTTGAGGAGTTCATGTATTCACTAAGTGCTAATGCTTTGGTCCGGTTCTCTATTAAAAGGAGGCCTTAATATCCCTTAGTTTCCATTAGGACCCCGCTGCCATGGGAGGGTAGGACAAAAGATGTCATGCAAATTCTTTTCCATAAGCACGTATGACTATATATGGAATACATGTCTACATTATATTGATGAATTGGAGCTAGTTCTGTGTCACCCTATGTTATAACCGTTGCATGATGAATGCCATCCGACATAATTATCCATCACTGATCCATTGCCTACGAGCTTTTCACATATTGATCTTTGCTAAGTTACTTTTCCGTTGCTACTGTTACAATCACTACAAAACTGCTACTGTCACTTTTGCCATCGTTACTGTCACTTCCATACTACTTTGCTACTAAGTACTTTGCTGCAGATATTAAGTCTTTCAGGTGTGGTTGAATTGACAACTCAGCTGCTAATACTCAAGAATATTCTTTGGCTCCCCTTGTGTCGAATCAATAAATTTGGGTTGAATACTCTACCCTCGAAAACTGTTGCGATCCCCTATACTTGTGGGTTATCAGGGTCCCGAGCTATGGACCTTGGATCTATGGGTAACAGGTGACGAAGGGGACAGTATTTACCCAGGTCTGGCCCTCTTGATGAGGTAAAACCCTACGTCCTGCTTGATTGGTATTGATGTAGATGAGGATTACAGAGTGGATCTACTTGAGATCTTATGAGCTAAAACCCTAGATGAGTCAACCTCCCTATACGGATGAAACCCTCCAGTTTATATAGACACCAGGGGTTCCTAGGGTTACACATAACCGACCTCCAGCCGGGGACAGATGGATCGATATAAACTTGGACGACACGCCAATCTCCGGAGCTTTCCTTCCTAAACGCGAGGTCGTCACATAGCCCGGTCTTCAACAACACGGCCCATTAGGTCAGCCTGCGAGATATGGGTCGACCGGTCGAGGACCCCTTAGTACCGGACTCCCTCACTATGGAAATTGGAGTGATCTGATGGGATATGGCAAGAGATGCTACATAATAAGTATTTGGTTAACCAACCTTTATCTTCTGTTAAAGGGGCCCCTAGTGATTCACACTTCTGGCAAGGTCCGATGAAGATCAAGAATCTTTTTGTTGATCTTACTAGATGGGTGGTGGGACATGGAGCAAGTGCACTTTTCCGGGATGATGTCTGGCTGGAAAAGAGAAAATTGGCTGAAGTTTTTCCTAGGCTGTATGGCATAACATTTGACAAGATGTAACTGTGAAGCAAGTGATGAAGAGAGGTTGGGAGAATGTTACTTTGAGGAGATCCTTACGTGGGGATTATTTGAACCAGCGGAATGAGGTGAAAGGAAAAATAGACAAGATATAACTAATTGAAGGAAAAGACACAGTTGTTTGGATGCTTTGGGACGAGGAAAAATTTGTGGTGAAAGATATTTACATGTTTCTACCGTTGTTGGGTTTACAGGAATATGGAGACTAAGGATGCCAATGATGATTAGAATCTTCCAGGGGCTGACGATCCAAAACAACAATTTGATTAAAGATAACTTGGTTAGAATCGCAGGGGTAAGGCTAGGTCCTATAATCCCTCCCCAGACCCCACCTTGTGTGGGAGCTTCTATGCACCGGGTCCGCACTTTATAAATTGGTTAGAAGAGGGTGGTGTGGAAACGAGCAATGTTATTTTCGTAGTTGCGAAGAGAGCATTGACCACTTCATGTTCCAGTGTAGCTTGGCCAGGTTTGTATGGCAAGTGATTGTTTGTGCCTTTGATCTGACCAGACCTCCCGAGGGGATTTCTGACATGTTGGGTGGGTGGATCAGATCCTTCCCCAGGAAACATAAGAGGGTGGTCATGATTGGGGGGACTACCATATGTTGGGCTATTTGGAAGACTAGAAATGGGGCATGTTTTGATAAAAAGTATCATGATGATCCCTCCTCTGTAGTTTTTAAAGTATGCTCTTTGTTGAACTCTTGGAGAATACTACAGAGAACCCAAGATAGAAGCGCAAGTGAAGATGGGGAGTTGAAGATCAGGTTGGTGTTGTGGGAGGTCTTTAGTAGAAAGGATGGATGGAACCCGGCGGGAAGAAGATTGTGTGGGTGATCAGGCATGAAATGAGTTGGTCTGGAATATTTTGTAGTGTGTTTTGTGTAAGAAAACTGTGATATGCATCTTGTTCTTGGGAGATAGAGAGGGAAGTCATGTTGGTGTAGAGTGCAGTGCTGCTCTACCCGCGTGTGGTAGCAAACTGCTTGCGGTGTGTGGGGATGGGGAGTTACTAGGTGTGCATCTCCCCTCACCCCCATTTTGGTTCATCTTTTTGTTTTTTTGTTTATTTTGATGCTACTTTGTAAGACTGTTGGCGGTTTCTCTAATGGAAATCGACGAGGGAGGCTCGTTGCTTAAAAAAAATTCCAACTTAAAAACACATCCAATTTCATGTACCCGACTGCTTGAGACCAACAAATTAAGAGCTTAAGAAATCATCTTTCTTATACCAAGAGCAGCCAGAATACCATGGACGATCGACCTACTAAAAGGTGAGGAGGAAGCTTAAAATGCAGGACGAAGTTGATCACTCTAACCTGGAACTGGATCCGTCGCGATGGATTGACGGCCGTCGAAACCTGGCTTCAATCGACCACCAGCAAACTAAGTAAGTAGCTGCATGGTGTCGGGTTGCTCTAGAGCTATGCCGTAGCAGGAGGCACCGCCACTACTAGGGAAAACCTTATACACATGATCTTATCAGTAGCGCTTGTTAAAGTAAGGCGCTACTGCTAATTAGCAGTAGCACGTCTCCACAAGGGGCGCTACTGGTACCCACATAGCAGTAGCGTGGCTGGTATAAAACGCGCTACTAATATAATTGCCACACCGTTGCCGACAGGCTAGGTATAGTAGTAGCGCCCTTTTGCAAACAGCGCTACTGCTAACAGAATAATAGTAGCGCGTTTTCATGGTAGGGCGCTACTGCTAAGTTTGACCGGTCGCTGCAACTAAAGCTGTGATGTGCCATATTGTGGGCCCCACTTAGCAGTAGCGGTTCACGTAAACCAGCGCTACTGCTAAATGTGTATCCGTAGCGTGTTTTCCTAGACCGCGCTACTGCTAGGTCGTACCTTATCTTGTTCCCGGCCCCCGGCCCGCGCCCCCTCACTCCTCACTCTGTAGATCTCCCTCTCCACTATCTCCCTCACGGCGGCGCTCCCACATCCCGGCCGTCCGCCCCACGCGGCGGCCGTCCCCACGCGGCGGCCCTCCCCGTCCCGGTCCTCCCCACGCGGAGGCCCTCCCCCGTCCCGTCCCTCCCATCCCGGCCATCCACGCAGCGGTAGCTCTCCCTCCCTCCTCTCTCCCACTCTCCCCCCTTCTCCCTCCTCCCTCTGTTTTTGCACTGCTAGAAAAGCTTAATGGATGGATGGATTGATGCATTTAGATGGTTATGAATGGATGCATTTAGATGGTTAGATGGATGTATTGATGCATTTAGATGGTTAGATGGATGGATGGATGCATTTAGATGGTTATGGATGGATGCATTTAGATGGTTAGATGGATGTATGGATGCATTTAGATGGTTAGATGGATGGATGGATGCATTTAGATGGTTATGGATGGATGCATTTAGATGGTTAGATGGATGTATGGATGCATTTAGGTGGTTAGATGGATGGATGGATGCATTTAGATGGTTATGGATGGAGGCATTTAGATGGTTAGATGGATGTATGGAATTGTGTTACATGGTTAGATGGATGTATGGAATTCATCCACATGCTGTAAATTGTGTTACAAAGGTGCTTCACGTCGTAACCGTAAAAAAATGTTTAAACTTGCAAACTTTCGTGGATGATTGCATCTAAACCGTTGCTCCTGTGGATGTGATTTCTTCATGAGATTCCATGTCTCCTACACGTTGTGCTATTTAATATGTCCATTGTTAAGCAAATATCATGCCAAATTTACAGGGATTCCATGTCTCCTAGACGTTCTCGTGAAGAGGAGTTGGAGTGGCGGAGGGAGTTGCTGGCGCGGGGAAAAAGGATTGACGATGCAGTGTTCGGATGGAGAGATTGTATGCGGGAGCTGAAAGAGGCGGAGAATATGTTTCGGTAGACTCAGTCTAGTCAATGGGAGTACGAAGTCAATGAGTGCAAGAGTTATGCCCAAACACAACTACAAGTTGCAGCAAACGTCATCTTCGCGGAGGCCAACGCTGCAGAGCATGCTCGGATGCCACCTCAGAGTAGTCCCCACTTGGTTATGGAATGGGCACTACAACAAGTGACATCTTCGTGCCCGGCTCAAAGAGCCCGATGGGGAAGTGTTGTCGGATACTTCCGCCAAGAATGCCCCCACCACCATCAGATTCTGCACCACCAGATTCTGCTCATTAATAGTATTGTAGTAAGATTAAGCTCTAGTTTAAGGTTTAATAGTTTTATCATTATTGGTCTCGATCTAGCAGTTCGGTCTGGACTTGTAAGGTTTTTGAAATCTAGTTATCTCTTTGAACTCAAATTGTCATCAATAATGATATATATAAACCCATCCTCTTCTGCTTACTACTGACACTGCTGCTACATTGGGCCCACCACGGTACTGCTAATTACACTAGTGATGTAATTAATAAACAAAAAAAAAGCATAAAATTAGTAGTGGCGCGGGTTAGAGACCAACGCTACTGGTAAGTAAATTAGCAGTAGCGCGGGGGAGCGACGCTACTGCTACAAGTTAGCTGTAGCGCCGTAGCAGTAGCGCGGTGTCTCGCGCTACTGACAGGCCCTTAACCCGCGCTACTGCTAGGCTTTTCCCTAGTAGTGCGCCCACGGCGCGCATATTTCGGAAATTATTTCAGATTTTAAGATTTCAAAATTCTGTTAATTCTGATGAATTCCGACATAATTGAAATTTATTTTAAAATCAGTTTGAAAATGCCTCGAAATTTCTTTGTTAAAAATATTTCAGGCCCAACTGAAATATGTGAAATTTCAGAAATTTTGCTGAAAATTCTTTGAATTTTTTAACCCTTTCACGGCCATCAAAAGTCATGTGTGGGTCGCTCGTTTCTCTTGAATAATAAACAAGTGTCGGCTGAGTGAGCATCTGTCTGAACTGCGGCACAAAGCGACGAATCATTATAGTCCAAGTTTCTTTCTTGGGCCAAAGTATAGCTGCCAAGTTGAAGCAGTTGGTCTCTCACTTTTGTAGTTCCGTGACGCGTAGAAAATTGTTCATGGCTAGCTGTTAGCAGATACAGACGTGTTCATGCATGAAAAAGGTGCTCACAATTTTTTTCATATTCTTTAAGAAATGTTCATGTAACTAAAAATTATTCATGTATTTTTTCAAAACTATTTGTGTAATTTAAAATTCTTCATCTCTTTTAGAAAATGTTCTTGAATTTTGCCAGTGTACAGGCATTATAAAAAACCGGTTAGTGTAATTTTAGAATGTCTTCATGTATTTAGAAAAATATCTGTGTGTTTATCATTTTTATATATCTCTTTAGAAAAAGAAGCATGAAAATGGGAAGGGCAAAGATGTGAAAAAGGAAAATAAAAATAATAAAAAAGAATATAAATAGAAAAAGAAACAGAAAAGAAAATAGCGTTTGCACAAAGCCACAAACAGACCGGACATATATATTGAGCCTTTAATCGTCAAAACTCCATCTCTCTACAGAAATGCATTTCCCTTCTGTCTAGTCCTTCATCGTTCCCAGCCCCTAACCGTGTTACTCGTGCCTAATTGGCCTAGCTATCATGTGGCGATGATGTGCGATCCTTGTTAATCGCGTAGGGATCGTCTTTGCTCACAACCATGGCGCACGGAGCTGAAGCGGCAGTTGAAGGGCCGGCGGAAACCTTGCCATAAGGCTGGGCTGAAGGTCCAGACACTCGATCCATGCTACTCCTTCCATTCCTAAATACTTGTTGTTGGAAAAAACTAGTCTAATTTTCTTCAACAACAAGTATTGTGGTACAGAGGAAGTACATGTCAACGACATCAACCTATCACACCTGCCTTTTTCCTGCTGCCTAAACAACCACAAGAATGCTTGACCAAACCAAAACCTCAGTACAGCCTAGCCTAATTAATCTGTACAAATTATGTACTAATGATATGATACCACACCCCATCAAAATCCAACCATACATGCTTTGCACACAGGCGTCAAGTACACAACCATTCAGACTGCAGTCTTGCAAAAAATATGGCAAACGTTGTTTACTTAATACAAGCACAAGTACTCTGAACAAACGAAGTTACAGGCCAAGAACAACGCACCACCCAACTTCCAAAACACAGGTTATTCTGAGCAAACATATGCTAAAAAAACGATAAGTCACAAGCTTGTAATAACCTTTGTTTAGCTTCAAAAAATTTGATGCTCCTTCTCATCAGTGGTTCCGGATCTTCTGTGCAATTGTGGCCCAACTGAAGATGAGTATGAAGGGCCAGAGTTCCATGAGCATTCGACAAATGGTCCCGAGTGCCAAATTCCGTAATGACCGACTTGGTCCCATCCTAACGTATAGCGGCCGAGCAACAATAGCTAGTTTTACCACGTCATCCAAATTTCGAAATAACACTACGAGAGGACTAAATGCACATATTGCAATGGCAGTAGGACGAGTGACCGGAGCTAGCACCATATACACACCAAGTGCAAAGGAAGCAGTTAAGCTTGTGACCGAACTTGACATGAAAAACACGGATGCCTGGAAGTTGATCATGCGAATTCGTAAGTCAATCAAAGGAGATCCAGAGAACATGAGACCAACGGTAACTATTGTGGAGCAAATGAAAGCTAACGCGTTGGCCACCATGAATGCGTCAAAGGTATACCTCCCAGCAAGTGTTGGCGTGCCTGCATTCTGATGATCATCCGCTATGAAACCTCCAGGAACAGCAAAGGTTGCACCGAAGGCCACCGTTGCTATTAAAACCGAACCAATGCCTAGTATTTGGCTTGCATCCTTCATCTTCTCTGCTTCTTTGATCTTGTCCTCTGGTGTAAACGGGACATAATATTTTTCAATAATCTGATCCATGCGAAGGCCACCATGATAAGCATAAACTAGTGTGAGTGCATTGTCTATTATCTGGCCAGTGTTCTGAAATGATAGACGTGAATATCAGCACCATATTGTGATATGATCATATGAGCAACAAGCCCTGGAAGTTGATTTTCTTGGCAAATGGACATATAATACCCAAACCCTTGAAAGTTAATAAAAACTATTTTTTTTTGCATTGAGGGGCATTACCAGATCAAATGTCTCAAAGAATTTGCAGAAAGAAGCAGCATACCCCCCCCTACGCTCCCATGCGGCTCCGCAGCCGCACCTGAGCGCCCCAAATCTGGCTGGCTAGCCCCCCTCCTCCTCTCCCCTCACCGCCACCGGAGGGCGCCAATGGTCAAAGCTCGGGCGGCGTCGGCGAGGGTGGGGCCGTTTGACGGTCCAGCGGCTCCGGATCTGGGGGCTTTGTGCGTCGGCTGTGGGAACTGCTCGGAGCTGTGGCAGTGGCGAGAGAACTCGGAGGAGCTGCGCCGGGCAGGAACGGCGGGTCTCCATCTGGCGGGCCCGGACGGCGGCCTAGCGCGAGGAGGCCGGGGCGGCAACCCCGGGACAGGATCGCCAATGCGCCCCTTATGGTGGTGGCGGCGGCTTGGGTGCTGGTCGAGGCGGTGGCGTCCGTGCTCGGCTGCGGGCGGCTGACGGCTTTGGAGACGGGTGGTCGGCTGGCGCCGTCCTAGGCGCGGATCTGGGGACGGCCCGAATCTCGCACGTGGCGGGTGCGGCGGCCCTAGGGGGGCTCCTGTCGGTGGCGCTGCTTTGGTGGCTGCATGGGCGGTGACATGGCAGTGACGGTGGTCTGCGGTGGTCTGCAGTGCCATGAATGCCCGGATCTACGTGGGTGGGGCGGCAATGGAGCGAGGTGGGTTGTGGTGGTTTGTGGACCCGATGGATGTTGGCGGCGGCGAGCTGGCCGGCGTGCTTGGTCATGTGGCTTGGGCGAGGACGGTCGACAAGTCCGGAGACGGTTGGTTGGGCAGGCTGTTGTGAGGATGGATTTGGTGTGCTCCGGGCGAAAGCCTTGCTCGACCTTGTTCGTTGCCGGCGTCGACGGCGTCCTAGGATGTCCTTCCCTTCTTGGAGGCGGCTATGTGGAGCCCCTTCACCACCATTGTCGCCTCGGTCTCAGGGTTTCCGGGTGAAAACCCAAGTTCCGACCTTGATCGGTGCGGGCGTCAGTGGTGTTCTCATCGCTTCGCTCTTGGGGGCGACGCCTTGGAGGTCTGGTCATTCATCAGTTCACGGTAGCTCGGGTGGATTTGCGGTTTCGTCGTCGTCCAGGAGTGTTTGCGACCTCGGAGTCGGTGAGGAAGTCGGAGCAGCGGCTCCGGAGATCAATTGTGGTGGAGTGTCGGTTCTGGTCGCGTGGGCGGCAGAGTCGTCGGCTCGGATGGAGTGCGTCCTCGGGGCCGATGGGTAAGTCGGAGCGTCGGCTCTGAGGAACACTCCGGTGTTGTGGAGTGTCGGATCTGGCCACGTGGGCGGTAGAGTCGTCGGCTCGTGTGGAGTGCGGCCTCGAAACCAAGTGTAATAAATCTTTGTCAGGGAGGGCCAACTCACAAGAATACATCAGTTTAGCAACCATTGATCATCTATTAGCATGTATATTAGGTTTAATACAACAATGTTAGGGGGGGGGGGGGGGGGCAGGGCCCCTGCTGGTCCCCCTTGTCTCCACCACTGTGTGTTGTTGAGGTTTGTAAGCCGGAGTGGCGACAGGGTAGTCGGCTCGTTGGGTACGCAGCCTCAGGGCTAGTGTGTGTTTCGTTGTATCGGTTTTCGTCCGGTTTTCCTTATAAACTGGTCAATTCTGCTCTTCTTAATGTAAAGGCAGAGCTCCTGCTGGTTTCTTGGAAAAAAAAAGAATTTGCAGAAATGTAAAACATAGAATCAAGCTAGATCAACGATGAGGATGTATTACCAGGATATGCATCACATGAGGCAACAAGCTTGTTGATAGATCTATTGGAGTTTGTCCATGATTATTTGGTAAACTTAAATTCACTTCCTTATTCTCGTATAGAGAACAAAACAATCGGAGCCTCGAAGTCTTGATAGCTAAATGAAGTGCAGTGTTCCCATCATTGTCTTGCATATTCATGATCCAGGATAAAGATGGAGTTTGGCTAACAAAGGAGACTATGTTCAAGCTTTCGTTCTGAACGGCAACATGAAGGAATGTCTGACCTTGAGCAGTGCGCAATCTGGCACTACTAGGACATTTCTGAAGAATAATTTCTATGTTTTCTTTCGCACCCACGGAGGCAGCTATATGTATGGGGAACAATCCATTGTTGTCTGCTTGATACACTGCTGCTGGGTTAGCTTCAAATAATTGTCTGAAGCCAACAGGATCCTCTGGCAGAGATGAGGCGAAGTGAAGAGGAGTACTGCCATCTTTGTCCCCTTGTGTGGTAAGGCTATTATTCCATCCCAACACAACTTCTGTCATCTATGAAAATGTGAGCTTTTATTTGTTAGTCTAAACTAGGTGAAATGAAAAGTTTGCAATGTGTTGCCATCTTATCAAATTTATATATCAACAAGCATCTCATAGTGATGAATTCTACATAAAAAGAGAATATGAAGACATGTAGGGAGGGGGGGGGGGGGGTTGTTTAATGAACTAAACATAAATTCTGGAATTGGTTGAGTTGGGTGGATACGTCACTACTACATGCACAACTTTTAGCTGATGCAGTTTAGCCGATTTGGCTATGCATAAATGACTTTTCTGAGTGACCAGTTCTTTGCATGTCATTTTGTTATTCCTATGGTAATCATTAGAGGAGGACCTGATGATTATTAGTGTTAGAAGGTTGGAGTTGGCTACCAGATGATTAAGCCATGTCTAGTTTTGGGTGACGATATAATATACGTGTGTAATTCATGATTTTCTTGGTTATGCAGTTTGGTGGTTTTCTACTTGCCTTTTTTTTTTGTTAAAAGGAGGAAAGACCCCCCGGCCTCTGCATCAGAACGATGCATGCGGCGCTTTTCTACTTGCCTAACAGAGCGAAATATTTCTCTTGTCTATCCAAGACAATAAATTACACATCCGGTGCAAACAAATATAAGCACATGACCTGTAAGTGCACATGACCATATGGTAGACAGGACACACGATGGATGTATAAGCTTGAAAACATTGACACATCTGAGATTAGTACCTGTGCTTCGAAGAATTGCAGCATGTAGCGCATTTTGCCCATTTGGCCCGGAGTACGAGAGATTCCCATTGCTTTTATCATATAGTGTCCTTGCAATGTCATATTCTTCCAGTAAAATTGATAGGTACAATGGTGAAGTGCCTTCTTTAGGATAACTAGCCAACTCGGTATCAGCCCCCAACAGAAGCTCCACAATATCCTCATTTCCAATGCGGACAGCGTCATGCAAGGCAGTCTCCTCAAGCACATTTTCCTTTCTCAGGAGCTCGTCCAACCTCTTGCATCTTTCAGCTAGTTCAATGAGACAAGAGAGCATTTGGAACTTACCGGCTCTGGCGGCATAATGCAAGGGTGTGTCACCCTTTTTGTTCACTGCAAACAGGAGTTCTTGGTCTCTTTTGAAGATGATGATTGCACACTTCAAGAATTTCTCGCCGTCCCCATGGTAGGCAACCACATGCAGTCCGGTGTCCCCCTCGGCAGTGACGCCGTTGAGAAGCAGAGCCGTTGCGGGTGAAGCAGACTGATCAACCACATTTTCTACATCTTCAGAAGCTTTTTGCACCGTAAATCTTCCTTTGGTGTTGTTGCCGGCAGGGTATCCCACTAGCAAGTCAAGAAATACCTGAGTAGGCTGGACTATTGGTGGTGCTTGTTTGTCTTCCCTGCTGAAAAGATAATTCAGTGCGGTCCAGGAGCCAAAACACGCTGATGCCAGCAGCAGCGGATTTATAGGCGGCCGCTTCCTTTCCCGGCCAGCGGCAGCAGGGAAATCATTGCTGCCGGACGGCATCATCTCCAGCTGCTGGGAATCCCAAAGAGCAACAGCCAGAGCATTTGACGAGCTAGGAGGGGCAACTCCGGTGCTTGACGCCATCGCCAACATCGGGTCAGCCCTCTCCATTGCACTCTCTCCGCCTAGGAACTACTCAAAGGTATGAATGGGGCTAGTTGTAGGTTCTACTTCTATCCGGGTAATGCAGCCAAGCCTACTTCTTCAGTTCAAAACGCAGTTATAAGACCAAGTCAAGATCTTAACTGTTCTCACAAAGTCACAAGTCTCCTCCGCTTGTCCTCTTTCTTGGTGGTGATCTGGTGGCTCTTAAATCAGAGCACATGGCTGTCAATTGGCTGCTCTTGTGTTTTTAGTACACCAGGATCGATCAAGTGGACATGATCTATCTTCCACCGCCTGTCTCGATAAGACGACGCCGACGTGGGTGGTGGTACTAAGTACTAACAAAGATAGCCATCGATGTCCCTTAGTGCCCAAGGAAGACCTGAGCGGCTGAGCGAGTAACCAAGTCCAGGTCTTCAAGTCAGTCTCCTCGGCTGCGTGCGTGCCCTTTCATTTTTTGTCATTTCTTGTACGGCACATCAGCCGAACACGCGCATGCAGGAAACTCAAGACTGGACATGCGGAAGAGCACACGAGGGCATGTACAATGGTGCTATCTTAAGAATGCCATGTAGGATTAATGATGAGGTGGAGGAGAGAGAACTTAGAAAAAAAGCTTTGCCTTCTCTTATTTAAGAGAAGACAAGAGGTGATCTCTTACCACAATTTGTCTCACCACGTTTTTAGGAATAGCTAGTTATCAAAGATAAGGCTAAGAGATAACCCATTGTAGACAAAAAAATTTGTCATCTCTAAATTACATGCAAGACTTAAGATAAGACTATCTTATCAACCATTGTACATGCCCTGAGTGTGATGCTACGTTCCAAATTTTCAGCAAGCCGCCGAGTGCGTTTTCCCTTCTAGGGTCAAACATTGACTTGAGGCCTGTATTAAGCTGGTCATCGGGGCTCCGGGGACCCAGAAAGATTCGAATTCTGGGGTGCGCTAGCTCTCCGGCCCTGCTCTACCTCACAACCTCACGGCGACTCTTCGACGGCTCGAGCTAAGGAAGATGAACAAAAGACACCACAGTTTATCCAGGTTCGGGCCACCTCGCGGCGTAAAACCCTACTCCTGCTTGTCTGGATTGCTAGAGGAAGAGAACGAGTACAAGGTGTGTTCTTGCCTACCGGGGTCGATCCCCTTCTAAAGTGGCCGGTTCCACCTCTTATACTAGCCCCCGGTCCTCTTTCCCCGAAAACACAGGCCGGGAAGGGTTGCCACAACGACCAGTTTGAAGGGGACAAGACTGCGGCTTATCCTGACAAAAGTAGTCGTCGCCTGCCAAAGCTCCCTGTCGTGACGCGCTGGTGGGTTCGGGGGTGACCTCCATCCTGCCGAGCCCTTAGCCTTGGTCCTCTTGCACCAAAGAGGAAACCTTTGGGGAGCGCTTGGGGCCCGTCGAGCTGGCCCTGCTCCTCTATCACGAAAGGGGAGAGCCTCCCCATCCATGCCCGCTGGCACCGCTCCTGGCGCCGCCTGGTGCGACACGCGTCACCCATGTGGGGTTGAAGGACCGCGCGACCCCGCCAGGCCACCCTCGACCAGTCCGCCCCGTGAAGGCCTCAAGGGCGGCTTCGGGACGTGACCTCGCGATGAATGGCTCCACGTGGTCCTTGATGATGATTCTCTGGCACCTGCCTCGCGAGGCGGGGCCCCTCGTGAGGTTCTTGCCTGCTAGGTCCGACGGTGGACCCAGTTAGGCCTACGCCACACGTCACACCTAGGGCCGCAGGCCGACGGGCCTGGGTACCCCTGGTCCCGCGGGCCCGATAGTAACCCCCGGGCCCGCGTTGTGCACGACTCCGCTAGACCGAGGGAGGGGGGGGAACTATGCGGGCCCCAACCGCCTACGGGCCAGGCCCGACGCGTGGCGCAAGGTGGGTCGTGGGATGCCTCTTCTCCCCACGACGCCTTGGTAACCGCCGCGAGCTGACATAAAGCCTGCGCGCAGCGTCGGTCCATCATTGCTCTTCCTTGACTTGCGTCGCCCTCCTGAGCCTTCCTTCTCGTGTAAGATTGCCCCCATTCCATCAAGCGACCGTCGCCTCCCACCCCACAGCGCCGCCATGGCACCCCCCGCAAGAGAGGATGGGGGACGGCGACGGCGGAAGAGGCCCGACAACGGACCCCGCCCTGGGCAGGTCCACACTCGACAAGGTCCTCCCGATGATCGCGCCCGCCTACAGCGAGTGGGGGCCAACCAAGATCTCAAATGCCTAGATACCCCCCCACCGAGCTGGCCACCACCTCCATCGTCCTCCACCTTCCCGCGTTTTTCTCTGGTTTACTTCCCCCGTTCTCGAATTTCTTCAATGCCATGATCTCGCACTACCAAGTTCACGCGCTGCACTTTGAGCCAAGATCCGTTCTCCTTCTCTCGTCATTCGCCTTCCTGTGTGAGGCCTTCCTGGGCGTTCCCCCCTCAGTGGCGCTACTCCGGCACTTCTTCCTCCTCCAGCTGACCGCACCCAACCAGTGCTCTGGGTACGTGTCGCTTCAGGCCATGGACGCGACGGCGGGCGAATGCATCGACATGGGGATCAACCACGCCGCGGGAGGTGATAATCCCCAAGTGCAAGGAATCATCGTAGCAATTTCCAAAGGTGGAAGTGATAAGTATGGAGTGTCGAACCCACAAAGAGCTAAAGGTAAGATCAATATTCTCTCAAGTCCTATCTGCCACCGATACGACTCTACGTACGCCGAACGTTTGCTATGAAACTACGTTGTGGGTATGGAGGGAATAGCTTTGCATGATATCGGAGAACTAAAATATAAAAATAGGTGCTGTTATCATAAAGCTAGAATATATTACAATATATTACAAACAGCGAGTGTGGAATAATGATGGGTCGGTGTGCGGAATTATCCTAGGCAATTGTTAACAAGATTGGTAATCATTATTGCAATTTTGTATGAGGGAGAGGCATAAGCTAACATACTTTCTCTACTTGGATCATATGCACTTATGATTGGAACTCTAGCAAGCATCCGCAACTACTAAAGATCATTAAGGTAAAACCCAACCATAGCATTAAAGCATCAAGTCCCCTTTATCCCATACGCAACAACCCACCTACTCGGGTTTATGCTTCTGTCACTCAAGCAACCCACTATAAGCGAATCATGAGCGTATTGCAACACCCTACAGCGGGAATCCTTCACGTGTGCGTGGCACGGAAGGCACAATAGGACAACACCAAAATAAACACACAACTCAAACCAATCTAGATCATCAATCAACCCAAAGGACAAAAGAAATCTACTCAAAACATCATAGGATGGCTACACATCATTGAATCATAATATGTGGCATAAAGCACCATGTTCAAGTAGGGGATTACAGCGGGGTGCGGGAGAGTGGACCGCTAAAAGGAGATGAGGATGGTGATGAAGAAGGTGATGTTGATGAAGACGATCACTGCGGCGATGGTTCCCCCGATGGCACTCCGGCACCGCCGGGAGAGAGGGGGAGACGGTCTCCCCCTTGTGCTTCCTCCTCCATGGCCTCCCCCCTGGTTGGGGAGAGGTTCTCCCTCTGGTCATTGGCCTCCATGGAGATGATGGCCCCTCCGTCTTCGTCCTCCATGGCCTCCGGTGATGGTGACCCCCTCCGGCAGGGTGCCGGAGAGGGCCAAGATTGATCTTTCGTAGCTCTGGAGACTTGCGGCGGCGGAACTTCCGATCTCAGTTTCTTTCTGGAGTTTTCTGGATTTATAGGAGAGGTTGGCGTCGAAATCAAGTCAGGGAGGTTCCCGAGGGGCCCACAAGCCTGCAGGGCGCGCCCTAGGGGGGGGGCGCCCTCCTAGCTTGTGGCCTCCTCGGGACTCCTCTCCGGTATCTTTTTGCTCCGGTATTTTTTATATTTTCCAAAAATATTCTCCTTAAATTTTTAGCCCATTCCGAGAACTTTTGTTTCTGCACAAAAACGACACCACGGTAGCTCTGCTGAAAACAGCGTCAGTCCGGGTTAGTTCTAATAAAATCATACCAAAATCATATAGAATTATTGTAAACATGGCATGAATACTTCATAAATTATAGATACGTTGGAGACGTATCAGGAGGCTTCAGGCGGCAGTTGGTGTATGTGGACACGGGCCAGTACAGCCCCCTGCTGCTGACCCCAACGTCCCCGGCGGTGCCGAGCTCCAGATGGAGGCACGAGAAGCTTGATGACCTGAGGCTGTCGTCGATGATGAAGAGGCTGGCCACCCTGAGGGCAGCGGGGGTGACGGCGATGCTGGTCGTGAGGGAATTCCTGAGGCGGCGGATTGCCCCCTTCAACGCCATTCCCGCCCGATGTGGGCCTTCTCTGGGCCAACGAACACCATGCGGCTCCACCCGGGTCACCTGCCACCCGACGTGCTAGACGGGGTGCTTCAGGTCCTTACCGGTGAGGCAGTTGGCGGCCTTCCCTAGGAGGGGCGTCCCTTGTACAAATATAAGAACATGGAAGACTTCGCTCGGGCAATGCTCCGCTTCGACCAGTGGGGGCTGCTCTCGGAGGGCCACGAGGGGCCTCGGGATAACCCTGTCCTGGTGGTTCCCGAGCCAGGGGCCCTAGTGGGCCTGAAACCCCCAGCCGGAGCAGCGGGGGGCGGCGGACACCCGCCTCAGGGGGCCTGTCGTCAACTCTTCCCCACGCCCGCGGGTGCAAGCAATGCCATCCCGCCCGAAGGCATGGGCGCCTCCCTCGGCATGACGGGCGGCGCCGATCGTCCCGCGTCGGTGGTCTTCGAGTCACGCTCCCTCGAAGAGGGTGCTGCAAGCATGCCCCTCTCCCCCTGCGCGAGGGGGGCAGCGGCCGGCGTCGAGGCCGCGCGACCACCTCAAGGGGCCAGCCGCGAGGAGCAGGCCCGGCCTGAGGGCAGCACCGGCGCGCTGCCGAGGGCGCTGAAGAGGAGGAGGTGGGCCGCCAAAGATGAGTAAGCGATGCACCTTTGCCTTGTTTGCTTCTGCGCGTCAGGTGTGGCTGACCCCTTCTTCCGCGCAGGTTTCCAGCGAGCAAAAAGGCCAATGAGGCCCCCGGCCCAGCGCATGCCTTCCCGCCGCCTGCTTAGGCCGGGGGATGCAGGCGGAACGCGCCGTGGCACAGCACGAACAGCATGCCTGGGCACGATGCGACTTCATCCTCGCCCGCCGGGAGCGCGGGGCAAGGGACGGCAGCTCACCCCGCAACTCCCGAGGGAGCCTCCTATTGCGGGAATGCGCCGGCGGACCCCCCGGCGGAGCCCCCGGGAGGCTGCTCCTCGGCCTCCGGGGCGCCCGCTCCTGCGGCGAGCGTTGAGCCGAAGGGGGCCAGAAGCGGCGGCGGCGGCGTGGAGGGCCTGGTGGTCTCGTCGACGGCACCTCCAGCCAGATCTGTTCTGACCGTTGCAGTCGGCGGTGGTGGTCATCTTTTTCGTCAGAGGTGGTAGGCCTGCGGTTGGGTGGTCGGATCTCGAGATTCGTCATCTAGTCGGCTACGAGTTGGGGAGACATAGTTGCCGGTGAAAACCGGGCCGTCGGCGGGTGATGGCGGCATTTTGTGCCATTACCTTGATGAAGGCATCGTCATGCAACTGTTGTCGACCCACTCGTGCTGCTTTGGGGGAAACCCTAGGATCTGGTCTTCCAGATCGGACGATGGCGGTACTACGGTGCCGTTTCTTTCTTTTGAGCATCATTTGTGGAACGGTGCTGGAAGACAGAGGCAGGAGGTGGAGCGGCTTCGTCTTGCACGGAGCTTCGGTGGAGCTGTCAAGTCATGCCTGACCGACAGGTGCTACGCTGAGTCATGCCTGATTGGCAGGTGCTACGCATGACAGATCTTTTAGAGTCTTCGCGTCTGGGCGGATGATCGCAGGGCGGTGGTGCCGTTGGGCACCGTGGTGGCGTCAACGGATGTCCGGACTGGTAAGGATGATGTGGATATCTCTCCTGAAGATGGATCAGTGGTCCGATGATGAGGGCGGCTTCTAAAATGTGTGTATGTGATGCGCATTTTAGGTAGGCTGCATCAGCTGTTGGTCCCGATACGTTATGTGGATGGATTGGCGATGACACCGATTTTTGATATGGGGAGTGAGAGCACTCCACATTATCGAGTTTGTAGGTGTGAGTGGTGACTTCGAGTGGATTGATGTATGTTCTTGTCAAAGATGGCTGCGTACATCGATTGATGCAGAGGCCGGGGGTTTAACCTCCTTTTCCAAAATAAAAACTTACCTCTATGCGCAATCATTATTTGACACATCATTCTTTCATCTTTTCGTTCTTTGCGACTTTGTACCGCAAGTCGGCAATGGAGGCGAATATTGTAACCGTTTTCGGTTTAAAGCTTGGCATATAACCGGTAGGCCCAACCCAACATGGTGCCCATAGGCTGAGAGTGGATTTTCTACTACCTTTGTAAATTTGTACTCACTTGCACTAGTAGAAAACAGGGCATCAGTCCCGGTTCCAGAGGGCCTTTAGTCCCGGTTCTGCAACCGGGACAAAATGATCGGGACTAATGCCAATCACTTTTAGTCCCGATTGGCTTATGAACCGGGATGAAAGGATCTCCACGTGGCCGCCGTGGGGCGCCTGGCAGGAGGACCTTTAGTCCCGGTTGGTAACACCGATCGGGACTTAAAGGCAGCCATGCGTCAGCAGCTGCCAAGCGCTGGTTTTTTTTGAAAGGAGGGGTTTAGGGGTTTTGGAGGGTTTAGGGGTTTTCATATTGTGTTTCCCCCTTTTATTTTTGTGTTTACCATTTTTATTTTATGCTTTTCATTCAACTCGACGCTAGCTACTACATATAGCATTGAAAGAACCATTACACAACATCGTCATGATCAATATATAGAGAGAAGAAGTGACCTCTCTTTCTCCGTGCTTAGTCGAACAATGCAACAAGTTTTCGTAAATCTATTCGATGCTATTACATATAGTACACGTTCATGCATATATACAATATAACATCTCTTACGATCCTAATATCTAATTGCCAAAATCACATTGCATTTCCCGATGGTATTCTCCGTCTTTAGGTATGACATGCTCAACAAAGATTCCCGCCAATGCCTCTTGAATTGCTCGTATGCGATCAGTTGGTAGGAGTTCGTCCCGCTTCTGCCAGATCTAATTTAAAGAAGGGGGTCTATATATATATATATATATATATATATATATATATATATATATATATATATATATATACGTACTTTAAATTGTTCTAAAGAGGTCGAGTGGCGAATGAACTCGCAAACGTAGTATGCACATAAATTAGTCCCGGGTGCTTGCCACAAGCACTTTACGAGAATAGAGTTCAATCAAAATGATAATCAAGCATGATAATGGTATTGAAACTAGAATCAATGAGAGATGCACGGTACTAGAGTAGTACTTACTTTGGGGTGTAAAAATTGCAGCTCCGGTTTCCAGGAGACACCCCTAACCTGTTTGGTGAACTTTTTTCAAACCTTGCCCGGCAAAGAAAATGATTACTTGATATCTGGAAATGAACGAAAGTTGCCGATATGGTGCGATAATGATTGAACTTACTTCTGAAGCATTTGACTCATGTCCGTCCACTCCTTAGGGTCTTTACGTCTCGAGTCCAAGACAATTACTTTTCCCTCTTCAAGCTGAATGGCTAGCAGAATAAAGTGGAACCTGCACACGCATAACTCATTAATTGCACTTAACCTCAAGTAAGCGAAATAGAATGTGCACAAGATAGTAACACTCACTCGAAGTTGTAAGGAAATAGTATTTCCCTTCTGTTTTTTTGTCCAAGTAACGCATTTAGCAAATTTTTCTCTGTATCAGCGGAATAATCTTTTAACGTAGCTTCATTTATGATATTTGGGTTAATGAACCCAATGTCATAGATTTGTAGTTTTTTGCATTCGAGGATCTTCAATCTGCATAATATAGTGTGAGGATAATTAATACATGCAATGAAAGAGCTGAGCTAGAGACTTAATTACAGAAAAAAAATACTTACAGACAATAGCAACTGACGATAGTTTTGTCGAGGGCAGCTTGATTGTATAACTAAAAAATTTCTTCAAATTCAATGAACAACGCCTGGTCTCCATTGAAGAAGTGCTCATTTTTTATTCCCATGAAGATATTGTCGGTCCCATCCTTGCTGGTATTCAAGTACCATTCATGCAATTGTCGCATAATCGTTGGTAGATGGGGGAGCTCCTCACGTCCGACGAGAGGCTTACCGTGCTCGTATCTTAAGGTTGCAACTACCTCAGCCTTTTTGAACTATACCGAATCGTCCAAGTAATCACCAGCAGTGATAGCAAGACCACCGGTCGCTTTCTCTGGATAATTAGCGATATCGGTAACCACCTTGAGCGGAGGGCACGATTGCAGTTCTTGTTCGCCGAGCTGGGGAATTGTTTTCCCACTTCTTGCGCCACTTCTACTTAAGCTTCCCGACCACCTCGCTTGATCAAATGTCTTTTGAATACAACGGTCATAGTTTGATTGCGGCGGAGGCGGTGGTGGTCGCGTAAGGGCATCCAAAGTTCTCTTCACTTTCAACGGATCTACTCTCTCCTTTGGAGGTGGACGTTTTGGTGCAAGCTGCCGTTTCACTTCGGCATCAACGATCTTGTTGGTTCTCTTCGCTTTCAAGTCGTATGGTAACTTGGGAGGAACCTTAAGGCTTGGGCCTGCTCTGAATTTCTTAGTTTTCGTACTGCTGCTAGCCGCCGGAGCGGCGGCGGCTCTCTTCCGATGTTGCTGAGGCGGCGGAGGAGGCGAAGTCCGCTGACGCGGCAGAGACAACTGAGGCGGAGGAGGATTCTACTGAGGGGTCTCCTCCGTCGGAGTCCACTGAGGCGGCGGAGACGGCTAACGCGCCGGAGACGACTCAGGCATTGGAGATGACTGACGCACCGGAGACGACTCAGGCACCGGGGCCTCCTCCGGCTGAGTCTGCTGAGGCGGCGTCCAGTTTGGAAGCAGGATGTATTCTTTTCTCCATAGACAGGTAGTCCTTAAGGAGTCTTGAAGAAGAGTCTCCCCTTCACCTATAGCGTACTCAAGCTCCAGCCGCTCAAATCCGTCCATTATTTCATTCACCCCGACAATAGCAAAGCCAGTTGGAACCGGAGCGAAATGGTAAGTTGCATCAGGTCGAGGAGGTAAGACATAGGCGACCGCCGCCTTCAAGGTCAGGTTATGGCATTTCGCCATTAGCACACAATGTTTATTATCCGTGATACCATCCATGGGGTAGCGAGGAGCCATGCTATCAGGCTGAACGAGCTTCGTGGAAGCCATGCTGCTTCTCTGCTGAGATGGTGGGGTAGCATCATGGGTAGTATCCAATGAAGGATCTTCGTGCCGCTGAGATGGTGGGCCGGTAGCTCGCTGGCTCTCAAGTGCCTCTAGTTTTGCTAATATTTCATTGATCTTCTGCATTTCGCTTGCTTCCTCTTTCTTCTTTCTCTGTCGGCTTCTGTAACCAATGTTGTCGGGAAACACAACCTTCCACGGAACGGAGCCTGATGTGCCTCGTGTTCGTCCAGGGTGTTCAGGATTCCTGAGGGCCATTGACAGCTCGTCCTTCTCTCTGTCGGGATGGAACTTCCCTTCCAGTGCTTTCTTGATTGCTTCCTCAAGCTTTTTGACGGGTGTTTCAAGTTGAGCTTTCGTCAAAACACACTTCCCTGATTCTGGGTCCAAAGTTCCCCCAACCCTGAAGAACCAAGTCCTTGCCCGATCTGGCCAGTGCAATGTCGCTGGTTGGACATTTTTAGCAAGCAGGTCTTGCTCAGCTTTGTCCCACGTAGGCTGGGCTTTATTGTAGCCACCTGACCCCGTAACATGGTGATACTGCTTCTTTGCAGCATTTTGCTTATTTGTATGTGACCTTTTCTTAGCCTTCTCCGATTTCTTGTAGGCCACAAATGCAGGCTAGTGATCTTTCATCTACAAGTATTGACCGGTGAATTCTGGAGTCTCGTCTTTGTCGACAAACTTTATGTTCAATAGTTTCTTCCAGTTCTTGAATAGTTCTGCCATCTTCTTAAGAGCAAACGCCTTGACCTTTCGCTGAATAACTGGGTTATTCAGATCCTCCTCTGGTGGTAGGCTGAAATTTCTCATCAGCTGATGACCCACAAGTATAGGGGATCAATCGTAGTCCTTTCGATAAGTAAGAGTGTCGCACCCAACGAGGAGCAGAAGGAAATGACAAGCGGTTTTCAGCAAGGTAATCTCTGCAAGCACTGAAATTGTAGGTAACAGATAGTTTGATAGCAACGTAATTTGTAACGAGCAAGTAATGGTAACGGTAAACAAGGTGCAGCAAGGTAGCCCAATCCTTTTGAGGCAAAGGACAGGCCAGAACAATCACTAGTAATAGGCAAAGTGTTCTTGAGGGTACACGGGAATTTCGTCTAGTCACTTTTATCATGTTGGTTTGATTCGTGTTCGCTACTTTGATAATTTGATACGTGGGTGGACCGGTGCTAAGGTGCTGTTCTTACTTGAACTAACAACCTACTTATGATCAACCCCCTCGCAAGCATCCGCAACTATGAGAAAAGTATTAAGACAAAGTCTAAGCATAGCATTAAACATGTGGATCCAAATCAGCCCCTTACGAAGTAGTGCATAAACTAGCGTTTAAGCTTCTATCACTCTAGCAAGCCATCATCTAATAACTACTCCACAATGCATTCCCTTAGGCCCATGAATGGTGAAGTGTCATGTAGTCGACGTTCACATGACACCACTAAGGGAATCACAACATAGATATCATCAAAATATCGAACACATATCAAATTCATATGATTACTCGCAACATGACTTCTCCCGTGACCTCAAGAACAAAGGTAACTACTCACAAATAATATTCATGCTCAAGATCAGAGGGGTATTGAATAGCATAATGGATCTGAACATATAATCTTCCACCAAATAAACCATATAGTAATCAACTGCGCAAGGTAATCAACACTACTAGCCAACCACAGGTACCAATCTGAGGTTCCGGTACAAAGATTGAACACAAGAGATGAACTAGGGTTTGAGAGGAGATGGTGCTGTTGAAGATTGGCCTCCCGAAGATGAGAGGGGTGCTGGTGATGACGATAGCTTCGATTTCCCCCTCCGGGAGGGAAGTTCCCCTGGCGGAATCGCTCTGCCGGAGGGCAAAAGTGCTCCTGCCCAACTTCCGCCTCGTGGCGGCAGCGCTTCGTCCCGAAAGTCCTCTCTCTATTTTTTTAGTTTTTTGGGAATTTGTACCAGAAGATGGGCACCGGTAGCGGGCCAATCTGGGCACAACCCACCAGGGCGCGGCCAGGGGGGGCTGGCGCGCCCTGGTGGGTTGTGCCCACCTGGGGGCCCTCCTCTGGTAGTTTTCAGCTCCAGTAATTTTTATTAAATACAAAAATAATCTCCGTAAATTTTCAACTTCATTGGAGTTGTGCAGAATAGGTATCTCTGACGTGCTTTCCCTGGGTCCAGAATTCCAGCTGCCGGTATTCTCCCTCTTTGTGTAAACCTTGCATATTTTGAGAGAAAAGGCATTAGAATCACTCCCCAAAGCATTATTATTCAACAAAACAAAGTAAACAACAGTAGGAAATCAAGATGCAAAATGGACGTATCAAGTCCCCCAAGATTAGACCTCGCTTGTCCTCAAGCGAAAGCCGAAATTGAAAAGCATGTCCACATGGTTTGAGTGAGAGATGTCGATAAAAACTAAATACGGACATAGAAGCATCATGCTTATTAACATAACAGCAACAAACTCAAAATAAGAACTTATTTCAATACATTTTTATCATAAAGCTTCTCATGAGCAAGTAACAATTCATCACAACAAAGAAGTATAAAGAATAAACCTTATTGGAAACCAACAAACTATGTTCTCAGTCAACTTTGCAACTACAATTCATCATATTTTCAGGAAGGGTCTCATGTCGGAGCCTTTTTGGCAAGTCCACATACTCAACTATCATTTAGTCTTCTATGATTGCCAACACTCGCGGCTTACCCATGAGAAAAAAGTTTCAACCGGACACGTAGGAAGATTGGGGCTTATAGTGTCGCCTCCCAACTCACTCACCTCAAAGGTGATGTCAACAATAATAACTCATGCCCACCCATATCCAACTGGTTATATGTGCCTAGATCTTTCCTCACCACATGATGCTTGCAAAAGAAAAAAGTAAAAAGGGAATAAGGAAGAATACTTTGACTCTTGCATAAAAGTAAGTGCATGAAAGTAAAAGATAGGCCCTTTGTAGAGGGAAGCAGAGGTTGTCATGCGCTTATTGATTTGTATGCCCAATCCCTTAATGTAAAAGAACATCACGCTATATTGCCCCCTATGATAGCAACCTTTATTATGCAGTCCGTCGCTTTTATTACTTTGCTATCATAAGTTCGTATAACGCTCAATTTTCTCTTACACTAATTGATCAAAACACTTTTAGAAGCAATTTTTATTGCCTTATTGCACCGATGACAACTTACTTGAAAGATCTTTCTCGATCCATAGGTAGGTATGGTGGACACTCAAAGAAAGAGTTTGGTTTGGGTTTCTGGATGCACAAGTAGTATCTCCACTTAGTTCGGAATTTTTCGCTAGCAAAGACATTGGGCAAGCACCACATGTTAAAGGATCTATGACAATATAACTTCTATGTGGATATGAACAAACATAAATCATTACGTTGTCTTCCTCGTCCAATGTCAAATTTTTTGACATATAATATTTGATGGGGGCTCACAATCATAAAAGATGTTCAAGATAGTGTATTTGCATGTGAATCTTCTCTTCCCTTATTAATTCTTTCATGAATTGCATCATTGACCAATGCTATGTTTGACAATCTCCAATAAATTTTACCCCTGTTCAAGAATTCATCCGATTAACCAGTTAACTTGTCGATTAATCCCTACTTGTAGGGTCAGCGAGTAGCAGATAAACTGATAAATCGGCCGATTAATTGATTAAATGGCCGTTAACTTGCCGATTAACCGATTAATCTCCTACTCGTGAGCCAACCGAGCAGCTACCAGTTAACGATTTCCTCAACAATGAATTTTACTACTTATACTTTTCCTTATGTGATGTCATTACTCACCATAAGATTAGCATATGATTTTTTTGATTTGTTTCTTTACCTTTATTTGATTGCATCCAGAAAGTAAAGAGGCAAAACCTAAAACTAACTTTATTATATAACTTTCACTCGATTACATAGATAGATAGGCCACGGAACTAACACACGAAAATAGATCATGCTAAACTTTTATTCAACTAAAGCAAATGAAAACTAAGGATCGAACTAAAATAGGTAAAGGTGAATAAAAGTGGTGGTGATACGATACCGGGGCATCTCCCCCAAGCTTGGCTTAAGCCAAGGGGAGTGCCCATACCCGTGTGCTCAAGTCTCCTTTAGTTGTGATGATGAAGAAGGTGGAGGTGTAGCGTCACACTTCAGCTCCAATAAGTACTTTAAGTTGCGGATGACGCTCCTGAGGGCGGTGATATGCTCCTCTAGCAAAAGATTTTCACGGGTGAGGTATTTATTCTGAACACGAACCTCCTCGAAAGCCCTAAAAGCTTCAATTTCAAGAGGGGTGAGATGAGGATAGTAAGGCCGAAGGATATCTTCTTCTTCCTCTTCCACCATGCCCGTGGGTCGCTCTCCTTCAGGGGGCTGATCCACCATAGCCTCCTTGCCCTTGTCTCCTTTGTTGACTTCTTCCGGCTCCTCCCTCTTCAGCTCTATCTTCATTAGCCAAGCATCTTCTTCCACGTTGTTAGAAGAGGGGGAAGACATGATGCCTAATTCGACAAATCTGATAGGAAAGCAGCAAGGAACAAGAACATAGGATTTTTCTGTGATGCGGTCATCAAAACAGTCGGGGGTATATATAGAGAATTTTTATTCTTGGGAAACAAGTATTTCGAAGGAAAACGTAGTCGGGAAGGCATCCGAGGTGGGCACAAGCCACCAGGGAGCGGCCAGGGGTGCCTGGCGCGCCCTGGTGTATCATGATCACCTCGATCACCTTCCGGTTTATTTCTTTATTTCCAAAATTCTAAAATATTCCAAAACTGACAAAAAATATTTTTGCGGATTTTTCGGAGTCCGTTTACTTACCGAATCACGTACCTCCTATTTTTAAGAATTCTGGAGTGTTCCGGAAGGTTTCTTTTATGTGCTCCTCCGGTGTCATGGTTTGGATAACATTTCTTTCAACGTTAATAGGCGTACCTTAAATATAATGCTTAATTCTTTGTCCATTGACCACCTTCGGGTTAGTACCTTCGGCATTATTAATCTTGATAGCTCCAGAACGATAGACCTCTTCGATAATATATGGTCCTTCCCATTTGGAGAGAAGCTTTCCTGCAAAAAATCTTAAACGAGAGTTGAACAAAAGAACATAATCTCCTATTTTGAATTCCCGCTTTTGGATTCTCTTGTCATGCCATCTCTTTACTTTTTCTTTGAATAGCTTGGCATTTTCATACGCTTGGGTTCTCCATTCATCTAGTGAGCTAATATCAAATAGCCTCTTCTCACCAGCAAGTTTGAAATCATAGTTGAGCTCTTTGATTGCCCAAAATGCTTTGTGTTCTAGTCCTAGAGGCAAATGACAAGCTTTTCCATACACCATTTTATATGGAGACATACCCATAGGATTTTTATAAGCCGTTCTATAGGCCCAAAGTGCATCATCTAATTTCTTAGACCAATTCTTACGAGACCTATTGACAGTTTTTTGTAATATTAATTTTATTTCTCTATTGCTAAGTTCTACCTGACCACTAGATTGAGGATGATAGGGTGATGCAATTCTATGGTTAACATCATATTTAGCAAGCATCTTATGGAAAGCACCATGAATAAAGTGTGAACCACCATCGGTCATTAAATATCTAGGGACTCCAAACCTCGGAAAGATAACCTCTTTAAGCATTTTAATGGAGGTGTGGTGATCAGCACTACTAGTTGGAATAGCTTCTACCCACTTAGAACATTATCAACCGCAACTAAAATATGAGTGTATCCATTAGAGGAAGGAAAAGGTCTCATATAATCAAAACCCCACACGTCAAACAGTTCAACAAAAAGTGAATAATTCATAGGCATTTCTTGACGCTTACCGATATTACTGATAACCCACAAGTATAGGGGATCGCAACAGTTTTCGAGGGTAGAGTATTCAACCCAAATTTATTGATTCGACACAAGGGGAGCCAAAGAATATTCTCGAGTATTATCAGCCGAGTTGTCAATTCAACCACACCTGAAAGACTTAATATCTGCAGCAAAGTATTCAGTAGCAAAGTAGTATGGAAGTAACGGTAACTATGGCAAAAGTAACAATAATAGTTTTGTAGTGATTGTAACAGTAGCAACGGAAAAGTAGCTTAGCAAAGATCAATATGTGAAAAACTCATAGGCAATGGATCAGTGATGGATAATTATGTCGGATGCCATTCATCATGCAATAGTTATAACATAGGGTGACACAGAACTAGCTCCAATTCATCAATGTGATGTAGGCATGTATTCCATATATAGTCATACGTGCTTATGGAAAAGAACTTGCATGACATATTTTGTCCTACCCTCCCGTGGCAGCGGGGTCCTAATGGAAACTAAGGGATATTAAGGCCTCCTTTTAATAGAGAACCGGACCAAAGCATTAGCACTTAGTGAATACATGAACTCCTCAAACTACGGTAATCACCGGAAAGAATCCCAGTTATTGTCACCCTGGGGGATGCGGATCATAACTCGTAATAGGTGTCTACAACTTGCAAGATAGGATCAAGAACACATATATATTCATGACATAATAGGTTCAGATCTGAAATCATGGCACTCGGGCCCTAGTGACAAGCATTAAGCATAGCAAAGTCATAGCAACATCAATCTCAGAACATAGTGGATACTAGGGATCAAACCCTAACAAAACTAACTCGATTACATGGCAAATCTCATCCAACCCATCACCGTCCAGCAAGCCTACGATGGAATTACTTACGAACGGCGGAGAGCATCTTGAAATTGGTGATGAAGGATGGTTGGTGATGACGACGGCGTCGATTTCCCCTCTCCGGGGCCCAAATCAGACTCCAGATCTGCCCTCCCGAGGAAGAACAGGAGGTGGCGGCGGCTCCGTATCGTAAAATGCGATGAACTCTTCTCCCTGATTTTTTATCCACGAATAGGAATATATAGGAGTGGAATTGAGGTCGGCGGAGCAGCAGGGGGCCCACAAGACAGGTGGGCGCGCCCTAGGGGGGGGGGGGGCGCCTCCTGGCTTGTGACCAGGTGGTGGCCCCTCTCCAGTAGATTCTTTCGCCAGTATTTTTTATTAATTCCAAAAATATTCTCCGTAAATTTTTAGGTCAATCCGAGAACTTTAATTTCTGCACAAAAATAACTCCAAGGCAATTATGCTGAAAACAGCGTCAGTCCGGGTTAGTTCCATTCAAATCATGCAAATTAGAGTCCAAAACAAGGGCAAAAGAGTTTGGAAAAGTAGATACGACGGAGACGTATTAACTCCCCCAAGCTTAACCCATTGCTTGTCCTCAAGCAATTCAGTTGACAAACTGAAAGTGATAAAGAAAAAACTTTTACAAACTCTGTTTGATCTTGCTGTTGTAAATATGTCTAACTGATGTTCAGATTTTCAGCAAAGATTATAGACTAACCATATTCACAATAACATTTAGGTCTCACATTTACTCTTATCAATGGTATAACCAACTAGCGAGCAATAATAATAAGTCTCGGATGACAACAATTTTATCAAAACAATCATGATACAATATGATATAATGGTATCTCGCTAGCCCTTTCTGAGACCGCAAAACATAAATGCAGAGCACCTCTAAAGAACAAGGACTGACTGAACATTGTAATTCATGGTAAAAGAGATCCAGTCACAATCATACTCAATATCAATTAATAACAAAGCATACAAATGACGGTGGTGCTCTCTAACTGGTGCCTTTTTATAAGAGGATGATGACTCAACAGTAAAGTAAAATAGATAGGCCCTTCGCAGAGGGAAGCATTGATTTGCAGGGGTGCCAGAGCTCGAGCTTTTAAAACAGAGATGAATAATGGTTTTGAGCGGTATGCTTTCATTGCCAACATAACAACCAAGAGATCTCGGTATCTTCCATGCTAGATACATTATAGGCGGTTCCCAAACAGAATAGTAAAGTTTTTACTCTCCCTCCACCAATCAATCACACTCCACGGCGGGCCGAATTCACGGGTACCATCCATACAAACACAGTCCTGGGGGAGTTTTGTTTTTTTATATTTTGATTTGAATTTTGAGTATGGAACTGGGCATCCCAAATACCAGCCACTTTCTCGTGAATGATAGTGAATCAACACATATCGTGAGAATAACCCACCTAGCATGGAAGATACTAACAGCCCCCAGTTACTACATGAGCGATTTGGGCATACAAAACGGAATATTATTTGAAGGTTTAGAGTATGTGTAACAGCCCGGGACCGACGCTCCAGAAGATTCCCCTTTCTTTTCCATTGTCGTCGTGTGGTTCGAGTGGTTGTCGCATTTATCATCGCATCATTCGCATCATCTGCATAGCTTCGTCACTCGTTTTCGAAAACTTGCATCCGTTCGTAGTTGCCGGTTCGCTCCGTTCGTGTCGTCGACCGTTTCGGGTCCAACCACACACGCACGTGCCCGCGGCATCGGTTTATTATCGGACGCTTTCGGTATTTAAAAATCATGTCACGGGCCGCAACCTCCCTCTCTTCTTGGCCCAACCACTTCTCCACAGCTCACTGGCCCAACTTAGCCCCCCTCCGTTCGTGGTCATCGGATCGCAATCGGACGGACGAGATCCAACCCCCCCTAGACTTTCCCCTATTTAAGACCACCCCATGGAGAGACCCCTCTCACTCTCTAGGGTTTCCCCCTTGCCAAAATTGCAGCCACACCCCTAGAAAAACCCCACCTGCTAGCCCTCCTCCTCCAGATCCCGCAGCCCCAACCATCTGCCCATTTTCGGCCCTCGGATCGCGATCTAGAGGCTGAAAATCACCCAAATCCCACCTACCGGACATGTCCGCGGCCAATCCGGACATGTCCGGGCGACCACAGAGCCCCGAGCTCCACCGCAGCCCGCAGCCGCCATGGTCGAGCCCCGCCGAGCCGCGCCATCGGGTAGCCCTTCGCCGGCGCCCCCAAGTCGCCGCCCGCCGCCGTTGAACGCCGGCCCGGACCGGATCCGGCCGCCGGAGGCCAGATCCGCCCTCCCCTCGCCGGAGCTTCTCCATCCCGGCCGCAGGTGCTGCCCGCCTCTGCCGCAGCTTGCCCCGCCGCCATGGAGGTCGCGCCGCCCACCTCGTCGCCGGGGTCCGCCAGATCCGACGAAGCCCGTCGTCGCCACCTCGTTCCCAGCCCCGTTGGAGCCCGAGACGCCCCGTCGCCGGCGCACTTTGCCATCGCCGCCCCCTGCTCGGGGTCGAGCGAGGAGCACGACGCGCGCGGCGCCCCCGTTGACCGAGCGCTCGCTGGGCCAGCCTCTCCTCCAGCTCCGCCGGCCCAGCACCACCTCCCCACCGACCGGCCCATGAGGCTTGGTGAGCACCAGATCCAGCCCATCGCCCTATGCGCTATTTTGTTATCATGCGCCCATGTGCTACTGTTGGACCTCTAGTCAGATTCAGCCCGTTAGTGTGTTTTTTTTCCTGTCTAGCGAATTTTGTAATTATCCACGAATTAATAGAATTGCAGAAAAACCCCCTGTTTTTGAATTGCTAATATCTAATTAACCGTGCACCGGATCGTAATGTTTTATATATGAAAATTGCTTAGAAAAATGCATAGATTGTGAATATGTCGTTTTCATCCATGTTTAAAATGCCTAAGCTCGTTGTTTGCATCATTTGCATAATTGCCATCATTTTTGCATTGCCATATTTATTTATCCATGCATTGAAATTAATCCAACAATATATTAAAAATGTTCATGTTATCGGCATCGCATTTTCATACATGAAAAAATGGTTCATTGTAATATTTGCATTTAACTTGCATTTATAATTGCTAAAAGGGGATTAGGCCATAAACTTGCATAATTAATTGTGACATATTTCCCTACATGAACCTATGCATATTATATGTGTTTTCGGGGTAGGAAAATCCATAGAAATTAACTGTGCATTTAGTTTTGTCATTGGAGGAAGTTTGAGTGCATGTCGTTTTTGCCATGATGCCCTTTTGTCTATTTCGTGTGATTTAATCCATGCATGATATGAAATAATTTTGAACATGAGATATGCCCTTGAACATGTATGCTAGGCCCTGGTGTTTTTGGTTGTCATAGAAATGCATGTTTAGGTGTTGTTTCCTTGTTGCCATCATGCTATAAAAATCTGATGTTTTGAGGGTCCAAAATATTTCTAAGTCTGGAAATCTGTTATTTTGTTGCTGTGTTGCGATGTGATTTGCTAGTGTTCTAGGAGTCTTTTGGTGATGCCACCAAGGAGTCTTTTGTTAAGCATGTTATGCTCTTTCATGTTGTGCCATTAGTTTGCATAAATAGGTTTTGCATCATAATTATTTCTGTTGCTCAATATGTCAATCTGTTAAAACTGCTGCACATGCCCACTCTAATTTTTTAAGTCTGAGAATCTGTTTTCTTCAATATGCCATGTTGTGTTGATGGTTGCCATGAATCTGAGCATAATTTGATGTTGCTATAAAGTAATGAATTGTAATGCATCATGTCTACTACCATGCTGTCAATTTTCATGTCATAATATGCCCTGTAGCATATAGTTTTGCTGCTGTCAATATGCCTCCATGAAAATCTGCCATGCTAAAAACTGTTATTTTCACTAAGTCCTAATCTGCCATATTTTGTTGCCATGTTGTGAGCTTCGTACCATGTGATCCATGACTCTTTTGAGTATGAAATGTGAAGATGAAATGAAGTGTATGTTATATGCTACTGCCCCATGCTTAGTTTGTGCATTTTAGTATATTGTAACTTGTTGTTTTCATGTGTGCAAAACGCTATGTTGCTGTTTTGGACAGATTTAATTAAACTCTTGCATTGATGATTGTGGTTGATCCGTAGCTCCGTTTTGAACATGTTGCACATGAAACTTGCTTAGGATTTCATGTAGCATCATAATAACTTGCTGCATTCATGATTCGAAGTGTTGTGGTTGTCATTTTCATGCATTTTGCATTCATGTCACGTGCATCTTGTGAATGTCATATCTTTTAGACCGTAGCTCCGTTTGAGATGTTCCATATATGTAAATCGACTAGAATGATGTGTAGAATTGCATGGTTCACTTTATTTTGCTGTTTAACAAATATAAAACCTGATTAATTCAGATCTGGACCAATTTCGAAATTAACATATGGGGTCGTTTCGGAAATGCTATATGTTGTTTCCGGCCTCATTTAAACTTGCCTAGGTGTGTAGTTTACTTATGCTTCACCTCTTGCCATGTTTAACAACATTTAATATTGTTGTGTACCTTTACGAGAGTGAACTAAATATTCAAATGTGGAGTTTCGTCAATATGCAACTCGTTGCATATTGAGCTTCACTTAATGTGTAGTATTTGATTGTTGTGGTTGCCATGCCTTGCATATTTAAACCGGACATGCATCATATTTGTTGCGCATCATGTCATGCATTTGTTGTGGTGTTCTCGTGTGTTGATTGTTGTTTCCGATTGCTTCTTCTCGATAGAGTTCCGAAACCGCTTCGGAGTGTGAGGATTCGTTCGTCTACGTTGGCTCGTCTTCTTCATGGATTCGTTCTTCTTCCAAGCGGGATCTCAGGCAAGATGATCATTTCCCTGGATACCATTACTATCATTGCCATGCTAGTTGTCTCGTTTCTATCGCTGTCTCGCTACCTACCATTTGTATGTCAAGCCTCCCAAATTGCCATGAAAAGCCTCTAACCCCTCCACGTCCCAGCAAACATTGTTTGGCTATGTTACCGCTTGCTCAGCCCTTCTTATAGCGTTGCTAGTTGCAGGTGCAAGCTCTTTCCATGTGCAACATGGATATCCTTTTGTTATATCACAATATTATTGCTATTTAATTTAATGCACATATATACTTGGTAAAGGGTGGAAGGCTTGGCCTTTTGCTCGGTGTTTTGTTCCACTCTTGCCGCCCTAGTTTCTTGTGAACCGGTGTTATGTTCCATAAATGAGCGCTCCTAACATGCTCGGGGTTGTTATGGGGACCCCCTTGACTTTTGTTTTAGGATAAAACTTGTCTGGCAAGGCCCAACATTGGTACTACATTTGCCTAATAACTAATAAACCTGCATAGGGAGTAATTAACCCGAGGATCTTTAATCAACAACCCGGGCCAGTGCTCCTCATGAGTGTTGGTCCAAACTAGAGCACCGTGCGGGGCCAACCCGGGGCAACTCGGGAGATGTCTATCAGGCCACCGTACGCTTCGCTTATCTGTCGTGTCCTGAGAACGAGATACGCGGCTCCTATCGGGTTCGTCGACACGTCGGGCGGTCTTGCTGGACTTGTTTTACCTTTCTCGAACGTCTTGTGCGAGGAATTCCGAAAATACTTCGGGCTATCTCGAGGTTGCGGTTTTCCAGTGGAATTGCCTAGGAAGATCACGAGGTTCGTGGTCGAGGTTATTCTCGCTGCGTGTGGTTAGTTTGTGATGGATGAGTAGGATCACCCCTGCAGGGTTAAATATTTCGGAAAGCCGTGCCCGCGGTTATGTGGCAAACTTGGAAACTTTGTTTAACACCCGGTCATAGCAAACTTGAAGTAAACTCAAATAAAATACACCAACCGTGTGCGTAACCGTGACTGTCTCTTCTCGTAAATTTCTGATCCGGGAGAGAACACGGTGGGGTTATGCTTGACGTAAGTAGGTGTTCAGGATCTTTTAGAGATCATTACTAGTTCACGACCGTTTTATCGACAATCATCCCCCTTTATTCTTGTACTCGTAAGTTAGCCACCCAAATAAATGCTTAGCCGCTTGCTGCAGCCTCACCACTTAACCTTACCTCACCCATTAAGCTTTAATAGTCTTGATACCCTTGGAAATGAGATTGCTGAGTCCCCGTGGCTCACAGATTACTACAACAACAGTTGCAGGTACAGGTAATGCGATGATATGACGTGAGCGCGATGTTTTGTTTGATTTGGAGTTCTTCTTCTTCTTCTTCATCGATCTAGGATGGGTTCCAGGCGGCAGCCTGGGATAGCAAGGATGGATGTCATTTTATCGTTTGTTTTCGTCCGTAGTCGGACCCTGCTCTTCTGTATGATGTTTGTATTTGTTGTTGTATTGATGTGATGTTGATGTAGCTTGTGGCGAGTGTAAGCCAATTCCATATACTCACCTCTTCTGTACATGTACTTGTAATGATATCCATTCTTGCAACACGACGAGATGCGCTTCTATCCCTGTCGAGGCCCTCGTGCCAAAATAAGGATAGGATCGCATCTTGGGCGTGACAAGTTGGTATCAGAGCCTGTTCCGACCTAGGAGCCCCCTTGATTGATCGAACTTGGCCGAGTCGAGTCTAGTAAAAACTATTTTGAGTCTAGTTATATCGGAGAGTAGGATTCTTTTACTCCTCTTCTATACTCTGGTGAGGTGTTCGACTTAGGAATTTTCATTCTACTCCTCTTCTCGCTCAAAATTTTTTTAGGATCACGCGGGTATTTTGGAATCTATATGATACCGATGTGACGGAGTTCTGTCTTGGTGCCTCCTGTCTGACTTGATTTCTTCCGGGGAGTTGAGCTCCAGGGGATTCTTGTGCACATCGTTATCATTCAGTTTCCTTAGTATCTCAGGACGGAGGATATTCGAAATTGCTTCAATACTGGTAGTGGCGAGAGGAGTCCGGCATCCCCAGTACTGGTGGAGAGAGTTCGGATATACTGCCATACTTAGTATCGTTGTGATTACGAGTGTCTGAGGTAGATGAGTTTGCGGAGTTTCTTGGATTATGGTGTGGAAGGTTGCGGGTGCAGTTGTAGCTGATTACCTTGGGTACGTTCCTGGGTCCGCAACCCGAATCGCGTAAAGAAGAAAGACTTCGGGAATTCTTAGGTGGGAATTCAAGTAGTTTACCTAGGATTATCCTTCCAACAAATGCAAATGGGTTTGTATTTGTTTCCGGCTTAATTTGCAAGCCTCATCCTTTGTTTTGTTGGAGTATGGTTATTCGAGTTGCTTCGATGTCAAGTGGTGAATTCATATCTTTCTAAATGGTGTTCTCACATTTTTATGGGAATGCTAATCCTTTTGTTCAACCGGAGTTGTCATGTCAATTCTTTCCAACCGGTGTGCTTCTCTTCTAGATGATTCGATCCCTTCCAAGTTTTGCAAGATCAATCCTCATATTCCTTTCTGGAGTTCGTCTCATCTGTCTCAAGTTGTATTTGTTTTTCCCACCCTCCCGCCCTTTTTCTTCAATAATTAAATTCTCATGCAAGTGCTTTTCTTTTCATGTCATGCTTCTGCTATTTCTTTTCTTCCATTTGATATCCGGTGATTCATTATGGAGATGCTCAAGTGATTCAAAGTTCATCATTCCTTGTATTGTTTTCTTTCCCGGTGGATTCAATTCAAGCTTTCGGTGCTCATCATTTCCTTTTCATTCTCTAAATGCTTTCCCATGTTGGAAGTTCTTATCCAAGCCTCTCTGTTTGTTCGTTTCTATTCTATCCGGTGTGGCAAGATATCTCAGAAGACTTTCATTTCCATTCAGATCCTCTTAAATTATTTTGAGGTTCCCACCTCATCAAGTTCTCAATTTGTACCGGTGCAATCTCTCTTTCTAAGCAATCATTTCAACGGTGTTTCCTTCAGTGGGCTCATAACCCACAGGTGTTCCCCAGGATCTTACCTGACTCTTCTAATCTTTTCCGGAGATCTCCTCAAGTTCTTTTCAATATGACGTAAGAATGAATTCCATCAGTCATATTCCTTCCCGAAGATCGCTTCTAAATCATTCTCATCATTGGCTCAACCTTTTCTTATTCATTATTCCGGAGTATCTCAGTAATTCTTGGTGGTGTTTCTCGCCATCATTCTCAGCATGAAGACCAAAGGAGTGTTTCTCTTAAATCTTATTCCGTTATCCTAGAGATTCATGGTTTCAGCTTCGTGCTATCCTCTTAATTGTTTTTGATAATGAGGAATTCCTTCCATATCTATCCGGAGCATTTCAGACTTGTTATCATTTCTCGATCCTCCGAAGGCTATCATTTCAGAAGATTTCTTCGTTCTCAGCTTTCAGCTTTCGTTCTCCAAGTCTTCTCAATTGTTGTCCCTTCGTTCGTATCTCAATTATTCCGGTGCTCTCGTTCAAGTCTTCTTTAAGTTGTTTATCTCTCTCTTCAGTTCTTTTCAAGAAGAATAAGTCGTATGCTAAATCCGTGCTTGTCATCAATTTAACTTGATGAAGGGTAGGCATAACATAATTCTTATTCTTGTCTGATCAATCGAGTCAATCCTTCTTCCAGAGGTTGTTCATGATATCAAATTCTCGATTCTAAGTTGTTCATCTTTTCTTTTCCGGAGTTCCAAGTTTCTCAAGTATCTCTTCGCGAAGCTTCATCTAAATCTCTGCAAGACCTCAATCTTGTTGATTTTGCATCCTTCAATTCTTTCTATCATCCTTTCGTTTCAGAGTTCTTTCCGGAGGTTCTTCATGGTGGTTCTTCAAGATTTTGTTGGAAGTCCTCAAGTATTCTTATATTACATTTCAAGTGCAATTCTTCTCCCTTATCTTTGAGATGGTGTTTTAGCATTCTTGAGTCATGAGGAGTCTCGAAGAGAAGTTATCAAGAATGAGATATTAAATCCATCATTCCTTTCTTAGAGTTATCTTGGATTGGATTTCACCTAAAGCTCTTCCTAAAGATTGTTGCTATCATGGTGTTTATCAATGATCCAAGTTCTCAATGTATCCTCTCGGTGAAAGAAGTTTTCATCTCTCTGTTGATCTCAAACAAATCAATTGTTTCCGTTAGTGGCAGGTTGTCACCTCATAATTTTGAGATGCTTTCCATAAGCCCACAACAAGCCTGTTCTTTTCGTTGTTGGTTTTTCAACAACTCTGTTCAACCTATGTTTTTCACATTCAATGGTGGTAGAAAATGTCATCTTCTTCTCCATTCCTTGTTTTTTTCAAAGATCGAGCTTTTATTCCTTGTTCCGGAGGCATTGTATTGTTGCTCTCTTCGGCTCATCATCTCGCTTGTCAAGATCATGTTCTTTCCAGGCTTTTCATTTAACCAGAGTGTTGTGTTCTCTTTTCAAGTTCTCCCATCTTATCAATTTTGCCTCTCTATACTACCGGAGTGCTGCCGAAATTTCTTGTGAATTCTTGCTTGTTCTTCGTGTCTTTCTTCATCTCTTTGCAACCTTCAAGATTAAGGTTTCATTCATTTAGCAAAGAAGCAACTAAGTTTTACCTCTTCTCTTTCTCTTCCCCTTCTCATTCCAAGATCTCGGGTCGAGATCTCTTGTAAGTGGAGGAGAGTTGTAACACCCCGGGACCGACGCTCCAGAAGATTCCCCTTTCTTTTCCATTGTCGTCGTGTGGTTCGAGTGGTTGTCGCATTTATCATCGCATCATTCGCATCATCTGCATAGCTTCGTCACTCATTTTCGAAAACTTGCATCCGTTCGTAGTTGCCGGTTCGCTCCGTTCGTGTCGTCGACCGTTTCGAGTCCAACCACACACGCACGTGCCCGCGGCATCGGTTTATTATCGGACGCTTTCGGTATTTAAAAATCATGTCACGGGCCGCAACCTCCCTCTCTTCTTGGCCCAACCACTTCTCCACAGTCCACTGGCCCAACTTAGCCCCCCTCCGTTCGTGGTCATCGGATCGCAATCGGACGGACGAGATCCAACCCCCCTAGACTTTCCCCTATTTAAGACCACCCCATGGAGAGACCCCTCTCACTCTCTAGGGTTTCCCCTTTGCCAAAATTGCAGCCACACCCCTAGAAAAACCCCACCTGCTAGCCCTCCTCCTCCAGATCCCGCAGCCCCAACCATCTGCCCATTTTCGGCCCTCGGATCGCGATCTAGAGGCTGAAAATCACCCAAATCCCACCTACCGGACATGTCCGCGGCCAATCCGGACATGTCCGGGCGACCACAGAGCCCCGAGCTCCACCGCAGCCCGCAGCCGCCATGGTCGAGCCCCCCCCGAGCCGCGCCATCGGGTAGCCCTTCGCCGGCGCCCCCAAGTCGCCGCCCGCCGCCGTTGAACGCCGGCCCGGACCGGATCCGGCCGCCGGAGGCCAGATCCGCCCTCCCCTCGCCGGAGCTTCTCCATCCCGGCCGCAGGTGCTGCCCGCCTCTGCCGCAGCTTGCCCCGCCGCCATGGAGGTCGCGCCGCCCACCTCGTCGCCGGGGTCCGCCAGATCCGACGAAGCCCGTCGTCGCCACCTCGTTCCCAGCCCCGTTGGAGCCCGAGACGCCCCGTCGCCGGCGCACTTTGCCATCGCCGCCCCCTGCTCGGGGTCGAGCGAGGAGCACGACGCGCGCGGCGCCCCCGTTGACCGAGCGCTCGCTGGGCCAGCCTCTCCTCCAGCTCCGCCGGCCCAGCACCACCTCCCCACCGACCGGCCCATGAGGCTTGGTGAGCACCAGATCCAGCCCATCGCCCTATGCGCTATTTTGTTATCATGCGCCCATGTGCTACTGTTGGACCTCTAGTCAGATTCAGCCCGTTAGTGTGTTTTTTTTCCTGTCTAGCGAATTTTGTAATTATCCACGAATTAATAGAATTGCAGAAAAACCCCCTGTTTTTGAATTGCTAATATCTAATTAACCGTGCACCGGATCGTAATGTTTTATATATGAAAATTGCTTAGAAAAATGCATAGATTGTGAATATGTCGTTTTCATCCATGTTTAAAATGCCTAAGCTCGCTGTTTGCATCATTTGCATAATTGCCATCATTTTTGCATTGCCATATTTATTTATCCATGCATTGAAATTAATCCAACAATATATTAAAAATGTTCATGTTATCGGCATCGCATTTTCATACATGAAAAAATGGTTCATTGTAATATTTGCATTTAACTTGCATTTATAATTGCTAAAAGGGGATTAGGCCATAAACTTGCATAATTAAATGTGACATATTTCCCTACATGAACCTATGCATATTATATGTGTTTTCGGGGTAGGAAAATCCATAGAAATTAACTGTGCATTTAGTTTTGTCATTGGAGGAAGTTTGAGTGCATGTCGTTTTTGCCATGATGCCCTTTTGTCTATTTCGTGTGATTTAATCCATGCATGATATGAAATAATTTTGAACATGAGATATGCCCTTGAACATGTATGCTAGGCCCTGGTGTTTTTGGTTGTCATAGAAATGCATGTTTAGGTGTTGTTTCCTTGTTGCCATCATGCTATAAAAATCTGATGTTTTGAGGGTCCAAAATATTTCTAAGTCTGGAAATCTGTTATTTTGTTGCTGTGTTGCGATGTGATTTGCTAGTGTTCTAGGAGTCTTTTGTTGATGCCACCAAGGAGTCTTTTGTTAAGCATGTTATGCTCTTTCATGTTGTGCCATTAGTTTGCATAAATAGGTTTTGCATCATAATTATTTCTGTTGCTCAATATGTCAATCTGTTAAAACTGCTGCACATGCCCACTCTAATTTTTTAAGTCTGAGAATCTGTTTTCTTCAATATGCCATGTTGTGTTGATGGTTGCCATGAATCTGAGCATAATTTGATGTTGCTATAAAGTAATGAATTGTAATGCATCATGTCTACTACCATGCTGTTAATTTTCATGTCATAATATGCCCTGTAGCATATAGTTTTGCTGCTGTCAATATGCCTCCATGAAAATCTGCCATGCTAAAAACTGTTATTTTCACTAAGTCCTAATCTGCCATATTTTGTTGCCATGTTGTGAGCTTCGTACCATGTGATCCATGACTCTTTTGAGTATGAAATGTGAAGATGAAATGAAGTGTATGTTATATGCTACTGCCCCATGCTTAGTTTGTGCATTTTAGTATATTGTAACTTGTTGTTTTCATGTGTGAAAAACGCTATGTTGCTGTTTTGGACAGATGTAATTAAACTCTTGCATTGATGATTGTGGTTGATCCGTAGCTCCGTTTTGAACATGTTGCACATGAAACTTGCTTAGGATTTCATGTAGCATCATAATAACTTGCTGCATTCATGATTCGAAGTGTTGTGGTTGTCATTTTCATGCATTTTGCATTCATGTCACGTGCATCTTGTGAATGTCATATCTTTTAGACCGTAGCTCCGTTTGAGATGTTCCATATATGTAAATCGACTAGAATGACGTGTAGAATTGCATGGTTCACTTTATTTTGCTGTTTAACAAATATAAAACCTGATTAATTCAGATCTGGACCAATTTCGAAATTAACATATGGGGTCGTTTCGGAAATGCTATATGTTGTTTCCGGCCTCATTTAAACTTGCCTAGGTGTGTAGTTTACTTATGCTTCACCTCTTGCCATGTTTAACAACATTTAATATTGTTGTGTACCTTTACGAGAGTGAACTAAATATTCAAATGTGGAGTTTCGTCAATATGCAACTCGTTGCATATTGAGCTTCACTTAATGTGTAGTATTTGATTGTTGTGGTTGCCATGCCTTGCATATTTAAACCGGACATGCATCATATTTGTTGCGCATCATGTCATGCATTTGTTGTGGTGTTCTCGTGTGTTGATTGTTGTTTCCGATTGCTTCTTCTCGATAGAGTTCCGAAACCGCTTCGGAGTGTGAGGATTCGTTCGTCTACGTTGGCTCGTCTTCTTCATGGATTCGTTCTTCTTCCAAGCGGGATCTCAGGCAAGATGATCATTTCCCTGGATACCATTACTATCATTGCCATGCTAGTTGTCTCGTTTCTATCGCTGTCTCGCTACCTACCATTTGTATGTCAAGCCTCCCAAATTGCCATGAAAAGCCTCTAACCCCTCCACGTCCCAGCAAACATTGTTTGGCTATGTTACCGCTTGCTCAGCCCTTCTTATAGCGTTGCTAGTTGCAGGTGCAAGCTCTTTCCATGTGCAACATGGATATCCTTTTGTTATATCACAATATTATTGCTATTTAATTTAATGCACATATATACTTGGTAAAGGGTGGAAGGCTTGGCCTTTTGCTCGGTGTTTTGTTCCACTCTTGCCGCCCTAGTTTCTTGTGAACCGGTGTTATGTTCCATAAATGAGCGCTCCTAACATGCTCGTGGTTGTTATGGGGACCCCCTTGACTTTCGTTTTAGGATAAAACTTGTCTGGCAAGGCCCAACATTGGTACTACATTTGCCTAATAACTAATAAACCTGCATAGGGAGTAATTAACCCGAGGATCTTTAATCAACAACCCGGGCCAGTGCTCCTCATGAGTGTTGGTCCAAACTAGAGCACCGTGCGGGGCCAACCCGGGGCAACTCGGGAGATGTCTATCAGGCCACCGTACGCTTCGCTTATCTGTCGTGTCCTGAGAACGAGATAAGCGGCTCCTATCGGGTTCGTCGACACGTCGGGCGGTCTTGCTGGACTTGTTTTACCTTTCTCAAACGTCTTGTGCAAGGAATTCCGAAAATACTTCGGGCTATCTCGAGGTTGCGGTTTTCCAGTGGAATTGCCTAGGAAGATCACGAGGTTCGTGGTCGAGGTTATTCTCGCTGCGTGTGGTTAGTTTATGATGGATGAGTAGGAGCACCCCTGCAGGGTTAAATCTTTCGGAAAGCCGTGCCCGCGGTTATGTGGCAAACTTGGAAACTTTGTTTAACACCCGGTCATAGCAAACTTGAAGTAAACTCAAATAAAATACACCAACCGTGTGCGTAACCGTGACTGTCTCTTCTCGTAAATTTCTGATCCGGGAGAGAACACGGTGGGGTTATGCTTGACGTAAGTAGGTGTTCAGGATCTTTTAGAGATCATTACTAGTTCACGACCGTTTTATCGACAATCATCCCCCTTTATTCTTGTACTCGTAAGTTAGCCACCCAAATAAATGCTTAGCCGCTTGCTGCAGCCTCACCACTTAACCTTACCTCACCCATTAAGCTTTAATAGTCTTGATACCCTTGGAAATGAGATTGCTGAGTCCCCGTGGCTCACAGATTACTACAACAACAGTTGCAGGTACAGGTAATGCGATGATATGACGTGAGCGCGATGTTTTGTTTGATTTGGAGTTCTTCTTCTTCTTCTTCATCGATCTAGGATGGGTTCCAGGCGGCAGCCTGGGATAGCAAGGATGGATGTCATTTTATCGTTTGTTTTCGTCCGTAGTCGGACCCTGCTCTTCTGTATGATGTTTGTATTTGTTGTTGTATTGATGTGATGTTGATGTAGCTTGTGGCGAGTGTAATCCAATTCCATATACTCACCTCTTCTGTACATGTACTTGTAATGATATCCATTCTTGCAACACGACGAGATGCGCTTCTATCCCTGTCGAGGCCCTCGTGCCAAAATAAGGATAGGATCGCATCTTGGGCGTGACAGTATGGCACGTGCAAATTTACTTGGAACGGCAGGTAAATACCGCATATAGGTAGATATGGTGGACTCATATGGAACAACTTTGGGTTTATGGAAATGGATGCACAAGCAGTATTCCCGCTTAGTACAAGTGAAGGCTAGCAAGAGACTGGGGAGCGACCAACTAGAGAGCGACAACAGTCATAAACATGCTTTGAGATTAACCAACATTGAATGCAATCATGAGTAGGATATAAATCACCATGAACATAAATATCGTGGAGGCTATGTTGACTTTGTTTCAACTACATGCGTGAACATGTGCCAAGTCAAGTCACTTGAATCATTCAGAGGAGGATACCATCCTATCATACTACATCACAACCATTTTAAAATGCATGTTGACACTCAAGACAAACCATTATACACTCTTAGCTAATTAAGCATGGCATGAGTAACTATAATCTCTAATTGTCATTGCAAACATGTTTCATCTATAATGAGCTGAATTCAGAACAATGAGCTAATCATATTTACAAAAACAAGATAGGTCGAGTTCATACCAGCTTTTCTCCATCATAGTCATTTCATCATATATCGTCATTATTGCCATTCACTTGCACGACCGAACGGTGTGAATAATAATAAGAGTGCACGTGCATTGGACTAAGCTGGAATCTGATAACTCAAAGGAGAAGGCAAGGTAATATGGGCTCTCTGTAAAGTAAACAATAGTGCATATGAGAGCCACTCAATATTTTCATTGTGGTCTTCTCCTTACGACCCAAAGGAAAGAAATTTCAAAGCAAGAACGAGAAAAACTATTTACACGGGAAAGCTCCCAACAATCAAAAGAAGAACGAGAAATCTTTTTGGGTTTTCTTTTAATACTACAACTAGACAAACTAAAAGGTAAAGCTAAACTACTTTTTTTGGATTTTCTTAAATTTTATTAAACACACAAGAAGAAAACAAAATAGAAGAAATAAAATACCATGGATGATACAATGAAAAAGTATGAACACCGACAACTGAAATGAGTGTGTGAACATGAATGTAATGTCGGTGAGAAATACGTACTCCCCCAAGCTTCGGCTTTTGGCCTAACTTGGTCTAGGGCCATGGCTGGAAATAACCATCTTCGGGATACTCCGGAGGATACTGAGGGTTCCACTAGTCGGCGAGCTCCTGTGGCTCCCACTAAAAAACTGGAGCCTGATATGGATCAAGGGCTGGTGCCGGCTCAGGTACTGGGGGTTGCGACAAACCCCAATATCGGTAGATGTCATCGGGCATAATAGTGTACCTGCCTGAATGAATATCGAACAAAGAAGAAGCAGGCAGAGTAATAATCTCACAAGTACCCTGACTAAATACTAGGTTGTAAAGCAGCCTCCTATCATTATCTTTCCTAATGAAATCATGTGCTACCATACTATCATAGTCTAAATACCTCGTGGGTAGTAACAATTCCTCTTCCTCGTCAAGCCTAATGGGTATCTTAAAATGTTTGGCTAAGCGAGATGCATAGATACCTCCAAATATGGGACCCTTCGAACGGTTTAAGTTCAACCGTTGGGACACTATAGCGTCCAGACTAAAAGTTCTATCACCCCTCTCTCTTCCCCCACAGTGATTGAGGCAATGAAGTCCTCCATGTCTCTAGGACGTGGTTCACTGATGCTGCCCTCATAAGGTATTTTGCAAACTTTGCAAAAATCGTAAAGTTTCATCTCCTTAGGCACATCATATAATAAAAATTCTACCATGGGAGGATCCTTCCTAGGATAAAAATGAAAATTTTGCACGAAGGTATTAGTGAGTAAGAGGTACTGGTCACACTTATCGTTAAGTAAGTCTTCGATGCCTGCATTCTTTGCCAAATAGTAAAAATCTTCATAAATTCCGGCCACCCTCAAGAATGCATCACTTGGCCATTCACATGGACGAACCTTCGCGACGCGAGGGATATTATATTTGGGCTTCTTTTCCGCCTCATTTTCATCATCTTTAGAGCCCCGGCTTGAAGAGCCTCTTAATAATCTCCTCATCATTTTCGATGAGCAATCCCCTAAAACAGTTTTGCAAATGGAGCTTTGAGCAAGGAGATCGAAAATGGCAGCAAAATGAGCTAGAACACGGGTTTGAGCAATGGTGGAATTATTTCTGGAGGAAGGCGAAGTGGATGGTGGCTGGAATAAGTGAGGGGGCCCCACGTGGGACCCACAAGCCAGGGGGGCACGCCCAGGGGGGGTGGGCGCTATTGGAAATATGCCCTAGAGGCAATAATGAAATGGTTATTATTATATTTCCTTGTTCATGATAATCGTATATTATCCATGTTATAATTGTATTGATTGGAAACTCAAATACATGTGTGGGTACATAGACAACATTGTGTCCCTAGTATGCCTCTAATAGACTAGCTCGTTGATCAAAGATGGTCAAGGTTTCCTAGCCATAGACATGAGATGTCATTTGATAACGGGATCACATCATTAGGAGAATGATGTGATGGACAAGACCCAAACTATAAACGTAGCATATGATCGTGTCAGTTTATTGCTATTGTTTTCTGCATGTCAAGTATCTGTTCCTATGACCATGAGATCATGCAACTCACTGACACCGGAGGAATACCTTGTGTGTATCAAACGTTGCAACGTAACTGGGTGACTATAAAGATGCTCTACAGGTATCTCCGAGGGTGTCTGTTGGGTTGGCATGGATCAAGACTGGGATTTGTTACTCCGTGTGACGGAGAGGTATCTCAGGGCCCACTCGGTAATACAACATCACTATAAGCCTTGCAAGCAATGTGACTAAGGTGTTAGCCACGGGATCTTGTATTACGGAACGAGTAAAGAGACTTGCCGGTAACGAGATTGAACTAGGTATAGAGATACCGATGATCGAATCTCGGGCAAGTAACATACCGAAGAACAAAGGGAACAGCATACGGGATTAGCTGAATCCTTGACATAGAGGTTCGACCAACATAGATCTTCGTAGAATATGTAGGAACCAATATGGGCATCCAGGTCCCGCTATTGGTTATTGACCGTAGAGGTGTCTCGGTCATGTCTACATAGTTCTCGAACCCGCAGGGTCTACACACTTAATGTTTGGTGACGATTAGTATAGTTGAGTTATTGTATTGGTGACCGAAGGTTGTTCGGAGTCTCGGATAAGATCCCGGACATGACGAGGATCTCCGGAAGAGTCCGGAGGAAAAGATTGATATATGTGATAATAGTGTTTTGATCTCCGGAAGGGTTCCGGAATTCACCGGAAGGGGTTCCGGATGTTTACCGAAGTGTTCGGGTGCAGCAACACTTTATATGGGCCAAAGGTGTAAAGCCCATGAGGTATTGGAAAGTGCAAAAGGAAGTTTTGCTGCTGCCTTAAGCGGTACTACCGCTGGTAAGGCAGTACTACCGCGTAAGCGGTACTACCGCTTGTGTGAAGCGGTACTACCGCTTGTGCGCGGTACCGCTGGAATCCGAGTGGGACTCTTTCCGTGCGGGCCAAACCGACCTTGTGCGGGCAAAACCGACCGTGTGGAGGTTTTCTCTCCAAGTTTAGACCCCAGGGCTCAACATATAAATAGAGGGGCAGGGCTAGCACACGGGACACATCAGGATTTCCCAAGCCGTGTGCCGGCAACCCTAGCCCTCTAGTTCCTCCCGTCATAATCTCCGTAGTGCTTGGCGAAGCCCTGCAGAGATTGTTCCTCACCACCATCACCACGCCGTCGTGCTGCCGGATCGAGGAGGTGAAGGCGTCATCAAGCCGTACGTGTGTTGAACGCGGAGGTGCCGCCCGTTCGGCACTAGTTCGTGATCGGATCGAGGGACGACTTGCGATTTGGATCGCGGAGACGTTCGACTACATCAACCGCGTTTCTTAACGCTTACGCTTAGTGATCTACAAGGGTACGTAGATTCACTCTCCCTCTCGTAGATGCTCATCACCATGGATAGATCTTGCGTGTGCGTAGGAAATTTTTTGTTTCCCATGCGACGTTACCCAACAGTGGTATCAGAGCTAGGTCTATGCGTAGATGAGATCTCGAGTAGAACACAAAAGTGTTTTGTGGGCGTTGATATTCAGATTTCTTCCTCCCTTGGTCTTTTCTTGTTTCGGCGGTATTGTGGGATGAAGCGGCCCGGACCAACATTACTCGTACGCTTACGAGAGACCGGTTCCATCAACTGACATGTAACTTCGTTCCATAAAGATGGCTAGCGGGTGTCTGTTTCTCCCACTTTAGTCGGATCGGATTGGACAAAGGCGGTCCTTGAGAAGGTTGAATAGCAATTTTTATATCACCGTTGTGGTTTTTGCGTAGGTAAGAATCGTTCTTGCTAGATACCCGTAGCAGCCACGTAAAACTTGCAACAAAAATTAGAGGACGTCTAACTTGTTTTTGCAGGGTATGTTGTGATGTGATATGGCCAATTACATGATGAGATATATGTGATGTATGAGATGATCATGTGTTGTATAGAATATCACGACTTGCATGTCGATGAGTACGGCAACTGGCAGGAGCCATAGAGTTTTCTTTAATTATTTTTGCCGTTTTGCTTTACTTTATCGCTATGAGTTAGCAATAGTCGTGGAAGCAACAGTCGGTGCGACAACCTCATGGCGACACGTTGATGGAGATCAAGATGATGGAGATCATGGTGTCATGCCGGTGACGATGGAAATCATGCCGGTGCTTTGGAGATGGAGATCAAAAGCACAAGTTCATGGCCATATCATGTCACTTATGATTTGCATGTGATGTTAATCCTTTTATGCATCTTATTTTGCTTAGGACGACGGTAGCATTATAAGGTGATCCCTCACTTAAATTTCAAGATAAATTGTGTTCTCCCCGAGTGTGCACCGTTGCGAAAGTTCGTCGTTTCGAGACACCACGTGATGATCGGGTGTGATAGACTCTACGTTCACATACAACGGGCGCAAGCCAGTGTTGCACATGCGGAACACTCGGGTTAAACTTGACGAGCCTAGCATGTACAGACATGGCCTCGGAACACAAGAGACCGAAAGGTCGAACATGAGTCATATAGTAGATATGATCAACATGAAGATGTTCACCATTGAAACCACCTCAACTCACGTGATGATCGGACTTGAGTTGGTTGATTTGGATCATGTGACACTCGAATGACCGGAGGGATGCCAATTTGAGTGGGAGTTTTTAAGTAATATGATTAACTAAACTCATTATCTTGAACAATAGTCTAAGTTGTCTTTGCAATATTTATGTTGTAGATCATGGCTCGCGTAGTAGCACCCCTGAATTTTAATGCGTTCCTAGAGAAAGCTAACTTGAAAGATGATGGAAGCAACTTTGTGGACTGGGCCCGTAATCTAAGGATTATCCTTACGGCTTCCCAGAAGGCTTATGTCCTTGATGCGCCGCTTGGTGATCCACCCGCTCCAGTTGAGTCTCCAGACGGTGTGAACGCCTGGCAGACTCGTTCTGATGATTACTCAATAGTTCAATGTGCAATGTTGTATGGCTTAGAACCGGGACTTCAAAGACGTTTTGAACGTCATGGAGCATATGATATGTTCCAGGAGTTGAAGTTTATCTTTCAGAAGAATGCCCGGATCGAGAGGTATGAGACCTCCGATAAGTTCTATGCTTGCAAGATGGAGGAGAACGGGTCTATCAGTGATCACATACTCAGAATGTCTGGGTACTCCACCCGTCTGGCTGAATTAGGGATGCCCCTTCCGCCAGAGGCTATCACTGACAGAGTTCTTCAATCATTGCCACCTAGCTACAAGAGCTTCGTGTTGAACTATAACATGCACGGGATGAACAAGTCAGTCGCCGAGCAGTTTGCGATGTTGAAAGTCGCTGAGTCTGAGATTCAGAAGGAGCATCAAGTGTTGATGGTCAATAAAACCACTAGTTTCAAGAAGAATGGCAAGGGTAAGAAGGGTAACTCCAAGAAGAGTGGCAAAGCAGTTGCCCCTCCCATGAAGAAACCCAAGGCTGGACCCAAGCCAGAAACTGAGTGCTTTCATTGCAAGGGAACTGGTCACTGGAAGCGGAACTGCCCCAAGTATTTGGCTGACAAGAAGGCAGCCAACAACAAACAAGGTATATATGGTATACATGTTATTGATGTGTACCTTACCAACTCTCGTTGTAGTGCCTGGGTATTTGATACCGGTGCGGTTGCTCACATTTGAAACTCAAAACAGGAACTGCGGAATAGACGGAGGCTGGCAAAGGACGAAGTGACGATGCGCGTGGGAAATGGTTCCAAGGTTGATGTGATCGCCGTCGGCACGCTCGCTCTTCGATTACCATCGGGATTAGTGATGAACCTGAATAATTGTTATTTAGTGCCCGCGTTAAGCATGAACATTATATCTGGATCTTGTTTATTGCGAGACGGTTACTCATTTAAATCTGAGAATAATGGTTGTTCTATTTATATGAGTAATATCTTTTATGGTCATGCACCCAATGTGAGGGGTTTATTCTTATTGAATCTCGATAGTGATGATACACATGTTCATAACATTGATGCCAAAAGATGTAGAATTGATAATGATAATACCACTTTCTTGTGGCACTGCCGTTTAGGTCATATTGGCGTAAAACGCATGAAGAAGCTCTATGCTGATGGACTTTTGGAGTCACTTGATTTTGAATCACTTGACACATGTGAGCCATGCCTCATGGGCAAGATGACTAAGACGCCGTTCTCTGGAACAATGGAACGGGCAAGTGACTTGTTGGAAATCATACATACTGATGTGTGCGGTCAGATGAGCATTGAGGCGCGCGGTGGTTATCGTTACTTTCTCACCTTCACTGATGACTTAAGTAGATATGGGTATATTTACTTAATGAAACACAAGTCTGAAACGTTTGAAAAGTTCAAGCAATTTCAGAGTGAAGTTGAGAATCATCGTAACAAGAAGATTAAATTCCTACGATCTGATCGAGGAGGAGAATATCTGAGTTATGAGTTTGGCAGTCACTTAAGACAGTGTGGAATTGTTTCACAATTGACACCGCCTGGAACACCATAGCGTAATGGTGTGTCCGAACGTCGTAATCGAACCTTATTGGATATGGTGCGATCTATGATGTCTCTTGCCGATTTGCCACTATCGTTTTGGGGTTATGCATTAGAGACAACTGCATTCACTTTAAATAGGGCACCATCGAAATCCGTTGAGACGACGCCATATGAACTATGGTTGGGCAAGAAGCCAAAGATGTCGTTTCTTAAAGTTTGGGGATGTGATGCTTATGTCAAAAAGCTTCAGCCTGAAAAGCTGGAACCCAAAGCGGAGAAATGCGTCTTCATAGGATACCCAAAAGAGACAGTTGGGTATACCTTCTATCTCAGATCCGAAGGCAAAGTGTTTGTCGCTAAAAACGGAACATTTCTTGAGAAAGAGTTTCTCTCAAAAGAATTGAGTGGGAGGAAGATAGAACTTGATGAGGTTATTGAACCTTTACTTCAACCAGAGAGTAGCGCAGCGCAGAAAGATGTTTCTGTAGAACCTACATCAGTTGAAGAGGAAGTTAATGATGATGATCATGAAGCTTCGGATCAAGTTGCTATCGAACCTCGTAGGTCGACAAGGACGCGTACTGCTCCTGAGTGGTACGGCAACCCTGTCTTAGAGGTCATGTTGTTGGACAACGATGAACCTACGAGCTATGGAGAAGAGATGGTGGGCCCGGATTCCGAGAAATGGTTAGAGGCCATTAAATCCGAGATGCGATCCATGTATGAAAACAAAGTATGGGCTTTGGAAGTATTACCTGAAGGGCGTAAGGCCATTCAGAACAAATGGATCTTTAAGAGGAAGACGGACGCGGACGGTAATGTCACCGTCTATAAAGCTCGACTTGTGGCGAAGGGTTTTTCACAAGTTCAAGGAGTTGACTACGATGAGACCTTCTCACCCGTAGCGATGCTTAAGTCCGTCGGAATCATGTTAGCAATAGCTGCCTTTTTCGATTATGAAATTTGGCAGGTGGATGTCAAAACAGCGTTCCTTAACGGTTTCCTTAAGGAAGAGTTGTATATGATGCAACCAGAAGGTTTTGTCGATCCAGAGAATGCTGACAAAGTTTGCAAACTCCATCAATCCATTTATGGACTGGTGCAAGCATCTCGGAGTTGGAATCTTCGCTTTGATGAGGTGATCAAAGTGTTTGAGTTTATACAAGTTTACGGAGAAGCTTGTATTTACAAGAAAGTGAGTGGGAGCTCTATAGCGTTTCTAATATTATATGTGGATGACATATTACTGATTGGAAACAATATAGAAATGTTGGAAAGCGTAAAGGAATATTTGAACAAGAGTTTTTCAATGAAGGACCTAGGAGAAGCTGCTTTCATATTAGGCTTCAAGATCTATAGAGATAGATCGAGACGCTTAATAGGACTTTCACAGAGCACATACCTTGAAAAGTTTTGAAGAAGTTCAAGAAGGGGTTCTTGCCTGTATTGCAAGGTGTCAAGTTGAGTAAGACTCAATGCCCAGTGACTGCAGAAGATAGAGAAAAGATGAGTGTCGTCCCCTATGCTTCAGCCATAGGCTCTATCATGTATGCAATGCTGTGCACAAGACCCGATGTCAGCCTTGCCATAAGTATGGCCGGAAGGTTTCAAAGTGATCCAGGAATGGAACACTGGACAGCGGTCAAGAATATCCTGAAGTACCTGAAAAGGACTAAGGACATGTTTCTCGTTTATGGAGGTGATCAAGAGCTCGTCGTAAAGGGTTACGTCGATGCAAGCTTTGACACTAATTCGGATGACTCTAAGTCGCAAACCGGATACGTTTTTATTCTCAATGGGGGAGCGGTTAGCTGGTGCAGTTCCAAGCAAAGCGTAGTAGCTGATTCTACATGCGAAGCGGAGTACATCGCTGCCTCGGAGGCGGCGAAGGAAGGTGTCTGGATGAAGGAGTTCATGACAGATCTTGGAGTAGTGCCTAGTGCACTAAACCCAATGACTCTGTTCTGTGACAACACTGGTGCCATTGCTCTAGCCAAGGAACCGAGGTTTCACAAGAGGACCAGACACATAAAGCGACGTTTCAATTCCATCCGTGATTACATCAAGGAGGACGACATAAATATTTGCAAAGTGCACACGGATCTGAATGTTGCAGATCCGATGACTAAACCTCTTCCAAGGGCTAAACATGATCAACACCAGAACTGTATGGGTGTTAGATTCATTACAATGTAAATCACATAGTGATGTGAGCTAGATTATTGACTCTAGTGCAAGTGGGAGACTGTTGGAAATATGCCCTAGAGGCAATAATAAAATGGTTATTATTATATTTCCTTGTTCATGATAATCGTATATTATCCATGCTATAATTGTATTGATTGGAAACTCAAATACATGTGTGGGTACATAGACAACACTGTGTCCCTAGTATGCCTCTAATAGATTAGCTCGTTGATCAAAGATGGTCAAGGTTTCCTAGCCATAGACATGAGATGTCATTTGATAACGGGATCACATCATTAGGAGAATGATGTGATGGACAAGACCCAAACTATAAATGTAGCATATGATCGTGTCAGTTTATTGCTATTGTTTTCTGCATGTCAAGTATCTGTTCCTATGATCATGAGATCATGCAACTCACTCACACCGGAGGAATACCTTGTGTGTATCAAACGTTGCAACGTAACTGGGTGACTATAAAGATGCTCTACAGGTATCTCCGAGGGTGTCTGTTGGGTTGGCATGGATCAAGACTGGGATTTGTTACTCCGTGTGACGGAGAGGTATCACAGGGCCCACTCGGTAATACAACATCACTATAAGCCTTGCAAGCAATGTGACTAAAGTGTTAGCCACGGGATCTTGTATTACGGAACAAGTAAAGAGACTTGCCGGTAACGAGATTGAACTAGGTATAGAGATACCGACGATCGAATCTCGGGCAAGTAACATACCGAAGAACAAAGGGAACAGCATACGGGATTAACTGAATCCTTGACATAGAGGTTCGACCGATATAGATCTTCGTAGAATATGTAGGAACCAATATGGGCATCCAGGTACCGCTATTGGTTATTGACCGTAGAGGTGTCTCGGTCATGTCTACATAGTTCTCGAACCCGCAGGGTCTACACACTTAACGTTTGGTGACGATTAGTATAGTTGAGTTATTGTATTGGTGACCGAAGGTTGTTCGGATTCTCGGATAAGATATCGGACATGACGAGGATCTCCGGAAGAGTCCGGATGTAAAGATTGATATATGTGATAATAGTGTTTTGATCTCCGGAAGTGTTCCGGAATTCACCGGAAGGGGCTCCGGATGTTTACCGAAGTGTTCGGGTGCAGCAACACTTCATATGGGCCAAAGGGGTAAAGCCCACGAGGTATTGGAAAGTGCAAAAAGAAGTTTTGCTGCTGCCTTAAGCGGTACTACCGCTGGTAAGGCAGTACTACCGCGTAAGCGGTACTACCGCTTGTGTGAAGCGGTACTACCGCTCAAGCGGTACTACCGCTCATGAGCGGTACCACCGCTTGTGCGCGGTACCGCTGGAATCCGAGTGGGACTCTTTCCGTGCGGGCCAAACCGACCTTGTGCGGGCAAAACCGACCTTGTGGAGGTTTTCTCTCCAAGTTTAGACCCCAGGGCTCAACATATAAATAGAGGGGCAGGGCTAGCACACGGGACACATCAGGATTTCCCAAGCCGTGTGCTGGCAACCCTAGCCCTCTAGTTCCTCCCGTCATAATCTCCGTAGTGCTTGGCGAAGCCCGGCAGAGATTGTTCCTCACCACCATCACCACGCCGTCGTGCTGCCGGAACCTTATCTACTACTTCACCATCGCTCGCTGGATCGAGGAGGTGAAGGCGTCATCAAGCCGTACGTGTGTTGAACGCGGAGGTGTCGTCCGTTCGGCACTAGTTCGTGATCGGATCGAGGGACGACTTGCGATTTGGATCGCGGAGACTCGACTACATCAACCGCGTTTCTTAACGCTTCCGCTTAGCGATCTACAAGGGTATGTAGATTCACTCTCCCTCTCGTAGATGCTCATCACCATGGATAGATCTTGCGTGTGCGTAGGAAATTTTTTGTTTCCCATGCGACGTTACCCAACAGGCGCGCCCTGCAGGCTTGTGGCACACTGGTGCAGCCCCCTGATGTGTTCTCAGTGCCAAAAATTCTTAAATATTCCAGAAAAAATCATACTACATTTTCAAGGCATTCTGAGGACTTTTATTTTCAGGTCATTTTTCTATTGCACGGATAAAGCGGAAAACAGAAGAATAATAGCATTTTTACTCTATTTAATCTAAATAACAGAAAGTAAAAGTTGGGTACAGAAGGTTGTGCCTCCTAAATTCATCCATCTCATGCTCATCAAAAAGAATCCATCAATAAGGTTGATCAAGTCTTATTGACAAACTTTTTTCGAATGACACGAAAGAGGAGAATTTTCGAATGACACTAGGTTACCTCAATGGGGATATGCATGTCCCCAACAATAAGCATATCATATTTCTTTTTGGCAGTAGGGAGAGGGAATTCAAAACCTCCAATAATAATCGTTGAAACCTTTTCAATGGAGTTGATACTATGAACTTGAGGTTGTTTCTTCGGAAAGTGTACCGTATGCTCATTGCCATTAACATGAAAAATTACATTTCCCTTGTTGCAATCAATAACAGCCCCTGTAGTATTCAAAAAGGGTCTACCAAGGATGATCGACATACTGTCATCCTCGGGAATATCAAGAATAACAAAGTCCGTTAAGATAGTAACGTTTGCAACCACAACAGGCACATCCTCACAAATACCGATGGGTAACGCAGTTGATTTATCAGCCATTTGTAAAGAGATTTCAGTAGGTGTCAACTTATTCAAATCAAGTCTACGATATAAAGAGAAAGGCATAACACTAACACCAGCTCCAAGATCACATAAAGCAGTTTTAACATAATTTCCTTTAATAGAGCATGGTATAGTAGGTACTCCGGGATCTCCTAGTTTCTTTGGTATTCCACCCTTAAAAGTATAATTAGCAAGCATAGTGGAAATCTCAGCTTCCGGTATCTTTCTTTTATTTGTCACAATATCTTTCATATACTTAGCATAAGGAGACATTTTCAGAATATCAGTCAAGCGCATATGCAAAAAGACAGGTATAAGCATTTCAACAAAGCGCTCAAAATCCTCATCATCCTTTTTCTTGGATGGCTTAGGAGGAAAGGGCATGGGTTTCTGAACCCATGGTTCTCTTTCTCTACCATGCTTCCTAGCAACAAAGTCTCTTTTATCATATCTTTTATTCCTAGGTTGTGGGTTATCAAGATCAACAGCGGGTTCAATCTCCACATCATTATCATTACTAGGTTGAGCATCAACATGAACATCATCATCAATATTATCACTAGGCTCATGTTCATTACCAGATTGTGTCTTAGCATCAGAAATAGAAATATCATTTGGGTTCTCAAGTGTATCTATAACAGGTTCACTAGCAGAATGCAAAGTCCTATCGTCATTCTTTTTCCTACTATTACTGGGACAACCAGGTGCATTAGTATTAACTCTCTGAGAATCTTGCTCAATTCTCTTAGGATGGCCCTCAGGATACAAAGGTTCCTGAGTCGTTTTACCACCTCTAGTCACAACTTTAATAGAATGATCATTGTTCTTACCATTCATCTCATTAAGCAAATCATTTTGTGCCTTAAGTACTTGTTCTACTTGAGTAGTTACCATGGAGGCATGTTTACTAATAAGCTTAAGATCATTGATAGTTCTACTCATATAGTCACCTAAGCGATCAAGCATGTAAGCATTATGTTTCAATTGTCTACTAACATAAGCATTGAAGTTTTCTTGCTTGACTACAAAGTTATCAAATTCATCCAAGCATTGGCTAGCAGACTTATTATAAGGAATATCACCTTCATCAAATCTACGGAGAGAATTTACCTCTACTACCTGTGTCGAGTTATCAAGACCATGTATTTCTTCAATAGGTGGTAGATTCTTAACATCTTCAGCTTTAATACCTTTTTCCTTCATAGATTTCTTTGCCTCTTGCATATCTTCAGGACTGAGAAATAGAATACCTCTTTTCTTGGGAGTTGGCTTTGGAGGTGGTTCGGGAATAGTCCAATCATTATCATTGCTCAATATATTATTCAATAGTAGTTCAGCTTGTTCAACGGTTCGTTCCCTAAAAACACAACCAGCACAACTATCTTGGTGGTCCCTAGAAGCATCGGTTAGTCCATTATAAAAGATATCAAGTATTAAGTAATTGGAGAAGCCTCCCCCAAGCTTGTGGGAGACTCTCTTCTTCACTTTGCACAAAGTTAAATATTTCCTGCAAGGCAGCTTGCTTCTTATGGGCAGGAAAATATTTTTCAGAGAAGTAATATATCATATCCTGGGGACTACGCACACAACCAGGTGCAAGAGAATTAAACCATATCTTAGCATCACCCTTTAGTGAGAAAGGAAGCAACTTAAGAATATAGTAATAGCGAATTTTTTCCTCATGAGTAAATAGGGTGGCTATATCATTCAATTTAGTAAGATGTGCCACAACAGTTTCAGATTCATAACCATGGAAAGGATCAGATTCAACCAAAGTAATTAACTCAGGATCGACAGAGAATTCATAATCCTTATCAGTAACAAAGATAGGTGAAGTAGCAAACTTAGGATCATATTGCATTCTAGCATTCAAAGATTTTTCTTTCCACTTGCATAGCAATTTCTTAAGATCATCTCTATCTTTACAAGCAAGAAAGTCCCTAGCTACCTCTCCTTCCATAACATAACCCTCAGGTATATCAGGCAATTCATATCTAGGAGAGCTAGGTCTAGCAGGTGTATCATAGTGTTCAGTTTCAATAATTTCATCAGATTCAGAAATATCATCAGTTTCAGCATTCACTCTAGCAATTTGTTCATCGAGAAATTCACCCAGTGGCACAGTAGTATCAAGCAGAGTATCATCATAAGCATCATGCATAGCAGAAGTAGCATCATCAATTACTTGCGACATATCAGAATTACTAGCAGGTGGTGGTGTCGCAAGTTTACTCATAACAGAAGGTGAATCAAGTGCAGAGCTAGATGGCAGTTCCTTACCTGTCCTCGTAGTTGAGGGGTAGATCTTGGTTTTAGCATCTTTCAGATTCTTCATAGTGATCAACAGATATAAATCCCAAGTGACTCAGAGAATAGAGCTATGCTCCCCGGCAACGGCGCCAGAAAAAGGTCTTGATAATCCACAAGTATAGGGGATCGCAACAGTTTTCGAGGGTAGAGTATTCAACCCAAATTTATTGATTCGACACAAGGGGTGAGGGAGTCCTGGTTTAAGGGGTCCTCGGGAGGTCGACCTATTTCTAATGGGCCGAACTGTATGGCCGTTCGCCGGACACTAGATGGATCAAAGACACTGTCTCCAGGATGGAGGCCTCGAGGATCGTGGCTTATTCTCCAAGTTCAAAGTAGTGAATAGGCATGTTTATCCCTTCGACGTGTAACCGACCATGTGTAAACCCTACGTACCCTCGGCATCTACATAAGCCGGAGGGTTTGAGTCTTTAGACCAACAGAACTCATCTAGGGTTTTAGTCCTATGATCTCGTGGTAGATCAACTCTGTAATCCTCATATCATTAATACAATCAAGCAGGACGTAGGGTATTACCTCCATAGGAGGGCCCGAACCTGGGTAAAACCTTGTCACCTTCGTCTCTTGTTACCATCGATCCTAGTCTCACAGCTCGGGACCCCCTACCCGAGATCCGCCGGTTTCGACACCGACATTGGTGCTTTCATTGAGAGTTCCGCTGTGATCGCCAGAAGGAATCGATGGCTCGCCTAGTCATCAACGAAGAGGTCCGCAATCCGGGCACTTTTGTCCCTGGACAGATCTTCGCTTTCGGCAGCATTGTGCTGCACGCCGACCCGACCGGCCATCTAGGCCGCGTCGGAAGTTTCGCCCCTGATCAAGACGTCAGATTCGGGAACTTAGAGTTCTCCGTAGACTCTCGAGGCGATCTATCGCTAACCGGGCTCGCAGTCTCGCCTGCCACGCCCGAAGACTCTGAGGCTTTAAACCCAGATCCATCTTTCGGCTCTGCCCACGGGATCTACCCCGGCGAGGGCCCGACTTTCAGTCCGGATCAGGTCATAGTGCCCGACGTCCGGACATTTGTTCTTGCCGAACATTCTCCCGGCGCGGACGCATCGAAGGTTCACTCCAGAAGCTCTGGACAGACCGGCCCGGTCGAGCTCTTGACACTCAATGAGGCTCTAGATCGGATCTCGTCGATGAAGATTACCGATGACCCAAACCCGATCTGTTCTTAGATCGGGCGCCAGACGGGTCAGGACGGATTTTTCGTCCTACCCACCACCCACTTGATAGCCACTGTCGAGGATTTAACCGACATGCTAGACTATGCTTCCGAGGAAGCAGAGTACATGGATGAGGAGGATCAAGCCCTCACCCCCGCTAAGACCGGGCAGTGGACGGCCACCTCCACATACGATGTCTACATGGTGGACACTCCGAAAAACGACGGCGACAAATCGGATGAAGCGCCGTCAAGACGCCGAAAGCCGCATAAACGGTCAAAAGGAAAAAGGGGGCAAAAATCTACCGATGACACCGGGAACGGAGAGACCCCGGAAGACATCGGCGGTCCCGAAATCCCAGGACACCCGTTAGAGGGTCAGGAGGGACCCGAAGACCGTCGCAACCCCGATGATCTAGATGATCCCGAGGACGACGACTACCTCCGCTCTATCGAGGGGGAGGACAATGCGGATGCTGACCACTTCGCCATTCCCGACAATCCTGCAGATCAGGAACTGTTCAGGCAACAGCTCATATCCATGGCTCGCTGCCTGAAAGCAAAAGAGCGGCAGCTCAAAGCCGAACAAGACGACCTCAACAATCGATGGACGAGAGTTATTAGCTGAGGAAGGATACGGTACCGGTCTTTCGGACCAACCTAAGAGTTATCTGCGCAGAAGGCTGCTACCACAGTTCGATGACGAGCTCACTAATACGCCGTCTCCCGAACATACCCCATACGACAAGCCAGACCGCCCTCCGCGAGGCCGAGACAGGACAGCTGACGTCACCGGCTACAGGCCGACGATACCCCGAAGACGGGGAAAGGAGCCATTAGAGCCCGATGACAGGTTCGACCTGCGACACGACCTGGATGACAGAGCAGGTCGTACGCGATCCATCTACGGATCCAGAGGATACTCACCCGATAGACGGGAAGGGAACCGGCCTTGGCTCGACCGCAACCACAACTGGCAGGAGCAAGACCGGCCCAGAACAGACGCCGATCACCGGCGCACTATAGCTCGGGTTAGAGGCGCCACCCACCCACTATGCTTCACGGACAAGGTGATGCGGCATCAGTTCCCGGAAGGGTTTAAGCCCGTAAACATAGAGCAATACGACGGGACAACTGACCCAACCGTATGGATCGAGGACTTCCTCCTCCACATCCACATGGCACGAGGAGATGACCTCCACGCCATCAAGTACTTACCCCTGAAGCTCAAGGGGCCAGCTCGGCACTGGCTAAATAGCCTCCCCGAAAACTCTATTGGGTGTTGGGAGGACCTAGAAGAGGCATTCCGATCTAACTTCTAGGGCACCAGACTCCTCCGATCTAAGCAACGTCGTTCAGAAGCCAGGAGAGTCTACGCGGCTATTCTGGAATCGTTTCTTGACCAAGAAAAACCAGATCGTAGACTGCCCCGACGCCGAAGCTATAGCCTCTTTTAGGCATAATATTCGGGATGAATGGCTGGCTCGACAGCTCGGCCAGGACAAACCCAGGACAATGTCCGCCCTCACATCACTCATGACCAGCTTTTGCGCGGGCGAGGATAACTGGCTAGCTAGACGTAGCCATAACCCCGAAGACCACGGAACCTCTGAAGTTCGGGATGGAAACGGGAAACCGAAGCGCAACAAAAACAAGCACCGGCATAATAATAGCGATGCCGATGACACGGCTGTTAACGCCGGATTCCGCAATTCCCGATTGGGGCAGCGAAAGAAGCCTCCTAAAGGCAAACACGACGGACCAACCCCGCTGGACAAGATCCTAGAGAGGCCTTGTCAGATCCAGGCACTCAGGAGAAGCCCGCCAACCACACCAACCGTAACTGTTGGGTCTTCAAACAAGCCGGCAAGCTCGCATCTGAGGACCAAGGCAAGAGCCCACGCAGCGAGGATGAGGATGAACCTCGTGGTCCGATCGGTGGCGGAAAAAAGAAATTCCCTCCAGAGGTGAAGACAGTAAACATGATCTACGCCACTCATATACCCAAAAAGGAGAGGAAGCGCGCCCTTCGAGATGTCTACGCCATAGAGCCTGTAGCTCCGAAGTATAACCCATGGTCGGCATACCCGATCACCTTCGATCCACGTGACCATCCGACCAGTATTCGTCATGGGGGCTCGGCCGCACTCGTCCTAGACCCGATCATAGACGGGTACCACCTCACTAAAGTCCTAATGGACGGTGGAAGTAGCCTCAATCTGATTTACTCAGATACGGTGAAAAAGATGGGCATAGATCCGTCAAGGATCAAACCCAGTACCACTACCTTCAAAGGAGTGATCCCAGGCGTTGAAGCCCGGTGCACAGGCTCTGTAAGCCTGGAAGTAGTGTTCGGCTCGCTCGATAACTTTCGAAGCGAGGACTTGATCTTCGACATCGTACCTTTCCGCAGCGGCTATCACGCCCTGCTCGGCCGTACAGCGTTCGCTCGCTTTAACGCCGTTCCACACTACGCATACCTCAAGCTCAAGATGCCCGGCCCCAGGGGGGTCATTACTGTCAATGGCAACACAGAGCGCTCCCTCCGAACTGAGGAAAATGCGTTGGCCCTGGCGGCCGAATTCCATTACACCGATGATTGGCAAGCACCGACATCCGCCGTCAAGGCATCCAAGGCTGGGAAGCGAGGTCGGTCTCAACCCGAAGTACCAGAACCTTCTTCTCCCCATACATAGGGATTCGCTCCCCATCGCAAGGCCCTAGTACCGGCAAAGTACATGCCAAGGAGGCACAACTTCGCGCTCAAAATTCCATGGGCAGCGGTGGGGAACGGTATTAAAGGGTAAGTGTTCGGCTGGACCGAACTGTCACCGTCAACATGTCTTCGGACACACTACAGGTACCATAAAGTACCTCCTACGGCGTAAAGCTCATTCACACTTCGGCGACTTCTTTAGACTTTTTGACAAAGCCCGCCCGCCGAACAGTACACCTATCAAGGTATACAACTCCTTGGTAGACGCAGGAGCGGACAAGCAACAGGGCATATCGAGGATGTCAGGTCACCTATCGAAGACCCTTGGTACAACACCCTCCTGTAAGATTTATATTTCATCTTTAATACCTGTAAGCAGTTGTATCGGCAATTTGAATAATAGGAGTTGTTGAGTAAAATACAGACGTATCATGCATGATCGCTTCGCTGTTTTTGACATACTCTCTATTTCTCCCTCTCTTCTTGCGAACCTGTCTGGTATACCTTTGCGATGCAACCGGCTAATAGACCGGGGGCTCTCCCTTAAAATCGCCCTAAGCACAACTGATCTTGTGTTCGGCGTCTTGCGATTCCGCTTTATATGCACTGGTTCCGAACTATGTCTTGGGTCAATAGTTGGGTTGCCCGGCTCCTGTGCTTGCCCCTTAATATTCCGCTCGTTCGGCTAAAAGGGCAAAGGGAGAACCGCTGCGATTGTGTTTCCGGCTAGCCTGGTCAAGCACCTCAGCGGAGAAAGCCGAAAACTGACTGTCATGGTATGCGAAAACTGGTCTGCGAATCCGAGTTTACCTAAATCTCGTCAGAGATTACTCCGTGTCATACGATGGGTTTTGTATTCGTACAAACCATGTGATATAGGCTTCGGCCTCGGTTATTCCAAACATCACGAACCCTGGGGGCTAGTCATCAGCCCCCCGCACTCCTTTCTCGCGCCCCTACGGCTAAGTGAAAGCAATAAAGCATTATGGTCCGATTGCCTTGTCCGCTCCACACTACCGCCTTCGGGTGCCGATAGTTCGGCTAAGGGTCACAGTGCGATTGGAAGAGACACCTCGCGTAGTATCTACGCGGGGGCTGAAGCCGACGACTCGCAGCTTTCAGGTTTAGCGTCCACAAAGGAGTTATAAAGGATGCAAAACATACAAGACATGATAAAACCATGCATTTTAATATATACACGCTGAAAAGTCTTCGGACATAATACAGCAATCTATTCATACTCGTTCTCTCTCGAACACTATGATTCTATGGCCCGAGCACCCTCCATAACTCCGGAGAAGTACAACTCGGGGAGCCTATGCCCCTTTCCAGGAGGCGGAGGGGCAGTGGATACCTTCATCGGATCCAGCCCCGGCCAGTGCACGTTGGCCTGCGCGAAGGTCATCCTGGCTCCTTCGATGCAGGAAAACCGCCTCAGTGCGTCGACCCGAGGAGTGGCATCACTGAGTTTTTGCACCAGGCCGAAGTAACTGCCCGGCAATGGCTCGTTGGGCCATAGCCGGATACAGAGATCCTTCATGGCCAGTTCCGCCATCCGGTGCAGCTCCATCAGCTGCTTTCAGCTGCTGCACAAGGAGAGGAGAGCGCTCGGGGGCTTCGAATTGCGCCCAGAATAGCCGAGCTTCATCTCCTTCTCCCCGCGAAGCATAGAACTGTGTTGCATCCGCTGAACTCTTCTGGAGGTCCGAGCAGGCGCCTGAGGAACGCCATACTTGGGTAAGCAACTCAAACTTGCTGTCCCCGAAGATACACTGCAATGAATACGGCTTACCATCCATGATAGCTCTGGCTTGGCTGAGCTCCTCTTCAAAAGATCGTCTATACACCCGCTCCTTTTGGAGATTTGTTTTAAGCGTGGATAGTTCGGCAGCCTGCTCCTTGCCCTTCCGCTCCAGGTCATCGCATTTTCGCCCGGCGTCCTTGAGCTCCTGTTGGATTTCCTCCACTCGAGCCTCGTGCTTGTCGCTGGTGGACCTTAGGGCGGATAGCACGGTAGCCGCTTCTTTGGCCGCCGCCTTCTCCACGACAGCCTCCTGCTTCGCCTTCTCAAGCTCGGCCTTGAGCTTCTCAATCTCCTTCGCCGAGGCTGCGTAAGCATCGACTTATATCAAGAAACCGTGTTGATAGTACGGTAAAGAAGAGTTTCGATACTCTAATTCGGCTTACCTTGCGCCTCGTCGAATCTCTTGTTTAGAGCATCAAGCTCGTCTTCGGAGCTCTTGAGCTTCCGATTTAGCTGCTCTAGCTCGGCGGCGTTAGTAGCCGCTGCCGTCGACGAAGCCTGTAACACAAAGTTATATAACCGTTACAGGGGTTTACAACCTCCGAACTGTCACTAAAATGACCCTGTGTCCGGTCCTCTAGAGGGTTGTTAGAACTATCCGAACACATATTGTCCTATGCACAGTTCGGATAAGAGACTATGTTTGACCCCCAGGTAAGTTTTTTCAAACTCACCTGGGGCTCGGGGGCTGCCATGTATATAATCATAACTCAAAGAAAATAGTATTTCAAAGAATAGAGCATTACGTGGATCACCTGAAAGCCCGTCAGGAGACCGTTGAAGGCCTCCTTCAGTCCGTGGTCTACGGACTGAATGCTCTGCAATACCGCACCCATAAGGGTGCGGTGCCCCCCAGAGATGGAGGCTCTTGACAGGGCCTCCCCCATAGCCGGCCATCCTTGGGTCGATGGCGCTGGTGGAGGACGGTTAGTCCGATCTCCAGCCGGGGATTGAACCGGTACCTCCGGAGGAATGGGGTGCTCCGGAGACGGCCTTGGAGGTGACTGGACATCTTCTCGTCCAGTCTCCTCAGTATCCAGGAGGGGCGGGTCCCCCCGGTCTTCGGTGGCCGAGGTATTAGCCTCGACCATGGCGTCGTCGCCTCCACCTCTAGTGTCCGGCTCCATAGGAGCCTGTTGGGATGACACCTCCGCGGAACTCTTCGCGGTGCCCGGAGCGGAGGGCTGCGACGCGTTCCCGCTCTCCGCTAGCTCGAGGGGCGGGGTCTCCTCATCCGAGACTTGATCGGTGGGGAGAACACGTGGTGGGCTGCAAGTTGATGGGCGCTCATATGTTAATAAACATTCAAATTTAAGCACTGATGGCTCAGGAAGTCTTCGGATCCTTACCTTCGAGGTGGGGGCTTAACCCTGAGGTTCCTTCGTGGAACCCTCTCGAAGTCCTCGGACTCGGTGTCCGAGTCCGAACTATCGTCGGGCAGGGTTACCTGTGTCCGACGCGCTTTCTTCTGGGCGGGAGGAATCACATCCTCTGAGACGTCCGATGACGCCGCCCTCTTTCCAGCGAGGGGGGAATCGCCTCCCCCCTCGACCTCATGCTCCTCCTCTTGATTTGAGGAGGTGTGGGTCTCTTCGGACTCAGGCTCTGGCTGGTCCCTGTTGCGCAGGCCTTCTTGGCCTGGCTTCTTCTTTTCCTTCTTTTCTGGCGCCTTGTAAGGCGCCACGACGAGCATCTCCAACAGCAGCGGAGACCTAGTGTCTTCGGGCTGTGGAGCCGGACACTTCATGCCCGTAACCTTGTTCAACCATTCCTGCGGAAATGATCGGGAAAGGCTTAGAGTTTCTTTAGGAAAATGGAGCCGATCAAATAAAGTCGTACTATACCTCGGAAGGGGGCTTGTCGTCGCTCAAGCCCAGGTCCTCCTTCTTGGCCGGCCACTTCTCCTGCGCCTTGAATAGCGCCTTCCACAGCTTCTCCCATGTGGTGCGGAAGAGCTGACTGATCGTGGGGTCATCGGTGGTCTGGTAAGCCCACATGGGGGAGGCCCGGTGCTGGCAAGGGAGGATGCGCCGCCGGAGCATAATCTGGACCACTTTGGTCAGATCAATTCCGTCCTTGATCATGGAGGTGATGCCTCTTTGCAGGTCATCCACCTCGGTGTCTGACCCCCAGTCGAGGCCCTTTCCGACCCATGAGGTCAATCTGGTCGGGGGGCCGGATCTGAATTCGGCAGGAACAGTTCCGCCCTCTTCTTTTGGCTCGGTGATGTAGAACCACTCTTTTTGCCAGGTCTTGATGGTATCGATGAAGGTGCCGGATGGCCATACTGCGCATGGGAGCCTGCTGATGACCGCCCCGCCACAGTCTGCATGTGCTCCTGCGACACACTTCGGCTTGATGTTGAAGATTTTAAGCCACAATCCGAAGTGTGGTTCGACCCGCAGGAAGGCCTCGCAGACGATGATGAAGGCCAATATATGCATGAAGGAGTTCGGCGGGAGGTCGTGGAAGTCGAGCCCATAGAAGAACATGAGGCCCCTCACGAAGGGGTGAAGTGGGAAGCTTAATCCTCGGATGAAATGAGGGACGAAGACCACCCTCTCGCCTGGTTTGGGGGTGGGGATCACCTGGCCCTCTTCTACAACGCGATGGAAGACGTTGGCGAGGAGGTAGCCGACGTCCTTGAGATCCCGGATGTCCTGGTCTGTGAGCGTGGAAGCCTCCCACTTGCCGCTGGCCATGGCTGAGCTCGAAGGAGAGAAGGTGGAAAACCTAGATCTGGGCTCGGGAGGCTCAAGAGATTGGGGAAGCAGGGATGCGAATGGGGAGCGTGGATAGGTCTTGGGGTTTCCCTCCCTTTTTATTGGGCTTGTCGCCGGTTAGCCTCCCTCCACTATGCCGTGAATCCCTCCACTTCCCGAGATGTGCGTGCCATTATGTGCGCGTGGCTAAACATATCCCGTGTGAAACGGAGCACGATCCGTGCATTGATGGATCGTGCTGATAAAAACGGCCTCGAGCCGCGAATCGAGTCTGTACGACTGGCTCAGCGGTCGTGGTGGGCCGCGACCTTTCATCTGAAAGGTTGTCAGATAGCACTATTAGTTCCTTGACGATTGGCCTTCGAGGCCGGGTTGCACATGGTATTCGGACGATCTATGATCGGGAAAGTCACACGTCGTCGGAGGCCGAACTAAAGGCCTGGCCGATTACTATTTGGAGAAAGGAACTCGCCTCGCAAGCCGAAGACTCTAATCATTTGAAGCAGCTGGAGCCTGGACCCTTGGATTTGGAGGCTAGTTCGGGGGCTACTGAGGGAGTCCTGGTTTAAGGGGTCCTCGGGAGGTCGACCTATTTCTAATGGGCCGAACTGTATGGGCCGTTCGCCGGACACTAGATGGATCAAAGACCCTGTCTCCCGGATGCAGGCCTCGAGGATGGTGGCTTATTCTCCAAGTTCAAAGTAATGAATAGGCATGTTTATCCCTTCGACGTGTAACCGACCATGTGTAAACCCTAGGTACCCTCAGCGTCTATATAAGCCAGAGGGTTTTAGGTTGTAGACCAACATAACTCATCTAGGGTTTTAGTCCTATGATCTCGTGGTAGATCAACTCTGTAATCCTCATATCATCAATACAATCAAGCAGGACGTAGGGTATTACCTCCATAGGAGGGCCCGAACCTGGGTAAAACCTTGTCCCCTTCGTCTCTTGTTACCATCGATCCTAGTCTCACAGCTCGGGACCCCCTACCCGAGATCCGCCGGTTTCGATACCGACAAGGGGAGCCAAAGAATATTCTCGAGTATTAGCAGCTGAGTTGTCAATTCAACCACACCTAAAAGACTTAATATCTGCAGCAAAGTATTCAGTAGCAAAGTAGTATGGAAGTAACGGTAACGATGGCAAAAGTAACAGTAGCAGTTTTGTAGTGATTGTAACAGTAGCAACGGAAAAGTAGCTTAGGAAAGATCAATATGTGAAAAGCTCGTAGGCAATGGATCAGTGATGGATAATTATGTTGGATGGCATTCATCATGCAATAGTTATAACATAGGGTGACACAGAACTAGCTCCAATTCATCAATGTGATGTAGGCATGTATTCCATATATAGTCATACGTGCTTATGGAAAAGAACTTGCATGACATCTTTTGTCCTACCCTCCCATGGCAGCGGGGTCCTAATGGAAACTAAGGGATATTAAGGCCTCCTTTTAATAGAGAACTGGACCAAAGCATTAGCACTTAGTGAATACATGAACTCCTCAAACTACGGTAATCACCGGAAAGAATCCCAGTTATTGTCACCCTGGGGGATGCGGATCATAACTTGTAATAGGTGTCTACAACTTGCAAGATAGGATCAAGAACACATATATATTCATGAAAACATAATAGGTTCAAATCTGAAATCATGGCACTCGGGCCCTAGTGACAAGCATTAAGCATAGCAAAGTCATAGCAACATCAATCTCAGAACATAGTGGATACTAGGGATCAAACCCTAACAAAACTAACTCGATTACATGGCAAATCTCATCCAACCCATCACCGTCCGGGAAGCCTACGATGGAATTACTCACGAACGGCGGAGAGCATCATGAAATTGGTGATGAAGGATGGTTGGTGATGACGACGGCGTCGATTTCCCCTCTCCGGAGCCCAAATCAGACTCCAGATCTGCCCTCCCGAGGAAGAACAGGAGGTGGCGGCGGCTCCGTATCATAAAACGCGATGAACTCTTCTCCCTGATTTTTTTCTCCACGAATAGGAATATATAGGAGTGGAATTGAGGTCGGCGAAGCAGCAGGGGGCCCACAAGACAGGGGGGCGCACCCCCCTCGTTTGTGACCAGGTGGTGGCCCCTCTCTAGTTGATTCTTTTGCTAGTATTTTTTATTAATTCCAAAAATATTCTCCGTAAATTTTTAGGTCAATCCGAGAACTTTAATTTCTGCACAAAAATAACACCAAGGCAATTCTGCTGAAAACAGCGTCAGTCCGGGTTAGTTCCATTCAAATCATGCAAATTAGAGTCCAAAACAAGGGCAAAAGAGTTTGGAAAAGTAGATACGACGGAGACGTATCAATTACCAATTCTTTGACATTCATCACAAGACAAGACAAACTTACGGGCATCCTTGAAGAGAGTAGGCCAAAAAAAACAGATAGCAATACCTTGTGAGCAGTTCTATCTCCCACATGATGTCCTCCATAAGCTTCGGAATGACATTTTCATAGGATTTGTTCCTGTTCATGCTTAGGTACACAATGTCTAATAATACTATCCACTCCTTCTTTATAAAGATGTGGGTCATCCTAAAAGTAATGTCTCAAGTCATAGAAGAATTTTTTCTTTTGTTGATATGTAAAGCTAGGTGGTATATATTTAGCAACAATTTAATTAGCATAATCAGCATACCAAGGTGCATTGTGTGAGACACTTATTGCAGCTAGCTGTTCAACAGTTAAACTATCATCAATAGGTAGTGGTTCATCAAGAATATTTTCTAACCTAGATAAGTTATCAGCTACGGGGTTCTCAGCTCCTTTCCTATCAACGATATGTAAGTCAAATTCTTGAAGCAAAAGAACCCACCTCATAAGTCTAGGTTTAGCATCTATCTTTTCCATAAGATATTTTATAGCAGCATGATCGGTGTGAACAATAACTTTGGAATCAACAATATAGGATCTAAATTTATCACAAGCAAACACCACTGCTAAAAATTCTTTTTCAGTAGTAACATAATTTCTTTGGGCATTGTCTAGAGTTTTACTAGCATAATGGATAACATTCAATTTCTTATCAACTCTTTGTCCTAGGACAGCACCAACAGCATAATCACTAGCATCACACATAATTTCAAAAGGTAAGTTCCAATCAGGTGGTTGAATGATAGGTGCAGAGGTTAAGGCTTTCTTGAGTGTTTCGAAGGCTTCTACACAATCGTCATAAAAAAACAAAAGGGATATCCTTTTGCAAAAAGATTAGTAAGAGGACTAGAAATTTTAGGGAAGTCTTTAATGAACCTCCTATAAAAACCAGCATGTCCAAGGAAACTTTGAATACCTTTAATATCTTTAGGACTTGGCATTTTCTCAATTGCATCAACTTTAGCTTTATCCACCTCAATACCTCGTTCAGATATTTTATGCCCCAAGACAATACCTTCATTAACCACAAAGTGACACTTCTCCCAATTCAAGACGAGATTAGTTTCTTCACATCTCTGCAAAACTCGATCAAGGTTGCTTAAGCAATCATCAAAAGAAGTTTCGTAAACGGAAAAATCATCCATGAATACCTCCACAATCTTTTCACAAAAATCAGAGAATATAGCAGTCATACATCTTTGAAAGGTAGCAGGTGCATTGCATAAACCAAAAGGCACACGTCTATAAGCATAGGTTCCAAAAGGGCAAGTAAAGGTAGTTTTCTCTTGATCGGATTGTGACACAGGTATTTGAGAAAAACCAGAATATCCATCTAGGAAACAAAAGTGTGTGTGCTTAGATAATCTCTCTAGCATTTGATCAATGAAAGGCAAAGGGTAATGATCTTTCCTAGTAGCTTTATTTAATTTTCTAAATTCAATTACCATTCTATAGCGAGTGACAATTCTTTGTGGAATGAGTTCATTCTTATCATTGGGACCAACGGTAATACCTCCTTTCTTAGGGACAAAGTGAACGGGACTTACCCATCTACTATCAGCTATAGGATAGATTATACCTGCTTCCTGAAGCTTTAATATTTCAGTTCTTACCACTTCCTTCATCTTAGGATTGAATCGCCGTTGGTGATCAACAACGGGTTTAGCATCAGGTTCCATATTGATCTTGTGCTGACATAGAGTGGGACTAATGCCCTTGAGATCATCAAGAGTGTATCCAATAGCAGCCCGGTGCTTCCTTAGAATTTTCAATAATCTTTCTTCTTCATGTTCTGAAAGGTTAGCACTAATAATAACAGGATATATCTTTTTCTCATCAAGATAAGCATACTTCAAAGTGTCAGGCAATTGTTTCAACTCAAACACAGGATCACCTTTAAGTGGAGGAGGACCTCCAAGAGTTTCAATAGGCAAATTGTGTTTCAGTAGAGGTTGTTGTTCAAAGAAAATTTGATCTATTTCATTTCTTTCACGCAAGTGCATATCATTTCCTTGGTATACCAAATATTGTTCTAGTGGATCAGTAGGAGGAACGGCAATAGAAGCAAGACCAATTATTTCATTCTTATTAGGTAATTCTCTATCACGAGGTTGTCTACTGAACTTGGAAAATTTAAACTCATGAGACACATTACCAAAACTGACACCGACGGTTTGTTTTTCACAATCTATCTTAGCATTGACGGTGCTTAAGAAAGGTCTACCAAAGATAATGGGACAAAAGTCATCTTGTGGGGAACCAAGGACTAGAAAATCAGTAGGGTATTTTACTTTCCCACACAAGATTTCAACATCTCTAACAATCCCAAGTGGTGTGATGGAGTCTCTATTAGCAAGGTTAATAGTAACATCAATATCTTCTATTTCAGTAGGTGCTATTTCATTCATAATTTCTTCATATAAGGGAAAATGAATAGCACTCACGCTAGCACCAAAATCACATAAGCCATGATAACAATGATCTCCTATTTTGACTGAGACAACATGCAAGCCAACTACGGGTCTATGTTTGTCTTTTTCATCGGCTTTAGCAATTCTAGCAGCTTCATCGCAGAAGTAAATGACATGCCCATCAACATTTTCTACCAAGAGATATTTAACAATAGCAACACTAGGTTCTACTTTAATTTGCTCAGGGGGTTTAGGTGCTCTTATATTACTCTTACGAACCACAGTTGATACCTTAGCATGTTCCTTTATCCTAACAGGGAAAGGTGGTCTTTCAATATAAGCAGTAGGTACAACTGGATCAACATTGTAAACGATAGTTTCTTATTTAGCTATGACCGGTTCTTTAATTTCTTCTTTAATAGGGGGATGATATTTAAACCACTTCTCCTGTGGAAGATCAACATGAGTAGCAAGTGCTTCACAGAAAGAGGCTACTATCTCAGAGTCAAGTCCATATTTAGTGCTAAACTTATGAAAAGTATCGGTATTCATAAAAGATTTAACACAATCAAATTCAAGCTTTATACCTGACTCATTACCTTCGTCGAGTTCCCAATCTTCAGAGTTGCGTTTAATTCTTTCTAAGAGTTCCCACTTGAAATCAATAGTCTTCTTCATATAAGAACCAGCACAAGAAGTATCGAGCACGGATTGATCATTATGAGAAAGCCGAGCATAAAAATTCTGAATGATAACTTCCTTCGGAATTTCATGATTGGGGCATGAATATAACATTGACTTAAGCCTCCCCCAAGCAAGAGCGATACTTTCTCCTTCACGAGGCCAAAAATTATATATATAATTCCGATCACGATGAACTAGATGCATAGGATAAAACTTTTGATGGAATTCCAATTGCAAACGATTCCAGTTCCACGATCCAAGATCATCACATAGCCTATACCATGGCAATGCTTTTCCCTCCAAAGATAAAGGGAAAACCTTCTTCTTAACTTCATCTCCGGATAAACCTGCAAGCTTAAATAATCCACATATTTCGTTCACATATAAAAGATGCATTTCAGGATGTTCAGTTTCATCTCCTGCATAAGGTTTAGCAAGCAATTTTTCTAGCATGCCCGAAGGAATTTCATAAGTAACATTTTCAGTAGGTGTTGTAGGTTGAGGGGTAACTAATTGTGATTCCGGTCGAGGTGAAGATACCCCGAACAAACCCCTGATGTCTACTACGCAACCTTCTTCTTGTAGACTCGTGTTGGGCCTCCAAGTGCAGAGTTTTGTAGAACAGTAGAAATTTCCCTCAAGTGGATGACCTAAGGTTTATCAATCCGTGGGAGGCGTAGGATGAAGATGGTCTCTCTCAAACAACCCTACAACCAAATAACAAAGAGTCTCTTGTGTCCCCAACACACCCAATACAATGGTAAATTGTATAGGTGCACTAGTTCGGCGAAGAGATGGTGATACAAATGTAATATGGATGGTAGATATAGGTTTTTGTAATCCAAAAATATAAAAACAGCAAGGTAGCAAGTAACAAAAGTGAGCAAAAACGGTATTGCAATGCTTGAAAACAAGGCCTAGAGTTCATAGTTTAATTAGTGCAACTTCTCTCAACAATACTAACATAGTTGAATCATATGTAAATCCCTCACGTGCGACAAAGAGTTCACTCCAAAGTCACAAATAGCGGAGAACAAACGAAGAAATTATTGTAGGGTACGAAACCACCTCAAAGTTATCTTTTCCGATCAATCTTATGAGCTATCCCTATAAGTGTCATGAACAGCCCTAGAGTTCGTACTAAAATAACACCTTAAGATACACATCAACCAAAACCCTAATGTCACCTAGATACTCCAATGTCACCACGAGTACCCATGGGCTTGATTATACGATATGCATCACACAATTTCAGATTCATCATGTTCAATCCAACACAAAGAACTTCAAAGAGTGCCCCAAAGTTTCTAACGGAGAGTCAAGAAGAAAACATGTGCCAACCCCTATGCATAGATTCCCAAGGTCACGGAACCCGCAAGTTGATCACCAAAACATACATCAAGTGGATCAATAAAACATCCCATTGTCACCACGGATATCCCATCGCAAGACATACATCAAGTGTTCTCAAATCCTTAAAGACTCAATCCGATAATAAAACTTCAAAGGGAAAACTCAATTCATCACAAGAAGATAGAGAGGGGAAAACTCCATATGATTCATCTATACTAATAAAGCTCGCGGTACATCAAGATCGTGTCATCTCAAGAACACGAGAGAGAGAGAGAGATCAAACACATAGCTACTGGTACATACCCTCAGCCCCGAGGGTGAACTACTCCCTCCTCGTCATGGAGACCGCCGGGATGATGAAGATGGCCTCCGGTGATGGTAGCCCGCTCCGGCAGGGTGCCGGAACGGGTTCTCGATTGGTTTTTCATGGCTACAGAGGCTTGCGGCGGCGGAACTATATTTTCGTGGCTCTCCCTGATGGTTTGGGAATATATGGGAATATATAGGCGAAGAGTTAGGGTTATAAGGCCTCCAGGGGACCTACAAGCCAGGGGGGCGCCCCCCCTAGGGGGCGCCCTGGCGGCTTGTCATCTGCTGCCAGGTCTTCTGACCTCCTCTCCAGATCTTCTAGATGTCTTCTGGTCCAAGAAAAATCATCGCGAAAGTTTTAGTCCGTTTGGACTCCGTTTGATATTCCTTTTCTGTAAAACTCAAAAACAGGGAAAAAACAGAAACTGGCACTGGGCTCTAGGTTAATAGGTTAGTCCCAAAAATAATATAAAATAGCATATTAATGCATATAAAACATCCAAAACAGATTATATAATAGCATGGAACAATCAAAAATTATAGATACGTTGGAGACGTGTCAAGCATCCCCAAGCTTAATTCCCGCTCGTCCTCGAGTAGGTAAATGATAAAAACAGAATTTTTGATGTGGAATGCTACCTAACATATTCATCCATGTAATTTTCTTTATTGTGGCATGAATATTCAGATCCATAAGATTCAAAACAAAAGTTTAATGTTGACATAAAAACAATAATACTTCAAGCATACTAATAAAGCAATCATGTCTTCTCAAAATAACATGGCCAAAGAAAGTTATCCCTACAAAATCATATAGTCTGGCTATGCTCCATCTTCATTACACAAAGTATTAAATCATGCACAACCCCAGTTTTAGCCAATCAATTGTTTCATACTTTAGTATTTTCAAACTTTTTCAACTCTTACGCAATACATGAGCGTGAGCCATGGACATAGCACTATAGATGGAATAGAATATGGTGGTTGTGGAGAAGACAAAAGAAGGAGATAGTATCACACCAACTGGACCTTTAGTCCCAGTTCGTGTCTGGAACCGGGACTAAAGGGGTCAGACGAACCGGGACTGGTGCTTGCCGAGGCCCGGCCAGCATCCTGACCTCACGAACCGGGACTGATGCACCTATCTGGCCTGGACCAAAGCCCTGTTTTCTACTAGTGTTGCTATTTTAATAATCTTGAAAAAGAAAACCTTCTCTAGCAGCCTTTGTATGAGTGGTCCTCATGAAACTTTTGTTCAAAGCTTGCTAAATCTGGCCTCCCATTTTGGATATTTGGAAACCTAAAAGATAATTGCTAAATTTTTAGCAAGCCTTTATAAAAGTGGTCTCCTTCATATTATTGTCTCAATGACTAGTAGGTCCGTATGTGATGTGTATATGTAAACGTGTACATGTATGTGTGTGATGTGTGTGTGCGTGTACCGTGTATGTGTGTAATGCATGTATGTGTACGTGTGCGTGTGTGTACATGTACGTGCGTGTGTATGTGTACACATGCGTGCTCTGTGTGTGTACGTGTTTGTGTGTGTGCGTGTATACGTGTACGCGAGTTGTATTAGCATATATGCTAGTGTTCGATGTGTCTATGACAAACCGCCCCAAATATCATCGTCTGTTTTGTTCAAATATAGCAATCCAATATATAAAGGCTAGCAATGCAAAAAAAAACATGTTAACTTTGTACACCTTCTCTGCTTTTGTAGTAACAAGTTTCTAACAGTCTAATATGCAAAGGCCATTGGAAATGATCTCACACAGCTTAGCAAACCCACTTCCTTTAGTTTCACCTCATCGCATGTTTAATGATGTTTCTTGTCATGAGTGGTGGTTTCGGATCTTCCGTGCAATTGTGGGCCACTCGAAGATAAGGTCGTACGACCACCCAAAGATAAGTTTGGTGATCATTGAGCTAACGATCATACGTGCTAAGCAATTTAATCCACGAATTATACTCTGAATGCATATTGGTCTTGCAAGAATACCAACCTTCAGTAAGAATTTAAAATTGCTATTTTAGCTATGAAACCTTCGGGAACAGCAAAAGTTGCCCCAAACGCCACAGTTGCTATTAAAACTGAACCAATGCCAATCATCGTTAGATCTTTCACCTTCTGAAGCACAAGTGCTCTAAAGAAATAATGTTAGCGAGTTACCGAAAAAGGCTTCCACCCCGCTTTATATATAAAGCAAAGATCAACATCACCCGGAACAAACGCACGCCACCACCACACACACCCAAGGCAGAATACAAAGTCGCTGAGCGCAGTAACACCACCCCTAGCACTACCACGAAGAGATGAGGCCGCAAACGACGAACCGTGGACTCCAAGACGGCGCCTTCAAGAAGGATACCACACTGGAGCGCCGCCACCGCCCGATCTGAGGATCAGAGTTTCCCTCGGAGCCGCACGACGGGCAGTGAGAGCCGCGACGACGCCTTCAAGAAGGGAACGAGCTTCGCCGCCGCTGGTCCATCCGAAGATAGAGCAGGTTTTCACCCTGGTCAACATTCACCGCCACCGAACGCCACACCCCGGTTACCATGCCGCCCACACGGCCATGGTCACCGGGCAGCACCAAGCCATGGCCTCCGCCCAAGAGCACCGCGCTACCACCACCAGAGCCGCCGCCCCGGCATCCAGGACCTTGACACCATCTCGCCCGAGACCCGCCGCTACCCCAACCAAAGAGACGGGCGAAAAGGTCCCACCTTTCGCACCCCTGGGAGACCCCCAGCGCCGAGACCCGATGGCCGGCCAACGCTGGCATCCATCAACCCGTCCTGCAGCCCCGAGCGCGAGACGAGCTCGATCCTGCAGCACCGTGAGGGGGACGAGGTCAGTCCTGCTACACCGTGCGCGAGACGAGCTCGGTCCTGCAACACTGTGCGCGAGACGAGCTCGGTCCTGCCGCACGGGGCACGAGACGAGCGATGGACCGCAGCTGGGAGAGGGTCAGCCCTTCGATGGAAGTAGCGCCCGGCCGACGCGGGGATGGACCAAAGGTTGAGACGGTCCGAATACAGACGAGCCGGCGCCGGAGAAGCCGGCCGCCGCCGCAGGCAGATCCGCCGAGCCACCGCGAAGCCGCCACGACATCGGGAGGCACCACCGCCGGGCCTCCCCACGCCGCCGCCCACGGCCGGAGCAACGGCCACACCCGGCCGCTGCCCTCCCCGCGTCGCCCGGCGAGCTCTAGGCGCCAGAGCCGCCGGGCACGCACCACCGCTGCGAGACGCCGCCGGACGACCCCAGCGCTAGATCCGGCCGGATCCAGTAGGAGGCCGCCGCGCGCCACCTCCCAAGACGGGAGCGCCACAGCCGTCCCGCCGCGCGTGGGACCCAGAATGCCGGCGCGCCACCACAGCCGGGCGCCCCGCGAGCCCGCCGCCGCATCGCTACGCCCCGCGGCCGACGGCAGCCCGCATCGAGGTCCAGATCGGAGCCAACCGTGGCCGTTGACCAGGACCCCAACCAGCCACCGCCACGACGCCCGTCACGCCGCCGACACGAAGCCGCCGCCGACTGGCTCCAGCTCGCCGCCGCGCTGCCGCGCCCGCCGTCAGCGCCGCATCCCAGGCGGCCGCCTCGACCCGCGCCGAAGGCCCCCACCGAGGAGACGAGGTGGCCCCGCCGCCGCCGGCGCCTACCGGGCTTCGCCCAGCGCGCCCTCTGGCGGCGGCGAGGGAGAGGAGAAGGGAGAAGGAGGGCTCGCCGCCGGCGGCGCTAGGGTTCCTCCCGGGACGCGCGCGCGGGGCGCGTCGCGGGAGGGAGGGAGGATTCTAATTTATTGTTAGCGAGTTACAAGCCAAGAAAACACACAAAAAACTTCCAGTAACACTGGTATTCCCAGCAAACATATGCTTACAAACTATTAGTGACAAGCTTAACACATATACATTTCGTTTAGCTTCGGCAGCTCATCATACATTTGATGCTTCTTGTCATCAGAGGTTTCGGAGCTTCCGAGCAATTGCGGCCCAACCGATGATAAGTATGAAGGGCCAGAGTTCCATGAGCATTAGGCCAGCAAGCATCATTGCTATCTGTTTTAATGCACGAAATAGTCCCATTCGAAGGCATAATGGCCGTGCAAGAATAACCAACTTTAGTAAGTATTCCAAATCTCTATATAGCATCACGAGAGGACTGAGCACAAAGATCGCAATGCCAGTAGCATTAGCAACCGGAGCCAGCACCATATACACACCCAGTGCAAAAGCAGTAGCCAAGCATGTGAGCGAACTTGACATGAAGAAAACAGATGCACCATAGTTCATTTGGCGAGTCGCCAAGTTAACCAAAGGAGATCCAGTGAACATGAGACCAATAGTAGCTATTGAGGAGCAAATAAAAGCTAATGCGTTCGCCATCATGAATGCATCAAACGTATACCTTCCAGCAAGTGTTGGTGTGCCTTTATTGGTTTGATTATCCGCTATGAAACCTCCAGGGACAGCAAAAGTTGCACCGAATGACATAGTTGCTATTAAAACTGAAGCAATTCCTAGCATTTGGCTTGCCTCTTTCATCTTCTCTGCTTCTTGGACCTCATCCTCCGGTTTTAACTGGCGACTATACTTTTCTACAGACTGATCGAAGCGAACACAACTATGTTTAGCGCCAACCAAGTGGAGTGCTTTGTATACCATTTGGTCAGTGTCTGAAAAAACAAACAAAAATATGAGTACCATAAGCAGACACTAGCCATTACTTATTTTCTTGCACTAGATGGGAGCCAAGGCTTCAAAACTAGTAAGGGCGAGAATATATTACTCAAATGTGATTTGCTCCACGACGAAACAAGCTCCCGGATAAATCAAGAGGAGTCTGCTTATTGTTGTTTGCTGGGCCAGGTCTTCTGCTGGCTTTTAGAATAAGCTCAAATAAGCTGCCCTCTACCCAGCTTATTCTACAAGCCCAACCAAAATAAAAAAATTAGAAGCCTACTAATTAAGACTTAACTAGTAGACTTCTAAAAAAATATTTTTAGTTGGGCTTCTAGAATAAGCTGGGTAGGGGGCAGCTTATTCTAGAAGCCCAAAAAAGCTACCAAAAGAACTGGTCCTTACCACATATAGAAGAAAAACTACGAAGGATCCCAGACTGGACTGCAATATGCAGTGCAGTGTTCCCATCATCGTTTCGCATATTCAAAATCCAATTCAAAGATAGGGTTTGACAAACAAAGGAGACTATGTTGAGTCTTCTTTTCTCAACGGCGACATGAAAGAATGTCCGTCCTTGAGCATTGCGCAAGCCGGCACTGCTGGGAAACTTCTCAAGTATAAAGTTTAGCACATTTTCCGCACCTAAAGAGGCAGCGACATGTATGGGGAACGATCCATTGTTGTCTGCTTGATACACTGGTGCTGGATTAGCTTCAATAATTTTCTGAATCTATCAGAACGCCAGAAAACTGATGCAAAGTGAAGAGGTGTGCTGCCATCTCTGTCCCCATGAGTGGTAAGGCTATTATTCCAGTTCAACAGATGCTCTGTGATCCCTGAAAATGTGATATTTTGTTTGATTATCCAAGGTAAGTGAAGCAACATGATGACCATAAGATTATCGACAAGAAAAGAGTTTGAAAAAATCACTTCTTTTTCAGATAAGCTTACGGCCAGGTTCCATTAACAACTGGTGTCATACTACCCCTTAGGAAACTAAAAAAATACGTACTACATAATGAAACAGAGGGAGTATATTGGTAGGCAACTAATGGATATAAAGATTGAAATACTTTATGTATTTACATTCAATTGGTAATTTGGAGTACTGAGTTCTGAAAATAGAAAAATAATACCTGAAGCTCGAAAAATCGCAGCATGTAGCGCATTCTGCCCATCTGGCCCGAAATAAGAGAGATTTCCATTGCTCTTGTCATGTAAGGTCCGTGCGATAGTATATCTTTGCAGTGAAATTGCGAGGTATAATGGGGAAGTGCCTTCTTTAGGATAATTAGCCAAGTCGGGATCAGCCTTCAATAGACGTTCCACAGTATCCTCATTTCCAATGCGGACAGCATCATGCAAGGCTGTCTCCTGAAGCACATTCTCTTTCGTCAAGAGTTCATGCAACCTGTTACAACCTTCAGCTACATCAATGAGACAAGAGGCCATTTGGGATTTACCGGCTCTGGCGGCACAATGCAAGGGCGTGTCACCCTTTTTATTTACTGTAAACAGGAGGTTTTGGTCCCTCTTGTAGACGATGATTGCACACTTCAAGAATTTCTCGCTGTCACCGTTGCTCGCAGCCGCATGTAGTGCGGTGTCCCCTTCGGCAGTGATGCCCTTGAGAAGGAGAGCAGTTGTGGACAAAGCAGGCTGATCAACGACATTTTCTACATCTTCAGAAGCTTGCGGCACGGTCAGTCTTCCTTTGGTGCTGTTGCCGACGGAGTATGCAACTAGCAAGTCAAGAAATACCTGAGTAGGCTGGACCATTGGAGGTGTTTGTTTGTCCTCCTTGCTGAAAAGGTAATTCAGTGCCGTCCAGGAGCCAATACACGCCGATGCCAGCAGCAGCGGATTTATGGGCGCCGGCTTTGTATCCCCGGCACCGACCTCCAGCTGCTGGGCATCCCAAAGACCAACCGCCAGAGCATTTGATGAGCCAAGAGGTGCAACTCCGGTGATCGACGGCATGGCCAATATCGGGTCAGCCCTCTCCATTGCACACTCGGCTTAGGAACTACTCAAGGTATGGATTGAGCTAGTTGTGTTGTCCTCTGCTTCTATCCGGGTACACCTTAAGTATATAAACCCTGCAAGGAAAGAGAAGGACTTCGGTACGACCCCCCCCCCCCCCCCTAAACGTATAAGGGCAGTATGGTCTTTACACATTGTGTACAGTATCCGTCGCCCGCCCGCCCGCCCGTCGTACGTTTGTCCGCCCGCCGTACGCCCGATCTCCACGTACGCCACGTCAGCCCACGCGTCGGTGGTTGGTTTGGAAGAGAGAAAAAAAGCGGATACAAACCCTATCTTCTCTCTCCGCCGCCGCCGTGACTCCACCCCGCACGTCTCCGCCGCCGCCGTGACTCCACCACGCGCGTCTCCGCCACCGTTACGCCACCCCGCACGTCTCCGCCGCCGACGTGACTCCCCCCGCACGTCTCCGCCGTGCTGGACGTGACCACCGACACCAACAAACCTCCGCCACCGACGCTTCGACGCCCTTCTCACCGTCACCATCACCGTGGTCCCTAAGAAACACCGCACGGCGGCGGTTGCAGTGACCGACGCGGCGTGTCCACGTTCAAACGACGACGTTGTAGCCACCGGTGCATCGACGTCGAACACGCCGAACGATGTCGTTGAACCCTTCGACGACCGACAGTAAGTTTTTTTTCATTTAATCCATACGATTTTTCATGATTTCATTGTATGCTTTATGTTGTGGTATTGTGACATTCATAAAACACCTTTTGAAAGGTTTATTGTTAGAGCTAGACACCGAATATGCCGGTGATGACTCTAGTAGTGAGGATGGATCATCGTCATTGAATGCAAATAAATCGCCCGGACACAACTATATGAGTCAGGACTCAGGATGAATCATATAGTGGTAATGTAAGTGTTGTGTACGTTGACTAGAAATTATGAAATATAAGCTAATACATTGACACTTACACTTATAGGTGCATGCCAATAATGACAATGACGATTACGATATAGATGAACAATCTTATGCTGAAAGTGGAACCCAGGTACGTTTCAAATATGTTGTATAATTACTAGCATACAAATTGTATTACCACTTACACATTTTAATCTGCACAGAGAAATACCGATGGTGACACTGAGCTGAGAACTTTAGATGATGACAATGATGAGGATGACGACAATGATGAGGACGATGTCGATGCATCTAATGAAGGAAGTGTGAGCGAAGTAAGTTATAGTGTTCAAATTATTCATGAAAACTAACAACATAGCAACAGACTAACGAACATGGTTATATGTCTTATTTTGCAGGGGGGGTGTTGATGGTCCTAGTGGGAACGATGAGCATGTTGACGATCTTGAGTTTGACCTTGACATCGGCTATGATGAATATCAGCAAGAGTCACTGGATAGGCATTGGGAAGTGATGGCCAAGACATTCAGGTCAGAAGGAGAGGCGTACGCGTTATACAACCAGTACGCGAAAGATCGTGGGTTCAGTATCAGGAGGGACTTGAAATTTTTTGCAAAAGGTTCTTCAAAAGTTTTGCGCTTGAGGAGGTATCTTTGTTCCGGGGCAGGAAAACGACAGGCCAAATTTTGTACCATGGAAGGCCGGACCCGCAGACTGAGACCGGAGAGTCGATGCTTCTGTCATGCCCATTTAACAGTGAAGCATGATAGAAAGAGTGAACTTTGGTATGTCAGCAGTTTCTTCGATGATCACAGTCACGTTCTTGCAAGACCGGACGAAGTCCCTTTCCTCCGGTCTCACAATGTGATCAAAGAATTTCAGAAAGCAGAGATATTAGCTATGGTAGGAGCTGGGATAAGAAAGCACATTATTTTTGATAACTTTGTCAGCAGGTACGAATCGTACGCTAAGATAGGGTTTGGAAGGAGGAAGTTGTATAATATGTGCTACAGGGAGAAGATGAAACTGCTTGCTCAGGGTGATGCTGACACTGCTATAGGAATCATGATGGCTAGAAAGGACAGGGATCCGGATTTCTTCTTTGAGCATACTGTTGACGCTGAAGGTAGGCTGAACAACTTGTTCTGGTGTGATTCGCAATCACGTCGGGATTATCTTGACTATGGTGATGTCACTGTGTTCGACAGTACGTACAAGATGAATAGGTATGGAATGCCGTTTATCCCTTTCGTCTGTCTCAACAATCACCGTTGCACTACGGTATTTGCATGCGCCATTGTTTCAGATGAGACTGAAGGTACGTATGTTTGGCTGCTAGAGACGTTTTTGAAAGCTCACTGTCAGAAGAAGCTCCAGTCCGTAATTACTGATGGAGATGCAGCGATGATAAGGGCTATCAGGAAGGTGCTTCCTGACGCGTGGCATCGTCTATGTTCATGGCATATTGAAAAGAACATGCAGAAACACCTCCACCACAAGTCGTTGAAGGAATTCAGGTCACTACTGTACTACGCCTCCACACATACAGTTTTCGAGGAGAGATGGGCCGCGTTTGTTCATAAATGGCAAACGGAGAAAACAAAAACATGGCTCCATAGGATGTACAGGAAGAAGAAACTTTGGGTTGCATCATATTTGTCTGGTGGGTTATTTCTTGGTATGCGGAGTAATCAGAGGAGCGAGAGCCTGAACTCATGCCTGCACCTACATCTTGACTACGGTATGACAATTGTTGACATGATTGTACACTATTAGAATTGCATTATGCGCCTCCGCGAGAATGAATCGCATGACGATTGCATGGCCTCACAGACTCTACCAGCAGCAGTGACTGAGTGTAAGACCATTGAGGTGTTCGCTACCAAAGCATTCACAAAGGCAAACTTTTACATCTTGCAGGAAGATTTAAAGAAGGTACATCAGCTTGAGGTAATTGATAGATTGAGAGGAGCCGACAGTCACAGATTCGTGGTTGCGTGGAAAAATAACAGGGATCACAGGTTTACTGTGGACTATGCACCAAGTAACTCCGCAGAAACTATAAAGTGCAGTTGTTGAAGTATGACTCGCAAAGGTCTTCCTTGCAAACATATTCTTCATGTTTTGAATGCACTCAACTTACCTGCAATACCTAAGTGTTGTGTCCTACGAAGGTTCACAAAGAAAGCAAGATCTGGATTGCCCGTGAAGCGCACCAGCGATCTGTTTTCATGGGGTTGGACGGGTACTGAGGCCAGAGCTAGATTTAGTAAGTTGAGCATTGTATCTGCAGAAGCTTCTCATATCGCATGTCATAACACATTCTTATTCGACAAGATGCTGGCAGCAATGGAAGAAATTATAGCGAGTAAGGACGTCTTGGGTAATGAAGAACATAGTCAGCAAAGCTTTGTGAGTAATGATGAATTTCAGCCTAAGCAGGATCATATTCTTATTCGTGATCCAGTGAAGGTGTCCACCAAAGGGGCACCTAAGCAGAATAGTAGAGGTTGCGGTAAGAATGGTCCTGAGGTGACCAAAAATGGAAGACCAAAATCATTTGATGAGAAAACCGGACGTCTATGTAGCCTATGCCGACTTCCAGGTCATAACAGGGCCACTTGCAACCAAAATCCAGAGTACATATTAGTATGTGTTTTCGTTTGTTTATTTTACTTATGTTGTTTTGTTTCTGTAATTATTCTTACAATCTATAACTTATTTTATGCAGTAACTGGGGTTGAAGACATAAGCGGTGTTATTGCAAGTGTTTTACTTCATTCATTTATACAAAGCACAAGAGTTTACTTTATTCAATAATATGGAAGACAATACTTATCTTTGTATTCGCGTTATGTAAACATATGAGACTTTTTTATATGTGTAATCAAGACTATTGTGTTACATAAGACAATATGTATATGTTTTTCCTGTTATTCAAGATATACGACTTGTCATAATTTGTCATCGTTATGGTTGCTAACTGTGCACTTAAGCCGTCGTCGATTATGTTGTTTTTTTTTCATGCAAAAAAATATGCCCGTCGGTTACCGCGCCGCGGCGACGATGGGGTTGTGTTTTTTTTCCAACAACGCCGGGGCCGACGGTCACATAATCAGACGTTCAACAATGTCGGGGTCGCGGGGTATATAAACAGGTCGTCGCGCCCTTCGGCCGGCGAGGTGGGACTAAAAACGACGCGTCGCCGGTTTCGCACGCCCGTCGTCTTAGTTGGGCCGGCCCACGGCGCTATAGCCCGTCGTGCAAAAAACTGTACGTCGCGCGGTCGACTGCGTGCACCGACGGCGCCCGCGCAGTTGACCGTCGTTTCTTCTCAGTGCACCCGACCGACGACATGGCGCGTTCAGCCACCGTCGCGCAAATTTGGCGTCGGCTTAAATACATTACTAATGAGAGATCGAGATAGCAAATTTTATAGTATTTTCAACAACGACATAATATTCTATATATTTAAAAAACATGATAATTATCATTACGTATAAAATCTTTCAAACACAAAATATCATGAAGTATATGTGGAAAATATATGTCTATTACAAAATGTTCACAACGAAGTACGAAAAACACTAGAATAATCTAGTCCCGTAGTAAACTCAAGCACGCGTGAATCTCCTCCGGTGTCATCTATTTCTTCCTCCTTGCAATCCTAATAACTTTGTTTTTCACTTCCCCAAGCTTGTTCTTTTTAGAAAAAATAATTTGCGCTATCATTAGTTCCCTCGAAGCATCAATTGATCTCTGCAAAACAAATCATGTTAGTACACTATAAAGTGTTCATAGTAAAGAGTACTAATATTAGTTTTGTACCTGTGAAAAAGAGCCAATCCATTTATCGCCATTCCAATTTTTAAAACAATGAAGAACAAATAATCCACATGAGTTCCTGGTGCATATAATTAACAATAAATAATTATGCATCACACACATATAATACACTCTCTGCACCAACATTATATTCAACTACATACTCACCCATCTTCTTGTTGAGGCATGCCGTAGGTTTCAATAGGCCATGTGGATACATCCGGATACTGCACAGCTCCAGTTGCATTTGCTTCTGCAATATCTGCTCCAATTTCTCTTCCCTAAAAATAAAAATAACAACGCGAGAAACTTTCAGTAAATAAGGTAAACACATGATGGTTTGGCAATGCAAATGTGTATTAAAACCTACCAAGTCCTCAACGAGTTTTCTAGTTCTACTGTCAAGTTCTTTTCCCATCAACGAGTCTAGAACCTGGAACTCTTTCTTTTCCTTATGCATGACGACCGTAACCCAATGGGTGTCATCCTTGTTAATAGCCATATAAGCCTGCATAAGGAAAAGATAATATAACCCAAATCAATGCAGCATTTGTTATACTATTGCATTATTTGTATACCTTACAACCACTCAAACATACCTTAGGTGTTTTGAAATACTCGTTGAGACACCTATTCACGGGTTCATTTTTATTTGACACTGTTTCATAGTCGTTACCGTCGCCCTGCTTACCAGTTCTACAATCAAGCAGCCACTTCACCCTCCAAGTCGGCAATATGTAATGTTCGTCTTTAGCTTCCCCCAGAAAAAAGATGAGTACGCATTGATAACCTGAAAATGATATCACAAATGTAATGATTGTACTTTGTTGTGAAATATAATGTTAAAAATGAAAATAACTTACATCGTCGCTTAGCCATTTGTGGTTAAGAATCTGACAAGCTCTTTCTGCAGTCAAAGCGTCGGTCGAACCATCATTGAAAATTTGTGTAGCGCTATGTTTCTTTGAGCGCTCACATGCGCGTACGAACTTAACACTCGCTTTGATCACATCGACGTCATCACTAGATTTCTTAACATCTTCTTTACTAAACAGTTCTGCAAATCACAAATCAAACATTAGTAAACAGAATTATACAATAAACTTTGTGTCACGAAAAAATATTGATTCATAACAATCTTACTTGCTTTGGCAGAACGTTTTGCACGCTTGATGGGTTTAACAACAACAAAAGGAGACTTTACGGCTGTTGATGCAGTGCGTTTACGTTTGCCAAGCACCTCTTCCACTTGCTCATCTACTCCGTTAGAATGACCCGATCCGTGTGATGATATTTCATTTGTCTCTAAAGACGTGTCCGCCTTCTCATCTGATACGTCAGGTACTTTGATAGGATCACTCCTATCACCCTTGAAACTATCCAGATACTCAGGAGTGCAATAATAAGGTACCTTACCATGAGAATTCACATCGTCACCGTCATCGTCCTTTTGCTTATTCATTTTACCATGAGAAGGTGTGCGATAGTCGTCCATATCATCATGATAAACAAACTTCTTATCACGAAATGCACTATCATTTGTAGATTCATTAATGTCACCATATAGATTCTCTTCTTCTTCTTCCATGTTACCGGTTCTATAGAACACACCGGTTTTGTTCATTTTCTCAATCATCCTCTGAAAAAACATTTATTCATCAGAGTTATGTAAGTCAATGAAATACATTATGCACGATAGTAAAAATGTGTTGTACTGTTACCCGTGCGCATAACTCTGGCAAGCAAAGCATGTCCTTGCGTATCTCCTTCAGCTCATTCCAAATGCGGTCCATAACAGGCCAATACTAGGGAAAACCCTAGCAGTAGCGCGGGTATTTGGTGTATCAGTAGCGCGGGTACCCGCGCTACTGATACGGCGCTACAGCTAACATTTAGCAGTAGCGCGTTCTGACACGCGCTACTGCTATACCTACTTAGCAGTAGCGCTTTCCATACCAGCGCTACTGCTAAGTCCTTTAGCAGCAGCGTTTTCCTGTCCAGCGCTAAAGAGCACTACTACTATATTTTCTCATATCTTTTTTTTTGCTACGTATTTGCGATGTTTCTGTACAGGTTTCATACAGTATTCTAATCATATCATAAACATGCAATATGCTCATCATATCATACACATAATAGTCTCATCATATCATCCAACACAAATCATGTCGTCACATCATAATCACGATATAGCTATACAAGTTACATGACATGTCTCATGATACATAATGTAGTACTTCTTGAGGCGTCGGTTCGTATCCCTCTCTCGCACTAGCGTGAACCTAAACTAACTACTGGCTGTCGCTCGGAAACCGGAAACCGGTACACCTGGCCTGACACTCCGGCCACTCGTCGTATACTCCTGGCGTAGCACTTCTTCGCCATCGATGATCTATGCACCTGCATCGTCACATGAGTTGATGATATGCAACATATATAGTTGAGCAACAGAAAGAGACAGACTTGGCAAAAATAGAAGCAACATATCATAAGCATAAATAACAAAGTTCATCGTACCCAAAATGCCCTAACTAGAGTGATCTTCGCTAGTTGAGGAGGACGGTTTAATTACATCACAAATAAAGTTTCGTCGTGCATAACTCAAAGTTTCGTCATAGAGAAAGTATGGACTAAACGGACACATTGTCATATATCGTCAATCACTCCAACATGTCGTGCCATCCATGCAAGTCAGGGAGATAGTCCCCGAGCGTAGTGAAAGGCTTCAGGTCGAGACGCTGAGCGGCTACGCGTGTTCGGATGTCTTCCCGCGACATTTGCCCTTCTTCGTAGAACATCCCTATTTTTTCGAGGACCTCCTTCATGATGATTTGGGCAAGTTCACGCTGGATGTGATAGAACTCAGCTCGGAGTCGATGATCCGGGATATCTCCTAGGTTCTTTGCCCATTGCAGAATATGGGCATCGCCGGATCTAGGTGACATGCGAAGGTTCTGCTGATCCCGTCTGAACTCCTGCATGTGGTGGAGGACACAGAATCCATCACTGATAGTACCACTCGGTTGCTGGATGCAGCAGAAGTCAGTCTTATGGCCGAAGCAGGGCGCGCGGTTCCTTGTCTTCCTGAGCATGATCTCTTCACCCCGTACGCCGTACGTGAAGATCGCACTGTCGAGAACAGACTTGATGTGGGTGTAATCCTTTTTCTTCATGTTCTTCGGCGAGTCCAAGTAAAGAGCGTGGGAGACTCGGGGGTAAAGGATGATGAGGACGGCGCGCCCGTCGCTGCGCAAAAATAAGTACACCTCAAATTAGCCTCCACGCGTGCAAATGAAATGATTGAAATCGAAGCAAGGATATCCGCGCGGATGACTTACATGGGATGATAAGGCACGAGAATCGTCTCCTTGTCCTTATTGCCGACCATGAAATCGGCGATGTAGTTACTCGCGTATTCACGGTGCTTTTTGCAGACTGCCAAGAAGCTCTCGTGCATGAAGTACGGGTCAGCGACACGGATATAAGGTATCTGCTCAATCCTGATGATGTAGTTCATGTACAAGGTAAAAAGGCGGACAAACATAAAATCCAGCTTTTTCAAGTGAAACATGTCGAAGATGTAATCGAATCGAAGGAAGAACTTTTCCGCGGGGAATTTGTCGACGTACAACCTTTGCTGCGGCACGTTAACCACGTAGAGCGGGTATCCTGGATTTTGCGAGGCGATCAGGCTTTTCTCTCTTCGCAGCATATCGTCATGAAGTCTCCTGAGATCGCCGTATATGGCCTCTACCGCTGCCTTAGGTAGGATTGGTTCACCGGGGATATGGTATTTCGCCGCACCCATGACAGGTATACGGTCTTGAACCCGAGGCTGCGGAGGCGGCTGGATCATAGAAGCAGCTTTGTTACCTTTCCTCGCTCTCTTCCTATGCTTCTTTGCTACTGGAAGGTCGTCTATAATACGTTCAGCCTCCGGAGGCGGCAATTCAGGCACCGACTCATGACGCTCAAACCCTGAGTACTCATACTGCTGAGCCATCAATCCTCCATCGTCATAGGCGCCAGTATTGAGATACTGTAGAGTGTCATCGTCATCCTCATCGATGGCATCGATATCATGCATTGCTTCTTCGACGGCGGCGATGTCATCAGCGACTAATGGAGCCTCTTCCTCACCCCGTCCGCTATCACCCGGCATGATAGGCGACGCTAATTGGGTAGGTGGGGTGTTGATGTTCATACCTTGCTGAGGCTGCGTGGTCGTGGGTGTGCTCCTGGCCGCCTCCAGACGAAGCAGACTCTTTGGCCACAATAGGACCCACCTCTTGCAATCGCCAAGCCGCCGCAGGGTCTCGTCGTCGTCTCCCCCTAGTACCGGAGGAACCAAATTCTCGTGGCCCGGTTTGACACTGGCCACGGAAACCTTGAAGACGTCAGGGGGGATCGGCTGGCTGTGGAACAATTGTTCCTTCGGCTTCACTATCGTCGCCTTCCCCACGTCCACCTTCTGGCCGCTGATGGTGTATAATATGGTGCACGGGGTTACGTCGGCCTGCAAAGACATGTCTGCGACGTGAGACATCCGAAAGGCAATGGAAACGGGAGATTATACATTTATTGAAGAGGGCCGGTGTGACTGGTACCGTGAGGGCATCGAGCTCAGCCAAAGACGAAGCACCGCCGAGCACGTCCGAGACGGAGGACGGGCTGCTATGAGCAGGTGCGGGAGCCGGTGCAGGAGCTGGTGCAGGAGCAGGTGCGGGAGCCGGTGCAGGAGCTGGTGCGGGAGCCAGTGCAGGAGCAGGTGCGGGAGCCGGTGCAGGAGCCGGTGTAGGAGCAGGTGCGGGAGCCGGTGCAGGAGCAGGTGCTGGTGCAATGCTAGTCGAGCTGCTCCCGAAGAAGTTGGAAAGGGGAAAGTCCGCTGCCTCTTTATTTGGATTTTGCCTGCTCCAACTGACGATAGTCGGAAGCAAGACACCATACGAAGCTGCAATCTCCTGTTTTGCGGTAGCTACCGCTGCTGCGACTGTCTCAGCTGATTTCTTATCAACCGCAATCGCAACCTTCTTGTCGATGTTTTCTTCATTTAACCTCCGTCTTTCCTTTCTCCCCTCCGTGGTCTCATGGTAGTACTTCTTCCACATGGCGCCGTCTCCGACGCCGTGCACGTGTCCATATGACGGCCGAGTGTCCACCGGGAGTCCTTTCAATATGTTCAAGGCCCGGTTGAATGGGGTGTCCCACTTCGGCCTCGCCAACGCCTCAGACGGCGAGTCGCTTTCGGCCGCGATCCTGTGCTGCTCTCTCTGCAAAAGGAACAAGGATCGTTTACAAATATGACTAAACGTGCAGTCGAATTGATCAGAAGCTAAAATTAGGGGGTAAATTAAAAATTACCAGCAGTCTCATGAACTCCGTCGTGACCGTGTCCGTCTCGAAAACCTTCTTGACTGGGTCCCAATGGTACCGGGCCCTGAGGACGTCACGCTCCTGCGGGACGGTGAACTCCGCCAAGGGGTCTGGGATGCCCAGACTTTCGCGTTCCACGTCCTCCTTGGCCCATATGGACCTCTTCCCCGCGTAACCACGGCTTCCGAGGTGGTGGCACCCGATGTTCCTCTCTTGAAGCCCCTTGATGTACTCCGACTTTTCTTTGGCAACTTCGGCAACGCAAGCCGCCTTGAATATTTCAAACTGCTCTTTCGTAATTGTCGGATTATCCTTTACAATCTCGGAGTAGGGTTCCTTTTTGTCGATGATCCTTGCTTTCACCCTTACTTTCCAGGCGGACAACGCGCCGCTAAACTTGCCCATGGCGCGTCTGTTTATCTTCTTCATTGCCGGGTCTTTATCTGGATTTTTATATTTGATTTCATCCCGGCCCGGGAACAAGAACACCTGGTCCAGCTTCGTTAGGAGGGACTGCTTCATATCTGGTATCTTCCTTAGTTTCGCATCGTTGATGGTGGCGGTTGCCCGTAGGATGCAGCCTATTTGATTGCCGTAGCACGCGCGCACTTCCGCAGGCTCTTTTGGCTCAAAATTGCCGTAGTCCACCTCCGTGACCACCAGTCTAGTAGTGATGAGCTGGTTTGGGCGCCGTTGCCTCTTTGCTTTCGGTTCTATACCGGCTTCGCCAGTCTCGGTGCCGGTCTTGGCGTCGGTGTCAGTCTCAGCGCCGGTCTCGATGTCGGTCTCAGTCTCAGATGTGACAGGTGGGCCCTGCAACAACCGTTGCTCATCGAGAAGGTTCAAATAGGCGTCTGCCGCCGCGTAGACGTTGCAATCACCAGAACCCTGTCCTTCATCGTTGTTAGCCATGTTTCCTACGATTAAATCAAGTCAATTAATTCTAGACCTAATAAAATGAATAATGACATTAAAAAAGGGCCAATGTTTTTGCAGGAATGTTGATTCATTCCCGTTGCGGCAAATCCCGGGCACTCGATATGTCCTAGTTTGTAGCACAAGTCATGCCGAAATTCATGGAAAATTTCGGCATGACCTTTGCTACAAACTGGACAAATAGAGCGCCTAAAATTTGCCGGAACAGAAATGAATCAACATTCCGGCAAAACATAGGCCACTCGGAATCATTCCCTGCAAACAACAAAAGGCCACTTGGGCACAATCGAACCACTTCAATGTTGCATATAACAGGACCACTTAAGAACATGTACATGAGTGATGACCCACAAGTATAGGGGATCTATCGTAGTCCTTTCGATAAGTAAGAGTGTCGAACCCAACGAGGAGCAGAAGGAAATGACAAGCGGTTTTCAGTAAGGTATTCTCTGCAAGCACTCAAATTATCGGTAACAGATAGTTTTGTGATAAGATAATTCGTAACGGGTAGCAAGTAACAATTGTAATAAAGGTGCAGCAAAGTGGCCCAATCCCTTTTGTAGCAAGGGACAAGCCTGGACAAACTCTTATATAAAGCAAAGCGCTCCCGAGGACACATGGGAATTACTGTCAAGCTAGTTTTCATCATGCTCATATGATTCGCGTTCGTTACTTTGATAATTTGATATGTGGGTGGACCGGTGCTTGGGTGCTGCCCTTACTTGGACAAGCCTCGCACTTATGACTAACCCCTCTCGCAAGCATCCGCAACTACAAAAGAAGAATTAAGATAAATCTAACCATAGCATGAAACGTGTGGATCCAAATCAGCCCCTTACGAAGCAACGCATAAACTAGGGTTTAAGCTTCTGTCACTCTAGCAACCCATCATCTACTTATTACTTCTCAATGCCTTCCTCTAGGCCCAAACAATGGTGAAGTGTCATGTAGTCGACGTTCACATAACACCACTAGAGGAGAGACAACATACATCTCATCAAAGTATCGAACGAATACCAAATTCACATGATTACTTATAACAAGACTTATCCCATGTCCTCAGGAACAAACGTAACTACTCACAAAGCATATTCATGTTCATAATCAGAGGAGTATTAATGATGATCAAGGATCTAGACATATGATCTTCCACCAAGTAAACCAACTAGCATCAACTACAAGGAGTAATCAACACTACTAGCAACCCACAGGTACCAATCTGAGGTTTTGAGACAAAGATCGGATACAAGAGATGAACTAGGGTTTGAGAGGAGATGGTGCTGGTGAAGATGTTGATGGAGATTGACCCCCTCTCGATGAGAGGATCATTGGTGATGACGATGGCTTCGATTTCCCCCTCCGGGAGGGAAGTTTCCCCGGTAGAACAGCTACGCGGGAGCCCTAGATTGGTTCTGCCCAAGTTCCGCCTCGAGACGGCGGCGCTTCGCCCCGAAAGCTCTGTTGTGATTTTTTCCAGGTCAAAACCCTCCATATAGCAGAAGATGGGCACCGGAGGGCTTCCAGGTGGGCCACAAGCCACAGGGGCGCGCCCAGGGGGGTAGGGCGCGCCCCCCTGGCTTGTGACTGCCTGGTGGGCCCCCTCTGGTATTTCTTCCGCCCAATATTTTTTATATATTCCAAAATAATTCCCCGTAGATTTTCAGGACTTTTGGAGTTGTGCAGAATAGGTATCTCGGATTTGCTCCTTTTTCAGTCCAGAATTCCAGCTGCCGGCATTCTCCCTCTTCATGTAAACCGTGTAAAATAAGAGAGAAAAGGCATAAGTATTGTACCATAATGTGTAATGACAGCCCATAATGCAATAAATATCAATATAAAAGCATGATGCAAAATGGACGTATCAACTCCCCTAAGCTTAGACCTCGCTTGTCCTCAAGCGAAAGCCGAAATCGATAAATTTGTCCACATGTTTAGAGATAGAGGTGTTGATAAAACAAAATACGGACATGAGGGCATCATGATCATCTTTAGAACAGCAACATATATTGATATATAGGTTCTTATGATGAAGTAACAATTCATTCACAAGGTAAAGTATGAATCAAGAACTCTATTGAGAACCAACAAACTATGATCTCAGTCATTGAACAATTCCAATTTATCATAACGTAGGAAAGAGTCAATATAAGAGCTTGTAAAGCCAATCCACATACTCAATCATCTCTTAGTCTTTCACAATTGCTAACACTCACGAGGTACCTATGAGGTCAAAGTTTCAATCGGACACAAAGAAAGATAGGGGCTTATAGTATTGCCTCCCAACTATTCACCTCAAGGGTAATGTCAACAGAAATAACTCCTGCTCTCCTACTTCCGAGTGGATATATGTGCCTAGATCATTCCCCAACACATGACGCTTGCCAAGAGATAAAGGAGAAATAAAGGAAGTGATGTAGATCACCGCGACTCTTGCATAAAGGTAAGTACTAGAAAATAAAAGTAACAGATAGGCCCTTCGCAGAGGTAAGCAGAGGTTGTCATGCGCTTTTATAGTTGGATGCACAATCCCTTAATGCAAAAGAATGTCACTTTATATTGCCCCTTGTGATAGAAAACTTTATTATGCAGTCCGTCGCTTTTATTTCTTCCCTATCACAAGTTCGTATAAAGCTTATTTTCCTCACGCTAATAGATCACACATATTTAGAGAGCAATTTTTATTGCTTGCACCGATGACAACTTACTTGAAGGATCTTACTCAATCCATAGGTAGGTATGGTGGACTCTCATGGCAAAACTGGGTTAAAGGTGTTTGGATGCACAAGTAGTATCTCTACTTGGTGCGGAAGTTTTGGCTGATATGAGGTGGAAGCAAGCGACACATGTTGAGGGATCTATAACCATATAACTTCTATTCGGAAGTAAGCAAACATAACCCATTATGTTGTCTTCCTTGTCCAACGTCAACTTCTTGACATATAATATTTTAATGAGTGCTCACAATCATAAAAGATGTCCAAGATAATATATTTATATGTGAACCTCTCTTTCTTTATTACTTCCTTTTAATTGCCACAATGACCGATAGCTATGTTTGTCAACCCACGACGGGTTTCAATCGACATACTTCTCATATGTGAAGTCATCACTTCCCATAAGATTAACATATATACTCTTTGTTTTTATTCTATATTTCTTTTTATTTCCTTATCCTCAAGATCAAGATCATATCAAGCAAGCAAAGCCCTCAACCCAAAACTACTCTTTATTATATAACTCTTGGACTTGCTTTCATAGGAGGAACATAAAGCAAAAACTCAAAACTAGATCACACGAAAACTTTATTCTACTAGATCAAGATATAACCAAAAGGATCGAATTGAGAAAAACGATAAAAATAAAAGATGTGATGGTGATACGATACCGGGGCACCTCCCCCAAGCTTGGCACAAGCCAAGGGGAGTGCCCATACCCATGTGTTTAGTTGTCTTGCTTAGGAGGTGGTGATGTTATATTCTTGGCGATGATGCCCTTCAGGATGCGATTCTCCTCCTCAAGCTTATTATTTTGTTGTCTGAGATCCATTATTTCCTTGCGAAGTTTTTTAGTGATGGTTAGAGCTCCCTTAACCCATGGATGTCTCATTGCTGCGGGGGAACAAGCAACACTCTTTTGCATATTTTCATAAGTAAGAAATTTAGCATTGGAAGGGATAACCGAGTTCGGGATTGCTGAGCTCAGAAGTTCTTCCAGCATGACTCCAGGTTGTGGATGAGAGGTAACTTCTTGGTATTCCTCCACGGCATCTATCCTTTTCAAGTCGGCCTCCATCTCTTCCTCCACAGCCTGCCCGAAACGGTTCTCCCCGACCGATTCTTGCGAAGACATCTTGCTCTAAATCTAGTGCAGAAACAGCTTAAAGAGCAAACAGGAGGTATTGTCATCACTTCCCATATAATGAATTTTTACCGACCCGAAGGAGTATTCTACAAGAAAACAGAGTCCGGATGGTACACGAGGTAGCCACAAGCCACAGGGGCGCACCCAGGGGGGTAGGGCGCGCCCCCCTGGCTTGTCGCCTCCTCGTGCACTATTCGGACTACTTTAAATTTTCCTAATTTTTTAAATATCCCAAAACGCATAAGATTTGCCATTGAAAAAGTTTTGGAGTCGGTTTACTTACCATACCACATACCTATTCCTTTTCGGAGTCTAAAACGTTCTGGTAGGTCTCCCTAATGTACTCCTCTGGGGTTATGGTATTGATAATATTGGTTTCAACATTTATGGGAGTACCTGAGATATAATGTTTGATTCTTTGGCCATTCACCACCTTCGGGTTCGTGCCCTCGGCGTTGTTGATCTTGATGGCACCGGAACGGTATACCTCCTCGATAACGTAAGGACCTTCCCATTTAGAGAGAAGTTTTCCTGCAAAAAATCTTAAACGCGAGTTGTATAGCAAGACATGATCACCTACATTAAATTCACGCTTTTGTATCCTTATATCATGCCATCTCTTAACCTTTTCTTTAAACAACTTGGCATTCTCATAGGCTTGGGTTCTCCATTCATCAAGTGAGCTAATGTCAAATAACCTCTTCTCACCAGCAAGTTTGAAATCATAGTTGAGCTCTTTAATTGCCCAATAAGATTTATGCTCTAGTTCAAGAGGTAAGTGACATGCTTTACCATAAACCATCTTATACGGAGACATACCCATAGGGTTTTTATAAGCAGTTCTATAAGCCCATAATGCATCATCAAGTTTCTTAGACCAATTCTTCCTAGATCTATTAACAGTCTTCTGCAAGATCAATTTAGTTTCTCTATTGCTCAATTCTACTTGACCACTAGACTGAGGATGATACGGAGATGCAATTCTATGATTAACATCATACTTAGCAAGTAATTTACGGAAAGCACCATGAATAAAGTGTGAACCACCATCAGTCATTAAATATCTAGGGACTCCAAATCTAGGGAAAATAACTTCTTTAAGCATTTTAATAGAAGTGTTATGATCAGCGCTACTAGTTGGAATAGCTTCTACCCACTTAGTAACATAATCAACAGCAACTACAATATGAGTATGCCCGTTAGATTGTGGAAAAGGTCCCATATAATCAAAGCCCCAAACATCAAACGGTTCAATAACGAGAGAATAATTCATAGGCATTTCCTGACGTCTACTAATATTACCAACTCTTTGACATTCATCACAAGACAAGACAAACTTACGAGCATCCTTGAAAAGGGTAGGCCAATAAAAACCAGATTGAAGTACCTTATGTGTAGTTCTATCTCCAGCGTGCTGTCCTCCGTAGGCCTCAGAGTGACACTTGCGTAAGATTTGTTCCTGTTCATGCTCAGGTACACAACGTCTAATAATACCATCTACTCCTTATTTATAAAGGTGTGGATCATCCCAAAAGTAATGTCTTAAATCATAGAAGAACTTTTTCTTTTGCTGGTATGTGAAACTAGGTGGTATAAATTTAGCAACAATGTAACTAGCATAATCCGCATACCATGGAGCATTATGTGAAGCCTTTATGACCGCTAATTGTTCATCAGGAAAGCTATCATCAATAGGTAGTGGGTCATCAAGAACATTTTCTAACCTAGACAAGTTATCTGCTACAGGGTTATCAGCCCCCTTTCTATCAATAATATGCAAATCAAATTCTTGTAGCAGAAGAACCCATCTAATAAGTCTAGGTTTAGCATCTTTCTTTTCCATAAGGTACTTAATAGCAGCATGATTAGTGTGAACAGTTACTTTGGAATCAACAATATAAGGTCTGAACTTATCACAAGCAAACACAACCGCTAAAAATTCCTTTTCAGTAGTAGCATAATTTCTTTGAGCACTGTCTAGAGTTTTACTGGCATAATGAATAACATTTAATTTCTTATCAACTCTTTGTCCTAGAACAGAACCAACAGCATAATCACTAGCATCACACATAATTTCAAAGGGTAGATTCCAATCAGGTGGTTGAACAACAGGTGCGGTAATCAAGGCATTCTTAAGAATTTCAAATGCTTCTACACAATCATCATCAAAAACGAATGGAACATCTTTTTGTAAAAGATTAGTGAGAGGCCTAGAAATCTTAGAGAAGTCTTTAATAAACCTCCTATAGAAACCAGCATGACCAAGGAAACTTCTTATACCTCTTATGTCCGTGGGACACGGCATTTTTTCAATAGCATCAACTTTAGCCTTATCAACTTCAATACCTCTTTCGGAGATTTTGTGCCCCAAGACAATGCCTTCATTAACCATAAAGTGGCACTTTTCCCAATTCAAAACAAGATTAGTTTCTTCACATCTCTGCAAAACTCGATCAAGGTTGCTCAAGCAATCATCAAAAGAAGTTCCGTAAACGGAAAAATCATCCATGAAAACCTCAAGAATCTTTTCACAAAAGTCAGAGAATATAGCCATCATACATCTTTGAAAGGTAGCAGGTGCATTGCATAAACCAAAAGGCATACGTCTATAAGCAAAGGTACCGAAAGGGCAAGTAAAAGTGGTTTTTTCTTGATCCTCTCTTGATACAGGTATTTGAGAGATACCAGAGTAACCATCTAGAAAGCAAAAATGAGTATGTTTGGATAGTCTTTCTAGCAATTGATCAATAAAAGGTAAAGGGTAATGATCTTTCTTAGTAGCTTTATTTAATTTCCTAAAATCAATTACCATTCTATAACCTGTAACAATTCTTTGCGGGATCAACTCATTTTTATCATTAGGAACAACGGTAATACCTCCTTTCTTAGGGACACAATGAACGGGACTAACCCATCTACTATCAGCAACAAGATAAATTATACCTGCCTCCAGAAGCTTTAGTATTTCTTTTCTTACCACTTCTTTCATCTTAGGATTCAACTGTCGTTGGTGATCAATAACTGGTTTGGCATCAGGCTCCATATTAATTTTATGCTAACATAGAGTGGGACTAATGCCCTTAAGATCATCAAGAGTATATCCAATAGCAGCACGGTGCTTCCTCAGAGTTTTCAATAATCTCTTTTCTTCATGTTCTGAGAGGTTAGCACTAATAATAACAGGATATATCTCCTTTTCATCAAGATAAGCATATTTCAAAGTGTCGGGTAATTGTTTAAGCTCAAACACGGGATCACCCTTGGGTGGAGGAGGATCCCCAAGTATTTCAACAAGTAAGTTGTGTTTCAAAATAGGTTGCTGATCAAAGAAAATCTTATCTATTTCGTTCCTTTCATCCATATGCATATCATTTTCATGGTCTAGCAAATATTGTTCTAAAGGATCAGTAGGAGGCACAGCAATAGAAGCAAGACCAACAATTTCATCTTTACTAGGCAATTCTTTGTCATGAGGTTGTCTACGAAATTTAGAGAAATTGAACTCATGAGACACATCCCCAAAACTCACAGTAACAGTTTCTTTCTCACAATCAATCCTAGCATTAACAGTGTTCAAGAAGGGTCTACCAAATATAATGGGACAAAAATCATCTTGTGGGGAACCGAGAACAAGAAAATCAGTAGGATACTTTATTTTCCCACACAAGACTTCAACATCTCTAATAATCCCCATTGGTGCAATAGTCTCTCTATTAGCAAGCTTAATAGTAACATCAATTCCCTCTAGTTCAACTGGTGCTATATCATGCATAATTTCTTTATATAAGGAAAAGGGAATTGCACTCACGCTAGCACCCATATCACATAAGCCATGATAACAATGATCTCCTATTTTAACAGAAACAACAGGCACGCCAACAACTGGTCTATGTTTACTCTTAGTATCAGGCCTAGCAATTCTAGCAGCTTCATCACAGAAATGAATAACATGCCCATCAATATTATCAACCAAGAGATCTTTAACCATAGCAATACTAGGTTCAACTTTAATTTGGTCAGGGGGTGTAGGTGTTCTAATACAACTCTTACGAACCACAGTTGAAGCTTTAGCATGTTCCTTTATCCTAACACGGAAGGGTGGTTTCTCAATGTAAGCAGTAGGAATAACAGGATCAGCATTATAAATAATAGTTTCTTCCTCAACTTTAATAGGTTCTACCACTTTTACTTCTATGGGAGGATGATATTTAAACCACTTCTCCTTAGGGAGGTCAACATGAGTAGCAAAAGATTCACAGAAAGAAGCTACTATCTTAGAGTCAAGTCCATATTTAGTGCTAAATTCACGAAAAGCATCGGTGTCTATAAAGGATTTAACACAATCAAACTTAAGGTTTATACCTGACTCCTTACCTTCGTCGAGTTCCCAATCTTCAGAGTTGCGTTTAATTCTTTCCAATAAGTCCTATTTGAATTCAATATCCTTCTTCATAAAGGAACCGCCACAAGAAGTATCGAGCATGGATCGATGATTATGAGAAAGCCGAGCATAAAAATTCTGAATAATAATATCTCTCGAGAGCTCATGGTTGGGGCATGAGTATAACATTGACTTAAGCCTCCCCCAAGCTTGAGCGATTCTTTCTCCTTCACGAGGCCAAAAATTATAAATATATTCCGATCACGATGAACCAGATGCATAGGATAAAACTTCTGATGAAATTCCAATTTCAATCGGTTGTAGTTCCATGATCCAATATCATCACATAGCCTATACCATGTCAATGCCTTCTCCTTCAAAGATAAAGGAAAGACCTTCTTCTTGACAACATCCTTGGGCAAACCTGCAAGCTTAAATAATCCACAAACTTCATCCACATAGATTAGATGCAAATCAGGATGTAGTGTTCCATCTCCTGCATAAGGATTAGCTAGCAGTTTCTCTATCATACCCGAAGGAATTTCATAATAAATATTTTCAGTAGGTTCAGTAGGTTGAGGGGCAACTCTTTGTGCTTCCGGTCGAGGTGAAGATACCCCGAACAAGCCCCTCAAAGGATTACTTTCCATAGTAACACGTGACAGTAAATTTCAGCACGGTGTATAAATTTTTCCTTACCAAGCTCCACTCACCAAAGGCGCTTCACTCCCCGGCAACGGCGCCAGAAAAGAGTCTTGATGACCCACAAGTATAGGGGATCTATCGTAGTCCTTTCGATAAGTAAGAGTGTCGAACCCAACGAGGAGCAGAAGGAAATGACAAGCGGTTTTCAGTAAGGTATTCTCTGCAAGCACTGAAATTATCGGTAACAGATAGTTTTGTGATAAGATAATTCATAACGGGTAGCAAGTAATAATTGTAATAAAGGTGCAGCAAAGTGGCCCAATCCCTTTCGTAGCAAGGGACAATCCTGGACAAACTCTTTTATAAAGCAAAGCGCTCCCGAGGACACATGGGAATTACTGTCAAACTAGTTTTCATCATGCTCATATGATTCGCGTTCGTTACTTTGATAATTTGATATGTGGGTGGACCGGTGCTTGGGTGCTGCCCTTACTTGGACAAGCCTCGCACTTATGACTAACCCCTCTCGCAAGCATCTGCAACTACAAAAGAAGAATTAAGATAAATCTAACCATAGCAAGAAACGTGTGGATCCAAATCAGCCCCTTACGAAGCAACGCATAAACTAGGGTTTAAGCTTCTGTCACTCTAGCAACCCATCATCTACTTATTACTTCCCAATGCCTTCCTCTAGGCCCAAACAATGGTGAAGTGTCATGTAGTCGACGTTCACATAACACCACTAGAGGAGAGACAACATACATCTCATCAAAGTATCGAACGAATACCAAATTCACATGATTACTTATAACAAGACTTATCCCATGTCCTCAGGAACAAACGTAACTACTCACAAAGCATATTCATGTTCATAATCAGAGGAGTATTAATGATGATCAAGGATCTGAACATATGATCTTCCACCAAGTAAACCAACTAGCATCAACTACAAGGAGTAATCAACACTACTAGCAACCCACAGGTACCAATCTGAGGTTTTGAGACAAAGATCGGATACAAGAGATGAACTAGGGTTTGAGAGGAGATGGTGCTAGTGAAGATGTTGATGGAGATTGACCCCCTCTCGATGAGAGGATCGTTGGTGATGACGATGGCTTCGATTTCCCCCTCGGGGAGGGAAGTTTCCCCGGCAGAACAGCTCCACAGGAGCCCTAGATTGGTTCTGCCCAAGTTCCGCCTCGAGACGGCGGCGCTTCGCCCCGAAAGCTCTGTTGTGATTTTTTCCAGGTCAAAACCCTCCATATAGCAGAAGATGGGCACCGGAGGGCTGCCAGGTGGGCCACAAGCCACAGGGGCCCGTCTAGGGGGGTAGGGCGCGCCCCCCTGGCTTGTGACTGCCTGGTGGGCCCCCTCTGGTATTTCTTCCGCCCAATATTTTTTATAGATTCCAAAATAATTCCCCGTAGATTTTTAGGACTTTTGGAATTGTGCATAATAGGTATCTCAGATTTGCTCCTTTTTCAGTCCAGAATTCCAGCTGCCAGCATTCTCCCTCTTCATGTAAACCTTGTAAAATAAGAGAGAAAAGGCATAAGTATTGTACCATAATGTGTAATGATAGCCCATAATGCAATAAATATCAATATAAAAGCATGATGCAAAATGGACGTATCAATGAGCAACTACAACAGTAGATAAACATGAGCAAACACTATTGAGGAATTTGCGTATAACCCTAGAACTATGAACCCTAGAACTCAATTTCTGTCCTAATAAAAATTATGAACCCTAGAACTCAAATTATGTTAAACCTTACTTTCCTAACATTTGTAATTAAACCTTACTTTCCTAACATTTGTAATTAAACCCTACAGCCCTAACCCTACTGCCCTAGTTACGCATATACAATTTTTTCCTAAAAATTATATTTAGTTAAGTACTGAACTAAATTTTATTCTAAACTAAACCCTACTGCCCTAATTAACATCTAGTTAAACAAACTCAATTCAAAAACTAAACCCTACTGAACTAATTAACATCTACATTATCTACTACTTAACATCTATTATTACCCTAACTAAAAAACTTCTACTATTAACCCTACTGCCCTAGAGAGAGAGGAGGAGTGGGGGGAGGGGTGGGGGGGCTTACAGAGAGGGGAGAGACGGTGGCGGGGAGGTGCTTGGCGACGGAGGCAGGGGCGGCGAGGGCGCGCGGCTCCGTTGGCGGCGACGGAGGCAGGGGCGGCGAGGAGCGGACGAGGGAAGCAATGGCGGCGAGGGGGCAGGGGCGTCGAGGGCGCACGGCTCCGGTGGCGGTGACGGCGCGCGGCTTCGGTGGGGCAGGGGCGGCGAGGGAGCAGGGGCGGCGAGGGAGAGGCGGCGATGGAGGAGGTCGATGGGGAATTGGGGGAAAGGACTTAGCAAAATTTTGAGCCCGCGCGGGGTTAAGTCAAAATAGCAGTAGCGCTGGTAGGCAAAACGCGCTATAGCTAAGTTAGCTATAGCGCTTTCTACAAAGCGCGCTACTGCTATAGGAAGTGGTTATTTATTTTCCTTTTTCTTTTCTTTTTATCTAAGGAATGTAGCTATAGCGCGGTCTTACAAAACGCGCTACTGCTATAGTAACTACAGCGCTTTGTGGCAACAAGCGCTACTGCTATGCCTTTCTCCTTTATTTTTCTTTTTCTTTTGTTTATCTTTATATATTTTTTTTTCATTTCTCCTTTTTCTACTTATTTCATTTTCATTTACTTTTCTACTTCTTTTCCATTTTATTTTCTTTTTTTAGCAGTAGCGCTCCATACAGGAAATGCGCTACTACAAGGCACTTAGCGGTAGCGTTCTTTTTGAAGCCTCGCTGCTACTATTCCTAGCCTACCGGCAACAGTGTGGGAATTATAGTAGTAGCGCTTTTATGGCAAGACGCGCTACTGCTACAATCATAGCTGTAGCGCCCGTTATTGACAGGCGCTACTACTAAGTAGCAGTAGCGCTCTATTCTAACCAGCGATGTTGCTATACCTCTGTGTATAAGGTTTTCCCTAGTAGTGGGCTTCTGGCTCGCGGAAGCCTCTGATGTGTTGCCCTCTTTCTTCCTTCCACTAACAGTAGACTTTTTTGTACTTGATATTTTATTTTATTTCAGCTTGTTCTTGAGCAATTTTTTTCACCCTATACTCCTTTGTAATATTGTCATCAATCTACAAGAACAATAATTAGAGAGCGATAATTATGCATCAAAGTTTAGAAAATTAATTGAACCATGGAAATGTAACATTAAAAGAAGAAAATATGGATTACCATCCCAACACCCCGACCATAATCATAGTCGTATTTGTCTCTTTTCTCCTCTAGAGCTTCCGTCCAGTTCCTCATCAAGGGGCTCAGAAGTGACAACGGATCATATTTTGGACCTATAACTGGTTGTACCTTCTCCCAATATGCATACTGCAATACACCAAATATGTGTGAATAATACATATTGACTAACATTACATAAGTAATAATTTGAAAACAATAAATAAAATATACCTGCAAAAGGCAAGGTTCCCATGTGGCCATTCCCTAACACGGCCGTCCTCTAGAACCTTTCCAATCTCCGAAAAAAAGAACTTCAAAGTGAACTCGTTCCAGTTGAACTTACTTATCATCTTTTTATCCTTAACTAAGGCATAATACTCCTTCGGAATATATTCATGAGAGACTGGTGCGATTACTGTTCCCAACAAAACTAGAAACGTCATCCGGACAAAGTCATCATCTGTGTTTTCATTCCACACAATCTTATTGATTAGATCATCAATCATGATCTTACCCTTTTTTGTGTCCACAAAATTAATTGGTATTTTTTTCATTTCTTTTTGACCTTCCGTTCTAACAAAACCAACAACATCAACTCCTTGATTTTTCAAACCAAATATAGAAAACACATCATCAGGCCCTTCTGAAATAAGGCCTTTACTCCCAGATGCCTCTAACCATGAATTTTTTACTAGGACGATTGTAGCCTTGGATCAAAAAGTGAAGTAAAAATTCACACATCTTTACGGACGGTATTTGTAACATGCCTTGCAAATCCGTTTCATAAAATGTAAATTTTTGACTTGCTGAAAGTTTGTCAACAAGGCTAACCCACTTCTCAACTGAACATGGAATCACACCATCGACATCCATCCTTCATAATTTAAAAATATTGTCACGTATGATGCAACTCATTTCACATGTGAATACTAACATGAAAACATCGTAAAAATACTTACCCAAAGCAGAAGGCCGACGGCGGACGGTGCAACAACGGGCGGGGTGGTAGTGGGCATCCGATGGCGCACGGTAAACGATGCAACGGCGGCCGTACGGACGGCGGGGGGCGCAGCGACGTACGGACGTAGAGGTGCGACGGCGGACGCGGTGGTAGATCACAACAACGTACGGACGACCGGGGGAAGAGGGGAGAGAACGGAGCGGCGGCGGGGAGGATGGAGGGCGGCGGCGGCGACGGGGGAGGATGGAGGGCGGCGGCGGCGACGGGGGGGATGGCAGCTGCGGGGAAGTGTAGAGCGGGAGCGCGGCGGCGGCGAGATCACATCGGGGTAGGGCTAGGTGTGGGAACAAATTGCATGCACGTCGGTTATCCCGTCGAGCGCGGATATCCTACTATGGCGATGTCAGCTGAGATCACGACGGGGCCACTAACGACACCGACAGGAGTCTAGCTCTTCTCCTCTTTTAATATTATTAAGACGGGGCCTTATGTGTTTTATAAGTTCATTCAAATTTTAACTTGTTACAAAAACATTAATCAAACGGACCCCAATTTTTTTCACGCTTCCTAATGAACTTCATAAGGAGGCACGTCAATTTTTTTTATTTTCTGACAATCCGTGCGTTTTCTGTGAATTTCCATGCAAAAACAGGCAAAAACAGATGCCGGACGTGACGCAACGTGCGTTTGGTCTTCGATTTCGATCAAATTTTGCGTGGCACAATTGGATGTGCATTCTCAAGTGCTGGCAAAAGATGGGTACATTTCATGCATGCATGCATGTACATCATGTGCAACCCACCGGTGTCGGTATGACCGGAAGGGGTGTTACAATGCTACTCCCCTTCATCAAACGGACCCAGTGTTTTTTCCACGCTTCCTAATGAACTTCATAAGGAGGCACGTCAATTTTTTTTATTTTCTGACAATCCGTGCATTTTCTGTGAATTTCCATGCAAAGATAGGCAAAAACAGATGCCGGACGTGAGGCAACGTGCGTTTGATCTTCGATTTCATTCAAATTTTGTATGGCACAATTGGATGTGCATTCTCAAGAGCTGGCAAAAGTTGGGTACATTTCATGCATGCATGCATGTACATCATGTGCAACCCACTGGTGTCGGTATGGGCGAAAGGGGCGTTACAATGCGATCTTGCTACTCTCCTTCATCAAACGGACCCAATTTTTTTCACGCTTCCTAATGAACTTCACAAGGAGGCACGTCAATTTTTTTTATTTTCTGACAATCCGTGCGTTTTCTGTGAATTTCCATGCAAAAACAGGCAAAAACAAATGCCGGACGTGACGCAACGTGCGTTTGGTCTTCGATTTCGTTCAAATTTTGCGTGGCACAATTGGATGTGCATTCTCAAGTGCTGGCAAAAGATGGGTACATTTCATGCATGCATGCATGTACATCATGTGCAACCCACCGGTGTCGGTATGGGCGGAAGGGGTGTTACAATGCTACTCCCATTCATCAAACGGACCCAATTTTTTTCCACGCTTCCTAATGAACTTCATAAGGAGGCACGTCAATTTTTTTTATTTTCTGACAATCCGTGCATTTTCTGTGAATTTCCATGCAAAAACAGGCGAAAACAGATGCCGGACGTGACACAACGTGCGTTTGGTCTTCGATTTCGTTCAAATTTTGCGTGGCACAATTGGATATGCATTCTCAAGTGCTGGCAAAAGTTGGGTACATTTCATGCATGCATGCATGTACATCATGTGCAACCCACCGGTGTCGGTATGGGCGGAAGGGGTGTTACAATGCGATCTTCCTACTCCCCTTTATCAAACGGACCCAATTTTTTTCCGCGCTTCCTAATGTACTTCACAAGGAGGCACGTCAATTTTTTTTATTTTCTGACAATCCATGCGTTTTCTGTGAATTTCCATGCAAAAACAGGCGAAAACAGATGCCGGACGTGACGCAACGTGCGTTTGGTCTTCGATTTCGTTCAAATTTTGCGTGGCACAATTGGATGTGCATTCTCAAGTGCTGGCAAAAGTTGGGTACATTTCATGCATGCATGCATGTACATCATGTGCAACCCACCGGTGTCGGTATGGGCGGAAGGGGTGTTACAATGCGATCTTGCTACTCCCCTTCATCAAACGGACCCAATTTTTTTCCACGCTTCCTAATGAACTTCACAAGGAGGCATGTCAATTTTTTTTATTTTTTGACAATCCATGCGTTTTCTGTGAAATTCCATGCCAAAACAGGCAAAACCAGATGCCGGACATGACGCAACGTGCGTTTGGTCTTCGATTTCGTTCAAATTTTGCGTGGCACAATTGGATATGCATTCTCAAGTGCTGGCAAAAGATGGGTACATTTCATGCAAGTTTGCATGTACATCATGTGCAACCCACCGGTGTCGGTATGGGCGGAAGGGTGTTACAATGCGATCTTGCTACTCCCCTTCATCAAACGGTCCCAATTTTTTTCCACACTTCCTAATGAACTTCACAAGGAGGCACGTCAATTTTTTTATTTTCTGACAATCCGTGCGTTTTCTGTGAATTTCCATGCAAAAAGAGGCAAAAACAGATGCCGGACGTGACGCAACGTGCGTTTGGTCTTCGATTTCGATCAAATTTTGTGTGGCACAATTGGATGTGGATTCTCAAGTGCTGGCAAAAGTTGGGTACATTTCATGCATGCATGCATGTAAATCATGTGCAACCCACCGGTGTCGGTATGTGCGGAAGGGATGTTACAATGCGATCTAGCTACTCCCCTTCATCAAATGGACCCAATTTTTTTCCACGCTTCCTAATGAACTTAACAAGGAGGCACGTCAATTTTTTTTATTTTCTGACAATCCGTGCATTTTCTGCGAATTTCCATGCAAAAACAGACGAAAACAGATGCCGGACGTGACGCAACGTGCGTTTGGTCTTCGATTTCGTTCAAATTTTGCGTGGCACAATTGGATATGTATTCTCGAGTGCTGGCAAAAGTTGGGTACATTTCATGCATGCATGCATGTAAATCATGTGCAACCCACCGGTGTCGGTATGGGCGGAAGGGGTGTTACAATGCGATCTTGCTACTCCCCTTCATCAAACAGACCCAATTTTTTTCCACGCTTCCTAATGAACTTCACAAGGAGGCACGTCAATTTTTTTTATTTTCTGACAATCCGTTCCTTTTCTGTGAATTTCCATGCAAAAACAGGCAAAAACAGATGCCGGACGTGACGCAACGTCCGTTTGGTCTTCGATTTCGTTCAAATTTTGTGTGGCACAATTGGATGTGCATTCTCAAGTGCTGGCAAAAGATGGGTACATTTCATGCATGCATGCATGTAAATCATGTGCAACCCACCGGTGTCGATATGGGCGGAAGGGGTGTTACAATGCGATCTTGCTACTCCCCTTCATCAAACGGACCCAATTTTTTTCCACGCTTCCTAATGAACTTCATAAGCAGGCACATCAATTTTTTTTATTTTTTGACAATCCGTGTTTTTTCTGTGAATTTCCATGCAAAAACAGGCGAAAACATATGCCGGACGTGACGCAACGTGTGTTTGGTCTTCGATTTTATTCAAATTTTGCGTGGCATCAATGGATGTGCATTCTCAAGTGCTGGCAAAAGTTGGGTACATTTCATGCATGCATGCATGTACATCATGTGCAACCCACCGGTGTCGGTATGAGCGGAAGGGGTGTTACAATGCGATCTTGCTACTCCCCTTCATCAAACGGACCCAATTTTTTTCCAAGCTTCCTAATGAACTTCACAAGGAAGCACATCAATTTTTTTTATTTTCTGACAATCCGAGCGTTTTCTGTGAATTTCCATGCAAAAATAGGCGAAAACAGATGCCGGACGTGACACAACGTGTGTTTGGTCTTCGATTTCGTTCAAATTTTGCGTGGCACAATTGGATATGTATTCTCAAGTGCTGGCAAAAGTTGGGTACATTTCATGCATGCATGCATGTAAATCATGTGCAACCCACCGGTGTCGGTATGGGCGGAAGGGGTGTTATAATGCGATCTTGCTACTCCCCTTCATCAAACAGACCCAATTTTTTTCCACGCTTCCTAATGAACTTCATAAGGAGGCACGTCAATTTTTTTTATTTTCTGACAATCCGTGCGTTTTCTATGAATTTCCATGCAAAAACAGGCAAAAACAGATGCCGGACTTAACGCAACCTGCGTTTGATCTTCGATTTCATTCAAATTTTGTGTGGCACAATTGGATGTGCATTCTCAAGTGCTGGCAAAAGTTGGGTACATTTCATGCATGCATGCATGTACATCATGTGCAACCCGCTGGTATCGGTATGGGCGGAAGGGGTGTTACAATGCGATCTTGCTACTCTGCTTCATCAAACGGACCCAATTTTTTCCACGCTTCCTAATGAACTTCACAAGGAGGCACGTCAATTTTTTTTATTTTCTGACAATCCGTGCGTTTTCTGTGAATTTCCATGCAAAAACAGGCAAAAACAGATGCCGGACGTGACGCAACGTGCGTTTGGTCTTCGATTTCGTTCAAATTTTGCGTGGCACAATTGGATGTGCATTCTCAAGTGCTGGCAAAAGATGGGTACATTTCATGCAGGCATGCATGTACATCATGTGCAACCCACCGGTGTCGGTATGGGCGGAAGGGGTCTTACAATGCTACTCCCCTTCATCAAACGGACCCAATTTTTTTCCACGCTTCCTAATGAACTTCGTAAGGTGGCACGTCAATTTTTTTTATTTTTTGACAATCCGTGTTTTTTCTGTGAATTTCCATGCAAAAACAGGCGAAAACATATGCCGGACGTGACGCAACGTGCGTTTGGTCTTCGATTTCATTCAAATTTTGTGTGGCAGCACCGGATGTGCATTCTCAAGTGCTGGCAAAAGTTGGGTACATTTCATGCATGCATGCATGTACATCATGTGCAACCCACCGGTGTCGATATGGGCGGAAGGGGTGTTACAATGCGATCTTGCTACTCCCCTTCATCAAACGGACCCAATTTTTTTCCAAGCTTCCTAATGAACTTCACAAGGAAGCACATCAATTTTTTTTATTTTCTGACAATCCGAGCGTTTTCTGTGAATTTCCATGCAAAAACAGGCGAAAACAGATGCCGGACGTGACACAACGTGTGTTTGGTCTTCGATTTCGTTCAAATTTTGCGTGGCACAATTGGATATGCATTCTCAAGTGCTGGCAAAAGTTGGGTACATTTCATGCATGCATGCATGTACATCATGTGCAACCCACCGGTGTCGGTATGGGCGGAAGGGGTGTTACAATGCGATCTTCCTACTCCCCTTCATCAAACGGACCCAATTTTTTTCCACGCTTCCTAATGAACTTCACAAGGAGGCACGTCAATTTTTTTTATTTTCTGACAATCCGTGCGTTTTCTGTGAATTTCCATGCAAAAACAGGCGAAAACAGATGCCGGACGTGACGCAACGTGCGTTTGGTCTTCGATTTCGTTCAAATTTTGCGTGGCACAATTGGAGGTGCATTCTCAAGTGCTGGCAAAAGTTGGGTACATTTCATGCATGCATGCTTGTACATCACGTGCAACCCACCGCTGTCGGTATGGGCGGAAGGGGTGTTACAATACGATCTTGCTACTCCCCTTCATCAAACGGACCCAATTTTTTTCCACGCTTCCTAATGAACTTCACAAGGAGGCACGTCAATTTTTTTTATTTTCTGACAATCCGTGCGTTTTCTGTGAAATTCCATGCAAAAACAGGCAAAACCAGATGCCGGACATGACGCAACGTGCGTTTGGTCTTCGATTTCGTTCAAATTTTGCGTGGTACAATTGGATATGCATTCTCAAGTGCTGGCAAAAGATGGGTACATTTCATGCAGGCTTGCATGTACATCATGTGCAACCCACCGGTGTCGGTATGGGCCGAAGGGTGTTACAATGCGATCTTGCTACTCCCCTTCATCAAACGGTCCCAATTTTTTTCCACACTTCCTAATGAACTTCACAAGGAGGCACGTCAATTTTTTTTATTTTTTGAGAATCCGTGCGTTTTCTGTGAATTTCCATGCAAAAAGAGGCAAAAACAGATGCCGGACGTGACGCAACGTGCGTTTGGTCTTCGATTTCATTCAAATTTTGTGTGGTACAATTGGATGTGCATTCTCAAGTGCTGGCAAAAGTTGGGTACATTTCATGCATGCATGCATGTACATCATGTGCAACCCACCGGTGTCGGTATGGGCGGAAGGGGTGTTACAATGCGATCTAGCTACTCCCCTTCATCAAACGGACCCAATTTTTTTCCACGCTTCCTAATGAACTTCACAAGGAGGCACGTCAATTTTTTTTTTTCTGACAATCCGTGCGTTTTCTGTGAATTTCCATGCAAAAACAGGAGAAAACAGATGCCGGATGTGACGCAAAGTGCGTTTGGTCTTCGATTTCGTTCAAATTTTGCGTGGCACAATTGGATATGTATTCTCAAGTGCTGGCAAAAGTTGGGTACATTTCATGCATGCATGCATGTAAATCATGTGCAACCCACCGGTGTCGGTATGGGCGGAAGGGGTGTTACAATGCGATCTTGCTACTCCCCTTCATCAAACAGACCCAATTTTTTTCCGTGCTTCCTAATGAACTTCACAAGGAGGCACGTCAATTTTTTTTATTTTCTGACAATCCGTGCGTTTTCTGTGAATTTCCATGCAAAAACAGGCAAAAACAGATGCCGGACGTAACGCAACCTGCGTTTGATCTTCGATTTCATTCAAATTTTGTGTGGCACAATTGGATGTGCATTCTCAAGTGCTGGCAAAAGTTGGGTATATTTCATGCATGCATGCATGTACATCATGTGCAACCCACTGGTATCGGTATGGGCGGAAGGGGTGTAACAATGCGATCTTGCTACTCTCCTCCATCAAACGGACCCAAATTTTTTCACGCTTCCTAATGAACTTCACAAGGAGGCACGTCAATTTTTTTTATTTTCTGACAATCCGTGCGTTTTCTGTGAATTTCCATGCAAAAACAGGCAAAAACAGATGCCGGACGTGACGCAACGTGCGTTTGGTCTTCGATTTCGTTCAAATTTTGCGTGGCACAATTGGATGTGCATTCTCAAGTGCTGGCAAAAGATGGGTACATTTCATGCAGGCATGCATGTACATCATGTGCAACCCACCGGTGTCGGTATGGGCGGAAGGGGTGTTACAATGCTACTCCCCTTCATCAAACGGACCCAATTTTTTTCCACGCTTCCTAATGAACTTCATAAGGAGGCACGTCAATTTTTTTTATTTTTTGACAATCCGTGTTTTTTCTGTGAATTTCCATGCAAAAACAGGAGAAAACATATGCCGGACGTGACGCAACGTGTGTTTGGTCTTCGATTTCATTCAAATTTTGCGTGGCAGCAACGGATGTGCATTCTCAAGTGCTGGCAAAAGTTGGGTACATTTCATGCATGCATGCATGTACATCATGTGCAACCCACCGGTGTCGCTATGGGCGGAAGGGTGTTACAATGCGATCTTGCTACTCCCCTTCATCAAACGGACCCAATTTTTTTCCAAGCTTCCTAATGAACTTCATAAGGAAGCACATCAATTTTTTTTATTTTCTGACAATCCGAGCGTTTTCTGTGAATTTCCATGCAAAAACAGGCGAAAACAGATGCCGGACGTGACACAACGTGTGTTTGGTCTTCGATTTCGTTCAAATTTTGCGTGGCACAATTGGATATGCATTCTCAAGTGCTGGCAAAAGTTGGGTACATTTCATGCATGCATGCATGTACATCATGTGCAACCCACCGGTGTCGGTATGGGCGGAAGGGGTGTTACAATGCGATTTTGCTACTCCCCTTCATCAAACGGACCCAATTTTTTTCCACGCTTCCTAATGAACTTCACAAGGAGGAACGTCAAATTTTTTTATTTTCTGACAATCCGTGCGTTTTCTGTGAAATTCCATGCAAAAACAGGCAAAACCAGATGCCGGACATGACGCAACGTGCGTTTGGTCTTCGATTTCGTTCAAATTTTGCGTGGCACAATTGGATGTGCATTCTCAAGTGCTGGCAAAAGATGGGTACATTTCATGCATGCTTGCATGTACATCATGTGCAACCCACCGGTGTCGGTATGGGCCGAAGGGTGTTACAATGCGATCTTGCTATTCCCCTTCATCAAACGGTCCCAATTTTTTTCCACACTTCCTAATGAACTTCACAAGGAGGCACGTCAATTTTTTTTATTTTCTGAGAATCCGTGCGTTTTCTGTGAATTTCCATGCAAAAAGAGGCAAAAACAGATGCCGGACGTGACGCAACGTGCGTTTGGTCTTCGATTTCGTTCAAATTTTGTGTGGCACAATTGGATGTGCATTCTCAAGTGCTGGCAAAAGTTGGGTACATTTCATGCATGCATGCATCTACATCAGGTGCAACCCACCGGTGTCGGTATGGGCGGAAGCGGTGTTACAATGCGATCTAGCTACTCCCCTTCATCAAACGGACCCAATTTTTTTCCACGCATCCTAATCAACTTCACAAGGAGGCACGTCAATTTTATTTATTTTCTGACAATCCATGCATTTTCTGTGAATTTCCATGCAAAAACAGGCGAAAACAGATGACGAATGTGACGCAACGTGCGTTTGGTCTTCGATTTCGTTCAAATTTTGCGTGGCACAATTGGATATGTATTCTCAAGTGCTGGCAAAAGTTGGGTACATTTCATGCATGCATGCATGTAAATCATGTGCAACCCACCGGTGTCGGTATGGGCGGAAGGGGTGTTACAATGCGATCTTGCTACTCCCCTTCATCAAACAGACCCAATTTTTTTCCACGCTTCCTAATGAACTTCACAAGGAGGCACGTCAATTTTTTTTTTATTTTCTGACAATCCGTGCGTTTTCTGTGAATTTCCATGCAAAAACAGGCAAAAACAGATGCCGGACGTGACGCAACGTGCGTTTGGTCTTCGATTTCGATCAAATTTTGCGTGGCACAATTGGATGTGCATTCTCAAGTGCTGGCAAAAGATGGGTACATTTCATGCATGCATGCATGTGCATCATGTGCAACCCACCGGTGTCGGTATGACCGGAAGGGGTGTTACAATGCTACTCCCCTTCATCAAACGGACCCAATTTTTTTCCACGCTTCCTAATGAACTTCATGAGGAGGCACGTCAATTTTTTTTAATTTCTGACAATCCGTGCGTTTTCTGTGAATTTCCATGCAAAAACAGGCAAAAACAGATGCCGGACGTAACGCAACCTGCGTTTGATCTTCGATTTCATTCAAATTTTGTGTGGCACAATTGGATGTGCATTCTCAAGTGCTGGCAAAAGTTGGGTACATTTCATGCATGGATGCATGTACATTATGTGCAACCCACTGGTGTCGGTATGGGCGGAAGAGGTGTTATAATGCGATCTTGCAACTCCCCTTCATCAAACGGACCCAATTTTTTTCCACGCTTCCTAATGAACTTCACAAGGAGGAACGTCAATTTTTTTTATTTTCTGACAATCCGTGCGTTTTCTGTGAAATTCCATGCAAAAACAGGCAAAACCAGATGCCGGACATGACGCAACGTTTGTTTGGTCTTCGATTTCGTTCAAATTTTGCGTGGCACAATTGGATGTGCATTCTCAAGTGCTGGCAAAAGATGGGTACATTTCATGCATGCTTGCATGTACATCATGTGCAACCCACCGGTGTCGGTATGGGCCGAAGGGTGTTACAATGCGATCTTGCTACTCCCCTTCATCAAACGGTCCCAATTTTTTTCCACACTTCCTAATGAACTTCACAAGGAGGCACGTCAATTTTTTTTATTTTCTGATAATCCGTGCGTTTTCTGTGAATTTCCATGCAAAAAGAGGCAAAAACAGATGCCGGACGTGACGCAACGTGCGTTTGGTCTTCGATTTCGTTCAAATTTTGTGTGGCACAATTGGATGTGCATTCTCAAGTGCTGGCAAAAGTTGGGTACATTTCATGCATGCATGCATGTACATCAGGTGCAACCCACCGGTGTCGGTATGGACGGAAGGGGTGTTACAATGCGATCTAGCTACTCCCCTTCATCAAACGGACCCAATTTTTTTCCACGCATCCTAATCAACTTCACAAGGAGGCACGTCAATTTTATTTATTTTCTGACAATCCGTGCATTTTCTGTGAATTTCCATGCAAAAACAGGCGAAAACAGATGACGAATGTGACGCAACGTGCGTTTGGTCTTCGATTTCGTTCAAATTTCGCGTGGCACAATTGGATATGTATTCTCAAGTGCTGGCAAAAGTTGGGTACATTTCATGCATGCATGCATGTAAATCATGTGCAACCCACCGGTGTCGGTATGGGCGGAAGGGGTGTTACAATGCGATCTTGCTACTCCCCTTCATCAAACAGACCCAATTTTTTTCCACGCTTCCTAATGAACTTCACAAGGAGGCACGTCAATTTTTTTTTATTTTCTGACAATCCGTGCGTTTTCTGTGAATTTCCATGCAAAAATAGGCAAAAACAGATGCCGGACGTGACGCAATGTGCGTTTGGTCTTCGATTTCGATCAAATTTTGCGTGGCACAATTGGATGTGCATTCTCAAGTGCTGGCAAAAGATGGGTACATTTCATGCATGCATGCATGTGCATCATGTGCAACCCACCGGTGTCGGTATGACCGGAAGGGGTGTTACAATGCTACTCCCCTTCATCAAACGGACCCAATTTTTTTCCACGCTTCCTAATGAACTTCATAAGGAGGCACGTCAATTTTTTTTATTTTCTGACAATCCGTGCATTTTCTGTGAATTTCCATGCAAAAACAGGCAAAAACAGATGCCGGACGTAACGCAACCTGCGTTTGATCTTCGATTTCATTCAAATTTTGTGTGGCACAATTGGATATGCATTCTCAAGTGCTGGCAAAAGTTGGGTACATTTCATGCATGCATGCATGTACATTATGTGCAACCCACTGGTGTCGGTATGGGCGGAAGGGGTGTTATAATGCGATCTTGCTACTCTCCTTCATCAAACGGACCCAAAAAATTTCACGCTTCCTAATGAACTTCACAAGGAGGCACGTCAATTTTTTTTTTCTGACAATCCGTGCGTTTTCTGTGAATTTCCATGCAAAAACAGGCAAAAACAGATGCCGGACGTGACGCAACGTGCGTTTGGTCTTCGATTTCGTTCAAATTTTGCGTGGCACAATTGGATGTGCATTCTCAAGTGCTGGCAAAAGATGGGTACATTTCATGCTGGCATGCATGTACATCATGTGCAACCCACCGGTGTCGGTATGGGCGGAAGGGGTGTTACAATGCTACTCCCCATCATCAAACGGACCCAATTTTTTTCCACGCTTCCTAATGAACTTCATAAGGAGGCACGTCAATTTTTTTTATTTTCTGACAATCCGTGCGTTTTCTATGAATTACCATGCAAAAACAGGCAAAAACAGATGCCGGACGTAACGCAACCTGCGTTTGATCTTAGATTTCAATCAAATTTTGTGTGGCACAATTGGATGTGCATTCTCAAGTGCTGGCAAAAGTTGGGTACATTTCATGCATGCATGCATGTACATCATGTGCAACCCACTGGTGTCAGTATGGGCGGAAGGGGTGTTACAATGCGATCTTGCTACTCTCCTTCATCAAACGGACCCAAATTTTTTCACGCTTCCTAATGAACTTCACAAGGAGGCACGTCAATTTTTTTTATTTTCTGACAATCCGTGCGTTTTCTGTGAATTTCCATGCAAAAACAGGCAAAAACAGATGCCGGACGTGACGCAACGTGCATTTGGTCTTCGATTTCGTTCAAATTTTGCGTGGCACAATTGGATGTGCATTCTCAAGTGCTGGCAAAAGTTGGGTACATTTCATGCATGCATGCATGTACATCATGTGCAACCCACCGGTGTCGATATGGGCGGAAGGGGTGTTACAATGCGATCTTGCTACTCCCCTTCATCAAACGGACCCAATTTTTTTCCAAACTTCCTAATGAACTTCACAAGGAAGCACATCAATTTTTTTTATTTTCTGACAATCCGTGCGTTTTCTGTGAATTTCCATGCAAAAACAGGCGAAAACAGATGCCGGACGTGACGCAACGTGCGTTTGGTCTTCGATTTCGTTCAAATTTTGCGTGGCACAATCGGAGGTGCATTCTCAAGTGTTGGCAGAAGTTGGGTACATTTCATGCATGCATGCTTGTACTTCATGTGCAACCCACCGCTGTCGGTATGGGAGGAAGGGGTGTTACAATGCGATCTTGCTACTCCCCTTCATCAAACGGACCCAATTTTTTTCCACGCTTCCTAATGAACTTCACAAGGAGGCACGTCAATTTTTTTTATTTTCTGACAATCCGTGCGTTTTCTGTGAATTTCCATGCAAAAACAGGCAAAAACAGATGCCGGACGTGACGCAACGTGCGTTTGCTCTTCGATTTCATTCAAATTTTGTGTGGCACAATTGTATGTGCATTCTCAAGTGCTGGCAAAAGTTGGGTACATTTCATGCAAGCATGCATGTACATCACGTGCAACCCACTGGTGTCGGTATGGGCGAAAGGGGTGTTACAATGCGATCTTGCTACTCTCCTTCATCAAACGGACCCAATTGTTTTCACGCTTCCTAATGAACTTCACAAGGAGGCACGTCAATTTTTTTTTATTTTCTGACAATCCGTGCGTTTTCTGTGAATTTCCATGCAAAAACAGGCAAAAACAGATGCCGGACGTGACGCAACGTGCGTTTGGTCTTCGATTTCGTTCAAATTTTGCGTGGCACAATTGGATGTGCATTCTCAAGTGCTGGCAAAAGTTGGGTACATTTCATGCATGCATGCATGTACATCATGTGCAACCACCGGTGTCGGTATGGGCGGAAGGGGTGTTACAATGCGATCTTGCTACTCCCCTTCATCAAACGGACCCAATTTTTTTCCACGCTTCCTAATGAACTTCACAAGGAGGCACATCAATTTTTTTTATTTTTTGACAATCCGTGCGTTTTCTGTGAAATTCCATGCAAAAACAGGCAAAACCAGATGCCGGACATGACGCAACGTGCGTTTGGTCTTCTATTTCGTTCAAATTTTGCGTGGCACAATTGGATATGCCTTCTCAAGTGCTGGCAAAAGATGGGTACATTTCATGCACGCTTGCATGTACATCATGTGCAACCCACCGGTGTCGGTAGGGGCGGAAGGGTGTTACAATGCGATCTTGCTACTCCCCTTCATGAAACTGTCCCAAATTTTTTCCACACTTCCTAATGAACTTCACAAGGAGGCACGTCAATTTTTTTTATTTTCTGACAATCCGTTCGTTTTATGTGAATTTCCATGCAAAAACAGGCAAAAACAGATGCCGGACGTGACGCAACGTGCGTTTGGTCTTCAATTTCGTTCAAATTTTGCGTGGCATAATTGGATGTGCATTCTCAGGTGCTGGCAAAAGTTGGGTACATTTCATGCATGCATGCATGTACATCATGTGCAACCCACCGGTGCCGGTATGAGCGGAAGGGGTGTTACAATGTGATCTAGCTACTCCCCTTCATCAAACGGACCCAATTTTTTTTCCACGCTTCCTAATGAACTTCACAAGGAGGCACGTCAATTTTTTTTATTTTCTCACAATCCGTGTGTTTTCTGTGAATTTCCATGCAAAAACCGGCAAAACCAGATGCCGGACATGACGCAACGTGCGTTTGGTCTTCGATTTCGTTCAATTTTTGCGTGGCACAATTGGATATGCATTCTCAAGTGCTGGCAAAAGATGGGTACATTTCATGCATGCTTGCATATACATCATGTGCAACCCACCGGTGTCGGTATGGGCCGAAGGGTGTTACAATGCGATCTTGCTACTCCCCTTCATCAAACGGTCCCAATTTTTTTCCACACTTCCTAATGAACTTCACAAGGAGGCACGTCAATTTTTTTTATTTTCTGAGGATCCGTGCGTTTTCTGTGAATTTCCATGCAAAAACAGGCAAAAACAGATGTCGGACGTGACGCAACGTGCGTTTGGTCTTCGATTTCGTTCAAATTTTGTGTGGCACAATTGGATGTGCATTCTCAAGTGCTGGCAAAAGTTGGGTACATTTCATGCATGCATGCATGTACATCAGGTGCAACCCACTGGTGTCGGTATGGGCGGAAGGGGTGTTACAATGCGATCTAGCTACTCCCCTTCATCAAACGGACCCAATTTTTTTCCACGCTTCCTAATGAACTTCACAAGGAGGCACGTCAATTTTATTTATTTTCTGACAATCCGTGCGTTTTCTGTGAATTTCCATGCAAAAACAGGCGAAAACAGATGCCGGATGTGACGCAACGTGCGTTTGGTCTTCGATTTCGTTCAAATTTTGCGTGGCACAATTGGATATGTATTCTCAAGTGCTGGCAAAAGTTGGGTACATTTCATGCATGCATGCATGTAAATCATCTGCAACCCACCGGTGTCGGTATGGGCGGAAGGGGTGTTACAATGCTACTCCCCTTCATCAAACGGACCCAATTTTTTTCCACGCTTCCTAATGAACTTCATAAGGAGGCACGTCAAATTTTTTTATTTTCTGACAATCCGTGTGTTTTCTGTGAATTTCCATGCAAAAACAGGAAAAATCAAATGCCGGAAGTGACGCAACGTGCGTTTGATCTTCGATTTCATTCAAATTTTGTGTGGCACAATTGGATGTGCTTTCTCAAGTGCTGTCAAAAGTTGGGTACATTTCATGCACGCATGCATGTACATCATGTGCAACCCACTGGTGTCGGTATGGGCAGAAGGGGTGTTAAAATGCGATCTTGCTACTCTCCTTCATCAAACGGACATAATTTTTTTCACGCTTCCTAATGAACTTCACAAGGAGGCACGTCAATTTTTTTTATTTTCTGACAATCCGTGCGTTTTCTGTGAATTTCCATGCAAAAACAGGCAAAATCAAATGCCGGACGTGACGCAACGTGCGTTTGGTCTTCGATTTCGTTCAAATTTTGCGTGGGACAATTGGATGTGCATTCTCAAGTGCTGGCAAAAGATGGGTACATTTCATGCATGCATGCATGTATATCATGTGCAACCCACCGATGTCGGTATGGGCGGAAGGGGTGTTACAATGCTACTCCCCTTCATCAAATGGACCCAATTTTTTTCCACGCTTCCTAATGAACTTCACAAGGAGGCACGTCAATTTTTTTTATTTTCTGACAATCCGTGCGTTTTCTGTGAATTTCCATGCAAAAACAGGCAAAAACAGATGCCGGACGTGACGCAACGTGCGTTTGTCTTCGATTTCGTTCAAATTTTGCGTGGCATAATTAGATGTGCATTCTCAGGTGCTGGCAAAAGTTGGGTACATTTCATGCATGCATGCATGTACATCATGTGCAACCCACCGGTGTCGGTTTGGGCGGAAGGGGTGTTACAATGCGATCTAGCTACTCCCCTTCATCAAACGGACCCAATTTTTTTCCACGCTTCCTAATGAACTTCACAAGGAGGCACGTCATTTTTTTTTATTTTCTGACAATCCGTGCGTTTTCTGTGAATTTCCATGCAAAAAGAGGCAAAAACAGATGCCGGACGTGACGCAACGTGCATTTGGTCTTCGATTTCGTTCAAATTTTGTGTGGCACAATTGGATGTGCATTCTCAAGTGCTGGCAAAAGTTGGGTACATTTCATGCATGCATGCATGTACATCATGTGCAACCCACATGTGTCGGTATGGGCGAAAGGGGTGTTACAAGGCGATCTAGCTACTCACCTTCATCAAACGGACCCAATTTTTTTCCACGCTTCCTAATGAACTTCACAAGGAGGCACGTCAATTTTTTTTATTTTCTGACAATCCGTGCGTTTTCTGTGAATTTCCATGCAAAAACAGGCGAAAACAGATGCCGTACGTGACGCAACATGCGTTTGGTCTTCAATTTCGTTCAAATTTTGCGTGGCATAATTGGATGTGCATTCTCACGTGCTGGCAAAAGTTGGGTACATTTGATGCATGCATGCATGCACATCATGTGCAACCCACCGGTGTCGGTATGGGCGGAAGGGTGTTACAAAGCGATCTAGCTACTCCCCTTCATCAAACGGACCCAATTTTTTTCCACGCTTTCTAATGAACTTCACAAGGAGGCACGTCAATTTTTTTTATTTTCTGACAATCCGTGCGTTTTCTGTGAATTTCCATGCAAAAAGAGGCAAAAACAGATGCCGGACGTGACGCAACGTGCGTTTGCTCTTCGATTTCGATCAAATTTTGCGTGGCACAATTGGATGTGCATTCTCAAGTGCTGGCAAAATATGGGTTCATTTCATGCATGCATGCATGTACATCATGTGCAACCCACCGGTGTCGGTATGACCGGAAGGGGTGTTACAATGCTACTCCCCTTCATCAAACGGACCCAATTTTTTTCCACGCTTCCTAATGAACTTCATAAGGAGGCACGTGAATTTTTTTTATTTTCTGACAATCCGTGCGTTTTCTATGAATTTCCATGCAAAATCAGGCAAAAACAGATGCCGGACGTAACGCAACCTGCGTTTGATCTTCGATTTCATTCAAATTTTGTGTGGCACAATTGGATATGCATTCTCAAGTGCTGGCAAAAGTTGGATACATTTCATGCATGCATGCATGTACATCATGTGCAACCCACCGGTGTCGGTATGGGCGAAAGGGGTGTTACAATGCGATCTAGCTACTCCCCTTCATCAAACGGACCCAATTTTTTTCCACGCTTCCTAATGAACTTCACAAGGAGGCACGTCAATTTTTTTTGTGACAATCCGTGCGTTTTCTGTGAATTTCCATGCAAAACAGGCGAAAACAGAAGCCGGACGTGACGCAACGTGCGTTTGGTCTTCGATTTCGTTCAAATTTTGCGTGGCACAATTGGATATGAATTCTCAAGTGCTGGCAAAAGTTGGGTACATTTCATGCATGCATGCATGTAAATCATGTGCAACCCACCGGTGTCGGTATGGGCGGAAGGGGTGTTACAATGCGATCTTGCAACTCCCCTTCATCAAACAGACCCAATTTTTTTCCACGCTTCCTAATGAACTTCACAAGGAGGCACGTCAATTTTTTTTATTTTCTGACAATCCGTGCGTTTTCTGTGAATTTCCATGCAAAAACAGGCAAAAACAGATGACGGACGTGACGCAACGTGCGTTTGGTCTTCGATTTCGATCAAATTTTGCGTGGCACAATTGGATGTGCATTCTCAAGTGCTGGCAAAAGATGGTTACATTTCATGCATGCATGCATGTACATCATGTGCAACGCACCGGTGTCGGTATGACCGGAAGGGGTGTTATAATGCTACTCCCCTTCATCAAACGGACCCAATTTTTTTCCACGCTTCCTAATGAACTTCATAAGGAGGCACGTCAATTTTTTTTATTTTCTGACAATCCGTGCGTTTTCGGTGAATTTCCATGCAAAAACAGGCAAAAACAGATGCCGGACGTGACGCAACGTGCGTTTGATCTTCGATTTCATTCAAATTTTGTGTGGCACAATTGGCTGTGCATTCTCAAGTGCTGGCAAAAGTTGGGTACATTTCATGCATGCATGCATGTACATCATGTGCAACCCACTGGTGTCGGTATGGGCGGAAGGGGTGTTACAATGCGATCTTGCTACTCTCCATCATCAAACGGACCCAGTTTTTTTCACGCTTCCTAATGAACTTCACAAGGAGGCACGTCAATTTTTTTTATTTTCTGACAATCCGTGCGTTTTCTGTGAATTTCCTTGCAAAAACAGGCAAAAACAGATGCCGGACGTGACCCAACGTGCGTTTGGTCTTCGATTTCGTTCAAATTTTGCATGGCACAATTGGATGTGCATTCTCAAGTGCTGGCAAAAGATGGTTACATTTCATGCATGCATGCATGTACATCATGTGCAACCCACCGGTGTCGGTATGGGCGGAAGGGGTGTTACAATGCTACTCCCCTTCATCAAACGGACCCAATTTTTTTCCACGCTTCCTAATGAACTTCATAAGGAGGCACGTCAATTTTTTTTATTTTCTGACAATCCGTGCGTTTTCTGTGAATTTCCTTGCAAAAACAGGCAAAAACAGATGCCGGACGTGACCCAACGTGCGTTTGGTCTTCGATTTCGTTCAAATTTTGCATGGCACAATTGGATGTGCATTCTCAAGTGCTGGCAAAAGATGGGTACATTTCATGCATGCATGCATGTACATCATGTGCAACCCACCGGTGTCGGTATGGGCGGAAGGGGTGTTACAATGCTACTCCCCTTCATCAAACAAACCCAATTTTTTTCCACGCTTCCTAATGAACTTCACAAGGAGGCACGTCAATTTTTTTTATTTTCTGACAATCCGTGCGTTTTCTGTGAATTTCCATGCAAAAACAGGCAAAAACAGATGCCGGACGTAACGCAACCTGCGTTTGATCTTCGATTTCATTCAAATTTTGTGTGGCACAATTGGATGTGCATTCTCAAGTGCTGGCAAAAGTTGGGTACATTTCATGCATGCATGCATGTACATCATGTGCAACCCACCGGTGTCGGTATGGGCGGAAGGGGTGTTACAGTGCGATCTTGCTACTCCCCTTCATCAAACGGACCCAATTTTTTTCCACGCTTCCTAATGAACTTCACAAGGAGGCACGTCAATATTTTTATTTTCTGACAAACCGTGCGTTTTCTGTGAATTTCCATGCAAAAACAGGCGAAAACAGATGTCGGACGTGACGCAACGTGCGTTTGATCATCGATTTCGTTCAAATTTTGTGTGGCACAATTGGATGTGCATTCTCAAGCGCTGGCAAAAGTTGGGTACATTTCATGCATGCATGCAGGTACATCATGTGCAACCCACCGGTGTCGGTATGGGCGGAAGGGGTGTTACAATGCGATCTAGCTACTCCCCTTCATCAAACGGACCCACTTTTTACCACGCTTCCTAATGAACTTCACAAGGAGGCAAGTCAATTTTTTTTATTTTCTGACAATCTGTGCGTTTTCTGTGAATTTCCATGCAAAAACAGGCGAAAACAGACGCCGGACGTAACGCAAGGTGCGTTTGGTCTTCGATTTCGTTCAAATTTTGCGTGGCACAATTGGATATGCATTCTCAAGTGCTGGCAAAAGTTGGGTACATTTCATGCATGCATGCATGCATGTACATCATGTGCAACCCACCGGTGTCGGTATGGGCGGAAGGGGTGTTACAATGCGAACTTGCTACTCCCCTTCATCAAACGGACCCAATTTTTTTCCACGCTTCCTAATGAACTTCACAAGGAGGCACGTCAATTTTTTTTATTTTCTGACAATCCGTGCGTTTTCTGTGAAATTTTCCATGCAAAAACAAGCAAAACCAGATGCCGGACATGACGCAACATGCGTTTGGTCTTCGATTTCGTTCAAATTTTGCGTGGCACAATTGGATATGCATTCTCAAGTGCTGGCAAAAGATGGGTACATTTCATGCATGCTTGCATGTACATCATGTGCAACCCACCGGTGTCGGTATGGGCGGAAGGGTGTTACAATGCGATCTTGCTACTCCCCTTCATCAAACTATCCCAATTTTTTTCCACACTTCCTAATGAACTTCGCAAGGAGGCACATCAATTTTTTTTATTTTCTGACAATCCGTGCGTTTTCTGTGAACTTCCATGCAAAAAGAGGCAAAAACAGATGCCGGACGTGACGCAACGTGCGTTGGTCTTCAATTTCGTTCAAATTTTGCGTGGCATAATTGGATGCGCATTCTCAGGTGCTGGCAAAAGTTTGGTACATTTCATGTATGCATGCATGTACATCATGTGCAACCCACCGGTGTCGGTATGGGCGGAAGGGGTGTTACAGTGCGATCTTGCTACTCCCCTTCATCAAACGGACCCAATTTTTTTCCACGCTTCCAAATGAACTTCATAAGGAGGCACGTCAATTTTTTTTTAATTTCTGACAATCCGTGCGTTTTCTGTGAATTTCCATGCAAAACCAGGCAAAAACAGATGCCGGACGTGACGCAACGTGCGTTTGATCTTCGATTTCATTCAAATTTTGTGTGGCACAATTGGATGTGTATTCTCAAGTGCTGGCAAAAGTTGGGTACATTTCATGCATGCATGCATGTACATCATGTGCAACCCACTGGTGCCGGTATGGGCGGAAGGGGTGTTACAATGCGATCTTGCTACTCTCCTTCATCAAACGGACCCAAATTTTTTTCACGCTTCCTAATGAACTTCATAAGGAGGCACGTCATTTTTTTATTTTCTGATAATCCGTGCGTTTTCTGTGAATTTCCATGCAAAAACAGGCAAAAACAGATGCCGGACGTGACGCAACGTGCGTTTGGTCTTCGATTTCATTCAAATTTTGCATGGCACAATTGGATATGCATTCTCAAGTGCTGGCAAAAGATGGGTACATTTCATGCATGCATGCAAGTACATCATGTGCAACCCACCGGTGTCGGTATGGGCGGAAGGGGTGTTACAATGCGATCTTGCTACTCCCCTTCATCAAACGGACCCAATTTTTTTCCACGCTTCCGAATGAAATTCACAAAGAGGCACGTCAATTTTTTTTATTTTCTGACAGTTCGTGCGTTTTCTGTGAATTTCCATGCCAAAACAGGCGAAAACAGATGCAGGACGTGACGCAGCGTGCGTTTGGTCTTCGATTTCGTTCAAATTTTGCGTGGCACAATTGGATGTGCATTCCCAAGCGCTGGCAAAAGTTGGGTACATTTCATGCATGCATGTATGTACATCATGTGCAACCCACCGGTGTCGGTATGGGCGGAAGGGGTGTTACAATGCGATCTTGCTACTCCCCTTTATCAAACGGATCCAATTTTTTTTCACGCTTCCTAATGAACTTCACAAGGTGGCACGTCAATTTTTTTTTCTGACAATCCATGCGTTTTCTGTGAATTTCCATGCAAAAACAGGCGAAAACAGATGCCGGACGTGACGCAACGTGAGTTTGGTATTCGATTTCGGTCAAATTTTGCGTGGCACAATTGTATGTGCATTCTCAAGTGCTGGCAAAAGATGGGTACATTTCATGCATGCATGCATGTACATCATGTGCAACCCACCGGTGTCGGTATGGGCAGACGGGGTGTTACAATGCGATCTTGCTACTCCACATCATCAAACGGACCCAATTTTTTTCCATGCTTCCTAATGAACTTCACAGGGAGGCACGTCAATTTTTTTATTTTCTGACAATCCGTGCGTTTTCTGTGAATTTACATGCAAAAACAGGCAAAAACAGATGTCGGACGTGAGGAAACGGCGTTTGGTCTTCGATTTCGTTCAAATTTTGGGTGGCATAATTGGATGTGCATTCTCAGGTGCTGGCAAAAGTTGGGTACATTTCATGCATGCATGCATGTACATCATGTGCAACCCACCGGTGTCGGTATGGGCGGAAGGGGTGTTACAGTGCGATCTTGCTACTACCCTTCATCAAACGGACCCAATTTTTTTCCTCGCTTCCTAATGAACTTCACAAGGAGGCACGTCAATTTTTTTTATTTTCTGTCAATCCGTGCGTTTTCTGTGAATTTCCATGCAAAAACAGGCAAAAACAGATGCCGGAGGTGACGCAACGTGTGTTTGGTCTTCGATTTCGTTCAAATTTTGCGTGGCACAATTGGATGTGCATTCTCAAGTGCTGGCAAAAGATGGGTACATTTCATGCATTCTTTCATGTACATCATGTGTAACCCACCGGTGTCGGTATGGGCGGAAGGGGTGTTACAATGCGATCTTGCTACTCCCCTTCATCAAACGGACTCAATTTTTTTTCACGCTTCCTAATGAACTTCACAAGGAGGCACGTCAATTTTTTTTATTTTCTGACAATCCGTGCGTTTTCTGTGAATTTCCATGCAAAAACTGACGAAAACGGATGCCGGACGTGACGCAACGTGCGTTTGGTCTTTGATTTCGTTCAAATTTTGCGTGGCACAATTGGATGTGCATTCTCAAGTGCTGACAAAAGTTGGGTACATTTCATGCATGCATGAATGTACATCATGTGCAACCCACCGGTGTCGGTATGGGCGGAAGGGCTGTTACAATGCGATCTTTCTACTACCCTTCATCAAACGGACCCAATTTTTTTCCAAGCTTCCTAATGAACTTCACAAGGAGGCACGTCAATTTTTTTTATTTTCTGACAATCCGTGCGTTTTCTGTGAATTTCCATGCAAAAACAGGCAAAAACAGATGCCGGACGTGACGCAACGTGCGTTTGGTCGTCGATTTCGTTCAAATTTTGCTTGGCACAATTGGATGTGCATTCTCAAGTGCTGGCAAAAGTTGGGTACATTTCATGCATGCATGCATGTACATCATGTGCAACCCACCGGTGTCGGTATGGGCGGAAGGGGTGTTACAATGCGATCTTGCTACTCCCCTTTATCAAACGGATCCAAATTTTTTCACGCTTCCAAATGAACTTCACAAGGTGGCACGTCAATTTTTTTTTCTGACCATCCGTGCCTTTTCTGTGAATTTCCATGCAAAAACAGGCGAAAACAGATGCCGGACGTGACGCAACGTGAGTTTGGTATTCGATTTCGGTCAAATTTTGCGTGGCACAATTGTATGTGCATTCTCAAGTGCTGGCAAAATATGGGTACATTTCATGCATGCCTGCATGTACATCATGTGCAACCCACCGGTGTCGGTATGGGCGGACGGGGTGTTACAATGCGATCTTGCTACTCCACATCATCAAACGGACCCAATTTTTTTCCATGCTTCCTAATGAACTTCACAGGGAGGCACGTCAATTTTTTTTATTTTCTGACAATCCGTGCGTTTTCTGTGAATTTACATGCAAAAACAGGCAAAAACAGATTTCGGACGTGACGAAACGGCGTTTGGTCTTCGATTTCGTTCAAATTTTGGGTGGCATAATTGGATGTGCATTCTCAGGTGCTGGCAAAAGTTGGGTACATTTCATGCATGCATGCATGTACATCATGTGCAACCCACCGGTGTCGGTATGGGCGGAAGGGGTGTTACAGTGCGATCTTGCTACTACCCTTCATCAAACGGACCCAATTTTTTTCCTCGCTTCCTAATGAACTTCACAAGGAGGCACGTCAATTTTTTTTATTTTCTGTCAATCCGTGCGTTTTCTGTGAATTTCCATGCAAAAACAGGCAAAAACAGATGCCGGACGTGACGCAACGTGCGTTTGGTCTTCGATTTCGTTCAAATTCTGCGTGGCACAATTGGATGTGCATTCTCAAGTGCTGGCAAAAGATGGGTACATTTCATGCATTCTTTCATGTACATCATGTGTAACCCACCGGTGTCGGTATGGGCGGAAGGGGTGTTACAATGCGATCTTGCTACTCCCCTTCATCAAACGGACTCAATTTTTTTTCACGCTTCCTAATGAACTTCACAAGGAGGCACGTCAATTTTTTTTATTTTCTGACAATCCGTGCGTTTTCTGTGAATTTCCATGCAAAAACAGACGAAAACAGATGCCGGACGTGACGCAACGTGCGTTTGGTCTTTGATTTCGTTCAAATTTTGCGTGGCACAATTGGATGTGCATTCTCAAGTGCTGACAAAAGTTGGGTACATTTCATGCATGCATGAATGTACATCATGTGCAACCCACCGGTGTCGGTATGGGCGGAAGGGGTGTTACAATGCGATCTTGCTACTACCCTTCATCAAACGGACCCAATTTTTTTCCAAGCTTCCTAATGAACTTCACAAGGAGGCACGTCAATTTTTTTTATTTTCTGACAATCCGTGCGTTTTCTGTGAATTTCCATGCAAAAACAGGCAAAAACAGATGCCGGACGTGACGCAACGTGCGTTTGGTCGTCGATTTCGTTCAAATTTTGCTTGGCACAATTGGATGTGCATTCTCAAGTGCTGGCAAAAGTTGGGTACATTTCATGCATGCATGCATGTACATCATGTGCAACCCACCGGTGTCGGTATGGGCGGAAGGGGTGTTACAATGCGATCTTGCTACTCCCCTTCATCAAACGGACCCAATTTTTTTCCACGCTTCCTAATGACCTTCCCAAGGAGGCACGTCAATTTTTTTTATTTTCTGACAATCCGTGCGTTTTCTGTGAATTTCCATGCAAAAACAGGCAAAAACAGATGCCAGACGTGACGCAACGTGCGTTTGGGTTTGGATTTCGTTCAAATTTTGCGTGCCACAATTGGATGTGCATTCTCAAGTGCTGGCAAAAGTTGGGTACATTTCATGTATGCATGCATGTACATCATGTGCAACCCACCGGTGTCGGTATGAGCGCTTTGTGTGGGCGTTTTGTGTGTGTGTCAATTAAACGCGCGTTTGGTCCTCAACATCATTACAACAAGTGCCACGCAAATCTTTAAAATTATATAGAAATATTTAGGCTGAGACAATCTTCGTTCAAATTGAAACAGTTTACTTTCGGTAAATTCGAAGAAATAATAATAACAACACTTAATTTAGATAACATAACAACACTTAATTTAGATAACCATAGTTCATTCATATTACATTCGAACATAACACAACATTTTTTTATAAACTAAAAGCGAAATTTAATTAAACATTACTAAAACTTTCTAATAAACTTCGCGATTTGTCGCGAATCTAATCGGACTCGTCGAGGTTGACGACGTCCGGCTCCTCCACCGCGCCGTCCCCGTCCGCGCCGTCGTTGTCGTCCGAGCTGTTGCCGACATTGTCCCAGTCGATCTCGTCGTCGTCGTTGTCGCCGTCTTCCTCGACGACGGGCTGCGGATTCGCCGCCTGCGCCGCCGCCGCCTGGATTGCCGCTGCGATCTCCGCCGCCTCCCTCGCCGCCGCGGCCGCGGCCGCCGCCGCCGTCGCCTGAGAGGCACGCAAGGCGACGAGCAGCCCCGGTGAATCGTTGGGGTCGCCGTCCTCGCGGAGGACGACCTGCTCCGGCGGGAGTTCAACCTCCGGCGGGGCCACCGGCGGGGGCTGGGGGTTTAACGCCCGATGCCTCGGGCGGCGCTGGCTGCCGCCGGAGTTGACGGGGTTGCCCGCGGCCGCCGACGCGCGCCGGCACTGGTTGATCACGTCGGCGTAGGACTTGCCATCCCAAAACGCGTGCCGGCCGTAGATGTTGCACCGGCCGCCGCGATGGTTATGACGATCCTGCTCCTTCGCGCCTGGCCCGAGCGTCGCGTAGCCGTCCTTGTCGATTTTCCAAGGCTTCGCGAGCTGGCGCCCCGGCGGCACTAGCAACGCGTAGCGGTGGAGCTCCTCCGTCGCCGGCCCGTCAAGGCTCGTCGGCCAGATGCTCGGCGGGTCGTCTGCCGAGGGGATGGGGGGCGACGGGGCGGTTGGGCGGCGTTACTCCCTCGGAGTAAACGCGTCGCCTCGGGAGCCGGCGGGCCTCGGGAGACGGCGGGCTGACGGTCAATAGGCGGCGGCGTCAGGAATTAATGCGACGGGAATGATGGCGCCGGCCTCGGGGCGACGCGGACCGATGACGCAGGCGGGATTAATGGCGGCGGCCTCGGGAATCGACGATGAATCTGGAACCGGCGCGACGGGGCCTGGTTTGACCGCGGTCAGGGCGACGCGAGCTGACGTGGGGACGACACGTCACGCCGGCTGACGCGGGTACGATGCGTACCCCCCCCCCCCCCCCCCCCCCCGCGTCGTACCTGTACGTCACCCGACCGTCCGCTGGCGCCGCGGGGCTGACGCGCGTACGTCGGACCCGGGGGGGGGGGGGGGGGGGGGGAAGATCATCCTGTCCTTTTTTAGGAAAGGGTATCGTTCAATCTGAGCCGTCGTTGTGTCCGGGGGTTGTACTGAAGAAGAAGTGTATTAATTATTTCCTTGCTTTTCTCCATTTTCCGTGAACTATGAGTGCGAAAAGAGAAAGAACTCGAGGTCATATTGAGACCTCGCTAAGAATTGAAGAGTAGACTATGCCACCGAAATCCATTTTCCACGTGTGAGCACTACCAAGCTTTGATCTGCCAGGTTAGTCCTCATGTACATGCATGCATCAAAAAGGAAGAATTGTTACTCCATCTACAATCATACACGCTACTCAAGGGGATAGTGTACGTTATCCATCTTAAAATGCTTATTTTGAGGGATGCCCGCGGTTGATCGGCCTTCGCATACAAGCACGTAGGTAAGTGCGGTCGTGCCTGCGCGGTGAGGTTGGAGCCACTCTAGCAGAGTTGCCACATTGCATCCTTCTTTATTGCTTAGAAGATTTAAACATTACATCCGGTCACAACTAAAATGCACACAGCTAATCAAAGTCCTCTCACACACATGAAAAATAAAAAGATGAGATATAAAGAAACTCCGTATAACACCTAAAGCAAAGGGGGCCTAATCCTAAGATCATGCTGCTATCCATGTTGGGTAAACGTATCCTTCGTCGTAGCATTCAATCGTGTACACACGTCCTTCATATTCATATGCATTGTGGAGGCTGTTGAGGTGATCCATAAACTCAGAGTCTTTGTATTTGTTGTTCTCATAATTATGAGATCCACTCGTTAATGGGGCTTCCATTTATTCCTAATCTTTCTGTCATCTCAGGTGAGGTGGCGGACAACCTGAAGTTTATTGAGGCCACTTGCAATTGCCATATGAAGTGCGCTTCAAGAGAGAGTCCAAGAGAGAGTCCCAAATTGTCAAATATGAAGGCTGGGTCGTCAAATATGAAGGCTGGGAGGTCAGATATGGCGAGCCGAAGGTATATGAGAAAACATTTTTTTGGGGCTAATATTACTTTATTAACAATTATGATGATCATTTGGTCAATATGACGGCTCTGTTAGAGTTGTTGTCACCGACGTGTTAAGTATACTGCCCACGTGTGCCCAACTACACCCTGCGGACCTCTGTACCAGGCGACGTCACTGCCACTGCCACTGCCCGACGTAGGTACGGACAGCACGGTTCGGCCATGCCTACGACGTGTGCACGCACTCTGATCTCTTTCCTCAGTTCACATCTATCGGTAGGCGTCCCGGTGAAAAGGTTAGCGCAAAAGAGACGGCAGCAATAATATGATCACCGATTAGGTTGTCCTTTTCATTAGCATATGTAATGTACAGGAGAATAGAGAAAGGACATGCGCATGCGTTCACATGCTATTCCCATTGATCTCGTATACAGATAGGTTTTCTTTTCTCCTCTGCGTCGACCCCGGATGAGCTTGGCGGCGCGCGCGTTGTGCACCAACCGCTCGCACCATGTGCACGCCCCCAGCGAGACTTCGTGTAGGCGACCCGGGGTCGGAGGGAGACGGACGGCAAGCCGTTGAGAGGACGAAGTAGATATATGTAAGGATCTCGGTTTCATAAGGAACCAACGTATTCAGGAGTAACTAGTTAGTCCCATCCACGTTTCATTTGCAAGTAATCCACTCGAGTTAAATATTCAACATGACAAAAATCAGCCTAATTAACTTTTATTTCTAAACAAGAGAATATATTAATTAATATCGCGAAGATATTAATTACACCCAGTCTCTGCATCTATAAGATGTCGTCAAGACATCCAAAATACACACAGTCAAAGAAAAAAATAAAGGTACTGTCACAGCTGTCAACTCCTCTCAACACCAGCACTGATACCACCACCAAGTACAACACCCGAAAACATAAAAGGTCTCCAAAAGCAACGCATCCAAGAAGAGGACAATACACAAGCGCCGTCGTTGCCCGATCCAACATCTTAGGTATTCACCTTGGAGAAAGTCCATGCTCTCAAAACAATTCCTTCAGCAAAGCAATCGCCAAGCAGAACCAATAAAGGCCAGATCTTAGGTTTTCACCCTAAAAGTCATGACTCGGCACCCGAGGAGTACCACCAAATATGAAATCCTTCAGTGTTGCCGCTCCCACTTATCACTACTGCTTCTGAGAGTTACCTAACACCTAGCTGATTGCATCGCCTCCAAGACTCCGTTCGTGTACCTGATCCTCCGATCCCGGCCATCATGACCTTCTCCATCGCTGCCTCCACCATGGAAATCGGGAATCCGACATGTCCCAAGGTGTCATCAGGCAACAGAGCTTCAAGCACACCCTCAGAACCTCGTAGGCTGGTATGGACGTGCACGACCGAAAACTTACCGATCTAGATATACTGAGCAAAATCTTCCGCGGGCGTTCCAGAACGCGTCAATGGTCAGATCGAGGAGAACCGATCATGCAGCCGTGGCCATGATGCGAGAAGAGCATGAGGACCGTCACCTTTATCTTCACGGCCGTTGGTCCCCATGACGCCTTGATCCAACCGGCCGCGGGCACCACCATGATGCCTAGCAGCCGGCGTCGTCAGGTACCACCACGACAGCCTGGAGTCACGTCCGAGAGTCGTTGAACCGCCCAAGCCCACCTGGGCTGCGCGAGATTGGAGCTCATGTCCGTAGCAACAGGGGCGCACACGCCGTGGAGCAACCGTGCCTCCACTGTCAACGTGGGCTAGCATTCGTCACCGGGATCCCTCCGGTCCACGCGGCCGGATCATTGCCAGATTGTGAGTCTCCGTCGTCAGAGGAGTACGGTGCCGCCACGCGCGGGAGAAGGCTGCCGAGTCACCCCACCTGGCCCGCGACCGCCGCGTGCCAGATCCGATCCGGCGGCACCAAGATCGAACGACGCCAGAAACGGTGGACTTCCTCCTACCACTAGGCAAGGGGACGGGAGGCAGCAGATCTCCGCTGCCCCCTTCACCGGCAACGCCAGGCTTTGCTGTAGGCGGCCTCGGGGGGGGGGGGGGGCGACGAAGGGCGGGAGGAGGGGGGAGGTGACGGCAGCTGGGCGTAAGGTTTCGCCCCCCGGTTGCCTGAAGGGGGCGAAGCGAGGATCTGTTCCTCGATCCCATCAGCCTAATTAACTCGTTGGATAATGTACTCGTGACATGATCGATCGCACATTGTTTGCACACAGGCGTCAACAGCACAACCTTACGAACATGAAGAAGAGGAGAGACTCGGGGCTGAGGAATTGGAGAGCAAATGACCCCTAGCCTCTAGGAGAAGAACTGCTGTGGATGCCAGATTTCACACCAATGAACATCAGGACTTCTATGAGACTGTCCTATTGGACAAGAGCCCAGCAGTAAGTGACATGAGATATATTGACTGGGCCTTCATCAAGGAAAATGAAGATTATTTTCCATGTGTGCAAGACAACTTCAAGTGTATTGACATTGCAAACTTTGTTGGAAGAGAGTTCACTGCTTGGAACGATGATATGATCATGCAGTTCTACTCTACTGCTGACTTCTATCCAGATGGCAGGATTGTTTGGATGACTTCTCATGCTCATCTGGATTGGCATGATCACCGGCTTAATGACATTCCAGAACTTCTGGAAGAAGACCGCTGGCAGCCTTCATAGAGGCGACAACCCGACCCACCTCCTCTTCCAAGAACGGTAGGGTTAATTCCGTGTTCTCGGCTTCCGAAACTCTGTCAGCAGGAGACCACAAGTTGTCAGCAAGTGACACCCCACTATGGGGTGCCGCCGAGAAAAGCTCCTTGAAGAAGGAGTAGATGTGCACCCGAATTTCGTCCAGGTGTTCCAGGAGATTGTCCCCCTCCCAGAGACACGGGATAGCACAACGGCGTCTACGGCCATTCGCAATCGCCTGGAAGTAAGCGGTGTTGGCATCGCCTTGGAGGAGACACTTCTGACCTCCTCGGCGTTGCCAGAAGAGCTCCTCACCCTTGAAGATCTCCATAAGCGGAGCCTCAAGGGTGTAGCACCTCCAGTCATCAGCCGACAGGCCCGATGAGTCGGTCACCGCATCAAGGTCCTTTATTTGTACTAGAAGCGCCTCTTTACGCGCTCTAGTATCCACTCCTATGTTGGCCCCCAACCCCCGCATAAACTGGCGGGAGAGTTTCGAACAATGGTGCCAAATGTCGGTAGCACAATATGCTCGGGGTGGAGAGGCCGTGATACGTCCATATTGCACAATATCCGCTCCTAGGTTGGCCCCCCTCCCCCCCTCCAAGTGATGTACCAATGGCTCAGGTTATTGTTAATATGAATGCTTCAATGCCCGCATCAGATAAGTTCATCGTGCACATTGCGAATTATGTATGGTTGCCCGATAGGTTCCTCGGCCATGGTTCAGAGTTCTCCTCTAAGGTGCGGTTACACACTGCTCTCCCTTGCCCCCCATCAAGGTCAAACTTTTTGGCTGGCTGCTTTTCCCTGACAGGCTGAACACAAAGGCGAACCTGCGACGCAAGAGTGACTCCTGTTGGGGAACGTAGTAATAATTCAAAAAATTTCATACGTGTCACCAAGATCAATCTAGGAGATGCTAGCAACGAGAGAGAGGGAGTGCATCTTCATACCCTTAAAGATCGCTAAGCGGAAGCGTTGCAAAGAACGCGGTTGATGGAGTCGTACTCGCGGCGATTCAAATCGCGGAAGATCCGATCCAAGCGCCGAACGGACGGCGCCTCCGCGTTCAACACACGTACAGCCCGGGGACGTCTCCTCCTTCTTGATCCAGCAAGGGGGGAGGAGAAGTTGAGGGAGAGCTCCGGCAGCACGATGGCGTGGTGGCGGTGGAGCTCGTGGTTCTCCGGCAGAGCTTCGCTAAGCACTACGGAGGAGGAGGAGGTGTAGGAGGGGGGAGGGCTGCGCCAGGGAAGGGGTGCAACTCCCATGCGCCTCCCCACTATATATAGGGGTGGATGGGGCTGGTTTCTTACCCTCCAAGTCCATTGGGGCATTGGCAAAGGTGGGAGGAAAGAAATCCCATCCTTTCCCTTCCCCACCGATTGTTATCCCCCCCTTTTAGGGATCTTGATCTTATCCCTTCGGGATATGATCTTATTCCTTCTAAGGGGGGATCTTGGTGCGCCTTGACCAGGGGTGTGGGGCCTTGCCCCCACTACCCACGTTCATGTGGGTCCCCCCATGCAGGTGGGCCCCACTTCGGAACCTTCTAGAACCTTCCCGGTACAATACCGAAAAATCCCGAACATTTTCCGGTGGCCAAAATAGGACTTCCCATATATAAATCTTTACCTCCGGACCATTCCGGAACTCCTCGTGACGTCCGGGATCTCATTCGGGACTCCGAACAACTTTGTAGACCTTCTAGAACCTTCCCGGAACTCCTCGTGACGTCACTGAACCTTAAGTGTGTAGACCCTACGGGTTCGGGAACCATGCAGACATGACCGAGACACCTCTCCGGCCAATAACCAATAGCGGGATCTGGATACCCATATTGGCTCCCACATGTTCCACGATGATCTCATCGGATGAACCACGATGTCGGGGATTCAATTAATCCCGTATACAATTCCCTTTGTCCATCGGTATGTTACTTGCCCGAGATTCGATCGTCGGTATCCCTATACCTTGTTCAATCTTGTTACCGGCAAGTCTCTTTACTCGTTCCGTAACACATGATCCCGTGACTAACTCCTTAGTCACATTGAGCTCATTATGATGATGTATTACCGAGTGGGCCCAGAGATACCTCTCCGTCACACGGAGTGACAAATCCCAGTCTCGATTCGTGCCAACCCAACAGACACTTTCGGAGATACCTGTAGTGCACCTTTATAGTCACCCAGTTATGTTGTGACGTTTGATACACCCAAAGCATTCCTACGGTATCCGGGAGTTGCACAATCTCATGGTATAAGGATATGATACTTGACATTAGAAAAGCTCTAGCAGACGAACTACACGATCTTGTGCTATGCTTAGGATTGGGTCTTGTCCATCACATCATTCTCCTAATGATGTGATCCCGTTATCAACGACATCCAATGTCCATGGTCAGGAAACCATGACCATCTATTGATCAACGAGCTAGTCAACTAGAGGCTCACTAGGGACATGGTGTGGTCTATGTATTCACACATGTATTACGGTTTCCGATTAATACAATTATAGCATGAACAATAGACAATTATCTTGAACAAGGAAATATAATAATAACCATTTTATTATTGCCTCTAGGGCATATTTCCAACAGTCTCCCACTTGCACTAGAGTCAATAATCTAGTTACATTGTGATGAATCGAACACCCATAGAGTTCTGGTGTTGATCATGTTTCGCTCGTGGAAGAGGTTTAGTCAACGGATCTGCGACATTCAGATCCGTATGTACTTTACAAATATCAATATCTCCATCTTGAATGTAACCACGAATGGAGTTGAAGCGGCGCTTGATGTGCTTGGTCTTCTTGTGAAACCTGGGATCCTTGGCAATGGCAATAGCTCCAGTGTTGTCACAGAAGAGAGTCATCGGGCCCGACGCATTGGGAATCACTCCTAGGTTGGTGATGAACTCCTTCATCCAGACTCCTTTCTGCGCTGCTTCCGAAGCAGCTATGTACTCCGCTTCACATGTAGATGCCGCCACGACGCTTTGCTTGCAACTGCACCAGCTGACTGCCCCACCATTCAAAATATACACGTATCCGGTTTGTGACTTGGAGTCATCCGGATCTGTGTCGAAGCTAGCATCGACGTAACCCTTTACGACGAGCTCTTCGGCACCTCCATATCCATAGTCCTTTTCAGGTACTTAAGGATATTCTTGACCGCTGTCCAGTGTTCCATTCCGGGATCACTTTGGTACCTCCCTACCAAACTTATGGCAAGGTTCACATCAGGTCTGGTACACAGCATGGCATACATAATAGAGCCTATGGCTGAGGCATAGGGGATGGCACTCATCTTTTCTCTATCTTCTGCCGAGGTCGGGCATTGAGCTGTGCTCAATCTCACACCTTGCAATACAGGCAAGAACCCCTTCTTGGACTGATCCATATTGAACTTCTTCAATATCTTGTCAAGGTATGTGCTTTGTGAAAGACCAATGAGGCGTCTCGATCTATCTCTATAGATCTTGATGCCTAATATGTAAGCAGCTTCTCCAAGGTCCTTCATTGAAAAACACTTATTCAAGTAGGCCTTTATGCTTTCCAAAAGTTCTATATCATTTCCCATCAACAGTATGTCATCCACATATAAAATGAGAAATGCTACAGAGCTCCCACTCACTTTCTTGTAAATACAGGCTTCTCCATAAGTCTGTATAAACCCAAACGCTTTGATCACCTCATCAAAGCGAATGTTCCAACTCCGAGATGCTTGCACCAGCCCATAGATGCCTTGTCAGCATTCTTAGGATCGACAAAACCTTCCGGTTGCATCATATACAATTCTTCCTTAAGGAAACCGTTAAGGAATGCCGTTTTGACGTCCATTTGCCAGATCTCATAATCATAAAATGCGGCTACTGCTAACATGATTCGGACGGACTTCAGCATCGCTACGGGTGAGAAAGTCTCATCGTAGTCAACTCCTTGAACTTGTCGATAACCCTTAGCGACAAGCCGAGCCTTATAGACGGTCACATTACCATCCGCGTCAGTCTTCTTCTTAAAGATCCATTTATTTTCTATGGCTTGCCGATCATCGGGCAAGTCCACCAAAGTCCATACTTTGTTCTCATACATGGATCCTATCTCGGATTTCATGGCTTCAAGCCATTTGTTGGAATCCGGGCCCGCCATGGCTTCTTCATAGTTCGAAGGTTCACCGTTGTCTAACAACATGATTTCCAGGACAGGGTTGCCGTACCACTCTGGTGCGGAACGTGTCCTCGTGGACCTACGAAGTTCAGTAGTAACTTGATCCGAAGTTTCATGATCATCATCATTAACTTCCTCTCTAGTCGGTGCAGGCACCACAGAAACATTTTCCTGCGCTGCGCTACTCTCCGGTTCGAGAGGGGGTACAATTACCTCATCAAGTTCTATTTCTCCCACTTACTTCTTTCGAGAGAAACTCTTTCTCTAGAAAGGATCCATTCTTGGCAACAAAGATCTTGCCTTCGGATCTGAGGTAGAAGGTATACCCAATAGTTTCCTTAGGGTATCCTATGAAGACGCACTTTTCCGATTTGGGTTCGAGCTTTTCAGGTTGAAGTTTCTTGACATAAGCATCGCATCCCCAAACTTTCAGAAGCGACAGCTTAGGTTTCTTCCCAAACCATAATTCATACGGTGTCGTCTCAACGGATTTAGACGGTGCCCTATTTAAAGTGAATGCGGCAGTCTCTAATGCATATCCCCAAAATGATAGCGGTAAATCAGTAAGAGACATCATAGATCGCACCATATCCAATAGAGTGCGATTACGACGTTCGGACACACCATTACGCTGAGGTGTGCCATGCGGCGTGAGTTGTGAAACAATTCCACATTTCCTTACGTGCGTGCCAAACTCGTGACTCAAATATTCTCCTCCACAATCAGATCGTAAGAACTTTATTTTCTTGTCACGTTGATTCTCTACCTCACTCTGAAATTCCTTGAACTTTTCAAAGGTCTCAGACTTGTGTTTCATTAAGTAGACATACCCATATCTGCTGAAGTCATCAGTGAGGGTGAGAACATAACGATAGCCACCGCGAGCCTCAACGCTCATTGGACCGCATACATCGGTATGTATTATTTCCAACAAGTTGGTTGCTCGCTCCATTGTTCCGGAGAACGGAGTCTTAGTCATCTTGCCCATGAGGCATGGTTCGCACGTGTCAAATGATTCATAATCAAGAGACTCCAAAAGTCCATCTGCATGGAGTTTCTTCATGCGTTTGACACCAATATGACCAAGGCGATAGTGCCACAAGTATGTGGGACTATCATTATCAACCTTACATCGTTTGGTATTCACACTATGAATATGTGTAACATCACGTTCGAGATTCAATAAAAATAAACCATTGACCAGCGGGGCATGACCATAAAACATATCTCTCATATAAATAGAACAACCATTATTCTCGAATTTAAATGAGTAGCCATCTCGCATCAAACGAGATCCAGATACAATGTTCATGCTCAAAGCTGGTACTAAATAACAATTATTGAGGTTTAAAACTAATCCCGAAGGTAGATGTAGAGGTAGCGTGCCGACGGCGATCACATCGACCTTGGAACCATTCCCGACGCGCATCGTCACCTCGTCCTTCGCCAGTCTCCGCTTATTCCGCACCTCCTGTTTTGAGTTACAAATGTGAGCAACCACACCGGTATCAAATACCCAGGAGCTACTACGAGCGCTGGTAAGGTACACATCAATAACATGTATATCATATATACCTTTGACATTGCCGGCCTTCTTATCCGCTAAGTACTTGGGGCAGTTCCGCTTCCAGTGACCGGTTCCCTTGCAATAAAAGCACTCAGTCTCAGGCTTGGGTCCATTGTTGGGCTTCTTCCCGGCAACTGATTTACCGGGCGCGGCAACTGCTTTGCCGTCCTTCTTGAAGTTCTTCTTACCCTTGCCTTTCTTGAAACTGGTGGTCTTATTCACCATCAACACTTGATGTTCCTTTTTGATCTCCACCTCCGCTGATTTCAGCATCGAATATAACTCAGGAATGGACTTCTCCATCCCTTGCATATTGAAATTCATCACAAAGCTCTTGTAGCTAGGTGGAAGCGACTGGAGGATTCTGTCAATAACCGAGTCATCCGGAAGATTAACTCCCACCTGAGACAAGCGGTTGTGCAACCCAGACATTTTGAGTATGTGCTTGCTGACAAAACTATTTTCCTCCATCTTACAACTGAAGAACTTGTTGGAGACTTCATATCTCTCGACCCGGGCATGAGCTTGGAAAACCATTCTCAGCTCTTGGAACATCTCATATGCTCCATATTGCTCAAAACGCTTTTGGAGCCCCGGTTCTAAGCTGTAAAGCATGCCGCACTGAACCAGGAAGTAATCATCACTACGCGACTGCCAGGCGTTCATAACGTCTTGAGTTGCTGGGAAAATGGGTGCGTCACCTAGCAGTGCATCAAGGACATATGCTTTCTTGGAAGCTATGAGGATGATCCTCAAGTTACGGACCCAGTCCGTATAGTTGCTTCCATCGTCTTTCAGCTTGGTTTTCTCTAGGAATGCGTTGAAGTTGAGGGCAACATTAGCGTGGGCCATTGGATCTACAAGATAGATTGTAAAGACAATTTTAGACAAAGTTCATGATAATTAAGTTCATCTAATCAAATTATTTAATGAACTCCCACTCAGATAGACATCCCTCTAGTCATCTAAGTGATACATGATCCATATCAACTAGGCCGTGTCCGATCATCACGTGAGACGGACTAGTCATCAATGGTGAACATCTCCATGTTGATCGCATCTACTATACGACTCATGTTCGACCTTTCAGTCTCTCGTGTTCCGAGGCCATGTCTGTACATGCTAGGCTCGTCAAGTCAACCTAAGTGTTTCGCGTGTGTAAATCTGGCTTACACCCGTTGTATGCGAACGTTAGAATCTATCACACCCGATCATCACGTGGTGCTTCGAAACAACGATCCTTCTCAACGGTGCACACTTAGGGGGAACACATTTCTTGAAATTTTAGTGAGGGATCATCTTATTTATGCTACCATCGTTCTAAACAAATAAGATGTAAAAACATGATAAACATCACATGCAAATCATAAAGTGACATGATATGGCCAATATCATCTTGCGCCTTTGATCTCCATCTTCGGGGCACGGCATGATCACCATCGTCACCGGCACGACACCATGATCTCCATCATCATGATCTCCATCATCGTGTCTTCATGAAGTTGTCTCGCCAACTATTACTTCTACTACTATGGCTAACGGTTAGCAATAAAGTAAAGTAATTACATGGCGTTTTTGATTGACACGCAGGTCATACAATAAATTAAGACAACTCCTATGGCTCTTGCCGGTTGTCATACTCATCGACATGCAAGTCGTGATTCCTATTACAAGAACATGATCAATCTCATACATCACATATATTTCATCACATCCTTTTGGCCATATCACATCACATAGCATACCCTGCAAAAACAAGTTAGACGTCCTCTAATTGTTGTTGCAAGTTTTACGTGGCTGCTATGGGTTTCTAGCAAGAACGTTTCTTACCTACGCAAAAGCTACAACGGTGATATGCCAATTTATATTTACCCTTCATAAGGACCCTCTTCATCGAATCCGATCCGACTAAAGTGGGAGAGACACACACTCGCTAGCCACCTTATGCAACAAGTGCATGTTAGGCGATGGAACCAGTCTCACGTAAGCGTACGTGTAAAGTCGGTCCGGGCCACTTCATCCCACAATACCACCGAATCAAGATAGGACTAGTAACGGCAAGCAAATTGACCAAATCATCGCCCACAACTACTTGTGTTCTACTCGTGCATAGAATCTACGCATAGACCTAGCTCTGATACCACTGTTAGGGAACGTAGTAATAATTCAAAAAAATTCCTACGTGTCACCAAGATCAATCTAGGAGATGCTAGCAACGAGAGAGAGGGAGTGCATCTTCATACCCTTAAAGATCGCTAAGCGGAAGCGTTGCAAAGAACGCGGTTGATGGAGTCGTACTCGCGGCGATTCAAATCGCGGAAGATCCGATCCAAGCGCCGAACGGACGGCGCCTCCGCGTTCAACACACGTACAGCCCGGGGACGTCTCCTCCTTCTTGATCCAGCAAGGGGGGAGGAGAAGTTGAGGGAGAGCTCCGGTAGCACGACGGCGTGGTGGCGGTGGAGCTCATGGTTCTCCGGCAGAGCTTCGCTAAGCACTACGGAGGAGGAGGAGGTGTAGGAGGGGGGAGGGCTGCGCCAGGGAAGGGGTGCAGCTCCCATGCGCCTCCCCACTATATATAGGGGTGGAGGGGGCTGGTTTCTTGCCCTCCAAGTCCATTGGGGCATTGGCAAAGGTGGGAGGAAAGAAATCCCATCCTTTCCCTTCCCCACCGATTGTTATCCCCCTTTTTAGGGATCTTGATCTTATCCCTTCGGGATATGATCTTATTCCTTCTAAGGGGGATCTTGGTGCGCCTTGACCAGGGGTGTGGGGCCTTGTCCCCACTACCCACGTTCATGTGGGTCCCCCCATGCAGGTGGGCCCCACTTCGGAACCTTCTAGATCCTTCCCGGTACAATACCGAAAAATCCCGAACATTTTCCGGTGGCCAAAATAGGACTTCCCATATATAAATCTTTACCTCCGGACCATTCCGGAACTCCTCGTGACGTCCGGGATCTCATCCAGGACTCCGAACAACTTTCGGTAACCACATACAATTCCCATTACAACTCTAGTGTCACCGAACCTTAAGTGTGTAGACCCTACGGGTTCGGGAACCATGCAGACATGACCGAGACACCTCTCCGGCCAATAACCAATAGCGGGATCTGGATACCCATATTGGCTCCCACATGTTCCACGATGATCTCATCGGATGAACCACGATGTCGGGGATTCAATTAATCCCGTATACAATTCCCTTTGTCCATCGGTATGTTACTTGCCCGAGATTCGATCGTCGGTATCCCTATACCTTGTTCAATCTCGTTACCGGCAAGTCTCTTTACTCGTTCCGTAACACATGATCCCGTGACTAACTCCTTAGTCACATTGAGCTCATTATGATGATGTATTACCGAGTGGGCCCAGAGATACCTCTCCGTCACACGGAGTGACAAATCCCAGTCTCGATTCGTGCCAACCCAACAAACACTTTCGGAGATACCTGTAGTGCACCTTTATAGTCACCCAGTTACGTTGTGACATTTGATACACCCAAAGCATTCCTATGGTATCCGGGAGTTGCACAATCTCATGGTCTAAGGAAATGATACTTGACATTAGAAAAGCTCTAGCAGACGAACTACACGATCTTGTGCTATGCTTAGGATTGGGTCTTGTCCATCACATCATTCTCCTAATGACGTGATCTCGTTATCAACGACATCCAATGTCCATGGTCAGGAAACCATGACCATCTATTGATCAACGAGCTAGTCAACTAGAGGCTCACTAGGGACATGGTGTGGTCTATGTATTCACACATGTATTACGGTTTCCGGTTAATACAATTATAGCATGAACAATAGACAATTATCATTAACAAGGAAATATAATAATAACCATTTTATTATTGCCTCTAGGGCATATTTCCAACAACTCCACCTGCCTGAGATGTCATCACCACCCTGAGGACACTCTTTACCTTGCCGCTCTGTGTCCCGCGGTGGCGCAGGTTGCTACTTCTTGAGCTTGCGTTGGTTTTCCCTTGAAGAGGAAAGGGTGATGCAGCAAAGTAGATAAGTATTTGCCTCAGTTGTTGAGAACCAAGGTATCAATCCAGTAGGAGATACAAGCAAGTCCCCAATCTTTGCACCTACACAAACAACCAAACACTTGCACCCAGCACTATAAAGGGGTTGTCAATCCCTTCACGGTTACTTGCAAGGATGAGATCTGATAGAGATCGATATAAAAGATTACTAAAATGAAAAGTAAAACAAAAGTAAAAAGATTGCAGCAATGTATTTTTGGTATTTTTGGTTCATAGATCTAAAAATATAATATGGAAAATAGACCCTGGGGCCATAGGTTTCACTAGAGGCTTCTCTCTTGAAGGCAAATAATACGGTGGGTGAACAAATTACTGTCGAGCAATTGATAGAAAAGCGCATAGTTATGACGATATCCAAGGCAATGATTATGCATATAGGCATCACGTCCGTGTCAAGTAGACCGAAACGATTCTGCATCTACTACTATTACTCCACACATCGACCGACTCCTGCCTGCATCTAGAGTATTAAGTTCATCAAGAACAGAGTAATGCATTAAGTAAAGATGACATGATGTAGAGGGATAAACTCAAGCAATATGATGAAAACCGCATCTTTTTATCCTTGATGGCAACAATACAAATACGTGCCTCGCTACCCCTACTTTGTCACTGGGTGAGGACACCACAAGATTGAACCCAAAACTAAGCACTTCTCCCATTGCAAGAATTACCAATCTAGTTGGTCAAACCAAACCAATAACTCAAAGAGACTTGCAAAGATATGAAATCATGCATATAAGAATTCAGAGAAGATTCAAATAATATTCATAGATAATCTGATCATATACCCACAATTCATCGGATCTCGACAAACACACCGCAAAAGAGTATTACATCGGATAGATCTCCATGAAGATCATGAAGAACAGGGTATTGAAGAACATAGAGAGAGAAGAAGCCATCTAGCTACTAGCTATGGACCCGAAGGTCTGAGGTGAACTACTCACGCATCATCGGAGGGGCAATGGAGTTGATGTAGATGCCCTCCGTGATCGAATCCCCCTCCGACAGATTACCGGAAAAGGCTCCAAGATGGGATCTCACGGGAACAGAGGCTTCCGGCGGCGGAAAAGTATTTTCGTGGCTATTTTTGGTATTGGGGGAATATTTGGGAATTTATAGGACAAAGATTAGGGTTGGAGGGTCTGCAGGGGGGCCACATGCCAGGGGGCGCCCCCCCCTAGGGCGCGCCCTGCCGGCTTGTCGCCTCCCGGCAGGTCTCCTTCCTTCATCTCCAAGTCTGGTAGGTTTCTTCTGGTCCAAGAAAAATCATCCCGAAGATTTTATTCCGTTTGGACTCCGTTTAATATTCCTTATCTGCAATACTCAAAAACAAGAAAAAAACAGAAACTGGCACTAGGCACTAGATTAATAGGTTAGTCCCAAAACTAATATAAAATAGCATATTAATGCATATAAAACATCCAAAACAGATAATATAATAGCATGGAACAATAAAAAATTATAGATACGTTGGAGACGTATCAAGCATCCCCAAGCTTAATTCCTGCTCGTCCTCGAGTAGGTAAATGATAAAAACAGAATTTTTTATGTGGAATGCTACCTAACATATTTATCCATGTAATATTCTTTATTGTGGCATGAATATTCAGATCCATAAGATTCAAAACAAAAGCTTAATATTGACATAAAAACAATAATACTTCAAGCATACTAACAAGGCAATTGTGTCCTTTCAAAATAACATGGCCAAAGAAAGTTATCCCTACAAAATCATATGGTCTGGCTATGCTCCATCTTCCCCACACAAAGTATTTAAATCATGCACAACCCCGATGACAAGTCAAGCAATTGTTTCACACCTTTTATGTTCTCAAACCTTTTCAACTTTCACGCAATATATGAGCGTGAGCCATGGATATAGCACTATAGGTGGAATAGAATATGGTGGAGGTTGTGAGGAAAAGGAGAAGATAGTCTCACATCAACTAGGCGTATCAACGGGCTATGGAGATGCCCATCAATAGATATCAACGTGAGTGAGTAGGGATTGCCATGCAACGGATGCACTAGAGCTATAAGTGTATGAAAGCTCAAAAGAAACTAAGTGGGTGTGCATCATAATGAAAAATTCCCACTAGCTATATGAAAGTGATAAAATAGGAGACTCTCTATCATGAAGATTATGGTGCTACATTTAAGCACAAGTGTGGAAAAAGATAGTAGCATTGTCCCTTCTCTCTTTTCTCTCATTTTTTTAAATTTTGGTGGGCATCTTTGGCCTTTTTTTTATTTGGGCTTCATTGGCCTCTTTTATTATTTGTAAAGTCCGGAGACTCATCCCAACTTGTGAGGGAATCATAGCTTCCATCATCCTTTCTTCTCATGGGACAATGCTCTAATGATGATAATCATCACACTTTTATTTACTTACAACTCGATACCTAGAACAAAATATGACTCTATATGAATGCTTCCGGTGGTGCACCGGGATGTGCAACGATCTAGCATAGCAAATGACATCAAAAAACGGACAAGCCATGAAAACATCATGCTAGCTGTCTTACGATCATGCAAAGCAATATGAAAATGATGGTGCATGTCATAATAAATGGAACGGTGAAAGTTGCATGGCAATATATCTCGGAATGGCTATGGAAATGCCATAATAGGTAGGTATGGTGGCTGTTTTGAGGAAAGGTATATGGTGGCTGTTTTGAGGAAGGTGGGTTTAATGCACCGGCGAAAGTTGCGCGGTACTAGAGAGGCTAGCAAAGGTGGAAGGGTGAGAGTGCGTATAATCCATGGACTCACATTAGTCATAAAGAACTCACATACTTATTGCAAAAGTCTATTAGTTATTGAAGCAAAGTAATAGACGCATGCTCCTAGGGGAGAGGTTGGTAGGAGTTAACCATCGCGCGCTCCCGACCCTCAAACAAAGGATGACAATCATTAAACAAATCATGCTCCGACTTCGTTACATAACGGTTCACCATACGTGCATGCTACGGGAATCACAAACTTTAACACAAGTATTTCTTCCAATCCACAATTACTCACTAGCATGACTCTAATATATATCACCATCTTTATATCTCAAAACTATATGCAAGGAATCAAACTTCTCATAGTATTCAATGCACTTTATATGAAAGTTTTTATTATATCCCTCTTGGATGCCTATTATATTAGGACTAAATTCACAACCTAAACAAATTACCATGCTGTTTAAAGACTCTCAAAATAATATAAGTGAGGTACGAGAGTTCAATAATTTCTATAAAATAAAACACCACCGTGCTCTCAAAAGATATAAGTGAAGCACTAGAGCAACATTGCCTAGCTCAAAAGATATAAGTGAAGCACATAGAGTATTCTAATAAATTCATGATTAATGCGTGTCCCTCTCAAAAGATGTGTGCAGCAAGGATGATTGTGGCAAACTAAAAAGCAAAGAATCATATCATACAAGACGCTCCAAGAAAAACACATATCATGTGGTGAATAAAAATATAGCCTCAAGTAAATTTACCGATGGATTGAAGACGAAAGAGGGGATGCCTTCCGGGGCATCCCCAAGCTTAGGCTCTTTGGTATCCTTGAATATGGCTTGGGGTGCCTTGGGCATCCCCAAGCTTAGGCTCTTGCCACTCCTTATTCCATAGTCCATCAAATCTTTACCCAAAACTTGAAAACTTCACAACACAAAACTCAACAGAAAATTCGTGAGATCCGTTAGTATAAGAAAAATAAATCACCACTTTACGTACTGTTGTGAACCCATTCTTTATTTATATTGGTGTAATATCTACTGTATTCTAAGTTCTCCATGGTTCATACCCCCCGATACAACCCATAGATACATCAAAATAAGCAAAAAACACAAAGAAAACAGAATCTGTCAAAAACAGAACATTCTGTAGCAATCTATAAACTTCGAATACTTCTCTAACTCCAAAAATTCTAAAAAATTAGGAAAACCTGGGGAATTTGTATATCAATCTTGTGTAAAAATTTCAGACCCATTCGACACTCTGGTGAATTTATAAAATTCCTGGACTGAGCGCAAAAGTTTCTATTTTTCAGCAAAATCAAATCAACAATCACTGTAGACCATCCCAAAGGTCTTACTTGGCTCAAACACTAATTAAAACAATAAAACACAATTACTACAGAGGTAATAATGTGTAAAGCACTCAAAAACAGAAACAAAAACAGAAATAAAATTGGATTGCCTCCCAACAAGCGCTATTGTTTAACGCCCCTAGCTAGGCATAACGCAATAGATCTAGGTATTGTCATAATAGTAAGGGAGATCATCCATGCTCATCTCATACTCCCTTCTTTCAGCGGCAAGTTTCCTTTGTGGCAAGAAAAAATAATCAAAAGGGCTAAATTTAATAGGATAAGGTTCCTTAAGATCAAGTGCGGGAGGGATAGGTTCCTCCTTCGGCCCCCTATAGGGCATAATCAATTCATCATTGTAAGCTTTCCTTTGGTGGAAAGTCATAGGGCTATCTCTTAATATGAACTCTAATCCATTGTTTTCTATAGCAAAATTATCATTGAGTTCAGAAATCTTATCAACCAAAACCTCGGTAGGGACCCTTTTTCTCAAATTTTCATTATAGGCAACATAATCCGTAGATTGCAATCTCATTATTTCTTCTTGATTAAAAAGGATCTCCTCTATAGGGGGACATCCACCATTAATTTTATAATGAGCAAAAATTTCGCTAGCCTCTTTCATGATGAATCTAAACTCGTGGGCTAGAAATATAGTAGCGGCACGCTTAACGGAAGAATGCTGAATATTAGAGAACTCTAGAAAAATCCTTTGTATGCAAGGATGCATATGAACAAATTGCCTCTCAAGTTCAATCATCAACAGTGTTATAGCATCTGCAAGACTATTAGTTTTATTGAGAATAGACCCTCCTAAAGTAGGTAGCGTACCAACACAAGTAAAGAAATCTTGAATAACACCTTTTCCAATAATATTACCGCTACCTATGCGGAATTTTTTTGTATGTCTGATAGTAGGTTCTTCACGGGGGTCGTTATTAGCAAAGTCATCAAAATTCCCCTCAAGATTATTACTATCCTTTTCATTGAAAACCTCCCTAGATTCAGACATGGTGGCAACGAAACGATCTAGCACACAAGCAAACGAAAAGCAAACAAAAAGACGAACGGAAGAAGGGCGAATAAAAAGGCAAATCTTTTTAGTTTTTTTCTGAAAATCGTTTTAGAAGTGGGGGAGAGGAAAACGAGAGGCAAATGGTGAATAATGTAAATGCAAGAGATGAGTTAGTGATGGGTACTTGGTAGGCTTGATGTACATCTCCCCGGCAACGCCGCCAGAAATCCTTCTTGCTACTTCTTGAGCTTGCGTTGGTTTTCCCTTGAAGAGGAAAGGGTGATGCAGCAAAGTAGAAAAGTATTTCCCTCAGTTGTTGAGAACCAAGGTATCAATCCAGTAGGAGATACAAGCAAGTCCCCAATCTTTGCACCTACACAAACAATCAAACACTTGCACCCAGCGCTATAAAGGGGTTGTCAATCCCTTCACGGTTACTTGCAAGGATGAGATCTGATAGAGATAGATATAAAAGATTACTAAAACGAAAAGTAAAAAGATTGCAGCAAAGTATTTTTGGTATTTTTGGTTTATAGATCTGAAAATATAATATGGAAAATAGACCCGGGGGGCATAGGTTTCACTAGAGGCTTCTCTCTTGAAGGCAAATAATACGGTGGGTGAACAAATTACTGTCGAGCAATTGATAGAAAAGCGCATAGTTATGACGATATCCAAGGCAATGATTATGCATATAGGCATCACGTCCGTGTCAAGTAGACCGAAACGATTCTGCATCTACTACTATTACTCCACACATCGACCGACTCCTGCCTGCATCTAGAGTATTAAGTTCATGAAGAACAGAGTAACGCATTAAGTAAGATGACATGATGTGGAGGGACAAACTCAAGCAATATGATGAAAACCCCATCTTTTTATCCTTGATGGCAACAATACAAATACGTGCCTCGCTACCCCTACTTTGTCACTGGGTGAGGACATTGCAAGATTGAACCCAAAACTAAGCACTTCTCCCATTGCAAGAATTACCAATCTAGTTGGCCAAACCAAACCAATAACTCGAAGAGACTTGCAAAGATATGGAATCATGCATATAAGAATTCAGAGAAGATTCAAATAATATTCATAGATAATCTGATCATAAACCCACAATTCATCGGATCTCGACAAACACACCGCAAAAGAGTATTACATCGGATAGATCTCCATGAAGATCATGAAGAACATGGTATTGAATAACATAGAGACAGAAGAAGCCATCTAGCTACTAGCTATGGACCCGAAGGTCTGAGGTGAACTACTCACGCATCATCGGAGGGGCAATGGAGTTGATGTAGATGCCCTCCGTGATCGAATCCCCCTCCGACAGATTACCGAAAAAGGCTCCAAGATGGGATCTCATGGGAACAGAGGCTTCTGGCGGCGGAAAAGTATATTCGTGGCTCTTTTTGGTATTGGGGGAATATTTGGGAATTTATAGGACAAAGATTAGGGTTGGAGGGCCTGCAGGGGGGCCACAAGCCAGGGGGGCGCCCCTCCCCCCCTAGGGCGCGCCCTGCGGGCTTGTCGCCTCCCGACAAGTCTCCTTCATCTCCAAGTCTGGTAGGTTTCTTCTGGTCCAAGAAAAATCATCCCGAAGATTTTATTTCGTTTGGACTCTGTTTAATATTCCTTATCTGCAATACTCAAAAACAAGAAAAAAAAACAGAAACTGGCACTAGGCACTAGATTAATAGGTTAGTCTCAAAAATAATATAAAATAGCATATTAATGCATATAAAACATCCAAAACAGATAATATAATAGCATGGAACAATCAAAAATTATAGATACGTCTGACTACTACTAGGTTTCAACGCTCCACCCTCCATCGACTTCATTTGGGATACTATTAGCCCAGTAGGTCTCAACATCAACATTTGGCCTACTGTCACCCTCGCCATTCTATGGGGATCTAGGACTCACATAACGCTTGTGTGTTCCGGCATGAGTTCCACTTGGCGAATGATACTATTAAGAACATCATCTCCGATTTCACCCCTCTCGACCTTTAGGTTTAAGAACCTAGTTAGAAGATAGGCGGCTATGTCATGGCCCCTACACCTTTCCTCTTAATGTATTCACTAATGTAACGTTTGGCCACACGGCCCTTTGAGTAATATATTCATGTGGGAATCCTCTGTCTCAAGTGACTGTTCAAAAAAAAAAACCACCGAGAAGAACCATAGGCCCACGTAACCACCAGGCTGCCCGTCTGATCGTGGAGAAGACGTACGCGCCAAGCACGGCACAGGCATTGATAATCCTTACTTCCTTCCATTGGGAGTCGTATCTCTCATGAATCATTCTTCTTCACATCAAGAACAGTCACATGAGTGCCGGCACATGTAGATACTTCCTCCGTTTCTTTTTACTCTACATATAAGAGTTATTTGAAGTCAAACATTGTAAGTTTGACCAAATTTATAGTAAGAAATATCAAAATCTACAATACTGAAGTTATACAATATGAAAATTAATTTCATGATACATATAACGATATTAATTTTGTATTGTGAATGTTTTATGAAGTTTGATTTCAGACAAATCTTGGTACTCCCTCCATTTTTATATACAAGGCCACTTCGTTTCTCATGTCACACTTTGACTTATAATTTTGGTCAACAAAATATTTGTTATATGTCATAAAAAATATATCATTGAAAAGTTATTTGAAATGTGCATCCAATGACATACTTTTTATGGTATACAACTCATATTTTGTTGGTAAAATTAATTTGTCAAAGTATGACATAAAAATATGAAGTGGCCTTGTATTAGTAGATGGAGGGAGTAGTATATAAACTTTTCTGTCCTACATCATCAGCTTAATTTAGTTACTACTCTTTCCCCAACCAACGTGACATAACAGATCATCATCATCGGTCATCAGCGAATGGGTGCATGCACCATGCTGCCCTCATCATCGATCACTCAGGCTGGCTGCGCTACTAATTAATGGACCGTGATCGTGAGCGCACAAACAAAGCTTAACTTACATGGCCCTGAAACCAACCATATAGTTACAAGCCAAGAACAACACACCCCGAAACATCTTTTTTTCCGACCTTGAAACCGTAGAACAATTGTTCTATGGTATAATTGTATTAAGCAAAAGGAAGTTATGTACAGACAAGTGGGAAAAGAAAACACACCGCGAAACATCCATAACACGAGTTATTATGATCAAACATATGCTTACAAATTATTAATGAAAAGCAACAGACCAGCTTCATTTTGCTTTAGGAGCTCATCACATTTGATATTTCTTGGCATCAGTGATTCCGGAGCTTCTCTGCAGTTGTGGCCCAACCAAAGATAATTATGAAGGGCCAAAGCTCCATGAACATTGTGAAAACGATCCACGACAAAAACCAAAGTGTTGCGCAAGTTGTCCCCATTCTAAGGTACAATGGTCGCGCAAGAATAAACAACTTTAGTATGACTTCGAAGTTTCTATATAGCACTACAAGAGGACTAAGCACACAGACTGTGGTACCAGTAGCACGAGCTACCGGAGCTAGCATCATATACACACCAAGAGCGAAAGCAGCAGACAAGCTTGTGACTGAACTTGACATAAAGAACACGGCTGCGTTCAAGTTGTGTGCGCGGCTCCATATGCTAACCATTGAAGACCCAGAGAACACGAGACCAACAGTAGCTACTGAGGAGCACAAGAATGCTAATGTGGTTGACATAATGAATGCGTCAAAGGTATATCTCCTAGCAAATGTTGGTGTACCTCCATTCGTGTGATCATCCGCTTTGTAGCCTCCAGGGAGAGCAAAAGTTGCACCAAACGCTATTGTTGTTATTAAAACTGAACCAATGCCTAACATTTGGCTTGAATCTTTCATCTTCTCTGCTACTTGGATTATGTCCTTTGGTTTTAAGAGAAATTGGCTACTATAATTTTCTTCAACCTGATCCCGGCGAAGATTACTATGTTTAGCACCAACACCTTTGAGTATATCCGGTTGTCGCTGTTCTGAAAAAGAAATGGTATATGAGCACCATATGGAGAGATATAAGTATATTTGGCTTGAAGGAGCTAAGCCCTGAAAGTTAATAAAGGTGAGAGTATATTACCCTACCCAATGATAAAACATTCCACCAGCTGGAAGCAAGCTTCTTGATATATCACGCGGAGTCTGCTTATTGTTATTTGATAAACTTAAGTGCACCTCCTGATTCGCGAATAGTGCACAGAACATTTGAAGCTTCATAGCCTTGACAGCATAATGTAACGCAGTGTTCCCATCATTGTCTTGCATATTCAAAATCCAAGCTAAAGATGGAGATTGGCAAACGAAGAAGACTATGACTATCTTTTCTTTCTCAGTGGCAACATGAAGGAATGTCTTTCCTTGAGCAGTGCGTAGTCCAGCACTACTCGGAAAATTTTCAAGAATAATCCGTACGGTATGTGTCGCGCCAACAGAAGCAGCGACATGTATAGGGAACAATCCGTTGTTGTCTGCTTGATATACTGGTGTTGGGTTAGCTTCGAGCAATTGCTTGAATCCACTGGACTGCCACAAAGATGAAGCAACGTGAAGAGGCGTACTCCCATCTCTGTCCCCTTGTGTGGTAAGGATATTGTTCCACTTCAAAATATCCTTTGTTATCACTGAAGATTACATATTTTGTTTGTCAGTCTAAGATAACTGAGGCAACATAACAAAAGGTAATTGTGGACAAGAAAAAGTACGATGCATTCATTTTACTTTTCATACGACCTTCCGGTTAGATGTAATACCCTGACCCATTCATAGAGAGGCCCAAGTTACCAATCATACTGTTGTATGGTGGGATCAATCTCACACGAAGAGTAGAATCAAACTGGTTAGAATAGCACATGTGTCATGTGTGTGTGTGTGTGTGTGTGTGTGTGTGTTTCAAATGTAGCAGTTCATGTTTAACTTTTTTTCATGGTCCACCCCATGGATGGACTAAACATTAAGACAAATTCACAAGGTGTTTATGCAATGAAAATGTGAAAGTGTAGGGTATACTGATCATATTTTACCTCGTGCTATCATTAACCCACTAGAGTTCGAGTCTAATGTCTACCTCAACAGCAATATATGGTCAAGAAGTTTTGTTCATCGTGTCATGTAAAATAAATATACGCACACACCAAAAAACTGTATAGAATTCACATATAAGACAACCAATGGATGAATAATAAGCTTGAACAAAATTTTGTAACTCGTAGTACCTAAGCTTCAAAATGGAATATTAGTACCTGCGCATCGAGAAGTCGCAGCATGTAGTGCATTTTGTCCATTTGGCCCGGAGTATGAGAGATCCCCATTGCTTTTATCATGCAGCGTCCGTGCAATAATATATCTTTCCAGCAAAATAGCTAGGTACAATGGTGAAGTGTCTTCTCTAGGATAATTAGCCAACTCGCGATCAGCCTCCAATAGACGGTCCACAATGCGTTAATGCGTTACTCTGTTCTTGATGAACTTAATATTTGGATAAACTCAAGCAAGTCAAGAAATACCTGAGGGATAAACTTAATATTTGGATAAACTCAAGCAAGTCAAGATAAACTCAAGCAATATGATGAACAGAGTAACGCATTAAGTAAAGATGACATGATGTAGAGGGATAAACTCAAGCAATATGATGACGGTACAATGGTGAAGTGTCTTCTCTAGGATAAACTCAAGCAAGTCAAGAAATACCTGAGTAGGCATCATCATTGGTGGCTTCTGAGCGTCTTCCCTGCTGAAAAGTTAATTCAGCGCCGTCCAGGAGCCAACGCACACTGATGCCAGCAACAGGTGATTTATGGGCGCCGGCTTCGTTTCCCCGCCCATGGGGGAAACATGGCTCCCGGGCGACATGACCTCCAACTTCTGGGCATCCGGAAGGCCAACCTCCAGAGCATTTGGCGAGCTAGGAGGTGCAACGCCGGTGCTCGATGCCATCGCCAACATCTGGTCAATCCTCTCTATTGCAATCTCTCCTTCCAAACTAGTGGTTGGATGCTCAAGGTATGGATGGGGCTAGTTATGCGCTCTACACTTATGTCTGGGAACACCCTTATATTCAAACCTCTATCAAAAGGAGCCAAGCCTACTCCTTCAGTTAAAGACGCAGTTACAAGACCGAGTCTTGTTGTTAATTGTTATCACGAGCCTACTCCGCTTGTCTTGTTTCTTGGTGGTGATCCGGTTGCTCTTAAATCGGAGCACATGGCTGTCAATTGGCTACTCTTGTGTTTTTAGCACGCGAAGATCGATGAAGTGGACATACTATATCTTCCCAATGACCCGTAGATGCGGAAGAGCACATGAGTGATGCTACGCTCCAAATCTTGAACGATCGGCGAGTGCGCTTTCCCTTCTACTGTGAAACAATGACTCGAGGACCGGCATTGTTTTGCTCGCTTCTCTACATTTTCCTGGAACTAGTCTACGAGTGCCATAAAAACAAATGCTACACGTCAAGTTGCTCGCCAAGAAATACGATGATTGTGGGGTTGCCGGCATAGGCATGGTCCGGGGCGGTCCACCAGTGTCGATGGCTTTGGCTGTCCATGTAGGGGCTCAGCGGCGGTCTTCTCCATCGAGCCGACGGCGTACAGCTACAGCAATGCTGGCGAATCTTTTATAGAAAAGGCAACGGCCAAGCCCAAGAAAGGTTCGAACCTAGCCTAGCTTTGAATTAACAAAGTCATCAACCGGTCAGGATTACAATCACACAACTTACAAGGAAAGAAAACAGGAAACAACAAAGATACAAAGTGCTACAACAGCTGACAACCTAACAACAACACAGGCAAACGAAAGATAAAATGAGAAGCTCATCCTGAAATGCCACAGCCAATCATCTAGAATAACAGCTACATCAACATTTGGTGAGAATCAACCAGCAGCACCAACAACGGTGGCCATCGCCACCTCGCCTACTCCCGCAGAACCTGTCAGCAAGCCATCTGATTCCACCTCCGAAGAGGACCACAATCCTCTCGCCCTGACTCGAAGGGCACCATACCGTCGGAAGGTAGGTACATCACCGAGAGCTGCATGGGCAAAACCAACAGAGCACCTAGGGCATGACGGACCAGGGCTCGAACCATCGCCGCAGAGCTCCCGCAACCTCGCCCCAAGCACAGCCAACCGCGCATCCAAATGCGAGCTGAAGAAGATGCACAAGGAGCCGCCGCCATCTGCACCCAAACCAGCAGCAAGCGCCGACCTTGCTCCCATGCTCCTCGGACGACGCCTCCAGGAAGGGATGCGGCGACAACACATCGTCGCCGTCCGCAAGGTGAGCAAGAGCTTTCGTCACAAGAAAGCAAGGCAGCAAGAGGGAGGGTACCTCGACAAGGCCTCCGAGAAGGGAGCCGATGCCAATGGTTTCGTCATTGTCGTGGCCGCCGTCGATGACCAAGGTTTTCCCCCGGTCCTGCTCCACACCCCGACACAAGGCCACAGGACTGACCAGAGGGGCACAAGCCAACAAAGAGGAACATAGGTCTTCGTGAGAAGCAGGAGCATCGGGGCGCCCCGCATCACAGTACTCGTCCGCCGCAACCGTGCCACCCGCATGGCCGAAGTCGTGGACTAACAACCACAACCGCCACTTGCCGTAGAGTCGACACCGTCCACACAGCCCAGGGCCGCCGCCCCGGTATCCACCCACCAGGCGCATCACATCCACCACCGGCCTACAGCCCACCACAACCACCAGACACCTGCACAACTGCTAACACCCTGAAGAACATAGCACGTCTGTGGCGTCCCCATCGGCCAGATCCAGCCGTAATCGTTGAACAACAGTCGCCCGAGACCTGGATCCGGCGACTAGGGGACAGCTGCCGGAAGCCTGAGCAAGCCCAGGGCCGCCACCCTGGCCCGCATCGAGGAACCGGATCGAGCAGGTCACCGCCACGGGGACCACCACCAGCCCTAGATCCGACAGAAGGGTTGTTCCAGGAGCTGCCGACGGGAATCATCAAGGCCAAAGACGACACGGGGGAGGGGAAGGGAACACCGCTGTAGAAAAGGGGATCAGAGAGCTAAGGCGGCGGCCAAGGACCTTGGGGGCTGTCCAGGGCAGATGGCACGAGGGGACGCCCCGCCATTGCGCGGGCCAGGCCCGACGACGGCCGACGGCGGTGGTGGTGGAGGGGAGAGCAGGGAGGAGGACCTAGAACCGGCGGCTAGGGTTTCGCCCCCGAGTCACCCATAGAGGACGACGCGGGAGGGGGGATCCATGCTGGAAAATTTGGTAACCATTTTTGGTTTAAACCTTTGCATGCGGGACTGTCGGGCCTAGCCCAAAATGGGGCCCATCAGCAGGCATTCTTGTAGGCTGATGCTGTAACGGTAAAAATTCTAGAAAAAAATCAATGTTTTATTAAATTTCTAAATTATTCGAAAAAAATAATGCTGAACTTTCTAGAAATTCTTATAGAAATTTAGATATTTATGAACATTTATTTGAGAAATGCGAAATATGTTTTAGAATAAAATAAAAGGGGAAAAGAAAAGAAAAAACAAAAGGAAAAAATGGCAACAAAATTGATGGAAGAAAACCAAAGGAAAGTAGGACAAAAGAGATTTCTTTTAAATATTATTATTAATCTAACAAATCCCGAAACTATATGTTCAAATTCATAAATTAAAATTCTATGACCGGCCCCGTCGGCCTCCCTTAGGCCGAAGAGGCCCTTTTCGGTCATTGTTAGGCCGAAGAGGTTCTTTTCGGCCTCTGTTGGGCCGAAGACCAATCTTCGGCCATACCAATGGGCGGAAGACGAAGAGTCTGGTAAAGGTCGAAGAGTGCTCTACATTGCCCATCAACCCCACCTTATACACCACAACTCCTTCTGGTCAAACCTTCGCGGTCCTAGGACCGCATCGACGAGTAAAATCCATTCAGATGAAGAACAATTTGAACCGTGCATTGTGCAGGACGGATTTTGCCCCTTAATCTACTTTGATCACCGCAAGCCTACATCACCCTTGGTAAGAGATTTTCCAATTAATCACACACATGTACTCATCTAGATGCCTCCCAACATCCTAGACATTACCCCCCGTCATATTGTTACTATTGCCGAAGTTGGCAACATCCGGTTCAAGTTCGCGGATGGCAAGGATCATAGTGTGCACGACCAGTGACAAGAATATGATGTGCGCCGCTCCCTTCTCCCTTGCACCGGGCTGCACGTGCCTCGGACTCGGGCGTCCTCGTGCGCCCCGGCCCCGGCGCGGGCACGAGGACCCAACGGTGACCAGGTACCACTTCCGGACCTCTCCATTGCACTATCTCTGCTTAGGAACTAATCAAGGTATGGATGGGGCTAGCTAGTTATTTTGTGCCTCTACTCCTATCCGTGTACACCCTTTTTAAGTATACGAATCTGCAAAAAATGAATCTGCAAAAAATGCAGCCATGCCTACTCCTTTTAGTTAGGCTGGTTCCAATGGACTGGTGCTTAGAGGGGGTGCTAAGTGTATTAAAAACCTTAGCAACTAGTCTTCCCAATGCATAGGTGCTTAGCTTTTGTTGCTAAGCTTCCCTCATGGAATTGTTTAATAGTTAAACTTCTTCATGCATTGGTTGCTAGTCATTTTACATAGGTCCACGTGCTTAGAACCGGTTCTTCCTGGGGTCACCATAATGCTCTCTCTCCTCTTTAATTGCTTTGCCACATCACATTTTTGCCTATGTGGCATCCTTAGCACCGATGCATTGGAACCAGCCTTAAAGACGTAGTGAATGGCATGCTAAAGACTAGGGATGCAGAGCGGATGGGTTTGCGGGCCACAACCTAGTACTAATTGATCTCTAATTTAATGTTAATCTTTTGATCAAAAATGAACTAAGAGCAAGTATAATAAGGTGATGTAGGCGGGCTGTAAGGCTTTAAATATTATATTTTTGCTGAGTTGGAAGAAAAAGAAAAGGAGAGAGAAGATAAGCGGGCTAATAGTTAACAGCCGGCTATAGCACGTGCTCCTAGACACTTTGCGAGAGAGTGAGATGCGCCATGTATTAACAAAGTAGTACATATTTTTATATTATTATTATACTTGTTGGCTATAAGCTTGGCTATAGATGATGTGGCAACATCATATAGCCAGCAGCTGGCTTTATTATAAGCTTGGCTGCTCTTGTGTTTTTAGTACTCACGTTCGTGGATCGATGAAGTGGACATAATCTAGCTTCCCAATGACCTAGAGATGCGTAAGTGCACATGACTGACGCTACGCTCCAAAGTGTGACTTGAGGGCCTCCAGTGCGCTTTCTTTTCTGCGGTCAAACAATGACTTGAAGGCTGGGATTATTTCCTTGTTTATCTTCATTGTCCTCGAGCTACGAGTGCCAAACTTTGAAGAGTAGACTGGGCTGCTTGATGTAGGCCAAAACGCGTGTACAGGACATATGCTTCAAAGATAAACAGTGCAATCAAAACTCATTATTTGTTTGGAAAACACATAGAAAATTAATCTATTTTTTCGTTCTTTTCAAATGTTTAAATTAGTGCCTGACTGTGTTGTGTTCGTGACCATTTGTATGCAAAAATTAACAACATCTCCTCAGTAAAAAAGGCAAAGTTTGGTATTCTAATAAGACATAAAAAGCTGGCAGTCAATTTTCTTGTTTATAACATAATAACATCTCTCGAAACAGACTTTCACCCCGTTATCTATATATAGCTCCTCTATAGGAAGCTGGAGGGAGGCAAACATTCTGCGCGAGGGTACATAGACAGCACCGGCCCGACCCCCGCATCGCCCCCAGGCGACTCGGGGGAACCCTAGCCGCCGGGCCGCCGGCGCCACCCTCTCCCTCCTCCCTCCTCGCCGCCGCCGAAAGATGTGGCCGGGCTAAGCCCGCGCCGCGGACGGCGGCGGCGGGGCGCTTGCTGCGCAGCGGCTCCGGTCGCTAGGCGGTGGGAGGCGCTCGTCCCCTGGCTCGGCGGCTCAGCCGCGGCGACTCCCCGGTGCGGCGGCGCCGGTCCTTGCTCTTCCAGGTGCGGCCGGCGCGGGTGAGGTGGGGTGGCGGCCCTCCTTCCCCTGCTCGTGGCTCGGCGGCTGCGACGGCTCGGCGGCCGCGGCGGCTCGGCGGCCCGGCGGCATGGCGGCTCCTGCGGTCCTGCGGGTGTGGTGCTCCGGTGGCTTCCCCGCGGGCGCCTGCGGTGCTGTGGCGGCGGCCCCCTTGTGCGGTGGATTCGTCGCGGATCTGGATCCGGCCGGCGCGGGTGCGGAAGGGTGGCGGCTCTCCTGCCCCTGCTCGTGGGTGCTGTGTTCGCCTTGGTGCTTGCTGCGTGCTGGTTGCGGTTGCCTGAGGTGGGGGATTGCGGATCTGGCAGGCGGCCAGATCTGGCTTGCCGGTGCTGCTCCGGCTGCTGGTGAGGAGTGGTTCGGGGTGGCTCTTCGAAGCTGCTGGCGCGGTAGTTTCGTGGAGGCGGGTGGGCCAGTGGAGGTGCTATGCGTGAGGATGGCGGTGTTTGGCGGGTGCTCCGGGCGAAAGCTTGCCGGATTCTTGCCGGCCAATGGCGTCGGCGCCCGTGGGCGTCGTTTGACCTCCTTGGAGGCGTCGTTGTGGAGCCTCGTGTCCTCCATCCTCGGTTCTTGCTCTTCGGGTGAAAGCCTAAGGCCGTCCGGGCCGGGCGACGGCGTCATCATCGTCGCTTCCCCCTTGGGGGCGTTGCCTTGAAGAGCATTGGGCCCCGGTTGCATGCTTCATGGGCTGGACGCTCGCGACATTGCGGACGGCAGGTGTCCGGACGGCGATGTGGATGTTTGCGCGGCTTCCTGTGTGGCTACGATGGCGGCTTCGAGCGGAGTTGGCTTGCTAGTGGGTCTTGGTAGTCGGTCTCTTCCGGCGTGTTCGAGGGGTTGTCGTGCTTCGCTTTGTCTTCTTGAAGTCGGAGCTGCTGAGGAGGGTCCCTTGCGGCGACGATGACACGAGACGGGCGGTCGGCTCTGGCACTGGCTCGGCGCAAGCCCAACGTTGTTCCCCTGCAATGCTCGACGACAGAGTCGGAGCTGCCGGTTGCCGGCGCTTGTGGTTGACTGTTTGGCATCGGCCGACGCAGGCCTCGGCGCTTGTCTGCGGTGTGGGCTCCTTCGGTGGTCGTCGGTGGTGGAGTCGGAGTCGCCCTCGCGGAGGCGTGATGACGATGACGCCAGCTTGCAACCTCGATGGTGCTTTCTTCTCGGCGGCGTGTGTGCATTCTTGTGTGGGTGGCCAGGTCGCCTAGTGTGCCTTGTTTTTTGCGGGCGTGTTGTAACGGTTTTCGCCCGGTTTTCCGTTAATTAACTGGGCAATTCTCTTCTTCTTTATTAATGAGATGAGGCAAATCTTTTGCCTCCGTTTCGAAAAAAATATAGGAAGCTGGAGAAAGAGGGTCAAGCTAGCTCCTTACTTCCATCTACAGGAGCAAATCCAATGCCAACTATTGCATGCACTCAACTCTCGCCTTTTGGTGGTGCAGGTCTGCAGTCCACCATGATCTGTCGTTGCTTTGGAGAGGAGGTATGCTTACTTGGGCAAAAGCTCTGCTCGGACCGGAGCTGACGACGGTGACTCCTGTGGGCACCGCTAACCTCCTTGGAGGCGTCGTTGTCATGATGACTCCCTCCTCTTCGAGACTCCGGGGGGAAACCCATGTTTCAGCTACGTCGGGAACAGATGATGGTGACGCTTCCGCGTCGCACCCCTTCTTGAAGGCATCATCTTGGAGTCGGCTCGGTCGATTGTGTGGTGGCTGCTTGCTGCGGGTTTGACGGTGGTGGTGGTGCGGCTAGCGGATGGGGTCGACGGTGGTATGTGTTTCTGGTGCCTGGCGACGGCAATTGGTGCTCTGTGCTGCCAATTGCTTCATGTGTCTTCGCATTCGGTGGTGTTCTTCGGTGTCGCTCCTGTTGCTATGCATGCTCAAGACTCTTCCTTGGTTGTCGTCGTGTTGCGGCGAGCTTCGTGCTCTTCGTGCTGTCTCGGTTCATCTTTGCTCAATGATGATGCAAGATGCCTTCCTAACTTGCTAATCGTTCTGATGTCTCACGGCGGAGCTTCCACTCAAGGTTCGTGGCTATGTCACTCGTTGTTTCTGAACGCTCCTGTGTTGCGCCTGAGGTTCGGGACGTACGCCGGTGCGGTGCGTTAGGTTGCTGCAAAATCTTGGTATTGTGATCCCTCAACGACACCCCACATCTATTTTGTCTCTCGTGGTGTTGGTCCCTCTGTAGGCTAGCTAGGTGTGCCTTGTCTTGGGTCTCCAGCTTTTTCTCATCTCCTTTACCCTTGTTACTTGTATGGTTTTCGACCCGGTTTCCTCATAAACGGGGTCAACTTGTTTAGGTTTCCGATCCGGTTTCCCTTATAAACTGGATGAGTCAATGCTTAAGGGGTGACTCTTGGATTTGACAACTTTTTGAGCAATATATTCAGGTGGGGATCCTCTCCCCCCCCGGTGACCGTTAAAAAAAACTCTCGCCTTTTGGCTCGAAGCACCATCTCTCGTTGACTCCTTAACTCTTACCTATGGGTTGCTTCATCATTTTCATCCGGATCATAGCGCTTGAAGTTGGCAAAACTTCCCTGAGATCTGGGATTGGTATAGCTCAGGTGCCCAATTTTTCTTTCGTGCTTCGCCTTAGTGCCCTTATGAAGGGAACACTCGATTTGCTTGACGTCTCAACTTCAATAGTGAACTCACTCACATACACTGAAATGGATTGCACCTCCAAACAAGGCTAATATTAACATGTTTCCAGACCTGCTCCATAATACGAGCCCCATACAGAATATTCATAAAGCAACACATGGCACGATACAAGTTATTGAGGAAATCGTTAGAAGTTGGTCGAAAGAAAACACGAGAAAATAGTAGAGAGCACTAAAAACACACTTGGGTGCACTACTAAACGCCTCCAAAGAGCCTCCAAGAAGAAGCAAACCAGACCCGTCATCGCACCCGTGGGACACGCTCACTCATCAGCGACTTCTCCAAGAGGGTCACAACGCAAAACGTTGTTGCTATGTCAGCTGGGCAGACAAAGGTTTTCGCCATGAGTGCCATTGGGAAAGGTGGGGACCATGGTGGTGCCCCAAGTGGATCACAACACCCACCGACATTGTTGTTGCCGGGACCGGGTGGCAAAGCTTTTGCTCGGCCCCACCCCCCACTACGTCGAGCGAGCAGGCCACAAGCCCCTTCACAACGGGGAATCCACCACCATTACTGGGGAAAACCCTATAGGTAACCACTTGGTAGTGGGGCCCCTTATTTGACCTGCACTACTGCTACTTACTAACAGTGCGGGTGCAAACCCTGCGCTACAAGTAAACTGTAGGCACGCACTACTACTAAGTGGACCCATCACACCTACAACTCCCCCTCGACGAGCTCTACCTCTTGCTCCCCTTCGATTCGTCCTGCCTTGCCTCTCGTGGTCGGCCCCATCTTTTCCTCTCGCCAGGTCTCGGTGGTTGTGAGGCCTAGGTCGCCGGCGTACGTGGATCCGGTGCCTTGCTCTGGTGTTCTCCGCCACTGTGTAGCCCTACTCCGGACTCCCCTTGCTTCGGCCTACCTATCCACTGTGGTGATTCGTCACGATCTTCCTCTCCTCATCGCCCTAGGATGCGCGGTCGGTGTGGATCAAGAGGACAAATGACGTCGTCAAGTTCAAGTTGAGCTGCTCCAGGTACCTCTACACCTCTGCGTCCATGACACCGACAAGGCCAACAAGCTCAAGCAATCCCTCCTGCCAAGTCGGTTCCATTCTCCCCCCACCCTCTTTGTCCCTTGGATTTGTTCCATGATTAAGTGTTCTGAATCATTACGCACATCAAAACACATATGAGCAGTAAACCTAGAATGATAATCATAATGATGCAAACAATTGTTTTCATTTTGCAACAAACCCATACCCAACTGTATCAGCTAGAAGCATGTTGGCAGGCCTGGATGCACATATCACTGTTGTGTTGGCTACTCTCTCAACCAGTGGCGGAGCCAGGAATGAAGCAAACCCCGGGTCCAAATTTTTTCGGCAACATGGAAAACTTCGGCACTTAAAACTACTTCATACCATTTCTAAAAAATACCTGAAGCACGAGCATACAGAAAAGTACAATTTCTCAATCAATCTATAATTTAAACTTATTGCTCAATGATCCAAAAAATTAGATTAAACATGACATAAGTACAAATAGTAACATGCGAATACAAAAAATACCAGATCAATTGATTAGTTCATCGGTGGCTCCCATAACTTGATCGTAGAAGAACCAACACCTTCAAGGCATTAAAATAATATAATTTCATAAAAAAGGCATAAACATCAAGTGAAACGGTTATCATTGATTCAAATATAAAAACTTACCACTTTGACAAGGTAAAAGCCCTTTGCAACACCTTTGTGTGTGTGTGTGTGTGTGTGTGTGTGTGTGTGTGTGTGTGTGTGTGTGTGTGTGTGTGTGTGTGTCCAGTCCTTCTAATTGCTTGATTCTCTCTATCTAAAATGATAAGTGTAGACACCCCTATTGCTGACACCGGTATAAAGAAATTATCTTCCTCTTTTGTTTCTACAAAATGAAATGAAATTGGCAATTATGTACATCAATTTGAATTCAACAATACCCTAGATATTATTATTTTTTGAGGGGAATGCCCTAGATATATGACTGGACAACACGCGTTATTTCAGTTAAATATTAGTTCGGAGCAGTTTATGCACCGATACACAGTACCACAGAGGAAAGAGCCGTAGAGCTGGTCAGACTGAACCGGGAAAACATCAAAGGAAATTACCAAGGTGCGGCAATCGGGCAGGGGATGGCGCTCCGCGCGGGCGAAAGACGCACATGACAGGAGGGTGGTGGCCGGGGCAGGGGGAGTGGGGAGGCGGTCGACGGACCGGACGACGCCACGGCTATATCGACGGCGGCCAGTGCAGGCGGCGTGAGCGCTGGAGCGCTGGAGATTGATTTTGCGTACGGTGGCGCGGCGTTTCAGGCGAGTGCGTGCGTGCGTTCACTAGTAGCTAGTCCTGGTTTCAGAGGGCCTTTAGTCCCGGTTCTGGAACTACGACAAAACAAACGGGACTAATACCCAAAACTTTAGTCTCGATTTGCTTACGAACCGGGACCAAAGGGGCTCCACGTGGCCGCTGCGGGGCGCCCAGGCAGGAGGACCTTTAGTCCCGGTTGGTAACACCAATCGGGACCAAAAGGCAGCCACGCGTCAGCAGCTCGCAGGCGTTGGGGTTTTTTTTTTGGAAGGGGGGTTTTGGGGTTTTGGAGGGTTAATTTAGGGGTTTCATATTGTGTTAGCTAGCTAATAGAGAGAAGTGACCTCTCTTTCTCCGTGTTTGGTCGACGCTAGTTACTATACATATAGAGAGAACTCGACACGAGCTAGTAAGCAAATGAAGGAAACCATTAATTACACAAGATCGTCATGAACATATATTGAGAGAAGTGACATATCTTTCTCCGTGCTTGGTCGAACAACAAGTTTTCGTATATCTATCCGACGCTACTACATATGTACAATATAACATCTCTTACAATCCCTAACATCATCTACCTAAGACCATTGCAATTTCACATGGTATTCTCCGTATTCAGGTATGACGTGGTCAAGAAAGAATCCCGCCAATTCCTCTTGAATTGCTCGTATGCGATCATGTGGTAGGAGTTCATCCCGCATCTGCCAGATCTAATTTAAAGAAGGGGGTCAATACATATATATGAATGAAACTCAACACAATTGATGGTAATATATAAAATAAAATTGTGAATATTGTTTACGTACTTCAAATTGTTTCTCAAAGAAGCCCCGCTCAGAAGTCGAGTGGCGAATGAACTCTGATACGTCTCCAACGTATCTATAATTTATGAAGTATCCATGCCATGTTTACAATAATTTTATATGATTTTGGTATGATTTTATTAGAACTAACCCGGACTGACGCTGTTTTCAGCAGAACTACCATGGTATCGTTTTTTTATGCAGAAATAAAAGTTCTCGGAATGGGCTGAAAATTTACGTAGAATATTTTTGGAAAATATAAAAAATACTAGAGCAAAAAGATACCGGAGAGGAGTCCCGAGGCAGTCACAAGCCTAGGGGCGCCCCCCCCCCCTAGGGCGCGCCCCCCTGGCTTGTGGGTCCCTCGGGAGTCCCCTTGATGTGATTCCGACGCCAAAAATTCCTATAAATACCAAAACCCCCAGAAAGAAACCTAGATCGGGAGTTCCGCCGCCGCAAGCCTCTGTAGCCACGAAAAACCAATCGGGAGCCCGTTCCGGCACCCTGTCGGAGGGGGAAACCATCACCGGTGGCCATCTTCATCATCCCGGCGGTCTCCATGACGAGGAGGGAGTAGTTCACCCTCGGGGCTGAGGGTATGTATCAGTAGCTATGTGTTTGATCTCTCTCTCTTGTGTTCTTGAGATGACACGATCTTGATGTACCGCGAGCTTTATTAATATAGATGAATCATATGGAGTTTTCCCCTCTCTATCTTCTTGTGATGAATTGAGTTTTTTCCTTTGAAGTTTTCTTATCGGATTGTGTCTTTAAGGATTTGAGAACACTTGATGTATGTCTTGCGATGGGATATCCGTGGTGACAATTGGATGTTCTATTGATCCACTTGATATATGTTTTGGTGATCAACTTGCGGGTTCCATGACCTTGGGAATCTATGCATAGGGGTTGGCACATATTTTCGTCTTGACTCTCCGGTAGAAACTTTGTGGAACTCTTTGAAGTTCTTTGTGTTGGATTGAACATGATGAATCTGAAATTGTGTGATGCATATCGTATAATCAAGCCCATGGGTACTCGTGGTGACATTGGAGTATCTAGGTGACATTAGGGTTTTGGTTGATGTGTATCTTAAGGTGTTATTTTAGTACGAACTCTAGGGCTGTTCGTGACACTTATAGGGATAGCTCATAAGATTGATCGGAAAAGATAACTTTGAGGTGGTTTCGTACCCTACAATAATTTCTTCGTTTGTTCTCCGCTATTTGTGACTTTGGAGTGAACTCTTTGTCGCACGTGAGGGATTTACATATGATTCAACTATGTCAGTATTGTTGAGAGAACTTGCACTAGTGAAAGTATGAACCCTAGGCCTTGTTTTCAAGCATTGCAATACCGTTTTTGCTCACTTTTATTACTTGCTACCTTGCTGTTTTTATATCTTCTGATTACAAAAATATATATCTACCATCCATATTACACTTGTATCACCATCTCTTCGCCGAACTAGTGCACCTATACAATTTCCATTGTATTGGGTGTGTTGGGGACACAAGAGACTCTTTGTTATTTGGTTGCAGGGTTGTTTGAGAGAGACCATCTTCATCCTACGCCTCCCACGGATTGATAAACCTTAGGTCATCCACTTGAGGGAAATTTGCTACTGTCCTACAAAACTCTGCGCTTGGAGGCCCAACACGAGTCTACAAGAAGAAGGTTGCATAGTAGACATCAAGCTCTTTTCTGGCGCCGTTGCCGGGGAGGTGAGTGCTTGAAGGTATATCTTTAAATCTTGCAATCAAATCTTTTAGTTTCTTGTTTTTCACTAGTTTGGTTTTATAAAAGAAAACTACAAAAAAAGATGGAGTTTAGGTTGCATCAATTGGTTCGTCTTTTTAATGTCTGTCGTGAAAATGATGGTTTGGAAAATTGTGCTCAATTGGTAGAGGAAGAATTTATGAAAATACTTAATGATAATTCCTTGAATGATGAGCATGATTGCAATATTGCTAGTATGAATTCTCTGAATATCCATGATGCTAATGATATGCAAAGCCACAAGCTTGGGGATGCTATGTTTGATATAGATGATATTTTTAGTTCCCCAAGTTTTGATGAGCAAATTTGTTATGATAATGACATGCCTACTATCTATGATGATTATGATGATGACATGTATGCTATAAAGAGTGATAGTAACCTTGAAACTTGTCATCATGATTTTAATATTCAAAGTGGTTATGTCAATCAAGTATCTCATGATAGTTATTTTGTTGAGTTTGCTCCCACTATTATGAATGAGAAGAAAATTGCTTATGTGGTGAGTGACAAATTTTCTATGCTTGTGGATCATGAAGATGATGCTTTATGTGATATTTATGTTGTGAAATTCCTTCATGATGTTACTGAAAATTATTATGAGGGAGGAACATATGCTTGTAGGAATTGCAATAATATCAAGTTTCCTCCCTATGTGTTCAAAGTTTTGAAGTTATGCTTGTTTTGCCTTCCTATGCTAGTTGATTCTTGCTCCCATAAATTGTTTGCTCACAAAATCCCTATGCATAGGAAGTGGGTTAGACTTAAATGTGCTAGTCATATGCTTCATGATGCTCTCTTGCATGTTTCAACTACTATTCTTATATGAGCATCATTGAAATAATCATGCCTAGCTAAAAGGCATTCAAGAAAAGCATTTGTTGGGAGACAACCCAACACTTTTCCTTTCTGTTTGTGTGTGTCCACATGATTAAGCTACTGTATAATCATGTTTTATAGCTTTTGTTTCAATAAAGTGCCAAGTAAAGCCTTTGGGATAGTGTGGATGATAGTTGACTTGATTGTGTGCAAAAACAGAAACTTTTGCTCTCAGTCCATGAATTTTGTAAATTCACTCGAACGTGCGTTTGATCTGAATTTTTTACACATGATTGATATACAAATTTCCTAGATTTTCCTAATTTTTCAGAATTTTTAGGGACAGGTAAGTATGGTTACGCTACAGATCTTCACAGACTGTTCTGTTTTTGACAGATTCTGTTTTGCATGCATAGTTTACTTGTTTTAGTGTTTCTATAGCTTATATTGAGTGATATAAATTATGGGAATGATATAATACAGTAGGTATCATGTGGGAACAATTATGAATCTTGTCTTGACAGTACCTAAGTGAATGATCTTTATTTATTATACTAACCCATCTCACGAAGTTCCGTTAAGTTTTGTGTGATTGAAGTTTTCAAGTTTTGGGTGAGAAACCGATATGAGGAGAATAAGGAGTGACAAGAACCTAATCTTGGGGATGCCAAATTCACCCCCAAGGTAATATCCAAGGAAGACTCAAGCGCCTAAGCTTGGGGATGCCCCGGAAGGCATCCCCTCTTTCATCTTCAACACTATCGGTATATCTTACTTGGAGCTATATTTTTATTCGTCACATAATATGAGTTTTGCTTGGAGCGTCATTTTATTTTGTTGTTCTCTGGTAGGTGTTATTTATAATCTTGTTTTTCAATAAAAGGTTCCAAGAATTGCCCTTTAGGATGCTTGAATTGCATGTTTGATGTGTGCTATGTATAAACAGAAACTTTTGCTGTAGTGTTTGAATTTTCATATTTTACTGGAACGTGCAAAGTTTCTAAAAAATTTACATAGTGTTGTCATATAAATTATTTACATGTCCTAAATTTTCATAATTGTTTGAGTTACAGAAGTACACTGTTTTCATAAATTGCTACAGACTGTTCTGTTTAGACAGATTGCTGTCATAGTTTTGTTATCTACTTATCCTATAGTTTCCATAGCCTATATTGGTAGATATAAATTGTGGAAACGATAGTATACAGTAGATGATGTTTGGAAATTATTGTGCAACTTGTCTTGGCAGTACATAAAGAGTTGATTTATTATTATGTGTACTAACCTATCTCACGAGTTCTTTTCGAGTTTTGTGTGGATGAAGTTTTTGAGAATAGGTGAAACCATGATATGAGAGGATTGAACGAGATACAAAAGCTCAAGCTTGGGGATGCCCAAGGCACCCCAACTAAATATTTCAAGAAGTCTCAAGCATCTAAGCTTGGGGATGCTACGCATCCCACCTCTCTTCATCAACAATTATCGGTTAGCCTATGTTGAGCCTAAATTTTTATTTGTTCACATGATGCGTGCTATTCTTGGAGTGCTATTTTTCTTTTGCTTGCTGTTTAATAAAATGCTTAAGATCTGAAATTCTTAGATGAGAGAGTATTCACATAGTTATTTAATGGTTGACTACGCATTGATCTTCACTTATATCTTTTTGGAGTAGTTTGTCATTCACTTTCGTGCTTCACTTATATCCTATGAGTAAATGGTTGAATGAATTGAATATCATAAATCTGAAATTAAATATGCTTCATATACTTATCCCATGGGAAGTAATGACTTCACACATAATAAGTATAGGTGGTAAAAATTATTGAAAGTTAGCAAACACCACATTGGTCACTTGAACAATTCATGAAAGAATATTGAAGGAAGAGAGATTCCACATATATATATATACTATCTTGGACATCTTCTATGATTGTGAGCTCATTAATTATTTTCAAACTTGAGCAAATTAGCTGAAATTGGATAAGGAAGACAACTTAATGAGTTATGTTTGGGTATATTTGTATAGAAGTTATATTGTTATGGATCCTCCAACATGTGGTGCTTGCTTCCACCTCATACTAGCCAAAACTTCCACACCAAGTAGAAATACTACTTGTGCATCCAAACACCCTTAAACCCAAAGTTGTTCCATATGAGTCCACCATACCTACCTATATGCGGTATTTACCTGTCGTTCCAAGTAAATTTACATGTGCCAAACTCTAAACCTTCAAATAATATTCTGTTTTGTATGCCCGAATCGCTCATATAGTGACTAGGGGCTGTCAGTATCTTCCATGCTAGGTGGGTTATTCTCACGATACGTGTTGATTCACTATCATTCACGAGAAAGTGGCTGGTATTCGGGATGCCCAGTTCCATGCTCAAAAATCAAATCAAAATATAATGAAACAAAACTCCCCCAAGATTGTTGTTTGTATGGACGGTTCCCATGGATTCGGCTCGCCGTGGAGTGTGATTGATTGGTGGAGGGGGAGTAAAAACTTTACCATTCTGTTTGGGAACCGCCTATAATGTATCTAGCATGGAAGATACCGAGATCTCTCGGTTGTTATGTTGACAATGAAAGCATACCGCTCAAAATTATTATTCATCTCTGTTTTAAAAGCTCGAGCTCTGGCACCTTTGCGAATCAATGCTTCCCTCTGCGAAGGGCTTATCTTTTACTTTCTAGTACTTACCTTTATGCAAAAGTCATGGTGATCTTCACCACTTCCTATATTCCGCCTTTTTCTCTTGGCAAGCGTCATGTGTTGGGGAATGATCTAGACATATATATCCAAACAAATATATTTGATCATGAATTATTATTGTTGACAATTATCTATATGATAAATAAGTTGGGAGGCGAAACATTAAGCCCCTATCTTTCTCTGTGTTCGATGGATGCTATTTGTTCTAAGAATATGCTTTGAGTGTCAATAATCATGGAAGACTATATGATAGTTGAGTATGTGGAATTTGCTAAATCAAATCTCTTACATAGACCCTTCCTGAAAATAAGATGAATTGTCATTGTTCGATGACTAGGAATATGGTTTGTTAGTTTTCAAGAAACTTTCTGGTCTATACTTTAACATGTGAATAGCTTGTTACTTGATCATGAGAAGTTTTATGAGATGAGCTACTGATTATGGTTTATATTGATGCTAGAAAAAGTGATTGGAATTATCATTGATCAAACTTGTGCACTTGCTAGCATTCACACTTCATAAATTATTTCTTTTATCATTTACCTACTCGAGGACGAGCAGGAATTAAGCTTAGGGATGCTGATACGTCTCCAATGTATCTATAATTTATGAAGTATTCATGCCATGTTTACAATAATTTTATATGATTTTGGTATGATTTTATTAGAACTAACCCGGACTGACGTTGTTTTCAGCAGAACTACCATGGTGTCGTTTTTTTGTGTAGAAATAAAAGTTCTCGGAATGGGCTAAAAATTTACGGAGAATATTTTTGGAAAATATAAAAAATACTGGAGCAAAAAGATACCTGAGAGGAGTCCCGCGGCAGTCACAAGCCTAGGGGGCGCCCCCCCTAGGGCGCACCCCCCTGCCTTGTGGGTCCCTCGAGAGTCCCCTTGACGTGATTCCGACGCCAAATATTCCTATAAATACCAAATGTGATGCCCGGATAATTAGGCTATAGTAATCCCACGCTGATGATGCCACGTCACCACGATTACTATTGTTAATCCCACGTTGATTCAAAACCGAGTCAAATTCAAATTTAAAATAAAGCCAAACAATAAAAGTTTTCGAACGTTAAAACTAAAATGTGCTAAAGGTGACAAATAAATCGTCAGAATTAATGGTGAAGAAACCACAGTTTTATAAAATATTTAAATGCACTAAAATAATTAAAACAGGGGCAAAACAATTATTAAATGCCCTTCTGAATTTTAAGAGTTTCAAACAATTTCAAAAGGCTTTCAAACTTTTTGTGTCTCTGCCTTTATTGCAATGAAGTTATTTGGGCCATGTGGCATATTTCTTTTAAAGGGATTTTCTAACTAAAGTAATTGAAAGCAAAAGTAACTGAAAAGAAAAAGAGAAAAACAAACAAAACAAAAATAAAAATGAAAAGGCCCCAAAACCCCCGGCCTACGGGGCCTCGGTCCAGCACGGTCCAGCCCACCCCGGCCTCCCTCACCTGCTCCCCCTCCGTGTCTCCATCCCCATGGGCGCGCGCGCCTCCGCCGGCCGCAGCGCGCCACCGCGACGAGGGCAGGTGGGCGGGGGGATAAGCTCGCCCCCGAGCCCTCCCCCCTGGCCGCCTCGCCCGCACTCTTCCCCCCTGGCCACTCCTCTCCCTCTCCCTCGCTCTGCTCCCCCTCTCCCGAGCACTTGCGTCGCCGCCGTCTGCCACCACCGCGGCGAGCGCCGTCCCCGCTTCCCTCCGACTAGTCCGGGAGCTTCCCCGTGCTTGGCTACGTTGTCTACGCCTGGGCGGGCGAGCTCGGAGCACCTGCATCGCCGCGCTCGACCCCGCCTTCCCCCTTCGGGCGTCGGAGATCGCCGCCACCTACGCCGTCGTCTCCGAGCTACCCCGAGCCCACTGCCTTCCCCGACAGCCCCGTCGTGAGCACCGCGCCCCCCTCCCTCTCTTCCCTGGCCCTTTTGCGTGGCCGTAGCCATCCCGCCGCGGTGCTATGCTCCGTCGTCCGCCATGGCCGTCGCACGCGTGCCGTGCGTACTCCTGAGCACCTGTGCCAGCCACTGTCGCGCTCCAGGGCGTGTGCAACGCCGAACCCAAACCCCAGCTAGCCCCCTAGCTCGCCCCCGCCTCGATTTCAAACGGAGCCGAGCGCCGCCGCCGCCATTAGCGACGGTGTGCTCGATTTCGGCGACCCCTACGCCTGCCGCGGCCACCGTTCGACTCGCCTGGCTGCGCACGTTCGAATGCCGCCGCTCGCGCATCCTCCCGCGGCCCCTAGCACCTACCCCGACGAGCACCTGAAGCCGCCGCCTCCACTCGTCGCCGGCGTCGCCTCCGACCTTCCCAGCTCGCGTGACCACCCGCGTTGGATGCGGCATTGCTCGCTCATTCGATAGAGCCCAAAAACGCGCGAAGTGGTGACCTGTACGCGAAACCCGAACGTCGCCGGCGTTCTGCCGCCGCGAGGAGCTCGCCGGAGCCCTCTCCGGCGCCGGCGCTGACCTGGCAAGGCCTGGGACCCACCCCTGGGTCGCTGCCATTGGGCCCCGATGCCCGTTTGACCGCGTTGACTCCAGTCAGCGCGCGCACCGTTCACCGTTGACCCTGACATGTAGGTCCGCCCCGTCAGTAATTAGATTAGTGATAATCTACAATTAGTTAAAATGCTAATAGTCGCTGACGCCCGGGTCCCACGTCTTTAATTAATCGGTGTTAAAAGAAAAATAACCCTTTGTTAGTTACTGTCGCTGACATGTGGGGTTGGTTCACTGTACCAACGGATCAGACCGGCCCAGTCAGCCTGCTGACTGGACAGGCTGGCCCACCTGTCAGCCACTGTTGACTGGTCCGCTGACCAGTCAACTGTGGCCCACTGGTCAGACCCTGTCAGCCTCTGGGTGCATTCCTGTGTGCACTCAGCTGGGTACCCGTAGCAATTTAATCATTATTTTCGAATTTGAATTAATTCCAGAAATTAATTAAAACTTTAGAAAATCATATCTTTTAAACCGTAAGTCAGATGAAAATAATTTATATATGAAAGTTGATCAGAAAAATCCCACGAATCTAACCGTGCTACCTGTTTTCATGTCGGGACCCTCTACGTAGGTTAACCCGCAACTTTTCGCCTGTTTCCGGCAGATGAATAGTGTATAACTACCGGCTATTAATTCCAACTTTAATCCTAAAATAGCTAAAATGGTTTAGACATGATTTTAGGCAACCCTGCACTGCATCCTAGCTGTCACATGCTTCTACCACCGCAAACCTGGAACATTCCCCCCCTCCGGTCATCTGTCCGACATTGTTCGGAACCGGGAAAACCTTCCCGGAGGGGTTCCCCCTTCATCGGTATCGAGTAACACTGCGTTAGGTCACACCCGGCACAACTTATTGCCATGTTATGCTTTGTGTTACATTGTTTGCTTGTATTTATCTGTTTCTTCCCCCTCTTCTCCCTCGGTAGAGCCCGGTGCCGACGTAGTCCCTGAGACTGACGCTGCTGCCGAGTACGACTACGCCCCTGATGATCATACCTTTGCCGCAGAGCAGCAAGGCAAGCAACCCCCCTTGAGCATTCCGATATCGCCTATTCCTTTCCCTCTTATTCTTGCATTAGATGTTGCTACTGTATTAGTCAGCACCTATTCTAATGCATAGCCTGTTTTTGAGTACTACATTCATACCTGCTTTCTTATACTGTTGTAGTATAGGTATGGATAATGTCCCCCTGTGACCCCCATTTTACTATTGTCGTTGCCCCGCTTACATCATCGTCGCCACCGAGGACTTGAAGACAGAAGACTCAGTCATCCTCATGACTGACAAGCCATTACCGACACATCACCTCACAAACCCCGAGTGTGATATATCGAGAATGATTCCTCGGATATCCACTTGGAGCACTGACACACAGCCACTTTGACTTGTCACTGGATTACATGTGAAAGACGGGACTGAAGGGACAGGCGGTACCACTTTGTTGAGGTGGACCTGAGTTCCCGATAGTCTTGAGGCGGGTCGGCCCCAAGGGTACCCGCGCGAGTGAGATGTGGTGGGGTGCGCCGGTAAGGCACCCGAATGAGTGGTGGTGGGGTGCGCCGGTAAGGCACCAGAGAGATATTGACGGGGTGACGGGACCGTACTTTATGGGTCGCGCTTGCCCCACAATTAATAAAATGCTAATGGGTTGAGTATTTGATCCACTTGGTCGGTTTAGACCTTTTACGCACCAAACCATCGCGTGGGAAAGTTATGGGCACTCAGCGTCGTTGTATCAGCCAAAGCTCTTCGGACGTCAGCAATGGAGCGGCGCGCGCCGGATTGGTCTGGAACGCATCGCGCTTGTTACTAAGGGGTGCTAGGACTGCTTCCGGCCGCCCTCGCATCGTGCAGGTGTGCAAAGGGTGATTGGGCCCATGACCCCTGCGCGCATAGGATTTAGACCGGCGGGCTGGCCTCTTCGTTGAGTCTAGGTGGGGCGACGATGTGCTGCTATCCCGAGGCCGGGCATGACCCTGGAAAGTGTGTCCGGCCGGAGGTGATCAGGCTTGTTGGAAATGAGGTGCACCCCTGCAGGGAAGAACAAACTATTCGAATAGCTGTGTCCACGGTAACAGGACGATTTGGATTTGTACTTTGACCTACTACAACTAAAACTTTGATTTAATTTGAAATGAATTGTGGCTCCGGGATTGCTTCCTCGCAAGGAGTCGAGGAAGGATCTCTGGGCGTGAATTACTTATTAAAATTGCTACAACAATATGACTATATACATGAGCTACAGGTCTACTCTCTTCTAATGCTGCAAGATGTTGAAGACGCTGAAGATGCTAGTCTTCGATAGGACTAGGCCTTCTTCCTATTCTTGCTTTCTGCAGTCAGTCCAGATATAACCCCTTCCCTTGATAATGAAGCATGCTTAGCATAGTTCTGATGTCAGTCTTGCGAGTACTTTGGATGAGTACTCACTGCTGCTTTGCATTCTCTTTTCCCCCTCGATTCGATTGCCGCGTTCAGACGATGAAGCCCCGGAGATGGAGTACGCCGGAGACGACTGCTGCACCACCGATGGAGCCTACTGCTACGTGGAGGCTGCCCCCGACGCTCAGGAGTAGTTAGGAGGTTCCCAGGTAGGAGGCCTCGCCTCTTTCGATCCGCTGCTTATGTTTGTGCTAGCCTTCTTACGGCAAAACTTGTCTAACTTATGTCTGTACTCAGATATATTTGCTTCCGCTGACTCGTGCTTTGTCGAGCTTTGTATTCGAGCCCTCGAGGCCCCTGGCTTGTAATATGGAGTTGTATGACTTTATATTTGTGTCTTTTGTTGTGTTGTGATATCCATCAGTGAGTCCCTAATCTTGGTCGTACGCATTGTGTGCATGATTAGCGTATGGACGAGAATGGGGGCGTCACAAGTTGGTATCAGAGCCGACTGCCTGTAGGTAGCCCCCTTTCCAACTCCTTGGCCGAAGTTGAGTCTAGTCATTGAAAAACTTTTACTAACACTGATGCTGTGGCTTACGGGCCCACATCTTAATCGGGTGGTATTAGGATCTTTTATTCCTCGTCTATACTCTGGGTTCTGATCTCTCTTCTCTTTCGGGTTAAAGATTTTATTAACTCTGACTCTAGGTTCTCGTAACTACTTCTCCCGGAGATCCCTCATACCAGAAGATCACCTGCTTCGTCAGAAGATTCTGAAGATACCCTCTTGATGCTTTCCGAGACTTTGTGCTCATCGGCCTCGCAATTCCCTACCACCGATAAGTCCCTATGGATGACTAATTGCACTTGTCATTCATAAAATCTGTTCTCGTTACTCTTGTTATTACAAGATGCCACATAATACTCTCCGTTTCCCCGATAGCCCTTTGAGTTTACTGCCTTATAGTTCTTTTCCGCATGGAAGCCTTACGGGTAATTCCTCACAATTGTCGAGGATCCGTTCATCCCAGTTGTTCATGTGTTTCACAAAATTCTTCGAAATACTTTTTGATCTTTCGAAAATCCTCTGCAGCTTGATGCTCTTGAAATTCTTGCCTGCTCGCATTATGGTTAATTCCATATGTCTAGTAGTCTTCGTTGACATCCCTTGTCTTTGCCATTTTGAGCCTATTGATTCAATGTGTGCGTATGCACACAGTCATCAGGTGATCCGTTTAAAATTATCTTTCCGGCTCAGACGTCCTTCTGGACATGAGTTGGTTCTCGGCAATTCAAACCTTTATTGATTGTCCGACTAAGTCTTTTCAACTTATTCATCCTTGATTAGAGCGTCTGCTTCTGATCCTTAGTTTTGGAAATCATATTTCCTTTGTATTTTAAGCATCAGACTATTCAGGTGTGTCTTGAATCCGATACCTCTGCATTCTTTCTTCCTCTGATTGAGTACCGATACTCACATCAACTTCGTTGTGGATCGCCCGATCCATTGTTGGGTTATTATCCGACAGTGCCGTTCATATTCAATCACCTTGTGAGTTTTCCCCTTGATACATAATGCCTTTGGTAAATTGTATCCTCTGTTTTGCCAACCATGCTCCACCTTCGAGCTTTTGTTAATTGCTCTTGTAGCTGGTGGTATATGTTCCTAAGATACCCCGATGGGTTGAACCTATGCCCTCCCTAATCCGTGAGAACCCGAAAGTTTTCAAGGGTCATACTCTTATGGAGTTTTGTCAGATAAATTTTCAACACTACAACATCGTTCAAGCAAGAAATGAATGAAATGTTATACATTGATGAAGTGGGAGTCGACATTGAACTTATGTTCATGCCCATGGAAATGATGTAGACCGTCTCAGAAGCTCCTTGCAAAATAATTATTCATCCGTATGGTTCTTTCGCTATCCTTAATTTGATCGATTGCAGTTATGGTTCCGACCATACTATCCTTATTAATTTATCCAAAGGTAATTCATTCCGGTGCCTCGTCAAGTTTTGGCAAGGTTAAAGTATCTACTGTCGCAGGTCAATGACCCAGTTCTTCTTCTATCTTGTTCTACCTTCGAGTTTTACCTTTGGTATCTCGAGGATATTACGCCTTTGCACTACATCTTATTAACTTTGATGAGGTAATGATTTTCCTTGTCTTAATCACTCCACGGGTTCTGGGGTTGTTGTCAACCGAGAACACCGATTGGAAGATTTGTTCCACACTGCAATTCAATACCCCTTGTAATTGTTACTGGGAATATCAAAGTCAATCTTGTCATTCCTAGACTATCGGCTACATCCTTGTCTTGCTATCTTTGACTGTGCTACCTCGTCCTTCTCTGGTGCTTAAATTCTTCAGAGTGTGAGCATTGCTTACTTCGAGCTTTCAACATCAGGTTGTTTGTCTTGAAAAGCAACCCCGATATTGAGCTTGCATCTTATCTGTTGTTCCTATATACTTACACGGTGTCATTCCCCTACTTGACGCCACCGCTGTTCGGGTGCATTCTCTTGAAAACTCTCGAAAAATGGTGTCGTGATCATCGTCCACAATTGGACTTCTTCTGAGACGTCAACTGAGTTCTTGATGAGAAATACCCTCCTTGTCCTCGATGATTTTTGTTATCATCGAGAACCTCCTTGACTTCCTTTCATCGCTAATTTGTCCATGGTATGGATGCAACTTGCTATCCACCTTGTGTTATGTTCTACCCTCAAGTATTACTGTCTTTTGTGTCGAGAATGTTGTGAGGATTGCTCCACCTCGTAGAAATTCTTGGCATAGTGATACTTCTCACCACCAAACGATGCTGCTTTGATTCTAACTTCTAGCAACCCTATTGCTTTGAAGTTAACGATCGACAGTTCGTTCTTAGGCTGTTGGTTATTGAATCGTCACTCTAACATTGATCTTGCTGCCTAAGGTCATATTTCGGACGCACTTTTCAACCAATTATTAATGATGTATGTTTTCCTCGATCATACAACATTATATCATTTGAGCGGACAATTGTCATCTCCTTGTTCGCATAATTGTGGACATCCATCCGTTTGGAGTTCTCGATGAATTGTTGCTGAGTCCATCAGCCACCTCCTCATCCTCTCCTTGGTTTAATGGTGAACTATTGTTTCGGGAACCCGCTTCCATAGTTCATTTTCCGAGAATCTTACTATGTCATCTCGACGATTTGAGTTGCACCTTTTCTTCGCGGGCATCCTGAGTCTAAGGTATCCTGACACCAACCAGATCTGAATCTCGGTCAGACATGATGGTTGGGACATAATTCCAGGGGTTATAATATTGCTCCTTTGATGACCCAGTAAGGTGATGCCATGCCTAACACACCTGGCAGGAGGACCTATTATTATAGTTTCCTTTTTTGTGCAAGGTTAGCCACTCTTCCAGGAGGAAATTGTAAAACTTTAATTATATGATGCTCCTGATGGATCATTTGTGTATCCAAGGTATGGCCCTTGCTTGTAACACCATATCATTGCTACCTCGAAGCATGACTATGATACCCCGCTCATCAACAAGAACATTGGAAGCATAAATGCTAAATGTTACTTGATCAATTAGTCAAACCCCCATTGTATGGGCATGTCTTGGCATTTCCTCGCCCCTTTTACCTAAGTGGTTATCTACCTGCTATCCTGTCATGTATATCATGCTTTGTTTTTCCTTGGGAAAGTTATACTCCTAAAACTTGAGTATAAACACATTTTCCTTTCCATTGGTCTGTTTAATGTGATGAACACATTTAACTTTCCATTGGACTGGTTGATCTAATAATCGCATTTTCCTTTCCATTGGTCTGTTTGACTTTTCTTGAGATTATATGATCTAAGCAGTAATAATTCTCTACTTAGGTAAACACCTCGGTGATCAATTCTGTCAGTAAGGCCATGTTACTATTGTTGATCTCATTCCGGTAACCGCCGGTGGACGAGAACTTTGCCTATTGGTCCACCTCGTTTCAACGAGCAGGAAGATGGTTCTCTTCGTTCCCCGCCCTTGGTACCGATGTTGTTGCTGACATAAATGACAGGTTATCCTCTGACATATCTTGCTACCATGACCGTGCAAGATGTCACCGCTCTTCTTACTCTTAATCCACATGATGGTTCCATAACCCATAGTTCCACAGGATCGAAACCTGACTCTCCTGTACCACTTTGATTCCAAGGTATCTTTTGCACTTGGCTTCGTATGTAATTCCCGAGCCACCGCCTAAGGGATGACCTATTCTTGTATCAGACGCAACATCTATTTCGTTGCTCTGAACCCCTTTTCCACCTTCTGATAAGGCATCGAATGATTGCCTACTCGCTTGAAACTTTTGTACCATCGTATATATCGCTCTCGAAAATTCCCTGAGCTCCAACTCGAGGGATAACTCATGTATTTTCCTTGAGTTCACTGTCAGGTGCCCAACTTTGTGGAGATTCGTTCTTCCAGAGTTTTCCCTCTAATCTCACTCGTAGGACGACGAAGATCCCGATGGAAGGATGACGATTTCATCAGGAGGACCTGAATCAGATAAATGAAGACATCGACAAAAGGGATCAGCCTCTTCGAGAAGAACAACAAAGACAAGAAGACTCGTTAGAATTTCGTAACCAGAACTCCCCCCCTTACTCCACCGCTTAATCTCGGGACGAGATTTCTTGTAGTGGGGGAGAATTGTGACGCCCAGATAATTAGGCTACAGTAATCCCACGCTGATGATGCCACGTCACCATGATTACTATTGTTAATCCCACGTCGATTCAAAACCGAGTCAAATTCAAATTTAAAATAAAGTCAAACAATAAAAGTTTTCGAACGTTAAAACTAAAATGTGCTAAAGGTGACAAATAAATCGTCAGAATTAATGGTGGAGAAACCACAGTTTTATAAAATATTTAAATGCACTAAAATAATTAAAACAGGGGCAAAACAATTATTAAATGCCCTTTTGAATTTTAAGAGTTTCAAACAATTTCAAAAGGCTTTCAAACTTTTTGTGTCTCTGCCTTTATTGCAATGAAGTTATTTGGGCCATGTGGCATATTTGTTTTAAAGGGATTTTCTAACTAAAGTAATTGAAAGCAAAAGTAACTGAAAAGAAAAAGAGAAAAACAAACAAAACAAAAATAAAAATGAAAAGGCCCCAAAACCCCCGGCCTACGGGGCCTCGGTCCAGCACGGCCCAGCCCACCCCGGCCTCCCTCACCTGCTCCCCCTCCGTGTCGTCGTCCCCGTGGGCGCGCGCGCCTCCGCGGGCCGCAGCGCGCCACCGCGACGAGGGCAGGTGGGCGGGGGGATAAGCTCGCCCCCGAGCCCTCCCCCCTGGTCGCCTCGCCCTCACTCTTCCCCCTGGCCACTCCTCTCCCTCTCCCTCGCTCTGCTCCCCCTCTCCCGAGCGCTTGCGTCGCCGCCGTCTGCCACCACCACGGCGAGCGCCGTCCCCGCTTCCCTCTGACTAGTCCGGGAGCTTCCCCGTGCTCGGCTACGTCGTCTACGCCTGGGCGGGCGAGCTCGGAGCACCTGCATCGCCGCGCTCGACCCCGCCTTTCCCCTTCGGGCGTCGGAGATCGCCGCCACCTACGCCGTCGTCTCCGAGCTACCCCGAGCCCACTGCCTTCCCCGACAGCCCCGTCGTGTGCACCGCGCCCCCCTCCCCCTCTTCCCTGGCCCTTTTGTGTGGCCGTAGCCATCCCGCCGCGGTGCTGTGCTCCGTCGTCCGCCATGGCCGTCGCACACGCGCCGTGCGTACTCCTGAGCACCCGTGCCAGCCACTGTCGCGCTCCAGGGCATGTGCAACGCCGAACCTGAACCCCAGCTAGCCCCCTAGCTCGCCCCCGCCTCGATTTCAAACGGAGCCGAGCGCCGCCGCCGCCATTAGCGACGGTGTGCTCGATTCAGGCGACCCCTACGCCTGCCGCGGCCACCGTTCGACTCGCCTGGCTGCGCACGTTCGAACGTCGCCGCTCGCGCATCCTCTCGTGGCCCCTAGCACCTACCCCGACGAGCACCCGAAGCCGCCGCCGCCTCCACTCGTCGCCGGCGTCGCCTCCGACCTTCCCAGCTCGCGTGACCACCCGCGTTGGATGCGGCGTTGCTCGCTCGTTCGATAGAGCCCAAAAACGCGCGAAACGGTGACCCGTACGCGAAGCCCGAACGTCGCCGGCGTTCGGCCGCCGCGAGGAGCTCGCCGGAGCCCTCTCCGGCGCCGGCGCCCTCTCCGGCGCCGGCGCCCTCTCCGGCGCCGGTGCTGACCTGACAAGGCCTGGAACCCACCCCTGGGTCGCTGCCATTGGGCCCCGATGCCTGTTTGACCGCGTTGACTCCGGTCAGTGCGCGCACCGTTCACCGTTGACCCTGACATGTGGGTCCGCCCCGTCAGTAATTAGATTAGTGATAATCTACAATTAGTTAAAATGCTAATAGTCGCTGACGCCCGGGTCCCACATCTTTAATTAATCGGTGTTAAAAGAAAAATAACCCTTTGTTAGTTACTGTCGCTGACATGTGTGGTCGGTTCACTGTACCAACGGATCAGACCGGCCCAGTCAGCCTGCTGACTGGACAGGCTGGCCCACCTGTCAGCCTCTGGGTGCATTCCTGTGTGCACTCAGCTGGGTACCCGTAGCAATTTAATCATTATTTTCGAATTTGAATTAATTCCAGAAATTAATTAAAACTTTAGAAAATCATATCTTTTAAACCGTAAGTCAGATGAAAATAATTTATATATGAAAGTTGATCAGAAAAATCCCACGAATCTAACCGTGCTACCTGTTTTCATGTCGGGACCCTCTACATAGGTTAACCCGCAACTTTTCGCCTGTTTCCGGCAGATGAATAGTGTATAACTACCGACTATTAATTCCAACTTTAATCCTAAAATAGCTAAAATGGTTTAGACATGATTTTAGGCAACCCTGTACTGCATCCTAGCTGTCACATGCCTCTACCACCGCAAACCTGGAACATTCCCCCCCCTCCGGTAATCTGTCCGACATTGTTCGGAACTGGGAAAACCTTCCCGGAGGGGTTCCCCCTTCATCGGTATGGAGTAACACTGCGTTAGGTCACACCCGGGACAACTTATTGCCATGCTATGCTTTGTGTTACATTGTTTGCTTGTATTTATCTGTTTCTTCCCCCTCTTCTCCCTCGGTAGAACCCGGTGCCGACGTAGTCCCTGAGACTGACGCTGCTGCCGAGTACAACTACGCCCCTGACGATCATACCTTTGCCGCAGAGCAGCAAGGCAAGCAACCCCCCTTGAGCATTCCGATATCGCCTATTCCTTTCCCTCTTATTCTTGCATTAGATGTTGCTACTGTATTAGTCAGCACCTATTCTAATGCATAGCCTGTTTTTGAGTACTACATTCATGCCTGCTTTCTTATACTGTTGTAGTATAGGTATGGATAATGTCCCCCTGTGACCCCCATTTTACTATTGTCGTTGCCCTGCTTACATCATCGTCGCCACCGAGGACTTGAAGACAGGAGACTCAGTCATCCTCATGACTGACAAGCCATTACCGACACATCACCTCACAAACCCCGAGTGTGATATATCGAGAGTGATTCCTCGGATATCCACTTGGAGCACTGACACACAGCCACTTTGACTTGTCACTGGATTACATGTGAAAGACGGGACTGAAGGGACAGGCGGTACCACTCTGTTGAGGTGGACCTGAGTTCCCGACAGTCTTGAGGCGGGTCGGCCCCAAGGGTACCCGCGCGAGTGAGATGTGGTGGGGTGCGCCGGTAAGACACCCGAATGAGTGGTGGTGGGGTGCGCCGGTAAGGCACCAGAGAGATATTGACGGGGTGACGGGACCGTACTTTATGGGTCGCGCTTGCCCCACAATTAATAAAATGCTAATGAGTTGAGTATTTGATCCACTTGGTCGGTTTAGACCTTTTACGCACCAAACCATCGCGTGGGAAAGTTATGGGCACTCAGCGTCGTTGTATCAGCCGAAGCTCTTCGGACGTCAGCAATGGAGCGGCGCGCGCTGGATTGGTCTGGAACGCATCGCGCTTGTTACTAAGGGGTGCTAGGACTGCTTCCGGCCGCCCTCGCATCGTGCAGGTGTGCAAAGGGTGATTGGGCCCATGACCCCTGCGCGCATAGGATTTAGACCGGCGGGCTGGCCTCTTCGTTGAGTCTAGGTGGGGCGACGACGTGCTGCTATCCCGAGGCCGGGCATGACCCAGGAAAGTGTGTCCGGCCGGAGGTGATCAGGCGTGTTGGAAATGAGGTGCACCCCTGCAGGGAAGAACAAACTATTCGAATAGTCGTGTCCACGGTAACAGGACGATTTGGATTTGTACTTTGACCTACTACAACTAAAACTGTGATTTAATTTGAAATGAATTGTGGCTCCGGGATTGCTTCCTCACAGGGAGTCGAGGAAGGATCTCTGGGCGTGAATTACTTATTAAAATTGCTACAACAATATGACTATATACATGAGCTACAGGTCTACTCTCTTCTAATGCTGCAAGATGTTGAAGACGCTGAAGATGCTAGTCTTCGATAGGACTAGGCCTTCTCCCTATTCTTGCTTTCTGCAGTCAGTCCAGATATAACCCCTTCCCTTGATAATGAAGCATGCTTAGCATAGTTCTGATGTCAGTCTTGCGAGTACTTTGGATGAGTACTCACTGCTGCTTTGCATTCTCTTTTCCCCCTCGATTCGATTGCCGCGTTCAGACAATGGAGCCCCGGAGATGGAGTACGCCGGAGACAACTGCTGCACCACCGATGGAGCCTACTGCTACATGGAGGCTGCCCCCGACGCTCAGGAGTAGTTAGGAGGTTCCCAGGCAGGAGGCCTCGCCTCTTTCCATCCGTTGCTTATGTTTGTGCTAGCCTTCTTACGGCAAAACTTGTCTAACTTATGTCTGTACTCAGATATATTTGCTTCCGCTGACTCGTGCTTTGTCGAGCTTTGTATTCGAGCCCTCGAGGCCCCTGGCTTGTAATATGGAGATGTATGACTTTATATTTGTGTCTTTTGTTGTGTTGTGATATCAATCAGTGAGTCCCTAATCTTGGTCGTACGCATTGTGTGCATGATTAGCGTACGGACGAGAATGGGGGCGTCACACCAAAACCCCCAGAAAGAAACCTAGATCGGGAGTTCCGCTGCCGCAAGCCTCTGTAGCCATGAAAAACCAATCGGGAGCCCGTTCTGGCACCCTGTCGGAGGGGGAAATCATCACCGGTGGCCATCTTCATCATCCCGACGGTCTCCATGACGAGGAGGGAGTAGTTCAGCCTCGGGGCTGAGGGTATGTACTAGTAGCTATGTGTTTAATCTCTCTCTCTCATGTTCTTGAGATGACACGATCTTGATGTACCGCGAGCTTTATTAATATAGATGAATCATATGGAGTTTTCCCCTCTCTATCTTCTTGTGATGAATTGAGTTTTTCCCTTTGAAGTTTTCTTATCGGATTGAGTCTTTAAGGATTTGAGAACATTTGATGTATGTCTTGCGATGGGATATCCGTGGTGACAATGGGATGTTCTATTGATCCACTTGATGTATGTTTTGGTGATCAACTTGCGGGTTCCGTGACCTTGGGAATCTATGCATAAGGGTTGGCACATGTTTTCGTCTTGACTCTCCGGTAGAAACTTTGTGGCACTCTTTGAAGTTCTTTGTGTTGGATTGAACATGATGAATCTGAAATTGTGTGATGCATATCGTATAATCAAGCCCATGGGTACTCGTGGTGACATTGGAGTATCTAGGTGAGATTAGGGTTTTGGTTGATGTGTATCTTAAGGTGTTATTTTAGTACGAACTCTAGGGCTGTTCGTGACACTTATAGGGATAGCTCATAAGATTGATCGGAAAAGATAACTTTGAGGTGGTTTCGTACCCTACAATAATTTCTTCGTTTGTTCTCTGCTATTTGTGACTTTGGAGTGAACTCTTTGTCGCACGTGAGGGATTTACATATGATTCAACTATGTCAGTATTGTTGAGAGAACTTGCACTAGTGAAAGTATGAACCCTAGGCCTTGTTTTCAAGCATTGCAATACTGGTTTTGCTCACTTTTATTACTTGCTACCTTTCTGTTTTTATATTTTCAGAATACAAAAATATATATCTACCATCCATATTACACTTGTATCACCATCTCTTCGCCGAACTAGTGCACCTATACAATTTACCATTGTATTGGGTGTGTTGAGGACACAAGAGACTCTTTGTTATTTGGTTGCAGGGTTGTTTGAGAGAGACCATCTTCATCCTACGCCTCCCACGGATTGATAAACCTTAGGTCATCCACTTGAGGGAAATTTGCTACTGTCCTACAAAACTCTGCGCTTGGAGGCCCAACACGAGTCTACAAGAAGAAGGTTGCGTAGTAGACATCAAATTCGCATACGTAGTATCCACATAAATGATTCCCGGGTACCTGGTACAAGCACTTTACGAGAATAGAGTTCAATCAAACTGATAAGCAAGCATGATAATGGTATTGATGAAACTAGAATCAATGAGAGATGCGCGGAACTAGCTAGTACTACTTACTTTGGGGTGTGTAAATCGCAGCTCGTTGTTTAGACTGGGAACCATTCCGGTGAAATTTTTCCAAACCCTGGCAGGCAAAGAAAATGATTACTTGATATCAGGAAATGAACGAAAGTTGCCGATATGGTCCCGGTATTGATTGAACTTACTTCTGGAGCATTGCAGTCGTGTCCGCATAATACTCGGGATCTTTACGTCTCGAGTCTAAGACAGTTACTAATGCCCCGTCAAGCTTAATGGATAGTAGAATAAAGTGGAACCTGCGCACGCATAACTCATCAATTACATTACTTAACCTCGAGTAAGCGAAACCGAATATGCACAAGACAGTAACACTCACTTGAAGTTGTAAGGAAAGAGTATTTCCCTTTTGTTTTGATGTCTAAGGAACGCTTCTAGCAAGTTGTCCTCAGTAACTTTGGCTCTCTTTTGTAACGACCATTCATTTACGGTATTTGGGCTAATGAACCCAATGTCATAGATTTGTTCTTTTTTGCATTCGACCATCTTCAATCTGCATAATATAGTGAGGATAATTATATATACATGCAATGAACGAGCTGAGCTAGAGACTTAATTATAGAAGTAATACTTACAGACAGTAGCAAGTCATGAGTTGTTTGTCGAGGGCCTCTTGATTGAATAACTAAAATAACTCCATAAATTCAACAGGCATCAGGTCGACTCCAATGAAGTCGTGCTCTTTTTTAATTCCGACCATCAAACTGTCGGTCCCAGACTTCCTACAGGTTTTCATGTACCACTCATGCAATTTTTGCATCATCGTTGTTAGATGAGGATGATCAGGTTGGACGAGAGGCTTCCCATGCTCGTATCTAAAGTCCTCTGCTACTACTACCTCAGCCGTTTCAAACTGTACATCATCGCCCACGTAATCACCAAGAGTGGTACCGGGCAGTAGCACCGGATGATTAGCGATATCGCTAGACACCTTTAGCGGGGGGCACGATTGCTTCTCCTGTTCGTCGAGCTGGGGAATTGTTTTCCCACTTCTTCGTTTTTTGTCTCTTGCAGCACTGGAAGTACTTCCCGACCGCAGCGCTTCATCATATGTCTTTGTAATTATGAGGTCATAGTTGGATAGCCGAGGCGGTGGTGGTCGCTTCAGGGCATCCAGAGTGCGCTTCGCTTTCACCGGATCTACCGTTTCCTTCGGAGGTGGATGTTTCCGTGCAAAATGGGCCTTCACTTCGGCTTCACTGATTTCAGCGTTTTCCTTGTCAGTCCTCTCATATGGTAACTTTGGAAGAGGCTTGAGGCTTGGACCAAATTTGTATTTCTTCCCGCCTATTGTACTGCTAGCCGCCGGAGCGGCGACGTCGACTCTCTTCCGCCGTTGCTGACGCGCCGGAGGAGGAGAAGGAGGAGGCGGAGTGCCCTGACGTGCCGGAGGAGGCGAAGGAGGAGGCGGAGTGCCCTGATGCGACGGAGGAGGAGAAGGAGGAGGCGGAGTGCCATGACGCGCCGGAGGAGGAGGAGGAGGAGGAGGCGGAGTGCCCTGACGCGCCGGAGGAGGCTGAGTCTGCTGAGGCGTCCAGTTTGGAAGCTTGATGTACTCCTTTCTCCATAGACAGGTACTCCTCAAAGCATTTTCCAGAAGAATAATATCCTCTTCACCTGTAGGGTTGTCAAGCTCCAGCCCCTCAAATCCATCCATTATTTCATCCACCGTCACAACAGCATAGCCATGTGGAATCGGACGACAATGGAAAGTTCCCTCAGCTCGAGGAGGTACAACAGAGCCGACCACCGCCTTGAAGGTCAGGTTCTGGCATTTCGTCATTAGCTCGCAATGTTCAGCCTCCGTGATACTATCCATGGGGTGGCGAGGAGCCGTGAAATTAGGCTGAACGAGCTCCGTGGAAGCCACGATGCTTCTCCGCTGAGATGGTGGGGTAGCTTCTGTGGCAGCGTCGAAGGAAGGATCTTCGTGCCGCTCAGATGGTTGGCCGGTAGCTCGCTGGCTCTCAAGTTCCTCTAGTTTTGCTAATCTTGCACTGAGCTTCTGCATTTCGCTTGCTTCCTGTTTCCTCTTTCTCTCTCGGCTTCTATAACCACCACTGTCGGGAAACCCATGCACCCACGGAACGGAGCCTGATGTGCCTCGTGTTCGTCCAGGGTGTTCAGGATTCCCGAGGGCCTCTATCAGCTCGTCCTTCTCTCTGTCGGGAATGAACGTCCCTTCCTGCGTTGCCTTGATTGCTGCCTGAAGCTTCCGGAAGGGTATTGCAAGTTGCTCGTCCGTCCAAACACACTCCCCTGTTTCTGGGTCCAAAGTTCCCCCAACCCCGAAGAACCAAGTCCTTGAACGATCTGGCCAGTGCAATGTCGCTGGCCGGACATGGCGCCTCTCAAGCAGGTGGTTGCAAACGAGTCGACGACGAGGATGCTGGCCTAGCATCGTCGACTCAACGGCTACGCTATGCAACTAAACATTTAAACATCTAATTAAACATCATATCGCGTCACTGATGATTGTCGGGGACTCCTCGATATCGTCGGGGACTCTCCCTCACCGACGATCGTCGGGGGGTACTCTTCCTCACCGACGATCGTCCGGGACTCCTCGATATCGCGTCACCGACGACCGACGATAAAACAACTAAACATCTAAACAATAAAAACAACTAAACAATAAAAACAACTAAAACAACTAAATTAACTACCGCTTTTGTATATCCTAAAACGACTAAAACAACTAAAATTAACTAAATTAACTAAACAACTAAATTAACTAAATCAACTAAAATAATTATAAGGGAGATCGTCGGGCGCGGGCAGCGCTGCGGGGTCGCCGGAGACGCGCGCGGGGCCAGCGGCGGTGCTGCGGTCGGCGAAGGCGGGGCCGGTGGCGGTGCTGCGCGTGGTGGGCGGGGGCGAGCGGCGGAGGCGCACGCGCGGGTGAGGGAGTCCTGGACTAAGGGGTCCTTGGGCTGCTGGCCTGTCTCTCAATTGGCCGGCCTGGTGGGCTGCACTCTGACTATCGCAGGAAGGGCCGGATACATCGAGACCCTGTGTTCTAGAAGGAAGTCCCGAAGGCGCATCGTGCACTCCAAGTCAAGACGAAGGAATCGGCGTCTCCATTCTCGGCAGGAGTCTTGTCATGTGTAAACCCTAGGTACCCCCCGGTGTCTATATAAACCGGGAGGGTTTTAGATTGTAGGACAGAGAAACTCATCTAGGGTTTAGCTAATCGATCTCGAGGTAGATCAACTCTGTAACCTTCATACCATCAATATAATCAAGCAGGACGTAGGGTTTTACCTCCATAGGAGGGCCCGAACCTGGGTAAAGCATCGTCTCCTTCGTCCCTTTGTTACCATCGATCCTAGACTCATAGCTCGGGACCCCCTACCCGAGATCCGCCGGTTTTGACACCGACATTGGTGCTTTCATTGAGAGTTCTGCTGTGATCTCCAAAAGAATCAATCGCTCGCTTAGTCATTAGCGAGGAAGTCCGCAACTTGGACTCCTTTGTCCCCGGACAGATCTTCGCTTTCGGCAGCGTCGTGCTGCACGCCGACCCGACCGGCCGTCTTGGCCAGGTCGGGACTTTCTCCCCTGATCAAGAGGTCAGATTCGGGAACCTAGAGTTCTCCATAGACTCTCGGGGCGATCTCTTGCTCACCGGGCTTGCAAACTCATCTGATGCGCCCGAGGACTCTGAGGCCTTAACCTCGGATGTCGCTTTCGACCCCACCCACAGGGCTAACCCCGGTAGAGATCCGTCTTTTAGTCCGGATCCGGCCATAGCGCCAGATGATCGGGCAGCAGCTCCTGCCGATCACACTTTTTATGCGGACGCATCGGAGGTTAACTCCGAGAGCGCTGAGCAAATCGACCCGATCGAGCTCTCGACACTCAACGAAGCTCTAGATCGGATCTTGTCGATGAAAGTCACTAATGACCCAACCCCGATCCACGCTCAGATCGGTCTTAAGGCGGGTCAAGAGGAATTTTTTATCCCACCCACCACCCACTTCGTAGCCACTGTCGAAGACTTAACCGATATGTTGGACTACGCCTCCGAGGAGGCAGAAGACATGGATCAAGAGGATCCCGCTCTCACCCCCGTCAACACCGGGCGATGGACTGCCACCTCCACCTACGACGTCTACATGGTGGATACTCCATCTGGTGACGGCGAGCGCACACCCGCTAACAATGGTGATAGATCAGGTGAAGCACCGTCAAGGCGCCGGAAACCCCGCAAACGATCAAAGACAAAAAAGGGACGGGAAGCTATTGCTGGCACCAGGGAAAGCGATACCCCGGAAGACCTCGGCGATCCCGATATCCCTGAACTCCCGCTAGAGGACCAGGAGAGGCCGGAAGATCAGCGCGACCACGAGGATCTACGCGATTCCAAGGATGACAACTCCCTTCCCCCTGTCGAGGAGGAGGACAGCCTGGAAGCCAAAGACTTCACCGTCCCCGAAAACCTCGAGGACCAGGAACGGTTCAGGCAGCAGCTTATAGCCACTGCCTGAAGCCTGAAGGCAATAGAACGGCAGCTTAAGGCCGAACAGGACACCCTCAATGACAGATGGACAAGGGTCCTATCAGCCGAGGAGGGGCACGGTACCGGTCTATTGGACCACCCCAAGAGTTATCCACGCCGAAGGCTGCTGCCACAGTTCGACGACGAGGTCTCTGATACACCGTCGCCCAAGCACACTCCATATGACCAGCCGGACTGCCCTCCCCGAGGACGAGATAGGACGGCTGGCGACGCCGGTTATAGGCCGGCGATACCCCGCAGAAGGGGAAAGGAGCCAATGGAGCCCGAAGATAGGTACGATCTGTGACGCGACCTGGATTATAGAACCGGCCGCACGAGATCCATCTACGGATCTAGAGGGTACTCCCCCAATAGACGGGATGGGTACCGGCCTTGGCTCGACGGAAACAATAGAGGTCGGGAACAAAACCGGGCTAGAACAGACGCTGACTACCGGCGTGACATAGCCCGGGTCAGAGGCGCTGCCCACCCACTGTGCTTCACTGACGAGGTGATGCAGCATCAGTTCCCAGAAGGGTTTAAACCCGTGAACATAGAGCAATACGACGGAACAACTGACCCAGCAGTATGGATCGAGGATTTCCTCCTCCACATTCACATGGCACGAGGAGACGATCTCCACGCCATCAAGTACCTACCCCTTAAACTTAAGGGGCCAGCTCGGCACTGGCTAAACAGTCTCCCCAAAAATTCTATTGGGAGCTGGGAGGATCTCGAGGATGCATTCTGATCTAACTTCCAGGGCACCTATGTACGGCCTCCGGACTCCTCAGACCTAAGCAACGTCGTCCAAAATGCAGGAGAGTCCGCTCGACAATTCTGGAATCGGTTCTTGACCAAGAAAAACCAGATCGTCGATTGCCCAGATGCCGAAGCTATAGCCTCTTTCAGGCACAATATTCGGGACGAATGGCTGGCTCGCCAGCTCGGTCAGGATAAACCTAGGACCATGTCCGCCCTTACATCACTCATGACCCGCTTTTGTGCGGGCGAGGATAACTGGCTAGCGAGACGGAGCCACAACCCCGAAAACCCCGGCACCTCCGAAGTCCGGGATGGAAACGGGAAACCACGACGCAACAAAAATAAACGCCGGCACAGCACTAGCGACGCCGACGACATGGCCGTTAAGGCCGGCTTCTGCAACCCTCGATCCGGGCAGCGGAAGAAGCCTCCTAAAGGCAACCGCGAGGGACCCACCCCGCTGGACAAAATCATGGAGAGGCCTTGCCAGATCCATGGCACTCCTGACAGGCCCGCCAACCACACCAACCGTAACTGTTGGGTGTTCAAACAGGCCGGCAAACTCGCAGCCGAAGAGCAGGGCAAGGGCCCACGCAGCGAGGACGACGAGGAGCCCCGCGGTCCGATCAATGGAGGTCAGAAGCAGTTCCCTCCAGAGGTAAAGACTGTGAACATGATATACGCCACTCATATACCCAAAAAAGAGAGGAAGCGCGCCCTTCGAGAGGTCTACGCTGTAGAGCCTGTAGCATCGAAGTTTAACCCATGGTCGGCCTACCCGATCACTTTTGATCGACGAGATCACCCGACCAGTATCCATCACGGGGGGTCGGCGGCCCTCGTCTTAGAACCCATTATCGATGGGTATCACCTCACTAAAGTCCTAATGGACGGAGGAAGTAGCCTCAATCTGATTTACCCAGATACGGTGAAAAAGATGGGCATAGACCCGTCAAGGATAAAGCCTAGCAACACTACCTTTAAAGGAGTGATCCCAGGTGTCGAAGCCCGGTGCACAGGCTCTGTTAGCCTGGAAGTAGTGTTCGGTTCGCCCGACAACTTCCGCAGCGAGGACTTGATCTTCGACATTATTCCCTTCCGCAGCGGTTATCACGCCCTGCTGGGATGCACAGCGTTTGCTCACTTTAATGCCGTCCCACACTACGCATACCTCAAGCTCAAGATGGCCGGGCCCAAGGGGGTCATCACTGTCAACGGCAATACAGAGCGTTCTCTCCGAACTGAGGAGCATGCATTAGCCCTGGCGGCCGAATTCCATTATGAGGACGGTCAGCAAACACCGCACTCTGCCATAAAGGCACGTAAGGTTGACAAATGAGTTCGGTTTCAATCCGAACTCCCAGAATCCTCTACTCCTCAGAAATAGGGACACGTTCCTCACTGCACGGCCCTAGTGCCCGTCAAACATGTGCCGAGACGGCACAACTTTGCACTCCAAATTCCATGGGCAGCAGTGAGGAACAACTATCGAAGGAAAAGTGTTCGGCTGGACCGAACTATGGCCAGTACATACCACAGGTACCATCAAGGACCTGCCGAAGCGTAAAGCTCATCAATACTTCGGCGACTTCTCAAGACCTTTTTCCCAAGGTCCGCTCGACGACAACATCATCCTTCAAGGATTACACCTCTCTAGGAGGCACGGGAGTAGACGGGCGACAGGGCACATTGAGGACGTCAAGCTACCAATCGAAGACCCCTGGTAAAAAACCTCTCCTCTGTAAATTCTATGTTTTACCTTCAAAATACCTGTAAACAGTTGCTTCGGCACTTTGAATTATAAGAGTTATTGAGCAAATAAAATACCACTATACATGGCCTCTCCGCTGTATTTTATGGTACATACTCTGTTATTAACAACACCTTTTGCGCAACTATTCGGTGTACATTATGACGCAACCGGCTAATAGACCGGGGGCTTGAATTTAAAAAAAATCGCCCTGAGCATCACCCCAACACAACTGGTCGTGTGCTCGGCGTCTTGGATTTTGCTTTATATGCATCGGATCCGAACTATGTCTTGGGTCAATAGTTGGGTTGCCCGGCTCCTGTGCTTGCCCCCTTACGCTCCACTCGTTCGGCTAAAGGGGCAAAGGGAGAACCACTGCGATTGTGTTTCCAGTTCATTTGGTCAAGTACCATAGCGGAGAAAGCCGAAAACTGACCGTCATAGTAAGCAAGAACCGGTCTGCAAATCCGAGTATAAGTGTCATACTAAAAAAATGATAGAGGTTATTCCGTGTTATACGATGGGTTTTGTACTTGCACAAACCATGTGATGCTGGCTTCGGCCCCGGTACATCCGCACATCACGAAACACTGGGGGCTGGTCATCAACCCCCGCATTCTTTTACGCTCCTACGGCTAAGTGAAAGCGATAAAGCATCATAGTCCGATTGCCTTGTCCCCCTCGCACTACCACCTTCGGGCTCCGATACCTCGGCTAAGGGTCACAGTGCGGACATAGAGACACCTCGCGTAGTATCTACGTGGGGGCTGAAGCCGACGACTCACAACTTTCAGATAAAACGGCCACACGGGAGTCAAAATAAAAATTAAAAACTTATAAGACATGATAAACCATGCAGCACTGATTATAAAGCGTTAAAGGTCTTCGGACATATTACAATGCGCTCATTCATACAGAACGTCTTTGGAGCACTGGGCCTCTATTGCACGAGCACCCTCCATTACTGCGGAGAAGTATAGCTCGGGGCGCCTATGCCCCTTTCCAGGAGGCGGAGGTGTGGTGGCCATCTCGGTCGGCTTGAGCCTCGGCCAGTGCACCATGGTCCTTGCAAAAGCCATCACAGCTCCCTCGATGCATGTAGAGCGCTTTAGCGCGTCGATCCGAGGCGCAGCATCGCACAGTCTCTGCACCAAGCCGAAGTAGCTACTCGCCAGTGGCTCCGCAAGCCACAGCCGGATGCAGAGATCCTTCATGGCCGGCTCCGCCATCCTGTGCAGCTCCGTCAATTGCTTCATCTGCTCGATCAGGAGAGGAGAGCGCTCGGGGGACTCAAATTGTGCCCAGAATAGACGAGCCGGATCATCCTCCTCCCGCGAAGCATAGAACTTGTTCGCGTCTGCTTCACTCTTCTGGAGATCCGCACAGACGCCTGAGGAACGCCACACCTGGGTGAGCAAAGCAAACCTGCTACCACCAAAGGCGCATTGTAGTGAATACGGTTTACCATCTGTGACAGCCTTGACTTGGCGAACCTCCTCTTCAAAGGACCGCCTGTCCACCTGCTCCTTTTGGAGCTCGGATTTTAGCGTGGAGAGCTCGGTGGCTTGCTCTTTGCCTTTCTGCTCAAGGGCCTCGCATTTTGCGCTAGCATCCTTGAGCTCTTGCTGCACTTCCTCCACCCGGGCTTCCTGTTTAGCACTCGCAGTTTTCAGGGTGGCGAGAGCGGCTCCTGCTTGTTCGGCGGCCGCCTTCTCATTCGTGGCCTCCTGCTTCGCCTTTTGGAGCTCGGCCTTAAGTTTTTCAACTTCCGCAGCTGAAACTGTGGGAGCAATAAATAAATAATTACACTGGGGGTACCAGTACGGATTATTACCAATATATAGCCCGGATGTTACAATTCGGCTTACCTTGTGCCTCGTCGAACCTCTTGTTCAGGCTCTCAAGCTCCTCTTCGGAGATCTTGAGCTTCCGATTTAGCTCGGTAAGCTCAGCGGCATTAACGGCCACCGCCGATGACGAGGCCTACAAAAAATACAAAAGATATGTTCGGTCATGTGTGTTCCAGCCCCCGAACTGCCAAGGATATGACCTCATGTTCGGTCCTTTTAAGGGCTCTTAGAACATTGCGGGATTAATGGTGCCTTGTACAAGTTGGTCATTCCTGGATATTTGACCCCCGGGTGCGTTTTTTCAAACCCACCCGGGGCTCGGGGGCTACTACATATATAAGGATAGCATAAAACTTAATAAAATTAAAATGGTTCGGGAAAAGGGTATTACGTGACTCACCTTGAAGCCCGTTAAGAGACCATTGAAGGCCTCCTTCACTCTGTTGTCAACGGACTGAATGCTCTGCAAAACCGCACCCATAAGAGTGCGGTGATCCTCGGAGATGGGAGCGCTTGATACAGCCTCCTCCATGACCGACCACCCAGTCGTCGGTGGCACCGGTGGTGACCGGCCAGCCCGATCTCTGATCGGGGACTGACTCGGTAGCTCCGGAGGCACAGTATGCTCCAGAGACGTCCTCGGAGGGGAGTGGACATCCCTCCGCCCTTCCTCCTCAGCGGCCAGGGGAGTTTTCTCCCCTTGGTCCTCAGCAGCCGGGGGAGTTTCCTCCCCCTGGCCTTTGGCGGCCGAGGCATCAACCTCGGCCATGGCATGGTCACCCCCACCGCCTGTGTTCGGCTCGAGAGGAGCCTGGCGGGAGGACACCTCCGCGGCATCCTTCGTGGCCCCGGGAGGTGTAGGGTGTGACGCGGTCCCACTCTCCGCCAGCTCGGCGGGCGGAGACTCCCCATCCGATATTTGGTCCGTGGGGAGAACACGCGGTGGGCTGCAAGTTAAAGGGCGTCCTTGTATTTAAAACACTAAAAACTTTTGCATAAATAACCTAGGGAGTCTTCGGATTCATACCTTTGAGCTGGGGGCTTGACCCTTAGGTTCCTTCGGGGAACCTTCTCAAAGTCCTCAGACTCTGCTTCAGAGTCCGAGCTGTCATCGGCCAGGATCAACCTTGGCCGACGCGCCCTCTTCAGGGCAGGAGGATGTACATCCTCCGCGGCGTCCGATGACACCGCCCTCTTTCTTGTGAGGGGGAGACGCCTTCCCCCCCCCCCCCCCGTCTTCATGCTCTTCCTCATGGCACGAGGAGGCATGGGTTTCTTCGGACGTGGCGTCCAGATGGTCCCTTATACGGAGACCTTCTCTGGCCTTCTTCTTCTTCTCTTTCTTCTCGGGCGCCGAGTACGGCGCCACGACGAGCATCGCCGCCAGCAACTCCGACCTGGGGTCTTCGGGTTGTGGCGCCGGGCAGTTAATGTCCGCGGTTTTCTTCAACCACTTCTGTGAAAATGAGGGAAGGCATTCAGTCCTTTTGTCAAAGAAACGGAGTCAGTGGATTAAAATTGTACCATACCTGGGTAGGCGGGTTATCGGCACTTAGGCCCGAATCCTCTTCCTTGGCCGGCCAGCTCTTCTGAGGCCTGAATAAAGCCTTCCACAACTTCTCCGGGGTAGTACGGAAAAGTTGGCGCATGGTGGGCTCGTCTTCGAGCTGATAAGCCCACATTGGGGAAGCTCGGCGCTAGCAGGGAAGAATACGGCGGTGGAACATGACCTGGACCACGTTGACTAACTCAACCTTGGCCTCGATCACGGAGGTAATGCGCTTCTGCAGCAGCTTCACCTCTGCATCCGACCCCCAGTCGAGGCCCTTCCTTAGCCATGAGGTCAATCTCCTAGGGGGTCCGGATCTGAACTCGGCAGGCGCTGTCTAGCTCTCATCCCTTGGTTCGGTGATGTAGAACCATTCTTTCTACCAGATCTTGATAGTGTCGATGAAGGTGCCAGACGGCCACTCGACGCGGGGGAGTTTGCTGATCACCGCCCCCCCCGCAGTCCGCGTGCTCGCCTGCGACAGTCTTCGGCTTGACATTGAAGACCTTGAGGCACAGGCCGAAGTGCGGCTCGACCCGCAGGAAGGCTTCATAGAGGATTATGAAAGCCGAGATGTGCATAAAAGAATTCGGGGGAAGATCATGGAAGTCCAACCCATAGAAGAACATAAGGCCCCTGACGAAGGGGTGGAGTGGGAAGCTGAGTCCCCGGATGAAATGGGGGACGAAGACCACCCTTTCGCCTGGCTTAGGGGTGGGGACGACTTGCTTCGCCTCTGGAGCATGGTGGAAGACGTTGGCAGGGAGGTAGCCGGCGAGCTTTAGCTCCCGGATATCCTGGTCGGTAACCGTGGAGGCCTCCCACTTGCCCATGGAACCCGAACCCGCCATGGCTAAGCTCAGAGGGGAAGTTGAGGAAGAACTAGATCTGGGCTCTTGGAGCTTGGGAAGATTGGGAAAGCAGGGGATGCGAATGGGAAGCGTGAGCAAACCTTGGGGTTTTTTCCCTTTTATGAGGTGTCACGCCAATTAGCCTCCCTTTACCGCGCCGCGAGTCTCTCTGCTTCCCAAGGCGTACGTGCCGTTAAGCACGCGCAAAATAAGCCTAGGGTTCTGATCATATCCCGTGTGAAACGGAGCACGGCCTATACATTAATGGGTTGTGCTAATATGAAAACGGCCTCGAACCACGAATCGAGTTGTCATAACTGGTCAAGCGGTCGTGGTAGGCCACGACCCTTCGTCAGAAAGGTTGTCAAGAAAAACACTGTTTACACTTTGACGTTTGGCCTTCGGGACTGAACAACTCATAGTGTTCGGGCTATTGTGTGATCGGAAGCCGAACACGTATCAGCCGATCTTTAATGAGAAGAAGAACTCACCCCGCAAGCCGAAGACTTTGATCAAGCGGAGTTTCCGAAGTTGAGACCCTTGGTGTTGGGGGCTACTTAGGGAGTCCTGGACTAAGGGGTCCTCAGGCGGCTGGCCTGTCTCTCAATAGGCCGGCCTGGTGGGCCGCACTCTAACTATCGCAGGAAGGGCCGGATACATCGAGACCCTGTGTTCTAGAAGGAAGTCCCGAAGGTGCATCGTGAACTCCAAGTCAAGACGAAGGAATCGGCGTCTCCATTCTCGGCAGGAGTCTTGTCATGTGTAAACCCTAGGTACCCCCCGGTGTCTATATAAACCGGGAGGGTTTTAGATTGTAGGACAGAGAAACTCATCTAGGGTTTAGCTAGTCGATCTCGAGGTAGAACAACTCTGTAACCTTCATACCATCAATATAATCAAGCAGGACGTAGGGTTTTACCTCCATAGGAGGGCCCGAACCTGGGTAAAGCATCGCCTCCTTCGTCCCTTTGTTACCATCGATCCTAGACTCACAGCTCGGGACCCCCTACCCGAGATCCGCCAGTTTTGACACCGATAGCAGGGCCGATGGGAACAGAGAGGAGGGGGAGCCTTACCGGCGAGGAGCGGCGACGGCGACGGAGCAACGGAGGAGACCGGCGAGGAGCGGCGACGGCATCGGGTCGGGGCGGTGACAGTGCAGGGCAGGGGCGGCGGTGGCGGCAGCGCAGGGCAGGGGCGGTGTCGAGGGCGTCGGGGCAGGGGCGGCGTCGAGGGCGTCGGGGCAGGGGCGGCGTCGACGGCGTCGGCGAGGGCGTCGACGGCGAGGTGGAGCAGCCTGACGGCGTCGACGGGGCAGAGGGCGGCGAGGGCGTCGACGGCGAGCTCGGGCAGCCTGGCGGCGTCGATGTGCTCGGCGTCGTCGGGGGCAACTGCAGATGAAATCTGAAAAATTCCTAAGTCCCTACATATATACCCAACCCTTTAGTCCCGGTTGGTGGCTCCAACCGGGATGAAAGGCCCCCTTTCGTTCCGGTTGGTGGCTCCAACCGGGACAAAAGGCCCCCTTTCGTCCCGGTTGGTGCCACCAACCGGGACTAAAGGTCAATTTCAGCAGCCCAAAGGGCAGGAAGCAGAGACCTTTGGTCCCGGTTGGTGGCACCAACTGGGACTAAAGGGTGGCATTGGTCCCGGTTGGTGGCTCGAACCGGGACGAAAGGGTGGCATTGGTCCCGGTTCGAGCCACCAACCGGGACCAAAGGCCTGTGCCTGGCACAGCCGCGGTGCGGTTGGATGTTTAGTCCCACCTCACCAAGCGAAGGGCGCCCGGACCTGTTTATAAGCCCTGCCACGGCTGCAACGTTAAGCTCCTCTCTAAAGCAGGCCTGTGGGCCTAACCGATCTCTTTCTACTCTGTGAGGTCTACTAAGTGAAAATAGATTCAAAATTTAGGTTGAATTTTCTCTATAAATTCGCATCTATTTTCACTTTTGCTATTTTTTTATGTTATGTTTTTGCATATTAAAAGTTCTTAACAAAAAAATACTTTATGAATATTCTTTTTGCTATTAAAGTTTTTACCAAAAATAACTTTGATAATTTTAGTTGCATAAATTTTATATAATATTAAGTTAAATAACTTTGATCGGACGAAAACACATCTATTACAAAGGGATTTCAATTTTTTAAACATATTTTAACTCAAGACTTTTTCTGCATTCAATATGCACCATTCAAAGCCACATCATCACTTTTCAACCCTTTTCTGACTTCATTTGCTATTTTTCATGCATTTCATGATTTATTTTGAGCTAAAATGACCCTGAATTGAAAAGCACTACAAATGAACTCTGAAATGGTTGAAAGTTGGCATGGTATCATCATTTCACCCAGATAGCATGTGCTAAAAAGTTGAGAGGGTTACGGCAAAAACTGGATGCACTTCGTGTACAAACTGGACAATCTCTTTCGATGTATCAGGGTTTTGGACGAAAACTCGTCTATTACAAAAGGATTTCAATTTTTTAAACATATTTTAACTCAAGACTTTTTCTGCATTCAATATGCACCATTCAAAGCCACATCGTCAATTTTCAACCCTTTTCTGACTTCATTTGCTATTTTTCATGCATTTCATGATTTATTTTGAGCTAAAATGACCCTGAATTGAAAAGCACTGCAAATGAACTCTGAAATGGTTGAAAGTTGGCATGGTATCATCATTTCACCCACATAGCATGTGCTAAAAAGTTGAGAGGGTTACGGCAAAAACTGGATGCACTTCGTGTACAAACTGGACAATCTCTTTCGAAGTATCAGGGTTTTGGATGAAAACTCGTCTATTACAAAAGGATTTCAATTTTTTAAACATATTTTAACTCAAGACTTTTTCTGCATTCAATATGCACCATTCAAAGCCACATCATCAGTTTTCAACCCTTTTCTGACTTCATTTGCTATTTTTCATGCATTTCATGATTTATTTTGAGCTAAAATGACCCTGAATTGAAAAGCACTGCAAATGAACTCTGAAATGGTTGAATGTTGGCATGGTATCATAATTTCACCCACATAGCATGTGCTAAAAAGTTGAGACGGTTACGGCAAAAACTGGATGCACTTCGTGTACAAACTGGACAATCTCTTTCGAAGTATCAGGGTTTTGGACGAAAACTCGTCTATTACAAAAGCATTTCAATTTTTTAAACATATTTGAACTCAAGACTTTTTCTGCATTCAATATGCACCATTCGAAGCCACATCATCACTTTTCAAACCTTTTCTGACTTCATTTGCTATTTTTCATGCATTTCATGATTTATTTTGAGCTAAAATGACCCTGAATTGAAAAACACTGCAAATGTACTCTGAAATGGTTGAAAGTTGGCATGGTATCATCATTTCACCCACATAGCATGTGCTAAAAAGTTGAGAGGGTTACGGCAAAAACTGGATGCACTTCGTGTACAAAATGAACAATCTCTTTCGAAGTATCAGGGTTTCAGACGAAAACTCATCTGTTACAAAAGGCATTTCATTTCTTGACATGTAACTGCAGTGATATTCTAGATCAAAGCCATCATCAGAATAGTTGTGGAGAGAAAGTCTTCACTTTTTCTTCGCGTGTGTCCTTTGCTTATTGCGCCGTAACCATGGATAATCTTCATCGCTTAACAGGGTGCTTGGGTCAGCCTTCACTTTGAAGGGAGGAATTTCATGAAACTTTTCATAATCTTCAGACATGTCTGTCTTGCCCTCCACTCCCACGATGTCTGTTTTCCCTGAAAGAACTATGTGGCACTTTGGCTCATCGTATGATGTATTCGCTTCCTTATCTTTTCTTTTTCTCGGTTTGGTAGACATGTCCTTCACATAGAAAACCTGCGCCACATCATTGGCTAGGACGAATGGTTCGTCTATGTACCCAAGATAGTTCAGATCCACTGTTGTCATTCCGTACTGCGGGTCTACCTGTACCCCGCCTCCTGACAGATTGACCCATTTGCACCGAAACAAAGGGACCTTAAAATCATGTCCATAGTCAAGTTCCCATATGTCCACTATGTAACCATAATATGTATCCTTTCCCCTATTGGTTGCTGCATCAAAGCGGACACCACTGTTTTGGTTGGTGCTCTTTTGATCTTGGGCGATCGTGTAAAATGTATTCCCATTTATCTCGTACCCTTTGTAAGTCAATACAGTCAAAGATGGTCCCCTGGCCAACGAGTACAGCTCATCTGCAACAGTGGTGTTACCCATGAGATGTGTTTGCAACCAACTGCCCAAAGTCCTGATGTGTTCACATGTAATCCAGTCGTCACACTGCTCCGGGTGTTTGGAGCGCAGAATATTCTTGTGTTCATTGACATATGGGGTCACCAAGGTAGAATTCTGTAGAACTGTGTTGTGTGCTTGAGACCAAGAATGCCCGTCCCTACATATTATTGAATTCGCTCCTAGCGTGCCTTTTCCAGTCAGTCTTCCCTCATACCGCGATTGAGGGAGACCAATCGGCTTAAGGTCAGGAATAAAGTCAACACAAAACCCAATGCTTTCCTCTGTTTGATGGCCCATGGAGATGCTTCCTTCTGGCCTAGCACGGTTACGAACATATTTCTTTAAGACTCCCATGAACCTCTCAAAGGGGAACATGTTGTGTAGAAATACAGGGCCCAGAATGCCAATCTCGTCGACTAGATGAACTAGGACGTGCGTCATGATATTGAAGAAGGATGGTGGGAACACCAGCTCGAAACTGACAAGACATTGCACCAAATCACTCTTTAACCTTGGTAGGATTTCTGGATCGATTACCTTCTGAGAGATTGCATTGAGGAATGCACATAGCTTCACAATGGCTAATCGAACGTTTTCCGGTAGAAGCCCCCTCAATGCAACCGGAAGCAGTTGCGTCATAATCACGTGGCAGTCATGAGACTTTAGGTTCTGGAACTTTTTCTCTGCCATATTTATTATTCCCTTTATATTCGACGAGAAGCCAAACGGGACCTTCATACTGAGCAGGCATTCAAAGAATATTTCCTTCTCTTCTTTGGTAAGAGCGTAGCTGGCAGGACCTTCATACTGCTTTGGATGCATGCCGTCTTTTTCGTGCACACGTTGCTGGTCCTCCCGTGCCTCCGATGTATCTTTTGTCTTCCCATACACTCCCAAGAAGCCTAGCAGGTTCGCGCAAAGATTCTTCGTCACGTGCATCACGTCGATTGCAGAGCGGACCTATAGGTCTTTCCAATAGGGTAGATCCCAAAATATAGATTTCTTCTTCCACATGGGTGCGCGCCCCTCAGCGTCATTCGGAACAGATAGTCCGCCAGGACCCTTTCCAAGGATTACTTGTAAATCATTGACCATATCAAGTATGTGATCACTAGTACGGAGGGCGGGCTTCTTCTGGTGATCTGCCTCACCTTTGAAACTCTTTCCTTTCTTTTGACATTGATGGTTGGTCGGAAGAAATTGACGATGCCCCAGGTACACATTCTTCCTGCATTTGTCCAAATATATACTTTCGGTGTCATCTAAACAGTGCGTGCATGCGTGGTATCCCTTGTTTGTCTGTCCTGAAAGGTTACTGAGAGCAGGCCAATCATTGATGGTTACAAACAGCAACGCTCGTAGGTCAAATTCCTCTTGTGCATGCTCATCCCACACACGTACACCTTTTTCATTCCACAGTTGTAAAAGTTCATCAACTAATGGCCTTAGGTACACATCAATGTCATTGCCGGGTTGCTTAGGGCCTTGGATGAGCACTGGCATCATAATGAACTTCCACTTCATGCACAACCAAGGAGGAAGGTTATACATACATAGAGTCACAGGCCATGTGCTATGCTTGCTGCTCTGCTCCCCAAAAGGATTAACGCCATCTGCACTTAAACCAAACCATACATTCCTTGGGTCACCTGTAAAGTCCCCCCACTTTCTCTCGATCTTTCTCCACTGCGACCCATCACCGGGTGCTCTCAACTTCCCGTCTTTCTTACGGTCTTCCTTGTGCCATCGCATCAACTTGGCATGCTCTTTGTTTCTGAACAAACGTTTCAACCGTGGTATTATAGGAGCATACCACATCACCTTGGCAGGAACCCTCTTCCCGGTGCGCTGGCCCTCAACATCACCAGGGTCATCTCGTCTGATCTTATACCGCAATGCACAGCATACCGGGCATGCGTTCAAATCCTCGTACGCACCGCGGTAGAGGATGCAGTCATTAGGGCATGCATGTATCTTTTGCACCTCCAATCCTAGAGGGCATAGAACCTTCTTTGCTTCGTACGTACTGTCGGGCAATTCGTTATCCTTTGGAAGCTTCTTCTTCATTATTTTCAGTAGCAAACCAAATCCCTTGTCAGATACGCCATTGTCTGCCTTCCATTCCAGCAATTCCAGTGTGGTACCGAGCTTTGTGTTGTCATTTTCGCAATTTGGGTACAACCCTTTTTTGTGATCCTCTAACATGCGATCAAACTTCAATTTCTCTCTTTCACTTTGGCATTGTCTCTTTGCATCAACAATGACCCGACGAAGATCATCATCGGGCACATCGTCTGGTTCCTCTTGATCTTCAGCTTCCCCCATTGCAGCATCACCGTATTCAGGGGGCGGATAGTTGTCATCATCCTCTTCTTCTTCGTTGTCTTCCATCATAACCCCTCTTTCTCCGTGCTTGGTCCAAACATTATAGTGTGGCATGAAACCCTTCTCAAGCAGGTGGACGTGAAGGGTTTTCGAGTTAGAGTAATCCTTCGTATTCCCACAGATAGTACATGGACAATACATAAAACCATTTTGCTTGTTTGCCTCAGCCACTTCGAGAAAATTATGCAGGCCCTTAATGTACTCGGAGGTGCGTCGGTCACCGTACATCCATTGCCGGTTCATCTGCGTGCATTATATAATTAAGTGTATCAAAAACCATTACAGAACATCATGAATACAGAAGTGACCAAATTAATAGAAGTTCATCATCACATTAAAACCAAAGTACAGTAGTGACCAAAATAAATACATAAAGTTCATACATAGTTCTCATTGAACAACATATAGCTCTCTAGAGCATCTAATTAAAACATACATTGAAACTATGTAAAACATTTAAATGCAACAACAAATGCGATCATAACCGCAACTAAGGTACCAATTGATCCAACGGCATAATGATACCAAGCCTTAGTATGAATGGCATATTTTTTAATCTTTCTAATCTTCAAGCGCATTGCATCCATCTTGATCTTGTGATCTGCGACGACATCGGCAACATGCAACTCCAATTCCATCTTCTCCTCCTCAATTATTTTCAGTTTTTTCTGCAAGTAATTGTTTTCTTTTTCAACTAAATTTAACCTCTCGACAAGAGGGTCGGTTTGAATTTCCGGTTCACATACCTCCTAGATAAAAACATCTATGTCACGTTGGTCGGCATAATTGTCATAAACACTAAATGAAACAAATAGTTATAAAAGATAATATACCACATCCGAATCATAGACAGGACGAGGGCCGACGGGGGCGGATACCAAAACCATGACACTATATAATAACAAACAATAATAAAAGTAAGAAAATTGTACAAGTATCTATCTAAATCATACAAGTAAGAATTTTTTTTCTCTTAGAAAGAAGATAAGAACAAGAGGCTCACCACGGTGGTGCCGGCGACGAGATCGGCGCGGGCGATCGACGGCGGTGAGGACGGGGACGGGACATGACGGACCGCCAAACCTAGACAAATCTTGAGGAAAATGGAGCTTGGAGGTCGAGCTTGGAGAGGAGAAAGCTTAAGTGTGGCTCGGGCATTTCATCGAACACCTCATGTGCATAGGAGGTGAGAGCTAGAGCAACACACACCTGCACACGCCGGCCGGCCAAAAAACAGAGTGAGCGGGCAGGGGCGGGGGTATATATAGGCTTATCTTTAGTCCCGGTTGGTGGCTAGAACCGGGACAGAAGACCGACCTTTGGTCCCGGTTCCAGCCACCAACCGGGACTAAAGGTGCTGGGCCAGGAGCGAGGACCATTGGTCCCGGTTCGTGTCTGGAACCGGGACCAAAAGTGTCAGACGAACCGGGACCAATGGCCCCCGAGGCCCGGCCGGCGCCCTGGCCTCACGAACCGGGACTGGTGCACCCTTTGGTCCCGGTTCGTAAGTGAACCGGGATTAATGCCCTTATCCTGGCCTCAACCAAAGCTCTGTTTTCTACTAGTGGTTTCAGTTACGTTACGTCGTGGGGATGTCTTTCCTCGTGCGTGCATGCATTCCAGGAGAGCAAGCCCATCACGCTTAGGGCCTTATTTTGACTGGGATACACCCCGGGCCTACTGCGACGAACATGCTTTCAAGAGATTTCATTGTAATTCTTAGTCGTTGGCGTTACTTTGTATTTTTTTGGATCTTAGGTCCAAATCAGTGTACCTGTAATTGTTACGAGTATGAATAAAATTACAGGTGTTTCTTAAAAAAAAGTTACTTGTTCCTTGTACTACTTCGTATTTGATTGGTGTGCATTTCCAGCGATGTTTGTTACATGACTACAAGCATGTTTTACTTTGTTCTAATTTGCATTTCCAGCGATGTTGTGACCGCATAATGCAAACATTGCCTCGTTAATCTCATATCTGGCATGTATGTGGTTAAACACGATTCAGTTTGTTATATGACTGTATTTGGTTGGTGTGCTCAAATTGTGTTTAGTAGGTCCTCAGTTTACTCATTCAGTTTTTGCATCTTATAGTCATTATGACATGTGTTACTCCAATCCCACAGCCAGCCATTGTTGTTAACACTTAGTAACTGCGATGATCTTTTGGTAGTTGAACGTCCAGGAGCTTTAAGAAGCATCAAGCCAGATCATGCCTTTACTGGTAGTGGGAATGTGGATTTAGCAGCGTCTGTGTGGATTCAGCATTGTCCCATGAGTTTACTATGAGTATGTTCTATACTGAAATGTAATGTTGGGACCTGTGAGGATTCTGTGTTATTTCACTCTCGAAACAAGCTTTCGTCCCGTTTTATATATAAAGCAATCACCTAACCAAGATGGTGAGGTAGCTCTCATACACTGCCGATCCTAAGATAACCGGATCATGCAGACCTACTATGCTACCGAAAGAAAGCATTGGGAACACCGAGTACAACGCCACACACAACCCTATACACCTAAGCTCCCCGACAACGCCCTAAAGAGAGAAAACGGCGCAGAGCGTCGCCGCTGTCAACTCTGTGTTATTTCACTTGCTGGAGAGAATGGAGATATGTTATTTTATATCCTTGATTGGATTGCACACAATTTGTCCTCTCCTCACTGATCTCCTCTTCGGCGTACCCAGTTGTATGCTTGTGATGATACTACTCGATTCTACATTGGTAACTTGATCGCATTTCTGGGTTAGTTTTAGTTGTCGTAATTATATGCCTAAAATGGAATTAGTGGATTTTATTTTTTATTTCCTAATTAGTTAGTAGTAGCACGGTAAAAAAACAGCGTGCTTCTAGTATTTAGGATACTAGTAGTGCGTGGTATTATAGATGCAGTTTCTTCATACCATTTTTCGTCTATGCCTCATGTAGGTGGTTTTGGATGGGCGTTATCGACGTGGGTGATCGTGTTTTGGTCTTCTAGCTTCTTCATTGTTCGGTCATGCACGAGCAGCTTGTTCCTCGTCAAGAAGCTATAGTGAGGAAAGGCCTCTCGGTCAGATCTGGGATGGTTGTCGATCCCCTTTCAGTGTCTCTTTGTCAATTTCCCAGACACGGCATCAACAATGTTACCCTGACTCCGAGGGTGTTCCTACATCATGGAGGTGGCATCGAGCTATGCTCACGACACACCACTGACGAGTGTGGGAGGAAGACAACATCGATACACACAACAACTTGTGTGATTTTTTTTGTATATGTAAGGATCTTCGTGTACGGGTTCGACAATTTTAAATATGGCAACGGCCTTCTCTGGAAAAAGGGTATGGAGAAACTGCATGAGAAGAAGAAAACCGAAATTATGAGCCTAGACATTGTTCTTCCTATTCTCATGATTAAAACGGATCTTCTCAAGGAGCAAACTAGAAATTGATCTTTCCATTCTTATTTTTCGAAAGCTATCACGACACACTTTATTAAAAAGAAAAATGTAGATACATCATCCACAAGTACACCAAAAATTAAGTTAGGGGGTTCATCGAACAAATTACATTTAACTTTCTATCCAAATTTGTTCCTAGCTATTTCGTGTCTTATGAATGGAACAAACCTTTAAAAAAAAGTAAACCAGAGACTGGTAATGCCACTTGGGATAAATGCACAACATAAAAATTACTATATAGAGTAAGCCTCTTTTGTTTTTTTTGTTTTTGAGGGGAATAAACCCGATGATCTAAGACAAAAAAAAAATTGGATGAGAAGAAGATGAGATGAGACAAAGTAAGCAGGGGAATTGAGTGACCGAGCAAAACATGTGCCTTAGAAAAAGAAGAACCCTAGTGGGTGTTTTTTTCTATTAATGAGGAAGGCAAGAAGCACATTCAGAATTTATTATCAGTTTGTTTTAGAAGAGAATTTATTATCAGATGGACGAACAAGAATAGGGCCCAACTAGATAGAACCGGGTCCAACAGAAGAAAAAAACACAATCAGAGATGGACGAATAAGATAAGGGCCCAACAAAATGGAAAAGCCCAACCAGATAAAACCAGGCCCAATAGACAAAATTACCAAAAAATTATCAAAGCCAGGTTTCGATCCTGGACCTGTGGGTTATGGGCCCACCACGCTTCCGCTGCGCCACTCTGATTTTCTTGTTGACTTTGCGACTCTATACTAAATAAACCAAAATTGTCAGTTAGGAATCCAAACTTGTAAGGCTGGCCGTTCTGAAACTAGACTTTCGGACCAAGAATAGTCTATCGTTAGAGGACTAATTGAGACAGACAACGGGAAGTTTCCAAGGAAAGAAAATCATCTTCTTCTCACCAACAAAAACTGTTTGTGAGCACAGTTGGTTACCTGTTTAGTCGCATAATTCTCAAAGAAACAGGAAAAAGAAGTTAGCTTTGTGTCATAAAAAAAAAGAGTTTGCTTGAGTCATCTTCTGTAGATTGGATGCCGCTGTCTCCCTGTTTTATTCTACTGCGAGAAATGCATTGCTACATTATGGAATGTGAGACAATATCTAACCATTATCTTGGTATGGCAATGATCACCGTCCCTCACACTAGTATCAAATGTATTGTTCATGGTGAAACAGAGCAAAATGTCTTGAAAGATTTCGTATAAACAGAACAGAGACTGGTCAGGCAAATGAGACGTCGAATTCTTGCCCGAGATCGCCACGCCACGCTTGTTCTTCAGTTAAAATCTCGACAGATGAACTACAGGGATTGATAGGAAGAATTTCTCATGAAAAACATCAATGGTCACTCTGGACCTATCACAGCAACTCGGGAAGCAGTAGAGAGACTTGAGTAGGCAAGTTTTTGAGAATTGCCAAACCTGGTACAATGTTTTCGCAGCCCTTTTAACTGCCACTTGCAACTGCAAAAGGGCATCTTCCACCCGCACTCCTCGAACCAGCTTAGCTACCAGATTCACCTTCTTGGGGCTCTGAAACAAGCAGGAACATCAAGATCAATTGGAGAAATAAAATATCAGTTGATGGTACTAGCAAATACTCCCTCCGTTCCTAAATATAAGTCTTTCTAGCGATTTCACTACGGACTACATACGGAGCAAAATGAGTGAATCTACACACTAAAGTATGTTTATATACATACGTATGTAGTCCGTAGTGGAATCTCTAAAAAAACTTATATTTAGGAACGGAGGGAGTACATTAGGATCAGTACACCAGTTCATGAAGTTTGTTGGGCAACCTTAGCCTCTCTGCAAGTACGTTCTCGTTAATAGTACGATCTAGTGAAGTAGTAAGCAGCTGTTTTCCAACCAATACATAAATATAGTGATGTAAACACATTTTAAATTGACGTTAAGAAACAAGGGCAGACATATAAACAAGGGAAGCTTTCTACTTTCACAGTTGTTGACAGTGTGCTTTGCTATGTAACCCTTGCAAATCTCAGCAACACGTATCTACTACCCCTATAAAAGGAAGAGAGGCGGAGATCCAACTAATCTGCACCGTCCATCTTCTCATATCTAATGTACCAGATTATTTCCATGTTTAACATCAAGCCACTAAACACTTTTTTAGCGCTAAACAGAATCAGATTTGGGTAACCAAACCTCCCGTCCGCACGTTCCGCAGGTTGCCCGCCCCGAACCCCCCAACGCACGTCCGCCCGTTCCTCTGCCCCCGCACGTCGCCCGCCCCGCCACCCCTCGCCCCTCCACCGCCCCTGCCCTCGCCGCCCCAGCCACCGCGCCCCGCCGCTCCGGCCACCTCGCCCCGCCCCCGCCCCGCCCCCGCTCCGCCCCCCGCCTCCATGCCTCCCCCCGCCACCGCCCCCGCTCCGCCCCCCGCCTCCATGCCTCCCCCCGCCACCGCCCCCGCTCCGCCCCCCGCCTCCATGCCTCCCCCCGCCACCGCCCCCGCCCCCCGCCTCCATGCCTCCCCCCGCCACCGACCCCGCCCTCGCCGCCCCGGCCACCGCGCCCCGCCGCCCCGGCCACCTCAACCCGTCGCCGGCCCCTCGCCTCGCTCCGGCCCCCGCCTCCGTCCCCCCCCCCCCCCCCCCCGCCTTCGCCGTCGTCGGGCCGCACCTTCTCCCCCGCTCCTCATCGGCCTCTCCTCCACCCGCTCCCTCATCTCCTCCGACGCCAACCTTCACAGGTACGACGACGGCCGTGCGCTGCACTAATGATCTTGAACTGCTTGAGGTTAGTAATCAAACATGTGTAATTATCTTCTTTATAGTTAGTTTTATGGATTTAGATAACATATAGTAGTTGTATATGTTAAATTCCTTTAATTTGTATGCTTTTCTTCTGAAGTCAAGTGGCTTTTGGATGTCAGATTAAAACATTTCATCAGATTGTAATTTTAGAATCATTCTCCATGAGAAGATTTTATGGGATCATCTCAGTGTCACAATAAAAGTGGAGTCAAGCTCTAGATGTTATGAGGCCATATTACATTTGATAATCCTTTGAGTGGTGACAAACTGACAATGCCTTGCAATCAAAGATTAGTCCATAAGTTTTAGTAATCCCATGAGATGGTAGTGTTAAATTTAATCCTGCAAGTCCATCGTGCCCAAACCAACAACATCTTTAGCCAGGTTATTACTGAATGTTCTATGACTTTCGAGCCTGTTCATCATCCTATACAGAGTGCTCAAGTGCCATCGTTGTCCTGTACAGAGCGGAGCGCTCTCACACCTGCAGGTCTTGTGTGATGCATGTGGACAACAGTTTGGCCTGAGGCCATGGAACGCTGTGCGTGTGAGTGTGTGTGGCCTATGGCCAGCCTGGAGGCATGTGGGTATTTAACCTGAACTGAACAGAAGAGTTGGCATGAATGAGTAAGTATCTGAATCTCACCTGTTGTTCTCTGTTTCCTCACCTTCTTTCTCTCCAAGTCTCATCCCTCCAGGTGTGATCTCAATCTGGTGATCAAGTCGTCCCAAGTGCCTACTACAATCAACTATATTTGCATGATTCTGTCTCAGTCAGTTTACAAAAAATAACGATTTTTCCTCTCAAACTAATGTTCTCTCTTATTTTTTCACTTTAGCTGGTACAATACGACATGTGATAACTTGTGAGCACATAATGTTCTTTCTTGGTTCGCATTTGATGTAATCCCCATTGATTGTTCTTTTTTCTGTCTTACTATCTTCTGATTGTCAATCCAGTCATATATTGATGCTGGATAGACCATTGTTTATCAGAAGTTTTTTACACATTGCTGAGGGGTGTACTTCACTTTCTTACGAGCACCTCCTTACCATCCATTTTCTCTTATTCTAGCCCCCTCATAGTTCAAATTCTTACTTGTATTTCTGGTATGTGATACCTCATTTGGAACCTCGTACGACTAGAAAATCACCTTTTACTTACGAGCACCTAAACTCCTCCATTGACAGCACCTATCACTACTGTCCTATCAGTGAACGGTCAGGTCTCCATTGACGGGCACACTGTTCGTCAGCAGAGTCGGTACATCACTATTAAGTGAAGATTTTATACCCATCAACGGTGACATGGTATACTCTTTTTCGCTCGTCGGTGCTGAGTTTCGGGGGATTTAAATCTGATTTTTTTCTGTGAAGTCTAGACCCTCCATTTAAATTAATTTTAGCATCTGAAATAGAATTGAATTGTGCTTGTTTATGGGCAATACATGCTATACGTGAACTCTTTAAGAAGGCCCAAAGGTGATAAATGTTGGTATCTATTGTACATCTACTACCCCTATAAAAGGACGAAAGATGGAGCTGCCCCTGGTAGTGTGAGAGAGACAATGCCTTCTGGTTCTAATTTTCTAAAGAAGATTCCGGTATGACTTCACACCGACGCCGCTGCTCCCATAACAAAAGCGCCGCTGCCGCCGCAACCTCAGGCCGCGAAGAGGACACAAAAAAGGCTGGTGCAACTATCTCCAGCCTACTTTTAGGTATTGACATAGGTTGAGATGAGGATTTGCTTTTGAATGCACCAAGTAAAACATGGCGAGAGATTTATTCATGGTGATTTGTGTTAAATAATCTATGAATGCCAAATGAAAATATGTGTCTCTGTGCATTCCAAGAGAAGGGTTTGTCTCCTTGGGACACAGAAGATACTCTTCCGATGTAACTTTATGCAATGGTTGACCATGTCGATGACATGGAGAAGCTTGCATCATCTTCTTTTAGACATATCCATCTTTTGAAGCAACATGAATATTACATACAGTATGTTCCTTAAATCGATATTTGAAGCATATTAAATCGAGTGGTTTGGAGATTCTTCTTATGTACTCCAGTTTCTTCATGTCTTACATATGTCCCTTCAACTCTTGTGTTAATTTTGCTTGAATGTCCAGTTGCAATATCCACTTTTAGGATTATGGGTTTTACAATTGGAAATAAACAGCAGACTGCTGCTTGTGATCATTGCTTGCACTTTTTGTCTTTTCGTCTTTTGTATTTGTCCGAGAGTTTACACGACAATCCCGATGAGTCACTTGGACTGTTGCATGGTGCGGACAAGATGATTGCTAACTAGAACAAATAGAACCTAAAATGATACGTGCGTTGCACGTGCACATTTACTAGTATTTAACAATTGTAGATGATGTGCAGCGCCTAATGGGTGATACTCTGTAATTCTGTATGTTGGTTCAGTAATGAGCAATACGCCAGTTCATGGAGACTGCTGGGCAGCCCTGGTCTATCCCCCCGTGCTCGTTATTACATTCAATGATTCAAGTGAAGTGGGGATAAGCAAATGTTATCTAAGTATCTAACCAATATACAAATTTAGCGATGAATAAAAGCTACAAAGTACAAACACATACCAAACTGAAAGTAAGAAAGAAGTGCAGCTTCTGCTAAGAGCAGACATGTATACATTCATCAGTTTCTACTTTCATCGTTACTGCAGTGTGCCTTTTTTTTTTACTAACAGTGTGCTTTGCTATGTAACCATACCAATTTTCAGCAACACATGCATAGCAACCGCAGATGATATGCATAAAAAACCTTAGTGCAACTCCAATGTCACGATCCATTTTGCCCGGAGGTGTCCGTTTTGATCCGCGTGGAAAAAAATCACGGTCCAATGCACGGGCCCATTTCGCGAATTTGTCCGTTTGTTGTCCGTGTGGACACGCCGGAGGCCAGAAAATTGCTTGGGTGTAGGGGCAACAACCAAGCAGCGGAAGCGGCGCATGGATTCCGATGCGAACGCCGGAACGAGGATGTGTGCTTCCAGATCAGGCTTGATCATTGCTACTTGCTACTCTGAGCACCCCTTCCCCGATGGTACTTGGGCGCAGGGGCAGCGCCCGAGCGGTGGCAGTGGTGTAGGGGCTATGAAGCGGACAACTGGATGAGGACGGGCTCTTGTGGATCGACTTTGACCAAGTTGATATAAAAAATATCGACATCCACAATATTAAACAAAAACTATTTAAATTTATTTAATGATGAATCTAATCATACCGATTTGATATATTTATCTGCAAATTTAATCAAACTTAAAGGGTTTGAAACAGAGTGATTAGGTATTTTTTTAACCTAACGGCGCAACAAAGCGCATCCAACCCTTCTAGTCCTTTCTAAGTGGTGCCCGAGCATGATGTAAATTATAGAACGGGCCAAGGACGGGTCAATAGCTTACACAATGGGCCATGTGTGGGTTCTTGACGAAATCCGCACCAACACCTAACAGAAAATCAGAAATAAGGACGAATTGTGGCATGGTTTGGTCCCCATTACCCTCTGTCCCAGTCTCCAAGCAACACCGGTGAGCCTGTGTATTCTTCACCTATTTGCCTGCCACTCCAGCAGCTGGCGGTGGGGAGGAGAATCCTGGTAACTTCGTTTCAACTAGCAGCTTAGGTTAGGGTTTTCTAGTCCTCGTAGGGGCGACGTTCAAGCGGAAGATGAGCTTCTTCGCGTTTGTCTTCCGGGTTCTGATTATCCTCAAGTTCATCCACCGTCGAGGTCACTCCTCGAGTTCACTCATCTTGACGGAATGGACAGAGCTACGACATATAGATTCTCGCCGTCTCCTTGCGGTGGTGACATTAAGGTTTCTTGTTGTGTGTGGATGGTGTGATTAGGATTTCTTGTCGTGCGTGTGCAAGGGTGAGATCTGATGTTGAACACTTTGAACCGATTCAAGAGTTAAATGGCGACGACTGCGGCTCCAGGGTGGTGGTCCTTAAGGGCATGCACACGAAGACTTCCCGATTGTCATCGATAAGGTGGTTGGTTCCGGCGAGGGAGCATCTACAGTGGCGCATCGACGACTACTTTTGGCGGCGATAATGATCATTCGATGGACTAGAGATCTCAATGTAATTTTTATTATGTTTAGGATGCTTTGTACTTCGGGTGAATCTTTATAATAGATCTGGTGTTTTTTCACACACAAAACTCCAACCTCAGGATGCGTGGACATGACTACCACTTTCATATGGTGCAAAAAATTCAGAAAACTCTTGTAGAAAACCACACCACTTATTGCCGAACGGAGGGAATAACATTGTGTTTGCGTTGAAAAAAGATTTCTAGCGTAAGCACATACAAAAGCAGAATTCACCATCTATGCATAAATATTTAAAGCCTCCCTGTTCTTTTGGGACTAGCATGTAATTTTACATTCTAAACCCTAACATTCTTAGTATCCATCCATCGTTTATTCTTCTCACAATAATTATGTGTGCCGCCAGGGACGGATCTAAGTACGAATGAATTTTTTTCGATGTATGGTGATTGTGAACCATATTAAACTATTTTGTGTTGTAGCTTTGGCAAATATGAAACACATGCATCGAGTTTGTGATGATCATACTGGCGATTGAATTTTCCAGGTAAAGTGTAGAACCCCCCTTATCGTAAAGGCCAAGGTCTGCCACCGCCCCTGCTTCTCTAATTTTAAGGGTTTTCCGTAGAAATGACCAGATCGAGCTATCCAGTGACAGATGGCCCCTACGTCTTGAACTAACACTTGTAACACCGAAATGATATATTTGTTCTTTTCTTTGCACGATTGAAGGGCTTAGTTTTGTTCAAACAAACATTTGTTCTAGTCACTATGCTGGCTCGAAATTTGTTTCCAAGATTGTGGCTACGCACCAAGCAGCTCGTCCAAAAGCTCGAGCCGACGGGAAAAGCATGGGCTATGCATCTATACTTCAACACCATCATTTTCACATAGTCAAACCGGCTTTTGAGGGTATACTTGTAGTACATACTGGTAGAATTCAAACATTAAGCGTGAAGACCTTGCGTACGTGCTGTACCTGTTTTGCCTTGACGTGTACCGTAGAATACAACGCTGCCGTGTAGACGAGGGAGGATGAAAGTCTTTTTGATAAAAAAAGTGTCTCTAAATCTAAATCTTGGTGGCGCTACAAAATACTGTACATGAAAAATCTATCCATCTGTTGGTGGTGGGCATGGCAGTTTGGTTGGTGGCTGCCATTTCTCTCTTGTCTGTCGTGTCGCAGGAGGCGCCAGGCAGAGGGACAGCGCACAGCTGGGACGGCGGTTGGTGCACGTGGCCTCCCCGCGCGCGCGCCCATTCGCCCACGGCCACGGACGCATCCCGGCCGGATCCGGCGCGTGGACCGCAACCGGCGTCGCGTCCACGTCCACGTCCACGCCCACGACGTCGTCTCCCTTTGCCTTTGCTCGGCAACAGTGAAACTTCCTCTCCTCTGCTTTCCCCTGCTTGGCTGTGGTTGTTGTTCCGTTTGTGCGGTTGGTTGGACTCCCCTTCTCCCTCTCGCCGTCGCACGCCGTTGCCGCGCCCCACGACTTCCGCCCCCTCCACCCACCTCCCCCCCTACATATACGCGCCCGCGCTCGCCGGGCGCCGGCCACAACCTCGTGCCGCACCGCTCCTCCCCGCCCACCGCAGCTGCTACCCGCCGCGCACCTGCTTGCTTTCTTGGTTGGTGGGATTGAAGCGGGATTCCGGCGCCGCCCGGCTCGATCCAGGAGGGCGCCGCCGGCGATCCAGGAGCTCAGCGGCCGCGCCGGAGGTGAGGGGGATCGGCTCCATCCCGAGTGGTTCAGCCTCCTCCGCCGCCTCTGGTTCCAGGTAGGTGCGCAAGCTCCTTTCCCCAACCCTTTTCCAGCAGGAAAAAATATGCTTTTTTTCCCCTTCTTCTTCTTCTGGAAGCATGCTTTTAGGTGGGTGGGTGCGATTGGTGGGATTTGGGGGATTGGATTTCAGCAGATGGGGACCTGCCTTGCTTCCTACTGCTAATTGGCTATTGATTCGATATATTTATCATCATCATCGTCTAGTGTTTGTTTAAGAAAAAAGATTTAGTTTATGGTTTTAGGGGTTGAAATCCTCCGTAAGCATGCTTGGACTTCCAACCCTCGAGTCTTACTTAATAATCAGCTGATTTGGTTGCTCAGCAGGAGTAGTCAATCCCCGTGCATGGAGGCAGGCCTCCCAAGATAGAATTTAAACTGCTGCTGCTACTACTTGTTAGCCGTCCAATCCTCGCGGATTATGGAGTTGTTCGATGCTTTTGATGTTGAACAATTTCAAACTGTCAGCGTCTTGTGGGTCATTGGAGTATGTTCTGGTTGGTCGTTAGTTCATCGTGCATAGGCCAGAGAGTCAGGTTTCTCAAGCGAACTGCAGGCTAAATTTAAACTAGCATTTTGTGGGTCATTAGAATATGTTCATTCATCGCGAATCGTCGTGTTGTTTCATATGTTTTGAGGTTGAACAATGGCAAATTGTCGGTGTCTCGTGGGTCATTGGAATATGTTCTGGTTGTCAATCTTGAAAGAAAAAAACAGAATATGTTCTGGTTGTCAATCTTGAAAGAAAAAAACAGAATATGTTCTGGTTGTCAACCTTGTTGGGAAAAGAAAAGAATATGTTCTGGTTGGTCATTAGTTCATCATGCACAAGTCATGCAAATACGCAATGTCACTTGCTTGTACTACTTGGGGTGTCTCACCATGGCTTTGCCGCTGTTTCCTCCAGGCTTCCCTTTTGTTTTGTGTATGCTGATGCGGAACAACTCCATCAGCATGATCTCTGTGGACAATGAGTAGCTGTCCTCGCTCGCAAGTGTCCACCCCCTGTGGTTGCGTTCTTGTACTGGATCATGGCAAAACTCGCAGCTGTCGGTCGCAGGTGTGTACCTTTTTCACTCTCTACTTCTGATTCGAATTGGCTGTGCGCTTCCCCTGCAGTTAATATTTCCCCATTTGCTCTTTGTGTGGCATGTCAATGCTCGCAGCGTGTTTAGATTTACGAACGAAACCATGAGGATTGTTATGGTAACGGTTATCGGAGTGGTCCTTGGCTTCTTCATTGGCATTTCATTCCCATCGGTGAGCATAACAAAGGTATAATGATGATTTCTTTATCAGTGTAACCATATTCTTTTGATTCATCGGAACAGAGTAACTTATTTGTGTTTGGAATGTGCCAGCTACACTTCCCATCCAACTTTGTTTCGTACATAGAGGAGAGGAACTCTGGGCTCTCGACCCAAGCTTTACTTAATCATGCCTGGAATTCTGTCAGAAGTGCAAGGGAGAACAGTTCCGAACCAAATACAAACACTACTTTAAAGGTTTTGTTCGATGGCTCGTTAATTTTGACAGTCACGGCATGCTAGTTTAGTACTCCCTCCGTTCCTAGATATAAGTCTTTTTAGAGATACCACTATGGACTACATTCGGAGCAAAATGAGTGAATCTACACTCTAAAGTATGTCTATATACATCCGTATGTAGTCCGTAGTGAAATATCTTAAAAGACTTATATTTAGGAACGGAAGGAGTAGTAAAGTGTTTGATATGGTGTCCATTTGGCAAAACATTCTGCTTGAATAATCAGTGTGCATAGATTAACCATTTATATTGATCGCATCCATTTCTGATCAATGTTTACCTCTACTAGATTTTGTTCACTAAAACAAAATATTTGCTTATGAATCATAGATATATGTCCCGACAAACCCCAGGGGTGCAGAGAGGCTAGCACCAGGCATTGTTGTGCCAGATACCGACTTCCATCTGCGCAGGTTGTGGGGAGACCCAAGTCAGGTACATTTTCTTGTGCAGAATACTCACATCACCCAACTGATATTCAGTTCAATGGAACTATTTTATTACTGAACATCTTGAGAAATTTCTTGTATTCCTATCTCTTTGTCAAACATTCAGATTTACAAGCATGTGTGCCTTATCTTTATGATAGTCCTTTCTTTAAGATTAAAAAAATATGCATATTGAGATTAATGCTATACTATGTGATTCTTCATGTTCATCTCCATTTTTATTAAGAAACTTAGTACCTCACAACTCACATTTATGTCTTGAACTAATTGAAATCAGAAGTCCTAAATTCTCTGCCCTTGTACCATCTGGTTCTTGGAGTGGTGACATTTGATCTCAAATATGCAGGACCTGCCATTCAAACCAAAGTACCTTGTGACTTTCACTGTTGGATATGCGCAGAAAGAAAACATAAACAGAGCAGTGAAGAAGGTAATGCTGTCGGCAACTTTAATGAGCAGAACAACCAAATTTTTAACTCTACGCAGTTTCGGCAGGAACTGAATTTTCTTATGTTTGCATGCATGCCATTTCACTTGATTACCATCCTGATTATTATTTTTGTTGTTGCAGTTTTCTGACAATTTTGCTATCCTGTTATTCCATTATGATGGTCGTGTGACCGAATGGGACGAATTTGAGTGGTCAAAGCGAGCCATCCATGTCAGTGTCAGTAAACAAACTAAATGGTGCGCTACTGTGCTGCAATGTACTGGCTATTCGTCCGATCGTTTCAGTTTGAAATCAATCTTCTTCTAACGCTTTTTTATGCACATACACGTCTAGGTGGTATGCCAAAAGATTCTTGCACCCTGATATTGTGGCGGCTTACGAGTACATATTCATCTGGGATGAAGACCTTGGGGTGGATCATTTCAACGCAGAGGAGTATGCTTCCACTATTCAGTTCTCCAGACATTTTTTTCTTGATATGAGAACTGACATGTCATATTGGTGTTGGGTTACAGGTACATTAAACTTGTTAAGAAAAATGGTCTGGATATCTCCCAGCCCGGCTTAGAACCTGACCGAGGACTAACTTGGCAGATGACCAAAAGAAGAGGTGACCGAGAGGTCCACAAGTGAGTGGTGCAGTTACAATCTGAAAGAAAGCAAAGAAATAGATTTCTTGTTCTGTTGTAGTAGCTTGAGCTGGCAACTCGTGTTGTTGCAGGATGACAGAGGAAAGGCCAGGCTGGTGTGCTGACCCTCATCTTCCACCTTGTGCTGCGTATGGCTTATTATCCTCTTTGCTGAGTTCTATCCACATCTATACTATTACAGAGAGATCTAACTTCCGCGTCTCTGTTGCTAATTACTTTGATTTACGTTTTGCTGTAAAACAGGTTTGTTGAAATAATGGCTCCAGTCTTCTCAAGGGAGGCATGGCGATGCGTATGGCATATGATTCAGGTCAGTATACGTTACCGGCTAGTGCCTGCCGTCCTATATGGACGTCTTTACTCATTGGTGCCTCTCCTGAATGTAGAATGATTTGGTTCATGGATGGGGTCTCGACTTCGCCCTCAGGAAATGCGTAGAGGTATATTTATCTCTCTTTAAATTTGTCGTGAAACTTCACCAGCATGCATCTTCTTCACTGAATTGTTTTGGTCCTCGTTCACAGCCTGCTCATGAGAAAATCGGAGTCGTCGATTCCCAATGGATCGTTCACCAGGTGGTTCCTTCTCTTGGGAACCAGGTAATTATTCGCTACAGATACTTTGCATACCAGATACCACGGCATGAGGCCAATCTGCTAATTTGTATGTGTGATGAATTTGGCAGGGCAAGGCAGAGCGTGGGAAGCCGGCGTGGGAAAGGGTGAGGGCGCGGTGCCGGAAGGAGTGGGGCATGTTCCAGACGAGGATGGCGGATGCCGAGAAGGCCTACTACAAGATGATGGGAATCACCCCTCCAAACTCCACACTTGTCTAGCTTAGCTGATGATCCGTCTCAGTCCTCCTCGTCTCCATGTGTTCTCTCGGTGGATGACATGACAAGCCCTGAATCCTCTACCTGGATGATGGAGATGATGACGACGACGACGATGATAAATGTATAGGTTTTAGATGCATGTAGAGTACATGATGATGTTATGTATCAACCGACATTACAGCGCCCTTGTCTGACTCATTGTCCTTTCTGACTGTCAATCTCATGAGAGAATTGGCTCGAGAATTTCGAGAAACCTTGTCTTTTCGGATTGTATCTACATATATGAAATATGGTATATATAATACCACTGAACCAGATTGCATAATACTGGTAATTAGCATCAGTCAGTCAGGGGTGGTTCATCTCTGCAGACCCCTGTCCCATGGCCTTACCTCTGCCAGTTGTCTATGGAAGATGCTGTTTTATGGTCTGGTGAATGATAGTACAGTGCATTACAGGTGAATCAACAATAGACACTCTCCAGGTCCAAGCCACCAGCTGGTTGATGATGATTGACCATCCTGGTGGTGAGCTTCATCATTGCCGGGCAGTCGGCGGTGACGAGTCGCCATATTCATCGCAAACCTGAAGGCGACGCCTTCTCCCTGGTCTCCCTGGTCGCTTTCTACCTGCGAGACTGCACACATCAATATAAAGGTGTAATTCTGAAATTCTCTTTGAAAAAATATATATGTAATAAGTACTGAATTATTCTGCTCTTTCTTCTATTCCAGTGTGTGTAGGGAGGCCCAGTGCACGAAGCTGCGCCCTGACCCCGCCTTTGGTGTCGGTTTCGGCGGTTGGGCCGCAACTGCATGCAAAGTAGGATTGGTGCAAAGTTTGTGTGCTGAAATATGTCAGGACAGGTATGCATACAATATGTTTGATAACATCATTGTTTCTCTAGGGCGCTGCTGGTTTTATTTCCTGCAAAGCACATCATAGCGGGAAAAATCCTGTTTATTGACCCAATTCGAATTTTGATCTGAAACGGGGTGCTTTCAGATAGTACAACATTTTTTTGCCGCTTCCTAAAATTCAGAACTCACACATGTACATATTCGAAGAATATACGGTACGTATTTGCAGGTTTCATGTGCATGTGCAGAAAAGGAAACAGAAACCAATTTCTGTGCTAAAAAAGTTGCTGAATTATGCCTTTATCCCTGTCTTGTCTAAATGTCACTCCCTCCATTCATAAATATAAGGTGTTCTTACTTTCTTCTGAATCGGATGTATATATAATTATAGATACGTTTTAGTGTTTGTTCATTCATTTCAGTTCGTATGTAGTCCATATTGAAATATCCAAAACATCTGATATTCGTGAACGGAGAGGGAGTAGTGTACATCTGCCACTGTTGACTAATCAGGTTCAGATAGAACTATATTTGGATGAGATTCGCGTATGCTCACCCAGCATGTAAGTCTAATTAAATGGACAAGTGGGTGGCAAGATGCATGCTTGAGGGCCAAATTTCTTGCCTCGGTTTGATTAACCTGAATTCATCACGGCTAATGAGGCTCTCTTCATTGACTCACTCACACTGTCACACACCCCCACCCCTGGTTGTCGAATGCACATGCACATGTGCCATTGTTGGTTGAGTCAAGGAAATGGCTTTGCACTACTTGTCTGACTTCACTCCGGCAGCTTAGCTCCCATCACATCACACAAACTCAAGAGAGAGGTGGAGTGCAGAGACTAGGAATAGAGGGACCGATGGCACCTGTGGTGAGTGCCGCACTGGGCGCATTGGGCCCCGTGCTGGGGAAGCTCACCACTCTGCTCGCCGATGAGTGTTACCGCCTGAAAGGGGTCCGGCGCGAGATCCGCTCCCTCAGATCAGAGCTGACCAGCATGCATGCTGCGCTCCAGAGTTACAGCATGCTGGAAGATCCCAGTGTCCAAGTGAAGGCATGGATATCGCTGGTGAGGGAGCTGGCCTACGACACCGAGGATTGCATCGACAAGTTCATTCATAAGCTCGGCCATGGCGGGCAACAGGCGGGCGGCGTCAAGGAGTTCTTCCGCAGTACTGTTTGCCGTCTCAAGACACTTCCGTCTCGGCGCCGAGTAGCCAACCAAATTGGCAATCTGAAGGCTCGTGTCATGGAAGTGCAAGAGCAGAAGAATCGTTACAAGCTGGATGATATTCCTCGTGCCACCTCTGACCATATTGCTGTGGATCCTCGGCTGTCTGCTCTTTTTGCTGAGGAGGCACACCTTGTGGGTATTGAAGGTCCCAGAGATGATCTTGCCAGGTGGATGCTGGAGGAAGGAAACAGCTCGACCGAGCGTCGTCGCAGGGTGTTGTCTATTGTTGGGTTTGGAGGACTGGGAAAGACGACGCTGGCGAATGAGGTATATCGCAAGATTCGAGGGCATTTTCATTGTCATGCTTTTGTGACAGTCTCGCAAAAGCCAGATCCAAAGAAAATTATCAAGGATGTCATCTCCCAAGTGATCTCTCAAGTAACTTGCCAGGATAGTTTCACAGAAGATATGCACATTTGGGATGAAAACAAATCCATAGCAAAGCTAAGAGAACTGCTACAAGATAAGAGGTAATTAATTTGGGCCCTTATTATTTTTCCACAAATCATGATGTTCCATTGTAGTTCTCCTTATTTAGGTAGTTGTTACCAAGTAACACTGCCAGCTGTGCTATTGATTATTCATCACATACCGAGTAACACTGCACCAAAGACAGTACTTGTTACCACATGGCCTGAACAATTTCAGGCATGCTTGCAAATTGTCACTCCTACTAGAAAGTTTCACATAATTTAACCAAGGACACACACAATACTGCATACCTTTACCGCAGGTGGAAATCTTCTTCAGAAACCTGGCTTTATAGAGGCTTAACACAAGAAATATTTGTCATGATGCAAATATGTATAACCGTACTACTTGGGGATATATATTAGTACTCCCTCCGTAAAGAAATATAAGAGCGTTTAGATTACTAAAGTAGTGATCTAAACACTCTTATATTTCTTTACAGAGGGAGTATTAATTAGCAGAGTACCTAAGGCATTTTACAAAATGTTGGTGTTCATGACATGTTTCCTTTTTCTTGTTGAATTCCTTATAATATTTGTTTGACTATGTTCTACTATCTATCAGCTATCTCTTCATCATTGATGACATATGGTCTATACCGGCATGGGATGCTATTAAGTTTGCTTTTCCAGAGAATAATTGTTCTAGCAAAATTATAGCCACTACACGCATTGTCGATGTGGCAAGGTCGTGTTGCTCGGGTGGTGATGACTGCATCTATCAAATGGAACCTCTGAGTGATATTCACTCCAAAGCATTGTTTTCCGCAAGAATATTTGGCTCTCGGGACTGCTGTCCTGATATATTCAAGGAAATCTCAAATGAAATTTTGAAGAAATGTGGAGGGCTTCCATTGGCAATTATCAGTGTATCTAGTTTGTTGGCAAGCAGAGCAACTGTCAAAGAATGGGAGAGGGTAAAAAGGTCTATTGGTTCTGCACTAGAGAGAGGCAAGAGTTTGGAGGGAATGAATAGCATATTATCCCTTAGTTACAGTGATCTCCCACCAAATCTCAAGACTTGCTTGTTGTATTTGAGTCACTTTCCCGAGGACTCTGTGATTGAGAGAGAGCGGTTAGTGAGGCGATGGATAGCAGAAGGCTTTATCTCTGAAGAGCGTGGTCAGAGCCAGCAAGAGGTTGCGGAGAGCTGTTTTTACGAGCTTATCAACAAAAGCATGCTCCAACCGGTGGACGTTGGCTATGACGGTAAGGCTCGTGGATGTCGAGTCCATGACATGATGCTCGAGCTCCTCATATCAAAATCCACGGAAGAGAATTTCATCGCTGTGGTAAATGGTGGGCAAACAGTCTGGGAAAATTCCCATTGTTACATTCGGCGACTATCGATACATCATACTGACCACGAGCTTGCATCTATGTTGACAAGTAAAGATCTACGCCATGTTCGATCACTCACAGTAACATGCTCAGGTTGCCTCAAACATTTGCCCAGCCTTGATGAGTTTGAAACTCTGCGTGTACTGGATTTTGAAGGATGCAACAGTTTGGAAGGGTATGATATAAACGGTATGGACAAACTGTTCCAACTAAAGTACCTGAGCCTGAGGGGCACATGGATATCAAAGCTACCACCAGGAGTTGTGATGCTACATGAGCTAGAGACGCTAGATATCAGGGATACATATATACAGGAGTTGCCTGCTGGAATTGCTCGACTAGTTAAGCTAGAGCATATACTCGCTACCAGACATACTATTCATGGGAAAATAAGGATACCAAATGGAATTGGAAATATGAGGAACTTAAGAAAGATCTCAGGGTTCAATGTGACCGTGAGTTCAGTTAGTGCAGTAGAGGAGCTAGGGAACCTGACAAGTTTGGATCAACTCCATGTAGCGCTGAACAGCGGGGGATTGGATCATTACAAGAGACATGAAGCGGCGCTAGTCTCCACACTATGCAAGCTTGGCACCTGCAAACTCCAGACTGTATGGATATACAGTGATAATGCAAGTCCCCTCGAGTTCTTAGATTCTTGGTCCCCTCTGCCATCTTCCCTCCAAAGATTCCATATGAGCACCTACTACTATTTCCCAAGAACTCCGACATGGATCGCGCCAGCACTCGCCAGTCTAGCTTTCCTAGACATCAATTTGACTCGAGTAGCAGAGGATGACCTGCGCATGCTTGGGAAGCTGCATGCTCTGCTTTTTCTGGGATTATGGTTGGAGTCAGACCCAAAGGAAAGGATCACAATCCAAGGATTTCCATGCCTGAGGGAGTTTCTCCTCGTTTGCAGAGAACGTACAGGCGGGGCGTATCTTACGTTCGCGAAAGGGGCCATGCCGAAGCTTGAGAAGCTCAGGCTGCCGTTCCATGTGTCGATGGCGACAACCCGTGGCTTCTACTTCGGCATCGGGCATCTCCCATGTCTGAGAGATGTAGTAGTATATCTCTACAAGGAGGGTGCTGGATACTCTGAAATCAGGGCTGCAGCAACTGTAATCAGGAGTGAAGCATGTGTCCACCCCAACCATCCCAGGGTTATTATTTCTGGAGAGGACGATGAAGATTTCGATGACTAAAATGTTCAACCATCCGGATGAAATATTCAAGTTACACGAGGTATTGATGATTGTTTCGTTTTCTACAATGAAAATGCATGTCCTGTTTTACTCTTTTTTTTACTATGTCCAAGTTGCCCAAGGGTTCTCAAATTCATACCCTCTGCTGTTCCACTTTTCCTGTGCAGGATTATCATCTGCTGCTGGCTTTCCTGTAAGGTCACTCTGAATGAGGCCTGAGCTACTCTGCTCCTTCCAAAAAAAAAAAAAAAGTGTGGTCTCAGTGCCTACTTGCTCCATATTTTTCTTTCTGATCCTTTCCATTGTTAGCTTGTAATGATAAAACTTGAACTAATTCTTGTGCAACTTATCTATGCTTAGGCATCAGCGGTGGTGGATTATTTCTGTCGAAACAAATATATGCTGAATATGTGCATTGCAAATTTGCAATTGCATCGTTTACTTCGGGTAAGACTTATACTCTGTTTTGTGGGCTATTTGTCTTGAATACTTCCTGATGTAAGTGGAATGTTGATTCTTGCTTGCTTGCTTGCCGCAGTGGCCGGGCAGGTTGAACGTCTGCTTTTGCTCCTGTTTTGGATGATATGAAAAACGGGCTCGGGTTTTCCTTGTTCCAACAACAAAAAAGTGTCCAATACTTGTATTGTGATCAAATGCATCGTGGAAATCGTTCATATGCAGTCATTTGTTCTGAAACAGTTGGTGACAAAAGCATGCTGCTGCCTACCGCCGCTATATATTCGCTCCATAGATAGAAAGGTAGAAGAGCATAGTGTGTACCTTGTTGCAACTCAGAAAATAGCACACCGGTGGAGGGAGAGGGGCACGGCGGTGCTACGTCGACGGCAACTAGGTGTTGCAACGACGAAGAGACGTGGAGGGAGAGGGGGGTGAGGGTGTGCTGCAATCCGGTGATGTGACTCAATCACGGCGTCCGCGTGACAAAGAGTGGCAAGCGGCACACGCGCAGGTGCTGTCGGGGTCGTCGCCGCTGAAGCTCCCCGATGACGAGCGCCCACAAAACCAGGTGCAAGCGGCACACGCGACAAGCGCGACCACCGCAGTCCGCGGTGCTAGCGGTCGCGGCCGGAGACGTGCGCACTGGAGGTGCTTTTGCGGACATAGGAGAACGACCAAGAAAAAAGACGAGAGTTGACGGGATTTTTTTTTTTTAATCTAACGACTACCTGTGTTTCCAGTCGAACGATATACCTGCGACCGGTCGAAGCCTTGCGTCGGTGCGCCGGTGCGGATCACTGCCCATATCACAAGGGGTGGCTAGACCGCTAGACTGCGGGTGGGTCTGAAGCAATAGGAGTCAATATCAAAAGGGATTTTCCCTTTTTACTATACAATGAGATTTTCTGTGAGCAATGCATATACTCTATTTTACAAAAAAGCTGTTCAAAAGAGGGGTATAGGAGAGGCCACATAGCTCCTTACATAAAAAATCGGAGGCCTTAAGAAAATAGCGGCATATGGTTTGGAGCCTTGTCCCCTGCTGCTCGTGTGCCACTGTACCTTTTTAGCTGAGAGAGAAGGCAACATATACACATGCAGCACAGTGTCGGTCAGGAGTCCCGTCAGGGAATAGACAGTACATGCAGTGGCCTAGTCTATCACAGACGTTTGGTCTAAAAACATGCACTATTTACACCAGTCTGGAAACAAAAAATAGTCAAATATATGAAAATTTGCTTAAATTTCATTCGGTTTGCATGAATTTTAACTGTTTTGTGAAATGTTTGCTTGACATGTGAGGGGACAATACATATGGCAGTTGGATTGCAGGCTCCCAAAATGGGTCTGTGGATGCGTCCAGGGACATTTGGTGTGCCGCTCTGAGAAACAGCGTTGGAGATTTCTCCGTTTCAAAAAAAAAAAAAAGTTCATTGCTGTTTCCTTTATATCCTGGGAATAAATACAAACTTCAGCGTTAATGTGGACAATAATTCGTGTTTGTCCAGACAATACACCTGCACACAAAGAGCCGGGATTATTATCCAGGACCCAATAACACCTTAGTGTAAATGGAAAAAAACACAGTAATTAAAGCATTAATTTGCCATTGAGTTAAAAAATGGTTGAACGAAATGTGGTCTTATTGACGTCTGTAGAAACGTCTCATTTGCTTCTGTATTTATTCCACAAACACTATTCTGATCCTTTTTATTGGTCGCAGCGGTTGATCGGAAAAGAATCAACACATAACACAGATGGCTGGTGACCGCCTTTACCTGTCAGTAGCCTCCCACACACACACACACACACACACACAGAAAAAAAAACCTGTCGCCTAGTCTCGACTAGGCTCTGTGTGCGTGCATGTGGACAAGCCAACCTACTGTTTGGGCAAAGCCTACTATACTACTACTACCTAGGAACCTACCACCTATCCTGCTGCATGCCTACGATGTTACACCGAGGCAAGGCAGAACTGCTAATTACCCCGCATGAGTCAAAAGGCAGTGTCAGTAACACGAATCTTGAAGGTATTGAACGGGCTGGATAACAGGGCGCAGTGCGCTCTAGCGCAGCTACAACTTTCCCTATATGTGATGTACTAACATTACAGTGCACATGTTAGACTCGAGACCTATAGTTCTTTGTGACCGTCGATCTCGGCATGAGAGGGTTTGCTAGCGAATTGGAGAAACGTTGTGTTTTCAGGTTGTATGTAAACACCTGCATATATACACTACCGATACTGAGCAAGATTGCAGAATGGTACCTGGTACTGAAATTGCAGTAGCATTAGCCAGTCAGTCAGGGTGGTGCATCTCTACAAACCTTGTTCGTTGGCATTCTTGAGTGTACTTATATATTCAACATTCTTTTTTTTTTGAACAATCAACATTCTTCTTTTTGTTCTGCCAAGATATATATTCGCCGCTTTCCTTTCTTCTTATGTGTAAAGGAAATTTATTGTTCTCCTTTACCACGGAGAAGATGTATGCCTTCTCTATTCATCTGCAAAGAAGATATTCATCATTCTCTATTTTTCTACTGATAAGATATTCATCAGAGTCTCACTAATCCTTGTTGCCATCATGGTGGTATGCATTCATGGATGGATAGGGTGACATACATGCTGTGGGGCGAGGGTCCTCGTTGAAGGTTTCTTCCATAAGGCACACTTATCACCGGGCACAGTGGCGATGACTGCTTGCAACCGCTGACAAGTTTACGGTTATGGAAACCGCCTTCAACGAGGCCGTTCATCCAATTGCATAAGTGGCACCCCTTTGACCCTTTCACACATGAATGCAGATGTTCGTGATCTTGGCCATGGCCACTTGACCTAACAAGTGGTTGAGGGATGATTCAAGAGTCCAGTGAGATGCTTCGCCTGCAGGCTTATGAAGGCGGTCATTGCTTTAAATAGGAGATGGTATATGAAGACGGTGTGAGGCCATGAGAGCTTCACGGGAGTTGTGAGGTGGATGCAAAATTGGTTGCATGCATGTGTCTAGGCGTACGAGCCACTGCTTGCCCGTCGTATTGACTGAGCAGCCACAAGTGGCCACCGATTAGATACCCTCAAGAATTCACGGGAAGCAGTTGTACCATTCATCTAGACAGGCATCCACAAGTAGTGAGACAATGTTGCTCTTGTCTGAATGTACATGTTTTCAGGTCTGAGATTAAGGCGTACTAAAACATCTTAGTAGCCGGAGGAAAAGACTAAGAGGCTGTTTGGTATAAGATTAAGTTTGTTTAAGGTTGTCACACCTAAGGTTAGGAAAGTTTGACCAACTTAAATGAATTTTGGTTTAAGACGCATCTTAGGCAAGACGATTTTTGCCACACTAAGACCCCATATCGCATACACTCAAAAAGTGTGTCAAGATTTCCTTAAGCTCGCCACCATTGTGCCTCCAATTTATGGAACTAGCCTCAGTCAGGTTTGCCAAAAATATGCGACGAAGTGTGGCACTGCTAGGCTAGAACCAAACAACCCCTAAACCTTTGTACTTATTCCATTGGTTTTATCTGATTGGTATTCCATTGATTTTATCTTTTAGGAATACAAATGTCATTCTTGTTTGTTCAAGATTCGGTCCATACTATTGTGTGCATGACCCACTAACTTGTGATCTATTGTTTCGAGATTGTAAATTTGCAAAATGCATGCAGTGTTGGTTGGTTGTGTGGATTGATGCCAGAGTGTATTATGATTAAGATGCTTGAACTGAACCAAAGAAATTGTTTTTTACATAATTATGTTTATGTCTGGGGATTTATGCACGTGCACCATATAATTTAAATATTTCTCTTCTGAGTTTGCAAAGCAAGATCTCCAGGTTTAGCCCATATACATTTTATCTATCTGATGTCTTTCTAATAAAGACATCGTGTTATGGTGTTAGGTGTAGCTCAAACTTCTAAAATTTCCTTGGTAATTTCCATGTATAGTGTAGTGTGTGACACCCTATCATTAGATGGACAATGTGTCTTCTTTAACACTGGGACACCGGGTCATCTTCCCTTTGGGTCCACCCCGTGATAGTGAGCTGGAACATGCAACCGAAAAAATAGTAAGACGATGATAATTAATGAGGCGACATGTGTGCATATTGAAAAAATAAAAGTAGTTAGAATAAACTATTTAGGTATACTAGAAGACAACTCTCTCTTTCCCACAAAAAAGAATATAACTCTCTCATTGCAACAGTAACACATGCTAAAATTGGTAGGATAATGATGTGGATAAATTATGAGGATTAAGCATGAGAGATGACAAGTTTATGACATGGCAAACATGCATGACTTATTAAGGTGGATGAGTTGCATAGATAGGAAAAATGTATAAATTATGAGGATGGACTATGTTGTGATTGCATGTTGATGACTTGACAAATGTGCATGACTTATTGATGTGAATGAGTTGCATGGATAGGAACAACAGGTGTAAATTGTGAGAATTAACTATCATGGTGATAATGGCATGGCGAATAAGTATTAGTACTTATTGATGTGGATGGATTATATCGTATGGATAGAAAAAAAATACTGAAGTGAAGCATGCAACTAAAAAATAGAAAATAAAAAGTAATTAATGAGGTGATATATGTGAGTGTGTGTTTTAAAAGAATAGAAGTATTGGGCACAAACTATTTACTTACATAGGATCTGCCATTTTACTTTTCCATGGAGAAATATTCATCGATGCCAAGCTAATCCTTGTTGTAGCTGTGATGGTGTGCATTCGTGGAAGGGGTGACACTCATGCTATTGGCCGAACTGCCCGTTGAAAGGTTTCGTCCATCACGACAAACTTGTGAGCGAGGGTGATGACACTGATTGCATCGACGGTCTGTAGGTGGTGGTAATTGTGGCCAATTTCTTCTCGTCCCCGGTAGCCTTGGTGAGATCCTTCTTGAACATTACATCTTTTGTTTGGAGCTTTTGGATGGTAGAGCAGCGGAGACGACATCATCAAGGCTCTTTTGGACAGGGAGTTCTTGGCATCAATGGACTTCTTTGGTGGTGGCGTGATGGAAGCAACCTTCACCAAGGCTGGCCGGCCAATAACATGAGTGACACAATGCCCATCAATGAATGCACACCACCGGTTGTCCTAACAAGTGACCGAGGGATGATTTGAGAGAGATGTTGTTTCTTCCAATGAGATGCTTCATGTGGAGGCTTATGAAGGTGGCCGATGCTTAAAATAGGATAGTGCACGAAGGCCGCTTGAGGCCACAAGAGCTTCACGGGTGTATTGATGCAAAATTGATTGCATGCATGTCAGGTGTATGGACAACCGTTGCCCATTATATTGACTGAGCACCCACGAGTGGCCACCCATTGGATACCCTCAAGAATTTCCAGGAAGCAGGAGTACCATTCATGTAGCTAGCATCTATAATTAGCAAGACGCTTTGTTCTTCCATGAATATACATGCTACTAGGCCTGAGATTGAGTGTAACAGAAAACTGAAACATCTAGGCAGAGGAAAATACTTCCTCCGTAAATAAATATAAGTGTTTAGATCACTACTTTAGTGATCTAAACTCTCTTATATTTCTTTACACAGGGAGTACTAAACCTTATATTGTTGGGGAACGTTGCATGGGAAACAAAAAAATTCCAACGCACACGCAAGATCTATCCATGGTGATGAGCATCTACGAGAGGGAGAGTGGATCTACATACCCTTGTAGATCGCTAAGCGGGAAGCGTTAAGAAACGCGGTTGATGTAGTCGAACGTCTTCGCGATCCAAATCGCCGAGTGTACCGCGATCCCATCACGATCCATCTCGCGATCCAATCTCGATCCGTCCCGTGATCCCATCACGATCCGTCCCGCGATCAAATCACGAATCGTCTCGCGATCCTGATCACGGTCCTTCCGATCTAGCGTCGAACGGACGGCACCTCCGCGTTCAGCACACGTACAGCTCGATGACGATCTCCGCCTTCTTGATCCAGCAAGAGGGAGCGGAGAGGTAGAAGAGTTCTCCGGCGGCGCGACGGCGCGGTGGCGATGGTGGTGGAACAATTCCGGCAGGGCTTCGCCTAAGCACCGCTGAAACTAGACTAGAGGAGAAACCGATCTAGATGAAGTAGAGGGAGCACGTGGCAATTAGGGTTAGCTCTTCCCTCTAAATCCTCTAGTATATATAGGAGGGAGGGAGGGGAGGAGGCAGCCTCAAACCCTCAAGGTTTGGCCGAAATTGGAGGTGGAGGAGTCCTACTCCAATCCTATTAGGAGTAGGATTCCTCCTCTCCACTTGGAAACCCTTTCCACCTTTCCTCCTTTGGATTTTTTCCACCCAAAGCCACATGGGCCTTAGTGGGGGGGGGGGGTTAGGCCAGCCCACTAGTGGCTGGTTTGACTCCTCCCACAGCCCATGAGGTCCTTTGGGTCGAGACAACCCTCCCGATGGTCCCCGGTACCCCTCCCGGCACTCCCGGTACACTACCGAAATACCCGAAACTTTTCCGGTGACCAAAACAGGACTTCCTATATATCAATCTTTACCTCCGGACCATTCTAGAGCTCCTCGTGACGTCCAGGATCTCATCCGGGACTCCAAACAACCTTCGGTCACCACCATACATAACTCTACTATACCGAAACGTCACCGAACCTTAAGTGTGCAGACCCTGCGGGTTCGAGAACTATGTAGACATGACCAAGACACCTCTACGGCCAATAACCAATAGCGGGACCTGAATGCTGAAAGGATCGATATGGTTGACTAGAGGGGGGGGGGGGTGAATAGGCAACTACCAATTTTTTGCTTTTCTTTAACAAATTAGGGTTAGCAACAAAATAGGTTGTCTAGATATGCAACTAGGTGAGCAACCTATATGATGCTAACAATTACAACACAAGCAAGCAAAGGATACAATACAAGTATATCAAGCACAATGTAAAGGTAAGAGATAACCACAAGTGGAGCCGGTGAAGACGAGGGTGTGTTACCGAAGTTCCTTCCCTTTGAGAGGAAGTACGTCTCCGTTGGAGCGGTGTGGAGGCACAATGCTCCCCAAGAAGCCACTAAGGCCACCGTATTATCCTCACGCCCTCACACAATGCGAGGTGCCGTGATTCCACTAGTGGTGCCCTTGAAGGCGGCAACCGAACCTTTACAAACAAGGTTGGGGCAATCTCCACAACTTAATTGGAGGCTCCCAACACAACCACGGAGCTTCACCACAATGGAATGTGGCTCCGAGGTGACCTCAACCGTCTAGGGTGCTCAAACACCCAAGAGTAACAAGATCCGCAAGGGATTAGTGGGGGGGAATCAAATATCTCTTGGTGGAAGTGTAGATCGGGGCCCTCTCCTCCAAACCCTAGCAAATCAACAAGGTCTATTGGCTAGGGAGAGAGATCGGGCACTTTTGAGCTTTGGGGCAACAATGGAGCAAAGAGAGGAAAGAGGTAAGTCAACTTGGGGAAGAAGACCCTCTATTTATAAGTGGGGGAAATCCAACCGTTATCTGCCCCCAGCCCGCACACAAGCGGTACTACCGCTCCTCGGAGCGGTACTACCGCTTGGGCGGTAGTTCCCTACTGTCACACGCAGGCATAGAAGCACAGGAGCGGTAGTGCCGCAACAAGCGGTACTACCGCTCAACTTCAGCGGTACAACCGCTAAGGATTGCGCAGGACAGAGGAAACAGAGGTAGTGGGGTAGCACTGGAACGGCAGTATCGCAACAAGCGGTACTACCGCTCCACTACCGCCCCACTACCGCTTAGGGAAAAATAACACCAGAAGAAAACACGGTAGTGCAGCGGTAGTAGGGGGCGGTAGTACCGTGTCAAGCGGTACTACCGCTCTACTACCGCTTTACTACCGCTTAGCTGAAAACAATACCAGAGAGGTTTCTCCAAGCGGTAGTGGCAACGGTAGTAGGGGCCGGTAGTACCGCACCAAGCGGTACTACCGCTCTACTACCGCTCTACTACCGCTTAGCGGAAAACAACACCAGAGGGGTTTCTCCAAGCGGTAGTGCTTCGGAAGACCACAGCGGCAGTACCGCTCTAAGCGGTACTACCGTGGTACCGAGCGGTACTACCGCTTGGGTGCATTCAAATTGCCCAAAGATAACAGAGGGATGCTCCAAGTTGCGGGAAGGTTATGTGGGTGCAAATGGGTTGTGTACGTGTTGATTCCACCCATACCTTCCAACGCGGACCCCCTCTTAATAGTACGGGTTTCCTACGACTCAAATCCACCGAAAAAGAAATCGTCGGAAAAACACCGTCTTCACTCTTTACCATCGAGGGGAACAAACCGTCTCGTGCCACCTAATGAAATCTGAAATGCTCAAAGCACACGGTTAGTCCGCAAACGCATTGTCATCAATCACCAAAACCATTAGAGAGAAATATGCCCTAACAATCTCCCCCTTTTTGGTGGATTGATGACAACACCCGATTTGCACAGGGGATATTTAAATAATACAATGCAAACCGAAACTCTACAAAATATAGACGGGCTCCCCCTAGATGTGTGCACTATTTAGATTTGCTTTTGGAATGCAAAGCACACACACATAGGATCAACACTCCCCCTATATTTTATAGACAAGGCAATACTTGCAACATACATAATACGAACACTTAGCATAGATGCAAGTATGAGCATGAGAGCATGAAGATAAAAGGGCAACAACATAATCATAGCTCCACATACTAGGATAACGATATAATGACATAATAAGATAGAATAGAGATAAGCGTATGTCTCACACCTTACAAGCATAGTCTCCAAGTCTCACACGAAAGCAAATAAGATAAAAGAGTTCACAAGCGGGAAATCGAGGCAAATAAAACGAGCTTGTGACTCGGCAACCCATGCAAATCCCCGGTCCTAAACTCTCTCCCCCTTTGACATCGAGACGCCAAAAAGGCAAAGAGTGACTAAACAACCCGAGGTGGTAGCCCTACTCCGCATCCTCGTCCATGGAGTCCTCGGTCCCATCCTCATCACTGCCATCCCCTGACTCCTCAACAATCTCCTCATCACCCTGGCCCCTAGCAGCAGCAGACGGAGCAGAAGTGCCAGCATCATCCTCCGAGTCAGTCCACGTGCCGTGCTCAGAAATCCACCTATCCTCAGGCGTGATGGTCTTCTCTGAACCGCTGGGAGCATCAATCTCCATCTTCCTCATCATCGCAATCTGACGGCGGCGATCAAGCTTCTCCTTAACATGAGCCTGGTACAAGCGGTGCTGAATGTCGGACTGGAAGCAGAACAGCTTCTTGACCTTCCGCTTGAGCTTGGCAGCCCAAGATGGCTGCTCTGAAGGTGGAATATACTCAGGATCATCAGACTCTCCGGACTCAGCACCCGGAATCTCAACCTCAGGAACTGAACCCCAGTGCTCCTTCTGCCTCAGCTTGGTAATATCATGAGAAGCCATAGGACCGGTCTCAAGCCTCTCCTCAGGAAACAGCCTGTGCCAAGTGTCCACAATTAGCTTGAAGATCATAGGAGCATAAATGGGAACCTTCCGGCCATAGGCTGCCGAGCGAAGCTCACTCCACATAACATGAGACACGTCCAGCACACAAGACTTGCCCTTCTCCTTCTGACACATGACCAACATATCAACCAGGTACCCATGTACCATGTCAAAGTTTCCCACACGAGGGAAAAGAGTGTTCCTGAGAATGCGATGCATAATATCCAGAAACGGAATCAGCTCCTTAGTTTCTCCCTTGCCAGTCTTCCTGATGTGCATGTACCGGAGCAGCTTGTCCTTGTGGGACGGAGACGGATTCCTGTGGGGGCGAAGGCCAAGAGAGTTGTCCAGCCCCTCATCTCCGTAGCCCAGACTGTTCATGAAGGTCTTCCAGGTAGACTGCATCTGTCTACCATGAGTCATCCACGTGAGAGTCCTGTTATTATCAGTCCCAAAGTGCACTGTGGCAAAGAACTGCGCCACTAACTCAGGATCGAAGTCGTTGTTGAAGGTGATGATTTTGACGATGTCAAACTGCTCACAAAGCGCCAGAGCCTCACCAAAGTAAGCCATGTCATTGGACTTGGTCTTGACAAACGTATTCTTCTTGCCCTTGATCACATCATGGTACGCTGCAGCTTGATCTTTGTTCCAGAAAGGGCGTCTCACCAGAGTAGGGTCCTGAGGACGAGAGTAGGGATTGTGCCTCCTGTAGGCCCAATACTCTTTGGCATTCATCTCTGACACTGACTTGGCTGGCTCCTTCTTCTTCTTGGCAACTGACTTCTTGCTTGTCCTCTTGGCAGGTGCGGGTGGAACAACTTCTTCTTCATCACTTGCATAAGCTGGCTGAAGATATAGAGTGCGGCTTCGCTTTGGATTCTTGCGACGAGCCGAATGAGGACCGGAGCTACTACCACCTGAACCAAAACACAAAAACACGAGGGAAAGCAGGTGTAAAAGATATGCATAAGCCAAGAAATAAGAGCGAGGGAGAGAAGCTAGTTGTAACAATTCAGAAGAATTGGATCTCAAATGGTAGTACCGCCCTGACAGCGGTAGTACCGCCTGGGAGACAAGCGGTAGTACCGCTGGTCAGTGGGCGGTAGTACCGCTTGAGCGGTAGTACCGTCCCTGACAAAGCGGTAGTACCGTGGTCTGCACAGGCGCACAGCCGTGCCAGATCCGGTAGTACCGGAGACCCAAAACTTCAAAATCGGTACAAAAAGCTCCTATCCTCCTATCTAGCAGTGAAGCCTCGTCCTACTCATGCCACAATCTTGCCTAAGATTGGTTTTTCACCACGCATTGCCCTAAAGCCTAGATTCAAAAGATAGAACCATAGGAACGAGAAACGGGGGCAATACCGGCGTCCATGGCACGAGGGAGTGGTGGGGATCGACTCCACCGGTCGGAATCGAGGAAGACGGCGCGGAAACGGTGTACCGGAGGCGGCCGCCGCGGCTGTTCTTCGCTGCAGAGAGAGAGAGAGGCGTGGGGAAGGAGATGAATGGGTATGGGGAAGTAACTTCCCCTGCCCCCCCACTTAACCCTTCCCGCAGCCCTCTAAGCGGTAGTACTGCTCCGGAGAGCGGTAGTACCGCTTCGGCACGACAACCAGCAGGAGGCCGGTAGTGCCGCTCTCAGCGGTAGTACCGTGCTGAGAGGGCGGTAGTACCGCTAGAAGCGGTAGTACCGTCCAGACTCAGCGGTAGTACCGCTTGCAGCTCAGGAAACAGACAAGATCAAATTTGAAGAGGAGGCTTATGCAACTATATGAGGTTTTGAGATGAGATGGGCTTGGGTTGGAGACTCGAAAACCAGCAAATGGGAATGGATACTCCAAGATTCAAAAACCAATAAAACGGAGAGCAAACTTGTTGGGGAACGTTGCATGGGAAACAAAAATTTTCCTACGCACACACAAGATCTATCCATGGTGATGAGCATCTACGAGAGGGAGAGTGAATCTACATACCCTTGTAGATCGCTAAGCGGAAGCGTTTAAGAAACGCGGTTGATGTAGTCGAACGTCTTCGCGATCCAAATCGCCGAGCGTCCCGCGATCCAATCACGATCCTTCCGATCTAGTGCCGAACGGACGGCACCTCCGCGTTCAACACACGTACGGCTTGATGACGCCTTCACCTCCTCGATCCAGCGAGCGATGGTGAAGTAGTGGTTGAGTTCCAGCAGCACGACGGCGTGGTGATGGTGGTGAGGAACAATCTCTGCAGGGCTTCGCCAAGCACTACGGAGATTATGACGGAGGAACTAGAGGGCTAGGGTTGCCGGCACACGGCTTGGGAAATCCTGATGTGTCCCGTGTGCTAGCCCTGCCCCTCTATTTATATGTTGAGCCTTGGGGTCTAAACTTGGAGTAAAAGCCTCCTCCAGGTCGGTTTTGCCCGCACAAGGTCGGTTTGGCCCGCAGGGAAAGAGTCCAACTCGGATCCCTGCCGAACCGTGCACAGCCGCGCACAAGCGGTAGTACCGCTTCACACAAGCGGTAGTACCGCTTGGGCGGTAGTACCGCTTCACACAAGCGGTAGTACCGCTCGGGCGGTAGTACCGCTTCACCAAGCGGTAGTACCGCTTACGCGGCAGCAAAACTACTTTTTGCACTTTCCAATACCTTGTGGGCTTTATCCCTTTGGCCCATATAAAGTGTTGCTGCACCCGAACACTTCGGCAAACATCCGGAACCCCTTCCGGTGAACTCTGGAACTCTTCCGGAGATCGAAACACTATTATCACATATATCAATCTTTACCTCCGGACTCTTCCGGAGATCCTCGTCATGTCCGGGATCTTATCCGAGACTTCCGAACAACTTTCGGTCACCAACATAATAACTCAATTATACTAATCGTCATCAAACGTTAAGTGTGTAGACCCTGCGGGTTCGAGAACTATGTAGACATGACCGAGACACCTCTACGGCCAATAACCAATAGCGGGACCTGGATGCCCATATTGGCTCCTACATATTCTACGAAGATCTTTATCGGTCGAACCTCTATGTCAAGGATTCAGTTAATCCCGTATGCTGTTCCCTTTGTTCTTCGGTATGTTACTTGCCCGAGATTCGATCGTCGGTATCACTATACCTAGTTCAATCTCGTTACCGGCAAGTCTCTTTACTCGTTCCGTAATACAAGATCTCGTGGCTAACACTTTAGTCACATTGCTTGCAAGGCTCATTGTGATGTTGTATTACCGAGTGGGCCCTGAGATACCTCTCCGTCATACGGAGTAACAAATCCCAGTCTTGATCCATGCCAACCCAACAGACACCCTCGGAGATACCTGTAGAGCACCTTTATAGTCACCCAGTTACGTTGCGACGTTTGATACACACAAGGTATTCCTCCGGTGTTAGTGAGTTGCATGATCTCATGGTCAAAGGAACAGATACTTGACATGCAGAAAACAATAGCAATAAACTGACACGATCAAATGCTACGTTTACAGTTTGGGTCTTGTCCATCACATCATTCTCCTAATGATGTGATCCCGTTATCAAATGACATCTCATGTCAATGGCTAGGAAACCTTAACCATCTTTGATCAACGAGCTAGTCAACTAGAGGCTTACTAGGGACACAGTGTTGTCTATGTACCCACACATGTATTTGAGTTTCCAATCAATACAATTATAGCATGGATAATAAACGATTATCATGAACAAGGAAATATAATAATAACCAATTTATTATTGCCTCTAGGGCATATTTCCAACAGTCTCCCACTTGCACTAGAGTCAATAATCTAGTTCACATCACTATGTGATTTACATTGTAATGAATCGAACACCCATGCAGTTCTGGTGTTGTTCATGTTTAGCCCTTGGAAGAGGTTTAGTCATCGGATCTGCAACATTTAGATCCGTGTGTACTTTGCAAATATTTATGTCGTCCTCCTTGATGTAATCGCGGATGGAATTGAAACGTCGTTTTATGTGTCTGGTCCTCTTGTGAAATCTTGGTTCCTTGGCTAGAGCAATGGCACCAGTGTTATCACAAAACAGAGTCATTGGGTTAAGCGCACTAGGCACTACTCCAAGATCTGTCATGAACTCCTTCATCCAGACACCTTCCTTCGCCGCCTCCGAGGCTGCGATGTACTCCGCTTCGCATGTAGAATCAGCTACCACGCTTTGCTTGGAACTGCACCAGCTAACCGCACCCCCATTAAGAATAAATACGTATCCGGTTTGAGACTTAGAGTCATCCGGATCAGTGTCAAAGCTTGCATCGACGTAACCCTTTACGACGAGCTCTTGATCACCTCCATAAACGAGAAACATGTCCTTAGTCCTTTTCAGGTACTTCAGGATATTCTTGACCGCCGTCCAGTGTTCCATTCCTGGATCACTTTGAAACCTTCCGACCATACTTATGGCAAGGCTGACATCGGGTCTTGTGCACAGCATTGCATACATGATAGAGCCTATGGCCGAAGCATAGGGGATGACACTCATCTTTTCTCTATCTTCTGCAGTCACTGGGCATTGAGTCTTACTCAACTTCACACCTTGCAATACAGGCAAGAACCCCTTCTTGGACTGATCCATTTTGAACTTCTTCAAAACTTTGTCAAGGTATGTGCTTTGTGAAAGTCCTATTAAGAGTCTCGATCTATCTCTATAGATCTTGATGCCTAATATGAAAGCAGCTTCTCCTAGGTCCTTCATTGAAAAACTCTTGTTCAAATATTCCTTTACGCTTTCCAGCATTTCTATATTGTTTCCAATCAGCAATACGTCATCCACATATAATATTAGAAACGCTATAGAGCTCCCACTCACTTTCTTGTAAATACAAGCTTCTCCGTAAGCTTGTATAAACTCGAACGCTTTGATCACTTCATCAAAGCGAAGATTCCAACTCCGAGATGCTTGCACCAGTCCATAAATGGATCGCTGGAGTTTGCAAACTTTGTCAGCATTCTCTGGATCGACAAAACCTTCTGGTTGCATCATATACAACTCTTCCTTAAGGTAACCGTTAAGGAACGCTGTTTTGACATCCATCTGCCAAATTTCATAATCGAAAAAGGCAGCTATTGCTAACATGATTCTGACGGACTTAAGCATCGCTACGGGTGAGAAGGTCTCATCGTAGTCAACTCCTTGAACTTGTGAAAAACCCTTTGCCACAAGTCGAGCTTTATAGACGGTGACATTACCGTCCGCGTCCGTCTTCCTCTTAAAGATCCATTTGTTCTGAATGGCCTTACGCCCTTCAGGTAATACTTCCAAAGTCCATACTTTGTTTTCATACATGGATCCCATCTCGGATTTCATGGCCTCTAACCACTTCTCGGAATCCGGGCCCATCATCGCTTCTCCATAGCTCGTAGGTTCATCGTTGTTTAACAACATGACCTCTAAGACAGGGTTGCCGTACCACTCAGGAGCAGTACGCGTCCTTGTCGACCTACGAGGTTCGATAGCAACTTGATCCAAAGCTTCATGATCATCATCATTAACTTCTTCTTCAGCTAATGTAGGCTCCACAGAAACAACTTTCTGCACTGCGCTACTCTCAGGTTGAAGTAAAGGTTCAACAACCTCATCAAGTTCTATCTTCCTCCCACTCAATTCTTTCGAGAGAAACTCTTTCTCAAGAAATGTTCCGTTTTTAGCGACAAACACTTTGCCTTCGGATCTGAGGTAGAAGGTATACCCAACTGTCTCTTTTGGGTATCCTATGAAGACGCATTTCTCCGCTTTGGGTTCCAGCTTTTCAGGCTGAAGCTTTTTGACATAAGCATCACATCCCCAAACTTTAAGAAACGACAGCTTTTGCTTCTTGTCAAACCAAAGTTCATATGGCGTTGTCTCAACGGATTTCGATGGTGCCCTATTTAAAGTGAATGCAGCTGTCTCTAATGCATAACCCCAAAACGATAGTGGCAAATCGGCAAGAGACATCATAGATCGCACCATATCCAATAAGGTTCGATTACGACGTTCGGACACACCATTACGCTGTGGTGTTCCAGGCGGTGTTAATTGTGAAACAATTCCACATTGTCTTAAGTGACTGCCAAACTCATAACTCAGATATTCTCCTCCTCGATCAGATCGTAGGAATTTAATCTTCTTGTTACGATGATTCTCAACTTCACTCTGAAATTGTTTGAACTTTTCAAATGTTTCAGACTTGTGTTTCATTAAGTAAATATACCCATATCTACTTAAGTCATCAGTGAAGGTGAGAAAGTAACGATAACCACCGCGCGCCTCAATGCTCATCGGACCGCACACATCAGTATGTATGATTTCCAATAAGTCACTTGCCCGTTCCATTGTTCCAGAGAACGGAGTTTTAGTCATCTTGCCCATGAGGCATGGCTCACATGTGTCAAGTGATTCAAAATCAAGTGACTCCAAAAGTCCATCAGCATGGAGCTTCCTCATGCGTTTTACGCCAATATGACCTAAACGGCAGTGCCACAAGAAAGTGGTATTATCATTATCAATTCTACATCTTTTGGCATCAATGTTATGAACATGTGTATCATTACTATCGAGATTCAACAAGAATAAACCCCTCACATTGGGTGCATGACCATAAAAGATATTACTCATATAAATAGAACAACCATTATTCTCTGATTTAAATGAGTAACCGTCTCGCAATAAACAAGATCCAGATATAATGTTCATGCTTAACGCAGGCACCAAATAACACTTATTTAGGTTCATCACTAATCCCGACGGTAATCGAAGAGCGAGCGTGCCGACGGCGATCACATCAACCTTGGAACCATTTCCCACGCGCATCGTCACTTCGTCCTTTGCCAGCCTCCGTCTATTCCGCAGTTCCTGTTTTGAGTTGCAAATATGAGCAACCGCACCGGTATCAAATACCCAGGCACTACAACGAGAGTTGGTAAGGTACACATCAATAACATGTATATCATATATACCTTGTTTGTTGTTGGCCGCCTTCTTGTCAGCCAAATACTTGGGGCAATTCCGCTTCCAGTGTCCAGTTCCCTTGCAATGAAAACACACAGTTTCTGGTTTGGGTCCAGCCTTGGGTTTCTTCACGAGAGGAGCAACTGCTTTGCCACTCTGCTTGGAGTTACCCTTCTTACCCTTGCCATATTTCTTGAAACTAGTGGTTTTATTGACCATCAACACTTGATGCTCCTTCTGAATTTCAGACTCAGCGGCTTTCAGCATCGCAAACAGCTCGGCGACTGACTTGTTCATCCCGTGCATGTTATAGTTCAACACGAAGCTCTTGTAGCTAGGTGGCAATGATTGAAGAACTCTGTCAGTGATAGCCTCTGGCGGAAGGGGCATCCCTAACTCAGCCAGACGGGTGGAGTACCCAGACATTCTGAGCACGTGATCACTGATAGACCCGTTCTCCTCCATCTTGCAAGCATAGAATTTATCGGAGATCTCATATCTCTCGATCCGGGCATTCTTCTGAAAGATAAACTTCAACTCCTGGAACATCTCATATGCTCCATGACGTTCAAAACGTCTTTGAAGTCCCGGTTCTAAGCCATACAACATTGCACATTGAACTATTGAGTAATCATCAGAACGAGCCTGCCAGGCGTTCACAACGTCTAGAGACTCAACTGGAGCGGGTGGATCACCAAGCGGTGCATCAAGGACATAAGCCTTCTGGGAAGCCGTAAGGATAATCCTTAGATTACGGGCCCAGTCCACAAAGTTACTTCCATCATCTTTCAACTTAGCTTTCTCTAGGAACGCATTAAAATTCAGGGGTGCTACTGCGCGAGCCATGATCTACAACATAAATATAGCAAAGACAACTTAGACTATTGTTCTTAGATAATGAGTTTAGTTAATCATATTTAAAAAACTCCCACTCAAATTGACATCCCTCCGATCATTCGAGTGTAACATGATCCAAATCCACCAACTCAAGTCCGATCATCACGTGAGTTGAGGTGGTTTCAATGGTGAACATCTTCATGTTGATCATATCTACTATATGACTCATGTTCGACCTTTCGGTCTCTTGTGTTCCGAGGCCATGTCTGTACATGCTAGGCTCGTCAAGTTTAACCCGAGTGTTCCGCACGTGTAACATGGCTTACACCCGTTGTATGCGAACGTAGAGTCTATCACACCCGATCATCACGGCGTGTCTCGAAACGACGAACTTTCGCAACGGTGCACACTTGGGGAGAACACAATTTATCTTGAAATTTAAGTGAGGGATCACCTTATAATGCTACCGTCGTCCTAAGCAAAATAAGATGCATAAAAGGATTAACATCACATGCAAATCATAAGTGACATGATATGGCCATGAACTTGTGCTTTTGATCTCCATCTCCAAAGCACCGGCATGATCTCCATCGTCACCGGCATGACACCATGATCTCCATCAACGTGTCGCCATAAGGTTGTCGCGCCGACTGTTGCTTCCACGACTATTGCTAACGTTTAGCGATAAAGTAAAGCATTACATAGCGCTTAATGATTGACACGCAGGTCATACAATAATTAAAGACAACTCTATGGCTCCTGCCAGTTGCCGTACTCATCGACATGCAAGTCGTGATATTCTATACAAAACATGATCATCTCATACATCACATATATCTCATCATGTAATTGGCCATATCATATCACATCATACCCTGCAAAAACAAGTTAGACGTCCTCTAATTGTTGTTGCAAATTTTACGTGGTTGCTACGGGTTTGCAAGAACCGTTCTTACCTACGCAAAACCACAACGTGGTGTAGTGATTGCTTTTTGATCTTCTAAAAGAACCCTCTCCATTTAACCCTTCCCGCAGCCCTCTAAGCGGTAGTACTGCTCCGGAGAGCGGTAGTACCGCTTCGGCACGACAACCAGCAGGAGGCCGGTAGTGCCGCTCTCAGCGGTAGTACCGTGCTGAGAGGGCGGTAGTACCGCTAGAAGCGGTAGTACCGTCCAGACTCAGCGGTAGTACCGCTTGCAGCTCAGGAAACAGACAAGATCAAATTTGAAGAGGAGGCTTATGCAACTATAAGAGGTTTTGAGATGAGATGGGCTTGGGTTGGAGACTCGAAAACCAGCAAATGGGAATGGATACTCCAAGATTCAAAAACCAATAAAACGGAGAGCAAACTTGTTGGGGAACGTTGCATGGGAAACAAAAATTTTCCTACGCACACACAAGATCTATCCATGGTGATGAGCATCTACGAGAGGGAGAGTGAATCTACATACCCTTGTAGATCGCTAAGCGGAAGCGTTTAAGAAACGCGGTTGATGTAGTCGAACGTCTTCGCGATCCAAATCGCCGAGCGTCCCGCGATCCAATCACGATCCTTCCGATCTAGTGCCGAACGGACGGCACCTCCGCGTTCAACACACGTACGGCTTGATGACGCCTTCACCTCCTCGATCCAGCGAGCGATGGTGAAGTAGTGGTTGAGTTCCAGCAGCACGACGGCGTGGTGATGGTGGTGAGGAACAATCTCTGCAGGGCTTCGCCAAGCACTACGGAGATTATGACGGAGGAACTAGAGGGCTAGGGTTGCCGGCACACGGCTTGGGAAATCCTGATGTGTCCCGTGTGCTAGCCCTGCCCCTCTATTTATATGTTGAGCCTTGGGGTCTAAACTTGGAGTAAAAGCCTCCTCCAGGTCGGTTTTGCCCGCACAAGGTCGGTTTGGCCCGCAGGGAAAGAGTCCAACTCGGATCCCTGCCGAACCGTGCACAGCCGCGCACAAGCGGTAGTACCGCTTCACACAAGCGGTAGTACCGCTTGGGCGGTAGTACCGCTTCACACAAGCGGTAGTACCGCTCGGGCGGTAGTACCGCTTCACCAAGCGGTAGTACCGCTTACGCGGCAGCAAAACTACTTTTTGCACTTTCCAATACCTTGTGGGCTTTATCCCTTTGGCCCATATAAAGTGTTGCTGCACCCGAACACTTCGGCAAACATCCGGAACCCCTTCCGGTGAACTCTGGAACTCTTCCGGAGATCGAAACACTATTATCACATATATCAATCTTTACCTCCGGACTCTTCCGGAGATCCTCGTCATGTCCGGGATCTTATCCGAGACTTCCGAACAACTTTCGGTCACCAACATAATAACTCAATTATACTAATCGTCATCAAACGTTAAGTGTGTAGACCCTGCGGGTTCGAGAACTATGTAGACATGACCGAGACACCTCTACGGCCAATAACCAATAGCGGGACCTGGATGCCCATATTGGCTCCTACATATTCTACGAAGATCTTTATCGGTCGAACCTCTATGTCAAGGATTCAGTTAATCCCGTATGCTGTTCCCTTTGTTCTTCGGTATGTTACTTGCCCGAGATTCGATCGTCGGTATCACTATACCTAGTTCAATCTCGTTACCGGCAAGTCTCTTTACTCGTTCCGTAATACAAGATCTCGTGGCTAACACTTTAGTCACATTGCTTGCAAGGCTCATTGTGATGTTGTATTACCGAGTGGGCCCTGAGATACCTCTCCGTCATACGGAGTAACAAATCCCAGTCTTGATCCATGCCAACCCAACAGACACCCTCGGAGATACCTGTAGAGCACCTTTATAGTCACCCAGTTACGTTGCGACGTTTGATACACACAAGGTATTCCTCCGGTGTTAGTGAGTTGCATGATCTCATGGTCAAAGGAACAGATACTTGACATGCAGAAAACAATAGCAATAAACTGACACGATCAAATGCTACGTTTACAGTTTGGGTCTTGTCCATCACATCATTCTCCTAATGATGTGATCCCGTTATCAAATGACATCTCATGTCAATGGCTAGGAAACCTTAACCATCTTTGATCAACGAGCTAGTCAACTAGAGGCTTACTAGGGACACAGTGTTGTCTATGTACCCACACATGTATTTGAGTTTCCAATCAATACAATTATAGCATGGATAATAAACGATTATCATGAACAAGGAAATATAATAATAACCAATTTATTATTGCCTCTAGGGCATATTTCCAACAAAACTTGGAGTGAACCAAAACACAAACAAGACCAAAAAGATAAGAAAAAGCAATGAAAACCACAAGAGAACCAAACCCTCCAAAAGAGAGGGTCGGTGGCCGAAGCCACCATTGTTTGAGTCGAATGGTTTGGCACCGCGAAGATTTTAACCTTGGGCCCAAGACCAAAACTCATCTTTGAGGCACAATTACCATCATAAATGGCTAATGTGAAGGATTTTGATTAATTTTGGCATAATAGGGGGAGGGAGAGTTCATTGAGAGAACAACACTCCCCCTAAATCCATGCCTACACCTAGAACAAGGTAAACATGATGAGTGCGGTGGGATGTGACGAGAATGAAGCCACGTTGCTCGAATCAATGATATTTAGCTCATGCCTTAACTCGCGAAACCTTGCTTCATCCAATGGCTTCGTGAAAATATCCGCTAGTTGCTCTTGAGTGCTAAGATGAATAATATCAATCTCTCCACGCTTGACGTGATCCCGGATAAAATGATGACGAATCTCGATGTGCTTCGTCTTGCTATGTTGCACCGGGTTGTAGGAGATTGCAATTGCACTTTCATTGTCACAGAAAAGAGGCACTTTGTCACAAGTGACACCGTAATCCTTTAAAGTTTGCCTCATCCAAAGCAATTGAGCACAACAACTTGCGGCAGCTACATACTCGGCCTCGGTGGTGGAGAGAGACACACAATTTTGCTTCTTCGAAGACCAAGTCACCAAAGAGCGACCAAGGAATTGGCACCCTCCGGAGGTTGACTTCCTATCCACACGGTCTCCCGCCCAATCTGAATCCGAATAACCCATTAGATCAAAGCTTGCTCCTTTGGGATACCATAAGCCAAAGTTTGGGGTATGAGCCAAATATCGAAAGATTCGCTTGCCTGCCACATAGTGACTTTCCTTAGGCGCGGCTTGAAACCGTGCACATATTCCCACACTCAACATGATATCCGGCCTAGATGCACAAAGGTAAAGCAAGGATCCAATCATGGAACGATATACCTTTTGATCCACCGCTTTACCATTGGGATCTATGTCAAGTTGGCACTTGGTAGGCATTGGAGTCTTGGCCGGCTTGACATCATTTAACTTGAATCTCTTGAGCATGTCTTGGGTGTATTTGGCTTGGTTGATGAAGGTTCCTTCTCTTCTTTGCTTGACTTCGAATCCAAGAAAAAACTTCAACTCTCCCATCATAGACATCTCAAATTTCTCGGTCATTAGTGCGGCAAACTCATCATTGAAAGCTTTGTTAGGAGAACCAAAGATAATATCATCAACATATAGTTGGCATATGAACAAATCCCCTTTAACCCTCTTAGTAAAAAGAGTGGGATCAATTTTCCCAATTTCAAACCCACGGTCTTGCAACAACTCGGTAAGGTGCTCATACCACGCACGTGGGGCTTGTTTAAGGCCATAGAGTGCCTTATCAAGCTTGTATACATGATTGGGGAACTTGGGATCCTCGAACCCCGGGGGTTGTTTGACATACACCAACTCATTAAGAGGACCATTAAGAAATGCACTCTTCACATCCATTTGTTGCAAATTAAAATCATGATGAGAAGCATATGCAAGCAACATACGAATAGATTCAAGACGAGCAACGGGAGCAAAGGTTTCACCGTAGTCGATACCCTCGACTTGGGAGTAGCCTTGTGCCACCAATCTTGCCTTGTTTCGAGTGACAACACCGTTCGTATCTTGCTTGTTCTTGAAGATCCATTTGGTTCCAATGACATTATGATTCTCCGTTGGCCTTGGCACCAATGTCCACACTTTGTTGCGCTCGAAGTTGTTGAGTTCATCATGCATGGCTTCAAGCCAATCCGTGTCCTCGAGCGCCTCATGTACCTTTTGGGGTTCAACACACGAGACAAACGCGTAATGCTCACAAAAGTTTGATAATTGTTTACGAGTGGTTACCCCTTTCTTTAAGCTTCCATAGACATTTTCTAGGATATGCCCTTTTTTCTCGAGTTTGGAAGCAATCTTGGCGGCACGACGCTCCAATAGCTCCTCCGGAGTCACTTGAGGAGGATCATCTTGAACATCTTGAGCGTCATCTTGAGCTTGCTCTTGATCATGAGCTTGCCCTTGATCTTGAGCTTGCTCGGTGTCGTGATCTTGATCTTGGGCATCGTTTGGTGCATCACCATCATCTTGAGGTTGATCTTGCCCTTGATCTTGATCACTTGGTTGAGGGCCTTCGATTTGTTCTTCGGAAGCGTGTGGGTCTTGTGTCGGTGATGGTTCCACTTGCGTAGAACATTGTCCTTCTCCTTCCACCACAAGGGGTTCCTTAATGGGTAGGATTTGACCCACACCCATTCTTCTTATGGCTTGAGGAGGAATTTCATCACCTACATCACAAAGACCACTTTGCTCCACTTGGGAGCCATTATTCTCATCAAACTCCACGTTACACGTCTCCTCAATGAGTCCAGTGGACTTGTTGAGAACACGGTAAGCATGAGAGTTTGTAGCATAACCAACAAATATGCCCTCTTGAGCTCTAGAATCAAATTTAGATAAGAGAACACCTTTCTTGAGAATGAAACACTTACAACCGAACACCCGGAAGTACTTGAGGTTGGGCTTGTTATCGGTAAGTATTTCATATGGAGTCTTGTTCAAGCCTTTGCGGAGGTAGAGCCGATTGGATGCATGACAAGCGGTGTTGATGGCTTCGGCCCAAAAGTTGTATGGAGACTTGAACTCCGCCATCATGGTCCTTGCCGCGTCCATCAACGTCCGGTTCTTCCTCTCCGCTACACCGTTTTGTTGAGGGGTATATGGTGCGGAATATTGATGCTTGATCCCCTCATCACTAAGAAACTCATCCAAGGTGTAGTTCTTGAACTCGGTGCCGTTGTCGCTTCTAATGATCAATATCTTTGCATCATGTTGACGTTGAGCTTCATTTGCAAAGTCGATCACGGTTTGTTGGGTCTCACTTTTCCTCTTGAAGAAATATACCCAAGTGTATCTTGAATAATCATCCACAATCACCAAGCAATACTTTATTCCCCCAAGACTATCAAAGGATGGCGGTCCAAAGAGATCCATGTGAAGGAGCTCCAAGGGCCTCTTCGAGTAGATGATAGTCATGGGTCGGTGAGCCGTCTCATGTAGCTTTCCTTCGATACAAGCACTGCAAGCACGGTCTTTGGCAAAGCTCACATTTGTTAGTCCTCGGACGTGGTTCCCTTTGAGGAGACTTTGCAAAGATCTCATATTGACATGGGCTAAACGGCGATGCCAAAGCCATCCCACGTCAACTTTAGCCATTAGGCAAGTCGCGGTCTTAGTGGGTCGCTCCGAGAAGTTAACCACATAGAGACCGTTCTCGACATGCCCAACAAAAGCTACTTTAAGAGTCTTGCTCCACAAAAGGGCCACGGTATCAATATCAAAGAACGTTGCAAAGCCCATAATAGCAAGTTGACGAACGGAAAGTAAATTGTATGCAAGGCTCTCAACAAGCAAGACCTTCTCAATGGACAAGTCCGGTGAGATGACCACCTTGCCGAGACCCAATACCTTTGACATCGAAGCATCACCATATTGGACATGGGTGGGCATAGATGAATTTGCTTGAACGTCCACCACCAAGTCCTTGCTTCCGGTCATATGATTTGTTGCTCCACTATCAAGCAACCATGACACCCCACCGGAAGCAAACTCCTACATAAGATTAATGCTTGGTTTTAGGTACCCATTCTTTAATGGGTCCTTTCATGTTAGTGACAAGGGTCTTAGGAACCCAAATAGACCATTCAATGTGCTCATAAGAAGAACCAACAAATTTGGCATAAACATGCCCATCACTAGCACGGCATAAAACATAAGAAGGGTTAAAATCGCCGGCTTTGTTGGGATGGGTGGTCTTGCCCCTATTGACATTACCACCCACCGCCTTGTTCTTCTTCTTCTTAGGAGCACCCTCTCCCTCTTTCATAAAAGTTTCTTTGAGAGGGAGAGCTTGCTTGGTCTTGCTCTTCCTATTTGACTTCTTCTTCTTCTTCGACTTGGGTGCAAATCCAAGTCCCTCCTTGGCCACAACTTCCTTTTGATTGCTCAAAAGTTCATTGAGGTTTTTCTCACCTTGAATGCACGAGACAAGGCCTTTCTCAATTTGCTCTTTCAACTTGGCATTCTCCTCAACAAGATGAGCATGCTCACAACAAGGGTTAGTTGCACGAGCATTATCAATTAAAACAAAAGGAGGACACGTAGCAATTTCTTTAGTTAGCTTCACCTGGAGTTGATCATGAGACTCCTTGAGTGTAGCGTGAGCACTTTTCAAGGCCTTGTGAGCCTTGTCAAGTAACTCAAACTCCTCTTCGAGTCTAGCATGGCCAACCCCAAGTTCGGCCTTCTCATTTTTAAGCACATTAGCAAGAACTTGAGCATGATCACGATCTTTCTTTAATTTAGCAAGATCTAGATTATGTGTCTCCTCAAGAGCCACTCTAAGACCTTGCTCTTCCTCAAGAGCATTAGAAAGATCGGCAATCTCATCGGCATAATCTCTACTATGCCCTTCCAACTTAGAGATAGTCTCTTCATGAGAATCTATGATTTCATTTGCCTCACCTAATTGTTCCAAGAGAGCCACAAAGTGCTTCTTGGTCTCACCTTTGAGTTTGGCCATGAACTTGTCAAACACATTTTCCTCCACCTTTGCCTCCTCATTTTCTTCCACACAATTCATCAAAGAAGGAGTGGAAGAAATGCTAGTTTTGATGTTGGAGGTTACCTTGTTGGTGGCCTTGGCCATGAGGCACTTGTGGGTGATGATGGAGTTCTCGTTGGGGGAGTCGAAGAGGGACACCTTTGGTGATGGAGAAGTGGCGATGGCGACGGAGGCCGTAGCAACCCCTTCACCACAAGCATCTTCATCATCATCGGAGTCGTACTCTTCTTGCACCACCAAACTCTTTTGAGGCACCTTCTTGTTAAACTTGTTCTTGCTTGAGAAGGACTTGCCCTTGTCTTTACGGATGAGCTTGCCACCATTTTCTTCCCTATTCTCATACGGGCAATCGGCGACGAAGTGACTCACATTACCACAATTGTAGCAAGTCCTCACACGTTGACCTTTGCCTTTAGAGCCATTAGTCTTGTTTCTTGAAAAGTTGGGCTTGGAGTTTCTTTTGTTGCCCCAAAATTGTCTTGATGCAAGAGCCATGTGTTCGTGGTATGCATATTTGGTGTCTTCGGGGCAATCTTCATCCTCACAATCTTCATCTTCTTCTTCCTCTACATGAACTACCTTGGCCTTCAAAGCAAGGTTGGGCTTCTTTGAGCGTTGAACACGAGCAAGTGCGTTGTCGGCGGTCTTGTTCAAGATGTTCATAGCAATAAACTCATCCAACACATCACTAGAGGACAAGGTGTGGAAGTCCGGTCTTTGACGAATCACGGAGGACATGCTCTTGTTGTAAGGCATAATGGCCTTGAGAAATTTGCGCTTGATCCAATTGTCATCCGTGTCCTTGCTCCCGTGATCTCGGAGTGAGACCGCAAGAGTAGTCAATCTCCGGTAAAGCTCACGAGGGTCTTCATCTTCATTCATAACAAACTCATCGGCCTCATCAAGAATAACCTCAAAGTTGGAGCGTTGAATGCTTGAGCTTCCCTTGGACAACGAGTTGATATGCTCCCATGCATCTTTGGCAAGAGTGAATGGGCGCAAATGTGGAAGCTCTTCGGGAGGCATGGCGGCTTGAAGAATGAACAAGGCAGATGCATTGAGTTGGTTGTCCACTTCTTCTCTTGGGGACAAGTTGCTTGGGTCATGCGGATAATAGCCTTGTTCAATGATTCTCCAAAGTTGAGTTGAGCTATAATTCAAATGAGACTTAATACGAAACACCCAATTAGCGAAGTTAGTCAAATCAAGCTTAGGAGGAGGACCATGATTGTTTATATGAGGTGAGGGGACCGGTCCTCCATAGACCGGGGGAGGGGGAACCGAGGCGTGTGTCCCCGTCCCATTCTTACCATGAGGGGAAGATGTATGAGTGTCTTTAGCCGCTTCCTTGCCGGAATTGGCCTCCGACGCCGATGCGGTGGGATTAACCACAAGTAACGGATCGGGAGTAGACTTCAACCCCTCAAGGAGTTCTTTAAGCATGGACTTGACCTCGGCCGTCACAGACGTCCTAAGTGAAGCCATAGCATCATTCAAGACGTCTCGGGTGACCGAGTTCGACTCCACGGCCTCGAGGACTTCCTCACTCCGTTCCCCATCGTCAACCATACTCTTCGGGTGGTGAAACCCTTAATAAAGAGACGAGGCTCTGATACCAATTGAAAGGATCGATATGGTTGACTAGAGGGGGGGGTGAATAGGCAACTACCAATTTTTAGCTTTTCTTTAACAAATTAGGGTTAGCAACAAAATAGGTTGTCTAGATATGCAACTAGGTGAGCAACCTATATGATGCTAACAATTACAACACAAGCAAGCAAAGGATACAATACAAGTATATCAAGCACAATGTAAAGGTAAGAGATAACCACAAGTGGAGACGGTGAAGACGAGGGTGTGTTACCGAAGTTCCTTCCCTTTGAGAGGAAGTATGTCTCCGTTGGAGCGGTGTGGAGGCACAATGCTCCCCAAGAAGCCACTAAGGCCACCGTATTCTCCTCACGCTCTCACACAATGCGAGGTGCCGTGATTCCACTAGTGGTGCCCTTGAAGGCGGCAACCGAACCTTTACAAACAAGGTTGGGGCAATCTCCACAACTTAATTGGAGGCTCCCAACACAACCACGGAGCTTCACCACAATGAAATGTGGCTCCGAGGTGACCTCAACCGTCTAGGGTGCTCAAACACCCAAGAGTAACAAGATCCGCAAGGGATTAGTGGGGGGGAATCAAATATCTCTTGGTGGAAGTGTAGATCGGGGCCCTCTCCTCCAAACCCTAGCAAATCAACAAGCTCTATTGGCTAGGGAGAGAGATCGGGCACTTTTGAGCTTTGGGGCAACAATGGAGCAAAGAGAGAAAAGAGGTAAGTCAACTTGGGGAAGAAGACCCTCTATTTATAAGTGGGGGAAATCCAACCGTTATCTGCCCCCAGCCTGCACACAAGCGGTACTACCGCTCCTCGGAGCGGTACTACCGCTTGGGCGGTAGTTCCCTACTGTCACACGCAGGCATAGAAGCACAGGAGCGGTAGTGCCGCAACAAGCGGTACTACCGCTCAACTTCAGCGGTACAACCGCTAAGGATTGCGCAGGACAGAGGAAACAGAGGTAGTGGGGTAGCACTGGAACGGCAGTACCGCAACAAGCGGTACTACCGCTCCACTACCGCCCCACTACCGCTTAGGGAAAAATAACACCAGAAGAAAACACGGTAGTGCAGCGGTAGTAGGGGGCGGTAGTACCGTGCCAAGCGGTACTACCGCCCTACTACCGCTTTACTACCGCTTAGCTGAAAACAATACCAGAGAGGTTTCTCCAAGCGGTAGTGGCAAAGCTAGTAGGGGCCGGTAGTACCGCACCAAGCGGTACTACCGCTCTACTACCGCTTAGCGGAAAACAGCACCAGAGGGGTTTCTCCAAGCGGTAGTGCTGCGGAAGACCACAGCGGCAGTACCGCTCTAAGCGGTACTACCGTGGTACCGAGCGGTACTACCGCTTGGGTGCATTCAAATTTCCCAAAGATAACAGAGGGATGCTCCAAGTTGTGGGAAGGTTATGTGGGTGCAAATGGGTTGTGTACGTGTTGATTCCACCCATACCTTCCAACGCGGACCCCCTCTTAATAGTACGGGTTTACTACGACTCAAATCCACCGAAAAAGAAATCGTCGGAAAAACACCGTCTTCACTCTTTACCATCGAGGGGAACAAACCGTCTCGTGCCACCTAATGAAATCTGAAATGCTCAAAGCACACGGTTAGTCCGCAAACGCATTGTCATCAATCACCAAAACCATTAGAGAGAAATATGCCCTAACAAATGCCCATATTGGTTCCTACATATTCTACGAAGATCTTTATCGGTTGAACCTCTATGTCAAGGATTCAGTTAATCCCGTACGCTGTTCCCTTTGTTCTTCGGTATGTTACTTGCCCGAGATTCGATCGTCGGTATCTCTATACCTAGTTCAATCTCGTTACCGTAAAGTCTCTTTACTCATTCTGTAATACAAGATCCCGTGGCTAACACTTAGTCACATTGCTTGGAAGGCTTATTATGATGTTGTATTACTGAGTGGGCCCTGAGATACCTCTCCGTCACACGGAGTAACAAATCCCAGTCTTGATCCATGCCCACTCAACAGACACCCTCGGAGATACCTGTAGAGCATCTTTATAGTCTCCGGCCGCCAGCCGCAGCCGGGATTGTTCTCGCGTTGATAGAAGGGCGACGAGTCCGGAAAATATCGAGATCTTTTTGGCTCCGGGCGCATGCCACGGCCGGTCCGGATTGGTGCGTCCTCATGCCGGTCGCGGTTCACCCAGTTACGTTGTGACGTTTGATACACACAAGGTATTCCTCCGGTGTCAGTGAGTTGCATGATCTCATGGTCATAGGAACAGATACTTGACATGCAGAAAACTATAGCAATAAACTGACACGATCATATGCTATGTTTATAGTTTGGGTCTTGTCCATCACATCATTCTCCTAATGATGTGATCCCGTTATCAAATGACATCTCATGTCTATGGCCAGGAAACCTTGACCATCTTTGATCAACGAACTAGTTAACTAGAGGCATACTAGGGACACAGTGTTGTCTATGTACCCACACATGTATTTGAGTTTCCAATCAATACAATTATAGCATGGATAATAAACGATTATCACGAACAAGGAAATATAATAATAACCAATTTATTATTGCCTCTAGGGCATATTTCCAACACATATTTGTTTGGAGTTCCATTGATTTTATCTTTAGGAAATGTGTATGCCGTTCTTGTTCTTGTTCAGGATCCAATCAGTACTTTGTGTGCATGATTGACCAGCTTTGTGATCCATTGTTTTGAGATTGTAAATTTGCACAATGCATGCAATGTTGGCTGATTGCTTGCTTTGAGAGTGTTTTATGATTAAGATGCTTTAATTGAACCAAACAATTGTAGTTTAGATAATTATGTTTATGTTCGACGGTTTATGTATATATAACATATAATTTTTTCAATATTCCTCTCCCTAATTGCAAAGCAAATCTTCAACTTTAGCCCATAACATTTTATCTATTCTATCTCTTTCTAGTAAAATTAATGTGTTAGGGATAGCCCAAACTTTAAATTAATGTGTCAGGTAATACTTCCAAAGCCCATACTTTGTTTTCTTACATGGATCCCATCTCGGATTGCATGGCCTCTAACCATTTCTCGGAATCCGGGCCCATCATCGCTTCTCCATAGCTCGTAGGTTCATCGTTGTCCAACAACATGACCTCTAAGACAGGGTTGCCGTACCACTCAGGAGCAGTACGCGTCCTTGTCGACCTACGAGGTTCGATAGTAACTTGATCCGAAGCTTTATGATCATCATCATTAACTTCCTCTTCAACTAACGTAGGCTCCACAGAAACAACTTTCTGCGCTGCGCTACTCTCTGGTTGAAACAAAGATTCAACAACCTCATCAAGTTCTATCTTCCTCCCACTCAATTCTTTCGAGAGAAACTCTTTCTCGAGAAAGGACCCATTTTAGCAACAAACACTTTGTGCTTGGATCTGAGATAGAAGGTTTACCCAACTGTTACGTTAGGGTATTCTATGAAGATGCATTTGTCCGCTTTGGGTTCGAGCTCATCAGGTTGAAAACCTTTTCCACATAAGCGTCGCAGCCCCAAACATTAAGAAATGACAGCTTAGGTTTCTGCCAAACCAAAATTCATACGGTGTCATCTCAACGGACTTAGATGGTGCCCCTTTTTAAAGTGAATGTAGTTGTCTCTAATGCATAACCCCAAAACGATAGTGGCAAATCGATAAGAGACATCATAGTACGCACCATATCCAATAGAGCACGACTACGACGTTTGGACACACCATCACACTATGGTGTTCCAGGTGGCGTGAGTTGTGAAACAACTTCCACATTGTCTTAAGTTTTATACCAAACTCGTAACTCAGATATTTACCTCTTACGATCATATCGTAGATATTTTATCTTCTTGTCACGATGATCTCAAACTTCACTCTGAATTTGTTTGAACTTTTCAAACGTTTCAGACTTGTGTTTCATTAAGTAAATATCCTCATATCTAATAAAATCATCAGTGAAGGTAGGAAAATAATGATATCCACCGCACGCTACAACACTCATTGGACCGAATACATCAACATGTATCATTTCCAATAAGTCACTTGCCCGCTCCATCATACCGGAAAACAGGGTCTTAGTCATCTTGCCCATGAGGCATGGTCCGCATGTCTCAACCGATTCGAAATCGAATGAGTCCAAAGATCCATCAGCATGGAGTTTCTTCATGCGTTTTACACCAATATGACATTTAGCGGCAGTGCCACAAGTATGTGGTACTATCATTATTAACTTTGTATCTTTTGGCATCAATATTATGAACATGTGTATCACTACGATCAATATTCAATAAACCATTCTCATTGGGTGCATGACCATTGAAGGTATTATTCATGTAAACAGAATAACCATTATTCTCTAACTTGAATGAATAACCGTATTGCAATAAACATGATCTAATCACGTTCATGCTCAACGCAAACACCAAATAACATTTATTTAGGTTCATCACTAATCCCGAAGGTAGAGAGAGCGTGCGATGGTGATCACATCAACCTTGGAAACACTTCCAACACTCATCGTCACCTCACCCTTAGCTAGCCTCCGTTTATTCCGTAGCTTTTATTTCGAGTTACTAACATTTAGCAACCGAACCGGTATCCAATACCCAGGTGCTACTAGGATTACTAGCAAGGTACACATCAATAACACGTATATCAAATATACTTCTATCGACGTTGCCAGCCTTCTTATCTACCAAGTATCTAGGGTTGTTCCGCTTCAGCGACCGTTCTCCTCATAATAGAAGCACTTAGTCTCGGGTTTGGGTTCAACCTTGGGTTTCTTCACTGGAGCAGCAACTGACTTGCCATCCATGAAGTTTCCCTCCTAGCCCTTGCCCTTCTCGAAACTAGTGGTTTCACTAACCATCAACACTTGATGCTCCTTCTTGATTTCTACCTTCGCGGTGTCAAACATCACGAATAGCTCAGGGATCATTATTTCTATCCCTGGCATTTTATAGTTCATCACGAGGCTCTAGTAGCTTAGTGACAGTGACTTGGAGAACTATATCAATCACTATCTTATCTGGAAGATCAACTCCCACTCGATTCAAGCGATTGTAGCACCCAGACAATCTGAGCACATGCTCACCGATTGAGCTATTCTCCTTCATCTTGCAGGCAAAGAATCTTGTTGGAGGTCTCATACCTCTCTACACGGGCACGAGCCTGAGATCCCAATTTCAGCTCTTAGAACATCTCATATGTTCCGTGACGTTCAAAACGTTTTGGAGCCTCAATTCTAAGCCGTAATGCATGACGCACTGAACTATCAAGTAGTCATCAGAATGTGCCTGTCAGATGTTCACAACATCTACAGACGACGCTTGAGGGGGTGGCGCACCGAGCGGTGCATTAAGGACATAAGCCTTCTGTGCAGTAATGAGGACAATCCTCAGATCACGGACCCAGTCCGCATTATTGCTACCATCATCTTTCAACTCTATTTCTCTAGGAACATATAAAAATTAAGGGAGCTACAGCGCGAGCTAGTAATCTACAACATAATTTGCAAAGACATTTTGACTATGTTCATGATAATGAGTTTAGTTAATCATATTACTTAAAAACTCCCACTCAAATTGACATCCCTCCGGTCATTCGAGTGACACATGATCCAAATCCACCAACTCAAGTCCGATCATCACGTGAGTTGAGGTGGTTTCAATGGTGAACATCTTCATGTTGATCATATCTACTATATGACTCATGTTCGACCTTTCGGTCTCTTGTGTTCCGAGGCCATGTCTGTACATGCTAGGCTCGTCAAGTTTAACCCGAGTGTTCCGCACGTGCAACACTGGCTTGCACCCGTTGTATGTGAACGTAGAGTCTATCACACCCGATCATCACGTGGTGTCTCAAAACGACGAACTTTCGCAACGGTGCACACTCGGGGAGAACACAATTTTATCTTGAAATTTTAGTGAGGGATCACCTTATAATGCTACCGTCGTCCTAAGCAAAATAAGATGCATAAAAAGATTAACATCACATGCAAATCATAAGTGACATGATATGGCCATGAACTTGTGCTTTTGATCTCCATCTTCAAAGCACCGGCATGATCTCCATCGTCACCGGCATAACACCATGATCTCCATCATCTTGATCTCCATCAATGTGTCGCCATGAGGTTGTCTCGCCGACTGTTACTTCCACGACTATTGCTAACTCATAGCGATAAAGTAAAGCAAAAACGGCGAAAATAATTAAAGACAACCCTATGGCTCCTGCCGGTTGCCGTACTCATCGACATGCAAGTCGTGATATTCTATACAATACATGATCATCTCATACATCACATATATCTCATCATGTAATTGGCCATATCACATCACAACATATCCTGCAAAAACAAGTTAGACGTCCTCTAATTGTTGTTGCAAGTTTTACGTGGCTGCTACGGGTATCTAGCAAGAACAATTCTTACCTACGCAAAAACCACAACGGTGATACAAAAATTGCTATTCAACCTTCTCAAGGACCGCCTTTGTCAAATCCGATCCGACTAAAGTGGGAGAAACAGACACCCGCCAGCCATCTTTATGCAACGACGTTACATGTCAGTTGATGGAACCAGTCTCTCGTAAGCGTACGAGTAATGTTGGTCCGGGCCGCTTCATCCCACAATACCGCCGAAACAAGAAAAGACTAAGGGAGGAAGCAATCCGAATATCAACGCCCACAAACTCCTTTGTGTTCTACTCGAGATCTCATCTACACATAGACCTAGCTCATGATGCCACTGTTGGGGAACGTTGCATGGGAAACCAAAAATTTCCTACGCACACGCAAGATCTATCCATGGTGATGAGCATCTACGAGAGGGAGAGTGGATCTACATACCCTTGTAGATCGCTAAGCGGGAAGCGTTAAGAAACGCGGTTGATGTAGTCGAACGTCTTCGCGATCCAAATCGCCGAGCGTACCGCGATCCCATCACGATCCATCTCGCGATCCAATCTCGATCCGTCCCGCGATCCCATCACGATCCGTCCCGCTATCAAATCACGAATCGTCTCGCGATCCTGATCACGGTCCTTCCGATCTAGCGTCGAACGGACGGCACCTCCGCGTTCAGCACACGTACAGCTCGATGACGATCTCCGCCTTCTTGATCCAGCAAGAGGGAGCGGAGAGGTAGAAGAGTTCTCCGGCGGTGCGACGGCGCGGTGGCGATGGTGGTGGAACAATTCCGGCAGGGCTTCGCCTAAGCACCGCTGAAACTAGACTAGAGGAGAAACCGATCTAGATGAAGTAGAGGGAGCACGTGGCAATTAGGGTTAGCTCTTCCCTCTAAATCATCTAGTATATATAGGAGGGAGGGAGGGGAGGAGGCAGCCTCAAACCCTCAAGGTTTGGCCGAAATTGGAGGTGGAGGAGTCCTACTCCAATCCTATTAGGAGTAGGATTCCTCCTCTCCACTTGGAAACCCTTTCCACCTTTCCTCCTTTGGATTTTTTCCACCCAAAGCCACATGGGCCTTAGTGGGGGGGTTAGGCCAGCCCACTAGTGGCTGGTTTGACTCCTCCCACAGCCCATGAGGTCCTTTGGGTCGAGACAACCCTCCCGATGGTCCCCGGTACCCCTCCCGGCACTCCCGGTACACTACCGAAATACTCGAAACTTTTCCGGTGACCAAAACAGGACTTCCTATATATCAATCTTTACCTCCGGACCATTACGGAGCTCCTCGTGACGTCCAGGATCTCATCCGGGACTCCGAACAACCTTCGGTAACCACCATACATAACTCTACTATACCGAAACGTCACCGAACCTTAAGTGTGCAGACCCTGCGGGTTCGAGAACTATGTAGACATGACCAAGACACCTCTACGGCCAATAACCAATAGCGGGACCTCGATGCCCATATTGGTTCCTACATATTCTACGAAGATCTTTATCGGTTGAACCTCTATGTCAAGGATTCAGTTAATCCCGTACGCTGTTCCCTTTGTTCTTCGGTATGTTACTTGCCCGAGATTCGATCGTCGGTATCTCTATACCTAGTTCAATCTCGTTACCGTAAAGTCTCTTTACTCGTTCTGTAATACAAGATCCCGTGGCTAACACTTAGTCACATTGCTTGCAAGGTTTATTGTGATGTTGTATTACCGAGTGGGCCCTGAGATACCTCTCCGTCACACGGAGTAACAAATCCCAGTCTTGATCCATGCCCACTCAACAGACACCCTCGGAGATACCTGTAGAGCATCTTTATAGTCACCCAGTTACGTTGTGACGTTTGATACACACAAGGTATTCCTCCGGTGTCAGTGAGTTGCATGATCTCATGGTCATAGGAACAGATACTTGACATGCAGAAAACTATAGCAATAAACTGACACGATCATATGCTATGTTTATAGTTTGGGTCTTGTCCATCACATCATTCTCCTAATGATGTGATCCCGTTATCAAATGACATCTCATGTCTATGGCCAGGAAACCTTGACCATCTTTGATCAACGAACTAGTTAACTAGAGGCATACTAGGGACACAGTGTTGTCTATGTACCCACACATGTATTTGAGTTTCCAATCAATACAATTATAGCATGGATAATAAACGATTATCACGAACAAGGAAATATAATAATAACCAATTTATTATTGCCTCTAGGGCATATTTCCAACATATATTTGTTTGGAGTTCCATTGATTTTATCTTTAGGAAATGTGTATGCCGTTCTTGTTCTTGTTCAGGATCCAATCAGTACTTTGTGTGCATGATTGACCAGCTTTGTGATCCATTGTTTTGAGATTGTAAATTTGCACAATGCATGCAATGTTGGCTGATTGCTTGCTTTGAGAGTGTTTTATGATTAAGATGCTTTAATTGAACCAAACAATTGTAGTTTAGATAATTATGTTTATGTTCGACGGTTTATGTATATATAACATATAATTTTTTCAATATTCCTCTCCCTAATTGCAAAGCAAATCTTCAACTTTAGCCCATAACATTTTATCTATTCTATCTCTTTCTAGTAAAATTAATGTGTTAGGGATAGCCCAAACTTTAAATTAATGTGTCAGGTAATACTTCCAAAGCCCATACTTTGTTTTCTTACATGGATCCCATCTCGGATTGCATGGCCTCTAACCATTTCTCGGAATCCGGGCCCATCATCGCTTCTCCATAGCTCGTAGGTTCATCGTTGTCCAACAACATGACCTCTAAGACAGGGTTGCCGTACCACTCAGGAGCAGTACGCGTTCTTGTCGACCTACGAGGTTCGATAGTAACTTGATCCGAAGCTTTATGATCATCATCATTAACTTCCTCTTCAACTAACGTAGGCTCCACAGAAACAAATTTCTGCGCTGCGCTACTCTCTGGTTGAAACAAAGGTTCAAAACCTCATCAAGTTCTATCTTCCTCCCACTCAATTCTTTCGAGAGAAACTCTTTCTCGAGAAAGGACCCATTTTAGCAACAAACACTTTGTGCTTGGATCTGAGATAGAAGGTTTACCCAACTGTTACGTTAGGGTATTCTATGAAGATGCATTTGTCCGCTTTGGGTTCGAGCTCATCAGGTTGAAAACCTTTTCGACATAAGCGTCGCAGCCCCAAACATTAAGAAATGACAGCTTAGGTTTCTGCCAAACCAAAATTCATATGGTGTCATCTCAACGGACTTAGATGGTGCCCCTTTTTAAAGTGAATGTAGTTGTCTCTAATGCATAACCCCAAAACGATAGTGGCAAATCGATAAGAGACATCATAGTACGCACCATATCCAATAGAGCACGACTACGACGTTCGGACACACCATCACACTATGGTGTTCCAGGTGGCGTGAGTTGTGAAACAACTTCCACATTGTCTTAAGTTTTATACCAAACTCGTAACTCAGATATTTACCTCTTACGATCATATCGTAGATATTTTATCTTCTTGTCACGATGATCTCAAACTTCACTCTGAATTTGTTTGAACTTTTCAAACGTTTCAGACTTGTGTTTCATTAAGTAAATATCCTCATATCTAATCAAATCATCAGTGAAGGTAGGAAAATAATGATATCCACCGCACGCTACAACACTCATTGGACCGAATACATCAACATGTATCATTTCCAATAAGTCACTTGCCCGCTCCATCATACCGGAAAACAGGGTCTTAGTCATCTTGCCCATGAGGCATGGTCCGCATGTCTCAACCGATTCGAAATCGAATGAGTCCAAAGATCCATCAGCATGGAGTTTCTTCATGCGTTTTACACCAATATGACATTTAGCGGCAGTGCCACAAGTATGTGGTACTATCATTATTAACTTTGTATCTTTTGGCATCAATATTATGAACATGTGTATCACTACGATCAATATTCAATAAACCATTCTCATTGGGTGCATGACCATTGAAGGTATTATTCATGTAAACAGAATAACCATCATTCTCTAACTTGAATGAATAACCGTATTGCAATAAACATGATCTAATCACGTTCATGCTCAACGCAAACACCAAATAACATTTATTTAGGTTCATCACTAATCCCGAAGGTAGAGAGAGCGTGCGATGGTGATCACATCAACCTTGGAAACACTTCCAACACTCATCGTCACCTCACCCTTAGCTAGCCTCCGTTTATTCCGTAGCTTTTATTTCGAGTTACTAACATTTAGCAACCGAACCGGTATCCAATACCCAGGTGCTACTAGGATTACTAGCAAGGTACACATCAATAACACGTATATCAAATATACTTCTATCGACGTTGCCAGCCTTCTTATCTACCAAGTATCTAGGGTTGTTCCGCTTCAGCGACCGTTCTCCTCATAATAGAAGCACTTAGTCTCGGGTTTGGGTTCAACCTTGGGTTTCTTCACTGGAGCAGCAACTGACTTGCCATCCATGAAGTTTCCCTCCTAGCCCTTGCCCTTCTCGAAACTAGTGGTTTCACTAACCATCAACACTTGATGCTCCTTCTTGATTTCTACCTTCGCGGTGTCAAACATCACGAATAGCTCAGGGATCATTATTTCTATCCCTGGCATTTTATAGTTCATCACGAGGCTATAGTAGCTTAGTGACAGTGACTTGGAGAACTATATCAATCACTATCTTATCTGGAAGATCAACTCCCACTCGATTCAAGCGATTGTAGCACCCAGACAATCTGAGCACATGCTCACCGATTGAGCTATTCTCCTTCATCTTGCAGGCAAAGAATCTTGTTGGAGGTCTCATACCTCTCAACACGGGCACGAGCCTGAGATCCCAATTTCTGCTCTTAGAACATCTCATATGTTTCGTGACGTTCAAAACGTTTTGGAGCCTCAATTCTAAGCCGTAATGCATGACGCACTGAACTATCAAGTAGTCATCAGAATGTGCCTGTCAGATGTTCACAACATCTACAGACGACGCTTGAGGGGGTGGCGCACCGAGCGGTGCATTAAGGACATAAGCCTTCTGTGCAGTAATGAGGACAATCCTCAGATCACGGACCCAGTCCGCATTATTGCTACCATCATCTTTCAACTCTATTTCTCTAGGAACATATAAAAATTAAGGGAGCTACAGCGCGAGCTAGTAATCTACAACATAATTTGCAAAGACATTTTGACTATGTCCATGATAATGAGTTTAGTTAATCATATTACTTAAAAACTCCCACTCAAATTGACATCCCTCCGGTCATTCGAGTGACACATGATCCAAATCCACCAACTCAAGTCCAATCATCACGTGAGTTGAGGTGGTTTCAATGGTGAACATCTTCATGTTGATCATATCTACTATATGACTCATGTTCGACCTTTCGGTCTCTTGTGTTCCGAGGCCATGTCTGTACATGCTAGGCTCGTCAAGTTTAACCCGAGTGTTCCGCACGTGCAACACTGGCTTGCACCCGTTGTATGTGAACGTAGAGTCTATCACACCCTATCATCACGTGGTGTCTCAAAACGACGAACTTTCGCAACGGTGCACACTCGGGGAGAACACAATTTTATCTTGAAATTTTAGTGAGGGATCACCTTATAATGCTACCGTCGTCCTAAGCAAAATAAGATGCATAAAAAGATTAACATCACATGCAAATCATAAGTGACATGATATGGCCATGAACTTGTGCTTTTGATCTCCATCTTCAAAGCACCGGCATGATCTCCATCGTCACCGGCATAACACCATGATCTCCATCATCTTGATCTCCATCAATGTGTCGCCATGAGGTTGTCTCGCCGACTGTTACTTCCACGACTATTGCTAACTCATAGCGATAAAGTAAAGCAAAAACGGCGAAAATAATTAAAGACAACCCTATGGCTCCTGCCGGTTGCCGTACTCATCGACATGCAAGTCGTGATATTCTATACAATACATGATCATCTCATACATCACATATATCTCATCATGTAATTGGCCATATCACATCACAACATATCCTGCAAAAACAAGTTAGACGTCCTCTAATTGTTGTTGCAAGTTTTACGTGGCTGCTACGGGTATCTAGCAAGAACAATTCTTACCTACGCAAAAACCACAACGGTGATACAAAAATTGCTATTCAACCTTCTCAAGGACCGCCTTTGTCAAATCCGATCCGACTAAAGTGGGAGAAACAGACACCCGCCAGCCATATTTATGCAACGAAGTTACATGTCAGTTGATGGACCCGGTCTCTAGTAAGCGTACGAGTAATGTTGGTCCGGGCCGCTTCATCCCACAATACCGCCGAAACAAGAAAAGACTAAGGGAGGAAGCAATCCGAATATCAACGCCCACAAACTCCTTTGTGTTCTACTCGAGATCTCATCTACACATAGACCTAGCTCATGATGCCACTGTTGGGGAGCGTTGCATGGGAAACCAAAAATTTCCTACGCACACGCAAGATCTATCCATGGTGATGAGCATCTACGAGAGGGAGAGTGGATCTACATACCCTTGTAGATCGCTAAGCGGGAAGCGTTAAGAAACGCGGTTGATGTAGTCGAACGTCTTCGCGATCCAAATCGCCGAGCGTACCGCGATCCCATCACGATCTATCTCGCGATCCAATCTCAATCCGTCCCGCGATCCCATCACGATCCGTCCCGCGATCAAATCACGAATCGTCTCGCGATCCTGATCACGGTCCTTCCGATCTAGCGTCGAACGGACGGCACCTCCGCGTTCAGCACACGTACAGCTCGATGACGATCTCCGCCTTCTTGATCCAGCAAGAGGGAGCGGAGAGGTAGAAGAGTTCTCCGGCGGCGCGACGGCGCGGTGGCGATGGTGGTGGAACAATTCCGGCAGGGCTTCGCCTAAGCACCGCTGAAACTAGACTAGAGGAGAAACCGATCTAGATGAAGTAGAGGGAGCACGTGGCAATTAGGGTTAGCTCTTCCCTCTAAATCCTCTAGTATATATAGGAGGGAGGGAGGGGAGGAGGCAGCCTCAAACCCTCAAGGTTTGGCCGAAATTGGAGGTGGAGGAGTCCTACTCCAATCCTATTAGGAGTAGGATTCCTCCTCTCCACTTGGAAACCCTTTCCACCTTTCCTCCTTTGGATTTTTTCCACCCAAAGCCACATGGGCCTTAGTGGGGGGGGGGGTTAGGCCAGCCCACTAGGGGCTGGTTTGACTCCTCCCACAGCCCATGAGGTCCTTTGGGTCGAGACACCCCTCCCGATGGTCCCCGGTACCCCTCCCGGCACTCCCGGTACACTACCGAAATACTCGAAACTTTTCCGGTGACCAAAACAGGACTTCCTATATATCAATCTTTACCTCCGGACCATTCCGGAGCTCCTCGTGACGTCCAGGATCTCATCCGGGACTCCGAACAACCTTCGGTCACCACCATACATAACTCTACTATACCGAAACGTCACCGAACCTTAAGTGTGCAGACCCTGCGGGTTCGAGAACTATGTAGACATGACCAAGACACCTCTATGGTCAATAACCAATAGCGGGACCTGGATGCCCATATTGGTTCCTACATATTCTACGAAGATCTTTATCGGTTGAACCTCTATGTCAAGGATTCAGTTAATCCCGTACGCTGTTCCCTTTGTTCTTCGGTATGTTACTTGCCCGAGATTCGATCGTCGGTATCTCTATACCTAGTTCAATCTCGTTACCGGCAAGTCTCTTTACTCGTTCTGTAATACAAGATCCCGTGGCTAACACTTAGTCACATTGCTTGCAAGGCTTATTGTGATGTTGTATTACCGAGTGGGCCCTGAGATACCTCTCCGTCACACAGAGTAACAAATCCCAGTCTTGATCCATGCCCACTGAACAGACACCCTCAGAGATACCTGTAGAGCATCTTTATAGTCACCCAGTTACGTTGTGACGTTTGATACACACAAAGTATTCCTCCGGTGTCAGTGAGTTGCATGATCTCATGGTCATAGGAACAGATACTTGACATGCAGAAAACTATAGCAATAAACTGACACGATCATATGCTATGTTTATAGTTTGGGTCTTGTCCATCACATCATTCTCCTAATGATGTGATCCCGTTATCAAATGACATCTCATGTCTATGGCTAGGAAACCTTGACCATCTTTGATCAACGAACTAGTTAACTAGAGGCATACTAGGGACACAGTGTTGTCTATGTACCCACACATGTATTTGAGTTTCCAATCAATACAATTATAGCATGGATAATAAACGATTATCACGAACAAGGAAATATAATAATAACCAATTTATTATTGCCTCTAGGGAATATTTCCAACATATATTTGTTTGGAGTTCCATTGATTTTATCTTTAGGAAATGTGTATGCCGTTCTTGTTCTTGTTCAGGATCCAATCAGTACTTTGTGTGCATGATTGACCAGCTTTGTGATCCATTGTTTTGAGATTGTAAATTTGCACAATGCATGCAATGTTGGCTGATTGCTTGCTTTGAGAGTGTTTTATGATTAAGATGCTTTAATTGAACCAAACAATTGTAGTTTAGATAATTATGTTTATGTTCGACGGTTTATGTATATATAACATATAATTTTTTCAATATTCCTCTCCCTAATTGCAAAGCAAATCTTCAACTTTAGCCCATAACATTTTATCTATTCTATCTCTTTCTAGTAAAATTAATGTGTTAGGGATAGCCCAAACTTTAAATTAATTCGCACATCTATTTAGCCTCCCCTCTCACTAAACCTAGCTAATTAATTAATATTCTTTATTATCTATGTATAATGTGTGGCGCCCCTATGATATAAGCGGCCTAGGATACAACATATTGACTTCAACAGTAACCATATCCATTCCACACTAATTACAACTTGAAGTCCAATCGTAATTCAACGGTTGGATTTTTGTAGGTTGATACCAGAAAACTCATGGGACATGGATTAGAAATAGACTTACGGGCCCATTGGGTACCCATTTGACAGGTGGGCCCATATGGAATTGACCTAGGTCATTCATATAGGTAGTCCCGAAGCCCAAGGGCCCAATGGTGAATACATGTTTGTGCTTATGATGTATGAAGGCTAAATATATGTATTGTAATATGGGCAGACTTTTAATATTGTTGTTTTGTTTGAAACCTGGACTATAGAGCAATAGTTCTACGGTATATTTTCAATAAAATAAAATAAATATGTACATAGATGAATTACAACCAGCCTACGGCTGCAACTGTCCGATACCAGTTTTTTTCCAACATGGAAACAATTCAATTGCTTAGCTTACCCTCTATCCAGAGAAGGAGTGGATCTAGAAATTTGCTTTAGTTCTGTGTCTGACTAGCATGAGGTCTTGTTTTAACTTGAACTTCCAGCTCCTTGTACTTGATCTTTCATTCCTGAAAAGTGCTCCATTTCTTTGCATCCAGATGTTCCAACATCGCAAAATTATAATGTCCATAGCAATTCCTTTTGGCAAAATCTGATGCAACATAACCACCTCATCATAGAAGGAAATGCCTCTTTTCTTTGTTGGGCAGATTCCAGACCAACAATATTTTTATTGTTGCCGTACATACTGTTGTGGTTCTTGTTTTTATTGTGGATGTCTAGCGGACAAGACACGAGCACAAGCTGTGACCTGTGTCCCGTGAATATTTTCGTGGATAGAAAAATGAGAAATGGATGTACGTGGGTATGGTCATAGAGTTGAAAGTGGTTTGCCGGTCCAACCCGGCCTCATTGCCATCCGCGGATAAACTACAGAGCTCTAGTGGACGCCCATTGGTGTTCAATAGAGGTGGTAATGCCTGAACCGAGTCACTAATTGTTCGGCCCACTCCAGAGCGCTCAGTTACGCGGAACGGGGGACGTATGTGGATGGAGGGCTCAAAGCCAACCCCTCTCGCGTCGCCTCCGCGAGGCGACCGGGAGGGCGACTCAGATCGGCCGCGCGAGCCCACCCTCCTCCTCTTACCCTGCTTCCCTGCCGCCACAGGACACGGCCAGGCAAAGCCCTACCGGCCGGTGCCGGCCGCGGCGTCCTCCCGCGCGATGGGGGCACCGTGAGCGTGCTCCCCCGAGCCGGAGCATGGCGCGGCGGTGGGCGCGATGGCGCAGCATCGTGCGGGCGTGGTGGCTGCTTGCCGCGACGCCGCTGCCATGCTGGCTTTGTCCTGTGTGGAAAGGAAAGGAGTGCTGCCATATGACATGACTATGGGTGCTTTTTTTCTTTTCGGGATTGCTAATTTTCATCCGGATGAAAATTATTGGCGTTCATCCGATTTCTCAGCCGTTCGATCTGTGTTTTGAGATTCGTTGCGAATTGAGCCGATCGCACTGGCTTTATCGGGCGCGCTCACTTTCTCGGGTGACCCGTTATCGCTTACGCCCGGTGTCTTTTTTTCTTTTTTGAATTGTTTGCATTTTCGCCCCTGTAGCCGCCAGGTTCCCTTCCCCTTCCTCCTCGTTCCCTTGTCATTTTCAACACGCAACCAGAACAGAGTCGACAGAGAGAGAGATCCATGGCGATTTGGTGGTTCCCTGTCCGCTCGATTCGCTAGGTGGTGGTCAGGCACCCGACGTTCTCCCACCGGCTACTTCGCGCCCGTCCGGCTGCGCATCCCCATCCCCTCCGGCCCCCCCCTCTGTTCGCGCCTGTTGTCTGCAGCATCTCTCGGCCGCCGCACCCACCTCCAGCCTCAGTTTCTCCTCGGCGATTTTCCTGGTCGTCGTGATTCGGTATGTTGGTCTATTTTTGTCTGGATCCTTATGTGTCTTGTTAGCTGTGTGTAGGATTTTATGGTCAGATCTATCCATTTTTTGTCCGATTGTGTGGTTCATGTTGTTGTCTGGCATTGAATCTCATACTCGCAGCTAATTTTAGGGGTGTGTACTTATTGCCTGATTTGATTTGTTTGGCTGCTTGTATTCGGCTGATTGAGTCTGTTGCCCCAAGTTGCCCAGCTGGTCCTTGTTGCAAATCAGCAGCAGAACCAGCCACTCCATCCGCTAAGCCATATTCAGTGGCCTCTAGTAGCAGCCTCTAATTACAGTGGTCACTCCCCTGCTGTTGTGATCTACTGTGGGTCAGCAAATCAAAGCTAGAGTAGAGTGTCTTCAGTTTGTTTGGTGTTTCTTGGTTGTAATGTAGTTCAGTGTTAATCCTGCCTACATCAAGTGCTAGTAGGTGTTAATCCTGCAGGTAGCAAGTATTAAGGCTAAGTCTCCTGAATCTAACAACCTTAGGTTGGATTCAGGAGGGCTTTGGTATGTTTTGTATTTTCAGGAGGAATCGTAATTGTGCATGCAGTTTTTTAGTGTAGTATAATTGATGCTCAGGGGGGCTTCATGTGGTTTATGCTGTTAGATGCACTGCTCATCTTCAGGATTTACACTGTGCGAGATTGTTGTACTGGTTTCCATGTGCATTTCTCAATGGATTTACACTGTAATCCTTAGTGGATTTACAGTGTATTTAGTAGATTCTACATTGTAATTATCTTTTTGATTTACACCGTAATACTTAGTGAATTTACACTGTATTTTTCTTAGTAGATTTTACACTGTAATTATCTTTTGGAGTCACACTGTAATCCTGAGTGGATTTACAGTGTATTTTCTTAGTGGTTTTACTGTAATTCTATTTTGGATATTGCAGTGTAATTCTTAGTGGATTTTTAGTTGTAATTCTAAGGAGATATTTTCACTGTAATTCTCAGTGGGGTTCCACTGCAATTTCCACTTTTTTAGCTAAAATTCCAATTAGATTTACAGTGCAAATCCTGTTCCACTGATGTCCTCAGTGGGTTTTACATTGTAGCTGATGGACTGTAATTCTCAGTGGTTTTCCACTGTAATTTTTGTGCTATTGTAATGCATTTCAGCAGTTCTAGCATGACGATCCATTAGACTACTTGATCCACTAGCACTGCCATGCTTCTACTAATAATCACAACCACCACCTTGACAACTAAAGTGTTTATTACACTCTAATTTCAGTGAATTTTTCATCGTAATTTCAGTAGTGTGCAACTTAGAGTGATTTACTCCGATTTTTCCAGTGTTTTCTAGTGTGACTTTATAGTGATATTTTGGGAGTGTAATTCTTAGTGCATTGTGCAATGAATCTTAGTGGTTTTTTACAGTGTAATTCTCAGTGTATTCACACCGTAATTCTTATTGTTTTTCACTGTGTATATCTTAGTGTCTTTGTACTGTACTGTACTTTATGTTTTGATGGATTTTTTCACTGGATATTGTACAGGACTTTGTCTTGCAACTGCTGATTGCGTTTAGGTCATTTTATATGTTTTCATAGATTTATATTGTTGTCATGCTTCTTGCTAATATAATTTTTTATTTTTGCAGGGTGTTTCATATACCTGATAAAGTGTTATTATTTTGTTAGTTCTTTTTTCCAGTTTATTTGTGTAATTTATTTCATCAGAATCACCATTTATTTTTTGTGTAATCAAATGATTATATTTGATTGTAATTGTAATATTTTTTGAGTTGTTCATTTAGTCTCTTTTCACCTGTGTTATGGTAATCAATCGTATGCCCTTTGTAATAAGCTATTTTTCATCTTAGCGTGTTACCCTTTTATGGAAGTTTTTTGTATTCTTTCGATTTAGGTCATGTGTTTTTTTATTGGGGTGTGCTAACTTGAACTCCTTTTTATTTTCTTTATGTATTCTTATTTTCTTCCCCTATGTCATGTATTGATTTTTCTTTTCTTATGGTTCTGATGAAGTAGTTATTTGAATTGGTGCAGGAGTGCATTCTGAATAACAACAACCCAGAGACCAGGAATCCGGACATTGTCCGTAATGCTTTTGAGGGCGCTTGCAGCGCTTATCTCTTGTGGAAATCGAACTTTGTATGTTCAAGTTCTCTCTCTTTATCTTTTGTTTGTGTTCATGCTTTTTTATTATCTGTTACTGATTTTATTATTTTTATTTTTATCTTTTTTATTCCAGTTGTACTTCCCGTACTTCCCTATTGGTCTCGATGAACACTGGTTCTCGTTTGTCGTCTGTATGAAAGATGGAGCTTTTGTGTTTCTTGATTCGGCATTTGGAGAAAACTCAACGTATCACATAGATATCCGTGATGTGCTGGTAATTTTTCTGCAAGCTTGTCTTTAATGCTCGCGTTTCACTTTTCTTTTTGATGTTTTTACTGTGTTATTTTGTAGTTGTGCCAAATTCATGTACCACACGGATAGTTTTTAATGCTCCCGATTTTTGTTCTAGTCCTTTTGTTCATTGTAGTTAATTTCTTATTGGATTTACAGTGTAATATATTTCTAGATTTACAGTGTAGATTCTTCACTGTAATTAACTTTGTTCGCATTTTTACTGGGTAACTCTCATTGGATTTACACTGTAATTCTCTTATTGGAATTTACAGTGGAAGTCTCAGTGTATTCACACCGTAATTATTTTAGTGGTTTTTACTGTGTAAATCTATTTGGATTTACATTGTAATTCTTTTATTGGATTTTTGCAGTGTAAGTCTCAGTGGATTCACACCGTAATTCTTTAGTGGTTTTACTATGTAATTCTATTTGGATTTACACTGTAAGTCTCAGTGGATTCACACCGTAATTCTTTAGTGGTTTTACCATGTAAATCTTAGCTCCATTGTACTATAATTCCACTGATAGTTCTTTATCTTCAATGCACTTATTTTTGTTTTCTTCAGTAAATTGGTTTGGTATGTTTTCCTAACTTTTAGTTCCAACACAGATTCATAATTTCATCGGGCTTTGAGATGCGCATATGACTCCTATGATGCATACAAGGATTAATTTCGAAGCGTTTGATGTGTTATACCCAGCTGTTCCTAAGCAAGATAATCGGTATTATGTTTTTGCCTTTAATGTTTTTGTTTTATTTTATATAGACTGTATGAAAGCTTCTTTTCTTATTTGTGTTCTTTGTAACTTTTCAGCCATGATTGTGGTGTCTTCACATTCAAGTATATGGAGATGTTCACACCAAGAACTCAGATGGCAAACCTTTTCTCTAGTGCAGACATTGCAAAACTTAGGATCAAATATGCGAATGAGATGTTTTTCAGCCCCTTGAACAACTGCGACAAGTCTCTTGTCACTGATTTCTTTCTTGATGTATGTTCTTATTTTCCTTGTCATCTGTTACATTTTCGTTTCCTCCTCTTTAGTTTTTCTTTTTCTTCTACTAATCTAGGTCTTACATTGTACATTGTACATATTTTACATTGTCCTTTTTAATGCATCTTACATTGTATTTCATAGTGGACATGGTGGAAATTACAGTGGTTATTAGTGGATTTTACACTTAATTTCTTGGTGGTAATATCATTGTAATTATACTACTTTTTGTCAATGTTCTTTCTAGGTGACATCATTTAGGTCCTCTCCTCCTTTGTTTGCTTTAGGTGTTTTTTTCTGTCCGGACATGCAGTAGTTGTGTTTCTTTGATTTCCTTCTTTAGGTGATTTTCTATCCGGGTTGAAATAGCTGTGGACCCGTTAGTCTGTTTAAAAAGGGGACACACAAAAAGAAAGAGCCTGCAGACAAGGGACACAGGAGAGGGGACAAGTGTCATCCTTTAATTGGGTGGAAAATTTGGATGAAAGCGAATTGCTTTTCATCCGGATGTAATTTAGACACTCCCTTTTTTTTTGCCTGGAGTATGCACAGTCCATTTCAATTACTTAACATGGTGGGAAAACGAAATATGCTACAAACTAAAGGAAGGGAAGAAGGCAAAAGGTAGGCAGAAAACACAACAACACTACAACCCTATCACAAAATTAAGTTCTAAATATATCGACAACCACCGTGTCATGGCATAAGTCGACGTCATTCATCGGGTGTGGCAGGGCGCATTCTGCGCCATTCTCCAGGAATAGCATGGCACCAAGCATTGAAGGTCGTTGGTTCTCCTCTTTTTCACAACATCGGAGTTCGAGGAGAATGACGCGCTCCATCTCCGTCGGGTCAAACCGTCCAGCCAGCTTCTTGTCAGCGGCATCGGTCACGAATGTCATAGGTTTATCTTTATGCAGCTTCCGGACTTCCTCTGGGTTATTTTCTCCATGCGCTATCTCTAGCAGGACGACCCCGAAGCTGTAGACGTCGGAGCTAGGGCGGAACCTGACCGGTCCATGTTGCATGCACAGCGGATCCATGTAGCCTACTGGGCCAATAGCTACTCCCGTTTGGACTGATGTTTGGAGATTGTCAGGAGCAACCCTAGACAGGCCAAAGTCACCAAGGTTGGCATTGAATTCCTTATCCAAGAGTATGTTGCCTGGTTTGATATCTCTGTGCAAGATGTATGGTTTACAGTCATGGTGAAGGTAACGAAGAGCGGACCCAATGCCCCTCACTATATTGTACCTGCAATATTTCCCCATACGACGCATATATATCATGTCGGGTTCTGCTATATTTCAGAGAATAAAACGCCATACGTACCTCGTTGCCCATGGCAGCACAACTTCTTTCGGCTTTTCGTGCAGGTGCTTGTGGAGGTTACCATTATGCACAAGTTCATAGACAAGGAAGAGCTTAATGTTCTTCTTGTGAGACCAGCAAAACATGGGGTTGTTTATGTGGCAGCACCAGCCTTCGAGTCTGACCACGTTGCCATGGCCCGTTCCGTCGATGGCACTTAGCTCTGCGAGGAATTCCTTGAAATCTCCCGCCGAGTTCATGAGGATCCTCTTCACTGCCACCTCCAGCTTCTTCTTGAGAGTCCCTTTGTATACCACGCCGAACGCACCCTGTCCGATCTTATTATTCTCGGAGAACCCATCCGTTGCGAGAAACAGGTCGTGGTACTTGATGTGCTTGACCCGAGTTCCCAACCCGAAGGACTCGCGTGCGCGCGTGCACATACACCGTGACACAGCCCACCAAATTGCCACCACCATCACCACCACCAAGGCTAATCCACCAGCTACTGCTCCGCCGATAAATATTACTGAATTATTATCACCACTACCAGGACCGTAATCATCTGTTCAAAAGCAAGCAGGGCATGCAAAACTAAGCGTTATACGAGTATCTCTATTACTTGTTGTATATAAAAGGGAGCTGGCTTGGAGCTTCCTGGTTATGCAGAAAGACGGGTAACGATGCAACTTAGAATCATGGAGTATGTCAACTCGCCCAAGATATGTACTATCTTATTCTTAACAACACCGAACATATAGAGCGTTTGGACGCGAAAAAAGAGGCTTGACTTGTCCAAGTTGACGAATGGAATGTTTTACCAAATGTTTTAAGATTTACATTTAGCAAATAAATATTTGCGTTCATGTGAACCCACGACGCAAAAATTGCATAAGAAAACATGAGACAGGATAACATAAACCCACGAAAGTTACATCTACATGTGTTGTTTTACACCATGCTTTTATATTCGTAATTTTACATCACATTAACCAAAAATTGATGTGAGGTGTATATATCTTCTTATGTTCTTCTTTAACTTTCAATGTAAGATAAAATATACATGACGTAAAAATCTGGTAAATGGGCGGTAGAACAACTATTCTTCACCCTGCCAACTAAATAGCGCAACCTTACATATAGAAATGCTATACACTTAGAGCGCTGCTACACATACAATCAAATGGGTACGGTTTATGTACGACACTTATTCGCAGCCATCGATGTAATCATCTATCTGCGCCCACAACCATCCATGTCACTATCGTACAAAAGTCGGATGCAATTGCTTGTCATGAAGTAATTCTGATACACTTGAGCATGGTATTCGTCTAATATAAATATGTTGCTTTTGTTTATTGATTGTTATTTTTCTGGAAATTAAGAAAACCCGTACCTCTGGGCGCCATGGAGGAGTTGAAGGACCAAGATTGTACTTGATGCAACTCAGTTTGTCCACCGGTCGACGCAGAGAACCCCACGGCTACCTCCGGCGGGAGCAGGTCATCGAGCTTATCAGGTAACCGCGTCTTGACCCGAAAGGCGGGAAGAGATCGAGCGGAATCAAAGTGTAGGGTGGCCTCCAGTGTCCGGGTGGTGTTGTCGAAAGTGATGGTCGTCGTCATGGTGCCGTTGAGGCTGTATCTGGGCAACCTGGTGGTGCTTACCGAGATGATGGAGTTGATGTCGATGCCGATGTGGTCGGAGGCTCCCGTGGGATCCATGCCGGTGTTCTCGTACGTGTCAAACTCGACGGCGACGAAACGGTCTGTGCCAGTGGCGCTAGTGTTGCCACCATTGGTGAGGCCAAGGACATTGCTAGAGGACTCCGGCGGTAATCTGGACGGGTAGGCGGAGAGGAAAAATGCCATACCGTCCCCCTTGTCGGTCGTGTTGGGCATCATGTGGATGGCGAAGGTGAAGGTTGTGGCGAAGCTGGCTACCTCGCCGGTGATGTTGTCATACAAGACTACCGGGTGGTTGTACGACATGCGGCCCTTGCAGTGATAATTCATGTTGGGCTCCTTGGAGTTGCAGGTGAGGTCAACGTGGCCGCCCTTTAGCGCGGCGTCGCCCTCGAACCGGAGGTCTTGTGGATTGTAGCTGGAGGTGTTTGAGAAGTCGAAGCTGAAGGAAACTGCGGCGACATGGTGGGAGAGGAGGGTGAGCAGGAGGAGGAAGAAGAAACAGCCGGCGAGGATGATGCGTGCAGTTGCAGGCACCATAATGAGACCTGAGCCCTCGCTCAAGTTGAAATGTACTATATGAAGTTGATGATCAGCGACTTGGCATGAATATATAAGCTAGCTAGGTACAGGGTCAGGGAGAGCCGAACCGGTAGAGGTGCAACATGCAAATAAATAAAATAAAAGCTATGGCAGTTTAGCAAGTAACCACCTACCATGCTCTGGCGCTTCAATTAATGGCAGTCAAGACTGGAGACAGGGCAAAGCAAGCGGATTTGCACACAACATCATACTTCCTTCGATCCATATATTAATTGTCGCTCACTTAGTTTTTTCCGGTTTTTCCGGAGGGTAGATTTTATTGACTCAAAAAGAGCATCAAGAGAAAACATACCCTGGGAGCATAAAGTCGGCCTCTGCATAAAGTATACCTTCCCGTCAAAAAAAAAAAAAGATGCACACAACCAACACTTACGCACGCACACAAAAACACGCGGGCAATAGCAAAGTCATATGAGATCAAAGCTATGCGTTGGTGAGGAAAAAAAGTCCAAAGTGATTTGATCTGATCCATGATCGAAAAACTGCAACAATGACCATATCCACACCAGCCATCTCATAACACCATACAGACGAAGAAATTCTTCAACACGCCTTTAAGAAGGGAGCGACACTCGGGTGTCGCCGTCACCGGATCTAACCACCATGGATAGAATATAGGTTTTCACCCTGAAGAATCAATTTGACCATATCCATGCATGTCTTCAACAAGGTAACGACATAAAAACATTGACATTGTCAGGTATAACCCGCTAGGGTCCGACCTAGGCTTTCACCTTGGAGCTCGTGACATGATGCTAGATTAGCACCATCATCAAAGTCATAAAGTGTTGTTGCCACCACTTTTGCATGGTCCCACCAGCTACATGCGATGCAACCGCGGCCGCTACACAACTATCCCTCTGTGTCAAGTCATTGTCCATATTTGTATTTCATCGCCGAAGTCAACCACTGAATCTCGAGATGAAGCTTGCCGAAGATATTTTGATGACCACCGCCATCGTGAAGCCTTAGGAGGCCGCTGCACCTTCATTCGGCCAACCACAGCCACCAAGCCATGGACCGTAACACCGTCGGTGGATCAAGAAGTCCACCACCTCACTGGTGTGTTCCACCTTCCAGCAGAGAGTCCGATGCATGCACCATGCATGAGCGCCAACAACCAAAGCCACTATTGTGCAACTCCGGACCATTGGGTGACAGCGACGCACCGATGGTGTTATCTGGGGGGGGGGGGGGGCTGTACAAAGGGATCCCGCCGGTGATCATCGGAGGGCTTGTTGTGAACGGGCGCGTGCGGTTGCCGATCCGTTGTTTGCAGACCTGGCCAAAACAACTAGCGCAATCCGAAACTCCGTTCGGCCTCCGGTCTACAGAGGAGCAGATCGGGCCAGTCGTGGCCTCCACCACACGTCCCTCTACCGCGGTCAAACCACATGGATCACCAGCCACGAGAGCACGAGATCTGATCAAAGGACCCGCCAGACTAGCATCCCGAGCCCGCTGCCTTCACCTAGCAAAGTCACCACGCCGCCCGGACGAGGTCTGCTCAGCCCCGCCGCTGCATCCGCCCAGCTAGCTAGGAACCCGAGCGCCCCGCCTCCTCGCTCACGATCCAGATCCATGCCATCCCCGCCTCCAAGTGCCGGCCGAAGACTAGACTTTTATCGATCTCGTTTCTTTTGGCAATGTGACGAGGCTAAGAAGAAATACAGACTGACAAGATGGGATATCATCTGCAGACCCAAAGACCAAGGGGGTCTCGGCATTGAAAACTTAGAAGTGAAGAATAAATGCCTACTTAGCAAATGGCTATACAGGTTATTTACGGAGACCGAAGGGATGTGGGTTCAAATATTGAAGAATAAATACCTACAATCCAAGACATCGGCCCAGGTTACAACTAGACCTAATGACTCACCTTTTTGGAAGGTGTTAATGAAGATGAAAGTAACCTTCTTCCAGCGGGTGAAATTTATAGTTGGCAGTGGTACCACGACAAGATTCTGAGAGGACACGTGGCTTGGGGATACACCGCTAGCATTACAATATCCTAGCCTATATAATATTGTACAATGTAAGGAAGATTACGTTGCCACAGTATTATATCGGTACCGCTTAACATTCAATTCAGGCGAGCTCTAGTGGGAGAACGCTGGAATTCGTGGCTACACTTGGTCAGGCGACTGATGGATGTTCAGCTCTCTGACCAGTCAGATAGTATTCACTGGAATTTAGCTACAAATGGAATTTTTTCAGTGAAGTCCATGTACATGGATCTGATCAACTTTAGGCCTCTTTCGAGATCATTGCATATCCGAAAAATCAAAGTGCCACTTCGAATTAAAATTTTCATGTGGTTTGTGCACAAGGGAGTTTTACTAACCAAAGATAACTTGACAAAACGAAGATGGATCGGGAGACCTACTTGCTGCTATTGTGATCAAAATGAAACAATAAGACACCTCTTTCTCGATTGTCCTCTTGCAAAACTATTATGGCGAACTGTTCATATAGCCTTTAACGTTAATCCACCAATGAGCATTAATTCGTTATTTGGGACGTGGCTCAATGGAGTAGACGTACCTGTAGCGAATCTTATCCGGATTGGTATAAGTGCTTTATTTTGGGCTATATGGAACACTAGAAATGATATGATTTTTAATGGCAAGAACTTCAATAATTTTTTGCAGGTTATTTACAGAGCCACGTCTTGGATCCCCACGTGGTCGTTACTCACTCATGCGTACTCCAGGGAGCTTATGGCTATTGGGTGCAACCGGTGGGAGATGGTCGCACGGGCTATCTTCAGCCGATTCGGATGGCGAGCTAATAATAGGCTAGGTGTATAGACATCGTAGTCTATTTTTAGTTTCGCCGGCTGTGGCAGTTTTTATTTTACCTTTGCACTTATTTTTATGCTCACAGCATGAGTACTTTGTGGATTTAAGACTTCATTTCTGAATTGTTTAATAATATGGCTACATGCATCGATTGATGCAGAGGCCGGGGGCTTCGTTCCTCCTTTTCAAAAAAAAAAGTGCCAGCCGAAGGAACATCTGGTCGCTGCCGTCATAGGAGCATCCGATCTTCGCGGGCTCGCGACTCTAGCGGCGGGGAGACGAGCAGAAGGAGTGGATGAAAGAAGGGCAGCACGAGGATTTCGCCCCCTGAGCTGCCAGGAAGGGCGGCACGGGGTCGTGCGGTTTCGGGGTCACAAAGTTAGTACAACTTTATACTAAGTCTACGTTAATTAATTTGTGCAGAAAGGAGTAGAATAAATTTTGTGTTAGTTAATCGTAATCGTATGGCCGGAGTGAACTAATTTGCCATTTTTTTCCTCAAAGAAAGAAGAAGTCAAGAACTCAAGATACACAGCTATGCATGACACGACAGGGGCTGGCCGTTGGAATGAAGATCGCACATAATGGTGGTCGGTCTCGGTCTGATCTTAACTTGAGACCAAGTCCGGCGATGCATATCAACGAATCATCAATCTAGTACTATGTAATTAAAATGCTCGATGGAGCTAACAAGAAAAATTGGAGAGATAAGCTAAGATCTCACAAAAATCTGAAACCTCCAGCCGTCATTTATATATACTATAGCCATTAAATTATATTTAAATAATAAAGTCACCTACCATTGACATTGCCATTGTGACGGAATAATGATATGTCTCTCTCCCTCTCTCTCATCGCTATCTTTTACTAGGGCTAGCTATAGTATTTTCAAATACGCGTTGCCGTGCGTATGGTGGCCATCGTCGAGATCTCAATGCTGTGTGACATTGCCATTGTGATGGAATAATGATGCATTATAATCATGCGTCAGCTGTCCATGGATTTATATTCTCACGAGCTCAACGCGTAGGCTAGAACTCCAATCTACGCGTGACCTCTCGGACGTCGCTTCAACCTTCTAATTCACGCGGAATCAAGGAGGTAGTCAGCGTGCCAACGGGGGACTTTGGAATGCACGGACGCAGCATAAAAATTTGCAGTTGGTCGTCATGTGAATGACTTGCAACTTGAAAGGAATACAGTGCAGGCAGCGATCCTTGCTGTCCTCCACCGAATTCTGCAGACGATTATTGAGGATTTTCATTTCTTGATGTTGCCTTTTGTAAAACGGGAGAGCAATTATATATGACCGGGCACATGACTGCGAAAACAAGGCTTCCGCTGAGGACATACGGTATGACTAGCTACCGAACTACCGGCTCTCGCCAACCTATATATTCCGGTCATTCATAATCTCTATAATCCAGCATGAACAAAGCCATTCTATTTGAGGTAATATCAGCTCCTGATCAAGGGCGGATACGGTGGGTGTGTCACGGTATTTCCAAGGGGGGGGGGGGGGGGGGGGGGGGGGGGGGGGGGGGCTGCCATGGCAGATTTCAAGATAGGTAGTCATCACTTTCAAGACGTTTTTTTTTTTAGAGCGGAGACGTTTGCCCGGCCTTAAACTGAGGCCTTTACAAAGTCATAACAAGTAACTTCAGGAAATCAAAAAGCGAAAAAATACATGGCCATAGCTAGGCCAACAAAGTGACGCAGCGGCAGACATACGTAAGGGAGGTGTATGCAGGTCTTGGACCCTGCACGAGGCTTCCTGTGGGTAACTCGATCCCCTAGTCCGCATGATCAAATGGAGCCTTAACCATAATATAGCTTTGAATATTAGTTTGAACACCACTGGCCCCTGAGTACCACTAACCAAATGCTAATATCTAGGCTAGTAGATTGGTTGAGCCTTAACCATCATTTCTTTTCTATTCCGGTGAATAATATGGCTAGCTGCTGCTACAAACATGAACATTACACGTATATATCACCAATGCATGTACTTGTAAAAATTAAATGTCCATGCAAGTTTGCAACAGGTGCACCTACACGATTAGATGGCGTGTATTTTCACAGCTTATGTTTAAAAATCAATTATGTCCTTTTCTCTGTCGAATGAAATGTGCATTAGTTTCGAATAAACACATTATCAAACCATAAACACACACAAAAAAAACTCAACATCGACTTTGTCTAGATGAATGTATATATATTTTAGATGCATGTAGAGGAGGGCATGATGATGTTACACGTGATGTACTTACATTACAGTGCACATGTTAGGCTTGAAACCTATAGTTCTTTGTGACCGTTGATCTCAGCATGAGGAGGGTTTGCTAGCGAATTGGAGAAACGCTGTTTTTTCAGGTTGTATGTAAACACCTTCATATATATACTACCTTACTGAACAAGTTTGCAGAATAGTACCTGGTAATAAAAATGCAGTAGCATTAGCCAGCCAGTAAGGGTGGTGCATCTCTACAAACATTGTTCGTCAGTATTCTTGAGTGTACTGATATATTCACCATTCTTCTTTTTGTTCTGCCAAGATATATATTCGCCGCTCTCCTTTCTTCTTATGTGGAAATGATATTCGTAATTCTCCTTTACTGCGGAGAAGATGTACGCCTTCTCTATTTATCTGCAAAGAAGATATTCGTCATTGTCTATTTTTCTACAGAGAAGATATTCATCAGAGTCTCACTAACCCTTGTTGCCATCATGGTGGTATGCATTCATGGATGGATCGGGTGCCACACATGCTGTGGGACGATGGTCCTCGTTGAAGGTTTTTTCCATACGACAAAATTATCACCGGTGACAATGGTGATGACTGCTTTAGCGGCAACAAGCATTAGCACAACCGCTGACAAGTTACCGGTTATGGAAACAGCCTTCAACGGGGCCGTTCATCCCATTGCATAAGTGGCACCCCATTCACACATGAATGCACACCCCCGCACAAGGAATGACGAAACTGAGATGTTTGTGATCTTGGCCATGGCCAGCTGACCTAACAGGTTGTTGAGGGATGATTCAAGAATCCAATGAAATGCTTCGCCTGGAGGCTTATGAAGGTGGCCATTGCCTTAAATAGGAGATGGTGTATGGGGACGGTGTGAGGCCACGAGAGCTTCGCGGGTGTTGTGTGGTGGATGCAAAATTGGTTGCATGCATGTGACTAGGCGTACGAGCCACTGCTTGCCCGTCGTATTGACTAAGCACCCACAAGCGGCCACCGATTAGATTCCTTCAAGAATTCCTAGGAAGCAGCAGTACCATCCATCTAGATAGGCATCACAAGTAGTGAGACAATGTTTCTCTTGTCTGAATGTACATGTTTCCAGGTCTGAGATTAAGGCGTACTAAAACATCTTAGTAGCCGGAGGAAAGGACTAAGAGGTTGTTTGGTTTGAGACTAAGTTGTTTAAGGTTGTCACACTTAAGGTTAGAAAAATTTGACTGGCTTAGATGGATATTGGTTTAAGAAACATCTTAGACAAGATGCTTTTTGCCACACTAAGACCCCACGTCACATACACTTAAAAAGTGTGTCAGGATTCTCTTAAGCTTGCCAAGTTGTGGCTTCAATTTATGGAACTAACCTCTGCGAGGTTTGCCAAAAATATGTGGCGAAGTGTGGCATTGCTAGGCCTACAACCAAACAACCCCTAAACCTTTGTACCTGTTACATTGGTTTTATCTGATTGGTATTCCGTTGATTTTATCTTTTAGAAATACAAATGCCATTCTTGTTCTTGTTCAAGATTCGGTTCATACTATTGTGTGCATGACCGACTAACTTGTGATCTATAGTTTTGAGATTGTAAATTTGCAAAATGCATGCAGTGTTGGTTGGTTGTGTGGATTGATGCCAGAGTGTATTATGATTAAGACGCTTGAACTGAATGAAAGAAATTATATTTTTACATAATTATGTTTATGTCTGGGGATTTATGCACGTGCATGATAATAATTAATAAGGTGACATGTGTGCAAATTGACGAAAATTAAAGTAGTTAGAATCAACTATTTAGGTATACTAGAGGATAACTCTCTCTTTCCCGCAAAAAAGAAGGTAACTCCCTCATTGCAGCAGTAACACATGCTAAAAATGGTAGGATAATGATGTGGACAAATTATGACGATTAAGCATGAGAGATGACAAGCTAATGACATGGCAAACATGCATGACTTATCAAGGTGGATGAGTTGCATGGATAGGAAAAATGTTTAAATTATGAGAATGGACTATGTTGTGATTGCATGTTGATGACGTGACAAATGTGCATGACTTATTGATGCGGATGAGTTGCATGGATAGGAACAACAGGTGTAAATTGTGAGAATTAATTATGATGGTGTTAATGGCATGGCGAATAAGTACTACTTATTGGTGTGGATGGATTGTATGGATAGAAAAAAATACTGAAGTGAAGCATGCAACTAAAAAATAGAAAGTAATTAATAAGGTGATATATGTGATTGTGTATGTTTTTAAAGAATAGAAGTATTGGGCATCAACTATTTACTTACATGGGATCTGCCATTTTCTACTTTTCCATGGAGAAATATTCATCAATGCTAAGCTAATCTGTGTTGCAGCTGTGATGGTGTGCATTCGTGGAAGGGGTGACACTCATGCTATTGGCCGAGCTGCCCGTTGAAAGGTTTCGTCCATCACAACAAACATGTGAGCGAGGGTGATGACACCGGTTGCATCGGCGGCCTGTAGGTGGTGGTAATTGTGACCACTTTCTTCTCGTCCCCAGTAGCCTTGGTGAGATCCTTCTTGAACATGACATCTTTTGTTTGGAGATTTTGGATGGTAGAGCCGCATAGACGACATCATCAAGGCTCTTTTGAACACAAGTTTGGCGTGATGGAAGCAACCTTCACCGAGGCTGCTCGGCCAATAACATGAGTGACACAATGCCCATCAGTGAATGCACACCACCGGTTGTCCTAACAAGTGACCGAGGGATGATTTGAGAGAGATGTTGTTGCTTCCAATGAGATGCTTCATGTGGAGGCTTACGAAGGTGGCCGATGCTTAAAATAGGCGACAGTGCATGAAGGCCGCTTGAGGCCACAAGAGCTTCATGGGTGTGTTGGTGCAAAATTGGTTGCATGCATGTCTAGGCGTATGGACCACCGTTGCTCATTGTATTGACTGAGCACCCACGAGTGGCCACCCATTGGATAACCTCAAGAATTTCCAGGAAGCATGAGTACCATTCGTGTAGCTAGGCATCCATAATTAGTGAGACGGTTTGCTTATATGAATGTACATGCTTCTAGGCCTGAGATTGAGTCGAATAGAAAACAGAAATATCTTAGTAGCCACAGGAAAATACTAAACCTTATATTTGTTTGGAGTTCCATTGATTTTATCTTTAGTAAATGCTTATGTCATTCTTGTTCTTGTTCAAGATCTAGTCAGTACTTTGTGTGCATGATTGACTAGCTTTCTGATCCCTGGTTTTGAGATTGTAAATTTGCACAATGCATGCAGTGCTGGTTGATTTCTTGTTTTGAGAGTGTTTTACCACTAAGATTTTGAACCAAGCAATTTTGTGGCAACATTTCGAAATTATGATGGCACGGACTGGCCTTTCCAGGGGTCGGTATACGCTTTTCTTGGCCACATTTCCAAAGCAGGAAGCAGCCCGGGTCACATTACTTGTTGTGAGTGCTTTGGAAGCAGGTGTGTGTTAGTCTACTAGCTTGATCATGAGAAAATGGGTGCGAGTTGAGTTTTAACAAAGGTAACTTTTAACTTTGTCAGTCTCACGATGATCTCCCGGCTCAGTCTTTCTCACAGGGATATCGTGTTTATGCGTGCATTTATAGACATGAGTGTATGAGCATCTACATCTTTACCGTGTTAGAAAAAAATTGGAATTCGTGGGCCGTGAGAAAGCCCATTTAACCTCAAGCCCAGGCCCAACCATAGAGAGAAAACAAAAACCTAAACCCGGCTCTAAACCCCCAGTGGGCCGCACAACTCTTGTCTCGGCTCGATCCCCATTTCTTTCTCCCGCTAGGGTTGCGTCGCCGCCAATGGCCGCCGCCGCCGCCGCCATGGCGCGCAGGCTGCTCTCCCCCACGGCGTCGACCACCTCCGCGGCCGCCGCCCGCCTCCTCCTCTCCCGCCACCTCTCCTCCGCCCCTTCCTTCCCGCGCGGCCGCGCCCCGGCGGCCCTGATGGACATGCTCCGCCCGGCGGCCGTCGCCCCCCCATCCCTCCACCAGCTGATCCGCAATGCTGTAGGTGCACCGCCCCTCTCCCGCTCCTGTTTCTTGTACACGATCCGCGGTGCTATGTCTCCTACTGTTGTTGAAATTTGGTGATGGCTGGTTGTTTCTTTGCAGGGGATATCGACCACGAGGAGCCTGCTTGCTGCAGATGATTCCATGGTCCCCGTTTCGTCCCCGTTGTCGTCTCCGTTGGGGGCCGCGGAAGAGACCGACGAGAAGGGGGCGGTGGTGAAGCGGCTGAAAGTCCAGGCCATCAAGAAGGACATCAAGCAGGTAAAACAGCAGCTTGGTAGTAGCTTGTAGTCATATTCCTCAGAGATATCCTGAAATGCTTGAGTAAGGACATGTGTTGTGCTGCCCTGTGACAGCCATGTCAAGTATGCAGTTTCCTGAAAGCTTTCCTTCAACATGTAGTTTACTCAAAATACATGTTATTTCCACCACACTTACGAAGAGTTGCTTGGTATGTCGAAGCCATGAACCGGTATGCAAAACATCAACCATTAGGCGCATTAAGCCTTTTATGCACATCGTCTGCAATTGTTAAATATGTGTTCCTGAGATTTGCAATGTCTACGTCGCATACGGTTAGTCATCACGCTGAAAGTATAAAGCTTCTGCATGTCTGCCCTTAGCAGAAGCTGCAATTGTTTCTTAATGTATATTTAAGATGTGTTTGTAGCTTCTATCCATCACTAAATTTATACTTTGGTTGGTAAACATTTGCTTATCTCACTGTGCTGGAATACAATAAGGAGCACATAGAGAGACTAAGGCTGCCTAGCAGACTTTATCAACTGGTTAATGGTTATTCATCGTCAGAATTTATTTATGGGTTGGGAAACATTTGCATATCTCACTTCGCTGAAATGCAATAATGAGCATGTAGAGAGACTAAGGCTGCCTAGCAGACTTCATGAACTGGTTATTCATTACTGAATCTATACATCGGTTGGAAAACATTTGCTTATCTCACTTCGCTGGAATGTAATAACAAGCATGTAGAGAGACCAGTGCTGTCCAGCAAACTCCATGAACTGGTGTACTGCTAATAATATTTTGCTAGTACCATCAAGAGGATATTTATTTTTCCAGACGGTCTTAATCTTTCTGCCTGTTTTAGAGCCCCAAGAAGGTGAATCTGGTAGCCAAGTTGGTTCGAGGGATGCGCGTGGAAGATGCCCTTTTACAGTTGCAAGTGACGGTTAAAAGAGCTGCAAAAACATTGTACGAGGTTCGTCAATAGCAAAATTCACCTACTCAAGTATGTCTACTGCTTCCTGCGACCATTGATGTCTTTAATGAGAATGTCGTCCTATCAATTACTGTAGGTGATCCATTCTGCTCGTGCCAACGCAGCTCACAACCATGGACTGGATGCAGATAAACTTATTGTGGGTAAGATTGCAACAAACCTGCTCACATTTACCTCCATGTCTGCAATAAATTAAATCTCATCACCCTCCTCTACAACACTGCAGAAGAGGCTTTTGTGGGAAAAGGACTTTATCTCAAGAGGCTCTCTTACCACGCCAAAGGGAGGTGCGGTGTCAGGGAGAGACCAAGGTGCAGGCTGACAGTGGTTGTCAGAGAAGCTACAGCCGAGGAGGAAGCCAAGATTGCGAAACTCAGAGTCATGAACTACAAGAAGCTCACCCGGAAGGAGAAGCAGCTCATGCCGCACCGGCTTATCGAGGTCAGCCCGAAGTGGGCTCGCAAAAGGAAAGAGGAGGAGGAGGCTGGTGCTTCAGCATAGTACAAGTTTCCGTTTGCAGCAGGGTCTGTCTTTCTTTGCGGGCCTGGAGCCAGAGAGTAGTAGCTGGATCTGCAGTCGTCTAGTCCATCTGTTGAGATTTACTGAAGAACAGCCGTGGCGAGGTGCTCCCTTGGAACAATTCGAGGTCTCATTTGCCTGACCGGTCTCTGTTCCGTGTGTTTGTTCATTTTATACGAAATCTTTCAAGACATTTGCTCTAGGTAACAACAAATAAATTGACCTCTGAGTTGTTGTTCAGCATATCTTTTCTTATACATGTCATCGGGTTATTTTTTGAATTTGCTGAGCAGTGGAAATGCTGATTATTTTTGTCTTGACGTGATGATCTTGGCAAAGTTAGTGGTGAGGTAAACCACATTTTGACACTACCGTGAGTGACAGCAACAACCACCTCGTACCTTCAGCAGTTGATAGTATTTAAAAGTGTTCAGGTTGTGGGCGTGTTAATGTTTAGAAAGTCGATATTAAGAGTGTTTATCAGATAATGGTTAGATATCCTCTCAAATTCTCTGCTGTAAAGATGCAATCCTTACAACTTTATCAGTTTGTATGTAGAATGAAACAGGCAGCCAGCAGCATACAATCAGTATAAGCTCGCTCAGGCAAACTCTTCTTCCCATTTTCTTTGAGAATTACTTGACCAAACTGGTAACCAACCGCGCTTGCAAAAGGTTAATCTTTTCGGCAAGATATATTTCTCTCAAAGGTGATAAATCTAACATTAGTTATTGGTCCAAGAGATACTGCAATCCAAATTGCAACTGTTCAGACATTTGCTTCAATTGCAAAGCCACAACAGTTCCAAATAGAAGACATCACCAGAGTAAGCGTCGCGCGAGAGCTGAATCCGAGAGGATGTCACATCAAACATGATCTTTGTGGAACACACATGTGAGTTTTTGATCTGATGAAACTTTACGCCGAGCTAGAGAGAGCTATCTAGCTAGTTTGCTCTCTTACATTGTTACCAAGTAAGTCTTGCTCCATATTCTGGCCATGGAGTTCCCTTGCTTCTTCCACCAGGGAATCCAGCGTCCTGGCAGTGGTACCCATCCCGGTGTCGAAAACCATGGAGCTCTCGAGGTCCAACAAGTTCTCCGAGACGCTAGACAGCAAGTTCATGAGGCTGTCCAGATCCAGGTCAGCTGGGTCTGTGGCACCTCTGTGTTTCACCATTGCTATCACCATCCTAGTGGCGAGTTTCATCCTTCCCAGGCAGTCCACAGTGATATCCTTGTACAATTGCACCATTTCCCTCACGAAACCGAATGCGACGCCTTCCCCCGCTGGGTTCATCGCGCCGAACTCGAGGCGCAGTTCCTCGCATGCCGTCACACACAGGGATAGCAGCGCGACATGCAACCCATTGTCTTGGTGTTTCACAGGAGAGGACGAGGAGGTTGTTGTAGCCTGTGAAGCAACACTGCCACCATTGGCGGCGAGGACTTGGCTTTCGACGTCGACACCAGATACTGTGTAAACGGGATTTCCTTCTTCTCCTGTCGACCCGCAACCAAGTAGTACTTCTCTCAGCACCTGCAATTAACACCAAGTATATTAGCATATGTAATAAAATGTTGTTGTCTTGCTAGTTGCTACTGTTTTTTTGTTTTTTCCCATACGACCCTAGGAGGCTTGAGTGCCGCCTAATGTGTGCATGGAACTAGTAGCTAACACTACTTAAAAGTAGAAAAATCAAACACAGAGGAAATGTGTCCAGTGATATGAAACAGAAATGAACGGAACCACCCAAGGATTCTATATATGTTGAAGGAAGAAGGAAATCAAGAAAGAAATGATTACGTACCATTGGCGTCACATTGGTCATGTCATTCCTGAATGTACCGAGATATTCGTCATTTTCAGTGTAAAAACCACACACCCGCTCCAAAATTTCGGCTGCACTTATTCTACATGCGTCGTTTCTCCCAACTTGTGAAACTATCTTAAGGAGACCACCAACGAAATCGGCGACGTCGTTATTCTCACCGGGGAGGATGGTGGCAATGCTTCTCTTGCCGAAAAACAGCAACATCAGTGCTTCGCCTGCAGCCGTTCTAACATAAACGTCACTGCTGTCAGCACCAACAAAGATGCTTACTAGCATCTTAGTGAGATTACCCCTGCTTTCCATTTCATCATCCGCGCACGCTAATAATGTGAGGATCTGCATGGCCGTGATCTGGAGCCCATGGCTTTTGCATTCTTCACACCTAACAATTCTTTCCAAGGTTGACACTGCTTTATCGTCGCTTGAGACCCGTCGACGCAACACGGCGCCAACCTCTCCATCGGCAGCCACGAGAAGAAACATCACCGTGAGTGACTCCTTTACTGTCCTGGTGGACCAGTCACTATGATGGGTGCGGTGCACTAGGTCGAAGCTAACTGGCGCCATGATCTTGGAGATAAGATGTTTGGTGCTGCTTATGATTATGCAATTGTCACAACTGGCAGCGAGGCTCCGAAGGATGCGAAGGCCAATCAACACCAGCTCTTTGTAGCTATGGAATGGATTGACCTTACTCTTGTTAGTAGATGATGGTTTATCCATGCCGTTGTCCGATTCTGACTCAGATGGCTCCGACTTTGACGACGATGACGATCGATATGGCTGGAGCCGATGGTATTCTCCGAACGTGTTGATGAGGGATGATATGCATTGGATCCCTTGTGGGAACTGCTCCAGACGAATCCCGTCGGCAACGTGCTCCACTATCCTCGCAGCGGCATCCCTCATCTTTCTATCGTGTGGGCTTCTTGGATCCAGTGTCCGGAGCAGTTTTTGGAGAATGTGGGTGTAGGATGCTGACCCAATCAACCCCTTAATCACCCTACGCTGCACGCAAATGATCTCCTCCTCCAGCTGTTGTTGCTTCTCCTTGCTGGTCTTCCCAATCAGAGGTGCTCTAGTCGTGTCCTTTATTTGTTGTTGCTGCTGTTGTTGCTTTTTTTCATCTTGCTCAATCAAGTTAGAAGCTCTGTTGTTGTCCGAATGCTTGCGGGCGAGTAGCCTGTCCAATATCAGCGTCCCGGAAAGGCACAAGCGAGGTGACTTGGATTCCATGAGTTCAACAGCATATGTGATGAGGTTCCTTCCTCTGGCTGAGGATGGCTTCCGAAAGCACCCCCTCACCATTTCGTCCATGTAGCCCTGAACCGCACCACATTCTTGGAACCCGTATGCTCGGCTAACTTGTTCCACAATCCTCTTCCTGCAAAACATCAAGATGATCTTATAGAGCCACAAGGCGCCTTGGAACACGCACATGCCGTACAAGACATCGTGCGCCGCATCCATGTTCCCTCCGGCATCGAGATCGCGACGCATCAGACCGTGTACCGAGATCCAGATGCTCATGAGCATCCCATACAACATGACAGACCACAGAGCGCCAAGGCACAGGCGCAACACCACCGTGTGAACCAGCGCTTCTACGCATCCTAGCGCCGCAACTACTTGCTTAATGATTTGGTGTCCCACGCGTGGGTTATCGGCCTGCACCCAGCTGCGCGTGAACAGATTGTTGAGCGCCTTCAAGCTGGAGGGCAGATCGCGAGTCGAGCCAAGCCTTTGAAGGAAAGAGGCATTGATCCTGTTATATTCATACGCGATCCAAGTTAGATTCAGGTTTTACAAGTGATTGGAATAATTAAGAAGATAAATGTATACACTTGTAGCCTAATAGAGCCCTAGACAATTTTGGATGCTTGCGGAAGCTTACCCGATCCAGACTAAGATCATATCTAGCTCTTCCCCTAAAACTTAAGTCCCTATGCTACCTTCCTAAAATGAACTCCTCAAAATTTGGGGCTTAAATTAACTACTCAACAGAATTCTTTTGCTAATTCGCACTTTTATTTTGCATAAGTTTCATTCAAACATATTTCCACATTATTACCCAGAAAATCCAAAAGAAAAGGAACATGAAAAAAATAATGTCTTTTGGCCATTTCGTCAAACAAATCACAAGCATCAGAGGCCGGACGTTGCAATGGACGGCGGGAGCTCACCCCGATCGCCATGGTGGCCAGAGAAGGGGACTCGGGGGGAAACGAAGAGGTGCCACGCCCTGAGTGCAGGTCTCACCAAGGCTTGAGGCAGCGGCTTAGGAGGCAGCCGGGAGCCCCGAGGGAGGTGTGCGTGGAGGCGAGGACGGTTGCCACGGACTCCGACTGGGTGGCGCGCTCGAGAGGTGGCAGAGGAAGGAGGAGGCTTGGGACGCAGCGATAGGCGGTGACGCGACTCGGAGAGGACGCTAGCGGCGACTTTGGCTGCGGCGGGAGGTGGCGACTTGGAAAGGAAACTTTCCTCTGGCTACTTTTTGGTGGGATAGGGAGTGGGATGGAAGGCGATCTCGCCTTCCGCCGCCAGCTCCCCTCCGCCTACAACTTCGACCGTCGGTGGCGAGGGGGTCGCTGAATTTGTGTGGATTGGTTTTAGGCTTTCGTATATTAGTTTTTTATAGGCTGGTCATCGTCATTTCTTCGGCGGTGGTGATGACGACGCTAAATAAACTTTCTTCAGATCCTATCATCGATGAGGCGATCGGTCCTATGGTTGGTTATGGATTCGGAAATCAGTCTATTTAAGCAAGGATGGTGCGGCGGCGGCGGCATCCTTGTAGTGGACATGTGTCCTTGGTCTCTGTAATTGCGACGACGTTTGTTGCGTCGGCGCGGAGCTTGGGAGGTAGTCCAGAAGCAGATGCAGATTATGGTCTATATCGACGACATTTGGAAGATGATAGATCGTGTGCTGGGTTCGTGGTTTGTGGATGACAGGTATGATTTCCTCCTCCGACGTCTTAGTCATGTGGGGGTGCCAGATCTGGAGTTCGATAGCGTGTCCAAGGGTGTTGCCCCCGTCTGATTCGTTCAAGGGTAGTGATTTCATCTTTGTCGAGCCACCTTGAAGGTACGCAAAGCTGCATATCGGCAATGGAGCCACGTCGAGCTTGGGTATGGAGGTGCTCTGTCATCTTCTTTGGGTGGCTACTGTGGTGGTTCCAGAGGCTTTTTTGACAAGTAGCTAGGGCCAAGTGGAGATAACTTTTATATTATAGGGAGTTAAATTTTATGGAGAATGGTTGGTGTTTTCTTTTGTTTTTGCGGTGAAATGGGAGCTTTATTTATCAGTTGGACAAGAATAAAATAGGTAGCCAGCAGTATATAAGAGCATTTGGGGCATCCTGCAACCACAATTTGGTTTGGTGCTCCGGTGTCGACAAATAAGCTAGTCGATCTGGAGCTCCATTGTGCAAACAATCAATGCACACATCTCCTTAATCTCCTCATTCATACGGTCTAGGTATTATTTTTTTTCGAAAAGGGGGAAAGCCTCTAGTCTTTGCATCAAAACGATGCATGCAACCATAATACGGCCTAGGTATGACTTGCTTTTTCCAGATTTTTTTGGTACCCTTGCAACCGAAGCACAATCAGTCTAAATGACAAGCGATAGGGAACTATGTGACAATGCCACTCGTGCTCCTTCTCTGACCGCCACCAGTTCAGCTTCGAAGGCATCTACGCAATGAGGGATACTATATTTGTAGTTTGTAGGGAGTTAAGGGGTTTTATTGGAAAACCTAGGAGTATGTACTCTATTGTTCTCAATAATTATTCTAAGATACAACAATATAGGTGGTATGAAAAGAAAAATCATTGGGACCCTTAACTTATGCAATACACCATTTTTACGTACAAAAATACAATATATGTGCAAATAAGATGAATATATAGAGTCAAATGAAAATTTTCATAGAACTCACTCGGGGTACCAAGTACGTAATTATGAATGGAAGTATATATAATGGTCCATTTATATGTGGTGTACTATATATACCAGAAAGAATCCTGAAGATTTTCTTCACTCAAACACTAATCCAAGCGGCAAGCGCGTACCATTTTATGCTAGAGAAGAAAATAGCAAAACCTAAACAGAAACTAGCAACAAAGCCCTATGAACTTACACTCAAAGAACACGGAGGACTAACCAGAGTATCTGCACGAGGGTGATGAGCGCGAGGGACCGAAAATCGTCGCTGTCGATCATGGCGACAAAGCCGCCGAGGAGAACCACCGTGGTCCAGGTGACCACCAAGTACCCTAGACCTCTGATCGCGAAGGACACGTACGCCGTGACCACGGCGTAGCCATTGATGGCCTTCACTTCCTCCCACTCGGAGTCGTAGCTTGAGACCGCCGGCGGCGACACAACCTTGCGGAGCATCCGGAGAGCCATGGATGCAAGCAGACCGATCTGTCCTCTCCTCACTCCCTTCTGCTCATACCAAAAGTTTGGATATATATACATGCAAGCAGATGCAGATCGATCTGTCCTCGCTCCTTGTGTCTTTTTCCAAAACGTGCAGAACTGGTTTGTCCTCGATCCTCAGCCCCACCGTCGTGATTTTGGATCGAAATAGATGATCAGCATACGTTGATTCCATCGACAATGCATTGGCGCATCCAGCATCTTTTGTTGGTTTTTGCTAATTCTAGCTGACGGCTGGATACAAGCACAGTAAAATCCGTGCGTCCTATTTTTTTAGGGCAATTCATCCTTTTTGCACCGGTGACGACCAGTGACGAGCCTTTTTTCCTCCTTGCCCAGACGGACCGTGGGTTACAGGTTTGTGCGTTTTTGCCACCCGATTTGTTCTTTGATTTTTTTATAAACGATTTTTTTCTTTGATCTGGAATGTTGTTTTTAATTTGATCTAGGTGCTGTTTTTTGCATCTTTGAACGTGCTCTATTTCTTGGTTTGTCTCTTCCTGCATCTTTTCTATTTATTTTTCCTTTATTATTGATTTTTTGTTCTACCCAATTTTTTGCATCGTCTCGCACTTTAATTTGTATTTATCTTTTTTTTACTTTCATTTTCATTTTGTTCTTGTTTGTTATTCCTTTGTTGCAAATTTCTAGCCACCCTATTTTTTGTTAAAATATATCATCCCCATTTGCACATCTGTCGAATGCTCAACATTCGGGCAACTGCAAGAATAAATAGTAATATAAATATTCATTTGTTAGTGGTCACTTTTGAGTTGGGACATGCGGAGGTCAGTTACACGTCTGCCATTAAGCACGCAATTGCATGTGTTCAACGTGACTACGACTTGAGGGCAGAAGTTGTGCTTTTCTGGAGGGTGGAGGGGGTGTTTTGTATGTTTGCCACTAGACATGCAATTATAAGTGTCGGCCCTAATTGCAACCGCATTTCTTCTAGCTGTAATTTGGTGGCGCAAGTTGTGCTTGGTCGAGGAGGCTGAGATTATGCAAGTTTGTCACTAGACATACAACTGCAAGTGTCATGCCTAGACTGTAACTGCATCTCTTCAACGCGACTACAACTTGAAGGGGAATTTGTGTTTTGTCGGGGGCGATTTGCATGTCGGCTACTAGGCACATAGCTGCAAGTGTCTTCCCCTACTGCAACTTCAGGTCTTCAATGTGACTGAATGTAGAGGTTGTTTTAGATTCTAATGTTTTTGTAATCGTTTTGTAAAAATAAAGCATTCCTCGTGGTAACAACACCTAATGCACGATCTCCGGGAAGCATTTATTCAGTTGGGATGTTTTTTTACAAATATAATCTATATCTATAACAAAAGGAAATTCTAAAGGGGCAGATCCGACTAATTTTGACCATCAAACTAGGTCAATCTCATTTAAAATATAACAAACTAGTCTATATATTCTAAAGGGGAGCCTCTTGTTCTGAATATATAGACTAGTTTCTCTTAGAGCCTCTTGTTCTGAATATATAGACTAAATGGGCATCGGATTAAAAAACATATTGTTACATATTTCCGACTTTGCATTCTCCATTGCCTTTCAAGCATTTTTTTTTTCTTTTTTCGAAAAGGAGGATTACCCCCGGCCTCTGCATCAAAATGATGCATGCAACCATCTTTATTAATTATTCATCAGGGCCTGACAAAATGAATGTAACGATCAACCCAAAACCACCTTCGAGACGAACAAAATCGATATTGCCTTTCAAGCATAATCCTGATTTTTTTTAAATTCCACCGTGATTTCTAAAATTTCCTTCAACTTAGCTTGTTAATGAGAGCCGAAGCATAGGGTACACATGGGGTAGATTACCATATCAACTGGTTACTTTTATTCCTTTTAAAAAATACTGGTTACTTTTATTGCTGGCTAATGTGGATGATTCGTCTTGTCTACGTGCAAGAGTTTGTTCATTTTTTCTGCATTTGCCCGAAGATGGTTTATTTTAGGATAATTACTGGACTTCTTTCTTAGCAGAAGGGTGACGTACGTTATTCATGTACTAGCGCCAAAGCAGCGCGACGCACGTCGCGCCCGTGGTCGATTCCGTCTGTATTTTATTGAAATAAGCAAGAAAACAACATGTATTACATGAGAAAATAAAATAAAAAGGAGAACACGGATTATATCTTTACCCTGTGACCTGTGTGAGCACGGCACAAACATTAAATGATTTAACGAATTAAGTAAACTGGCTAGCCTATTAATATTTTTCGTAAGCACATGTTTTCTCCTTTCGGAAGTAAAAAATGTAATGTGCATGGTAGTAATACGTATTTGGATCCATTCTCATATGACATGTTTGATCAACAGTGAAAACGAATGAGAGTGTTGCCAATGTGTAGACCCTATAGTAGGGAAATATTTCTTGTCCAATTTATGCATCTTTTTCACCTACATTTCATATCTAATTCCTAGTCGGCACTCTTTCATTCTCTCTCAAACATGGTTTTATCCAGTAAAATTCAAATTTAAAGTTTTGTAAGTAATTTAAACCCTAAATTTCGCGATGTAAAAATGGATAGTAATTGGCGAAGAGCGTATTTTAACGCACTTTATGTGAATGGCTAATCTGATAATAGGACGTTCAACCCCAATGCGCTTTTCAAACTGTGATATAGGATAAGGTGTATATTCATACTTCGGAAAGTTTTGACGGCTCATTAACTTGTTCTACAATAGTTTTTTGAGCATGACTACCTTCTACGGATGATCCATTGTGTTGTATTTTTCTCTTTCTTTTTGAATCGGTCAAAGCATATAATAAGGAGTGGAGTGAAGAGGTTGGTCGAGTGACCATTTTTATTTTCATGTTGCCTCTTCTCGTTGGCTGCTTATAGACTATCGTGATGGCATTGTGGTTAAAGCGGGCTTCGGTAACCGCATTGTGGTTGAAGCCTCGATTTGGTTGGCCATGGGGAAGGAGAAGGTGAGGTAGACGACGACAACAACACCGGTTATTCTCCTTGCATAGGTAAACGCACCGAGGGAGAAGGAGTCTTACTTTTCAGGGGGGTTTTCCTGGCATTTCTTCTGGATTACTGTTCACTTGAATGCATAATGTTGTTTGACTGTTTTTATTGTCCTGGTTTATTCGGTCGTGTAGCTATGGGTTACAATTCGGTTACTGTTTCGGTCTATGGTTCGGGTGGGTTAATGTTTTCGGTTTATTCAGGGGTTGTTTCATTGCACTGGTTTTATTGTTCGGGTTATTTGAGTTTGTTATTTTAGTTTATTTGGGCCATTGTTGCGGTTAGCAGTACTAGGTTTATTCGGATATTGATCCGATTTTTGTTCGGGTAAATATTGGTGCACTATTCATTGATGCCGTGGTGTAAAGATGGACATCAATCGATCAAGAATTTATTTTTCTCATGGGTTACTGTTCTTGCAAATATATTGTACCAGTTTACTGTTGTGTCTCAACAGCAACATCATCGGAAAGGGTCAGGAGACGATCGTGACGGCTCTGCATCGGTATGTCGGTGGAGAGGAATGATGTGTAAAAGTAAAAAAAAACTAAATCAGAATCCTCTATATAAGGACGTGAGGCGAAGGAGGGGGAGAGAAATGATGTGTAAAATAAATCCCAGCTTTTTAAAACGGTGTGTGTTTTTTTTCTGCGGGATATGCCGGCGGAGAGGAATAATGTGTAAAAGTAAAAAAACTAAATCATAATTCTCTATATAAGGACGCGAGGGCGAAGGAGGGAGAGAGAAATGATGTGTAAAAAAAAATCCCAACTTTTTATAACGGTGTGTGTTTTTTGTTTCTGCGGGAGCATTGTTCAAACGAAGGATAATGTTCACGCGTAAAGCACTATTTACACCTTAATTGATGTTCCCATGACACTGTTCGCGAGCGATTACTATTTGCCGGTACTGTTCACGTGCGCTTACAATTCGCCAGCACTGTCCACACGGCAATTGATGCTCACATGGTACTGTTCATACACTATTACTGTTCATATTGTTCACATAATTGAATAGTAAACTTTAAAAAAAAGTCAAAAAAAAAAGAGAAAAAGCAAATGCTTGCCACTTTAGTATAGTAACTTATAAGTGCAGAATCCTCCTCCTCTGTGCGTGAGTGACATGAACCAAGCGGCTGCATGTATATAGATGTTAGTCACAACAAAATAAACAAGAAAATCAGAGTGGCGCAGCGGAAGCGTGGTGGGCCCATAACCCACAGGTCCTAGGATCGAAACCTGGCTCTGATAATTATTTTTTTGATGGATTTTTTTCTGTTGGGCCCGGTTCTAACTTTATTTTTTGAGAAAACAGAACGGTTGGGCTTATCCATTTCGCTGGGCCCATGTTTTGTCGGACGCTCGTTTTTCCTGCTTAGTTTGTCTTAGAGCATCTTGTTCTGAACATATATATGAAAAAAAGGTTGTCCACTATCATCGTATTCCCCTAAAAAAAGACGCTTACTCTGTAGGAGTATATTACTTTTCATCCCGTGCATCTAAGACTCCCTATTTATAGACCCGTTTTGATTTTTGGGGTGTTTTTACAGCCTAAATCGATAAATAGGATGGAGTTGTTGGAGGGTTTTTTTTACAGCCTGAATCTATTAAATTTGAGAACATTTTTTGGAATTTACAAACAAATAATTTTGCTTTGCCGAACATATTTTGATATGCATGAGCATTTTTTTAATTCGTGATTTTTTAATCAACTAATTGTTTTTGAATCTATGATTTTTTTTTAACAAATGGGGAACAAATTTTAAATTTCACAAACATTTTTTGAGTTTTGTTAGAATTTTTTTCTTATGTTTTTTTCATTTTCGCACTACATTTTTGTATATGTTAATAAGTCATCAACATTTTTTATACACGTTAAATATTGTCAGAGCGTTTATTCAACATTTGTTAAATACTATTTCAGCATTTTAATACTTATTCAACATTTTTTAAATACTAGTTTAACATTTTTCAAATAGTTGTTCAATATTTTTTAATACTTACTCAACAATTTCAAATACGTTTTAAACATTTTAATACTTATTCAACATTTTCAAATACTTGTTTAAAATTATTCAAATACTTGTTTAACATTTTTATATACATAAGCTACATTTTTTGAATACTTGTTCAGCATTATTCAAATACTTGTTCAACATATTTTAAATAATTGTTCAACAAAAATTCAAATACTTGTTCAACATTTTGTTTCAAATTCTTGATTAACAATATATAATATCAGCATTTATTTAAATACTTCTTCAACATTTTTCAAATACCTATTCAACAGTTTCCAAATACTTGTTCAACATTTTTCAAATAATTTTTCAATATTTTTCAAAATTTTCAATAGATTTTTTTTATATTATATACATTTAGAATATTTAAAAGTATAAAAAAAGTAAAAAAAGAAGCAAAAAACGAAACAAAAAACGTAAAAAACGTAAAAAAAAGAGGTTGTGGTCTCCCGTGCTCGTGGGCTGGCCCATCTGGGTCGCTGAAGGCCAGACATTTGCGCAATGATGTTATTATCAGTGATGGTAAGGCTGTGATATTGGCTTCTCTATTTTTTTGGATAATTACTAGACTTCTTGGGGGGAGGGGGGCTCAGGCAATTATTTCTTCTAATGATAAATGCAAGGCTCCTATGTTTTCATGTGCCTAGTATATCCAATTGGGTCTGTCTGCTTGCATGATTTTATAAAGACTTGATAATTGTGCGTAAGTTGCAACATGCTATAAATATTCTAGTACATTAACCCGGTTTTATTTACACATATTAATGTGATTGTATAAATATATGTTCATAAAATCCTGCCGTTGAAAACATAATTTTATTTAGTAAGTCAATAAAATATGAGATAGTTAAGATGGTTTACAAGAAAAACCAACAAAAAAAGACCAGAGATAGGAGGGGGAAAATCAAAACGGAGAAAGAGAGGGGAAACATTAGGATGCTAGCTTTTACTGCAACAAATCAGAATAGCACAAACCCTCATTACTGACCAACCATTGACCACGCGACAATATTAAGCCTTAATACTGACCGACCTCTACTGTGGCATATGTGATATTGACTTTTGGGCTCAGCAAGATGGTTATCACAAACCGATCTAAAATAGGACGGTCAGTGATGGCATGTCCCTATGATCAAAATGGACTAAAGGTAATCACCGACTGGCCGCTATATTTGACCCGTCTGTGTAGTCTATTCAAATCAGACCATTCATTTGTTTTCCGTCGAATAATATTGCGTTGTTTGCTGACGCGACGCCTCCCTTGTCGCAACCTCCTCGTCCACCGCCCCATCAAGAACCCCAAATCCTATGCCTCTGACACCGAAGCTGCCGCCCGTGGCCCCTCGCCGCCTGATGCGGCGGACACCTACGGAAGCAACCCACTCCCGACCGCACGCAGCGAAATACCTCCGGAAGCGCCGCAGCCGGCAGCTCCCAGACCCGGACGCCAGCACCGGCACCAAGCCGACGACCACGTCGGAGATGGTGGAGTTGTGGCCGGAGGTGGTCGACCCTTGGGTATTTCCCGACTTGCACTCCATTTTATAGGTCTAGAGATACTCTATTGCTAGTATCTCTTTCCTAGTCACAGTACCGTGAGATATATGTTCTTCTGCAATTATTTCTCTGTTCGTTAGCCACGATACAGTTGAAAGAAATGTGCTCCGATAAGCAAGTAATCATCGTGATTTATTTAGGCTTATGTCGAGACGTGAGAATTGATACATGAGCTTCATCATATCATTGACCTCATTATTTCCATATATCACATATCGTTTATATTGATGTCATGACTGCAAACATATTATACCAGTCACATTTCATGCATGAGATTGTATAAGTTCTCCGCTAGAGGCGACACTTGTTCTGAACAGGGCATCGGTGATGGATCCTTGGGAACGACTCATACTAGTAAGTCAAGTTGCCGTGCCACACCTGGGCTGGCGGCGGCGGGGAGGGAGGGAAAGATGGCCGCCTGGCTGCATTTGTACTGTGTTTTCTAAAAGGTAATGTAGCCGGGGCAGAAGGAGAGGAAGGCGTGCGTGGTTGCTGCAAGGAGCAGAAGTGAGTACATACATGCGTATCACGTTCGACACGCATGGTCCCAAGACAGAACGATTTTGCTAAGCATCCCGTATGAAAATCACGTACTAGCACAAACACATAACGACGTCGCTTTATTCTTCCAGTATACCGTGTACGGTGCCAAGTCACAGCAGCGCTGCTGCAGGGACGGGCGTACGCCGTACGTACGTACACGCTGGTATGGTAGTATGTATTACATCCCGTTCACGGGGGCTAGCCCTAGCCGATGGTGGGGGTCTGGGAGACGACGCCGTTGTTGTCGATGAAGACGCGGACGCGCTCGGGGTTGTAGTCCGGCGTCAGCGGCGCGCCCGGCGGCAGCACCTCGACGGCGACGTCGGGGCGGTCGTGCGCGATCTGCGTCGCCGCCAGCGACGCCACGACGCCTACCAGCTCCGGCCACGACGACTTGCTCATCTCGGACTCGGTGGCTAGCTAGCTCCTGATCGGCACCGAGGGACGTAGTGTATGTGTGTGAGTGCGTGTCTGAGTGCCGTGTTGCACCGTGGTGTATTTATACGGCATTTCTAGACAAGTTCGCTCCTCGTTTGGTCAGTACCGTTTTGGTGGTGGTGTTGCCTCGACGGGAGGAATTAAGTTGGACAACAACAACATCATCATAAGAGTGACCGTCCGTCCATATGTACGTTCAGGGCCAGACTTGCTTGCTAGCTGACTCTCTAGTTTATGTAACGTAGCGTCGCATAATTGACAAGCAAATCAGAGTGGCGCAGCGGAAGCGTGGTGGGCCCATAACCCACAGGTCCCAGGATCGAAACCTGGCTCTGATAATTAAATTTTTGATGATTTTTTTTCTGTTGGGCCCGGTTTAATATGGTTGGGCTTGATGATGAGCACAGAAATGTTTCAACCAACAGCCCATGCATAACGAAATCCGGGGTGATGTCGCCCGAATTTTGTTTTCTATCCACCTTTTTTACTTTTAATTACATTTTAAATTAAATGCATACTATTAAATCCTAAATTTACTTAGGAAATTTCAAAAACATGGATTTGAAAAAATGTTAACACGTTATAAAAAACTTGTTAGCACAGATCTAAAAAATGTTGATAACTTTCAAAAAAATGTTTATGACAAGCAAAAAATGTTCCTGCGTTTCAAAACAATGTATGCGATTTTTTTTAAAGTGTATATGATGTAATACAAATGTTTTGTGTCATTAAAAGAACGTCAGTCACATTTGATTGAAATATTCCCACGTTTAAAAAAAATGTTCATGACATTATAAAAACGACCTATTTGCTCACACCTTGCGCACATGAGCATCTTGGATGCCTAAAAACTCCAGATTCTTTTACTTTGTTTGCTATGTTTTTAAGTTTACCATTCATGCGTGTAGATGAGTCTGGGCTCCATTTTGAATTATCGGTTTATATTTATATATTATAAGAATGTGAAAATTCTAAGTGTTTAGAATTTACGCTTATTAAGATACTTTAGTCTTGGTATTTGTTGTAAAAAAAAATTGCGGGGTGGTATTTGTTGTAACTACCAATACTGATTTAATCGTCAATACAATCGGTGCAATGCCATCAAATCTAACATTTTTTAGACATACAAATGTTCATTTGCTCATGAACAATCAACGGTGTAAACATAAGTAAGTTGGTTGTGTCACTAGTATCAAACATTTTAGATGAACTCATAATTTTTTTTGTGCTTAAATATAATGCTAATTACAGTCCATTCTTTTACTTACAGAAATCATAATAGATCTTCGCTTAGTTGTAAAAATCTTGACATTACTATGAATGGAATGTGTACTTCGATTGGTCTTCGCTCATTTTTATCGACATTGTACACTAGCATGCTTGACTCTACATCAACCCGCATAGAACACAAATAATAATATTGGAAAACCCTAGTGAATCAAACTATTCAAATCATACTCTCTTTTTTTTTGCACACTACAAAAACCCTTCAATCAATTTGAAGAGGCTCTTTCTGTTTGTTGTACATACAAAGGCGTCCATCTGGGCCGTCCATCCAAGATCGAACGGCCGAACACAGAAAAAAAAAGGTCTTGGCGTTAACGTCGTCGCGCAGCCCCGGAGAGAGGGGCAAGTGACGGCGAGATGCTTCGGTGCTGCCGACCGGCAATGGCCACGGCGGCGCGCTGCTCCTCTCGCCGGCGTCAGCGTCCCGCCTCCCACGCCGGTTCCTCTCCCTCGCCGCCACCCCCTTCCCTCTTTACTACGACCTCCTCGTCCACCGCCCCATCAAACCCCCCAAATCCACCCCCTCCTCCGCCGCCGCCGCCCGTCCCCCATCGCCCGATGCGGAGGACGCCGACGAGAAGCAGCCCACTCTCGACGGTTTAGGTGTCGCTGCCGATGTTTTAACCATTGTTCAAAAAATCGTCTGATTCGGCGATTTATCATCCGATTTATCGCTACTCGTGGGGTGACCGATAAGATTATGCCTTATCTTCACCGTTTATCTTTTGGACCGATTTATCGCTCAGACAACCGATTTATTGGGAATCTACCGATTAATCAGGCCTATACTTAACACTATGTTTGCAAAAACTATGTTTATTTGTGTTGTTGTGGACCTTGTTATGCAATATGTACCATTGCCCTATTTTGTTTGTAACTATACGAGGATTAATAGTCGATTAACAAAATGTGATAAAATGGCCAATTAATCGGAGGACCTTGTTATGTGTCGGGAACATGAGATTTGCAAAAATGGCCAATTAATCGGAGGACCTTGTTATGTGTCGGGAACATGAGATTTGCAAAAATGATCAATTAATAGTCGACCGATAAAATCGATTAATCGGCCGATTTCCGATTAATCTCTAATCCCCAGGTGACCGAGACGCTAACGATAAGCGATATCCTCAACATTGGTTTTAACTGTAGGCATACTACCCGAATCCTGTAGTGCAACACGTGCCATCATGCATGGTCTAGTGCAAGGTTTTGGATTCCGAATGGATGAATTTTCTCGTGGAGGGGCGAGATTCTCGGTTACCACGGTTACCGAGAAATACCGAGCATATTCCGGACGAAATTTATAATTGAAATTTGAATTCGAATTCTGTTAGACTGGATATAGATACTACTTGAGCCATTATTTTCCACAATTGTGATAGTATCTCGGTGGAGCGTCTTGTACCCGCGCGCTAAGCGAAGAGGTCGTGAGTTCGACTCCAGATTTGGTCCTTATTTTTTAGAATAAGTATGTATTCTAAAAAATTAAAAAAAAATTGTGCTAAGAACGGGACTCGAACCAGCGCCCTCTCGGGGAGGGAACCAGATGGTTACCACCAAGCCACAGCCAAGTTCGATGATGTAAGTGAGAAGCTGTTCTATTTTAGTATACTTGGACGTAAAAATTCAAAAAATTCGGGATTTTTTTGCTCGAGATACGTCTTTCTCGTGGGGCAGCGAGAAGCTCGGTATCCGCCCGGTAACCGTTTTTCTTGGGCGGTACCCAAAACCATGGTCTAGTGTAGAGGAAGATAAGTCGGCCCTTGACTTGAGAGACGCCCAATTGGCCTCAAATAAAAAATGTCAAACTATCCCAACCTGCACAGGTGGAAGTACTACCGCGGGTATATGAATCGGAGGTTCTGCCACGCATATCAAGAAGGTTAGAAGGTTACCGTGCTGGATTCCAATTGTCCACGACGTCTCAGTTTCCATGACAGTGCGGTTGCGGTTGCAGTTGCAGGGGGGCGAGGGCGGTGCTGCGCGCCAAGCTCGCGTCTTAATTTACCCCGACCGACGAAGACGTCGTCGCTGGCCACTTGATCGAGGAGGAATTTGTGTCCGATAAATACGTACGTGTACGCTGTGTGCAAGCCGTAGCTATTATGCATTAGCTGGTGATCGAGAGTAGTACGTGCTCCTAAATGTCCCCGGCCGTTGCACCGCCCACCGCCGCGGGCGGTCCTGATCCACCGGCGCCGCATCCCGAGGTAGAAATCATCACCATGCGCGTGGCCACGACGGACTCGTCGCCGGCCTCCGCCGGCCGAAGGGAGGACGGTGTTCAGCAGGCGAGGGAGAAGGACGCCCACAGCCGCCGCAAGGCCGACAGGGAGCTCCGGGGCTGGCTGATGGTCCTCGCCACGGTGATCGCCTCCATCACCTACGCCTCCGGGCTCAACCCGCCCGGCGGCTTCCAAGGCGGGGACGGGGAGAGGGTCACGCCCGTCCTCCGCGCCACAAGCCCCACGAGGTACACCACCTTCTACTACTGCAACACGGCCGCCTTCGCGCTGTCCCTCTCCATCATGCTCCTGGTGGCCAGCCAGGACCTGCGCAGGCTGGCCAAGGTCAAGGTGCTGGAGATCATCGTGGCGCTGGACGTGCTGGCGCTGCTCATGGCCTACATCGTCGGCTCTACCTTCCGGTTGAAGCAGCTGGGCGTTTGCGCCGGATTGGTGCTCATCGTGCCGGTGGCCCTCATCGTCATGTCGTCTCGCGCCTATGGGAAATACTTCTGGGATGAACTCTGAATTTCTCATAAGAAATTAGTATACAGAGTGATTTTGTGCTTTTTGACGAGGGCTCCTCCAATGGTGTTTGTGGCTGAAACTTTACAAAAACATCAAATGTTTAACCATGTTTGATGTTCCAATTTTTTTGATTTTTATGAGTTTGTTTTCATTTTTTGCTTTGATTTACTGTCATGGAAGGTGTAGGGTCATCCGGGTGTTGAAATGTCTGACATTCATCACGATTGAAGTGAATTTTTGTCCAAAAGGACCACCTGCCGAGTGGAATTGCCAAAAGAGACCACCTGCGAGTTAAATTGCCGGATCAGACCCCCCTGCCGCCACCAGCGCAGGCGGCCGGCCAGGCGGCTGGGGCCTGCCGCCACCAGCGCAGGCGGCCGGCCGCGAATCCCGTTGCACCGCACCGCGACGGAACGGACTGCCAGGCGCGGGCCCTACCGCCACCAGCCGAGGCGGCAGCGCGGGCCCGGCCGCCAGCAGCCTAGGCAGCATCTGCCGCTAGCGGACGCCACACTGACGGCACTGAAAACGAGGCAACGATTCGGCCGAGCTGCGCGGGAAACGGCTGAAATGCGACACTGCTTTCTCTTTTTTTACTAGATGCTGATTCCTGGTGTCCAGGGCAGTGCACGCGCGATAGCGCTGATTTTTAGGCAAAGATTAGGCCGAGCGCGGGAAACGGCTGATTCCTGCTGTCTGCTTTGTCTGAAACGCCGGAGACAGCGGTGCGGTGCGGTGCTGTTGCTGCGGCGGACGCGCGTGTTTTATTTTCTTCTACCGACAACACAGTGCTCCTCATCTTTATATACGAGATGCCGTTGCCTGCTCTCTCACGCTCTTCTCTTTGCTTCTGCCCACACTGCTTGCTCTTTCTCACTCTCTTCTGCATCGTCCAGCCGCACTTTAAAACACGAACGCGCTAGTCATTATGAGTTTGCCTTGCTCGGATCAAAGCATTAGGCCTACGAAAATGAAGAGTGCGACTTTGCCTCGGGGGGTGGAAGTACTTCGTTGCTGGTATGGCGATCTCTGCAAGGTGAAGGAGGTGACGGATTTTTCAGATTGGTTGGGCATGAAGTTTTTCATGTGCGCCAATTATGAGGAAGATCCACCCGTTGCTACTTCACCGTACATCAGGTCTACGGTATGTTTCAGTCACCAAGAATAAACACGTTGTTGATATTATTGTTGATTTGATATTTATATTCCTATTTTTGTTGTAGTCTCCTCTGCCTCTGTGCATGTACTATCGTTGGATTGACACGAAAAAACCGGACTGGGCGGTGACCGAGATTCGTGAAAGAGGTCGCCGTGCATGGGCAAGTTTGGACGCGGAAGAGCGCCGCGCGAAGGCGGCAGCAGAGGAGAAAGCAGAGCAGGAGAGAGAGTGGCAAGAGTACTGTGTGAAGCAGAGGGCTTTTCTTGATGAGATGAAGAAGAAAAACCGAGAAGAGGCACTTCGACTGGCAGAGGTTCAACGACAGCGACAGGAGGCCCGTGAGGCTGAGAGGCAGATAAAGAAAGAAAGGGCTCGTGCAGCCAAGGCAGCAGAAGAAGCTGGTGATGGAAAAGGAAAATATCCACGTTGGACTCAGTAGATTTATGTTATTGTATCCTAAAATTCGCATTGCAGCAAGTTGTATCTTAAAATTCGCAGCAAGTTGTATCTTAATTTGAACATGTTAATTTTTATGTATCTTATTTTATGCATGTTATTTTATGTATCTTATTTTATACATGTTATTTTCAATGCATCTTAATTTCAACAGTTTAATGTATCTTATTTTATGCATGTTATTTTCAATTTAAAAAGAATGCCTCAAAATAAACCGAGAACTTTTATTTCGTCATACTACATAGATGTCTCGTACATACATCTGAAAGTTGAAAACTGACATAGATAGATACAATAGTTCGCACACATAGATAGACGAATCACCCTACGCGACGACGGCCAGCTGGCCTTTCCCGACGACCGGAAGGTGACAAGCGAGTAGGGGGTCGGTGTTCACGAAGACCATGACCGTACTGCCCCTCTTCTTCCTGTGTCTGCGACTCATGCATAGGTGGTGGAGTCTGCAATCCATATTGAGATGATGATTCGAAATTATAGGTGTATGGTTGTGACTGGGAAGGGATATAAGATGGGCCAATAACGTCCGTCTCGAAAAAGTCATTCAATAATCCTGGGACCCTGCATCGAGGATCAAGGGATTCTGTGAGTATGTCTTTGTTTACGCCACGCTGGGTTTCTTCATCTTCGCATGATGTATCATTACTTTCCTGCACAGAAAAACCGTATGTAAATAAAATTCATGTAAATGTTGTACGCTTGTAAATGCTTATTATGGTTGAACATACCTGAGCGGTGTTGTAGCTTTGTGATCCCTCGCCCCTAGTGTGTTGGTTTATGTCAGGAAAACGAGTCTCCTCGGGCATCCTGATCCCTCGCGTGGAGGGATACGGCTGAGATCCGTCGCCTTGGGTGTATGCGCCATATCCTGTGTCCACATTTTGGTCCACGAAATGAGTCTGCTCGGGCATCGAATCCAAGCCTGCACCATGTACCTGGGATGTATGCCCCTGTAGTGGCAGAGACGAGTCATGTCGTGGAAATGTCGTTGTAGTATTTGGACCCTCTCCCCACCGCCTGGATGACGACGGCGCTGCACTCGTTCTAGCTGACCTCGGTTCCGGCATGTTGTACGCTCCAGTGTCAACATCGTTCCGTCTACCGCATCTCATCGTTTTGGCGACGAATTCACCAAATTTTTTTAAGGCAGACGTTCGACCTGGTGTGTCTCGGGCTTGCATGCCTTCCCTCGCCATCTCCCCTACTTCGTTGCAAATATCAATCTAAAAAAAATAGGTTGTTGGTTGCTTGAATTGTTCATGAAATGATGGACTTGAATAGTAAGTTGTTGATGATTACCGTGTAGTCACGATAGTAAGCTGATGATGTGTCTATCCGTCTCTGCAACTGTTCCATATGTGTGGGATGTGTTGGCATCGTAGGTGGTTGATACGTCAGTCGAGTACGCGTGCTCATGCAGTACCACTCGTAATACGCTTGTGTTGTAGTCGCGTCGTACGGTTTGCATAATTAAATAATTACATCAACTTGTGTATGTACATAAATTACCGTAAATAAAATTTACCTATGTTCATGCACTATCATTTCCAGTGCTTCATTATTCCACTGGTTTACCCATTGAATGTTCTCTTCACGGTAATCGACACCAGTTCTGCCACTATTGTTCATTCTGAAATTTACGTAACGAAACGTAAGTTTTATGAATTAAAAAGACATTAACTATTTAGGGAGGTCACATCTTACTTATGAGTATGTTCGTCGATACATCTTGGAACAGGTGGTGGAATATCTTGATGTAGACCGAACTGTCTCATGACACGGTCAGGATTGTACGGTTCAACAAACCACAGATATAGTAAATTGCAACGAGTCATCCAGAAGCCACTATCTCTCACGCATTCCACTGGGATGGGTTGCGAACCAAATACCATGTTAATGTGTAGCTCAGTCCACGGGTTCCATGTGATTAGTGAGTCCTCAAGAAGCTCAAACTGATCATGGTATATGGGGTAACAACTTTTCGCAATTTTTGTAGCCCATTTTTTCCGACCGAGCGTCCACCGGCTGGACATAGTTACAATGCCCTCACCACAGTCGTATGGGGTTACGGGATTTACTATCTGGGGTCGTCCAACAGGTAGGTATTCCCATGACCACAACTATAGAAACTCGTACGAGACACAAAGTAATGGAGCTTTAGCTGCGAATGAAGATTTCTGAGTGGCATCACACAACCCTCTATATGTGTGAGAAAGTATAGCAGAACCAAAGCTGTATGTTGGATCCGCGGGTAAAGGTTCGTCCACTATCTTTGCGGCAAAGTAGATGAGACCAGGGAGGACTACCTCACCATGAGAATTAGGAAACATCACACCAAATAGCCACAACAAATATGCAAACAAATATGCAGAAGCAAAGAGAAGAGCGTGAGAGAGCAGGCAACGGCATCTCGTATATAAAGATGAGGAGCACTGTGTTGTCGGTAGAAGAAAATAAAACACGCGCGTCCGCCGCAGCAACAGCACCGCACCGCACCGCTGTCTCCGGCGTTTCAGACAAAGCAGACAGCAGGAATCAGCCGTTTCCCGCGCTCGGCCTAATCTTTGCCTAAAAATCAGCGATGTCGCGCGTGCACTGCCCTGGACAGCAGGAATCAGCATCTAGTAAAAAAAGAGAAAGCAGTGTCGCATTTCCGCCGTTTCCCGCGCGGCTCGGCCGAATCGTTGCCTCATTTTCAGCGCCGTCAGTGTGGCGTCCGCTAGCGGCAGATGCCGCCTCGGCTGCTGGCGGCCGGGCCCGCGTTTCCGCCTCGGCTGGTGGCGGCAGGGGGTCTGATCCGGCAATTTGACTCGCAGGTGGTCTCTTTTGGCAATTCCACTCGGCAGGTGGTCCTTTTGGACAAAAATTCGATTGAAGTAACTACGAATCTATGTACAAACCCCCATGTGTATCTAAGAGCTCCGTGTGTATCTAAGAGCTAGTTTGGTTGCTGACCTGACTTTGTGCCTGGAGAAAAACCAGCGTCTGGCCTGGGCTTGAGTCGGCGTTGATTTGTGCCTGGCCAGGCTAGCCTGGACTTGAAGTGTTTGGATTGATCCTAGCCTGCAGTTGCGTCCTTTGTTCACTCGCTTAATTCGGAAGAGGAGTGGGACATACTCCTTTTATCTCCCGGTTAGGACCCAGGCTGCTGCTCAGGTATACAAAAATGGACGCCTGAACCAGGCTAAGCACACTGCTGCCTGGTGCTAAGCACTTTATTATATTATTTTATTTGACCGAGCCAGACTAATGCAGTTGCTTGGGAGGGCCAGGCGAGGCAGTCATTTTTCTTTCCAGGCACCAACCAAACAGTTATCAGGCACGCTCCAGGCACATGTCAGGTCATGCATGTTGTGATGTCGACGCAAACCAAACTAGCCCTAAATAATCAAATTTGCATACTTCTAGCTCCAGATAATTAGAGAACATGGTAGAATTCTTTGTTACACATACTTTTCATTGTAATTCTTTTGTTGTTACTAGCAAAAGGGCCCGTGCGTTGCAACGGGAGAAAAAATACCACATGCTCTTACAAAATATGGTATATAATCTGAGAATTTGTAGCTGCAACCCACACAAAGATGGCCTTAGCGTAGAAAAGCGCAGTTCAAGATTCCACGGGTCTTCTATTTCCACACAGCTTGCATGTAGATTTAATAGGTACATAAAAACGGGCAAGTGGTCATCCATTTATTCATGTCATGTGCGGAATAGGGTGTTGTTACGGACAAAGGAAAACGACAAAAACACACGATGACACATTACCACACTTCGAAGACATGTGTGCATCATCGGTGGTTTTCAGTTTAAGCATCACCAACTTAGGGCATGTTTAACATCATTCTACCTCCTGGCTCCGCTCCATGACATCAAGCTCACCCTCGCGCCGTCGTCCCGAGCTCCTCCTCGCTCCACTCAGACTTGAAACATTGCTCCGGAACTCCTCATGCCTCCTCTATGTCCACTCAGTTTGGTTCGCCAACACCATATTTCTAATAATTTACCTACCCCTTGCTAAAGGGTCTTTTGGCTTATTGTTTACAACCAGTGTGAAAGAAGATGTTGGTGTCACATTTTTTTGTCCTCAAGCCCAGCAATTGCCATAGATAGCTACATTTTATATGGTCTTCACCTCTTTTTTAATCTGTTTTGAAAACTATAGACATACTTATTTTGTATGTGCAAATATTTCTGCATTCTCTCTTTTTATTTCTTTTGTAGGGTACATCCCATCTTTATTGGGCCTCTTTTTTATTTCCTGTCATGCATGTCTTTATTTATTGAGTTTCTCTAGTAAATTGACGTTCAATTCCGTCTCCAATCCTAATTTTGTTTAGGTGTTTATTTCCAATCCGGATCGATACCGGTATGAAACGGATAATGCATTATTGCTTAAGGTTGCATCTCAAATAGTATTTTTAAAATGGTTAACATTTAAAATAATATCATATTGAGATTCTACATATTTTTCTAATCAAATTCCATACATAGTATGTTAAATTTGGAGTTAGGGTTTACAAGATATGGGTATTTAAAAAAACATAACAAAAATGCACTATTGATTAAGGTTGCACCTCAAATAGTGTTTCTAAAATGTTTGACATGTAAAATAATATCATATTCAGATTCTACATATTTTTCTAATCAAATTTCATATACAACATGTTAAATTTGGAGTTAGGGTTTAAAAGATATGAATAATTAAAAAACATTTGATATGCATTACGGGTTTAATATAAAAAATAACAAGGGTTTTTATGTAAAATCGCATGACGGACCAAGAATACCTATTTCCTTTATTAATAGGTATAGATTACTGGGTAGCTGGAACAAACATAAAGCTAAAAATGCATGTTTGGTTGTTAAGATAAGCACCTAGAATAAAACACACAATGGAATATTTGAATTCAAATACAAAACCCAAAGGGAGATGAACTATTTAAGTTCATTACATTTTAAAGCCTATGCTATATATTTTATTATTATACCCTCCAAAGCTCCTTGAAAACTTTACCAGTTGGTGGAGAAAACTCAAATACATCAGATCTATTTGTAAGACGGCGTTATGAAACTATGGTGCTCTAGCTAGCTACATAAATCCATGATTCACGAAGTTTACTAACCCTTGACCATTTATAAGAAATTATTATTTTTGTATATCGCACACATATCTTATATACGAAATGTCCTTTTTGTTCTTGGAAAGGAAAAATAAAATAAAGATATATGATTTTGAAGGCCTCATGATCGAGCGACTCATCCACTTGTCCCGTTTCTCTCTTGTACGCAAGAGCGTGGACGAGAGGCACGTATGACACAAACAAGCACGTCCATCAAACTCATCTCCTCTCCCCTTTTCTCGCTCGTCTCCTCCCATATACCTTAGGGTTTATCAAACAAAAAATTTAGAACCCTAGACTTATCAGACCAACTTTTGCTGAAATTGAGTGGGGTCGAGAAGTAGGAGAGTAAGGGTCTATTTAGTTTGTAGGCTAAGGTTGCCACGCCTAAGTTTAATCATGCCACAACATCTTAGAAATGTGTTTGGTTCATTGTCACACCTAGGCTTACCACACTTTTCTAGCAACATAGTTCACATGTTATAGACGCATTTCCTTCGTCAAATCTTGCCATATTTGTGGTAGCCATTTTGTTAGCCACACTTTTTATGACAGCCACATTTTGCCTAAGCTTAGCTGTGGTAAAATTAGTCACGAACCAAACATGCCCTAATATGAACATGAATAACACGGACGGAGGTGCAGGAAACGAGTGCTCCAAACAACCAATAATGTTCTCCTTTTTAATTTGTGATAGCTTTTCTTCTTCTCAATGTACAACGAGATCCAACTAAACACCATAAGGCAAACCGGTTCCTTTAAAATGTTGTTTGTTATGTATCTTAAAATATCCCCGGTGATATATTGTCAAACTAAACAAACTAATTGTGCATATTTAATGAAAGTATAATTAACTTGGATACAAACCAACAAATTCACCTGGTTCAAGACACATGTCGGTGTTTTACTAATTTTTCAAGACTCCTGGCAATTTGGCATGTCGCCACGTTGTATTCGATTGCTATCTTTGTTTCTAGACCTACGTACAAGAAACTTATCGATGCGATCTACGAGCAGGGTCACCGTGCTGCGGTAGTAGGCCGTGTAGTCTCTCCTGTGCTGGATGGCTAGTTATGAAGGAGATTGTGTGATTAAAATGCTCATTATTAAATCTTCTGATATGTTTAATGGGTTATCAATTCTCTGGGCCTCCGTGAAATTCATATCAATGGGGGCAAATTTACCTGAACAAATAATCAAGCCCATCTGACCCTAGAAAAGTTAGACCGCATCCTTATGTCTGACGATTGGGAGAAGATGTTTCCTTTGGTCACAGCTAGAAAGCTGGTGAGAGAAATTTCGGACCACAATCCACTCCTTATTTCTTTAGAGAGAGATATGAGAGATACTCCTAAACCCCGAGAATTTCGCCTTGATCTTTTCTGGCTCAAGAATGAGGACTTCCTGCGGCTGGTAGATCAGATTTGGAATAGGGAGGTCGCAACCTCTGATCCTATAGATAGGCTTAACATCAAACTGAAACGTATCAAAACATACTTCAAAGGGTGGGGGTCTGATAAATATGGTCATGATAAGAAGAGGAAAGAAGAATTGCGCATGGAATTATCCATGTTGGAAGAATTGGAAGAAGAAGGATCTCTTACCCGTGAGTTGTACAATAGAAAAATCGATGTTAATGTGGAACTTCATGAGCTTTTAATCTCTGAGGAAATTTTTTGGTTGCAACAATCCCATGAGCGATGGTTGCTCAAGGGGGACCGCAATACAGAGTATTTTCATAAAATTGCTAATGGTCGCAAGAGGAAACATACTATCCATTCCTTGAAGTGTGGTAATATGGACATCGAGGGCACTGATGAGTTACTATCCCATGCCACGGCTTACTATAAAGACCTTTTCGGACCAGCACCTGGCAACCTGTTTAGAATGAATCCTGACACGTGGGGGGAGGAAGAGAAGCTCAATGATGAGGATAACAATGACCTAACTAGGGAGTTCACCGAGGATGAGGTGAAGGCTGCTCTGTTCAGTATGGAACCTAATAGAGCCCCAGGGCCTGATAATATTCCTGCTGAATTTTATCAGTGTTGTTGGGAAACTGTCAAGGGGGACATTATGAATTTATTCAAGGACTTCCATGCCGGAAAACTTGACATCCAACGCCTCAACTATGGTGTGATCACTCTCTTGCCTAAAGTGTCAGGTGCGGACCGCATTCAGCAGTTTCGCCCCATCTGTCTCCTTAGAGTTCCATATAAACTTGTGACTAAGGTCCTTGACCGCCGGGTGGGAGTTTACGCTCATAAGCTCATCAGTCCCACCCAGAATGCTTTTGTTAAAGGGCGCAACATTGCAAATGGCATCTTGGCCCTGCACGAGTTGCTTAATTACACCCATGTTAAGAAGAAAACTGGGGTGGTGCTGAAGATTGACTTCGAGAAAGCGTACGATAAAGTTAACTGGGAATTCCTCTTAGAATGTCACAAGATGAGGGGCTTTAATGAAACCTGGTGTGGTTGGGTGAGGAAAATCCTATACAATGGTACGGTTAGTATCAAGATGAATAATTGCGTTGGACCTTACTTCCAAAGCGCAAAAGGGGTCCGCCAAGGCGATCCCATGTCCCCTTTCCTGTTCAACCTTGCGGCAGACTGCTTATCCAAGATGATCTATAATGCTCAAAGTAATGGGCTTTTGACGGGATTAGCCTCAGACCTCATCCGTAATGGGGTGGCAGTGTTGCAATACGCTGATGATACTATCATCTGCCTGGAGCATGATATTGAGAAAGCTCGTAACCTGAAAATGCTTTTACATATTTTCGAGAGGATGTCTGGGCTAAAGGTTAATTTTCAAAAAAGTGAAATACTGACGGTTGGTGGTGATGACACTATCGACCAAAGCTATGCTGATCTGTTCAATTGCGAAGTGGGTAGTTTTCCCCTTAAATACGTGGGCATGCCTGTGAGCTTCACCTCCCTCAAGTCAATGGATTGGGACTTTTTGGATGGGAAATATCTCAGGAAATTTGATGCCTGGGTGGGCAATGCGGCCTCCATGGGTGGAAGACACACTCTCCTGACCTCGGTTGTTACACAGTTATCCCTGTATCATATGTCTATGTGGCTTATGAACAAAACATTCATTGAGAAACTGGACAAACATAGAAGACGTTTCTTTTGGAAAGGGTGCAATAAAAAGAGAAGATACCATCTTGTACGATGGAGCAGGATTTGTAGATCCAAGAATAAAGCAGGTCTGGGTATCAAGGACCTCCGTAAACAAAATATTAGCCTCATGGTGAAATGGTGGTGGAAATTGGATACCCAGGATGGGATCTGGCAAAAAATTGTGAAGGCTAGATACCTCACTAACCAGACTGTAGCCACAGTTAAACCTAGATTTTCTGACTCTCCATGTTGGAAAGCTTTATTGAAAGTAAAAGAGGTGTACATGATGGGAAGAAGGCTGAAGTTGGGTAGTGGTGATCTAGTCAGGCTGTGGAAAGACTCCATAAATGGCAATACTCCCCTGTGTGAGGTTTATCCTAACCTCTTCGAGATTTGCAATGAGCAAGATTACACTGTGGATAAGTGGGAGGAGATCTCCCCTGCTTCCTTTTTCCGTAGAAGACTGAATACGGTGCTGTCAGATCAGTGGGACAAAATATGTTCCCTGATAGAAAATCTGCCAAGATCCTCTAACCCTGATCAGGTTTTTTGGGGTTTACACAAGTCTGGCAAATTCACGACTGGGTCAGTTTATAAATGGCTGGAGAAACCTCTTAATGGCTGTCACTTTAACTGGATATGGAAAGCTAAAATTCCTCTCAAAATCCAAATTTTCCTCTGGCAGATGTTCCCGGATGCGATTCTTACTCGTGAGGTTATGCAACGGAAAAATTGGCCTGGAAATCCTTCGTGCTCTTTCTGCACAGCCAAGGAAATTGTGCATCATCTGATGTTTACTTGTCCTGTGGCTCGGGTAGTTTGGCGATCTATTGGGGTAGCTCTGGGCACTGAACTTTGTCCGAACAACCACTGGCAATTCTTTTCCTGGTGTCATGCATTCATTCCTGGAGAAGAGCGTTTCTATACGGTTGGCTTAGCTGCTGTCACCTGGGCTATATGGTTGGCTAGAAACCGGGCCACGTTTGAGAAAAAAATGATAAAAACTCCTTTTGAGATCGTGTTCACTGCATGTTCCTTTCTACTTTATTGGGCAGGTCTTCAACCCGACAACGAAGCGAAGAAGATGAGGAGCGGAACCCAGATGATCCGGGAAGGGACCATGGCGCTGATGAAGGTTTGCGAGGCCGCTAAATCCGTTGAAAGCAAATGAAGGACTCCCCCCTCCGCTGGATGCGATCGTGGGACGTAAAAAGATGCTGAATCTGTCAAGCTTTTGCGTCGTCTCTGTTGTCTTTGTGTGTTCGGAGATTTCTTTTGATCCTGGATAAACTTGTAATGCGACTCCTAGCTGGATTTGGTGGTGTGCTGTGTTGAGTTTTAGGTGTCAGCAGGTTTTAGTCCCATAGTGGTCGTTTCGACGTCGAGCGATCACAGTGGGTTTCCTGCTGATGCGTCGAACTCGCTTTTCTCCTTTCCCTCCCCTCTGGTTTACTAGAACTGATGTATTTCCGTTCATTAGTAATGGAAAGGGGTGTAAAGCCCGGTTCGGAAAAAAAATGCTCATTATTATCGAAGTTGTAAACTAGCATGCTTAACTCTACATCAACCTGCATCTACACAAATACTAGTAATATTGGAAAAGCCTACTGAATCAAACTATTCAAATCATACTCTCTTTTGCAAACCAGCCTGTAGTTGGATGGAGACAGTGGTATTCCCAACCCACCAGGGTTCAAGTCCTGGTGCTTGCATTATTCCTGAATTTATCTCAGAATTTTCGGCGATGCGAATTCAGTGGGAGGAGACGTCCCCGTCGACGACGAGGCGCATACGGTGACTTCGTAAATCTCAAGATGATATGCCGGCTCAGTCTCTCGGAGGTGCTCATAGGGGTAGGATGTGCCTGTGTGTGTTCATAGGGATGAGTGTATGCGCATGTGTATGAGCGCTTGCGCCTGTACCGTGTTATAAAAATAAATCATACTCTCTTTTTTACACACTACAATAAAAAAAACCTTCAATTTGAAGAGGCTCTTTCTGTTTGTTCTACATACACAGGCGTCCATCTGGACCGTCCATCCAAGATCGAACGGCCGAACCCCGAAAGAAGCCCTCAGCGATAACGCCGTCGCGCAGCCGCACGAGAGGGAGCGACGGCGTGATGCTTCGGAGCGGCCGACCGGCAGTGGCCACGGCGGCGGCGCTGCTCCTCTCGCCGGCGCCGCCGTCCCGCATCCCACGCAGGTTCCTCTCCCTCACCGCCACCCCCTACCCGCTCTACTACGACCTCCTCGTCCACCGCCCCGTCAAAACCCCCAAATCCACCCCCTCCGACGCCGACGCCGCCGCCCCCCGCCCCCCGCCGCCCGATGCGGAGGACGCCGGCGATAAGCAGACCGCTCTCGACCGCGCGCAGCGGAAGTACCTCAGGAAGCGCCGCAGCCGGCAGCTCCCGGACCCGGACGCCACGACCGGCACCCAGCCGACGACCACGTCGGAGATGGTGGAGCTGCGGCCGGAGGTGGTGGACTTCCCGCGGCTGCACGCGCGCGAGGAGGCGCTCTACTTCCACGACGCCTTCGCCATGCCCTGGGAGAAGGACAAGCACTACCGCATGCTCTACCGCCTCGAGAAGAAGTACTTCCCGGAGCAGTCCCTCGACAACGCCTTCGTCGCCGCCGACGCCGCCGCCCCGCAGACCTCTGACGCCGACAAGGGCCTCGTCTTCTTCGAGGAGGAGAAGAAGGAGGGCGAGGCGGTCGGGAAGAAGGAGGGGGCAGACAAGGAGGAGGTGCTGGAGAGGAAGGTGGAGGAGTTCTTCAGGGCATTGAAGAAAGGGCCCGGGGAGGGGAAGGCCGACGACGCTTCGACGGCGAAGAAGGCGGTGTTGGGAGGGGTGCCGAGGCAGGCGAAGCGGGATGCGGAGAGGGGGGAAGAAGACTGGCCACGGCCACACCTCGCGAGCACGAGGACGGAGCTGCCGCCTCGGTGGGACGGGCCGACCGGGACCGTCGTGCTCATCGACAAGCCCAAAGGTGACGCGCTCTCTTCCACATTGATGAATGCTTTCATGGTCCCATGGGAATGCCATAAGATGGCATGGCCATGTCAGTGCACCTGAATTGTAGTGTGTGTGATTAAGACAGCAGTGGCAATATATTTGGTTGTGTAGTGTGCCTATGGTGATGCTAATTATCAGCACATATTTGAGATGCATACCACCAATCCACCTTTTATGTAGCTGCGGTGTTTGTAAATGCTTACTTGCAGCCCTTTTTTTAGAATTGGTGGCCATCTTGCAGAATGGGTGAGTTAGATGGTTGTGGTACATTTGAATTCAGATGTATATGTACCATTGCAGGTTCACGAACTTCTCCATAATACGGTCCTGATCTAGAGTTCATGCTTTATGTAATTTGGATTTTTCATTTTGAATTACTGATTTGTTTATGTGAGTACATGAATTACAATATCCTGTTACCATAGCAACACCCTTTATTTGGCCAGTTTTCTTGAGGTCGTGTAATTAGTAAAAGAAATGCCATTGGCAATGATGCTGGACTTGTCTGTCTACTAACTCAAAATGGATTATTATTTTCACGGAATTCAGGGTGGACCTCATTTACTGTTTGTGGAAAACTACGGCGGTTGGTGAAAGTGCAAAAGGTGACTTCACAGTTTTTGTGGTGTGTTGTTAATGTGGTTTTTCCTCTCCCCACGTGTTTATGGTAGCTTTGGTTGCAGGTTGGCCATGCTGGTACTCTGGATCCTATGGCGACTGGATTGTTGATTGTTTGTGTGGGCAAAGCAACCAAAGTTGTTGATAGGTACTTTCTTATCTTCTCTTTTCAGGGAAACCGTGATCGTTACTGGAACAATCTTCCTTTCAATTATCCTATTTCAGTTTCAAGTTCTAGATTGTTATGACTTGGAATGATATCCTTGGTACTCGTCTCTTCTGCACTAGCATTTTGTTAACTTAAAGCCTATTTCCTGACTGAATGTTCTCGTGATTTGAAGATACCAAGGAATGGTTAAAGGCTATAGTGGTGTTTTCCGGCTTGGAGAAGCAACATCAACCTGGGATGCAGATTCACCAGTATATATCTTAATATCTTTACAGTGATCTACTGAGCATTCTTCTATTTTAGGAATTATCAAATGGGTCTACTTTTGACTTATATGATATGAATCATATGAGGAAGTATAATGGAATACCAACTTATTAGATTCACAATTAGTATTAGTCAATGTTCGCACCAAACTGAGATGTAGATATTCTATCCTGGAAAAAAACACCTGATTACCTTGTTGACTGATATGACCAATGTCTAATTCTTTGTTATTTTAGTTTAGCTGTATACAATTTTTTTTATTATCCTCTGAATTGTGATGGTCTTGGTCCTATCCCTTTGCTATGGACGATGTCACAGATATCACGGTGTGTTTAAGACCAACACATACGAGGTTTGAGGTGCAAACGACCCTTGTGTAGTCATTGAACTTGGTTGGTTCAGGCACCAAACCGACATGAATAATGCCATAAAAAGCATGCATGTAAATTTCAACTTGCTCTACATGTAAATCTTGAAGTTCAGATTCATTTTCTGTTAGTAGGAATAATGTGAAAATTGTGACTATTCACAGTGAACTTATCTTTCCTTTGTTTCTTTTAAGACATTTTGAGTTTGGTGTTGAATTTTTAAAGAGTGCTATAACACCTCATAGACTAGATGATAGATTGCGTTAATTTTTCATGTTTATTTGGTGCTGAATGAAGCCAGGCTATACTATTGGGCCCTGAAGTTTTGCACCTGATATGTTGACATCTAAATTTTGAATTTTGATTTATTCAGTCTCACTTTTTTTTTGCGAACAGTAAGTTACATCCATTGTTTCTTTGTCACTCAATCCTAGCTACCTACTGAATACTGAATACTGTTCATGTTCACACAGACTTGATTTAAATCACGTGATTTTTATTTATATATGACAAATGCAACCATCCATTTGTGACCAGGTTATTCAGAGGGAATCATGGGAACACATCAAAGATGAAGATATTAGAAAGGCAGCAGCATCATTCATGGGTGAAATATGGCAAGTTCCTCCGATGTTTTCTGCCATTAAGGTACACTATATCCTTGTATACTGAAGTCAATGTTTACTCCTTGTAATTTATGTTATGCTGTTGCTAGTGCTAGACTTTCTAACTTAATTATATATGGATGAGTGTCTTTCAAACTTGGATCATCTGCGCAACATGTCTTACGCCTCTTTTGCATAACAGTCTACGGACTGTTCGTGTTTATGAAAAAAAAGGCATTGAAAGAGAAGGTGCATTTTTTTCCCACCCTAGCCGCCCTATCATACTGTAGCTGCTGTAAATAATGACATGAAGTTGTATTTGGTATGGTTTCTAATCCTTGGCTAGCCATAACAGTCTACAGACTGTTCATATTTATGAAAAAAAGGGCATCGAAGGATAAGATGCATAATTTTTTCACCCTATCATACTGTAGCTGCTGTAAATAATGACATGAAGTTGTAATTCGGTATGGTTTCTGATCCTTGTCTAGCAATTTGCACACTTGTGACATTATCTTGTCACAGAAATGTAGAATTAACAGTATATTCCGTTCTTGGCCAAGCAAGAGGATGATAAATAATCCATTAACATTATATAGAATATAATAGTAGACTGATGTTTAAACAATGTAATTTAAAATTCTCATGTCTTCAGCGTGTTGGCACATGGATTTTTCGTGCCTATTACTCACTGCTTATCAACCAATCATGATGTAATAGGTTCATAACTTGTGTTTTTGCAATTGATCATCGACATCAGGTTGGTGGAGAAAAAATGTATGACAAAGCAAGGAGGGGTGAATCGGTAGAGCTTTCACCAAGACGTATATCAATATACAAGTTTGATATCGAGCGCAGTTTAGAAGATAGGTATTCTTCCTTATTCCTCCCTTTTCCAACCTTCGAATTCCAAGTGGACAATATGGATCCATACTTAAGTATCTCATACTCTTATGCCATGTTTGAATCCACTTTAAGATAAAATTTATTTGCATGTCTACAGGCAAAATTTGATATTTCGAGTTACTTGCTCGAAAGGAACATACATTCGGTCCCTCTGTGCAGACTTGGGGAAAGCGCTTCGAAGGTCTGCTCTATTATTCTTGTAATAGAACTTTGTTTTGTTTGCATATATTTCTCTATGTGCGACATGAATTAACTGAATAAAAGGCCATAATTACCTTCATATTTATTTCTTGGGTTCTCAGAAAGAAGATTGTGTTACAAGTGTGTGTGTGTGCGCGCAAATATCATGTTACCTTATTATAATCTTATTAGTTCCGCGACTTGCATTCTCCCGAGTGAGTGATAGAATTTCATGTTCAACAAGTATTTGCATTTCATTGAACTGGGGGATTCGTTTTTTGAATTTAACTATTGTACCATAGTTGACTAGCTTCTGGTACTGATTCTGTTGGCTATAGTATCACAAAAGTGTCTTCCATTTTATTTTTCTGGAAGCATTTAATGATTCACTTTTATCTTTTCATATGTGGTCTGAGAAGAATCCTGTTGTTCTACTTGTCATGAGTTACTGCCCTTGGCTATCTCCACCTCCTGTATGCTGATACGTTGTGATGACTTTAAATCTAATGTATGCATTTTCCTGCAGCTGTGCTCATTTAACTGCCCTTCGGAGGGACTCAATTGGTATGTTTTATACGAGCATTATGTACATCCTGTGTTTTTTTACTAGTACCAATAAGTTATATATATATGAGCATTATATGCATATGTGTTTTCAAGGCACATAAGTCTCTTTGGCTTGGAAAATGCAAATACTTTTATGCTATTGATTTTTATGCCTGCTCCACAGGTGACTATTCGGTCAATGACGCTTGGAACTTTGACGAACTGCAAGAACAAATCACCAAGGGATACCTATGAGAATTGGCCATGCCCTTTGGAAGATTGCGATCGAGAACAGCTATTTCCAGACGTGTGGTGGACTGAGGCACTGAGCGCTCATGGTCGTGGTGCAAGCCGCTGATACAGCGGTATGGTCTACGTGAATCTGCAATCTGACTTCGTATGTCTCTTTGGAATCAAGGCATTCATTTGTTAACCCTGAACGATGTATGGCGGCCACAGTTCTATCAGTTGCAAAACTATAATGAATGGATAGCCCTATGTTTTGCAAAATTGTAATGGATGCATTCATTTCTGTGGCTCTTGTGCCGCAAATTTTGATGTCGAACGCATTATTTTTGATCAAACATAGTGTGATTCTACCTGCCCTTTTGCTTGTACAAAATGTACTTGCTGGATGTTTCTTCTTTGTTGAGAAAGCTTATGTCCTTGCATTATGTGTACTTTTAATGCAAAAGAGTGGAGTGTCTGTCAACTATGTAAAGAAGAGTCCAACTGGTTTCTCCTGGAAAGAGACATGAAGACAACCAAAGCCTAGCTTAAGGGATCAAGATTGGTCAATTCAGGTATCCAAGTTTGCAGGTATACAGCATGTGCCAAAGGGTCAATCTCAACAAAAACGGCACACTTCCAAGATCCTGAGCAGTCCTAGCTAGTCAAGTGCTGAAACCAACCCTGGAGAATCAGTCCCAAGCTATCGTCGTCATCACCATCTGCTTCACAAACTCGACCCTCCGCAGCCGCTCCTCGAGGTCATGCTTCGACGCATCGTCCATCACGGCCTGATTCAGCCTGCAAGAAAGAAGAAAACAGAGCATTTGGAGCAGCAGGTCAGTCACCATTGTTCAGGTTCAGGACCATCTTTCACTCCCAACCTTCAACTGTATCTGCACTAACCATACCTCTGATCATCTGTGGAAGGTGCAGCATGATCCTCCTCCTCGGCCTTGCTTGGCTCCGGATCGATGACCGGAGGCGCGACGGTGCAGATGAAGTGGGAGAGCAGAGGGTCGGGGGAATGATCATCGGGAACCGGCCTGCCCATGATGTATGATGATTCTTCAAAGTATGAGTCATCCTCCTCGTATGCCTCCTTGTCAGCTGCTGCTGCTCCTGCCCTGGAAGAAGACGACTTCCTCATCTGTGATCAAAATGCCAATAATGCCAGTGAGCTGCAATGTGGTTTACAAATTGATTGCAGCGTCTGTCCATGGCACTAGTGGCACCGATGATGGAAGTTTCACTGTACCTTGAGCTGTTGTGAGTGCTGCTCCCTGAAATGCCCCGCCGTGTCGGACCCGAGGTTGTCGGCGCAGATCGGGCACACCTGGAAGAAGAAGAAGAAGAAGCCACTCAATCACCAGAGAGGGAAATGCAGATTTGTTACATCAAGGTAAGCCACCCAAATCTCAATCACCAGATTGGGTACAATGGTTTTTCTTACAGCGTTCTTCATGTCAAAGCAGTGCTCCTCCTGCAGGTGGTGGCAGAGGAAGGGGACCTCCACCTCGATGTAGCAGTAGGGGCAAGGGAAGTACTCCCACCATTCATCTTCTCCTGCAAATTTGTTTGTTTTACACAGTAGGAAAAGACATGGAATCAGTCAGTGCCTCTGAGAAGAGAGAAAATCAGTGAGTTCACAGCTGCATTTTAGTTTATAAACTGCATTTGTGAAATTTTATCTGAAACTTTCAGGGCATTTTTATGGTTTGAAATGAAAGAAGGGGAGTCACAAAAGCTGTGAGCCAACTGGACAAGACACAATATGCAGATAAGCCCAAAAAAATTCACACAAATCTCTCTCTCTCTCTCATGTGATTCACACTGTAAACCTCCTTTGTCCCCTCAAAATCAGAAGGTTTAAAAAAACATCAGAATAAATTTTACTGTTTAGCATTTTTTTTTCCTTGTGCAGAACTGATCTGTAGGAGTAAATATCATAACAAAATATATATGATTTAACTGAAAACAGGAAAGGATCTGCTTCTAGTGGGACAGAAGGCATGCACTAGAGAGAAAGGAACACCCAGAAATCATTCTGACCCTGTCGGCGAGAGATCAAAAAATGCAAACCATTCCCCACAACTTCAGAAGGCAGTAACTATCAAACACGAATTGAAATGAAAAACGGGGGCCAAAATTTCAGAACCAAACGTGGCATTTCAAAGATCCAACCAAACAGAGCTATAAATAAATAATAGCCAGCAATGGCTGCCCCAAGGGCCAAAATCTATTTCTTGTGAATATAGGTATGGAGCTCAGGAAAAGACCACTGGACAAGAGGAACAAGATGAACGCCGAAGAGGGGGGAAAGAATGACAGTTCTTGGGGTTGCAGAGAGGAGCTCTACCTGCGGGAGGTTGATGGTGAGCGTGGGCTTGGCTATGGAGGTGCTGCTGCCTCCCTGTTGGCAGGAAGCCATGGCGAGCCTGCACCTCCATCTCCTCCTTCCTCTCTCCCTCTCTTCCTCTCACTCACTCGGAGTTCTCGCTGCGCTTCTATGCTTCTTCTTCTCTCTCCTGTTCACCCCTGCAGCAGCACACGCCAAGTAATGGCAGAGCAGAGCAGAGCAGAGCAGGGAGGAGGTGGGGTGGGGTGGGTCAGCAGCCGCGTTGGCTCGGTGCTCCCTCTCAGCTCCTCATGTGGCATTCATCACACATATAAACAAACTAGGTTGTCCGTCCGGCCGTCCATGGTGGGCGCCTCCCTGCCATTGTGGCCACAGGAATATTTCTCTTTTCTCTCCGTGCGATGTGATGACATGTTCAAAAGCAAAAGCAAAAGCAAAGAAAAGCAGAGAAAAGAAAAGGACGGCGAAAACGACATCCGTAATGGAATCGGTTTGGTGAGGGGGAGAATGTTTTTAGCTTTCTTCAGGAGGAAAGTTAATTAGTATTTTGTCAACCCAAACCCACTTGTTCTCTTGGTTGCTCAGGCCCGCAACTGCCCTAACTGTTCGAGTTTTTTCTTATTATATACCACCCCCTCCATCCCGAATTACTTGCCTTTAATTTGTGTAAGCATAGATAATAGACACGTTTTAATGTTATTAGATAGATATATATGTATCTGGACAAATTTAGGGCTCATTTGATTCAAAGGAATTCTATAGGGTTTTTGGAGGATTTAGATCCTTAGGATTTTTTTAATACATTGGTCCTTTGATTCATAGGATTGAATCTCGTAGGATTCTTTCCTATGAAACCTATCGTATTACATTTCATAGGAAATCTAACATTCACTCCGACCTCTTTCTTCAATTCATTTGTTTTTTCCTGTGACATCAAACACTCCTTGCTAATCATATATGGTTCAAATGGACATGCCGCTCCAACCCTATATACTTTTTCTATTCCTATGTTTTCAAAATCCTACGAATCAAAGACGCCCTTGAGAGTAATTTGGGACAGAACTATTATAGTAGTACGTATTATTTATATATATGCAAAAAATAGCTCCATGTGCAGTGAAAACAATGGTAGGGATCAATGCGATATTGGTCTCGTCCATCTTGCACTTATCCTAATGTCACTTTGGATTAAGCAGGCACTCTGACGGGCAGGCTCCGAACTGTGAAAGCATTTTCTTTTTTACCTTTGTCACTGCCCGCACGATGCCTTGTACGGAACTCTGGCACAGAAAGGATTACTACAAGAGTATGTGGCATGTGCATAAACAAATTGGCAGAGACTGGAGCATTGGCACTGGGAAGCATGTGACATGTGCATAAACAAATCATGCAACTTGAGCCATGAGAGTTATAGCCACGGGGGAATCGTCTTTGATGACCAGGTTTGTTTGTTTGTCTGTGTCCTGATTTAATTGCTAATTAAGTGTCTTTTCTGATGGCCTTTGGCTTCTCTTTACATCTAACTGTTAATCACCTTCAACCTTTTTGAGGGAACTTGGGAGGCAAGCCAAGTTGTGGAAAGTGACAGCAAAATAAAACAATGTGTACATGCAGTGTTTGAGAGTGAGTGCTTAGCCATTAAGGTTGTTGAGCTTTCTTTCTGCATGCCACTTGCAAACACTCACAAAAGCTTCACCTTTTTTTTTTTTTTTGCAATAATGGTGATTGGCTTGGCCCCCAAGTCGTTGCGATGATGATGATGATGATGATATCTTAATGGGAAGTGGTGAACCTGCCATGAATGCACACGTGTGGGCTGCTGGTTGGTTGGAGCAGTCAAGACAAGAACAACAGGTTCTTGCACCGTGTAACTTTGCAAGGTTAATTATTTGACACGCACCGCTTGTTTTCTTAATTTGCTTACGTCTCCAGCTATTCCAATGATTTCTTTTTTACTTTCGTATTATACGTAACTGCTCCCTCCGTTCAAAAATAAGTGTCGTGGTTTCAGTTTAAATTTTAACTAAAACCACGGCATTTTCATATTACTTGTACAAAAGCTGCGACGAAGTAATATGGATCAGAGGAAGTACCGGAAACAATGCAAGATTGGGCTCATCATCCACCGTGCTCCCATCCTAATGTGACTGCGATTTGGATTGAGCAGACCTTTGTCCACGTTGCCTTGTACGGAACTCTGGCACAAAAAGATTACAGTACTAGAGAACAGACACTAGGAGCATGTGGGATAAACAAATAGATGATGCAACTCGCGCCTATGTAACTTAATATAAGATGTTTTTTTTTTTCACATTGCCATCGTCTCTGAAAACGTTGTGTAAAAAGTTACGGATGGAGTACTGTCTAAATATATGACTTTTTTGCGGTTTGATTTGAACTGCAAAAAAAAAACGCCTTACAATGTACTCCTTCCGTTCCTAAATATAAGTCATTTTAGAGATTCCACCAGCAAGACTACATTCGGATGCATATAGACGTCTTTTAGAGTATAGGTTCATTTATTTGACGTATATAGTCTATAATGGAATGTCTAAAATGACTTGTATTTAGGAACGGAGGGAGTACGAGGTATTGAAAACATTAGAGAAGGGGGGGGTGTTTCTCTTCATTATGGCCAACCAGATTTAATTATCAGTGGGTTTTGTTTCTCTCTCCCTTTTCGATGGATTGGCCTTTTCTTTCACAAGGGAACTTGGGAGGCAAGCCAAGCTGGAAGGCGAACCCAAGAAGGAGAAAACAATGTGCATACAAACAAATGTTTTAGGACCTGAGTGTGAGTGCTTAGCCATTAAGGTCACACCTTTCTGCATGCCACTTGCCATACTGAAAAGTAAGAGGCTCACTTTTTTTGTAAGATTAATAATGGTTTAATAGTAATTGGTATGTGTTTCTGCTGACTGGAGCAGTAGCAAGCACAATAACAAGCCCTTTCCAGCTTGCAGTATTTTGGGTTGTCCGGTCCAAAGCATGTGTTACTACATAAGAATATAGGATGCAATGTGTGTCTCTCCATTTATTCTTAAAAAAAAAACATGGTTCTGACTCGCATAGTGGATTAGCACAACAGCTAAACCAGACACATCGAAAAGTGAAAATGAACAAAACCGACCCTTTTCTGAAACTTTAACGCAAAATGAATCCAATCCAAAACAAAAATACCACAAAAATGACCCTTTTACATGATGCTCGGCCCGGGGGGGCAGGGCACCATGCTGGATGGCCGTCATGACAAAAGCGGGTCATTTTGTGAAATAGTTTTGGATCGGGTTCCTTCTGCATTAAAGTTTCTGAAAAGGGTTGGATTTCGTCCATTTCCACCATTGAAAAGAGCTTTTGACTCCCCTGTTTCATTATTTGAATGTTGGACTCCCATGTTTCTGAACATAATGTTGAGCTTTCTTTCTGCATGGGTGCCACTTTCTCACACCAAAAATGGCACCTTTTTTTCTGCAATGATGATGATGGCTTAATGGTACTGGTAGGAATGGGGTGGGAGCTTGCCATGAATGGACATGTGTAGGTTGCTGGTTGGAGCACACACCACAGGTAGGTTCTTTTTTTTTGAAAGTTACACAGGTAGGTTCTTGCACTGTGTAAACTGTGATGTTTGGAGGGCATGCTTTGTTTTTTCTCCCCTGCTTGTTTTCCTGTCAAGGGGAACAGTGTTGGCCTGTGGTGAAGACTGCAGCAAGTGTGTGTGCTACAATGTCTTTCATGGTCAGTACCAATCAGAGCCCTGACCTGAAAGGTGGCCATCGCCAGTGGAAGCCACCTCATGCATGCATGCAGTTATTATTCCTTCTCTCTCTCTCCCTCTAGCTCCTGGGGCTCTGCTCTGGCTCTACACAAAAAGCAGAGCAGAGCAGAGCAGCTCTGCTCACTCCTGTCACTCGGCTCTACCGTGCATGCGCTCAGCTTTGATTCTCTTCTCTGCCACCATACACATCTTGACTTTTCCACCTGAATCAAACTGCAAAAAATGCTCTGCTTCTGCTATCCTGTTTACTGCTGGCAGCAACGGGCATTTCTCACCCAAAAATCCCAGCAACATATCAATAACTCGGCGTAAATTCGACGAAAAACAGCCGCCTCTGCTAAAATGGCACATACAACAGTTCCCAGCAAAGTCCCGGTCCGGCTGCTGCTGCTGCTGCTGCTGCTCATCCAGTCATCGCCAGTTATATATCAAAAGTCTCAAACTTCAGGGGAAACAACATTACAACGACACATGATCGAAAAGGTTCTGCGGATGCTCTAGCATCGCATGGCATGAGATTCTACAGGTACCCATGGATGGATTGTGAAGACGGCGATGTCGGTGCTGGTGGTGGTGGTGGAGTTCTTCTCTAGCGGAGGCGGGGATCAAATGAACGAGCCCCGCCTCCGGGAGTCGGCTCGCGCCGGAGCGAGCGATCGAGCGAGCTGCTTATTGGCTCAGTAGCTTGGAGTCGCAGGCCACGATCTTCACCTTGCCCACCTGCTCGGTCGTCTCCTCGTTCTTGAACTGCGCGTCGGTTAGGATGAAGGTCCACACGTTGTCGCAGAACCTGTAGGTGTGCAGATGGCCCTGTATATTGCAGAAACGGAACAGAAACATGAGCATTGTTCGGACGAAGATCATCGCTCTAAGCTAGATGCAGTGAGAATCGTGGCAACGAGAAGGAAAAAGTCTGGACTAGAGCCGAATTTGTGGCGACAGCATTAACATGATGAATTATCAGTGCAACACGGAATTGAATCACAGCTAACTACAGATAATAGGGTGACCACAGCCTGAACTACAGCTCAAGCAGAGAAGAGGGTGTGCAGATGGCCTTGTTTGTGCCCAGAAACGGACAGGCATGAGGCATGCAGATGCAATGAGAAGCATCCACAAGTCTGAACCACAGCTGAATTTGTGGTGACAGTATTAAAAAGCTGGAAATATCCCCTCTCCCGCGTCAATCCACACGTTAACTAAGAGATCCATTGAAAGAAGGAGGTTCCTACAACAGCAAAGAGTATCTGGGCTTTCTGAACCAATGCACAATTCTTTGCATTTTCAACAAAGAAGAAGTTGCTTTTGCGGGAACAGTTTCAGCAAATTGACAGGAGATTGATCGATGCCAGGTTCCATCCCTAAAGTTGCAACCAAGAATCCAGTTCAACGTCACAGTCAACCCTCCAGAAGAACGCCAGACAAACAGCAACAGGAAGCCAGGAACCAGTCCTGCTTGCGCCCTCTGTACTCTATCAGCTAGGCCCAGCAACATACCAAAAAATGGTAATTATGCTTTAGATGTTTTCGAGTACAAAAAACAGGCTACAGGCAGCACTTATGAGCACACAAAGGCACAAGATTGAGTTAGTGATGATGGTGGTTCGTTGTATAGCCTCCAGTAACAAAGATATCAAATGCAGGTTGCGGATGGAATGTGAATTCACAATGTTTGTTGTAGCATCAGCATGCTGGTCAATTTAAAAATGGAACAGAGCCTGCTCTGAGTGGTGTTACTTAAGGATAACATTGATCTGGTTTTCCATGTATGTTAATCACAATCTTAGGGTCTCCTGCAGGTATTTACGAACACAGACCTATTCAAGGGGGCCAGCAGCTAAGATCAACTAGAGTTTGTACAGCTGGGTGTTTATGTGGTGAGATATTGGAGGGTGGATGGCTGGTGACAGGTAGAAGTTTGGGCTGCCAGCGAGCCTTTAGCTCGGTCGGCTGTGACGTCAGGGAGGTAACAGAGATGAGTGGAGGGAATTGGGTTTAGTCTGCTCACTGGGGGCCAACAACGCACCCAGATATCGCCTAAATCTGCTCACTGCTTTGCAATTTCAAGGGATAAAAAATATGCTGTGTACTGCCAAAACTGCGTGAGGTGATTTTCAGGTCTGACCGTCTCAAGATAAAAAGTCTTGTTGGCTGAGTTATGGTTACATTTTTGTTTCATGCCACAAGCGACATTTGTTCACAAGGTGTTGCAGGACAATTGCCTCTGGTTTCTACAAAAGGACAGGGGACTCCTTTCTCAGAAAAAAAAAGTCAACATGTTACACATGGTTGAAAGAAAACAGAATAGTTGGTCAATCCATATTATTGTGATTATCCCACATTTAAGTTTATAATCAATTCTCTATCAGGTTCAAACACAATGTGGACATGAGGAATCAATGAAATACTTTGGCAACTGAACCATGAACAAGACAGAGCGTCTTCTGGGGTGTCTAGCTACAGCGGGCTGCAGTGCTCGCAGCCCACCGACCTGCGTTCGAGGCTCAGCCTCTGCAGGGTTGGTGCTCGCCTTTCATTTAAAAAAAGAAAAATAATGCCAGCAAAGACTAGTCCTGGTTGGTCGAGATATTTTTTATGGTGAATCATGAACCATCATATATGATATCAGAATTCATTTAACACTATAGTCGACAACTACCGTAAATTAACTGGGCAATTCTCTTCTTCTTAATTAATCGATGAGGCAATCCTTTTGCCTCCGTTTCGAAAAAAAATATAGTCGACAACTTCAGGAAAGCGAAAAATTCCAACGCAAGCCACTCCAATTCATATGTGCCATAAAAGGATATTTTTTTCCACATTCCATGTTAATGTTTTGGATAGTGAGAAAATCCAGTAATATTTGAAATCATGCAAATCAAGGTGACTGAAACAAAAGAGAAATACAGTAAGAAATAAGTGGCAGCTTCAGAAGCTCCTTTTTTAGTTGTAAATATGCATTATATCAACATGTTTTGTTTTGCAAAAAGTTCTTTTTTTTACACAATTCCAGAGTTACCCCAGATTGTGTGACATCCCTAGACCTCAGAACAACATATGCAAACAGATTCCCCAGGACCTTTGCCCTTTACGGCCTTGGAAACAGTGAACCATATCTAGTAATCAAGGAAATCCTTAATGGCACCTGCTATGGTGAATGATGGCACCTGCTATAGTGAACCATGAGCAAGACCAAGTGTCTGCTCGGGTGGCTAGCTAGAGTGGCTGAAGTGCTCGCAGCCTGGCAACCCGCGTTCGAGGCCCAGCCTCCGCAAAGTTTGGTGCTCGCTTTTCTTCATAGCAAAAGATGCCACCAAGGGCTAATCCTGGTTGGTTTTCTTTTTTTTTTACGGTGAACCATGAACCACAATCGGATATCAGAAGTTATTTGATACTATGTTGATAACTTCATTCATTTTGTTCAAGATAAATCAGGCAAGCAAAAAATCCCAACGCGTTCCACTGCAGTTCATTTGTGCTACAATCGGACATTTTCTTCCAAATTCCATGTTAATGCTTTGGATATTGAGAAAAACCAGCACTATTTGACATCATGTAAATTAAGGTGACTGAAACTATGGTCATAATGAGTAAGTGGTAGCTTTAGAAGATCTTTTCAGATATGAACACACATTATGTCAACAGGTTTTGTTTAGTAAAACAGGGTTTTTACACAATTCCAGAGTTTCCCCAAATTGACTGACATCCATTGAACTCGGAACAATATATGCAAGACATATTTCCCAGGATCTTCGCCCTTATGGCCTTGGAAACAGTGAACATATCTTTAGTAAGCAATATACTGTATGTAGCAAGACAAGAAAAGTTAAGGTTTGTTTCCTTTACAGAGGTCTGCGATGTGAACAAACAATCTAAACTGCACTGCAACATAGAACTGGTACCACGTGTCGTGCGGGCATTGATCGACCGCTATCTAGAAAAGCAAACATATGTATCGTACCCCAAAAGGTCATGACTTTTTTAGAACCAGACAAATTAATTCACAGCAGCATACGGCAAATAATAATGAGCCCACCAAGCAGGCAGGCACCGAAATGGCGCGAAAAATGACAGCTTTTTTCTTCTTCTCCAAAGCACATACCTTGACAGTAACCTTGCTCTTCACTTGGTTTTCCAGTGCCTCCGTCATAGACTGCACACACACATGAGAAACGCAGATAAATCATAAATCAAATCATCCGCAAGATAAGGAAAATTATGTTCCCCACTCTGAAGGGGAAGACAAACTGGATGGTAACCGAAGAAAGGATGTCTCAGCAGAGCGAGCACCTTATCGAACTGGACGAGCACTTGTATGGCGAGCTCGGGGCTGAGGGTGCCGCTGGAGACCATCTCGTCGAGCGTCTCGGTAAGGCACATGCCGATGGTGGACCGCCTGTAGAGCTCGAAGGTGGCCATATCGCCTCGCCTGCGCCAAACACGCACGCTTTCGTCAGATGTTAGCTAGCTGCAAACTAGATAAGGATACCCCATTTGATGTCACATACAGACTAAAGACCAGCATAAATAACAACAACCAGAGCCGATTCATTCATGCCATGTGAAGCGTCTCTGAACAAAAGATCCCCCATTTGATGATTCGATACGAACAAGTATACTAATTAAGCTAGTAGTACTGGTACATATCAAGCACAATCAATGGCCCTTCCCTCCCGTGCGTCATCTGGCCGGTTCCTCTGCTAGATGCAGGTCGGCCATTCCCCACCCCGCAAGGGACGAAGAACAAAAATATGTTTTTTTTTTCTCCCGGCGCGGCTCCGTTCCGTTCCATTCCGACGCCGTCTCTTCTCCCACCGAATCCATGGACGGACGAATCCGCCATGGAACGGCAAGCCCAAGGCGGGCGACTTCCCCACGAATCCCCCCTCCCACCGCTCTACGAACGAACGAACGAACCCTAGAAAAAGCAGAGCATAAGGCCCGGGGACGGCGTCTCGGCCCATTCCGGCGTACGGGGCCGATCCCGGACGGACCGGAACCCGGAGACAGACGGAGAAGAGCAGCAGGGGAGCGATCCGATTCGAGCACCGGAATGGAATCGAAGGGGACGACGGAGAGGGGGGTCAATCACCTGCGGTGGCTGCCGGCCGACGGTCCTGGCGGCGAGATCCGGGAGGTCGCGGGGCGCGGCGAGGAGCGGAGGGGGTGGGAATGGGTTCGGATCGGGGGAGAAGAAGCCGAGGAGTGGGATGGATGGGGGGTTCGAAATCGGGAGGCTTTATATGTCTGCTGAGATGAAATTGGGGATTATATATAGGGAGGGAGGGGAGCAGATGGATGAGGAGCTCTGCTTTATCGCTCTCTCTCTCTCTGCTCTCTGCCTCCGGCTCTTGGTCGGCGCCGGTTGACGGTTCTGCCCCTGGCCACGGTGACAACCCACCGTGGGCCGGGCCGGGCCGGGCTGGGCTAGGGCGTATTTGACCATGGGCCGGAGCCGCATGGACCAAACACAGAATCGGCTCTCAAATGAACTTCATCTGTTCTCAAAAAAAAAAAGAACTTCATCAAAAAACAAAATATTTCATCAGTCAAAAGAAGAAAAAAAACATTTTCAAGGCCCGGTTTCTTCAGAAACACGGTAAAAACGCGGACGGTCACATACACGCGCGCACACCCGCTCACTCACCCCGTGCGCGGAAATCCGCACGCTCCATCGTCTTTTGTGCCAAAAAATATATATCATTTTTTTTTATTTTTGCTTTTGTTGCTGTTCGTGTTCGAGTCTATTGCTCATGAGGTTGTAAGCGAGTCTCGCCTTATCGATGGATTATTACCGTGTGGTGATCCACCTTCTCCTCCTCCACTCCGCCTCTTCCTTGGATAAACTCTTCTGGTTGGTCTCAGCCTGGCCTGCGTTGGCAAGCTGAGGTCGTGACAACAAAGCATGCTGAGCGGTGGTCATGGTGGAAGTGGGGCGGACGGGCGACGGTGGATTGGCCCAAGCGTCCTCACGTTGGAGCAAAGGAGCTTGAAGAGAGTGGCGACGAAACGCTAGCATTTTAGGTCTGATGACGATTCTCCCCACGAGGGGGCGTGCGTGGAGGAGTTGCTGACTCCTCCCATCAACGACAACTCATAGGCTGGGTAAAATAGGGAGGATGCCCCATGCCTCGAGAGGAGGACGGCCTCAAATACTAAATTATACGAGTAAGCACGGTACTATTACACATTTCCCCCGAGAAGTTATCGAGTATGTACAAAAAAACCTTCATTTTAGGAGCGCAAGTTCACACCACATATAAATAATGTACATCACACAAGGAACAAACCTTAATTCGAGTAAATTTCTATTTTTTAGTTGAGAAACGAGAATGAAATGTTGAATCGAATTTCAAATAACCAAACCATAAGTATGCAAAAGTAGAATTAGCGGGTTTTGTGTTCTTTGATCATTACAATAACGATTATCACATTTTGTTTAAACGTACAATTCATGCACAACTTATTATTCAACCCAACTTGAAACACACTAGAAACATGCTTAGCTAATAATACACTAGAAACCACCATTCGCATTAGAAATTGGTACCATTATATTCAAAATATATACTTATATGAGAACACACACACACATATGCAAATAAATAAATTTCATGCAACTTCCCAAACTAATTCAAAGAGAAACTTTTTTACATCATATAATTTAATATACATTACAATTATATAGCGAAGAATAATATCTCATTAACAATTGTACTTAACTATGATAGTCAAGTAATAAACCATTACATTCTTAGTATGATTCAATTAATTCAAATAAGTATAAAAACTTCGTATAAACTTTGTAATGCCACTACTGGAGCCAATATTTTAGAAATGTGCACATTAACCATTAATATTTACTATATCCGATTTTTATATTGTTTGATATTTAAGATATTGTTAAATAAGAAAGAGTAAAATACACTGTTGGTCCTAAAAGTATTTTAATGTGTGTCACCTAAAAATTTTAGGTCCTAAAATTTTTAGAATGTACATTTAAGTCCCAAAACTAAACAAGATGTCCACTATGTGTGTTAAATGCGAGTGACTAAGCCCCGTGGCGAATTTAATATAGCCACATCGACTTGTATTGCCACGCGGGGTAATGGCTTGTGCGAGAAGTTAAAAAAACGGACCCCAACTGGTTAGATGTTTTTATGTGTCATCTCCATTTCACATTTTTCCCCCAATGACCTGCAACTTGCGTCTTGGCAGTTCCTATCCAATTTCCCCACCCAACGACATGAAGTCATTACTGCTAAAACATAAGAGGATGCGGCAATTGACAGGTGGAGCTCCGGCGAGTCTGACATTCCCGTTTCGACACTAGGGACCGAATGGCTCCGACGAGGCGGGGACTAGACGAAAATATGTTAGGCAAAAATATTCACATATGCTTCGGTTTCCAAAAATAATTGATGAATTTGAAAAATGTTCCAATATTTTAAAAAAAGTTTGCGAATTTGAAAAAAAAAACTGTGTTTAAAAAATGTTTATGATATTAGAAAAAATGTTTGAATTTTTGTAAAAAGGTTCGCAAATTTTAAATTAGTTCACGAGTTTTTTGAAATGTTCATGGTATTTCAAAAGATGTTAGCAATTTTTAAAAATGTATTCATGTATTTTAGAAAAAAAAAGTTCATAGATTCAAAAACATTCACGATGTTTGAAAAAATGTTGGTTATTTTTTAAAAAACAGGTTCCCAAATTTTAAAAAACTACTTCGCGAGTTTAATAAAAAATCATGAATTATAAAATGGACGTGGAATTTAAAAATAGCTTGTTCATGAATTGTGTATGCTGTCCACGAGAGTGGTGATAGACTCTTGCGTCCTAACATCTCATCGGCATGGGATAACACATTCTTGTCAGCCTGCAACATGTGGATCCTCTTGAGCGGATTACTACCAGTTGAAGTTTTTTTGGTATGCCATTGGGCGTAGTTTGAATTAATTCCATCCAAAAGTTTGGGGCATCTCTCAAAGTAGTAGCCTTAACAGTACCACATGCAGTAGAGTCTAAAAGATTTCTGGTCATATAGGTAAGGCCAGAATATGTTTTTCTATAAACATTCAATCTCTTAAGCCGTGTGTAGTACAATTCGTAGTCGTTAATTTTAATCTTTCCCAAGATTAGGCTACATGCTCATGCTCGACATGACCAATTCCTACACTAGATACCTTATAGGAATTATGTTTGAATTCATGATATATCATCCATCGGGCATTAGTTGATTTCTATCGGGCAGAACAAAGGCACGCGTCACCAAAATTCAGCCATATATACTCACAAGTATCAACTCGGTTGAAATCGGTTATCCGACTTGTTGTGTACTAGATCGGAAATTAGCAGGTGACATGCGGACAACAGCACGCCAAAACTGCTCGAAAATTACAGTCACCGGCTAACACCACTGTGTCAGTCGACACCACCGCGTAATCCTGAACATAGATGACCAACAACGTTTAAGGAATCGGAGCTCTACCTTTTTTTATTTTTGATTGATACAAACTGCAAACCCACTGCTGCCACATCATTTTATTATTATTTTTGAAACATTTTCTTTGCAGATGAATTGTTTGGGGGAATATAGTGTAACGCATCCAAGATTTCAATAGTTGCTCTTTCAAAATCAAACTTAAATTTTTTTCTATTCTGCTATCTTACAAGTCTACAATCATGGAGCTTCAATGCATTGATATTATTATTTTTGGTTTATAAATAGAAATCATCATGCATTCTAGAAATAGGAAGTATTATTCTACTGCCAATAAGCATGGGAAGAGGTAAAGACTAGAAGCAGGGCTCAATCTCAAAGTGGTGTTCTTTGATAAACTAGATAATACCCCGCGCGTTGCGGCGGGAATTGGATGATATTTTGTTTTATAAGAGACGAATGTTTGGACGGACAATATGATAATTGAAATTTGGAAAATACATATGGACGAATGTTTGGATGAACAATATGATAATTGGAAATTGGAAAATACATATGTATAATCACAAGTACTTATTGAAAATTGGAAAATACATATGCATACTCATAATTAGTTATTGATCATGAAAAGAACATACTATGTGGTTTAATTTATTTGTAGGTGGGGTCTTCTTGGTCAAGAACTATCTCGACATGTGGGGTTTCTTTCGTAATGTACTCGAAGATGTATTTGCTGGACTTGAATGGATGAGCCTCAGATTGTTCTGTGTTTTCTTCACGTGCATCAGTTTCTCTGAAAGTAATAAACACTTGTGGATTCGTAGTAGTCTTCATCCTTGTTATTGCCTCCATGCATGTACTTCTTCTGAGCCTCCCTTGATGAATTAGTCGTTGAGTGGGGCAGAATCCTGGAGAAAGATTCATGTGTATATTGTTATTTACAACAAGCATAGGGATGGGGGGTTCGAAATCGGGAGGCTTTATATGTTGGGAGACAAAATTGGGGATTATATATAGGGAGCAGATGGATGAGGAGAGGAGCTCTGCTTTAACGCTCTATGTCTCTGCTCTCTGCCTCAGCTCTTGGCTCTGGCTGGTCGGCACCGGTTGACGGTTCTGCCCCTGGGCCACGGTGATCACCCTAGTCCGGGCTAGGATGTATTTGACTGTGGGCCGACGCCACATGGGCCAGACACAAAATCGGCTCTCTAATGAACTTCAAAGGAAAAACATGTTGAGGATCGGAGTTTTTTTTAAGAAACGCGGTACAAACGCAGGCGCTCACGTAGCGCACTCATCCCTATGTCCTTTCGCCATGAAACGAAGATCTGCATGCTCCTAGCAAGCAGACTTGAGCATCTCCGTTGGCAGAAAAACTGGTTTTATTTACTTATTCATTCATTCTTGTTGCTATTTGCTTTAGAATCTACTGTTCATGAGGTAGTAAATGAGTCTCTTCCATGGATCATCGCGTGGTGGACCACTTTATCCCTCCCTCCCATCTGCCCTTCCTTGGGCAGGCGCTACTTCTGATTGGTCTCAACCAGTACTCTGAGATCATGACAAAAAAGGCATGCCTAGCGGCAGCCGCGGTGGAGGTGGAGCGACAAAGGACCGAAGGCAAGCGGCAGTGAATTGGCCCAGACATCCTCTCGTTGGAGCAGAGGAGCTAGATGAGCTCGACTGGAATGGCGACGAAACATAAGATTTGTTGGCTCCTCCGAAAGCATGCTCATGAGGGCATGCAACTTCAGGCTTGTCCACGCAAGGGCGCACGGAGGGCGTAAGTCCATCAAGGTCACCTCATAGACCGGGTAAAATAGGGTGGCTTGCCCGGGCCTCTAAAGGAGGACGAACACAAATAATAAATATACGAGTAAACAATGTACTGTCACACATTTCCTCCAAAAGAATATCGAATACGCTAACAAATCTTAATTTGAGGAGCACAAGTCCACACCACATGTCTACAGTGTATATAATGTAGGAACAAACCAATCTGATTGACAAGCTAAGTATACTTAGTTACATCCTTATGAAAATATATGTTAACTAAATTTCTATGTTTACAGCTTTTTAGTTGAGAGATATTGTACACTTTGAATCGAATTTCAAATAACCAAACCAGAAGTATGCAGACATAGAAATAGCAATTTTTTGTGTGTTTTTTTATTATTACAATAACGATTATACTTTGAATACAAGTACAAATGATGCACAACTTACTATTGAACCCAACTTGTGACATATAGTTGACGTACTCTAGAATTTTCTATAAATGGAGCTTAGCTAATAATACGCTGGTTATTTGCTCAGAAATCACTACCATGATATCTAATGATATTAAAAATCTATATATGAGAACACACACATATATGCAAATAAAAATCTATATATGATATTAAAAATCAGATTCTTTTGAATTTTTCTTCTATTTATTCAGATCTCACTGCTCATACCATGTGCATATGGACCATAAGCACACTTTCACGACATGTCACGCCACCTTCGTTTTCAATATTACTCGTATGTGTATGTGTGATGGCTTCACATAAAGGGTGACCGGGTGAGCCTAGTAGGTCGGCCTATATCGGCAAAACCCCCACAATGTGGTTTTTTATTCTTCAGTTTTCTAGCCTGTTTTCTCAAAAATATTATTTGGATATTTTCTAACAAATTTAAATAGCTAAAATATTAATGAAATATACACATTAAAAAATGTCATCATATATTTAAGCATGTCCATTCTGTGTTTAAAAAATGTTCAGTGTGTATTAAAAAATCCAACATGTATAAAAAATGTTTGCCTTATATTAAAAGTAAATTCAATGTATATTAAAAATAAGTTCGGTGTATATTATGAATATGTTCACCTTGTTTTTTTAAGTTGCTAAAATTGAAACTAAAATAAAAAATAAGAAATAAAAAAGGAAAAACTACAAAACAGAGAACCGAGAAATACCAGAACAATTTCTTTTAGCAAAAAAACCTTGAAGGTCCTCAAAAAAGAAAATTGCCCCAAGCCGGACTCTGTTGGGCGAATAGGCCCTGTTGTAGGCGCTAATGACCAATGGAGACCGAGCTCCAGTGAGCTCATTTTCTGAAAAACATATTTATACAGCGCAAAAAAATTGAATTTTTTTCTACATATACAAATAGATGTTTAACACGTCCGACAAAAGTTTCAGAACAATATAGTTTCATACGTAGCGTACACAAAAAAAAAACAAATACGTAAATGAAAATGGGCCAGTTTGTTTTTGTTGTTGGGCCTAAATTTTGTCTTTTTTGCACAGCATGCAAATAATAATATTTTTGAACGAAATTTTCCAGATCCGTCATGAATATGTATAAGTTTTCATGGGATTGTTTTTGAATATTTTTGAAACTCGGAAATATCATTTTCAAAGATTTTGAAATAAAGGACTCCATGGAGCCCGGCCTCCGAAAATTCGCACTCCTGCTGTAGGTGTCTATACATATCCTATATAAGCAACACAACGCTCGCTCGACCATTGGTGAGTTATCACAGTCGAGGAGAAGATCTTCGTAGGAGCTATATCTTGCGAGACAATACTCCGACTTGCAGTAGGTAAGCATAGATAGGTCATCCCAACAAGGGTTTCATGGGGAGCGGGTTTTCTTGTATGTGTTTTCTGCGTTGGTTTTTATCTCCTCTTCTTGCAGTTTTTGGTTTTTTATTTTTCTTTATAGAATTTATTTGTTTTTTCTATTTTTTGCCTTTTTAATGTTGAATTTCTTTGTTTCTTTAGTGGTTTTCCTTGGCTTTTTAGATTTTTGGCCAAATAAATGTCAACTTTTTCAATACATATTGTACATTTTTTGTAAGAAAGTGTAACAATTTTTTATATGCTTTGAATATTTATCAAATACATGATTAACATTTATTATAAGTAAATGTTAGAACATTTTTCTGAATAAATGTTAAATATTTCCAAATACATGATGAACATTTTCCTAATGGTATGAAACATTTTCTTATATTGCACGAACCTTTTTAGCAATATATTAAAATTTATTCAAGTACACACTTTTTGAATAAATGTTAAACATTTCCAAATACACGTTAAAATATTTTATAAAATGCGTGATTGTTTTGTTAATCGTCAAAAAAACATTAGTGGTACAAACCATTTTAGAACTGCGCAAAAAACATTCAGTAAACATTTTTTAAATGTCATTAAAATATATTTGGAATGTGTGAACGTTTTTTTAAAGGTTATGTACTTTTTTGGATGGTGTAAGATATATTTAAACAATTACAAGAATATTTTTTAACATTTATAAAAGTCATTTAGAAATTCCACAAACATTTTTTGGGACGCATGAGTATTTTTTAAATGTCGCAAACATTTTTTAAAATGCTATCAACAATTTTAAAGCTTGCATGACAAAAACAATTATACTGCATAAAAAAAAATCAAGTGCATGGTGAACGTTTAAATAAAATAAATAAATAATATTTTCATTGTCAAAATATAAGTAAAAGTAATAAAAAAACACTAGCGTGCCAGTGCTCCTTTCTCGCTGAGACGGCCCGGAAAATTGATCATGTTATAAGCGAGACAAAGTTGCGCATGAAGATGATCCCTTGGTCAATTATGCGTGTTGACGATAGTGTGGACTGAATCCCGACCATCTTCCTGTACCACATCAAATTCCACGTGTCGGCTACATCACTACGACCGATCCAAGGTGATGATGCTCCCCCTCTCGTGGGTATGCTATACTAATAGAAAATACAAAGATCTCCAGCCACATGAAGCAGATGAGCTATATCTCACTACTGGTAGATGGTACTCCGTCTTGCAGTAGGTGATCGTCGGATGGGCCATCCCAATATGGGTTCCTCGGGAGTGGTTTACTTTTATTTTTTCTGTGTTTTTTATGTGAGGTTTTCTTTTGGTTTTTGGTTTTAGTTTTTTTGCCTATTCTTTACTGTTTTTTTCCATATATGAATACTTTTTCAATACACATTGTACATATTTTGTATACATCTGGAAAAAAATGTATAGACATCAAATATTTTTCAAATACATGATGCACATTTGTTACATGTTTTGAACAAATTTTAAAATTTATGTTAAAAATATAAATAGGGTTTCAGTATTTTTTGAATGATACTAAACATTTTGCCCCTGGGCCATGGTGACCACCCACCATGGGCCGGGCCGGGCTAGGGCATATTTGACCGTGGGCCGGATCCACATGGACCAAACACAGAATCGGCTCTCAAAGGAACTTCATCAAAAAATAAAAGATTTTCATCACTCAAAAGAAAAAAAACATTTTCAAGACCCGGTTTCTTCATAAACACGGTAAAAACGCGGACGCTCACATACACGCGCGCACACCCGAACATTCACCCCCGTGCGCGGAAATCCGCACGCTCCACCGTCTTCGGCGCCAAAAAATGTAGATATATTAGATTTTTATTTTGCTGTTGTTGTTGTTGTTGTTGTTTGTGTTCGAGTCTACTGCTCATGAGGTTGTAAGCGAGTCTCGCCTTATCGGTGGATTATTATCACGTGGTGATCCACCTTCTCCTCCCCTCCACCTCTTCCTTGGACAAACTCTTCTGGTTGGTCTCGGCCTGACCTGCGTTGGCAAGCTGAGATCGTGACAACAAAGCATGCTGAGCGGCGGTCGTGGTGGAAGTGGGCGCCGCGGAGGACCGATCACGGGCGATAGTGGATTGGCCCAGTCGTCCTCACGTTGGAGCAAAGGAGCTTGAAGAGAGTCACTAGTAGAAAACAGGGCATTAATCCCGGTTCGTAAGGGCCTTTAGTGCCGGTTCGACTAAAGGCCCCCCCCTTTAGTCCCGGTTCAACACGGCCCGGCACTAAAGGCCCACCACGTGGCGCTGTCTGGGGCGGGGGATGCAGGACCTTTAGTCCCGGTTGGTGAAATTTTTTTGATATATTTTTTTGATTTTTTTTTGAATCTTTGAATTATTTGACAATTTAATCTCTAATCACCCCTCCTCACTGCTCCACACTCATTCCAAATCGTCTAACTTCCCGGCCGGTCACCCATCCTCTCACTACTCCAGCCCCAGCACGCTTAACTTTCAGGTTCTATCTCCCCTAGTTTCCAAGTCTGCACTTGTTGTTTTCCTGACAATAGTAAGCTATCAATCCTATTAACCCTTAGGTCTTGATGTCACATGATTTAATTTTTTGAACTCCAAACAATTATTAAAATAAACAACAATGATTAACAAACAACAATGATTAATTTAAAAATTCAAAAAAAGGAAAAAATTTCAAAAAAAACAAAAAACAAAAAAAAAATCAAAAAATCCAAAATAATACAAAAAGGTCAAAATAAAATAAGTAATAATAATATTGAATTTCAATGAAAATAAAATAAGTAATATTATTATTATTATTATTATTTTGCCATTTATTCATTTAAAATGGCATAATTAATATCTTTAAATCTGTAAATCAAAATTCGACAAATAATATATCCATTATTATCCTTAAATTTCAACCCTTTTTGACTTCACTTGCTATTTTTTCATGGATTTAATGATTTTTTGAGCTAAATTAGTCTGAAATTGAAAAGCACTAAACCCGGGACTTAAAACGTCTGAAACTCTATTATAAATAGTAAAATAGGTTCAAACCCTAAAACCTAACCCTAAACTTAGAAATCTAAACCCTAGCCCCTAAACCCTAAAACGTCTAAAACGTCCAAAAACCCTAAATCTAAACTCTTGTTGTTTCTTCGGACAAATCTTTTTTTTCTGCAAATTTTGATATATTATTTGTATTTTTCTGAATTAGAATGATTTAGTTATGATTTTTCTAAGATTTAAGGGCTCGCAGGGGCCCCCCTTTAGTCCCGGTTGGTATCTCCAACCGGGACTAAAGATATACCTTTAGTCCCGGTTGAAGACACCAACCGGGACTAAAGGGCTGGGGAAAAAATTTGAAAAAAAAATTGAATTTTTTTTCCAGTCCCGGTTGGTATCTCCAACCGGGACTAAAGGGGGGGGCCTTTAGTCCCTGTTGGTGATACAAACCGGGACTAAAGGGGCTCGTGGGGGCCCTAGCTGACACCTGCCTACCACCACCCCTTTAGTCCCGGTTTGTATCACAAACCGGGACTATAGGTAGCAAATGAACCGGGACTAATGATGCTGAAATCAAACTGGGACTAATGGTCACATTAGTCCCGGGTCGTAATCAAACCGGGACTAAAGGGGCGGACGAAAGGTCTGTTTTCTACTAGTGAGTGGCGATGAAACGCTAGCATTTTAGGACTCATGACGATTCTCCCCACGAGGGGGCGTGCATGGAGGAGTTGCTGACTCCTCCCATCAACGACAACTCATAGGCTGGGTAAAATAGGGCGACTGCCCCATGCCTCGAGAGGAGGACGGCCTCAAATACTAAATCATACGAGTAAGCACGATACTATTACACATTTCCCCCGAGAAATTATTGAGTATGTACAAAAAAAACCTTAATTTTAGGAGCGCGAGTTCACATCACATATCAATAATGTACATCACACAAGGAGCAAACCTTAATTTCGAGTAAATTTCAATTTTTTTAGTTGAGAAACGAGCATGAAATGTTGAATATGTTGAATCGAATTTCAAATAACCAAACCATAAGTATGCAAAAGTAGAATTAGCGGGTTTTGTATTCTTTGATCATTACAATAACGATTATCACATTTTGTTTAAACGTACAATTCATGCACAACTTATTATTCAACCCAACTTGAAACACATAATTGTGATAGTTTAGAATTTTCTATAAACATGCTTAGCTAATAATACACTAGAAACCACCATTCGCATTAGAAATTGGTACCATTATATTCAAAATATATACTTATATGAGAACACACACATATGCAAATAAATAAATTTCATGCAACTTCCCAAACTAATTCAAAGAGAAACTTTTTTACATCATATAATTTAATATACATTACAATTATATACCGAAGAATAATATCTCATTTTATTTAATAATTGTACTTAACTATGATAGTCAAGTACTAAACCATTACATTCTTAGTATGATTCAATTAATTCAAATAAGTATAAAAACTTGCTATAAACTTTGTAATGCCCCTACTGGAGCCAACCTTTTAGAAATGTTCACATTAACCATTAATATTTATTATATCTGATTTTTAAATTGTTTGATATTTGAGATATTGGTAAATAAGAAAGAGTAAAATACATTGTTGGTCCTAAAATTATTTTAAGGTGTGTCACCTAGGTCCTAAAAATTCTAAAATATACATTTAAGTCTCAAAACTAGACAAACCCAACATTTTAGATCTTTTTTTTGCCATCCCCATTTCACCTCTTCCCCCCAACGACCTGCAAACTGCGACTTGAGGGTTGCTATCCAATTTTCCCACCCAACGACATAAAATCATGACTGCTAGATCATAAGAGGAGGCGGCAATTGATAGGTGGAGCTCCGACGAGTCTGACATTCCCGTTTAGACACAGGAGACCGAATGGCTCCGACAAGGCGGAGACTAGGCGAAAATATGTTAGCCAAAAATATTAACATATCTTCCGGTTTCCAAAAATAATTGATGAATTTGAAAAATGTTCCAAGATTTCAAAAAAAAGTTCATGAATTTGAAAAATATTCTGAATTTCCAAGAATATTCACATATTTGAAAATTGTTTCCGTGTTTCAAAAATATGATTTTTTGTAAAATGTTTAGCCATTTTAAAACTAGTTCACGAGTTTTTAAAAAATGTTCTTCGTGTTTCAAAAGATGTTAGATTTAAAAAAAAGTTTTCAAAAATTGTAGAAAAAATGTTCACGGATTCAAAAAACATTCACGATGTTTAAATTGTTTTTGGAGATTTTTTAGAAGCAGGTTCCCAAATTTTGAAAAACTAGTGCGCGAGTTTAATAAAAAAATCCTGAATTATAATTTGAGTGTGGACTTTAAAAATAGCTTCTCATGAATTGTGTATGCTCTCCACGAGAGTGGCGACAGACTCTTGCATCCTAACGTCTCATCGGCGTGGGATAACACACTCTTGTCAGCCTGCAACATGTGGATCCTCTTGAGCGGACTACTACAAGCTCTTTCGGTATGCCATTAGGCGTAGTTTGAATTAATTCCATCGAAAAGTTTGGTGGCATCTCTCAAAGTAGTAGCCTTAACAGTACCACCTGCATAAGAGTGTAAAAGATTTATGGACATATAGTTTAAGCCAGAATATTTATTTTCTATAATCATCCAATCTCTTAAGCCGTGTGTAGGACGATTCTTAATCATTGATTTTAATCTTTCCCAATATTAGGCTACATGCTCATGCTCAACATGACCAATTCCTACACTAGATACCTTATAGGAATTATGTTTGAATTCATGATGTATCATCCATCGGGCATTAGTTGATTTCTGTCGGGCGAAACAAAGGCATGCGTCACCAAAATTCAGCCATACTCACAAGTATCGACTCGGTTGAAATCGGTTATCCGACTTGTTGTGTACTAGATCGGAAATTAGCAGGTGACATGCGGCCGACAGCACGCCAAAACTGCTCGAAAATTACAGTCACGGCTAACACCACTATGTCAGTCGACACCACCGCGCAATCCCAAACATAGATGACCAACAACGTTTAAGGAATCGGAGCTCTACAAGCTACCTTTTTTTAATATTTTTGATTGATACAAACTGCAAACCCATTGCTGCCACATCATTTTTTTTCAAACATTTTCTCTGCAATTGAATTGTTTGGGGGAATATAGTGTAACGCATCCAAGATTTTCAATAGTTGCTCTTTCAAAATCAAACTTCAATTGTTTTCTATTATGCTATCTTATAAGTCTACAATCATGGAGCTTGAATGCATTGATATTATTATTTTTGGTTTATAAATAGAAATCATCATGCATTCTAGAAAATAGGAAGTATTATTCTACTGCCAATAAGCATAGGAAGAGACACAGACTAGACGCAGAGCTCAATCTCAGTGGCGCACTTTGATAAAAAATTTCTGAAATGATCACTGAAATTAAAACTCTGTATACTAATATTGCTGAATCCTACTTGTGTTCTACTGCGATACAAGAAAGACTCAATGGATTGGCGACAATGGCAACTGAAAATAATGCCTTCGAGAAGTGTAATTATGAAGATATAATTGGAGATTTCATTTCAAGGAAAAAAAGACGGACGCCACTTTTCGGTACAATGAGCTCAGTGTTATTGCTTTAGTTATATCTTTAGTCTTTTGCATCGGTATTTGATAAACTAGACAATTCTCCAGACGTTGCTGCGTGAATTGTTGAAAATATGTTTAGATGATACTTGTTTATGTGGAATGTGAATATTATAAGTAACAATACGAGCATGAAAATACAAATATATGAGATTTATCATACTTGATTAGTTTATTGTTGTAAAATAGTTTTGGAACATAAGTAGCATAATGCGAGTTTAAAATTCCCTGGAGTTGTCCACGCAGGTGTCTTCTTCATTGAGAAAAAATTGGACATGAGTAGTGAGGATGACTCTCCCGCTGCAGCAACTTTGTTAAAAAAATGCATAAGCAGTTGCTAAATCTAATAAAAAAAGTATAAGCTTAAAAGTCAATAAAAGAACGTGTCTAAAAATAAAATAAAAACTTTTAAATTAAAGTTAAAAATGTCATTTCGAAAAAAATGCGAAGGATGACTAACATGAATACATGATGTGGTAGCGTTACATGTATAGACCAATGCAAAAAATAATTGTAATTAATAAGCTAAAAGCATGACTCGCTTATGTGGCACATTTTGCATGGCTTAATGGGAGGGGGCGACTTAAATGCATTGCTTAGTGGGACGTTGAGTTTGCCTGTTGAAAAGATTGTGACCAACTTCTTACGAAGGTAAGATTTATAAGTATTTTATGAGATGGCATAAATTTTAAATGTGTAATTAAGTAAGTGAGATTATGCTTGAGTATTTTTTCCTAAAAAAATAGGACCCCGAATTCCTGGAGACGGTCATGTGTATCGACTCGATTGAAATCGGAAATTGCAGTCAGCGGCTAACACCACTGCGCCACTCCGTCGCCCCGCCCTCCGTTCGTATCCCTCGCGCGGCATCCCGCTGCTCCGCCATGTCTCCCGAGGGCGTGCGTGCTGGCGCCGAGCTCCCAGCAGGGTGCGTGCTTGCTAGTGTGCTGCTGCGCTGGGTGCGTTTTGTGTTGTTCCTCGGTGGCCGCTGCTTGCGTCGCGTGGGTGCTCTGCTGTAGCCTGTGGTCGCCTGGTCCGCGCACGCGACCTGTTCGACGAAATGTCTGGAGCATAGGAAGGGTGACATTTTGGGGACGCCGTTGGGTACCCTGCTTTTTGCGGACAAATGGGGGAGCTACTTTCATGAACGGCCTTGAAAATGCCCGTACCCTTTCGAACTGATCCCCCAAAACTTGCTCTTTTCTTCCTGATTGTATGACACAGATTCCAGAGTTACCAACGCAAGCGGAGGCGGCAGAGCTCGTGCCTGCAGCGAAGGCTGCCCATGGGAGCCAGGAGCGACAATATTGGATTCCAGCAAGGCAACTAGGATGCAATGGATACTTGATTGCGACTTGCGAGTGCGCCACTCGGAAGCCAACAACCCCAGTTTAGAACAATGCAGATGAAATTTCCTTCCTGGTCACTTTCATTTGTTTACTACTTCACCAAGTGTCCCTATGCTTGGTAGCGTGTGAAGGTGTCTGCTGATGGCTGCTAGTAGTATACAATTAGTCCATTGATTAACAAGTTAGTTGTTCAATTACGTATAATTTATTTGGGCCAACCTATCAGCCTACTCTGGTCAGCTTTTGGTTATCTGATCAGCCACCTAACACTTGGAAGAACGCAACCACCCACAAGACCAGAAAGGCAGAAACCACTCTGTACTCACATCCACCTGTAACCTCCGAGCTCTCAACCAAGCACAAGCAACTACCATGGCAGAGGCAATCGTAGGATTGCTGGTCTCCAAGCTCGGTGTGGCCTTAGCGAGAGAGGCGGTGACCTTTGGTTCCTCGCTGCTCTTCAAGGAAGCATCTGCCCTTGGTGGACTTTTTGGTGAGATCCGTGAAGCCAAGGATGAGCTGGAGAGCATGCAGGGTTATCTGCAACGAGCGGAGCGGTTCAAGGACACCGATGAGACCACCAGCATCTTTGTTGAGAAGATCAGGGGCTTCGCTTTCGAGATCGAGGATGTCGTCGATGAGTTCACCTACAAGCTGGAGGACAGGCACGGAGGATTTGCTGCCAAAATGAAAAAGAGGATCAAGCATGTCAAGACATGGCGGCGTCTGGCACTCAAGCTGCAACAGATTAAGAAAAAGCTTAGAGATGCTGATGAGAGGAAAATGCGCTACGAGATTAGCGGAATCGACAAGGATGCAGGAAGCAATGGCAACCATCAGAAGATTGTAGACCAAGCTTTGTATTTCGCAAAGGATGATGATCTCGTGGGGATTGAGGAGAACAAGAAGCTGTTGATGGGATGTCTCACAGATCAACCTGAAGATCAGAACACAGTCACAACAGTTTGGGGGATGGGTGGAGTTGGAAAGACTACTCTTGTCTCCCATGTCTACAATTTAGTGAAAGATGACTATGATACTGCTGCATGGGTTACAGTTTCAAACAGCTACCAAGTTGAAGCCTTGTTGAAGATGATTGCCAGAGAATTTGGCATCAAAGCTGATGTTGCCAGCATGGGAAAGAGAGCCCTGACTGAGGTAATCTCTACCTACCTGCAAGGTAAAAAGTACATCTTGATTATGGATGACGTATGGGGTGTGGATGTGTGGTTCAATATAAGGGATGCGCTTCCTAAATGCAGCGGTAACCGATTTGTTATCACCTCAAGGATCCATGAGGTAGCATTGCTAGCTACTGTAAATCGTGTACTTGAACTGAAACCACTGCAAGCAGCAGAGTCATGGCAGTTATTCTGCAAGGAGGCATTTTGGAAAGATCAAAACAGAACATGCCCAGAGGGACTAAAGCATTTAGCTCAAAAGTTTGTCAGCAGGTGTAGTGGCCTGCCCATTGCAATTGCCTGCATCGGCCGCCTACTGTCCTGCAAACAACCGACGTACTCCGATTGGGAGAATGTGTACAAGGAAATAGAGCTTCAGCTAACTAATAATGTGATCCTCGATGTCAATATTATTCTGAAAGTCAGCTTGGAGGACCTTCCTTATGATCTGAAGAACTGTTTCTTACACTGTGCATTATTCCCGGAAGATTATGAAATAAAGAGGAGAAGAGTAATGAGGCAGTGGATCGCCGCTGGATTTGTCAGAGAAAAGGATAACAAAACATTAGAGGAAGTGGCAGAGGGATGCTTGACCGAGCTTGTGAATCGAAGCCTACTACAGGTAGTGGCGAGGAATAGCGGTGGACGATTAAAATGCTGCCGGATGCATGATGTTATACGCCTTCTTGCTTATCAACAAAGCCAGGGAGGAATGCTTTGGAAAAGTTTATGATGGATCCGGTGCATTCTCTGTAGAGGGCACACGTCGTATATCGATCCAGAGTGAAAACATTGAACAGCTGAGTCAATCTTGTGGAACACATTTCCGTGCACTCCATGTGTTTGAGACTCGTATAAGTATTAATTTGCTCAAGTCTATCCTATCATCTTCGAGGCTGCTGTCGATGTTGGATCTCCAAGGTGCACGTATCAGAATGCTGCCTAATCAAGTGTTTGACTTGTATAATTTGCGGTACTTGGGCCTTAGACGTACTGGTATTCAGAATTTGCCTGAAGCAACGGGGAGGTTACAAAACTTACAGGTCTTGGATGCTTACAACACTGAACTGTCATCTTTACCAAAGAGCCTGGCAAAGCTTCACAAGCTGAGGTACTTGTATGCATGTACTGGTGGGCTAGAATTTGATCACTGTGCTGGAGTCAAGGTGCCCAATGGCATGCGGTAGTTGACGTCATTGCGAGCTCTGCAATATGTGGAAGCAACCTTGAAGATGCTGCATGAACTTAAAGCTTTGACAGAGCTGAGAACATTCGGTGTGTGCAACATCAAAAGTGAACACTCTACTTATCTGTGCAATGCTATCACAAAAATGAGACACCTTGTTCATCTGGACATTTTTGCTACGGGTGGCGAGGTGTTGCTGGAACGTCTGTGTTTACCTCCGACCGTTTCTTGGCTTGGTTTACACGGGCAGCCAGGGAGAACATCGATGCCTTGGTCCCACCTCAAGAGCCTCACGCGGTTGCAACTGTCATTCTCCAACATTGATGAGGAATCGTTCGTCAGTCTGCTAGCGTTACATGGTCTATACCATCTTGAGCTTTTCAAGGCGTTTGTAGGGAAGAAGCTGCACTTCTACTCAGGATCATTTCCAAAACTGCGGATCCTAGGGATCGGTGGCTGCCACAAGCTCAACCAAGCTGAAATAGAAGATGGCGCGATGGCAAGCCTTGTTCCGCTGCTGTTTGATGATTGCCCTTGCACCTCAGGGCCCTTAAAGATCTGCGCCTGGTAAACACTGGAGAAGAACTCTTGGAGAGCCTTCGGCGAAAGGGAGAAGAACCGAACGAGGATCTTGTGAAGATCAGTCACATCAGAAAGGTTACTGTTCAGCTAACCAAGAAAAACATATGGGAAAGAATCAGGTGACCGCAAGACATGTATATGTAGCTACTGCCAGAGGTAATTAATTTATACACTTGCTAATGTTGGGCTTCAAGTAATTTCTGATGCGATTTCTTTTACCATTTTTAAGCTGAAAATGACGTGGTTCCTCTTTTTACATGTTCATGCACCTGTGTCTTACGCCTAGAAATTGAGGTTTTTTAACCTGCTCCCTTTTACCTCCCCTTTTAAGCTGAAAACAATGTGGTTCCTCTTTCTACATGTTCATCGTGTTAGAGCATCTACAACCACAATGTACAGATCTCGTCCCTCAAACGCTCGCGGACGCGCCCGGTCAGTGTCCGGGCTTGTCCGTTTTGACCCCTCATTTTTTGCTTGCATGCAGCCATAGCCCCTACTTTGACCCCTCACTTTTTCAGACATTTCGTCGAGCACTTTCCGAGCGGCACCACCAGAGCATGCAGAGGACAAGGTCGCCGCCAATGAAATAGACCAGCTGGACAACGTCGACGGACAGCACGCACAGCTGCACTCACGCACGCGACGACGACGGCCAGTCCGGCCAGCACGCGGCGGCGGTTGCTCTACGCGCATGCACGCAAGCCCAGCGCACGCGGCGGCTGCTGCGGTGGCTAGCACACACGCATGCGGGCACGCGCGCGGTGGCTAGCAGCCAAAGCACGCACGCACGGCATGCGGCTGCTGCTGCACGCAAGCCGCGCTCGCGCGTCCCCGCGCCCGGCCGCCTGCTGCGCGTCTGGCGGCCCGTGTGCCCGCGCCCGCGCACTCGTCCGGCGGCCGCGGCCGCGTCGGCGCTCGCCTGCGTCTGCGTCCGCGCCCGCGCCCGAGCTCGCGGCCCCGCACGCCCGCGCCCCGGCGTCTGCCCCGCGGCGGCCAGTGCACGCGCCCGCGCCCGCGCCCCTGCCAGCCGCGCCGCGCACGACCCGCTCGCTGCGCCCCTGCCCCGCCCCGCACGCCCCCGCGCTCCCCTGCCCGTGCCCGCCCACGCGCGCCGCTCGGCAGCCAGCACGCAGCGCACGCACGCGGCCAGCGGCTGGCTAGCCAGCACGCGCATGCGCCCGCCCGCCCGCAGCCGCAGCAACGCCGGCCAGCCAGCACGCGCACGCGCGCGCCCTCCGCCCTCCCGCCCGCGCTCGCCCCGCCCCGCATCGGCGCCCCGTGCTCGCCCCCCCCCCCCCCCCCCCCCCCCCCCCTCTCCCCCTCCCAGGTCGCTGCATGCGGGGTCAAGTGGAGGTGTCCGGGCGTGACCGGGCAGCCTCATAGTGTCCTCATATTTGAGGATGCCGGTCAGTCCGAGCGTTTAGTGATGAAATGAGAGGTTCGTCTGAGTCACTTTTTTTTGACCGAACACTGACCGGATAGACGTTTTGGGCGTATAGGGGGTCCGGCTGTAGATGCTCTTAGAGTTATATTAGTGATGTCTTTTGGCCTTTTGCATTCTAGTCTCATGGCATCCTCCTGTAGTCTTTTGGCATATATATGTTAGCTTTGGCCTCCTAATAATACAAGTTGTTTTCCTAACATGGTATTAGAGCCTAGGTTTTCTCCGGCGCTGCACCTCGCCTGACGATCGATAAGTTTTTTTCCAGTCTTCTTCTCTCGATCGATCTCCTCTAAATCGATCTCTCTGCTGCAATAGATCGATGCCAAGGACATACACTGCCGCTGCTTCCTCTCATCTGCTGTTTTTCTGATCCAAGTCACCCAGGACGCCCGCCCTGCTTTTCTGGTTGATCAAGACGCCCGACCAGGCCGCCGCGACCCCGACTCCTCCCGGCCAAGTCGCTGTCGCCCCGCCTTAGGCCATCCGCATCTGTCTCCAGGCCGCCTCAGGCCATCCGCGTCCGCGCTGCCTCAGGCCGAATACGTGTATATATGCTGCTCCGTTTTTATTCTTATGTAAGCATAATAAATACTGATCAAGCAAGTTATCTGCCTGTCTGTCTTTTGTATTACACTGAATCACAGAGGTATAGCTCCTGCTAGAGAAAATTCATACACTGCTGATGTTGAGGTTTAAGCAATTTATGTTGCGATATTTGCCATTTTTAAGCTGAGAACAATCGTGATTTTTAAGCTGAAAATATCTTATGTTCTTCAGAATTGTGCTTTTGTACGTATCCAGTACAAGAGGCTTCTACCCAAAGAACTCGATCGATTAGGGATCAAACGTCTCTACCCGTTAGGGTTTTCTCCCAGGCGATCACCTGGTATCTCGGTTTCGTCAGGCTAACCCTAGATCAGATTGGATCCTCGTTCCGATTCCTTCTGGGAGAGATTACCACCTCATAAGGTTATCGACAGGGCTTAGGGAGGTGTTTTTGTTCGATAGTGGATCATGGCGAGCGAAACTTCTGCCACATCACGTGTTCGCGGCGGTTCAGGCAAGGCCGTTCTTGGCGACGGGGTCAGCGAGGCTAGCTTCTCCGGCGGGGTCGGTCCCTCTTCCCGGACCGAGGATCTGGGTGAAAAGCTCAAATTTCTGAACCTGCGTGAAGATGAGGAAGAAGATGTCGTTCTTGAGGAGGATTTAGAGGAGTTGGAGAAAGACGCGGAGTTCATGGCCTTGGCAAGGATCCACACTACACGTACTGTTGGGGGGATTACCCCCGGGTAGGCTTAAGGAGACGACTCAACATTTTAAAACATCGGGGGAGCCACATCCGGTATGCCGAGCCCCGCGTATCAACGAGACAAATAAAGAAGGGAAGACAGAAGACAAAACTGCGGCCCGGCTGGCTCCTCCTGGCCGGCTCCTCTGCCCGGCTGGCTCCGCCCGGCTGGCTCCTCCCGGCTGCCTCCTCCTGGCCGGCTCCTCCCGGCTGGCTCCGCCCGGTTGGCTCCTCCTGGCCGGCTCCTCCTGGCCGGCTCCGTCCGGCTGGCTCCTCCTGGCCGGCTCCTCCGGGCCGGCTCCTCCTGGCCGGCTGCGGCCCGACGAAGTTAGCTCCAGGCGTCCCGTCGGACACGAGCTGACGACACTGTAGCTGACGGACTGCAGAACCTGCCACCCCGCTACAGTCGGGCACTATTGGCGAATAGTGCCCCGCTGTGCACCCGTCGCGTGTCACCTCCAATAGTGGCGTACTAGTGCCTACCTCACTTGTCATCTCACTTGACATCTAGAATAGTGTAGTTGGTGGGTGGGCCACCACCCACCATGCCCATGCCCACACTATAAAAGGGCACCAAGCCCCCTCTCCTTTCTCTCACTCTCTCACGGCCACACACACACTCACGGGAGGCCTCCTCTCATCCTCTCCCTCTCACTCATGCTCACGCATGCATACATACGAGGCCAAGGTAAGGAGCTCAGAGCTCCCTCTTCCTCCTCAGACACAGCTCCAGGAGCAACCCTATAGCACATATATACAGACATGCAGGAGTAGGGGTATTATCTCTCCGGAGAGCCCCGAACCTGGGAAAACCACCGCGTGCTATCCGCATACCCATCCCGGATCTCCACTGCAGCCTTGCTCTCACATCTTAAGCCATCCCATGGCATCTGCCGTCTCGGGGCACCCCCGGTGAGAAAACGACGACAGTTGGCGCCCACCGTGGGGCAAGCTCCTGCTGGAACCACGGTCCGGGCAGGACCCTCTTCGTCACCACCGCTGCGACATCGCCGCCGTCCCTCCGGCGGCGCTCGGGGGCTCGACATCAACACGTCCCCGGGCGCTCGCGCCTGCACCCGTCGCGTCCCCACCGCCGGCCTCGGCGTCGTCCGTCTCCACCATCGAATCCCTGGCGCCGCTGCCACGGGCGCTGCGGCTCGGGACGGAGCGGCAGGGGCTGTTGCTGCGTGCGTCCGTCCTCGCCGCTGCGGGTCGCCCCGCTCCTCCCCGCGCTGCTCCCGTGCCCATGACCGACCGCTCGACCTCCTCGTCACCAGCAGCGCCGCGCCGTTCCGGCCCCTAGCGGGCCCGCGCGCTCGTCGCGCCGCGCGCCCTGCTCCACCTACGCGGCGTCCCTGCCTCCTCGCGCTCCGCTCCGCCTCGCCGCGCCCCGGGGGGGCCTCGTCGCTGCTCCGTCCCTGCGCAACCGCGCCGCTCGAGCCGCACCTGCGCCTCTCCTGCCTCGTGTGCGTACGCCACCACCTGCCCTGGCCACGGCCACGCAGCTGGCCGCGCTGCCGCCGCCGCGGTTGCTCGCCGCCTCCGCGCTCAGGCGCGGTCCCTCCCCCGCAAGTCGCCGCGCGCGTGCGCTGCTCCCTCCGAGCGCCTCCGGGACCGCCAGGGCCGCCGCGCCGTTTGCCTCCGCCCGGTGCGAGGCCGAGCCGCGTCGCCATGCCGCTCCGGCCTGCGCACCTCGCCTCTCCCTCCGAGCGCGCCTCGCCTCTGCGCCGCGGCGCCACCCGGGCCCGCCGCGCCGCCCCGTCCGCAATCACGACGCCGCCCGGGCCCGTCGCGCCGCGACCCAGCGCCCAGCTGTGCGCGCGCGCACCCGTCCTCCTCCAACACCAGCTGCTCCGTCGCCCGGTCTGCTCGCCCGCCTGCGTCGGCGGCTCCCGCTCGCCCGCTTGCGTGCCCACCAATCCGGTCTGGCTCCCGCGCCCGGTCCACTGGCCGCCCCGCCGCGGAGGCTCCTCCGCCCGGTCCGGCTGCCGTTCCCCCGCACTCCTGCCTCCTCCGTCAGCGCCCCCTGCTCCGCGTCCATGAGCCCACAGGCGCCGGCCCCGCCTGGCTCTCCGACCGCCGCACGCCACCCGCCTCGCCGCAGCGGCGGCTACCGCTCCGCAACCGGTTCGCGCCTCTGCACGATCCGCGCGCCCGCGTCATCGCTGCCCGGCTCCACCTCCAGCCGGCTCCGCGCCCGCCACGCCTCGCGCCGTCCTTCGCCCGCGGACCGGCCACCCGGCGGCTCGCCGCCCCTTCCTCGGCCTGGCGTCGGCTGCTCCTCGGGCCGGCCGCGCCTCCCCTGCCTCCGCGCGCCCGTCACGAGCCGGCCCCGGGTCGCCTGCACCGCCCGCCGGCTCGCGTTCCCGTCGCCACCCGGCCGGCCCACGGCTCGGCTTCGCCACTCCTCTGCCGGGTGCGCGCGACCCGCCATGCCCCTGGCCGGGGTGCTCCTGCGCGCCTTCCCGCCAATGGTCGCACGGCCGTGCTCCCGCCTCCACGCGCTGCGCCCCGTCGCTACTGTCCCCGCCGCTCCGGCCGCTCCGCCTGCGCGCGCGCGCGCCGCTCCGGCCGCCCCCTCGCGCACCCGCGGCCCCGCTCCGCGTCGTCGCTCCGGCCGCGTGCCCCTCTCCGGCCTCTCGCCTCGTCCGCGCGCACTGCGCGCCGCGCCGGCTGCTGCTCCCTGCTGGCCGGCCCGGCCGCACCCCCCTCGCGCTCGCGACCTTCTTGCCTCCGCGACGCCGCGCCGGCTCCGCGCCCGTGGCCGGCTCCCGCTCCCCGCGCTGCCACCGACGCGCGCGCCCTCCTACCGGCGCTCCTCTCCCCCCATTTGACGGCGGCCCCCGGCACCAGCAGCCTCCCACGTCGGGCTGGCCGCGCCCCCGCGCGCCGTCCCGTCCATGCGCCTGCTGCGCCCGGCCGCGCCGCCCTTCTCTGTGCCGGCTCCTGCGCCCGGTCGGCTGGTCGCCCTATCGGCTGGCCGCCCTGCCGGCTGGCCGCGTGCCGGCCCGCCTCCCAGCGCCGGCCCCTGCTCCACTCCGCCGCGGCGTCCCGGCTCCACCCCGGCCACCCGCGCCGGCTGCGCACCAGGGCTTCTGCGCCGCCTCGCCACGCCTGCCTCCACGCGCCGGCTGCGCGCCAGGGCTTCTGCGCCGCCTCGCCACGCCTGCCTCCACGCGCCGGCTCGGCCTTGCCTACGACCCCCCCCCCCCCCCCCCGCGCGCGCGGGCGGGTTCCCTGTGTTGCCCCCGTGGCCTCCGTGTGGCCGGCTGGGGAGAAAGAGGAAAAAGTCAGATGCCGGCTGGCCATGCAAAAAAAACTGAGCGTCTGTCTGCCCACGGCAGCTGGTCCACCCGGAGGCTCGAACCCGCGTCCTCGGTCGGCTGGCCCGCACCGCCGCTCGGCCAGTTGGAACCCGCCCGTGTCGCCGCTCGGTCGGCTGGCGCGCCTGCCCGCGTCACCGTCCATCCGGCTTCCCGGCTGGCCTGCCCGCCTACTTCGACATCGGGCCGACTGGAGAGTCGACCTCGCTGCTAGTCCACTTCGGTGCCGGCCGGCACCTCCATCAACCGCCCCGGAGGCTACACCCAGCGGGTGCGCCCGGCGCGCCCCGTTGGTAAAAGACCACGCCGTCTGCAAGCCGCGTCGGCTGGCACCGACAACAACCACCTCGCCGGCACCAAAAACGAATGAACCCCCTCGCTCGGAGGCTCGGAAGCCACTCTCGGTGGCGCCTCGCGCGCAACAGCCGGCGGACCCCGCGTCCGCCCTCGGCAGCACCTCGCGCTGAACAGCCGGCGGACCCCGCGTCCGCCCTCGGCAGCGCCTCGCGCGCATCAGCCGGCGGACCCCGCGTCCGCCCTCGGCAGCGCCTCGCGCGCAACAGCCGGCGGACCCCGCGTCCGCCCTTGGCAGGGCTTCACGCCCATCAGCCGGCGGACCCCGCGTCCGTGCCCGGCAGCACCTCGCGCTCGACAGCCGGCGGACCCCGCGTCCGCCCTTGGCAGGGCTCCATGCCCATCAGCCGGCGGACCCCGCATCCGCGCCCGGCAGCGCCTCGCGCGCGCCAACCGGTGGACTCCGCGTCCACGCCCGGCAGGGCCCCCGCGCCCATCAGCCGGCGGACCCCGCATCCACCTTCGGCAGGGCCCCGCGTCCATCAGCCAGTGGACCCCACGCCCATCGGTCGTCGGACCCCGCGTCCGCACGCCCGACTCTTCGAGTCGCCCGGAGGCTCGGAGGCTACACCCAGCGGGTGCGCTGGCGCGCCCCCGCTGGAAACAGCCAATCGGTGGGCCCCGCGCCTGCGCCCGGCAGCGCCTCGCGCTCATCAGCCGGCGGACCCCGCGTCCGCGCCCGGCGACGCCTCGCGCGCATCAGTCGGACCACGTCGGCTGCGAGCCGCGCTGGCCGACATCGACAAAAACCACCTCGCCGGCACCAAAAAGCAATGTGAGCTCCTGATCGCCCATCCTCATGACACTCGCAAACAGCGGATACCCCGAGCGTCCCTCGGAGGCAATCTCCGCATCTATTTCAGCAACTTTACTGTTCACCCCGGCGCCAGCTAGTCTCGGCCCGGGGCTGTCGCTTGGCCCGATACGTTCGTTCCCACGAGACGGCTTAGTAGCGTGTACGGTACCGAAGGCCCACTCTTTGTCTCAGCTACAAATCGCACCGCGACTGTCCGGCTAGCGAGAGCACAAGCTGGAGGTCACCCCACGCGAAAGGCGTCCCGGGAGAAAACGGTTTTGGGCAACCCGGTCGTTTCACTTATGAGTATCTGCTCGGTCGAGTCTGCTCCCAGAGTCCGAATACTGTACGCTCCACTCCGCGGCCAACTCTTCGCCGCAGCTACAGACCGGCTCCCGGCTATCTGGCTAGCAAGAGCAAAAGCCAAAGATCGGAGAGAACATGAAAAAGACTGAAGGGGGCTCGGGCAAAAACCGAGTCGGCACCCTCTGCATAAAACTTGCACTACCAAAATCAAATATTTGATATATCTGCATCGACTAAACCTGTCTTTTGCACGATCATTTCCATGAGAAACCTCCTCGCTCGGAGGCTCGCAGGCTACTCCCGGCAGGGCCCCGCACCCATCAGCCGGCGGACCCCGCGTCCGCCCTCGGCAGCGCCTCGCGCTATTCAGCCGGCGGACCCCGCGTCCGCCATCGGCAGCGTCTCGCGCTCTTCAGCCGGCGGACCCCGCGTCCGCCCTCGGCAGCGCCTCGCGCTCATCAGCCGGCGGACCCCGCGTCTGCCTTCGGCAAGGCTCCACGCCCATCGGCCGGCGGACCCCGCGTCCGCGCCCGGTAGCGCCTCGCGCTCAACAGCCGGCGGACCCCGCGTCCGTCTTCGACAGGGCTCCACGCCCATTAGCCGGCGGACCCCGCGTCCGTCTTCGGCAGGGCTCCACGCCAATTAGCCGGCGGACCCCGCGTCCGCGCCCGGCAGCGCCTCGCGCTCGATAGCCGGTGGACCCCGTGTCCGCCCCCGGCTGAGCTCCGCGCCCATCAGCCGGCGGACCCTGCGTCCGCCCCTGGCTGGGCTCCGCGCCCATCAACCAGCGGACCTCGCGTCCGCGCCCAACATCCTCGACGCCATCGTCTGCTTCAGCAACAGCAAAGACCCTCCGCCCGACTCTTCGAGTCACCCGGAGGCTCGGAGGCTACACCCAGCGGGTGCGCTGGCGCGCCCCCGCTAGAAACCGCCAGCCGGAGCACTCCGCGTTTGCCCCCGGCAGCGCCTCGCGCCCTTCAGCCGGCGGACTCCGCGTCCGCGCCCGGCATCCTTGAATCCACCGTCTGCTTCTGCAACAGCAAAGACCCTCCGCCCGACTCTTCGACTCGCCCGGAGGCTCGGAGGCTACATCCAGCGGGTGCGCTGGCACGCCCCCGCTGGAAACAGCCAGCCAGTGGACTCCGCGTCCGCGCCAGGCAGGGCCCCGCACCCATCAATTGGTGGACTCCGCGTCCACGCCCGACGTCCTCGACGCCACCGTCTGCTTCGGCAACTGCAATGACCCTCCGCCCGACTCTTCGAGTCGCCCGGAGGCTCGGAGGCTACACCCAGCGAATGCGCTGGCGCGCCCCTGCTGGAAGCAAGCCGCGCCGTCCCCGGCCCGCAATCAACCGTCATCGACGGCTTCTGCAACAACAAACAACGGCAAAAACCCTCCGCCCGACTCTCCAAGTCGCCCAGAGGCTCGGAGGCTACTGTCGGGGGGATTACCCCCGGGTAGGCTCCTCCTGGCCTGCTCCGCCCGGCTGGCTCCGCCCGGCTGGCTCCTCCCGGCCGGCTCCTCCGGGCCGGCTCCTCCTGGCCGGCTGCGGCCCGACGAAGTCAGCTCCAGGCGTCCCGTCGGACACGAGCTGACGACACTGTAGCTGACGGACTGCAGAACCTGCCACCCCGCTACAGTCGGGCACTATTGGCGAATAGTGCCCCGCTGTGCACCCGTCGCGTGTCACCTCCAATAGTGGCGTACTAGTGCCTACCTCACTTGTCATCTCACTTGACATCTAGAATAGTGTAGTTGGTAGGTGGGCCACCACCCACCATGCCCATGCCCACACTATAAAAGGGCACAAGCCCCCTCTCCTTTCTCTCACTCTCTCACGGCCACACACACACTCACGGGAGGCCTCCTCTCATCCTCTCCCTCTCACTCATGCTCACGCATGCATACATACGAGGCCAAGGTAAGGAGCTCAGAGCTCCCTCTTCCTCCTCAGACACAGCTCCAGGAGCAACCCTATAGCACATATATACAGACATGCAGGAGTAGGGGTATTATCTCTCCGGAGAGCCCCGAACCTGGGAAAACCACCGCGTGCTATCCGCATACCCATCCCGGATCTCCACTACAGCCTTGCTCTCACATCTTAAGCCATCCCATGGCATCTGCCGTCTCGGGGCACCCCCGGTGAGAAAACGACGACACGTACTTTCAGCCATGGCGCGTTTTTTGGTGCTATGCGTTCTGCCTGGAATCTTGCACAGGAGGATGAATTTAGGGCTATCAAGGATAACTTGTTCTCCGTGCAATTGTATTGCTTGGCAGATTGGGAACGGGTGATGAGAGATGGCCCTTGGTTGTTTCGTAACTGCCTAGTTTTGATGGCTGGCTATGATGGTTGGTCCGATCCCGAGGAGACGGAGCTGTTCACATATCAAGCTTGGGTTCGTGTGATGGGACTTAAAGAGAAGATGCGTACTAGAAGTACTGCGTTGCGGCTAGCCAAGAAGGCTGGTGTAGCGGTGTTCGTGGACGAACGTTAAGTGAAAGGTCAAGGAGGTGGAATCCGAGTGCGTGTTACTTTGGACGTGCGGAAACCACTGACGAGGTGTGCTAGTCTGACCTTGAGGAAGAAGAAAGTGTATTTTGATTTTGAGTATGAGAAGATGCCCATGTTTTGTTTTGTGGTGTCTGTGGCTTAGTCAGTCACGTGACCAAGGAACATGGAAACGGTGTGCATGCAGCAAACGACGTCATATACCCACCTACTTTGATCGCCGCTGATTTTCGCCGGGACGAGTGCTTTACAAGTGGAGGTGGCAATAGAGGAGGACGTGCTACTCGTGGCAGGGATTATGGTGCGGGTGGCCAAGGTATACATGTGACAAAGGAGTATGATTCACAGGGCGATCATCTCAAGGGTACCGTGTTGAGCCCTGTAAAATATACATCAAGTGGCTGAGATCCTTCCACCGAAATCTGTGCCATCCACCTGGGATCTAATGGCTCATGGCTGTTTTTCTATTCTTGCACCCCTGGCCTTTCTTTTATTGTAGTTGCTCCCCCCTGTTAGAACCCCAAGCGGTGTGGATCCTTCCTCGAGTTCCTCAAAGAGGCGTTCGGGGTCTGAGAATCAGGACGGGGTGCAGGTGCCAGGAGAGTTCCTAATGATTACTGCTGGAAAGACGACTGTTCCTGTTGATCCCGCATATTCTAGTGAGAAGGAGGATGGAGATGACTCTACCTTACAGGAAAGCAAGAGGCACAAGACGAATGAAGCAATAACAATGGACTTGGCAAATTTGGTGGGCTCCGACATGGAGTGCCGCCAGGCCCAATGAATCACTTAGTGTGGAACTCAGGGTGGTCCCGGTCCGAGCCGTCGTTTGGACTGGCCGTCGGCGGTCCGGACCGGACCGGACCGAGCAGCGTCGCCGTCCTGTTTGCAGGGACCGGACAGAGCAGCGTCGCCGTCCTGTTTGCAGGGACCGGACCGGCAGCGACGAAGCCCGAGCAGGACCGAGCGGATCGGCTGGTGGCCACCGCAGAGCATGCCGCCGGAGCATGGCGACGCAGGGAGGGCGCTGGAGGAAGCGCAGCTCACCGTGGAGGTGTTCGGCAGCTTTGGGAGCACCATAGGGAGCTTAGGAATCGAGGAGGGAGGCTGGGGCATGGCGGCGACGAAGAATTTGGCACGACGGCCGGTGTACAAAGACAAAGGGAACGATGACGGATGCGGCGGTGTAGGGCGTCCCGCTTCGATTCCAACACGCCAGATGATAGATCCAGGCACGACGCATTCATTAGACATGCTTGCCGGCGTCAGGGAGGCCGGTGGCCGTGGGTGCTGTGCAGTGGTGCCCTGCGTGTGTGCGCTGGTGCTGGGCACTGCTTCTGCATGCACTACAGGAAAAAAATTATAAGCCGAGTGCCCGAAACACTAGGCTTATACCCGTTTACACTCAGTTTATATATAAGCCGAGTGTTTTCCCCGGTTTATACCACACGGCTTACTAAGGACCGGCCTACCAGGTGTAAGCCGAGTGCAACAGCGAAAACACTCAGCTTACATATAAGCCGAGGAACTCTCTGTAAGCCGAGTGCCAACGGACACACGGTTTATACATGACGGCATCCTGACGCTAACGGAATGCCACGTCACCGTTTACATAAGCCGAGTGCCAACGGTCGCACGGTTTATATATAAACCGAGGGCCAAGTTCGGTCACACGGGTTATATATAAACCAAGGGCCAATGTTGCGCGCATGGTTTATATATAAACCGAGGGTCGAGCTCAGTCCCACGGTTTATATATAAGCCAAGAGCTAACATTTAAAACGGCTATGCCATAGATGCCCTATAAGCCGGGTGCCTCTCCTGGGACACACGGCTTATAGCCCCAGCTGACCTATAAGCCGGGTGCCACAACCTGGGACACACGGCTTAAAGCCCCAGCTGACCTATAAGCCGGGTGCCACTCCCTGGGACACACGGCTTACAGGTCACCATTTGCATTTAATTTTTTTTTCAGGGACCAGCAACAACATATATATACATTTTTTCAGGGAGCAGCAACAACATATATATATATATATATCCAACGAAGATCACAACAACAATATATTACAAGTTCACAACCATAACAAACCGACGATGAGTTCAAAGTCCACACACGCATACATATCCAATATAGTTTCACAAAAGCATGCGTACATATGCATCAAGAATTCACAAACTAAAGGATCATGAGTTCGAAGTCATATGCAACAAGAGTTCACAAATGAAATCATGAGTTTCAAGTTCACACCAAGCATGAGTTCAACGTAAATATGCAATGAGCTTCCACCGCAGCATGTATGCCCATCGTCGACGGCATCCGCGATGCAAACCTATACGTTCATTACCACACGCATGAGTTTCCAAAGTTAAATTGCAAATGATCGATAAGGCACAAGAGTCAACAAGCATCAACATATAAGTTTCAAATTGAAGCTAAGAAGTATGAATAATATAAGGATCAACACTTGTGGGCTCTACCATCAGCAATGCACAAGTTGTGAGTTGAGAGGCACAACCAACGACAAGACACAAGCATCAACAATGCACAAGCATAAACAACTACCTCGAGTGATCATTGTGGCGTGGAGGTCGAAGCATCTTGAGCCGCAGTGCGTGTCACTGGGCTTGCTTGGGCAGGTGTAGATCCACCAACCACAAAGTTATTGGAGCCTTCTCCTGACTGAGGACACTTCAAGCATGAGACGGTAAGATGGTTAGATGCTTAAGCATGAGACGGTAAGATGGTAAGATGCTTTAAGCATGGTGGTAAGATGCTTAAGCATGATGGTAAGACACGGACGCATCCAGTGCAATTTCAAACAAAGCTTTCACTTCATAGCCACACGCATGAGTATCTATCAACAATATGCACATAAAGGGGGTATTTCGAACATGCACTGCTACACTGAATTATTAGAGCATCTAATACACGCACATCATCAATCAAAGAAAGGTATCACATATTTCAGAATGAACTAATGCATCAGATTCCAGTATTCAACATAACAAGTGTACATACATAAAACGGGCCTTGCTTTTACTAGTAAAAGAAGCTTGGCAGACAACCAATGACGACTTGGTCTGCATCCATCCATACGTACATAAATGAAATTGAGGAAATTTTCACATCACAACAGGGCAGGCTGGCTCATTTATCCATCATAGAACACTAGTGTATACTGTATACTAGAACAAGGAAGGCATTAATTAATTCGACAAGTGAATGGTGATTTATAATAGTTGGCATTTGCAGCAGCTGGTGGCTAAAGGAGATGGTTTGATGGTGCGGGGTAATCAGATCAAGTATGGCATGTGCAGACACAAGGAACACATGCCAAACTAATGATCTGCTACTAAGCAGAACACAAGCACTGCACAAACACCATTCAGGTGAATAAACTGATATTCACAACATTTAAGGAAGCATACAAATGCAGTCTAAACATGCCCCAGACTAGATAAGAAAAGCACAACTAGTGAAGGAGATCAGAGCAAACAGAGGCAAGGAAGAGAAGGAGCTGGAGGAGCTCACAGTGCCGGTTTCATAGCCGATGCCGACAATAGCACCACCATGGTTGATCCGCGGTGCACCACCAGTCAGGCTCGCAACCGTCGACCCATGACGTGAGGTTGCAGTTCTTGTTGGGCCTGGCGTAGTTCTTACCGCTGGTGTCAAGGATGCTCTCGAAGTGGAACGTGAACTTGAGCTCGGCTGCGGTGCAGAAGCACTGCGACAGGTCCCCTGCACCACGTTGGATAGATTAATGTGTGGATGTTTAACCATGAACCAGATTCATTTAGAAACAGGACAACGAAAATTGCGCATAATGCTGTAATTTATCCAAAAAGATTGTCGTTTCGATTTATTCAAACAATAAACTAACTGACTAATGTGGTGTGTCCTATTTTATCGATTAGTTCCACCATGATGAGTAACTGGGCAGGACAAACAGCACCTTTACAGTTGAGTAAGTGAGCAGACAGGGAGGAGCGCGACGAACCTGAGCTGCTGATGATGAACATGAGCTGGGCCTTCTTGATGAACTTGACTTTCGACCTCTGAAGGGCGCATCCCAGACCTGGAACAGAGGAAGCCAGCTGCGTTTACTGAGAATAAATACACAAGTGAAGTGTCTGCACATGAGAAAAAAAAACCTTACAAAGCCTTGTCTTGGCTTGTACAAAGCTCACACGCTGAACTTGTCTTTCGGAGGCGTACATCCTTGGGCCGGCGTGCTTCTCTTGGACACGATCTTGGGCCGATGCGGACTAACTCCTCGCCGCTGACCGACCCTGCTTGGCACTTTGACCTAGAATCAAAACAAATCGAGTGGCATGTGTTAGAATTCAGAAAGTTCACAGTTTCAGTTTTTGAAGAAAGTCAAGCGAGGAAATCTTGCACTACACTACGCATGGACGCATTTATCGATTGGTAGTCCAACCTAAACAAATCCAGTGCAACCTAATCAAGGTAGTAGAAGCAACAGCAATCGCTAGCTGGCGTGCATGAGGAAACTAGATCTGCCAAATCGAATGGAGAGAGAGGCGAGGGGAGGAGAGACGGGTGCACCTTGACAAGATCCATGGCGTGGTCAGAGCAGCGGACAGAGGAAGCAGTGGCCAGCACGCGAGAAGGAGGCGAGCGACCTCCGTCGCGCATCGAGAAGCAGCGCCATGGAGGGACACCGTAGCAGCAAGGTCCATCATGTGCCACGCCCCGCAGAGAGGAGAGGGTCGGCCTCCATTGCGCTGCTGGAGCGGCAGCAGACGCCGGTGGGTGCGGTCGGCCTCTGGCCTTGGTCGCCGGAAGAGGGAGGGCGGCTGCAGTGCCCGTGGCCATCTCTCCCGCCCCGTCCATGGGTGGAAGAGAGGGGCTAGGGTTTCGGGCGCCACCGCTGACGAGGGAGGAAGGGAGGTCGCCGGTGGGGCTAAGGGAGACGAGGTCGTCCGTTGGGCTGGGGGAGAGAAGGTCGCCGTGGGCTGGGAGGAGGGCGGCGGCGCCGATGGGAGGGCCGGCTCGGGCTAGCGGACGGGGAGGGGCGGCGACGGTGACGGGGGGCGCGGCGCGGAGGAGCAGGCGACGGCGCTGGGAGCAGGGCGGCGCGGAGGAGCAGGCGGCGGCGCTGGGAGCTGGGCGGCGCGGAGGAGCAGGCGGCGGCATGGGGAGCAGGGCGGCGCGGGGAGCAGGGAGGCGCGGGCTAGCTCATGGTGACGGTGACGGGGGGCGCGGCGCGGAGGAGGGCGGCGCGGAGGAGCAGGCGGCAGCGCGGAGGGCGTGGCTCTGTTTTGGGGGATTTGGGGAAAAAGGGGCCTTTCGCGGTCCATTTCATCTACGCGCGCGTCTATTTTCGCGGTCCATTTTCATCTACGCGCGTCTATTTTCGCTAAGTCCCGCGCTCACGGGTAAGCCGAGTGTTACTGGGTAAGCCGAGTGTCACTACATGGTTTACCCTTCTTTATTTTATTTTATTTTATTTTATATTTCTATACAAAAAGTTCATCACTTTACTTTTCAAATTTTCTGTGTTTTATTTTGTTGTATTTTTATTATACTTATTCTTTTATTGTATTTTAATTTCATTGTCTTTATGTTTTCGGGGATTCACCCATCCGTAGGGCCGGCACGATCTACGTCTTCAATTCGACCGGACTCGAGAGAGGTTTGACTGTAAACTGTACTATGTGATGTATTAGCGACATGTGTCTCCCTTGTGCAAACAAAGAAAGGGGCAGTTCCGGCCACTCGGAAGCGCAATTACTTCGGCGGCATGACTCGTCCAACCGTTTGAATCCACGGAAAATCGTATGATGCCGGAAATCCACGGGATCTGGCATGGCGTCATCACATGGCCCCTGTAGGGTGTGGTAAAAGTTTGGGCGCCTTTCGAATAGGCCTCACCTGAGGCCGCTTGTAAACTGCACCATCTCCGAGGTAGTCTCTCGGTATCGAGAGGGAATGTGTCGGATTTGTGAAGGAAGTGTTGGTCCTGCTGCTCCGTTGGCCTTGAAACTTCTCATGCTCTCAAAGGAGGCCATCGAATGAGACGTGTCAGGCCCCCGCATTTTTCTGACCCGCCTGCAATATTTGAGACATTTATTGCATTTCTAGGGTTTCAGCGCCGAAAATTGCAGATCTGCAAGGCGACACATGAAATCATGCCCAGAAGCGGCATGGAAAATCCTATGTGATGTATTAGCGACACACGTCTCCCTTTTGCAGACGAGGGAGGGGCAGTTCCGGCCATCAGGGGGCGAAATTACTTCGACGACATGACTCGTCCAACCGTTTGAATCCACGAAAAATCGTATGATGTCGGAAATCCACGGGATCTGTCACGGCGTCATCACATGGCCCTGTAGGGTGTGGTAAAAGTTTGGGCGCATTTCGAATAGGCTCACCTGATGCCGCTTGTAAACTGCACCATCTCCGAGGTAGTCTCTCGGTATCGAGAGGGAAGGTGTCGGGTTTGTGAAGGAAGTGCTGGTCCTGCTGCTCCGTTGGCCTCGAAACTTTTCGGGCTCTCAAAGGAGGCCATCGAATGAGACGTGTCAGCCCCCCGCATTTTTCTGACCCGCCTACAATATTTGAGACATTTATTGCATTTCTAGGGTTTCAGCGCCGGAAATTGCAGATCTGCAAGGCGACACATGAAATCATGCCCAGAAGCGGCATGGAAAATCCTATGTGATGTATTAGCGACATGCGTCTCCCTTTTGTAGACGAGGGAGGGGCAGTTCCGGCCATTAGGAGGCAAAATTACTCCGGCGGCATGACTCGTCCAACCGTTTGAATCTACGGAAAATCGTATGATGCCGGAAATCCATGGGATCTGGCACGGCGTCATCACATTGCCCCTATAGGGTGTGGTAAAAGTTTGGGCACGTTTTGAATAGGCCTCACATGAGGCCGCTTGTAAACTGCACCATCTCCGAGGTAGTCTCTCGGTATCGAGAGGGAATGTGTCGGGTTTGTGAAGGAAGTGCTGGTCCTGCTGCTCCGTTGGCCTTGAAACTTCTCGTGCTCTCAAAGGAGGCCATCGAATGAGATGTGTCAGGCCCTCGCATTTTTCTATCGGAGATGGTGCAGTTTACAAGGGCCTCATGTGAGGCCTATTCAAAACGTGCCCAAACTTTTACCACACCCTACAGGGGCCATGTGATGACGCCATGCCAGATCCCGTGGATTTCCGGCATCATACGATTTTCCGTGGATTCAAACGGTTGGACGAGTCATGCCGCGGAGTAATTTTGCCCCCAGATGGCCGGAACTGCCCCTCCCTCGTCTGCAAAAGGGAGACGCATGTCGCTAATACATCACATAGGATTTTCCATGCCGCTTCTGGGCATGATTTCATGTGTCGCGTTGCAGATCTGCAATTTCCGGTGCTGAAACCCTAGAAATGCAATAAATGTCTCAAATATTGCAGGCGGGTTAGGTAGTCTCTCGGTATCGAGAGGGAATGTATCGGGCTTGTGAAGGAAGTGCTGGTCCTGCTGCTCCGTTGGCCTCGAAACTTCTCGTGCTCTCAAAGGAGGCCATCGAATGAGACGTGTCAGGCCCCCGCATTTTTCTGACCCGCCTACAATATTTGAGACATTTATTGCATTTCTAGGGTTTCAGCGCCGGAAATTGCAGATCTGCAAGGCGACACATGAAATCATGCCTAGAAGCGGCATGGAAAATCCTATGTGATGTATTAGCGACACACGTCTCCCTTTTGCAGACGAGGGAGGGGCAGTTCCGGCCATCAGGGGGCGAAATTACTTCGACGGCATGACTCGTCCAACCGTTTGAATCCACGAAAAATCGTATGATGCCGGAAATCCACGGGATCTGGCACGGCGTCATCACATGGCCCTGTAGGGTGTGCTAAAAGGTTGGGCGCATTTCGAATAGGCCTCACATGAAGCCGCTTGTAAACTGCACCATCTCCGAGGTAGTCTCTCGGTATCGAGAGGGAAGGTGTCGGGTTTGTGAAGGAAGTGTTGGTCCTGCTGCTCCGTTGGCCTCGAAACTTTTCATGCTCTCAAAGGAGGCCATCAATTGAGATGTGTCAGGCCCCCGCATTTTTCTGACCCGCCTGCAATATTTGAGACATTTATTGCATTTCTAGGGTTTCAGCGTCGAAAATTACAGATCTGCAAGGCGACACATGAAATCATGCCCAGAAGCGGCATGGAAAATCCTATGTGATGTATTAGCGACATGCTTCTCCCTTTTGCAGACGAGGGAGGGGCAGTTCCGGCCATCAGGGGGCGAAATTACTTCGACGACATGACTCGTCCAACCGTTTGAATCCACGGAAAAATGCCGGAAATCCACGAGATCTGGCACGGCGTCATCACATGGCCCTGTAGGGTGTGGTAAAAGTTTGGGCGCATTTCGAATAGGCTTCACTTGATGCCGCTTGTAAACTGCACCATCTCCGAGGTAGTCTCTCGGTATCGAGAGGGAAGGTGTCGGGTTTGTGAAGGAAGTGCTGGTCCTGCTGCTCCGTTGGCCTCGAAACTTTTCGTGCTCTCAAAGGAGGCCATCGAATGAGACGTGTCAGCCCCCCACATTTTTCTGACCCGCCTGCAATATTTGAGACATTTATTGCATTTCTAGGGTTTCAGCGCCGAAAATTGCAGATCTGCAAGGCGACACATGAAATCATGCCCAGAAGCGGCATGGAAAATCCTATGTGATGTATTAGCGACACACGTCTCCCTTTTGCAGACGAGGGAGGGGTAGTTCCGGCCATCAGGGGGCGAAATTACTTCGACGACATGACTCGTCCAACCGTTTGAATCCACGAAAAATCGTATGATGTCGGAAATCCACGGGATCTGTCACGGCGTCATCACATGGCCCTGTAGGGTGTGGTAAAAGTTTGGGCGCATTTCGAATAGGCTCACCTGATGCCGCTTGTAAACTGCACCATCTCCGAGGTAGTCTCTCGGTATCGAGAGGGAAGGTGTCGGGTTTGTGAAGGAAGTGCTGGTCCTGCTGCTCCGTTGGCCTCGAAACTTTTCGGGCTCTCAAAGGAGGCCATCGAATGAGACGTGTCAGCCCCCCGCATTTTTCTGACCCACCTACAATATTTGAGACATTTATTGCATTTCTAGGGTTTCAGCGCCGGAAATTGCAGATCTGCAAGGCGACACATGAAATCATGCCCAGAAGCGGCATGGAAAATCCTATGTGATGTATTAGCGACACACGTCTCCCTTTTGCAGACGAGGGAGGGGCAGTTCCGGCCATCAGGGGGCGAAATTACTTCGACGACATGACTCGTCCAACCGTTTGAATCCACGAAAAATCGTATGATGCCGGAAATCCACGGGATCTGTCACGGCGTCATCACATGGCCCTGTAGGGTGTGGTGAAAGGTTGGGCGCGTTTCGAATAGGCCTCACATGAGGCCTCTTGTAAACTGCACCATCTCCGAGGTAGTCTCTCGGTATCGAGAGGGAAGGTGTCGGGTTTGTGAAGGAAGTGTTGGTCCTGCTCCTCCGTTGGCCTCGAAACTTTTCGTGCTCTCAAAGTGCCAGGAGAGTTCCTAATGATTACTGATGGAAAGACGACTGTTCCTGTTGATTCCGCATATTCTAGTGAGAAGGAGGATGGAGATGACTCTACCTTACATGAAAGCAAGAGGCACAAGACGAATGAAGCAATAACAATGGACTTGGCAAATTTGGTGGGCTCCGACATGGAGTGCCGCCAGGCCCAATGAATCACTTAGTGTGGAACTTAGGGTGGTCCCTGTCCGAGCCGTCGTTTGGACTGGCCGTCGGCGGTCCGAACCGGACCGGACCGAGCAGCGTCGCCATCCTGTTTGCAGGGACCGGACAGAGCAGCGTCGCCGTCCTGTTTGCAGGGACCGGACCGGCAGCAACGAAGCCCGAGCAGGACCGAGCGGATCGGCCGGTGGCCACCGCAGAGCATGCCACCGGAGCATGGCGACGCAGGGAGGGCGCTGGAGGAAGCACGGCTCGCCGTGGAGGTGTCCTACAGCTTTGGGAGCACCATAGGGAGCTTAGGAATCGAGGAGGGAGGCTGGGGCATGGCGGCGACGAAGAATTTGGCACGACGGCCGGTGTACAAAGACAAAGGGAACGATGACGGATGCGGCGGTGTAGGGCGTCCCTCTTCGATTCCAACACGCCAGATGATAGATCCAGGAACGACCCATTCATTAGACATGCTTGCCGGCGTCAGGGAGGCCGGTGGCCGTGGGTGCTGTGCAGTGGTGCCCTGCGTGTGTGCGCTGATGCTGCGTGCGCTGGTGCTGGGCACTGCTTCTGCATGTGCTGGTGCATGCATGCACCAGCCGTGCTTGAGAGGAGATGGCCATGGAGGAGCAGCGGCGTGAGGACCTTGGAGATGACGACAGCGCGAGCAACGGAGACGACGGCGGCACTAGGAGAGGCGACGATGCGGCATTTCCTCGGTCCTGCGAGCGGTCCCGGTTAAAGACCGGACCGGACCGACAAAGTTTCGGGCCGAATTCTTCAGCTCGGACCGGCTGATTTTTTTATCGGGCCAGGACCAAGCCAGCCCGGACCGAGCGGGCCACGAGCCGGTCCGAAAGACCGCTCGTGTCGTCCACCCTGATGTGGAACTGCCGGGGTGTGGGTAACCGCCGGATTGTTCGTGAGTTGTTGGCACTCGTTCAAGCCAACGTCCCCAAGCTTGTCTTCCTCTGTGAGACTAGACAAGTTGCTTACCATGTGCAAAGATTAAGAGAAAGACTGGGTTTAAGAGGCTTTTCTGGTGTTGATAGTAATGGATTGAGTGGAGGCCTCGCTTTGTTCCGGGATGAGTCCCTGCAGGTGGATGCGTTAGATAAATGTGACAGATACATTGACGTTTTTGTGGTGGATCATGGCAGTGGCAAGAGTTGGAGGTCAACTTATGTGTATGGTGAACCAAGGGTCGAAAATAGACATTTGATGTGGGAACACCTTGCCAGATTGAGAGCTGTTTCAGCCGATCCATGGCTTGTATGTGGAGACTTTAATGAGGTCATGTGGCAACACGAGCACTTATCAAGGTCTACTCGAGCTGAGAGTCAAATGAATGCGTTCAGAGATGTGTTAGAGACTTGCGAACTACTGGATCTGGGCTTTTCAGGAGCACCTTTTACATATAACAATGGCCAGCAGGGTTACCGCAATGTCATGGTTAGATTGGATCGAGCGTGTGCCGATGATGCGTGGAAGGTTTTGTTTCCTCTTGCGCAGGTCGTGCATCTCGCGACCTCTCGTTCTGATCATAGTCCACTGCTAGTGCATGACCGTGGGACACAGGATAATTCTCCACATACTGTAAGCCCTCGATACGAGATTCTTTGGGAACGTGACCCGGCGTTGGAGGAAATAGTGCAACAGGCTTGGAATAAAAGGAGGCCAGCTGCGGATCTGGGCGCTGTTGCTACGTCCCTTAAGGGGGTAATGTTAGATCTAAAGAGGTCGAGTGCGGTCAAATTTGGCAATGTTCTTAAGGATATTGAAAAGCTCTGACGTGAGCTAGAGGAGCTGCATGCATCACATGCTAGTATGGAGGTGATTCGTGCTAAAAACAATGAACTTGATGAATTGTTGTATCGGGAAGAGATGCTCTGGCTCCAAAGATCTCGGATTACTTGGTTGAAAGAAGGGGATCGAAATACCAAATATTTTCAAAGACGGGCAGTGTGGAGCGCATGGAAAAATCATATTCAGAGACTACGAGTAGACAGGATGGTTCATGGTGCTATGTGCCTTCGGAGATGGAGCGTATGACAACCTCATATTACAAGGAGGTCTTCGTTAAAGACCCTACTTTGTCGCCAGAGATGGTGTTAGATTGGATCGAGCCTAGGGTGACAGATGCGATGAATATTATTTGATGTGCTAAATTTTCTGAACAGGAAGTGTCTGATGCATTGTTCCATATTGGGCCTCTTAAGGCTCCCGGTCCAGATGGTTTTCCTGGAAAATTCTACCAGAGGAATTGGTCTTGTCTCAAGTCAGAGATTGTTGCGGCGGTTTTATCCTTCTTTGATTCGGGTGTTATGCCGGCTGGGGTTAATGACACCTCCATAGTTTTGATTCCTAAGGTAGACCATCCTTCTGATCTCAAGGATTTTCGCCCTATCAGCTTATGCAATGTCATATATAAAATTGTTTCGAAGTGCCTGGTTAATAGGCTTCGGCCTCTACTTGATCATCTTATTTCAACGAATCAAAGTGTTTTTATTCCGGGAAGACTTATCTTTGACAATGCGATCATTGCTTTTGAGTGTGTTCACTATATTAATTCCATCCGAGGTGATGATGTTCCATACTGTGCTTATAAGCTCGACCTTTCAAAGGCATATGACCGTGTTGATTGGACTTTTTGGGAGAAAGCTCTTCTGAAGTGGGGCTTTGCACCAACTTGGGTTTCTATTGTTATGGAATGTGTTTCATCAGTGAAATATTCTGTCAAATTGAATGGCAAACTTCTGGAGCAATTCTCCCCATCCCGGGGTTTACGTCAAGGTGATCTGTTGTCCCCATTCTTGTTCTTATTTGTTGTTGATGCTCTTTCTGCATTGTTGAACAAGTCAATGGCGGACCATGCTTTGGAGCCGGTGGTTATTTGTCGGAATGCGCCGGCAATATCCCACCGACTATTTGAGATGGTTCCCTATTATTTTTTCGTGCAAGTGCTGAGCAAGCTACAGTTGTGAAGGATGTTTTGAGCATGTATGCGACGGTTACTGGGCAATTGATTAATCCGTCGAAGTGTTCCATTCTTTTCTCTGGGAATTGCCCTAACCCGGTTTCACAAGAGGTGATGGGTATTTTGGAGATCACTCAGGAAAAATTTGATCCTAAGTATCTTGGGTTGCCAGTGCCTGAGGGTAGAATGCATAAAGGACGGTTTCAAACTATTCAAGCGAAACTTAGTAAGAGGCTGATTGACTGGAGCGAGAAATATATGGCGTCCTCTAGCAAAGAGATTCTTATTAAATCAGTGGCTCAGGCGATTCCCACTTATGTGATGAGTGTCTTTAAATTCCCTTATTCAGTTTGTGACGATCTTACAAGAATGATTGGGGAGTTGAGAATGGTCGAAGGAAGATGGCATGGGTTGCTTGGGACAAGCTTACTCTTCCAAAGCAGAAAGGAGGCCTTGGTTTCAGAGATATGAGGTCATTTAATCAAGCATTCTTGGCCAAGCAAGCATGACGTTTGATTGAGAAACCAAATAGTCTATGTGCTCCTTTGTTGAAGGCTAGATACTTCCCTAATGGTAATTTGGTTGATACGGTGTTTTCAGGGAATTCTTCTGCGGTTTGTGTCGTGGTTTTGTCACGGCAAGATGTCCTCGTGAGAGAACTTAGGTGTGAGGCCATCGCAACTAGGTGGCGGCTTGAGAGGGGTTGGTCGGAATCGAGAGACGCGAGTTTACCCAGGTTCGGCCCCTCCGATGGAGGTAAAAGCCTATGTCCTGCTTTGTGTGTATTGATGATGATGATGATCTCGATTACAAGGGTGCGGAATCGCTACCTCTAATCTCGAGGGTTTCTAATCTGTCTATCTCTAATGACTTGAACTTGTCCCTCTTGGGGCGCCTTACCCCTCCTTATATAAGTGGAAGGGGTAGGTTTACATGTAGAGTCCTACTAGGAGTAGGATTAGGACTAGTCTCTCTTGAATCCTAATCCGGGTCTTGTTTCCTTTGTGAGGGAGTCTTTCCTTTCCTTGGGCCTTCTCTGTGAGCCGGCCCACCATAATATGAGTCGGCCCTCCCATGAGCCGCCCTCTGAGCCGTTGGGTCTTGTCGTTCGTCTGACCCGCCTGCCGGGTCACTAGTGAGTCGCCAAGTCCCGGCCGGGTCATACTTCAGGCCGAGTTATACCGCGGGGTAATATCCCCGACATTAGCCCCCAGGTTAGCTTGAATTTATTCATGGTAAGCTCCTGAAATAAGAATAACAAATATGTTAAGGGACCGGCTTGCTCCACTAGCCGGCTCAATGAAGCAGCTCCTGAAATATCCGGGTTTCTTCTTCATATATTAACGAGCCGTCTTCATAAACATCGTGCAGGTCCGTGTCCTTCGCAAAATATTGGGAATAAAACACCCATATGCCATTGAGTCGACCTCCAATGCTTTGGCTTAAATATACTTTTGGGAATAAGAAAATCCACATGATGTTGAACCGGTCTTTCAATGCTTCAGCTCCATGAAGAAATGAGACCCGTCTCGCTCACAATTGACATCTTGAAAGCGTTCTTCTATTTTTATATCCATATTACCTGTAGCCCCAAACTCCAAGTTTATCCATGATGACTTGGAGCTTTTCAATAATATCTTTTGATTGTGTAGCCCCCAAGCATTGGGTTGTCTTGCCTGCAGTAGCCTGGGACTTACAATTGTTTTTATACTTTATAAAACATCAGCCAGTGTAGCCCCCAAGTGCCGGGTTGTCTTGCCTGCAAGAACCTGGAACTTTGAACCTGGTGTTCAATGTTAAGAAATCTGGGTTGTCATCTGAGTCGCGAGATATAGATTGAGTGTCTTGTATTTCACATGTGTAGCCCCCAAGGGCCGGCTCATTTGTGATGGGCCGGGTCTTCAATTTGGACCTTATAATCTGTTTGAACAGCTGAATAGTGTAGCCACCAAGTGCCGGGTCGTTTGCCCGCAGCGACTCGGGACTCATATGCACTTCTCTTTTGAAAAGAAAAACATCATATGATGTAGCCCCCAAGTGCCGGGTCGTATGCCTGCAGCGACTTGGGACTGTGTGAGAATAATATAACTCATCATAATTTGTTAAATGACTCCTTGACCGTGGTTGTAACCCGGTATTTTGTCGAATATCCTGGAATAATGCCTTTGTCCTTAAAATGAAAATCCCTGCTCGTGGTTGCGGTGCAACCCGGCAAATATATGTTTGAGAAATCCATGTGTTGTAGTTTACTACAGAGCACAAATTGAAAAAATCCAAGAGTCGGTCAATTAGATGACACGACATTATATGTGATAGGGCGGCTCTTCGAGAATAGTCAACTCTTCCGAGCTGGCTTAAAAAACCCTAATCATTTAATATTGGTTATGATAAACCATGATGAAGATCAGCCATTTTGGCTATCAAAGATCTATTTGTTCCTGCAGAAGTTACGATGTAACCCGGTTTGATAACCGGCTTGATATTCATGTATGATGCATGATGCAATGCAGGATGATGTATGTATATGATAAAAACAACTGACAGAGAATATATACATGTATATATCAAATTTTTGTAAGTCGGTCTGGAAGGCACAACCAAAAGAGATCAACTCTTGTTCTTATTTTTGAAAAACTCAAGGTTTTTGCTTCGAAGAAGCTTGGTATGAACGCCTTTAATCCCGTAAGCCGACTCTCACGTGACATAAATCCGTCGTTTTAACCTTAACTAGTTCAAGGTCTTAAAAAAGATTGACTGTTAAGAGTACGAACGGGCCACATAGCGGAGAGACTACAGCGGTCAGGTGAGTTTATCCTAGCTCTCTGTAAGCCGGCTCTCTCGTGACATAAGCCGCCGTTTTAACCTTGACAAATTCAGGGTCTTATTGAAAGATTGACTGTCAAGAGTACGGCGGGTCACCTGGCAGAGTAGCAAGCTGCAAACAGGCAGGTTTAACCCATATATGGCATGAAAGCCGGTCAAGAGGGTATGAAAGCTAAACTCATTGAGTTGGAAGCCCCCAAGTGACCTATGATCATGGAAAAGCTCGACCATTGATCATAATATGATGATCCAATAAATCAGGGCACCCATGTTTGAACGGCGCATCATGGCGGCTCGTCCTCTTGGGCATCTTTCAATTTTTCGCCAATAAAGCAGGGCACCCATAAGGTAGGGCACCCATGTTTGAACGGTCGCATCATGGCGGCTCGTCCTCTTGGGCGACTTATAATTTTTCGCCAATAAAGCAGCAGCCACCGGGACCGGGTTATCTTCCCTGCAATGACCCGGGGTTCTAGAATTTTTGAGCCCGGTTGAAATTGCCGAGTCATGTCTGTGTAGCCCCCGAGTCTTAAGTCGACTCGAGGAGACGGCTTGAGAGTATTTATACTTCACTGTGGCATAAACCGGCATAAGGTTGATGGCGGAGCGATGAAATTTATTGAGGCCAGAGGTCGGCGAGTTGATGATCGTCTTTGTGCTCATCGTATGTCCTTGGCCTAACAAAGCCATTTTTTGCCCAAATTGAGTTCATAAGCATCTGGACCCATTTGTTGCTATTCTCTCTTGGTCTGGCTCTCTTGGCTCCTCCAGCGCCATCATATATTTTTTTTTCTTTGCCGCTGGACCCATTTGTTGCTATTTTCTTTGGACCCATTTGAATTGCCGGTTCAATGGTGGCCGGCTCAAATGGTAGCTTCTCCAGGGATGTTTTCTCTGTGTCTGACTCTCTTATATCTTTGATGTGCTGAAGCAGACCGGACCGGGGGATGGCAAGCCAGTGCGTCTATCCATTGGGTAACCCGGTGCGAGCGGAGGCTGATAATGGATATATATTTCTTTCTTGCTCCAGCGTTGTTGGAGTACACCGGACCGCAGGGGCGGCGGCTCGCGCGCATCCGTTGGGCGGCTTGAGCGAGCAGGCGCGGCACCGGCGTGTTGATGTAGACCGGGCCGCAGGGGCAGCGGCTCACGCGCATCCGTTGGCCGGCTTGAGCGAGCAAATGCGGCACCTAGCTTGTTGATGTAGACCGGGCCGCAGGGGCAGCGGCTCACGCGCATCCGTTGGCCGGCTTGAGCGAGCAAATGCGGCACCTGGCTTGTCGATGTAGACTGGACCGTAAAGGCGGCGTCTCACGCACATCCGTTGGGCGGCTTGAGCGAGTAGACGCGGCCCCGGCATGTTGATGTAGACTGGACCACGGGGGCGGCTGTTTGCGCACGTCCATAGGGCGGCTCATGCGAGCAGGCACGGCCCCGGCGTGTTGGTGTAGACCGGACTGCAAGGCGGCGGCTTGCGCGCGTGTCTACCGAGCGGTGCGGGGTGGACGGACGCTGGCGCGAGCTCCGTAGGCACAATATAACGCCACTTTTGTAATGAATAATTGTCCTGCATAAAATATGTTCCGAGGCAGAGTAATTGTTCTCGGACGAATTAATATGTATCGGAAAATAGATAAGGTAGATAGCACCTGATATTTTGTCGGATGAACGCGGATGATGGTGCTGGATAATGTTGGATGTACTCGGACAAAAAGATAACAGATATTCGATTGATCTGATGTATGCACTTAGTCTTCTTTTGTCTTCGTTTATGTAGATCAGACTGCTGAGAAGGTGAGCTGTACGTGCGTGCACTGGGCAGTTTAGTGCGCCGACGCTGCTACAGCCCCCGATGTATTGTTATGGACTGGACCCTGGATGGCGAGCTGTGTGTTTGTGGACAACTTAGTGTGGGTCGGTCGAGGGAGTGGCTTTCGACATGTTGATATTAGAACAGCGGCATGGCTTCAGTATTTTGCCGGACGTCTCCAGCGTGTGCTAACTTGCCTTGTTATGACTTGTAATAGCATGCATCTTTGCATGAAGAAGCCAAATAACCATAGCACTCCCGTTGTTGGCGTGTTGCTCTGATGGGATGCGGTCATGCAACCGTGGAACTGCGTCTGTCTTGCTCAGCGACTCCCGGCGGACTACCGTGGTCTGGCGGGTGCAGCGTTTGCCATGAACTGCAGCAGAGATCAGTCAGGGCAGGTTGTCAGCTCGTTGTGCTTTTATGGTGATGTAGAAACGAGCGGCTAGACGTGGTGTCCGCCCAAATCCATTAGGCCAACTCCAGCGCACGACCCCAAACGGAGATTATGTCCGTTTGGGGCGGGCAAAGGGGTCGTGTCCGGGCCTTTTCTGGGATGCGATGGCCGTGCGTCCAACGCGCGGACGCATCCTTTGGCCCCATCCTGTCCGCCACGGCCAATATGCCCATATATTCAATATTTCAATGTTTAAAACAAGTTTGCACGTCCAAATATTAATTGTCTCAAATAAAAATAGTTTTACAACCCAATCGAAATTGTCTCGAATAAAATAGTTTTACAACCAAATCGAAATTGTCTTGAATAAACATAATGAACCAATACATCTATTGGTTGCCAATGTGAGTCCACGTGTGCTCAACCAAGTCATTTTGAAGCGCCACATGTGCTCAAATAAATGAAGTGGTTAAAGAAAAATTCATCTCCACTGTCCATACCTTTGTGGGCAAAGTGTCAAACACCTTGCGGTCATGGTGGCAAAGAGGCCGCGAAGATCACCTCGATGCAGCAGGGGCGTTTGGCGGCCGGCTATAGGTCGCTCTGGAGCACCTGACGGAATCTGCCGTGGTCCATAGGTGTCGCCGGCGGTCGTATCCTCTCTGGCACCGGATACGACGGCGACTGCCAAAACTCCCCCAAACGACGGTCAAAACTCCTACGAAAGCGCGGGTGGCGGAGACATGGTATGGTATGGACGGCCGGGGGGGTGAGTAGTGAGGAGGCGGCCGGAAAATAATGGCGGCGCCGGCGGCGGGGATGGGGCGGGGAGGGCGGGTGGAGGCGTTGGAGGTGAATGAAGCGCTAGTGTCCCCTACAGGTGGGCCACGGGAGGACAAGGGCGTGCGTCCCGCCCGTCCGCGCGATGTCCGTTTCACCCAAACGTGACGCATGTTTGGGCCGGGAATAGGTCGAAAACGGACGAAAACCGGACATTTGTCCGTTTTGGGCCGTGAGTTGAGCCGTGCTATTCGTCCGTTCTGCACCAAACGAACTAGGACGGACGGGATGGGTCATGCGCTGGAGTTGGCCTTAGGCTGTGCAAGACCTCATGCACATGCGTCTGGTAATTTTTCAGACGCTGGATATAGCAGCAGGAGGCCGAACCCGATGGGGACAGCACAGCCAAGGTATGACAAGTTTGACCGGAAACAGAGGCCGGTCAGACCGGTTTACGTGCGTGCATGGACTTTGATAAATCTTATGTACTCATCATTTTCTTAATCATGCCTTGGGGTATGTGCCATACTAATTGACGCTTTTCCAAAATTAGTACAGAACTATAGTAGTAGGAATACTAATACTCGTAGGAGTACTCTGCCCGCGGCACTGTTATCTCTGTGTACAGACTGCGATAGCTGTAGTTTTCACTGATGTTTGATCTTTTCGTCACGAGTTTGATTTGTCGTGGAATTTGTAGTGATAGGTCATGTGAATAGGAGAAATAGATTGCAGATGCACATGTCCCCTGGTTGATTTAGTATATGATCATAGGTTGCTTGCGGTAACAATGCCCGCATCTTGAGGGTAATCCTTGTGTCACAACCAAGCAGCAGAAAACTGTTCTTCATGAATGCCATGAGTCGATAAACCTGTGGACACCAAGTAGTGCAGCCGGCAGGAAAATTCTTGGTAGAATTTAAATTACACGGAGCAAACAATTAAAAGAGTAGCACCTGGTTGCTTCGAGGTGGATGTAGCAATTTGAAGAAGGAAAATAGTCCCGGAGCTTCCACGTGATGAGCAGGAGTACTAGTTGATCCCCCCTCACCCCCGCGTCGCCTCTCTCGGGCGTCACGGGGGCAACCCCTCCGGCGCCGCCGCCTGCCCACCCCCCTCCTCCCCCTCACCTCGCCGTCGCCTGAGGAGACCGCCGGCGAAGCCCGGTCGGGCTCCAGGGAGGGTGGCGGCGGGGCATCTCTCTGGAGGGCGCTCGGGCAGATCTGGCGCGGTTCCGGTGGTCCGGGGATTGGGGCGGCGCGCGGCGACCAGGTGTGGCGCGGGCGTGCGGTGAGGCGCACGGCGTCCAGTTGCGACGCTGGCGCACGGCGAGGGGCGCGGTGGCCAGATGTGGCACCGGCGCACGGCGAGGGGCGCGGCGGGCGCTCGGCGGCCAGGTGCGGCGCGGGTGCACGACGAGGCGCGCCGCGGGCGCGCGGCACACGGGCGTGGGGAGCAGGCTGGGATGGCGCGGGCTATGGCTCGCGCGAGGTCGGGCGGTGCGGCATCGATTCCGTGGTGCTTGGGGCGGCGGGGAGCTGGTTCGTGTGGAGGTATGGCAGCGAGGCCCTGGCGGAGCATATGGTGGAGGGGCTTGAGCGGCATGTACGGCGGTCGAGCGGCGGCTTCGGCCGTGAGGGGCGTGGCTGGTGGGTGTTTGCGCGGTCTCGCATCGCGTGGACGCCGCTGAGGTGCGCGGATAGAAGGCCCATGGCAACGAGGATGGGCGCTTCGGCGGCGTGTGATGCGGATCTGGTTTCCGGTCGTCGGTGGTCTCCGCGAGGTGCGGTTGGCTGCGACGGATATTGGTGCCTCTTCGTCGACGGGCAGCTTCGATGGTGGTGATGTTTGGTGGGCTTGCCGACGTCAACGCGGGATGATGTGCGGTCGAGGTGGTGTGGAGCTTGGTGAAAACCATGTCTTGGCTTCGTGTCGGGACCAGCGATGGCGGTAGCTGTGGCTGTCGTTGACCTTCATGGAGGCATCGTTGCTTGTTCTCCCGCCCCTCCTGCGCAGACTGGCCATTTCGGCCTCTCCGGGGAAACCCTGATCTATGATCGGACGATGGCGACGCCTTGGTGTCGTATTCCCTCTTGAGGGCTTCGTCTTGGGAGCTTGGCGTCGGCGAGCGGGACCGGTGGATGGCGGTTGGCGGCAGGTGTGGCGTCCAGACTTCTGTGGCAACGATGATGGTGGGAGCGATGTCGGCGACGCGACAATGGTTGCGGTAGTGGACTCTTCTTCGGCGTGTCCATGGTTTTGCCTCGGTTTGTTTGTTGCTATGGAGTCGAAGCTGCAGCGGCGGGGCCCTGCGGTATACGATAACTGGCTGCAGGTGGCCCGTTCGGCGATCTCCCGTGGCGCTAGCCGTGCCTGGTTTTGTCCTACAGAGTTCTCCGTCAGAGTCGGAGTTGCGTCATCTGGCCACAGGTGGTTGAGACTTTGGCATAGATCTTCATGCAGCTTCACGTGTCCGCTACAGTGTGGGTTGGGTCGACGATCGCCTACGGCGAAGTCGGAGTCGTTTGCTCAGAATGTAGGGATGGAGATGACGCATCTAGGGGAGGAGCGATGACGATGACGCCTGCATGCTGTCTCGCCGAGACCCTCCTTGGAGTGGTGTGCGTGGGCTTTTTTATGTGTGCCGCTCAACGGTTGTAACGGTTTTCGTCCGGTTTTCCATAATTAACCGAGCAATCTGGTTTTCGCTCGGTTTTCCCTAATTAACCGAGCAACTCTTTTCATCTTAATGAATGGAGGATAACTTCCATTTCAAAAAAAAAGGAGTACTAGTTGATGTAGTACTGTAGTCAAATCAACCTGACGTAATTGATCTCGGATGAATTAAACTACCAGTACTAATTTGCTTTCAGGCCTCGGGACTTGATCCAGTAGCTTGTAACTCTGGAGATTACGTGTGGAGCAGACAAGCGCGCGTGACGCCTCGTACATACACGCGGTCAGCGGCCAACAAATCGAGCGCCTCCGCTGGAATTAATCGAAGGCAGATTACAGTCAGTCTCGGATATAAACGGGCAGCGGAGAACCTGGTCGATCGGATTCGACAGATCCGACAGCTGAAGGAAGTTCCGATCTAATCGATTGCTTGATGATTGTTCGTTCGCCACCGGAGAAATTTCTTTTGCTCCCGATGTACGCCACCGTTAGAATTGAGACTGATGAACTCGCGGTTGATGTAAATCCTGCAGAAACAATTTTTCTTCATCCGGCAAATCGCGAAATTCTCGGACCCTGAAAAAGCTCCCTCCAAAAACAAAACCCCACCGTCGCTGCCCCACGGTGGGCGCCAACTGTCGTGGTTTTGTCACGGCAAGATGTCCTCGTGAGAGAACTTAAGTGTGAGGCCATCGCAACTGGGTGGCGGCTTGAGAGGGGTTGGTCAGAATCGAGAGACGCGAGTTTACCCAGGTTCGGCCCCTCCAATGGAGGTAAAAGCCTACGTCCTGCTTTGTGTGTATTGATGATGATGATGATCTCGATTACAAGGGTGCGGAATCGCTACCTCTAATCTCGAGGGTTTCTAATCTGTCTATCTCTAATGACTTGAACTTGTCCCTCTTGGGGCGCCTTACCCCTCCTTGTATAAGTGGAAGGGGTAGGTTTACATGTAGAGTCCTACTGGGAGTAGGATTAGGACTAGTCTCTCTTGAATCCTAATCCGGGTCTTGTTTCCTTTGTGAGGGAGTCTTTCCTTTCCTTGGGCCTTCTCTGTGAGCCGGCCCACCATAATATGAGTCGGCCCTCCCATGAGCCGCCCTCTGGGCCGTTGGGTCTTGTCGTTCGTCTGACCCGCCCGCCGGGTCACAAGTGAGTCGACAAGTCCCAGCCGGGTCATACTTCAGGCCGGGGTATACAGCGGGGTAATATCCCCGACAGTTTGGAAAGGCATTGAGCTTGGTCTGGTGTTGCTGAAGAGAGGTCTTATTTGGAGGGTGGGTAATGGAAGGTATATTCGTACATGGAGGGACCCATGGATTCCTCGAGGAACTCCGTTCCTTCCCATTACCCCTAAGCGGAATTGTAGACTGAACAGTGTGTCAGACTTTCTTGATGGCAATGGTGTTTGGAGGGCGGATTGTTGAGTTTACATTTTCCCCCTGTTGATGTAGAGGCAATACGACATATCCGGACGTCGCCAAGGCAGCAGGAGGATTTTATTGCATGGCATCCCGACCCGAAAGGGTGCTTCTCCATCCGTAGCGCCTACAGACTCGCTATGGAGGAACATGCCACTATCTTTGCACCGGCAACCTCTAGTTCCAACCCGGACGGCAACCGACGAGTGTGGAACCTTTATCTGGTAGGCGGCCGTGCCTCATCGTATGCGTACAGTAGCATGGAAGGCCGTTTCAGGGGCACTAGCTACCGTGGTGAGCAAGCATAAGCGGTGCTTGGCTCAAAGGGCGACTTGTACAATCTGTGGTAAGTACGATGAGGACTCGTTCCATGCTCTTGTCACTTGTGATAATGCGGCCACTCTTTGGGATACTATGAAGGAGGTTTGGCCCATACCTAAAAAAGGAGCAAGTTGTGCACACGGGGGATGAATGGTTGTTGAATTTATTGGATCAACATACTAGTGAGGTGCGGGATATGATCATCATGCTAATATGGAGGATTTGGTACTTAAGGAATGAATTATCGCATGGTAAAGAAATCCCTCCGGCTGAAACATCTAAGACCTTCCTGTGTAGCTATCTTAGTTTTGTACGCAATGCAGCCAATCTCTCCACAGAGCAAATTATCAGAGGGAGATCGCCTCTGGAGGGTGCTTTGCAGCCACTACCGATCAAGGCAGTGCCGCCGGATACACCATGGCAGCCACCACCACCTGGCTGGCTTGCCTTGTCAGTGGATGGTTCTTATTCAGCGGAAGAGGGCTCGGCGGGAGCAGGCATGATCCTACGGGATAACTTGGGCTCTGTCATTTTTTCGTCATGTCAATTTTTATTCTACTGTAATAATGCTCTCGAGGCGGAAATTCAAGCTATTAAGATTGGAATGTCTATGACTATCGAATGGTCTAACCTTCCGGTCATAGTACAATCGGACTCGATGGTGCCCCTTTCTTCTATGACTGATGCCTCGCTTGATAAATCACCCGATGGTCAATTGGTCAGGGAAATCAAGAACTACATGCTGCAGAGGGAGTTAAAACCAGTAAAGATCCTGAGATCACAGAACATGGTCTCACATTGTCTTGCTAATTATGCCCGAACGGCTCGTAGCACCGCTTGTTGGTTGCAACGGCCACCCCCTTCATTCATAATCTTGTATTAGCAGACTGTAAGCCTATTACTTTGGAATAAAACTTCTTTTAGACCCGCAAAAAAGAGAGGCTTCTACACACTCTAGTTGCTTGACTAGACTAGTTACTTGAAAACGAGGGCGCGCGCGCAGGCTGTTCTGTTTTCTCCCTATATGTAAGCATAGTTACTAATCAAGTTATCTTACCTGTCCGTGATTTTGTGTCAACTGAATCTAACTCCAGATCTTTTTCTTCTCATGTACCACGTACAAAGCAGAACCTAGTTTAGTAGTTGCATGGAAAATGGTGTTAGCGACCCACGAGCTAACCCCGCTGCAGATCGGCCAGGAGGGAGCGGCGGCCCAACCATAAGTTCACAGGGCTTCAGTGGGTTTCCTTCATGTTCCGGCCCGATGAGTAGCTACGGCGTGTGTGGGTTATAAGGAGAGCAGTGTAGTGGGTGAGAATCATCCCGACTAGGATCAGGTGGCGACGGCGGCGGCGTGTGTATCTGGGATTCATACCTTCTTCTTCCCCCCAACAAGCTGTACTGCTACACATGATTTCCACCATTAATTGAGACAGATAGCTGGTAGCTAACACGTGGTATCAGTCGCCACTCCACCCCCTCTCGCCGCGCTGAAACTCGCAAGCAGGCGCTCGATCGGCAACAACTCTTCAGCGCCATGAATCTGGTGTTGAAGGCGTACCTGGACAAATTCCAGGACAACCTGACGAAGGCGAATGAGGAGACTCGTGCCGACATCAATGCCCTCACCAAGCGGATCGATCCCCAGGCCACGCAGGTGGAGGCGCTCACGGCCTGGAAGCCCGACCTCGTGTCCCGCCTCTCCAAGCTCCAGGACTGGATATGAGGGTGCCGGTCTGGCCGGCCATTTGAGGCCAATTTGAGGCATCCGTCTGGGTCACGTTTTGTGACCGGTCAGTGACCGTGCCGTCCGCCCGGGCGTCCGACTGTAGGTGCTAGCTCTTACATGTGTGTTGCAGCATAATTTTCATATCGGTCCACCACCTATTTTGACATAGGTAGCGACACGGACGGAGCCGACAGTGCGGCAGGATAGGGCAACCATGCGTATGAGGTGGTTGTTTGGTATAGTGTTTAGGATTTTTATTTAGTTTTTAGTTAAATGATCGAAGTATCAACCTATATGTAAATTATGTCTGAATTTTAATGAAATCCGTTCGGTTTGCATCAATTTCCTCCGGTTAGTTAAAACAATGATTGAAATGTATGCGGACGGTGTTGGATGGCCGCTTTTGGCATCAGTATTCGCGGACTGGTCCCCTTTTTCATGGACGGATGCCGGAGCAAATTTGCGGGTCAACGTCGGAGGTGTTGGGACAAACCCTAGACTAGTTCTGGTGGACAGATGAGAGAAGTAGCAGCACAGACTGAGTTTGGCGACGAACGCCCGGCCGCCTCGAACGGTCTTTCTTTTCCAGCACAGACTGGTTCAAACAGCGGTACAAGGGGTGTTTTATAGGTGACCCGGCACCGGCGTACATGCGCACGACGCCCTGCCAGCTCCTGCTTCATGCGCACACGACGCGCTCCTTCGTCCATGATCCACACGCGCTACCTGCGCCCCACGACGCGCTCGTACACGTCAGGCGCGGCTTGACTCCGCATGCGTCGCTCCACGCCTCCGCGGCAAACTAACGCACGCACACACGCGCTACACACATACACACGCACACAACCTGGACGCGCACACACACGCCGGTCTCCACCACGGGACTTGGCTTATTCCAACATTCACCTCCTAAGCCACAACCTCGCCACATGACGGACTCATCGTTGACGGAGTTGTTGCAGCTATCGTTGTTGTCGTCGCCATGGCCGCCGCTACGGCCACCCGGACGTGAACACCGCTGCATCCTTCTTCTTCATCTCCGGCGACATACGCCATCTTCTTCGGCGACGCACACCGAGTCCCTTCACCACGGGCGACACACGCCGTTTGTGCTGTCGCGCTCGAACGTCTGACGTCAAGACGTCGTGTGCATGCCGCGGCCTCCCCGCCACCACGCAGGATCTCCGCGGTCTCCTCACCGCGCCGCCGCACGCACGACGTCGCAGCACGCCACCTCCGTGTCCACAGTGCATCTCCTCAGGCCGACACAAGGCCCGGAGCTCCATCGTGCAGCCGCCGGCGAACACTGCCACCGCCGACACACCTCCGGCAAGAGGAAGAACACCAAGATAACCAAGCTCATGATACCAAATGTTGGGACAAACCCCGAACCAGCTCTCTCTCTCTCACTCGCACGAACGAAGGTGGAAGGAGCACACATATTTTCCGGCGCACATACGCCTCCGCCGCACGAACGGCGCCACGCCGCACGAACGGCGCTTTCTTTTCTTTCCGAGCACAAACTCGACTCGGTGGCACATACCACCATGGCGCGGCAACTAACTGGCACTACCCAGAGGAGCTCTCTCTCCCGTCGACCGGTCCCACATCATGATCTCAACGGAGACTACACTCATCTTCTGGCTCCCAGGCTCGGCTCATCCCGGCGCCAGACATCAGTACATAGTGAGGGGCTTTTATACCCAGACACACACACCACCCCGCAACCACAACACCACTAAGCTAACGCACGCATGTATGACCCGTCCACCACGGTGATCACTAACAGCATGAGCCGCACGTCCTCCATGCACGTCCACTTCCAGCGCAGCTCCAAACGGCCACACGACTCGGACGTTCAGCTAACAGCCTATGAACTAACCACATGCAGACGCGGCTGCCTCCGATTTTGTAGTTGCTGGACGTAGCGCCCGCGCGAGCCTCCGCGCACGCACGCATCCTCGCCACGGCTCGGCACGGCACGCCCAGTGCGCTCACATACACTGGTTTCCACTGTCGTCGTGTCTTATTTTTCTAACAATCTCCCCTAAGACACGACCTCGGCGGAGCCCCGACTCGTCGCAGTCATCGTCTTGGACATCTTCACCCGACGCCATCGTGCGCCTCCGTGCCCGCTGCGACATGCCGTGTGCTCGTCGCGCCCGCGCCGTGGTTACCGCGTGGCTCGACGTCGAAGCCGTGCGCCACCACCGCAGCCGGACTCGCCGCGCGTCGTCGTCGCCATGCGCTCGCCGCGCACCGCAGCCGCGCCGCCTCGGCCTCCATGTCCGCCGCGGACTCGTCGCGCGCCGCCTCCGCGTCCGCCATGGCAGCCGCAGCGCCGCGCACCTCCATAGGCCGACACACGGCCCGGAGCTTCGCGCCCCGCCACCGAACGCCGCCATCGCCGGCACGGCGAACCACGCCCAAGCCAACTATACCTGGCCAAATGGGCCGGCCCGGCACGGCACGGCCCGGCCTGAGCTACACGGGCCAGGCACGGCACGGCCTGGCCAGGCACGCTTAGTACACGGGCCGTGCCGGGCCGGCACGCGTGCTGACATCTGAGGCCCAGGCACGGCCCCTGACTTAAACGTGACGGCACGCTGGCCCGGTAGGCACGCAAGCACGGGATGCCCTCGACCGCTCGTTGCTCGTCGCCTCGTCGGTTTGTGCGTACGTAGCAATACAGCACAGTGCCACTGCCAGCCTGCATGCATGCACATTTCTATGTGGCGGTACTGTACGTAGCAGTCAGCACAGTGCGAAAAAGTTGCTACGTTTATTACTAGCAGTCTACACGGCAATTATCAAAGATACAACTACACGACAATTAAAACCCCCTAAACTAACCTATATTGGCTAAACAGCAATTAAAACACCCTAAACCCCCTGGCGCAGGAGCCTCTCCTCGTCGCATGCTACGTAGCAGCAGTAGCACACTAACGTAGCAGTGACTCAGCGAGCCATGCAGATTTTTTTTAATTTAACAGCAGTAGCACATGCACATGCACACAAGCGTAGGCGTAGCAGCACCTCGAAGGCTCGAACCATATATGCCTCGAACGACGGAACGAGCAGGCGGGCAGCCAGCCAGCGCCCTGCGTCTGAGCCAGCCCCGCGTGCGCGAGACGTTCAAATTTGAACGCTCCACCGCCGTCCCGCGCGTCGCGTGCAGTGCCTCGGGCGAGCCCACTGGCTAGGCGTGCCGTGCCGGCACGCGTGCCCAGCCTCGCGGCCCAGGCACGGCCCTAGGCGGGCCACGTGCCGGGCCGGCCCATGACGTGCCTGGCACACGGGCTGTCGGGCCGGCACGCTAAGGCCGGCCCATTTGGCCAGGTATGAAGCCAACACACCTCCGGCAAGAGGAAGAACACCAAGATAACCAAGCTCTGATACCAAATGTTGGGACAAACCCTAGACTAGTTCTGGTGGACAGATGAGAGAAGTAGCAGCACAGACTGAGTTTGGCGACGAACGCCCGGCCGCCTCGAACGGCCTTTCTTTTCCAGCACAGACTGGTTCAAACAGCGGTACAAGGGGGGGTTTTATAGGTGACCCGGCACCGGCGTACATGCGCACGACGCCCTGCCAGCTCCCGCTTCATGCGCACACGACGTGCTCCTTCGTCCATGATCCACACGCGCTACCTGCGCCCCACGACGCGCTCGTACACGTCGGGCGCGGCCCTGCAAACTAACGCATACACACATACACACGCACACAACCTGGACGCGCACACACACGCCGGTCTCCACCACGGGACTTGGCTTATTCCAACAGGAGGTGCCCTTACACCATGTGGGCTCACCATACGCCCTCATATTCACGTTTAGGCTGCACGTAATGGGAGTATCATAATTAGTATCATGTATGTCAACTAGTCAATTTTAATGAGATGACCTAGAATTAAATAAAAAAAGAATATTGAGTACCATGATACAATATAATAATAAATGTTATGCTATTATGTGTCATGCATGACAATAAATATGGTTATGTAATATAAAATAATATATGATACTACACAGCGATAATATCATACACTAATATCATATGCACGACACTAAATTATTACACTGCCACTACGGGCAGCCATAGTCAGCCGATAATGATTTTTGGCTTGGATCACCATCGGCCAATTGTCCGGATCATACGTCGTTGTGTTAAGGACGTCTACTCTATCAGATTGGAGTAACTGTGCAACCGTAGAAAAAGCATCACACGGGGTCACAGGGCTAGCTATTACGTACGAGTAGTTGGCACACGATCAGCAAAGTAAGAGTACAGTAGTTACTGAAGTTGCTTTCCAGGTCAGGGACCAGCCCACATGACGAGATTGACGTGCATGCCCCGGCCAATCCATTCTTGCCCCATCAACACGGGAAAGAAATTAATAGCTTCAATGATTCCATCATGAACGACCGAATCCAATGTGAAGTACTAACTCCATCCTGGTTTATTGGTCTCCATTGTATTTTATATCAAATTTTGACTAAAGATGTAACTAACAAAATATTAATGCATGTCATCAAAAATAATATCATCGAAAACTATGTTCAAATACAAATCCAATGATATAATTTTTGATGACATGCATTAATATTTTATTAATTAAATTTTTAATTAAAATTTGACACAAAATACAATGGGATCAATAAAACAGGTTGGAGGTAGTACTACTACTTTTGAAGGCAAGGAAAATATGAGCAGCATCATAAGACAATTGCAGTACTATAGTACTATTATTGACAAAGACTTTGACTGAGCGAGCACATTGATCATGTGTATTGCACCCACCGCAATCATGCCATTCTGTAGTAGGAGTGATCTAGTGGGTGACTCAGTGCCATCCCTTTCATACTGCTGGAAGGAGTGATCAAGGAGATTTCTCTATACTTATACGTGTGGTTGCATAATTTTTAATTTTTGGATCGGTCCATCACCTATTTTGTAGGCATAGGTCCGTTCTCTTATGACATCATTTTGTTGTTTAATCTATGTTAGACTATTAGAGTTGGATGCGTGCATCTTTGCTATGCAAAAGACGAACGTTGCTCATCATACACTGAATCCACTTGATGCTACATTGTTGATTTAATGAAAGCTCTTTTTATCGGAAAAAGAAAGGCCATTCATACGGCAGCCAGCTCCCTCCTTGACAGTTTCCCAGAAATTGGAGTGAAGCTTCCGGCGTGCTTGAACGACTTCCGGAGTGAAGGGACAAGGAGCTAGAGCTAGCTAGCTTCACAAGGGCCAGCCGGCGCCATGGCAGCGGCTAGAAGAAGCAACCATTGGAGGCCTGACACAGCCCTCGTCCTGCTAGTGCTACTGCTCGCCGCACCATGCCGATGCACAGCTGCTGCACCGGCTACGACAGCGAACGCCACCACAGACGATGACTTGCGAGCTCTCCTCTCCTTCAAGGCCCACGTCAACGGCGACCAGGAGGGGGCGCTCTCCTCGTGGGTGAACACTAGCGACCCCTGCGGTGGCTGGCGGGGCGTGGGGTGCCACTCGCTCCGGCACCCTCGCCGCGTCACAAGCGTGGAGCTCACGTCCTCCGGCCTGTCCGGCACGGTGTCCCCCTACCTCGCCAACCTGACCTTCCTCCGCACGCTCAACCTGTCAGGCAACCTCCTCGCCGGCACCATCCCACGAGAGCTCGGCTACCTGCGTCGCCTTTCCGAGCTTGACCTTAGTGACAACAGCCTGCAAGGTGAGATCCCTTCGTCCCTCACGCACTGCTCCAGACTTCGGGCACTACTCCTGGAGCGCAACAGCCTTGTGGGAGAGATCCCCGCCAACCTGAGCCACTGTCGCCACCTCGAGGTCTTGGACGTTGGCGTCAACAACCTCACTGGCCACGCCCATCCGCTGCTGCTTGGCCTCGCCTCTCTCTCCAACCTCAAGAAGCTTCGCGTCTACACCAACAATCTAGTGGGCACCATCCCATCCTCTCTTGGCAACCTTACATCTCTTGTGATTTTGAGCATGGGTAGAAACAGATTACAAGGCGAGATACCAGAATCCTTTGGACAGATGACAAAGTTGCGGTACCTCCATTTAGCCTTCAATGGGCTCACGGGCGCCATCCCGGCATCCATCTTTAACTTGTCTTCAATCAGACAGATCCAGCTGAGTGACAATGATTTGTCTGGGGTTATCCCGAATTATATTGGATCTACTCTCCCAAACCTCGAGCTTTTGTTGCTCTATTCTTGCAATTTCCATGGCAGGATTCCCGGCTCATTAGGAAATGCTTCTCAACTCGTAATGATTGAACTTGCCAACAATCAACTCTATGGATCCGTGCCACTCAACATTGGTAGCTTGATAAATCTCGAGGTGCTGGCATTAGAGAATAACGAGCTACTAGAAGCAAGCTGGGAAGAGGACTGGGACCTACTGGCATCGTTAGCAAACTGCACTCAGCTTTTTGCACTGGCTCTATCCTCTAAACGTTTCCGGGGTCCATTTCCACCATCAATTGCGAATCTCTCTTCAATTGAGATGATGTATCTCGAGGACAACAGCATATACGGAGAAATCTCTCCAGATATTGCAAAGCTTGAGAAACTTACCAACTTCCAAATTGGTGGCAACTTGTTAACCGGCAAAATACCGGAAACAATTGGGGCGCTTCACGACCTTCAAGTCCTAGAATTATTCGGGAACAACATTCAGGGACCAATCCCTTCTACAATTGGTAACCTCACACGCTTGTCCCGTCTTGTTCTTTCTCACAATAAATTGACGGGATACATACCTACAAGTTTTGAATGGCTGGACCGCATGGCCAGTCTAGACTTATCACACAACCAACTCAGCGGTACTATACCAACACAACTAGTCAGCCTCACCTCTTTAACCAAGAAACTGGATCTTTCTCATAACTTTCTTCATGGTCAAATACCATTTGAGATAGGAAGTTTAATAAACTTGGTGCAGCTCAATTTTTCAAACAATAAACTATCAGGAGAGATCCCCTCACCTCTTGGAAAATGTACTGAGCTAGCCAGTCTTGGTCTCCAAAATAACATCCTCACTGGTCTCATCCCCCTATCCCTTGGTGCCTTGAAAGGGATACAGAAAGTAGATCTTTCAGGAAACAACTTGACTGGACAAGTTCCAACTTTCTTCGACTCCTTGCCCTTCTTGGTTTACATGAATCTCTCCTACAACAACCTTGACGGTCCCATTCCAGTAAGTGGCGTCTTTAGCAATGCAAGTAGGATCTTCTTGGCCGGCAATCAGGTGTGCGGTGGTATTCCGCAGTTACATCTCCCACACTGCTCCCTCAAATCCTCCGATGGTAAGAAGCATACACCAAGGAGAGATTTGCTCATCATATGCACTGTTTTCGGAGCATTATCAATACTTGTTATGCTCGTCCTATGTGGCATGCGCCGGTGCTCTAAAAGGCAACAGTGGAAGGGCCTACAACCACTTTCAGAGGGTGATCATTGGCAAGTCTCATTCCTTGATCTACAGAGAGCAACAAACCATTTCTCTTCAGACAATCTTGTTGGGACGGGAAGTTTTGGAGCTGTATACAGAGCAACTTTGCACAACAGGAAGGTTGCAATAAAGGTGCTGAACCTTTTGCAACAAGGAGCCGAAGGAAGTTTCCTGCGCGAATGTCATGCGTTGAGAAGCATTCGTCATCGGAATCTTGTAAAGATCATTACGGTGTGCACAAGTGTTGATAACCATGGAAATGATTTCAAAGCTTTGGTCTATGAGTTCATGCCCAATGGGGACCTTGACAGTTGGCTACATACAAGACAAGTCATGGAGGCTGAAGCAGCAACGATGTTGACCATGCTGCAAAGAGTGAACATTGCACTTGATGTTGCCCAAGCACTGGATTATTTGCACAACCGGGGTCAATCACCAATTGTTCATTGCGATATGAAGCCAAGCAATGTTCTTTTAGACAATGACATGGTCGCACACGTAGGTGATTTTGGGCTATCGCGATTTGTTGATAAGATGGTGAATAGCAGCTCAACGGAGGATTCAAATACTGGAAAATCTGCTGGAATTAGAGGATCGATCGGATATATTGCTCCAGGTGCGTGTACTTTGATGTTTGCCCCCCTTGTGTTTTTTCTTCCTAATAAAGAGTTGTTCCATCCACATGCATATTTCCATTTCTGATTGTGCTACATTGCTTGAAACCTGTAGAATATGGGATGGGTGGAGAAGTCACCGTTGATGGTGATACATACAGCTATGGAGTTATGCTGCTTGAGATGTTCACTGGAAAGAGGCCGACGGATGGCATGTTCCAAGGGGACCATACTCTGAGATTCTATGTTGCATCAACTTATCCCGACAGAGTTACTGAAATTGTTGATCCAACATTGTTGCAAGCCCAGCAATGCAGAGGAATTACAAAGAGTGATAGTTCAAGCAAGAAACTTGAGGACACCAAGTTACAAGGGTGCCTAGTGGCGGTATTCCACGTTGGGTTGCAATGCACCGAGGAATCACCAAGCACAAGGATGAGCATCAGAGATGCCATAAAAGAGCTAGTAATGCTAAGCGAGGAATTCACTAGGTAAACACAAAATAATGTGGTAATTAAGATGTTGTTATTTGTAACTTGTAAGGTTAATAATCGATGTGCATTGTGTGTCTACAAAATCTGAAGATATTCACAATGAAATTTATTATAGTGATTAGGATGAAGGATACATTTATTAAACAGGAAACTAAACATGAAGCAATCTAATTATTCGGCTCCCCTCTAGATAGTAGATGGCTCGGTCGAGGCATCAAACTCTCGGGCAGCCAATAGGTGGGGACGCGGCGCTGATGCCTCCGTCCGATGGAGCCCATGCCAGCATGGCTCGGACGTCGACATGGCCCCGTTGGGCTGATTTCTCTAACAGGGAGGGAACCATAAGTGCTTGGTGTCCGCACTCCGGTGCTTCTACCTGAAAGTGCGTTATATCGACTAGAGGGGGGTGAATAGGCGATTTTTACAAATTCATCACTGAGAAATTTCAACTTGAGGAATTTGAAATGTGATGAATAACTAGCAGCGGAATAAGTACTCAAGTGCATATGAAGCATAGCGATCGCATAGTCATCATCATGAAATAAAGCATGCACAGATTACAAGTAGCGTGATACAGGATAAGCAGGTGAGGAACAAGGTAGCTTGAAGAATTTGAGGTGAGGAAATTGAGAAAGTCTTCAGTCAAATTCTTCAAACAGTAACGATCAATTTCATCAACAAGTATACGAGGAAATTAAAGGGTTGAGGAAATGGATCCAGGTAGCTCGATGAAGACAATGGTTTGATGACCCAGTTCCGACTGCTGTGACAGTCGTACGTCTGGTTTGGAGCGGCCTGGTATTTAAACCAGAGGACACACAGTCCCAGGACACACAGTCCTTACCGTATTCTCCTTGAGCTAAGGTCACACAGTCCTCGCCCAACACTCGTGGTAAGTCTTCAGTGTAGACTTCCAAAACCCTCACAAACTGGTCACCCGGCGATCCACAATTGACTGCTGGATGCTCTAGACCAAGGTCACTTCGTGATCCCCAATTGACTGCAGGATGCACTAGACCATGACGCCTAACCATCTGGAAGATACACAGTCTTCAAAGGTAACAAGCGGCGGTTCCACACAGGAACAATTTTTTCAGTGATGCTCAATCACTTTGGGTTGGTGGTTTGGTTTTGGGGTTTTTCCTCACTGATGATTTTCTCTCAAAGTCCTCGAGGAATGGGATGCTCTCAAATGACAAGTGTCAGTTCTCTCTCGGAGCAGCCAACCAACTAGTGGTTGTGGGGGGTGGCTATTTATAGCCAGGGTGCAACCTGACATGATAAGACATAAATGCCCCCAATGATATGACCATTATGTGGATAGGATGATTGGGGACAGCTGGCGCTTAGCACAACAACGGTCGGAATTTCGAACTATGAAAGTCCTCAGGCTTATCATGTTCCTCATTTGTAGGCAATTCGCACTGGCGAAATCCTAACTCCTTAGTCAGACCAATTTCCTCAGAGACCAGAAGATCATCGTCTCTGTCACTGAAGAACTTGACTGAACTGCAAGAAATTTCCAAAGGCTTCACTCGAAGGATTGGATAGGTTGTGGCTTTTGAGTTGAGCATCAGTTGGAAATTTTCCTTAGTATTACCTCGGCCCCCTTTAACAGTACGGTGTTTCCTATGACTCAAAGAAAGGAAATGAAACTACGAAAACAAAAGTCTTCACGCTTCATAGTCCTCGTTCATATCTTCAAGGTCACACCAACTTCTTGTTTTTCAAAGTCTTCAGGGAATACCAAAGTCTTCACCAAAGTCTTCACCAAAGTCTTCAGTTGAAGACATTCATTTTTAGGGGTCGATAATCTCCGAATATATCAAACTCCTCAACGACTTATGGAACCTGTGTATACTCACAAACACATTAGTTCCTTAACCTATAAGTCTTCAATACACCAAAATCACTAAGGGGCACTAGATGCACTTACAATCTCCCCCTTTTTGGTGATTGATGACAAATAGGTTAAGTTTTCAACGGGGATAAACATATGAAGTGTAAGTACAGTGTTTGAGGAATTTGAATGCAAGATATAGAATAACACCCCCTGAGGATGTGCATATTTGAGAAATTTGCTTTGGACTACAAATGCACATAGCAGGTTAAACTCATGGAGAACTCCCCCTATATCTTGTAATCCATACATGCATTTAATATATATCATGAGGAAATTGAAATGCATGATGGAAAATGGGGTCTGAGGAAATTCAGCATGCGTGCATTAAGATAATTTGAGGAAATAGCATGCGGAAAGCAGTTCAAAAACGTTAGACCACCATCGGACTTAAGTTTACAACTCAACCAACAAAAGCTTCAGAAGAGCGAGAGTTGTAACTTAAACAAAACAGCCCATATATATAGACCCGCTTGAAGACTAACTCAAATTTCTCCCCCTTTGTCATCGAAGACCAAAAGGGACAAAAAATTGAGGACTAACGCCCCTGAAGAATTTCATCTTGAGGGTGGTGGAGGAGCGTCTGCGTTGTCGGGGTCATTCGTTGATGCAGGGCCCGCAGCAGTGCCGTTAATATCCTCAGCTTCATCCGCCTGGCGTGATGAAGAATATGAGCTTGTAACCAGCTGAGGAACTTGAACTTTCTTCCATTTCTTCCTTGGAGGGATGGACCAATCAAAGTCCTGCTGAAATTCCATCTCCTTGAGTTCTTTAGGAGTCTTGAGGTGAGACAGAATGGCCCATGTGCGGTCGAAGACTTCATGAAGATAATAGTGGTTCTTCCTCACAGATTTGTGCGTGACTTTACCCACTTGTGATTGCGATCAATCTTCTGATGAAGACTTAGAAGAAGCTCTCGATCAGTCATCACACGAGGGACAGTTTCTTGAGGATTTTGTGCTGAGGCTTTTGCGGCAGAATCTTGGGTAGCAGTGTCATCATTGGTGGAATAAGATGCAGCTTTGCGAAACTGACCATCCAATGGACGAGTACCTTCATCAATGATAGCTTTGCCTTTACCCTCAACTGAAGAAAATGAGCTCTTGAGGACTTCGATTGGAGGCAGAAAGCTAAAGTGATTCTGAAAGTCAGCCTTGAATGGAAGTGAAGACCTTGATCTGATGAATTTCATGATCCAGGGAGCGTAAGGCTTCAATTCAAATGGGGCTGAAGCAGCATTGGCCAAAGTCCTCATGAAGAAATCATGGTAATTGATGGGAATCCCATGAATGATGTTGAATAGCATGTTCTTCATGATTCCCTCCACTTCTTCTTCTTCAGAGTTGTGGCCCTTTTGAGGACTGAGGGTTTTGGTCAGAATGCGATAGACTGTCCTAGGCACATAGAGCAAATCCTTCACAAGGAAAGAAGTTCTTTGAGGTTGTCCAGGAGCCAATGTCTTCATCAGCACTTGCATCACGTGATTGGGCAGAGCAGGTTCATCAAACAGGCATCTTGCTCCTTCTGAGGGAATTGGTATTGGGACTGACCGTAGTAGTTCAGAGGCTGGATCAGTGTAGTGAGTGGATCCAGTCATCCAGTCCAAGACCCAAGAATTGACATCAGAGGCATCACCTGTGATGTGCAGGGTGGCATAGAATTGAAGAATCAGCTCTTCATTCCAATCGCATATGTCCGCACAGAATGGAAGAATTCCTATATCATGAAGGACTGCGAGCACCGGTGTGAAGCATGGGATAGTTTCCATGTCTGCATGAGGAATTTGCTGATGCTCGAAGACTTTTTCCTTGTCAACTAGCACTGATGCATAATAGTTCATCTGTGTGGGTGTCCAGAATCTGGTGCAACCGGCCCTTGCAGAGTCATAAGGATTTGGCCCATTGAAGAAGATGTGCTCGTTGCAGAGTCATAAGGATTTGGCTTTGAGCTTTTGAAGGGCATCTTGGGCTTCGGCTGAAGGTTTGGCTTGAGGAACTTCTTCAGACTGAGGAATTTGAATACCAGTTTCCTCAGTTGCAGTTGGAGCAGCAATTTCTTCAGCAGATGCAGCTGGAATATCTTCAGGGACAGGTGCAGCATGGTCATCAGATCCTGTATGAATTTCTTCAGTCTGGGCTGGAGACTGGGAATTTGAGTGAGGGGAGTGGTCATTGGTGAATTTGGGTGTGCAGCATCCCAATATTCATCATTGATAAGAGGAGTTGTGTTTTCAATGTCCACATCCTCTTCCATTTCTTCAACGCCGGCCTCTTCAGCAGTGAACTGAGGCAGGGGCGATGATACCAGTGGGGTTGAGGCATTTGCTTCCACCTCAATTTCTTCATCAATCTGCTCTGAGGAAGCAGCAGAATGATCTTCTTCATCTTTATTATTTGGAGTGACATAGTCAACACCAAATGGAATTATCTCATAGGCAGGTACAGAGGAGATTGGAGTTGCATCAATGGGCTCAGTTGAAGAATTTGGCATAGTCTTCAACTTCTTCACAGCTGAGGAATCTGAAGTTGATACTTTTCTTTTCTTAGCAGCTCTCTTCTCCACAGCCTTAGTTTTCTTCACTTCTGATGCAGAAGGAAGGTGGATGTTCTTCACCCTTGAGGATTTTGCAGTTTCAGCAAAAGGTGAAGGGGGAGCAGTTTCTTCAGGCACAATAGTGGAGGTTGCCCTGACAGGTTCTTCAGCAGCCTGAATTTCTTTAGCTGCGCGTGCAGTTTCTTCAGCAGGCTGAGCAGATTCTTCAGCCTGAGGAATTTGCGGTTGCAATTGAGCTGCAACCCTTGAGTTGTGGTCCTTAACTGCAGCTTGGGATGCCCTGACAAATCTTACTTTGGTGCCCTTCCATTCAGCATCATACTTTGCTTGTTCTTCAGTAAGGCAGCGAATCTCAGACTGAACTGTGATGAGTTGATTGGGAGTCAAATTCATCACATTGTTCTTCAGGAACTTTTCTTTTCTGGCCCTGCTTCTCTTAGCTCTCTGAGCTTGTTCTCTCTTTCATTTTTCCTCAGCTATGAAGTGTGTGAGGACATGGTCCACACCAAGAGGTAGGTTCAGTGAGGAAAGTGGAGTGCCAGGATCCTCATGCCATATGTCGATGAAGTTGAGGATCATCTTAGGATCCAGCATGAGAGGAACAGAGCTGCCCTTGGCTATTGCAGCTCTCTGCTGACTGTTTCTGATGATTTCTTCCAATTCTTCATTAGTAGCCTCATCATCATCCTCAGATCCCGAGGGTACATTCACAGTAGCTTGGCTATTGTGAGGACTTGGTCTCTGACCTCGTCCAACAGTTCTCTTTAACTTCATCAAAGTATGGCTTGTTGAAGACTGTGCTTGGGCTGAGGAACTTGCAGAGACCCCTGAAGCAATTGAGAAGCCAGTAGTCCTCTGACATGTTGCAAGATGTACAGGTGTTAAGGACTTTGCGGCAGCAGCTGATGATTGTTCAGCTACTGAAGGCATTGCAGTGGCCTTTGAAGAACTTGCATGAGGATTTTGCAGTGAGGACTTTGAAGTTGAGGTTTTTGGCTTCACTGCAGACTTCTTCACCATCGATTTCTTCGGAGCACTAGCAGAGGCTCCAGCAGAGGCAGCAGCAGCAGCAGAATCTTCATTGAATTTCTTGACAGCAGCTTTGGCAGTTTTCTGAAGTTTTAGTTGATGCTTTGCCCATTCAGCTGGAAAGTCTTCACCACGAGCAATGCTAGTGGGATCGACTTCTTGATCATCAGCAGGAGGAGCCCTTTTGCAAGGAGGTTTGAGATCGAATTTCTTCTTGTACTTGGGAGTGACATAGCGATAGTCTCTCCACTCCTTCGCCCACCTCCATTCAATCCTCTGAATTTTGATTTTCCTCTGCTCTTTTGTCTCTTTGCCATGAATGGCCTCATTAGGAGTACAATAACCGGCATACAGAGCCTCAGGTATCTCAAAAGCAGTGTTCTGTTCAGCCTTCTTTTCACCCTTCTGAGATCTTTTACCATCTGCCATTTTCTTCACTTGATGACTTTGAACTCTTGATGATTCTGAAGATGTATACAGTTTTTCCTCAAGAAACGCTGCAAATGAGTTAAGTTGATGAGAACCTAGTGATTCATTAGCTGACATTTTGTACCTGTGAACAGAGTATAGGTGCGAGGAATTTGAAGAGGTCATATGCGTTCTCAGAAATTTTTCAAAATACATCAATTTGAGGATTTTGACCATAGATGTCTTGAGGAATTTCACTAAGTGTTCTTTGTCTTAGGTTCCAGAGTTGTGCGAATATGTTGATCCACACAATTGAGGAATCTTGAAGAAAATCATAACTTAGAGAAAAACATCAAGGGATTAAAACATGTGAGGTGCTTAAGAAGATGATTCTTGAAGAATAAACACTTTTGAGAATTTTGTGGAAGACATGAAGATCAAACAAGGGCAGTAAAATTAGATTTTATTTACCCTGATGAAGAACATGACGAACAGAGAGATGAAATCGGGGAATTTCGTCCGTCCAGATCTCCCACGCCCTAACTTGGCAGAGGGAGACAGCTACAGCGGCGGCGGGGTGAAGACTTCCGCGGTCGATGCGAGTATGGCGACGGCGAGGTCGAGGCAGTGAAGCTCTTCCTCTCCGGCGGCGATGATTTTAGCGGCAGCGCTAGGTTTGAGCTCGGGAGAGATGGGAGTGAGGAGTAACTTGAGCACAGTGAAGGGAAGGGGGTATATATAGTGGCAGTAAAAATGAATCGGCCCGAAGATTTTGGACCAGATTGCCCCTGACCCTTGCTCTCCATGCGACATGTGTCACCCACGTTCTGAGAAGTAGAGATAGTGGGGGATCGTGGCTTATCCAGTCGTGGGAATCGGAACGATTTGAGCAGGAAGCGCCGAAAATTTTTGATAGTGAAAATTTTAAAGTTTCCGTTCGCAAATTCTTCAGCTGTCAAGGATACAGTGAAGACTTTGAACGAGTTTCAAAGTAGAACGCATATGAAGAATTTGTGAACAGACTGGGTTGAGTTTAGCATAGAGGGGGAACGGGTCCGATCACATTCACTTAGATGAAAATCAACTTGAAGAATTAGCAATAAGTGAATGCTGTTGAGGACATTGAAAACTCAAATATATATATATATATATATATATATATATATATATATATATATATATATATATATATATATATATAACATCAGTTTCATAGTTTGAAGAATTTGAAAAGTTGAGGAATTTGCAAACTTGAGGAATTTGAAAATTTGAAGACTTTGCAAAATGATGAAAAACTCAACTCTGAAGAATTTCAACTATTGTTTGTGGCGTGACCCACCGTATAAGAATGATGATTTCAGACACCGCGTACAATTGTCGTAGGGTTCTGAGAATCAAATTCTTCATTAATTTCTTCACACTTAGAGAGTTATTCTTCATTGATTGAAGAAAAACGTTACTTCGTGTGTTGCACATCAAAGTCATCAATTTTGCATGTGTGTTAGGATGTGTGTCTTTTCAAAGAACATTCGAAGATTCTAAGATATTTAGCTCACACCGCAACTTGCAAAATCTCTTTTCATCCAAGGGCTTAGTGAAGATATCGGCCAGTTGTTCTTCAGTGGGGATGTGGTCGATGGAGATGCCGCCCTTGAGTACATGATCTCGAAGAAAATGATGACGAATCTGGATGTGCTTGGTCTTGGAGTGCTGAACTGGGTTGTTAGCAATCTTGATAGCGCTCTCATTGTCGCAGTAGAGAGGCACATTCTTCACCTTGATGCCATAGTCCTTGAGGGTTTGCTTCATCTACACCAACTGAGCGCAGCATGAACCAGCAGCAATGTACTCAGCTTCAGCTGTAGAAAGTGACACGCAGTTCTGCTTCTTCGAGGACCAACAGACTAAGGATCGTCCGAGGAAATGACATGTGCCTGAGGTTGACTTGCGATCCACACGATCTCCAGCATAGTCAGCATCTGAGTATCCGACGAGGTGAAGATTTGAGACCTTGGGATACCATAATCCAAGCGTTGGTGTGTGAGCTAAGTATCGAAGAATATGTTTCACAGCCTTATAGTGTGATTCCTTTGGTGTTGCTTGGAATCGGGCACACATGCAGACACTTAGCATAATATCAGGCCTAGATGCACATAGATACAATAAAGAGCCAATCATGGAGCGGTATACCTTCTGATCGAAATCTTTACCATTTTCATCAGTGCAGAGGTGGTCTTTTGATGGCATTGGAGTTTTGACGCCTCTGCAGTCTTGCATGTTGAATTTCCTCAGAACATCCTTGAGGTATTTCTCTTGTGAGATGAAGATGCCATTGTCTTGCTGACGAATTTGAAGACCTAAGAAGAATTTCAACTCTCCCATCATAGACATTTGATATTCTTCACTCATCATATAGGCAAATTCATCACTGTAACGTTTGTCAGTACAGCCAAAGATAATATCGTCTACATATATTTGGCATATGAACAGTTCATTGTCGTAGGATTTAGTGAAAAGAGTTGGGTAAAGTGAACCGGGTTTGAAGCCTTTCTTCATGAGGAATTCTTTCAGAGTGTCATACCACGCCCGAGGGGCCTGCTTGAGGCCATAGAGGGCCTTGTTGAGTCTGAAGACTTTGTCAGGATGCTTAGGGTCTTCAAAACCTGGGGGTTGAGTAACATATACTTCTTCCTCAAGCTTACCATTGAGGAATGCACTATTCACATCCATTTGATATAAAATGATATCATGATGGTTAGCATAAGTAAGCAATATGCGAATAGCTTCAAGTCTAGCAACAGGTGCAAAAGTTTCATCAAAGTCAATTCCTTCAACCTGTGTGTAGCTTGAGCTACAAGACAAGCCTTATTCCTTACCACAAGGCCATTTTCATCTTGCCTGTTGCGGTAGATCCACTTGGTACCTATGATGTTATGCTTGCGAGGATCTGGACGCTTGACAAGTTCCCACACGTTGTTGAGCTTGAATTGATGTAATTCCTCTTGCATAGCTTGAATCCACTCAGGCTCCATGAAAGCTTCATCAACTTTGGTGGGCTCTATGATAGAGACAAAAGCAAAATGCCCACAAAAGTTAGTCAAATGTGAAGCTCTTGAGCGAGTGAGATGACCTGGTGTATTGATGTTGTCAATGATTTTGTCAATCTGCACTTCATTTGCAATTCTCGGATGAGCAGGTTGACGTGGCTGAGGATTTTCTTCAGCACCATTTTCTTCAGGTGTATCAGCATGAATGTCTTCATTGGTTGGAATGACTTCCTCAGTAGGTTGAGGATTTTCTTCAGTGGGTACTACATCCTCAGTAGCCTTCAACTTAATGGATTCCTCAGGAGACTTTTCATCTAGTACAGAAGGCAGGTGCTCTCTTTGCGAGCCGTTAGTTTCATCAAACCGCACATCTACAGTTTCAACAACCATGTGATGGTAGGTGTTGAAGACTCTGTAGGTGTGCGAGCCCTTTCTGTAACCAAGCATAAAACCTTCATGTGCTTTTGGTGCAAATTTAGAACTGTGGTGAGGATCTCTTATCCAGCATTTTGCACCAAAGACTTTGAGATAACTTACATTGGGTTTCTTGCCGGTCATGAGTTCATATGATGTCTTCTTGAGGAATTTGTGAAGATATACCCTGTTGATGATGTGGCATGCTGTATCAATTGCCTCAGGCCAGAAGCGACGAGGAGTCTTGTATTCATCAAGCATGGTGCGAGCCATCTCAACAAGAGTCTTGTTCTTGCGCTCCACGACGCCGTTCTGCTGAGGAGTATATGGGGCAGATAGCCCATGAGTAATACCAAGTTCATCAAGATATTCATCAAGATTGGTGTTCTTGAAGTCAGTCCCATTATCACTCCTGATATGCTTGATCTTGACGCCGAAGTTTGTTGAGGCCCTCGAAGCAAATCGTCTAAAGACATCCTGCACTTCAGACTTGTACAGAATAATATGCACCCAAGTGTAACGAGAGTAATCATCAACAATGACAAATCCATACAAACTTGAAGCATTTGTTAGTGTGGAATAATGAGTGGGGCCAAAGAGGTCCATGTGAAGCAATTCAAAAGGTCGAGTTGTGGTCATGATTGTCTTCGAGGGATGATTGGATCTGGTCATCTTCCCAGACTCACAAGCACCACAGAGGTGATCCTTGAGGAATTTGACACCTTCAATGCCAATGACGTGCTTTTTCTTCAGGAGCGTGTGCAAGTTCCTCATACCAGCATGTCCAAGTCGTCGATGCCACAACCAGCCTTCTAAGGACTTTGCAAGTAGGCACGTGGCAGGCTGAGGACCTGTAGAGAAATCAACAATATACAAGTCTCCTCTCCTAAAGCCTTCGAAGACTTTGGAATGGTCAGATTCCATGATGACAACACAACGATATTTTCCAAAGATGACAACCATATCAAGATCACAAAGCATTGAGACAGACATGAGGTTGAACCCGAGGGATTCGACAAGCATCACCTTGTCCATGTGTCGGTCCTTGGAGATTGCAACCTTACCTAGACCCAATACCTTGCTTTTTTCCTTTGTCAGCGTAGGTGATATGCTTCAGGTGAGATGGGGCAAGTGGCATATTCATCAGTAGACTCTTGTCACCAGTCATGTGGTTGGTGCATCCACTATCGAGGACCCACTCAGTAGTTTTTGGAGTTTCATCCTGCAGATGAATTAGTACAACTTACGAACTCATATGCTTCAGAGTGAAGAATATGACATCAAATTCATCAGGCAGAATTTCATCACACAACATAGTAAGTAAAGCAGTGTGAGGACGTGAGAAATGAGGAACTCATTTCTGCATGATTAGCTTGCGTGCTTTCAAGCATTTCCTCAGGTCTCCAGCAAATTCATCAGACGTTCAAGTTCGTCTGGAGACCTGACCCTGCATAAGAAGTTAGTTCAATTTCTTCACCACCCACATCTGGAGGGGTGGCAAAGAGTTCATCATTCTGCGAGCTCCATATGAGAAGGGAGGCATTGAAGCTAGTGCACTTCGTTTCACAGGACTAGGGTTAGAGTACTCATATGAATAAGCAGAGAAATTCTTCGAGGACTTATGAAGATAATGATTTGAAGAATAATGCACATATTCAGAACTCTTAGATTTTTCCAGCGAAACAGATGCATTAGCACAAGCATGATACTTTTGACCATTTGAGGAATTTGGTCCAAGTGAAGACTTTTGTCCATATGAGGAATTTGATCTGGGGTTCCTTTGCTTCATAGGTGGTGTTGTGAGGACATTCACTTGAAGATTTTCCAAGTAGCTCTTAGGAACCCAGATTTTCCTCATAGGTGAACCGTTCCTGCAGTTAGTTCCAACAAATCTGGCAACTACTTCACCTTTCTGATTTTTGAAGAATTTGTAGTTGGAGTCAAGTGACTCATCAGAGGAATATGAAGTTTCACAAGTAAAGCCAGATAAAGTGGATGGATCCACAGGAGGTCCTTTTGCAGCAACCCATGAGGTTTTGGGGTACTGCTCAGGTGTCCAGTAGGATCCATCAGCATTGAGTTTCCTCTCAAATGCAATACCCTCTTTCCTAGGGTTCCTGTTCAGAATCTGCTTTTTGAGCACATCGCAAAGGGTTTGATGCCCTTTGAGAATTTTGTACATGCCTGTCACATACAATTCCTTCAACCCTGCATTTTCGTCAGTGATACTTGTGGTATCCTCAGATGAGGAATTTGTGACCACGGGATAGTTGAAGAATTTGCAGCAATAGAAGCATTTGAACATTCAGGTGAAGAATTAGCAGTTTCACGTTCGATGCATTTCATACATGGTGGAACAAATTCTTCCTGAGCGGTACTGATCTGTTGAGCCAGTAAGGAATCGTTTTCCCTTTGGATATCCTCATGAGACACTCTTAGTTTCTCAAGATCTTGCTTTCTTTGAAGAAATTCATAAGAAAGCTTCTCATGGTCAACTAAGAGAGCATTATGATGACTCTAAAGGTTATCATACTTTGTCTGAAGACTTTTGAGATCATCAGACAGAGTTTGAGTCCGATCCACTTCCTCATTCAACAGATCATCGCTTTTGTCTAGCAGTTTCTAAAGCTTTTCAAGTGCACTTTGTTTCTTAGTGGCAATATTAGCAAGTTTGGCATAGCTAGGTTTCACATATTCATCAGATTCACCTTCACTTGATTCAGAAGAAGAGTGATGCTTGTGTACCTTGGAACCTTTTGCCATGAAGCAATAGGTGGGAGCGTAATCATCATTGCTGACGTTAGAGTCGTTGGAGTAGTCATTTTCTTCATCATTGAAGATGGACTTGCTAACGAAAGCAGTAGCGAGAGCAAGGCTAGCAACACCTGATTCTGACTCCATCTCAGATTCTTCCTCTTCTTCATATTCTTTAGATTCTTCTTCAGAATCCATTTCCTTGCCAATGAAAGCCCGAGCCTTTCTAGAACCATTCTTCTTGTGCGATGAGGATTTTGAAGATGAGGACTTTGAAGTTGAGGACTTTCAAGATTTCTTCTTTTTCTTCGAGTCATCCGAACTGTAGTCCTTGTATTTCTTCTTCTTTGATTCTTTTTCCCAGAGAGGACAGTCAGAGATAAAGTGACCAGACTTCTTGCATTTGTGACAAGTTCTCTTCTTGTAGTCGCTTGAGGAATCTGATTTCCTCAAACCACTTTTTGATGACTTTCCAAATCGGCCTCTCCTTGAGAACTTCTGGAATTTTCTCGCGAGCATTGCCAGCTCCTGACTCAGTTCTTCAGGATCACCAAGGCTACTATCAGAATCTTCATCTTCGGACGAGGAAATTGCTTTTGCCTTCAGAGCACGAGATCTTCCATAGCTTGGTCCGTAGAGGTCTCTCTTCTCAGCTTGTTGGAATTCATGAGTATTGAGTCTCTCAAGTATATCAGCAGGATCAAGTGACTTGTAGTCTCCACGTTCTTGAATCATCAAAGCCAGAATATCAAATGAGGAATCAAGAGATCTTAGCAGTTTCTCCACCACCTCGTGGTCAGTGATATCTGTGGCACCCAGTGCTTGAAGCTCGTTGGAGATATCAGTGAGGTGATCAAAAGTTTGCTGAACATTTTCATTGTTGAGTCTTTTGAAGCGGTTGAAGAGATTGCGAAGGACATCAACATGGGAGTCACGTTGAGTGGAAACACCTTCGTTGACTTTGGACAGCCTATCCCAGATAAGCTTAGCAGACTCCAAAGCACTCACTCTGCCATACTGACCTTTGCTCAGATGGCCACAGATGATATTCTTCGCTTGTGAATCAAGTTGCTTGAATCTCTTCACATCAGCAGCGTTGATCGTGGGAGTAACGGAGGGAACACCATTTTCCACAACATACCAGAGATCGTTGTCAATAGCCTCAAGATGCATGCGCATCTTGTTCTTCCAGTAGGGATAGTCTGACCCATCAAAGGTAGGACATCCTGCGGAAACCTTGATCATACCTGCAGTCGACATAACTAGAACTCCAGGTGGTTAAACCAAAATCACACAGAACAAGGGAGTACCTCGCTCTGATACCAATTGAAAGTGCGTTATATCGACTAGAGGGGGGGTGAATAGGCGATTTTTACAAATTCATCACTGAGGAATTTCAACTTGAGGAATTTGAAATGTGATGAATAACTAGCATTGGAATAAGTACTCAAGTGCATATGAAGCATAGCGATCGCATAGTCATCATCATGAAATAAAGCATGCACAGATTACAGGTACCGTGATACAGGATAAGCAGGTGAGGAACAAGGTAGCTTGAAGAATTTGAGGTGAGGAAATTGAGAAAGTCTTCAGTTCAATTCTTCAAACAGTAACGATCAATTTCATCAACAAGTATACGAGGAAATTAAAGGGTTGAGGAAATGGAACCAGGTAGCTCGATGAAGACAATGGTTTGATGAACCAGTTCCAACTGCTGTGACAGTCGTACGTCTGGTTTGGAGCGGCCTGGTATTTAAACCAGAGGACACACAGTCCCAGGACACACTGTCCTTACCGTATTCTCCTTGAGCTAAGGTCACACAGTCCTCGCCCAACACTCGTGGTAAGTCTTCAGGGTAAACTTCCAAAATTCTCACAAACTGGTCACCCGGCGATCCACAATTGACTGCTGGATGCTCTAGACCAAGGTCACTTCGTGATCCCCAATTGACTGCAGGATGCACTAGACCATGACGCCTAACCGTCTGGAAGATACACAGTCTTCAAAGGTAACAAGCGTCGGTTCCACACAGGAACAATTTCTTCAGTGATACTCAATCACTTTGGGTTGGTGGTTTGGTTTTGGGGTTTTTCCTCACTGATGATTTTCTCTCAAAGTCCTCGAGGAATGGGATGCTCTCAAATGACAAGTGTCAGTTCTCTCTCAGAGCAGCCAACCAACTAGTGGTTGTGGGGGGTGGCTATTTATAGCCAGGGTGCAACCTGACATGATAAGGCATAAATGCCCCCAATGATATGACCGTTATGTGGATAGGATGATTGGGGACAGCTGGTGCTTAGCACAGCAACGGTCGGAATTTCGAACTATGAAAGTCCTCAGGCTTATCATGTTCCTCACTTGTAGGCAATTCACACTGGCGAAATCCTAACTCCTCAGTCAGACCAATTTCCTCAGAGACCAGAAGATCATCGTCTCTGTCACTGAAGAACTTGACTGAACTGCAAGAGATTTCCAAAGGCTTCACTCGAAGGATTGGATAGGTTGAGGCTTTGGAGTTGAGCATCAGTTGGAAATTTTCCTTAGTATTACCTCGGCCCCCTTTAACAGTACGGTGTTTCCTATGACTCAAAGAAAGGAAATGAAACTACGAAAACAAAAGTCTTCATGCTTCATAGTCCTAGTTCATATCTTCAAGGTCACACCAACTTCTTCTTTTTCAAAGTCTTCAGGGAATACCAAAGTCTTCACCAAAGTCTTCAGTTGAAGACATTCATTTTTAGGGGTCGATAATCTCCGAATATATCAAACTCCTCAACGACTTATGGAACCTGTGTATACTCACAAACACATTAGTTCCTTAACCTATAAGTCTTCAATACACCAAAATCACTAAGGGGCACTAGATGCACTTACACTACCCCACATTATCCTTATTCCACGCTCTTCACCATTGCCAGCATAGAATAGTGGCTTGAACTATTTCCATCGCATCTCTACACTAACACTAACATAATTCTGCATAAAGTTCATCAAGCCCCATATGTGTCCAACAGAGTTTAGTCCCCTCACTAAACATATAAAGGGCAATATGAACCTTTGACAAATCGTACCCACAAATAGTATGGATGGTGGGTAGCCCGCTAGAACATATACGTTGTACGTTAGCTGCGTGAAGTCAGATTCAAACTCTAAACCTCCTGGTGAACTTCCACACCATCTAACCTAGTGGGAAAGAAACCTTGTTGTACCTAGTTACTTTCTTTTTTCTTCTTGTTGTGCATCTTCCCTGTCTGATTTTCGTCGGTTTTATTCACTTTTCCCTTTTTACTGTTCACCAAGCTCATTTGAGCTCGACCTCAGAAACACCACGTGCGCGCACGCACACAGACACACACACACAAACACAAACACAAAAAACACACACACACATAGGTTGTTCTGTTTTTTCCTATATGTAATCATAGTTACTAATCAAGTTATCTTACCTGTCTGTGATTTTGTGTCAACTGAATCTAACTCCAGATCTTTTTCTTGTCATGGACCACGTGCAAAGCAGAACTTAGTTTAGTAGCTGCATGGAAAATGGAAAGGAGAAGAAGACATGCAATTTTCATAATGGTAGCACGGCAGCAGAAGGGCATGCAGGATGATCGTTGTGCAGCTCGGACAGAATTCAAAGAACAGATACACGCAATTGGGTCATGTATCTTGTGTTGTTCTCCTCTACATCAGCATTAATTTCTTCTGTGTGTGTGCGCGCTTGCTTGCTTTTGGTGTCCAGTGTTGTGTCTGGCCGCCCGGTGTTCCCTCCCTTTTGCCGGTGTTCCTTGCCCCTGTCAGGTTCAGGCGTGCTCATGTTTGCAAAACCGATCTGTATAGTAAGGGCAGTATGCAATCTATTTTTTCTCGGCCAACCAGCAGATAGAGGGGTATGTCTCTTCGTTATTAAGTATTGAAAAAGGAACGGATGGCATTGTGCATGATGCTGCTGTTTTTGATGTCTCTGTGGCTTATGTGTGCTACTCTTGGAGGGCATCATACCCCCTCGTTGCTCGCCCCTCCAGGGTGATCGGCGGGGGGGGGGGGGGAACCTAGCCCCCAGCCGCCTCGATCCCATCCCTCCTTCCCCTCCGCTGCCGCCGGGGGACAGCGCCGGGCAGAGCCCGTGCGACGGTGGTGGCGGAGGGCTACTCCTTCTTCCCGGACTGTACGGCGGTGAGGGCGTCAGATCCGCGGAGGTGCGGTCTCTTCCTTGATCCATGGCGGTGTGGTGGCTCCTGCTGGAGGCATTTGTGGTGATGCGGGGTGACATGGCCAGAGGATGGAGGTGGGGCTGGGCGTGGCCGGTGGCGGCGGCGGCGTCCGGCCCGGATCCGGGTCTTGGCGGACGCGGCGGCGACTCCGGCCTGGATCCGAACATGGCGCCGGTAGTGTCCCCTCCGCCTGGGATGACGGGCCAGATGGTGGGTCCTCATGGCGGCACCGGTGGTGGCGGATCTTGGGATCCCGCACCCGAGGACGTCGCAGGACGCGCGTGGCGGCTGGAGCTTCCTCCGGCGTTGACGACGCGTGATGTGGGATCGCGGCGGCGGTTGCTGTTGTATGGACGATGACAACAGCTGGCGCGACGGTGGGTGCTCCTTGTAGCGCCCGGAATCGGGGCGGCGGCCCCTTTTCATCAACGGTGGCGGACTCCAGGATCGTGTGGGCGATTCGAAGTCTAGATCTCGAGGTGGTGACGGCCTTCTGAGGCTGGTGGCGGTATGGGACATCCCTTCCATCAACAGATCAGGTTCGATGCGGCTCGGTAGGTGACACATGTGCCTCATTCAGAGTTGTCGGGCGGTGCCTGTCGCCAGCAGGTGAAGCCACCGGTGGATATGCTATCGGCGGATGCTACGCATGGCGTCTTATATGGAGATGTCAAGTCATGCTTGCTATCGGCAGGTGATGCACGCTGGCTCTAGCGGAGGTGTCATGTTTAGCATGTTGCTGTCGGATCGGAGGTGGTGCGACAGTAGCGGGAGGCAGGTGGTATGGGACGTCTTTGTCTTCCGTTGTCTCCTCCAGAGGTATCCGGCTATTGAGGTGTCGGTAGACGGATAAGGGCGGATGGTACAGACGGCTTCAGCGACGAGTTTATGCACTCTGGTGGAAACACAAGATCTTTGATCAAACTATGTTGTCACGCGCCTGTATCACGTTCTTGATGAAGATGTTGGATTGAAGCTTGGCTTTGGGGATGAGAATCCGGAGTTCAACATTGTGGTGGACTCGCCATCATTGGCGCACGTGTGGCAATTCCTTCTTGAGGGCGTAGCCTAGGAGCTGTGTATTCTTCATTTATGTTGTGTCTTGTATCATCGGGATTAGTGGCTAACTGGGGAGGTACTGTCGCGAGGTATACGGACAAAGGGTTTGTTTTTCGTTTTATTTCCGGGTCGATAGTCTTCGGCTACTGGATTTTGCACTATTAATAATAAATGGCTGCATGCATCGTCCTGATGCAGAGGCTGGGGGTTATCCTCCTTTTTGAAAAAAATGTGTGCTACTCTAGATGGTGTTATTTTTGGTGCTTGCAGTGCTTGCAAAGAGATTTTTCTGCATCCGGCCAACTGCAACTGAGCAGCAAATGCAAAATTTGCTGAGGATCCCAGCATAAAACATTGTGCCATCTGTGCTGTCAGTATGATGGTGTATCATTTGCTCTTTTATTTTGACCAGTTATTTAAGAAAAAATAGGGAGCGAACGATTGATCGTCAGTCTAATGAGGGTCACACTACCACGTCATCTTTTCGAATCATCTTCGCACCACCGATATACACAACCTTGGACCACCTCATTCATTTCATTCCTCTCTTGAATTATGATGATGTAATCATGACCATAAAGGAAGCTATCGTCACGCCGGTGAGGCGAAGGGGTTGCACGTTCGGGGCTGGTTACCAATGACAACATGAAGGAGATTCACCCTGAGGAAAAACAGAAACTAGAATGCTTTGTCTCTATTGTGTAGGAAATACAGTTCCTTGTTGATAATCCCCAAGTGCAAGGAATCATCGTAGCACTTTACAAAGATGGAAGTGATAAGTATGGAGTGTCGAACCCACAAGGAGCTAAAGGTAAGATCAATATTCTCTCAAGTCCTATCTGCCACCGATACGACTCTACATACACTGAACGATTGTTTCTATCTAGTAACGAGAAATAAAACTGCATTGTGGGTATAAAGAGGATAGTTTTGCATGATATTGGAAAACTAAAATATGAAAAATAGTTGCTGCACTAAATAGAGTTAGAATATATCACAATATATTACAAATAGCGAATGTGGAATAATGATGGTACGGTGTGCGGAACCATCCTAGGCAATTGATAACAAGATCGGTAATCATTCTTGCAATTTTATATGAGGGAGAGGCATGAGCTAACATACTTTCCGTACTTGGATCATATGAACTTATGATTGGACCTCTAGCAAGCATCCGCAACTACTAGAAACCATTAAGGTAAACCCAACCATAGCATTAAACATCAAGTCCTCTTTACTCCCATACGCAACAATCCCCTTACTCGGTTGTAAGCTTCTGTCACTCTAGCCCCCACTGTAAGTGAATCATGAACGTATTGCAACACCCTACAGCAAGAATTCCCTCACGTGTGCGCGGCACGGGGGGCACCATAGAACAGCACCAAAATAAAACATACACTCAAACCAATCAAGATCATCAATCAACCCAAAGGACAATATAAATCTACTCAAACATCATAGGATGGAAGCACATCATTGATTAATAATGTGTGGCATGAAACACCATGTTCAAGTAGGGGATTACAGCACGGTGCGGGAGAGTGTACCGTCGTAGATAGATGAGGAAAGGTGATGGAGACAGTGACGTTGATGAAGACGATCACCGCGGTTATGGTTCCCCCAGCGGCACTCCCGCGCCACCGGAAGAGAGGGTGTAGGACCAAAAGTATGTCTAGAGGGGGGGGGTGATTAGACTACTTGACCAAATAAAAATCTACTTTTTCCCAATTTTAAGTGTTGGCAGATTTTAGCATTCATAGCAAGTCAAGCACACCCTACACATGCATGTCTAAGAGTATAGCAGCGGAAAGTAAAGACAAGCATGAGTAGTAAAGGAAGGGTAGGAAGATCAAACGCAATTTGTAGACACGATGATTTTTCCCGTGGTTCCGATAGGTGGTGCTATCGTACGTCCACGTTTATGGAGTCTTCAACCCACGGAGGGTAACGGTCGCGAGAGTCCACGAAGGGCTCCACCCATAAGGGTCCACGAAGTAGCAACCTTGACTATTCCATAACGGCTTCCGTCCACGAAGGACTAGCCTCACTATGGGTAGATCTTCACGAAGTAGGCGATCTCCTTGCCCTTACAAACTTCTCGGTTCAACTCCACAACACAAAGTAGGAGGCTCCCAAGCGACACCTAACCAATCTAGGAGGCACCACCCTCCAAAAGGTAATAGGCTCGGCAATGTCGATGAACTCCTTGCTCTTGTGCTTCAAGATGATAGACTCCTCAACACACAATCACTCTCTCATAGATTTGGCTATGGTGGAAGAGATTGATTTGGTGGAAAGCAACTTGGGGAGGCTAGAGATCAAGATTCATATGGTAGGAATGAAATGGCTTGATCTCAACACATGAGTAGGTGGCTCTCTCTTAGAAAATTGGATGGGGCAAGTATGTAATAGTTATGAGTGCTTCTCTTTCGAGTGGGTGGTGGTGAAGGGGTATATATAGGCATCCCCAAAAATCCATCTGTTACACCTAAAGTGACCAACTCGGTGACACCGATGTGTGAATCTCGGTGGTACCGAGTTGCTCCAAAGGTAGCAACTTTTGAATCTCGGTGAGACCGATATATAAATCTCGGTGGTACCGATCAGGTGACCAACGGTCAGATTGCGCAATCTCGGTGACGCCGATTCTCACATCTCGGTGGTACCGATTCTCGACCATGGCTTACCAGAGAGTTGGTCCAGAAACTCGGTGGCGCCGATCCACAATTCTCGGTGGTACCGATTCCTGTGAATGGCTATCCAGAGAGTTGGTCCAGAAACTCGGTGAGACCGACTGGCAAATCTCGGTGGTACCGAAGACTGAAAATGGCTAAACAGAGAGTTGGCAACCTAAACTCAGTGGCACCGATGCAGAATTGGTTGCACCGACTGGCTAGGGTTTGGCATGGGTCTGTCTGAGATTGGGAATCGGTAGCACCGAGTGGAAAGTGTTGGTTGCACCGATTTTGGATTTTTGACTTTGGACAGACTTTTGTGGAAGAGCTTGTGGGTGTTTTCGGTGACTATCACTTGTGCACGTATGAGCATTTTGTTCACCAATAGTACCTTACCCCCTTTTAATAGTATTGGCTTTCCTATGGACTCAAAGTGATTTCTCACAAAGTAAAATGTAGAGTCTTCTTGCTTGAAGCTTTGCCAATCTATTTCCTTGCATCTTGGGGTTATGCACAATCCTTTTGCCATCCCTATCATTGAACTTTTCCTGAAATATGCTTAGTGGAAACATTAGTTCAATGACATATATGTTGTTATTAATTACCAAAACCACCAAGGGAGCAAATGTGCTTTCAATCTCCCCCCTTTTGGTAATTGATAACAACATATAGATCAAAGCTTCGACATATGATATAATCAATGAATATAATCGTCGCTTTGAGAAGTATGTGATAAGCAAGAGCTCCCCCTAAATTTGTATATTATTTTAAATTTGCGTTTGAATGCAAATGCACAATCGATTAGGTACATGGGGCACTCTTCCATGTCACATACAACTTGGTGGTGTGCGAGAATAATAAGAATGAACATCATAGCACAACACAATCAAGCAAAGGTGAATGATCATCTCATAAGCATCATAATGATAGGAAATAGTAGCAACACACATTAAGCGTATGATCAAACACCAACAAAAGTTTAACACAAACAATCAGAAGATCAAATGTTTTTGAAAAAACGATAAAAACCAAACGCTCTCTCACTCGAAGCCTAAAGATCTATATGCACTTCTCCCCCTTTGGCAACAAGTTACCAAAAAGTTCAAAGGTATATATTTAAGCGCTTTTCTGGGGCTGATCTCCTCCGGTAGCTGGTGAAGGAGTCGAGAGAACTGCGTCGGTGAAGACCTCTGCTGATGTCATGGATGGAGTTGGAGTAGCAACGGGAGGTACTGGAGCTGAAGGAACTGAGGAGGTTGTGGCAGGTGCTGATGAAGAAGGCCTCAAATCTGGAGCTGGCACTGTGGCTGATCTGGCCTGGGTAGTGAAGTGAGTGCCTGGCCTGAGAGGAGAGTCATCCTCATCATCTGAAGTGTCGGGACTGGGCATGCTGTCAACTTCCTTCTTCAGCTCATTAACCGTCTTTGTCAACCCATCCACTTTGTCATTTAGGATCTTGATCCTATTCTCAAAGATCCTCACAAGACTATTCTGATTCCCTAGTATGTCCTTGATGTCCTTCTGCATGCCCTGAACGGTGTTGATCAAAAGATCCATTTGCTCGTTCCTGGATCTAGGGACTGGAGCACTAGTGGCTCTAGCTGCCTCTGCCTCTGCCTATGCTGCAGCTGATGTGGGATGATCTGGGTCCATCACCACAACGTTGTCCTCAAGATCTGGCTCTAGGGGCAAATGGGGCTGTCTAGAGCAAAGATGTGCTTCTCCAGCTTGGAGTTGATGAGCATATGAATGTAGGGTGCATAGCAGCATGAGCGCTTCTGATCAGCAGCAACCCTCTTCACAATCTCTACAATCAAGTCCATCACCCTTATCCTGGTGTGTCTATCAAGATGGATCAGCATGTTGATGGAATAGCCTTGAATCATCTTCTCATCTCCAGACTTAGGCATCAAGATGTGCCTCAAGATAGTGTTCATGGTGTGGAGGCCAGCCTGGAGGAAGTAAATGGATCCTAACTTGTGAGATTTCAAGTTAGCAGCAGGGATCTCATTGTACATGTTCTTCATAGAATCATGGCTCTCCTTGGATTCAGAATAGACATCCAAGTCACCATCTTCCACATCTGGGACTCCTAAGATGGTAGCCCATTCCTCAACAGAAGACTCATATCTTGCTCCTTCAGTCATCCACACAATTCTACCTTCTCCATAGAAGTGAGCAATGGAGTAGAATTGCATGATCATCTCGTTGTTCCATGCAGTGAATTCTTTGCCAACAAATTCATCTAGGCCAATGCGATGAAAATTGTCTTGAACATTTGGAAAGTAATCTTCATTTGCCTTGATATACTTTCAGTCAACGTATCTCATATCACTCACAGCTGGGCTCTTGTCAAGCAAGATTGTCTCATAGAAATCTTGTTGCTCCTTGGTGTAGAACCTGTAGTCCACAGTTGTTTTTCTCCTCTGAGCATATGGATCAATTGCTCTCCATGCCCTCAAACCTGAATCCTTCCTCTTCTTCATGTCTTCAGCAATCAGGTGGCTGGCATTGTGCTCTGGAAGGTGTGGTCTGAGCTTCATCAAAGCAGTGAGATCATCATCATCCTCAGCTTCACTGAAGGTGGAGGTCTTCTTCTTGGAAGAAGCTGGGATCTCTATGGAGAACCTCTTGGGTTTGTCACTAGCAGCAGCCTTCTTAGGAGCAGATTTGGTGCTCTTGGAAGTGTTGGTCTTGGGCATAGCATCTGCCATAAGCTTCTTCTTCTTCTTGGGAGGGGCCTTTGTAGCTGGCTCTACCTCCTCTTCTTCTTCCTCATCTAGATACTCTGGAATGGATGGAAGAACTTTAGCCTTGACAGATTTTGTCCTCACTCTCTTCTTCTCACCAGCCTTCTTGGGTATAGACTTCCTGGGAGGCTCAATAGTCATGGTTGCTCTGGAGCTCTCAGGTGCTCTCACTGTCTCAGATCTAGCATACTCCTTCCTTATAGCTTTCTTCTTCTTGGAAGAAGTGGCAACATCATCTTTCTTAGTCAGCTCATCAGGGATGAAGTCCTCATCCTCTTCATCAGAATTGAGCTTCCTCCTAGTCCTTGTAGCAGCCTTGGGCAAATCAGGAGAACTGGGAACATCATCAAAACTCTCCTCAGGACTAGTGCCTGAACTCATGACAATATTCTCCTCTCTGAAATTGTTCTCACTGTCATCTGAAGCAGACATCTCTGACCCTATGAAAAGAATATAGAGGAGCAGAGGGGTTGAGCATCACAAAGCACAGAGATTTTCAAAAATTTGAACAAGGAAGACATTAGTTTTAGCTTTCTGCAGAAGGTATTTCGGTGTCACCGAGTGGTATTTTTCGGAGTCACCGAGACAGACCATATGCATCAACAGAGACTTGGCAGCCTTTTCGGTGGAACCGAAAAGTTTGCTTCGGTCTCACCGATATGGTTCTCAGTAACCCTAATACACGATCGGTGGAATCGATTTTTTCAACTCGGTGGTACCGAGATGCAATTTGCGGACAGCTAACCCTAAAATTTTCATTGTTCCCTAATCTACGAGAACTCTGGTGGATAGGGAGGATTGCACACAGTGGCTTATAGATAAGAACTTCTCAATGCGCAAGAATCAGATGATGGAGCGCAAGAGAGGATCGGATCCGTACCCTAGCTTGGTGACGGTCCGCTATGGCGAAGACGGCGGCGAAGATGCCCGTCGACGGCGAGGATCCCAGCGGTGGAGGAGCACGGGGAGACAAGGGCGACGACCGGGGGGGGGGGTCCTTTTTCGCAGCTTAGGGTTTAGGAGCGCGACGGTTTGAGGAGTGAATTTCAAAGCGTTGGGTCCACAGCATATATACCCCTTGCTGTCGGTGACACCGGTTCAAAATTTTCGGTGTCACCGAGTTTCTCAACTGTCAGCTGACAGGGAAACTCGGTGTAACCGAGAATAAGGAATCGGTGTTACCGAGATGGAAAACCAGATCAACCCTTGGCAATCGGTGAAACCGAGAAGTGTTTATTGGTCACATCGAGTTGCACTAGGGAGGTTTTGGAGTGCAGCCCTTTTTGACACGGAACTCCGAGTGCATCTCACACAGAGGGATCGAGAAGTGCTTGATCATGTTTTGTGATGCAGCAAGAAAAGAATATGAGGTGAGAAAGCATAGATAGCTAGAGAGTGGTCCTAGGCATTCTTGTCCATCCAATTAGCAAAAGAGAAAACAAAAGCCAAATAGCAACAATTGGATGTCCTCGAATGGATAAATAAATACAGACCAACATGCTCACACAATAGGATGTCAAATGAAATCATGGCAAACATGCATATACATACTAGCATCTATCAAGCATTTTGGTGATGACAGAGTCATCTATATATGAGTATATTGACTTAGGAGCCAAGTAAGAATACTTGATCATAGGTCATATTCATCGTTTAAGCACAAGTGGGGTTACCACTTTTACATAAAGCATTTAATGTTGTCACATACTATGAGATGCTTTGACTCAAGTCTTAGAGTAAAGCTCCCCCTTGATGTGACATCCCCCCATAGGAGGGATAAACTAACCTTGGGTTTTGTTGATGAAGACTTCATGTAGGTGAAGTAGTGGTGGATGCTCAAAGTTGATGAAGATCACCATGAGTTGGGAGCATCCTTGTTGTTTCCTTACTCTTCTCACCTACATGGGTTAGTCCCAACACACAGGAGACAAATACAAGGATATCTATGGACATGGAGTGCAAAGCAAGTGTGATGATGTCCATTGATTTGTTGATTACCTTGTCCCTTGCTTACCTTTGAGGGAATGTGTGACTCCTTGAACCATTGCATAGAGTTGATGTTGATTGCAAATAGTTCTTGCCAATAATGAATGTGAGTGAATTTCATTGGCGGAGTCACCCCTCAAGAACTTTCTAGTTCTTCTTCTTGGGGACCCACATCAACTTGATGGGGATCCTTGGTGTTGAAGTATCCCTTGTAGAAGTTGAGCTTGAAGTAGCCTTGGGAACCCACTCCACCAAAGCTTGGGATTCATCTTCATATGAGTCAATGTCCTCTTGAAGCTTGTTCTTGCCCTTGAGCTTGTGGTCTTGTGGTGGAAGGTCATCTTGAGTGTTTATTCCCTTGGGAGGAGCACTTTCATACTTCTCCTTTTGAGGAACAAACTTGGGCTTGGGGTATTGACCTTCTTCCCATTCAACTCCATTAGCATTGAAGTAGCCAATGCCATGGTTCTTCCGGTATCCTCCGTGCTTGCGTACAATTTTCTCAAATTGCTTACATCCGGCAAGACTCTTGTAGATACCTTTCTCTATAATTCCTTTCAATAAAGCATTTTCTTGCTCAAGTGTAACTTGGCTAAGAGAATCATCATTAGTGGAATCAATAGAACTACTAGAAGCAACATCATTGGGTTTAGCATTTTTATTGTTGCTACTAGATGAAGAACCTTTCTTGCCTTTGTTACTAGTTTGTCTCGATTTAACTTGTGGCATGAATGTAGACAAGAGTAATCATTTGGCTAGATAAGACGAAGTCTTCTTTCGAAGATCGTCATTGATAGCTTTAAGAAACTCATGCTCTTGCTCCAAGGTGAGCTTCTCGAAGCGTAGCTTCTCATCAGTTCTTACAAGCTCTCTATGATCTTCGAGAGTAGATTCATGGGCTAACTTAAGAGTGTTTAATTCTTTAGTTAGTTGTTCTATTTTCATCTTATCATCATCAAATGACTTATCTTGCCTAGCATGAGAATTATCAAGTTCATTTTGACTAACATCACTAGTTTCATCAAAGTGCAAGTCATCATCACAAAGCAAGTCATCTTCATCACTATCGAAATCAAGATACTCGGGGTGTGATACCTTGGGGCCTTTAGCCATGAAGCAACTTCCACTCCCTTCATTTGGTGAATCAAATAGATCATAGGAGTTGGTAGTCACTAGTGCAAGTTCGGCAACACCTTCATCTTGACTATAGTCGGAGTTGGAGTGATAGCTTCTCTCGGAGTTGTTGTCGGAGTCGGAGCCGGATACCCATTCACCAACATGAGCTTGATGTCTTCTTCTTGTGTAGCTCTTGGTGTACTTGTCCTTCTTCTCCGAATCCCTACTTCTCCTTGAGGGTCTTCGTTCATAACGATCATCTCTACTCCTCTCTCTTTGAGGTGATTCATTCCTTGAGCTTCGTCTTCTAGGTGACTCTTCTTTTCGTTTGTAGGGAGCCGTGCACTCATTGGAGTAGTGTCCGGGCTTCCCACAATTGTAGCAGTTGCGGTCACGACTTGACGAACGCTTCTCTTCATATCTTGAGTTGGAGCTTCGTTCTTTGCCTCTATTCTTTTAGAACTTTTTGAATTTCTTGACCATGAGGCTTATCTCTTCATTGGTGACATGGTTGTCGCTTGAAGTTGCGGGAGCATCACTTGTGGCTTTGTAAGCACTGCTAGACTTGTTGTGAAGCTCTTCTTTGTCTTTGAGTGTCATCTCATGAGCAACAATCCTTCCAATGACTTCCGTAGGCTTGAGATCTTTGTAGTTGGGCATCATTTGGATCAATGTGCACACGGTGTCGTATCTCTCATCCAAAGCTCGAAGTATTTTCTTGATGATGAATTTGTCGGTCATTTCTTTGCTTCCTAAGCCGGCAATCTCATTGGTGATGAGAGCTAGCCTAGAGTACATCTCTGCGACTCCTTCACCACCCTTCATCTTGCCTTGTCAAGCTGACTTTAAAGAACATCCAACTTGGATTCTCTCACGGACTCGGTACCTTCGTGCATATCAACCAAAATATCCCAAATCTCTTTTGCATTCTCAAGACGACATATTTTGTTGAAATCTTCGGGGCATAGGCAGTTGAAGAGAATGTCGCATGCTTGAGCGTTGTATTGCAACATCTTCAATTCATCCGAGGTCGCTTCACGATCCGGTTCCTTTCCATCACCAAAGAATCCACCTTGCAAGCCAACACGAACAATAGCCCATACGGCGGGGTTATGACCAAGAATATGCATCTTCATTTTGTGCTTCCAACTAGCAAAATTAGTGCCATCAAAGTACGGACCTCAACGGTGATAATTTTCCTCACTAGACGCCATACTCTCCTAGGTTGTGAGACCAATGCAATGGAGACCAAAGCTCTGATACCACTTGTAGGACCGAAAGTATGTCTAGAGGGGGGGGGTGATTAGACTACTTGACCAAATAAAAATCTACTTTTTCCCAATTTTAAGTGTTGGCAGATTTTAGCATTCATAGCAAATCAAGCACACCCTACACATGCATGTCTAAGAGTATAGCAGCGGAAAGTAAAGACAAGCATGAGTAGTAAAGGAAGGGTAGGAAGATCAAACGCAATTTGTAGACATGAAGATTTTTCCCGTGGTTCCGATAGGTGGTGCTATCGTACGTCCACGTTTATGGAGTCTTCAACCCACGGAGGGTAACGGTCGCAAGAGTCCACGGAGGGCTCCACCCATAAGGGTCCACGAAGTAGCAACCTTGACTATTCCATAACGGCTTCCGTCCACGAAGGACTAGCCTCACTATGGGTAGATCTTCACGAAGTAGGCGATCTCCTTGCCCTTACAAACTTCTTGGTTCAACTCAACAACACGAAGTAGGAGGCTCCCAAGCGACACCTAACCAATCTAGGAGGCACCACCCTCCAAAAGGCAATAGGCTCGGCAATGTCGATGAACTCCTTGCTCTTGTGGCTCAAGATGATAGACTCCTCAACACACAATCACTCTCTCACAGATTTGGCTATGGTGGAAGAGATTGATTTGGTGGAAAGCAACTTGGGGAGGCTAGAGATCAAGATTCATATGGTAGGAATGTAATGGCTTGATCTCAACACATGAGTAGGTGGCTCTCTCTCAGAAAATTGGATGGGGCAAGTATGGAATAGTTCCGAGTGCTTCTCTTTCGAGTGGGTGGTGGTGAAGGGGTATATATAGGCATCCCCAAAAATCCAACCGTTACGCCTAAAGTGACCAACTCGGTGACACCGATGTGTGAATCTCGGTGGTACCGAGTTGCTCCAAAGGTAGCAACTTTTGAATCTTGGTGAGACCGATATATAAATCTCGGTGGTACCGATCAGGTGACCAATGGTCAGATTTCGCAATCTCGGTGACGCCTATTCTCACATCTCGGTGGTACCGATTCTCGACCATGGCTTACCAGAGAGTTGGTCCAGAAACTCGGTGGCGCCGATCCACAATTCTCAATGGTACCGATTCCTGTGAATGGCTATCCAGAGAGTTGGTCCAGAAACTCGGTGAGACCGACTGGCAAATCTCGGTGGTACCAAAGACTGAAAATAGCTAAACAAAGAGTTGGCAACCTAAACTCGGTGGCACCGATGCAGATCGGTTGCACCGACTGGCTAGGGTTTGGCATGGGTCTGTCTGAGTTTGGGAATCGGTGGCACCGAGTGGAAAGTGTTGGTTGCACCAATTTTGGATATTTGACTTTGGACAGACTTTTGTGGAAGAGCTTGTGGGTGTTTTTGGTGACTATCACTTGTGCACGTATGAGCATTTTGTTCACCAACAGTACCTTACCCCCTTTTAATAGTATCGGCTTTCCTATGGACTCAAAGTGATTTCTCACAAAGTAAAATGTAGAGTCCTCTTGCTTGAAGCTTTGCCAATCCATTTCCTTGCAACTTGGGGTATCTCCACAATCCTTTTGCCAACCCTTCTTCCTCTATGGACTTTTATCTGAAATACACTAGGTAAAAGTATTAGTCCAAGAGACAATGTATGTTGTCATGAATTATCAAAACCACCAAGGGAGCATGTTGTGCTTTCAATCTCCCCCTTTTTGGTAATTGATGACAACATACAATCAAAGCTTCAAATAAAGATATGCATGGATATAATGAAGACTTTGAGAGACACATGACTTAAACTTGCTCCCCCTAAATGTGTGCAATCCCTTTAAAGGATAGTTGCTTTGGAATGCATGGACACACAAATAGTAGAAGGGATAGAATGAGTCATGTGTATCTTGGCTATATGCATCAATTATATGTGAATGAGGTGTATCCTTGTTCAAGACTTCACCCTTGCGAACAATATGTGCAAGAAGCAAGAGATCATCTTGATCAAAGATATGATGCATATACTTACCTTGAGTTCTTGAGCATTCTAGTAGTAGAGATACACTTGAGAAAACAATGTTAGGAAACACAAGAGTATTCTACCAATCAAAAGCAATAGAGCTCAATGGTACCAAGATATTTAGAGCTTTCTCCCCTTAGATATGAAAGTAGTAGATCATCCTCTCCCCCTGAATCTTAGCATGTAGATATTGCGATTGGATAGGGTGAGAAAAGTCTAACATGAGTAGTCAAATGAAATAAACATAGTTTTCTCCCAAACTTATTTTTCTCCCCCTGCTTTGGTATTCTCACCTTGTCTATATAAGTATAAGCCTTGCATATTCTCCTCTTTGATTATATCTCCCCCTTTTCATAAGCATGTATCTCCCCTTTAGCTTGAAGCTTTGGTATTTCTCCCCCTTTGGCATTAATTTCCAAAAAGGTCATACATAGGGTCAGAAACAGGGATCATTGATTAATAAGGGATCCTTGAGAACAAGAGTCATAGAACGTAGGGTTCATAGAAATGAAAATTGAGGGAATTGTTGAGAATAATTTCTCTCCCTTTGGCTGATCTAAGAACTTGTAAAACTTCTCCTCCTTTGAGTTAGGGATCCTTGAATAAAGAATATCTCCCCCTAATTTATTTATTTTTTTAAAAGAAGGGATCATCAAAGAAATCAAAATATCACAATGAGATAACTAAGGAAACAAAGATTCACTAATATGAATTCATACTGGAGAAGATATCAAATCGGTAGCTCCGAGACAAACAAGTCGGTGGTACCGAGATGATGTTTTGCAGCTCATCTGCTAATTCTGTATAACCGAGTTATTTGTATCGGCGGCTCCGAGGCTAAAACAGAAACTTGGCAAGGTTGAGAAACTTGCAAATTAATTTAGAAAACTTGTATCAAAGTGTTGAAAGAAATTTTCAAGGAAAATGCAAAAGACTTTACAAAGAGATATCAACTAGATAAGATTTGAGTGGTTCCAAGAAATCTTGCAAATAGAGAATGAACCAAACAAGATACTTAACTAGATGACGGGCGGTGACTAGGTCACCTATATTAGAGTATATTGACTTAGGAGCCAAGCAAGAATACTTGATCATAGGTCATACTCATCGTTAAGCTCAAAATGGGGTTACCATTTTTCGATTAAGCATTTTAATGTTTTCATATAACTTGAGTTGCTTTAGCTCATGACTTGGAGTAAAGCCTTTTCAAGGATATGAGTACATACCTTCGAGTGATGTTGATGACGTGGCTTGTAGGTGAACTTGTTGAGGATCCTCGAGGTTGATGAAGATCATCTTGAGTTGGGAGCAATCCTTCTCGTTTTAGTACACTTGTCACCTACATAGGCTAGTCAAGCAAGGAAGAACATGATATGAGACGATTCCAAATGTGAAATGCAAATATGTGTGAAGGATATAGTTTTTTGTCTTCTTCCTTACATCATCAAGAGGGGTTGTGGATACTTGGTCATGACAAGATTGCTTATGATTGGAGTTTATGGCAATCTTGTGGAATGAAGTTCTTCCAAGTACCTACAAAGGGCTAGATGCAATACAAGGGAGCATAGAATTCCATGGTATAAGATAGCATTTTAAGAGTATCATGGAAATATCAAGTAAGCTCAAGCCCTTGCATGCAATCGAGTGAGTCTAGCTCAAGTTTGAAGCATCAATGATGTTCAACTCACTCCTCAAGTGACAAAACGTTTTCTCATCAAGTGGCTTAGTAAAGATATCATCCAATTGCTTGTTAGTGCGAACATGCTTAAGATCAATATCTCCTTTGGCAACATGATCACGAATGAAATGATGTCTAACTTGAATATGTTTAGTTCGAGAATGTTGCACAGGATTATGACCAATTTTAATAGCACTTTCATTGTCACAAAGCAATGGAACATTTTTAACATGGATTCCATAATCCTTAAGCGTTTGTGTCATCCATAGTAATTATGCACAACACGATCCGGCAGCAATATACTCAGCTTCGGCAGTAGATAGAGATACCGAGTTTTGTTTCTTGGAGGACCAAGACACAAGAGATCTACCAAGAAATAGGCAAGTACCCAAGGTGGATTTTCTATCAACCTTGTCACCGGCATAGTCTGAGTCGGAATAGCCAATAAGGTTAAAAGAAGATCCCTTGGGATACCAAAGGCCAAAGTTTGATGTTTGTATCAAATATCTCACAATACGTTTCACGGCCAAAAGATGGCACTCTTTAGGTGCAGCTTGATATCTAGCACACATGCAAACACTAAGCATAATATCGGGATGGGAGGCACATAGATATAGCAATGAACCAATCATAGATCGATAGACTTTTTGATCAACCGGTTCATCCTCCTTGGTCAGATCAACATGTCCACTAGTAGGCATAGGAGTTTTCATACCTTTGCACTCTTGCATGTTGAACTTCTTGATCAAGTCCTTGGTATACTTAGTTTGAGAGATGAAAGTTCCCTCTCTAGTTTGCTTGATTTGCAAACCGAGAAAGAATTTCGGCTCACACATCATGGACATCTCATACTTCTCGGACATCAATCTTACAAATCTTTCACTAAATTGTGGGTTAGTAGATCCAAAGATAATATCATCCACATAGATTTGGCACACAAATAATTCACCATTAACTCTCTTAGTAAATAAGGTTGCGTCAATTTTACCAATTTCAAAGCCTTTTTCAATAAGAAACTTCGTTAAGCATTTGTACCAAGCACGAGGAGCTTGCTTAAGACCATATAAGGCTTTACGAAGCTTGTAAACATGATTAGGTTTCTTGGGATTCACAAAACCAAGTGATTGCTTAACATAAACCTCTTCTTCAATCTCACCATTTAAAAAGGCACTTTTAATGTCCATTTGATAAAGCGTGATATCATGGTGATTGGCATAAGCAAGAAGAATGCGAATAGCTTCAAGTCTAGCGACGGGGGCATAGGTCTCACCGTAGTCCATACCTTCGACTTGTGTATATCCTTGGGCTACGAGACGTGCCTTGTTGCGTACGACTTGACCGTCTTCGTCTTGCTTGTTCCGAAACACCCATTTTGTTCCGATGATGTTGTGCTCGTCCTCGGGCTTCTCCACGAGTGTCCACACTTCGTTCCTCTCGAAGTTGTGAAGCTCTTCATGCATTGCGTTCACCCAATCCGGGTCTTCTAGAGCTTGTTCTACCTTCAAGGGTTCAATGCTAGAGATGAAAGAATAATGCTCACAAAAATTAGCTAAGCGAGTTTTAGAGAGAGTGATTCTCCCGGTTTGTATGTCACCAAGGATTTGGTTTAGGGGATGGTTCTTGGTCACTCTTGCTCGAACTCGGGGTAGCATAGGCTTGTTGGATGGTGGAGCTTCATCATCATCATCTACTTCATCTTCGTTGTTGTTGAAGGTGTCGTTTCCTTGAGGTGGTGGTGAAGGAGGTTGTGGTGGATCTTCATGATGTACTTCCTCCTCTTCATCATCTAGTCGTGTACCGCTTGTGGATGCCTCCAGGTCGTGTTGAGGTTCACCTTGACGTGAAGTAGGGGCTTCCACTTGAGTCGATGAAGTACTTTCCTTCACCTCCATGGGACGAATCTTGCCGATGGACAAGTCTTGGAAAGCTTCTGAAGGGTCCTTATCACCTACATCATTTGGCAATTGTTCGACTTGCGAACCATTAGATTCATCAAACTTCACATCTACCGTCTCTTCAACTTTTCGAGTGAAGTTGTTGTAGACACGGTAAGTGTGAGAGTTCGATCCGTAACCAAGTAGGAATCCTTCATGAGATTTAGGAGCAAATTTAGTACGACGATGCTTATCAAGAATGTAGCACTTTGAGCCGAATACCCGAAAGTATCCAACTTGGGGCTTGTTACCGGTGAGTAGCTCGTATGCCGTTTTACCGAGAACCTTGTGCAAGTAAAGTCGGTTTGTGGCATGACATGCTGTTTCCACGGCTTCTGCCCAAAAGTGTCTTGGCGTCTTGTATTCGTCAAGCATCGTTCTTGCCATCTCAATAAGCGTCCGGTTCTTCCTCTCAACAACTCCATTTTGTTGAGGCGTGTACGTAGCCGAGAACTCATGTGAAACACCTTCTTCGTCAAGAAAGGTATCCACATGGGTGTTCTTGAACTCCGATCCGTTATCGCTCCGAACCTTCTTGATCTTCACTTCAAACTGATTTTGCGCTTTGCGAACGAAGTTCTTGAAGATCTTTTGTACCTGCGACTTATCATCAAGAAAGAATACCCACGTAAATCTGGAAAAATCATCAACTATAACTAGACCATAGGAATTTCCACTGAGACTCTTGTAAGCATTGGGACCAAAAAGATCCATGTGAAGTAACTCGAGTGGTCTCCTAGTAGTCATGATATTCTTAACGGGATGACTTCCGCCTACTTGCTTTCCAGCTTGGCAAGCACTACAAAGTCTATCTTTGTCAAACACAACATCTTTAACACCAAGTATATGATCACCTTTGATAAGCTTGTCTAGATTACACATGCCAACATGTCCTAGTCTTCTATGCCAAAGCCAACCTTTAGAAGATTTTGCAATAAGACAAGTACGAGGTTTGGATCTCTTAGTGAAATCGACAATGTATAGATCACCTCTACGGAAACCGGTAAAGACCATTTTATGATTATCTTGACGAAACACTTGGCAATCTACTTTCGTGAATAGCACATTAAAACCAAAGTCGGCAAGTCTAGATACGAAAAGAAGATTGTAGCCAAGGGATTCAACAAGCATAACATTTTGAATAGAGCTATCATGGGATATGGCCACCTTACCAAGACTAAGTACCTTACCCTTGGAGTTGTCTCCAAACATTACGTACCTTCGCGGTCCATGGTTTGGTGTGATCTCTTCAAACATTTCTCTATCTCCGGTCATATGATCGGTGCATCCGCTGTCGAGAATCCACTCTTTTCCTCCGGACATGTAATCCTTGAAGTTTGCCATGAGACTTAGATTCTTCATGATCTTCTCATACTCGATGTCGAACAACTCATCTTCATCATAGTAGCCATGTTCCACATTGTCATCATCATGTGGGAAATCCTCGTCACAAGGAACAAGAGATTCGTTAGTGTTGTGATCATGACAATGTTCAAACTTGTGAATTCGAATGGCTTCTACAATGATGTTGTTGATAGTTATGACATCTCCTTTAGCACGCATGAGGTCTCTAAGCTCAAATAGATAATCATCAAACTTGGGATCACTAGGCGTCATTTTGTGAAAGGCAATAGTTTTATGAAGAATTTCATCAAGATTTTTCAATGAATAACTTGGATTTGGTTTCTCCAAGTCACTCCACAAAGTATAAGCACATTCAAAATTCTTCATTTGATTAAGCACATTTCTAGGCAATCCTCTAACGATGAGATTAACAGTTCTAAGATTGTATAGCATATCAATTTCTTCTTCATGTGTGGGATGTAAAGGATCAATGGGAGGTACATAGGGGCTCTTGACATACTTGCTCAATTGAAATTCATTAAATAGCTCAAGCATCACAGTTTTCCATTGACTATGTACTCTCCATCAAGAATAGGCACTCTACAACTCAAACTCCCTATACTAGACACATCCATCTTCCACCACGGTGATTAAACCGAAGCAATGGAGACCAACGCTCTGATACCAATTGAGGGATCACTAGAAGGGTGTCTAGAGGGGGGGTGAATAGACTACTAGCAGGAATTTAAAACCTAACCTTTTCCCAAGTTAATTGGTTGGCAGATTTTAACAATTATAGCAAGTCTAGCACACCCTACAAATGAAGGTCAACAAGTATGGCAGCGGAAAGTAAAGGCATTGCACATGATAGTAAATAGTTGAGATAGGGAGATCAAACGCATGAGGGACACGAAGATTTTTCCCGTGGTTCCGATAGGTGGTGCTATCGTACGTCCACGTTTATGAAGTCTTCAACCCACGGAGGGTAACGGTCGCGAGAGTCCACGGAGGGCTCCACCCATAAGGGTCCACAAAGTAGCAACCTTGACTATTCCATAACGGCTTCCGTCCACGAAGGACTAGCCTCACTATGGGTAGATCTTCATGAAGTAGGCGATCTCCTTGCCCGTACAAACTTCTTGGTTCAACTCCACAACACGAAGTAGGAGGCTCCCAAGCGACACCTAACCAATCTAGGAGGCACCACCCTCCAAAAGGTAATAGGCTCGGCAATGTCGATGAACTCCTTGCTCTTGTGCTTCAAGATGATAGACTCCTCAACACACAATCACTCTCTCACAGATTTGGCTATGGTGGAAGAGATTGATTTGGTGGAAAGCAACTTGGGGAGGCTAGAGATCAAGATTCATATGGTAGGAATGTAATGGCTTGATCTCAACACATGAGTAGGTGGCTCTCTCGCAGAAAATTGGATGGGGCAAGTATGGAATAGTTCCGAGTGCTTCTCTTTCGAGTGGGTGGGGGTGAAGGGGTATATATAGGCATCCCCAAAAATCCAACCGTTACACCTAAAGTGACCAACTCGGTGACACCGATGTGTGTATCTCGGTGGTACCGAGTTGCTCCAAAGTAGCAACTTTTGAATCTCGGTGAGACCGATATATAAATCTCCGTGGTACCGATCAGGTGATCAACGGTCAGATTACGCAATCTCGGTGACGCCAATTCTCGGTGGTACCCTTGTGTTGAGATCAAGCCATTCCACTCCATCCATATGAATCTTGATCTCTAGCCTCCCAAGTTGCTTTCCACCAAATCAATCTCTTCCACCATAGCCAAATCTGTGAGAGAGTGATTGTGTGTTGAGGAGTCTATCCTCTTGAACAACAAGAGCAAGGAGTTCATCGACATTGCCAAGCCTATTACCTTTTGGAGGGTGGTGGCTCCTAGATTGGTTAGGTGTTGCTTGGGAGCCTCCTACTTCGTGTTGTGGAGTTGAACCAAGAAGTTTGTAAGGGCAAGGAGATCGCCTACTTCGTGAAGATCTACCCATAGTGAGGCTAGTCCTTCGTGGACGGAAGACGTTATGGAATAGTCAAGGTTGCTACTTCGTGGACCCTTATGGGTGGAGCCCTCCGTGGACTCTCGCGACCGTTACCCTCCGTGGGTTTAAGACTCCATAAACGTGGACGTACGATAGCACCACCTATCGGAACCACGGGAAAAATCATCGTGTCTACAAATTGTGTTTGATCTTCGTACCATTCCTTTACTACTCATGCTTGTCTTTACTTTCCGCTGCTATACTCTTAGACATGCATGTGTAGGGTGTGCTTGACTTGCTATGAATGCTAAAATCTGCCAACACTTAAAATTGGGAAAAAGTAGATTTTTATTTGGTCAAGTAGTCTAATCACCCCCCCTCTAGACATACTTTCGGTCCTACAAGTGGTATCAGAGCTTTGGTATCCATTGCATTGGTCTCACAACCTAGGAGAGTATGGCGTCTAGTGAGGGAAATTATCACCGTAGAGGTCCGTACTTTGATGGCACTAATTTTGCTAGTTGGAAGCAGAAAATGAAAATGCATATTCTTGGTCATAACCCTGCCGTATGGGCTGTTGTTCGTGTTGGCTTGCAAGGTGAATTCTTTGGTGATGGAAAGGAACCGTATCGTGAAGCAACCGTGGATGAATTGAAGATGTTGCAATACAACGCTCAAGCATGCGACATTCTCTTCAACTGCCTATGCCCCGAAGAATTCAACAAAATCAGTCATCTCGAGAATGCAAAAGAGATTTGGGATACTTTGGTTGATATGCACGAAGGAACCGAGTCCGTGAGAGAATCCAAGTTGGATGTTCTTCAAAGTCAGCTTGACAAGTTCAAGATGAAGGATTGTGAAGGAGTCGCGGAGATGTACTCTAGGCTAGATCTCATCACCAATGAGATTGCCGGCTTAGGAAGTGAAGAAATGACCGACAAATTCATCATCAAGAAGATACTTCAAGCTTTGGATGAGAGATACGACACCGTGTGCACATTGATCCAAATGATGCCCAACTACAAAGATCTCAAGCCTACGGAAGTCATTGGAAGGATTGTTGCTCATGAGATGACACTCAAAGACAAAGAAGAGCTTCATAACAAGTCTAGCGGTGCTTACAAAGCCACAAGTGATGCTCCCGCAACTTCAAGCGACAACCTTGTCACCAATGAAGAGATAAGCCTCATGGTCAAGAAATTCAACAAGTTCTACAAGAATAGAGGCAAAGAACGAAGCTCCAACTCAAGATATGAAGAGAAGCATTCGTCAAGTCGTGACCGCAACTACTACAATTGTGAGAAGCCCGGACACTACTCCAATGAGTGTACGGCTCCCTACAAACGAAGAGAAGAGTCACCTAGAAGACGAAGCTCAAGGAATGAATCACCTCAAAGAGAGAGAAGGAGTAGAGATGATCGTTATGAACGAAGACCCTCAAGGAGAAGTAGAGATTCGGAGAAGAAGGACAAGTACACCAAGAGCTACACAAGAAGAAGACATCAAGCTCATGTTGGTGAATGGGTATCCGGCTCCGACTCTGACAACAACTCCGAGAGAAGCTATCACTCCAACTCTGACTATAGTCAAGATGAAGGTGTTGCCGGACTTGCACTAGTGACTACCAACTCCTATGATCTATTTGATTCACCAACTGAAGGGAGTGGAAGTTGCTTCATGGCTAAAGGCCCCAAGGTATTGTTGGAAATATGCCCTAGAGGCAATAATAAATTGGTTATTATTATATTTCCTTGTTCATGATAATCGTTTATTATCCATGCTATAATTGTATTGATTGGAAACTCAAATACATGTGTGGGTACATAGACAACACTGTGTCCCTAGTAAGCCTCTAGTTGACTAGCTCGTTGATCAAAGATGGTTAAGGTTTCCTAGCCATTGACATGAGATGTCATTTGATAACGGGATCACATCATTAGGAGAATGATGTGATGGACAAGACCCAAACTGTAAACGTAGCATTTGATCGTGTCAGTTTATTGCTATTGTTTTCTGCATGTCAAGTATCTGTTCCTTTGACCATGAGATCATGCAACTCACTGACACCGGAGGAATACCTTGTGTGTATCAAACGTCGCAACGTAACTGGGTGACTATAAAGGTGCTCTACAGGTATCTCCGAGGGTGTCTGTTGGGTTGGCATGGATCAAGACTGGGATTTGTTACTCCGTGTGACGGAGAGGTATCTCAGGGCCCACTCGGTAATACAACATCACATTGAGCCTTGCAAGCAAAGTGACTAAAGAGTTAGCCACAGGATCTTGTATTACGGAACGAGTAAAGAGACTTGTCGGTAACGAGATTGAACTAGGTATAGTGATACCGACGATCGAATCTCGGGCAAGTAACATACCGAAGAACAAAGGGAACAGCATACGGGATTAACTGAATCCTTGACATAGAGGTTCGACCGATAAAGATCTTCGTAGAATATGTAGGAGCCAATATGGGCATCCAGGTCCCGCTATTGGTTATTGGCCGTAGAGGTGTCTCGGTCATGTCTACATAGTTCTCGAACCCGCAGGGTCTACACACTTAACGTTTGGTGACGATTAGTATAATTGAGTTATTATGTTGGTGACCGAAAGTTGTTCGGAGTCCCGGATAAGATCCCGGACATGACGAGGATCTCCGGAATAGTCTGGAGGTAAAGATTGATATATGTGATAATAGTGTTTTGATCTCCGGAAGGGTTCCGGAATTCACCGGAAGGGGTTCCGGATGTTTACCGAAGTGTTCGGGTGCAGCAACACTTTATATGGGCCAAAGGGATAAAGCCCACGAGGTATTGGAAAGTGCAAAAGTAGTTTTGCTGCCGCGTAAGCGGTACTACCGCTTAGTGAAGCGGTACTACCGCCCGAGCGGTACTACCGCTTGTGTGAAGCGGTACTAGCGCCCAAGCGGTACTACCGCTTGTGTGAAGCGGTACTACCGCTTGTGTGCGGCTGTGCACGGTTCGGTAGGGATCCGAGTTGGACTCTTTCCCTGCGGGCCAAACCGACCTTGTGCGGGCAAAACCGACCTGGAGGAGGCTTTTACTCCAAGTTTAGACCCCAAGGCTCAACATATAAATAGAGGGGCAGGGCTAGCACACGGGATACATCAATATTTCCCCAAGCCGTGTGCGGCAACCCTAACCCTCTAGTTCCTCCGTCATAATCTCCGTAGTGCTTGGCGACGCCCTGCAGAGATTGTTCCTCACCACCATCACCACGCCGTCGTGCTGCTGGAACTCAACCACTACTTCACCATCGCTCGCTGGATCGAGGAGGTGAAGGCGTCATCAAGCCGTACGTGTGTTGAACGCGGAGGTGCCGTCCGTTCGGCGCTAGTTCGTGATCGGATCGAGGGACGACTTGCGATTTGGATCGCGGAGACGTTCGACTACATCAACCACGTTTCTTAAACGCTTCCGCTTAGCGATCTACAAGGGTATGTAGATTCACTCTCCCTCTCGTAGATGCTCATCACCCTGGATAGATCTTGTGTGTGCGTAGGAAATTTTTTGTTTCCCATGCAACGTTCCCCAACAGTGGTATCAGAGCCAGGTCTATGCGTAGATGAGATCTCGAGTAGAACACAAACGAGTTGTGGGCGTGGGTGTATACATATTGCTTGCCGTTACTAGTTGATATTTGATTCAGCGGTACTGTGAGATGAAGCGGCCCGGACCGACATTACGCGTACACTTACGCGAGACAGGTTCCTTCAACTGACATGTAACTTCGTTGCATAAAGATGGCTAGCGGGTGTCTGTCTCTCTCACTTTAGTTGAATCGATTTCAATGAAGAGGGTTCTTTTAGAAGATCAAAAAGCAATCACTACACCACGTTGTGGTTTTGCGTAGGTAAGAACGGTTCTTGCAAACCCGTAGCAGCCACGTAAAATTTGCAACAACAATTAGAGGACGTCTAATTTGTTTTTGCAGGGTATGTTGTGATGTGATATGGCCAATTACATGATGAGATATATGTGATGTATGAGATGATCATGTGTTGTATAGAATGTCACGACTTGCATGTCGATGAATACGGCAACTGGCAGGAGCCATAGAGTTGTCTTTAATTATTGTATGACCTGCGTGTCAATCATTAAGCGCTATGTAATGCTTTACTTTATCGCTAAACGTTAGCAATAGTCGTGGAAGCAACAGTCGGCGCGACAACCTTATGGCGACACGTTGATGGAGATCAAGATGATGGAGATCATGGTGTCATGCCGGTGACGATGGAGATCATGCCGGTGCTTTGGAGATGGAGATCAAAAGCACAAGTCCATGGCCATATCATGTCACTTATGATTTGCATGTGATGTTAATCCTTTTATGCATCTTATTTTGCTTAGGACGACGGTAGCATTATAAGGTGATCCCTCACTTAAATTTCAAGATAAATTGTGTTCTCCCCTAGTGTGCACCGTTGCGAAAGTTCGTCGTTTCGAGACACGCCGTGATGATCGGGTGTGATAGACTCCACGTTCACATACAACGGGTGCAAGCCATGTTGCACACGCGGAACACTCGGGTTAAACTTGACGAGCCTAGCATGTACAGACATGGCCTCGGAACACAAGAGACCGAAAGGTCGAACATGAGTCATATAGTAGATATGATCAACATGAAGATGTTCACCATTGAAACCACCTCAACTCACGTGATGATCGGACTTGAGTTGGTGGATTTGGATCATGTTACACTCGAATGACCGGAGGGATGTCAATTTGAGTGGGAGTTTTTAAGTAATATGATTAACTAAACTCATTATCTAGAACAATAGTCTAAGTTGTCTTTGCTATATTTATGTTGTAGATCATGGCTCGCGCAGTAGCACCCCTGAATTTTAATGCGTTCCTAGAGAAAGCTAAGTTGAAAGATGATGGAAGTAACTTTGTGGACTGGGACCGTAATCTAAGGATTATCCTTACGGCTTCCCAGAAGGCTTATGTCCTTGATGCACCGCTTGGTGATCCACCCACTCCAGTTGAGTCTCTAGACGTTGTGAACGCCTGGCAGGCTCGTTCTGATGATTACTCAATAGTTCAATGTGCAATGTTGTATGGCTTAGAACCGGGACTTCAAAGACGTTTTGAACGTCATGGAGCATATGAGATGTTCCAGGAGTTGAAGTTTATCTTTCAGAAGAATGCCCGGATCGAGAGATATGAGATCTCCGATAAGTTCTATGCTTGCAAGATGGAGGAGAACGGGTCTATCAGTGATCACGTGCTCAGAATGTCTGGGTACTCCACCCGTCTGGCTGAGTTAGGGATGCCCCTTCCGCCAGAGGCTATCACTGACAGAGTTCTTCAATCATTGCCACCTAGCTACAAGAGCTTCGTGTTGAACTATAACATGCACGGGATGAACAAGTCAGTCGCCGAGCTGTTTGCGATGCTGAAAGCCGCTGAGTCTGAAATTCAGAAGGAGCATCAAGTGTTGATGGTCAATAAAACCACTAGTTTCAAGAAAAATGGCAAGGGTAAGAAGGGTAACTCCAAGAAGAGTGGCAAAGCAGTTGCTCCTCTCGTGAAGAAACCCAAGGCTGGACCCAAACCAGAAACTGTGTGTTTTCATTGCAAGGGAACTGGACACTGGAAGCGGAATTGCCCCAAGTATTTGGCTGACAAGAAGGCGGCCAACAACAAACAAGGTATATATGATATACATGTTATTGATGTGTACCTTACCAACTCTCGTTGTAGTGCCTGGGTATTTGATACCGGTGCGGTTGCTCATATTTGCAACTCAAAACAAGAACTGCGGAATAGACGGAGGCTGGCAAAGGACGAAGTGACGATGCGCGTGGGAAATGGTTCCAAGGTTGATGTGATCGCCGTCGGCACGCTCGCTCTTCGATTACCGTCGGGATTAGTGATGAACCTAAATAAGTGTTATTTGGTGCCTGCGTTAAGCATGAACATTATATCTGGATCTTGTTTATTGCGAGACGGTTACTCATTTAAATCAGAGAATAATGGTTGTTCTATTTATATGAGTAATATCTTTTATGGTCATGCACCCGATGTGAGGGGTTTGTTCTTATTGAATCTCGATAGTAATGATACACATGTTCATAACAATGATGCCAAAAGATGTAGAATTGATAATGATAATACCACTTTCTTGTGTCACTGCCGTTTAGGTCATATTGGCGTAAAACGCATGAGGAAGCTCCATGCTGATGGACTTTTGGAGTCACTTGATTTTGAATCACTTGACACATGTGAGCCATGCCTCATGGGCAAGATGACTAAAACACCGTTCTCTGGAACAATGGAACGGGCAACTGACTTATTGGAAATCATACATACTGATGTGTGTGTGGTCCGATGAGTATTGAGGCGCGCGGTGGTTATCGTTATTTTCTCACCTTCACTGATGACTTAAGTAGATATGGGTATGTTTACTTAATGAAACACAAGTCTAAAACATTTGAAAAGTTCAAACAATTTCAGAGTGAAGTTGAGAATCATCGTAACAAGAAGATTAAATTCCTACGATCTGATCGAGGAGGAGAATATCTGAGTTATGAGTTTGGCAGTCACTTAAGACAGTGTGGAATTGTTTCACAATTGACACCGCCTGGAACACCACAGCGTAATGGTGTGTCCGAACTTCGTAATCGAACTTTATTGGATATGGTGCGATCTATGATGTCTCTTGCCGATTTGCCACTATCGTTTTGGGGTTATGCATTAGAGACAGCTGCATTCACTTTAAATAGGGCACCATCGAAATCCGTTGAGACGACGCCATATGAACTTTGGTTTGCCAAGAAGCCAAAGCTGTCGTTTCTTAAAGTTTGGGGATGTGATGCTTATGTCAAAAAGCTTCAGCCTGAAAAGCTGGAACCCAAAGCGGAGAAATGCGTCTTCATAGGATACCCAAAAGAGACAGTTGGGTATACCTTCTACCTCAGATCCGAAGGCAAAGTGTTTGTCGCTAAAAACGGAACATTTCTTGAGAAAGCGTTTCTCTCGAAAGAATTGAGTGGGAGGAAGATAGAACTTGATGAGGTTGTTGAACCTTTACTTCAACCTGAGAGTAGCGCAGCGCAGAAAGTTGTTTCTGTGGAGCCTACATTAGCTAAAGAGGAAGTTAATGATGATGATCATGAAGCTTTGGATCAAGTTTCTATCGAACCTCGTAGGTCGACAAGGACGCGTACTACTCCTGAGTGGTACGGCAACCCTGTCTTAGAGGTCATGTTGTTAGGACAACGATGAACCTACGAGCTATGGAGAAGCGATGATGGGCCCGGATTTCGAGAAGTGGTTAGAGGCCATGAAATCCGAGATGGGATCCATGTATGAAAACAAAGTATGGACTTTGGAAGTATTACCTGAAGGGCGTAAAGCCATTCAGAACAAATGGATCTTTAAGAGGAAGACGGACGCGGACGGTAATGTCGCCGTCTATAAAGCTCGACTTGTGGCAAAGGGTTTTTCACAAGTTCAAGGAGTTGACTACGATGAGACCTTCTCACCCGTAGCGATGCTTAAGTCCGTCAGAATCATGTTAGCAATAGCTGCCTTTTTTCGATTATGAAATTTGGCAGATGGATGTCAAAACAGCGTTCCTTAACGGTTACCTTAAGGAAGAGTTGTATATAATGCAACCAGAAGGTTTTGTCGATCCAGAGAATGCTGACAAAGTTTGCAAACTCCAGCGATCCATTTATGGACTGGTGCAAGCATCTCGGAGTTGGAATCTTCGTTTTGATGAGGTGATCAAAGCGTTCGAGTTTATACAAGTTTACGGAGAAGCTTGTATTTACAAGAAAGTGAGTGGGAGCTCTATAGCGTTTCTAATATTATATGTGGATGACATATTACTGATTGGAAACAATATAGAAATGTTGGAAAGCGTGAAGGAATATTTGAACAAGAGTTTTTCAATGAAGGACCTAGGAGAAGCTGCTTTCATATTAGGCATCAAGATCTATAGAGATAGATCAAGACGCTTAATAGGACTTTCACAAAGCACATACCTTGATAAGATTTTGAAGAAGTTCAAAATGGATCAGTCCAAGAAGGGGTTCTTGCCTGTTTTGCAAGGTGTGAAGTTGAGTAAGACTCAATGCCCAGTGACTGCAGAAGATAGAGAAAAGATGAGTGTCATCCCCTATGCTTCAGCCATAGGCTCTATTATGTATGCAATGCTGTGCACAAGACCCGATGTCAGCCTTGCCATAAGTATGGTCGGAAGGTTTCAAAGTGATCCAGGAATGGAACACTGGACGGCGGTCAAGAATATCCTGAAGTACCTGAAAAGGACTAAGGACATGTTTCTCGTTTATGGAGGTGATCAAGAGCTCGTCGTAAAGGGTTACGTCGATGCAAGCTTTGACACTGATCCGGATGACTCTAAGTCTCAAACCGGATACGTATTTATTCTTAATGGGGGTGCGATTAGCTGGTGCAGTTCCAAGCAAAGCGTGGTAGCAGATTCTACATGCGAAGCGGAGTACATCGCTGCCTCGGAGGCGGCGAAGGAAGGTGTCTGGATGAAGGAGTTCATGACAGATCTTGGAGTAGTGCCTAGTGCACTTAACCCAATGACTCTGTTTTGTGATAATACTGGTGCCATTGCTCTAGCCAAGGAACCAAGATTTCACAAGAGGACCAGACACATAAAGCGACGTTTCAATTCCATCCGCGATTACATCAAGGAGGACGACATAAATATTTGCAAAGTACACACGGATCTAAATGTTGCAGATCCGATGACTAAACCTCTTCCAAGGGCTAAACATGAACAACACCAGAACTGCATGGGTGTTCGATTCATTACAATGTAAATCACATAGTGATGTGAACTAGATTATTGACTCTAGTGCAAGTGGGAGACTGTTGGAAATATGCCCTAGAGGCAATAATAAATTGGTTATTATTATATTTCCTTGTTCATGATAATCGTTTATTATCCATGCTATAATTGTATTGATTGGAAACTCAAATACATGTGTGGGTACATAGACAACACTGTGTCCCTAGTAAGCCTCTAGTTGACTAGCTCGTTGATCAAAGATGGTTAAGGTTTCCTAGCCATTGACATGAGATGTCATTTGATAACGGGATCACATCATTAGGAGAATGATGTGATGGACAAGACCCAAACTGTAAACGTAGCATTTGATCGTGTCAGTTTATTGCTATTGTTTTCTGCATGTCAAGTATCTGTTCCTTTGACCATGAGATCATGCAACTCACTGACACCGGAGGAATACCTTGTGTGTATCAAACGTCGCAACGTAACTGGGTGACTATAAAGGTGCTCTACAGGTATCTCCGAGGGTGTCTGTTGGGTTGGCATGGATCAAGACTGGGATTTGTTACTCCATGTGACGGAGAGGTATCTCAGGGCCCACTCGGTAATACAACATCACATTGAGCCTTGCAAGCAAAGTGACTAAAGAGTTAGCCACAGGATCTTGTATTACGGAACGAGTAAAGAGACTTGCCGGTACCGAGATTGAACTAGGTATAGTGATACCGACGATCGAATCTCGGGCAAGTAACATACCGAAGAACAAAGGGAACAGCATACGGGATTAACTGAATCCTTGACATAGAGGTTCGACCGATAAAGATCTTCGTAGAATATGTAGGAGCCAATATGGGCATCCAGGTCCCGCTATTGGTTATTGGCCGTAGAGGTGTCTCGGTCATGTCTACATAGTTCTCGAACCCGCAGGGTCTACACACTTAACGTTTGGTGACGATTAGTATAATTGAGTTATTATGTTGGTGACTGAAAGTTGTTCGGAGTCCCGGATAAGATCCCGGACATGACGAGGATCTCCGGAATAGTCTGGAGGTAAAGATTGATATATGTGATAATAGTGTTTTGATCTCCGGAAGGGTTCCGGAATTCACCGGAAGGGGTTCCGGATGTTTACCGAAGTGTTCGGGTGCAGCAACACTTTATATGGGCCAAAGGGATAAAGCCCACGAGGTATTGGAAAGTGCAAAAGTAGTTTTGCTGCCGCGTAAGCGGTACTACCGCTTAGTGAAGCGGTACTACCGCCCGAGCGGTACTACCGCTTGTGTGAAGCGGTACTAGCGCCCAAGCGGTACTACCGCTTGTGTGAAGCGGTACTACCGCTTGTGTGCGGCTGTGCACGGTTCGGCAGGGATCCGAGTTGGACTCTTTCCCTGCGGGCCAAACCGACCTTGTGCGGGCAAAACCGACCTGGAGGAGGCTTTTACTCCAAGTTTAGACCCCAAGGCTCAACATATAAATAGAGGGGCAGGGCTAGCACACGGGATACATCAAGATTTCCCCAAGCCGTGTGCGGCAACCCTAACCCTCTAGTTCCTCCGTCATAATCTCCGTAGTGCTTGGCGAAGCCCTGCAGAGATTGTTCCTCACCACCATCACCACGCCGTCGTGCTGCTGGAACTCAACCACTACTTCACCATCGCTCGCTGGATCGAGGAGGTGAAGGCGTCATCAAGCCGTACGTGTGTTGAACGCGGAGGTGCCGTCCGTTCGGCGCTAGTTCGTGATCGGATCGAGGGACGACTTGCGATTTGGATCGCGGAGACGTTCGACTACATCAACCACGTTTCTTAAACGCTTCCGCTTAGCGATCTACAAGGGTATGTAGATTCACTCTCCCTCTCGTAGATGCTCATCACCCTGGATAGATCTTGTGTGTGCGTAGGAAAATTTTTGTTTCCCATGCAACGTTCCCCAACAGGTATCACACCCCGACTATCTTGATTTCGATAGTGATGAAGATGACTTGCTTTGTGATGATGACTTGCACTTTGATGAAACTAGTGATGTTAGTCAAAATGAACTTGATAATTCTCATGCTAGGCAAGATAAGTCATTTGATGATGATAAGATGAAAATAGAACAACTAACTAAAGAATTAAACACTCTTAAGTTAGCCCAGGAATCTACTCTCAAAGATCATAGAGAGCTTGTAAGAACTGATGAGAAGCTACGCTTCGAGAAGCTCACCTTGGAGCAAGAGCATGAGTTTCTTAAAGCTATCAATGACGATCTCCGAAAGAAGACTTCGTCTTATCTAGCCAAACGATTACTCTTGTCTACATTCATGCCACAAGTTAAATCTAGACAAACTAGTAACAAAGGCAAGAAAGGTTCTTCATCTAGTAGCAACAATAAAAATGCTAAACCCAATGATGTTGCTTCTAGTAGTTCTATTGATTCCACTAATGATGATTCTCTTAGCCAAGTTACACTTGAGCAAGAAAATGCTTTATTGAAAGGAATTATAGAGAAAGGTATCTACAATAGTCTTGCCGGATGTAAGCAATTTGAGGAAATTGTACACAAGCACGGAGGATACCGGAAGAACCATGGCATTGGCTACTTCAACGCTAATGGAGTTGAATGGGAAGAAGGTCAATACCCCAAGCCCAAGTTTGTTCCTCAAAAGGAGAAGTATGAAAGTGCTCCTACCAAGGGAATAAACACTCAAGATGACCTTCCACCACAAGACCACAAGCTCAAGGGCAAGAACAAGCTTCAAGAGGACATTGACTCATATGAAGATGAATCCCAAGCTTTGGTGGAGTGGGTTCCCAAGGCTACTTCAAGCTCAACTTCTACAAGGGATACTTCAACACCAAGGATCCCCATCAAGTTGATGTGGGTCCCCAAGAAGAAGAACTAGAAAGTTCTTGAGGGGTGACTCCGCTAATGAAATTCACTCACATTCATTATTGGCAAGAACTATTTGCAATCAACATCAACTCTATGCAATGGTTCAAGGAGTCACACATTCCCTCAAATGTAAGCCAGGGACAAGGTAATCAACAAATCAATGGACGTCATCACACTTGCTTTGCACTCCATGTCCATAGATATCCTTGTATTTGTCTCCTGTGTGTTGGGACTAACCCATGTAGGTGAGAAGAGTAAGGAAACAACAAGGATGCTCCCAACTCATGGTGATCTTCATCAACTTTGAGCATCCACCACTACTTCACCTACATGAAGTCTTCATCGACAAAACGCAAGGTTAATGTGTAGGAGATATGCCCTAGAGGCAATAATAAATGTTATTGATTATCTCCCTGTTCATAATTAGGTTTATGTTCCATGCTATAACTGCTATGGTTCTCGAGTCTGCAATAACCACGAGGCTCGGAGGAAGACTCATATGCACGTGTGGAATAATAAACGGTAAAATGTATTCCTAGTCTGGCCTCTAAGACTAGCTCAAGTGTTGCATGATGGTTCTGTTTTCCTGATCATGGGCATGTCTATGCCAGCAACTTTGAGGGCACAATGTTGGAAGAACATTTGTGTTGAATCGACCCGTATTGATGTTATGCTATGAGATACATTCGTCATAAGTTAATGGTTTATAACACAGAGATGGTTTACGTTTGCATGATTCCTTAGACCATGAGAGTATCGAGTTTCTTCATGCTTGCTTCATGAACTTTGGGGTTTGTTAGACGTCATCCGTAAATGGGTGGCTATTACGGCGGCTTACGGGTTCATGGAAAAGTATGTCAAGTAACTTGATAGCTCAAGATTCGGATTTGCTTCTCCGACGTTGGAGAGATATCTCTGGGCCCTCTCGGTGTTACGGTATCCATCATCGTCTGGCCAGACACTTTGTGATTTGATCACGGGGATGCTGAAACACGGGAACGAGAAAAGAGAACAATACCGGTAACGAGGTAACTGGCATAGTGGACAAGTTGTTGATCCACGGGGATGCCAACCTATCTCACCTCGGGTATTTCTAACATATCGCGAAGCAATAGGAATAGCACACGGCAACTGGAGGTTCACTCGAATATTCATTCGTGTGGGTATAGGGGTCAATATGGGTGTCCACGGCTCCGATGTTGATCATTGATCGGAAGGGGTTCCGAGTCATGTCTATACTTCACCGAACCTATAGGTTCACACGCTTAAGGGTCATCTATCTGCTGAATACTAGACAGGGAGTCTGAGAGAAAATCACCGAAAAAGTTTTGGACAGCGGAAAAGTTCCGCAGAGAGAACACCGGAACAGTTTCGGTAAAACTGAAAAGTTGTTTCAGGGGATACCATTAAGTCAAATTGGTTTCGGCACATGCCTGATAATTCTTGGAGGGTGCCAGAATCATTCTGGAAACTTCTGGGAATTTTCCGGAAGAAAAACCGGAAATGTTCCGGAGCTGCCGGAACCGCTTCGGATGCTTTTCGCAGATGAAAATCACTAATCCGGAATTGTTCCGGATCGCATTGAAAATTATTTTAGTGGGTACTGGAAATGTTCTAAGCCCACATAAATATTTTCAGTTCGACCGGACGCTGAAAAATGTCGTCGTGAATAGTGAAAGTGCTTTTTGGGATATTTTTGGAAAGTCACCTTTTGAGATATTTCCAAAAGGCTTCTAGAAGGGCTTGGGGGCCAAGGAAGCCCCTCATGGGGGGGCCCCCAAGGGGTGGCCGGCCAAGGGTGGAGCTCCTCCATGGAGCTCCACATGGCACCCTTTTTTCTTCTTATGGTTTTTTATGTGTGACATAAAGTGGGGGTAGTTTGGTACTTTGTGTTACCATCCTACCCCTTGGCTTTCCTATAAATAGAGGAGGTGAGGGCTGCCATATGTTCATCCCTTTCTCTCATACACATGCTATGCTTTGCTAGCTCTCTCTCTCTCCCTCCCACGAAAAGAGTTTTTCGTAGAGCCGAAAGGCTGTCTGGGTTCCGGCAGGAACTAGTTCTGGACGGCGAAGCCCTGCCGGATAGATGACACCGTATGTGTGCAACTCTTTAGAGAGATCGTAGTTTCGGTCTTAGTTCGAGAGTGCCTCCCGAAGGGCTGTCCGAGTGACTGTCCGAGTGACTGTCCGAGTTTCGTGGGTCCTCCCGAAGGGCTGTCCGAGGGACTGTCCGACCGCCTCCCGGAGGGCTGTCCGAGGGGCGGATGAGGGTTTACATCCTCGCGGTTGGGAGGTTGTAAATCCTAGCTGCGGGGATCTGCACCGCCGATCGTCATCGACTCTACTTCCGCTGCGTTACGAGTCGGTAACGAAAAAGATCAAACCTTGTATGTAGTCTCCATAGTGGTCCTGGGCTGGTGCGTAGGTCGGAAATTTTTGTTTTCTGCAGCGTTACCCAACAGTGGTATCAGAGCCGTGCTATGCGTAGATGCAGGTTGCGATCTAGAATACATAGAGATGTATGGGTGTTGCACAATATAATTAGGTAGTAGATGAGTTCTATTACTGAAAATTATTTGTGAGGGTAGCAGATGAAATCTGTTACCCGATGTTCTTGTTACTTCCCCTGAATTTGCGTAGTCCTGATCTTGACGGCATGGTGGAATCTCACAAAGTTCTGGCAATCCGCGATCCTTTCATGCTGCTCCTGAGTATGCTGATTGACAGATCAACGAAGTGCTAACAGTTCTTTGGGTTCCACCATAGTTAAAGAAAGATGGATGTTTCGCAGACGAAAGGGCAATGCAGATATGATCTGCACGGGGGTCACGCGTATGACGAAGTTTAGTATGGGGCTCGAGATTTTATTATCTCGTGTTTCATACACCCCGCAATGTTAATCTAGCGACTTGGATTATCATGCTTGATGATGGACGTTGGTAGCTTCGGTTTGTTTCGAAACCTTAGAAGCCACGTAAAACAAGTTTTTGCATGAACCGATTAGAGGCGTCTAACTTGGTTTTGCAGGATGGTTTGCATGTGCATATGATGTGGTATAGCAGTGCTCATATTAATTTGATTATGTATGAGATGACTATAAGATGTAATTTCATTAACATGACCTGCGTGTCATGATTTGGCATGATGGCTGGAGCCATATGATTGCACTTTAATGACCTGCGTGTCAACCTTATGTAATGCACTCATTTTATTAGCTATAGAGATAGCATCATTATCTGGTGCATCGACAAGGTGGTGGCAATCTTCGCGAAGGTGAATACCGACGTGAATGCCGAAGACGAAGAAATAAAAGACTTCTCCGTCAGAAAGGGCTATACCATATCATGCTATTATGAATTGCCTGAGATGTTTATCCCTTATGATGCACCCTTCTTGATTGCGCGGTAGTCGCTTTTTATTAGGGTGATCTCTCACAAAAATATCAAGTAGTTAGTGTTCTCCCAAGTGTAGCACCGTCACGGCATCTAACTTTTCGGGGTGCGCCAGGTCCACATGGGTACGAACGATTAGAGAAGTGTGAGGCGGGTGAGGTCAGACCTCGCAGCGAGATCACTTGGTTTTCTTGACATTCTGGCTTGATCGTACTGAGCTTGGAACACGCCCATCGAAAGATGAACAGGAGTCACATAGAGATGTGATCAGCATGTTTGCCCACCAATTGAAATTCTCGTCATCAGTGATGTCCACATCAATGGCGTTGAATTGAAATGTGGATCTTGTATCACTCACAATCAATTATGAGAGATATTGATTTGAGTGGGAGCGCACTATAGAATTAACTTGTTTAATTCTCAGTGCAATTAATTTTGAACACTGTCTAAGTGTGGTTTGCATAATAGTTGTAGAAGAATGGCTCGTGTTTCCACCTTCCCTGTTAAAATTGAATAGCTGTTAAATATCTGGTTAAAACTTTACAGTTGGTAACGTAATATGAGGATTGTCCTCAAGAGTGCCGAGAAGGACTTTGTCCTATCGCATGCTTTCGGTATTCTCCCGCTAATGCTATGGATCATGTGACTCTCGTCCTTCCAAAAGCTAGAATTCCTTTTCAGTCAAAGTGCAATATGTTTGCTTCAATGAGACCTGAACTTCGAAAGTTTGGATAGTTATGTGATATTCATGGAATCTGAAAATCATTTTCAGAGACAGACAAAGGCTAAAAGATATGAGATATCCAAAGCAATGTTTGTTTGCAAACTATTAGTAAAGGAGTTTACTATGCATTAGACTGATAAGAGAGGGATCCAGGAGAACGCCTGTCATATGATGAAAGGTGAATAAAACAACAACTTAAAGAGAAAGGAAGTGTCCGAAGGGTGTTAGTAAGATTTTCACGCCTAGGAAGTCCGGGGCTAACGCCACTCTTAAGTTGGATGCTTCTTCTGAGAGTAGGAGAAATACTAAAAGTTAAACTGTTAGAAGTATAATGGCAAAAGGAAAGAAGACTGGAATATCCAGCTCATGTATGAATGTCATACAAGTTTTTGATGTATAGAAGGCTGGTCAAAGATATAGTTCTTGGGAACTATGGTTAAACATGTTAATCACTAATTCTTGGGTATTGTGAGTTAATCACAAAGATACCCGCTCGATTGCATTCTGTTGCAACTCGATGTAAGAACTACTATGGCCTGAAAGACTAGCCAGGAATGAGGTTTAGATACACGCAGGGAACATAGTAAATGTTACTATGCCTTCCATCGGTGTATTCCCTATGTATTTACTTTCATAATTCATTTTAGAGTTTCACACTCTAGCCCTTTGCATAAGGTATCTTGCAAGAAGGTTGTTCATAAAAGAACATTTGATGTTCGGTGTTATGAATAACATAAGGGCCATACTTTCATTATGAATGAGACGTGTGTTATGAATATTGATAATAATACATTACCTCTGGGTTTACTTTCATAATTCATTTTAGAGTTTCATACACTCTAGCCCATTGCACAATGTTTGTTGCAAAAGAGTTGTTCATAAAAACAACAATTGTTGTTCAGTATTATGAATAACATGAAGGGCCATGCTTCCATCCTAGATGGGATGTATGTTATGAATATTGATGGAAATATGATACATCCATAACACTGACGCTAAATGTCGCAAGACTAAAAGAATACCACACAAGTGTGGCACTGCATTTGGTCACATTGGAGAAAGCCGCATGGAAAATTCCATTATGATGGATTTTGAAGACATTTGATTTTGAATCATCTGACACTTGCAACTTTCCTCTGAAAAGTGAAGTGACTGAAATACCGTTCATGGGCCATAAGGAACGAGCAAAGAACATATTGGTGATCATACATTATGATGTGTGTAGTCCAATAAATGTTGTTGCAAGTAGTGGATTTATCTATCTTCAGAAATGACTCAAGTAGATATATGGATATTTACTTGTTGAGACGTAAGTCTGGATCTTTTGAATTCATTCATAAGGTTTTCAAAAATGAAGTAGAAGTTATTGTAACAAGAAAATTATGTTTCTACAATTCGATTGCAGAAAGGAAGATTTGAGTTACAAGTTTAGCGAATGTCTGATGAGTTATGAAAGGGGTTTCATAACTTGCACCTCCCGGAACACCACTCCAAGTGGAAAGTCCGTGAAGATGTAATCAAACCATTTATGACATGGTAAGATCAAAGATGACATAAATAAATTTGCCTTTACCCCTTTTAAAAGGTGATGCTTTAGAGACTGCGGCTTTTACACTGAAAAGAGATCCATCAGGTCTGTTGAAATGACGCCATGGTATGGTACGCCCAACCATGTTATATCTTTTCTTAACATTTGGAATATGGGGCTTGTGTAAAAGGTTACAAACCTATTTCAAATCAGACAAGTGCTACTTTGTAGGTTATCCCAAGTCATTGGGTATTCCCCCACCACTATACCGAGGCAAAGGATTTTGCCACAAAACGGTATGCTTTTAAAGAGAATAGTTCTTACAAAAGGTGAGTGGGAGGACAGTGCAACTCGACGAGATAACCAGTATCTTTGTCATCAGATCAAAGGAAAGAAACCTTGGAAGTGATTCCGGAGTTTCCTACTACGACTGATACGGAAGTCTCTACAATAAAATGTATGGACTTCGGTCGAACTTGCAGCTGAACCACGTAGGCAAAGCTCGTGCAAACCTATCAGGTGCGCAAACGAGATATTGTTGTTAGACAACAGTATACCTACAATACACAAGGAAGCGTTGATGGGCCCTGACTCCGGAATTGGCTAAATGCCAATACAATCCGAGATAGTTTCCATATAAGTGATTCGAGATTAAAATCTTGATACACCTTTCGGAAGACTTAGAGTCTAACGAATATTTATGGAACTAAAAACTGATACGGATAAAATGTTTATCCATAAAGCTCGACTTGTTGCAATAACAAGTTCAAGGAGTTGACTACGATGAGATTGTCTCACCATAGCGATGCTTAAAGTCGGTTCGGGTTGAACTAGCAATTAATACATATTTCAATCATGAGATATGAAACATGGATGACAAAAGGATTTCCATCTGATGGAAATGAAACCTAGGACTTGTATGTGATATAGTCCAAAGTAATTTGTCGATCCAGAGGATGCTAGTAAGTATGCAAACTTCAGAGTTCCAGCGATGGACAAAAGAGAGCAAAGTGGACTTGGAATCTTCGTTTTTGATGGAATGGTCAAAGGGGTTTGACTTCATCAAATGGGTATCGAAGATGCTTGTGATTCAAGAAAGTAAGTGGGAGCATAATAATATTTCTAAAAACCATGTGTACTTGACACATTGTTAATTGGAAATAAATTTCTTGACACGAATTAGGACTTCATTTGAAAATAGTTTTTCGATGAAGTGCTTAGGCTAAATAGCCTCAATATTAGGCATGATGATCTATGGAGATAGATTTACCTAATGGGGCTAAGCAATGAATACATATTGACAAGATGCTAAAACTTTTTAGCATTTAAAACACCAACGAGTGATTCTTGCCGAAGTCACATGGAAAGAGTTTTTGCAAGACTCGGTGTCCCAAAACACTGATGAGTAAAATACATGATGGAGATTCCACACACTCTTGTGTTTGGATTAATCACGTATTCCATGGTATGTAAAAACAACCAGATATGTCCAATACTCCAAAGTTGTTGCGAGTATAGATACCAAAGTGATCAAAAGCACTGATCATGGGACAACAGTGAAAAAGGGTCATTGAGTACTAAAGTAGCACTGATGACATGTTTTCTCGCAAGCAGAGATCATGAAGAGTTCGTTGTAAAAGGTTACATCGATAGTGTCTTCACCATTTCTCCATGCGATTTTCGATTTAATTTGAGGGTTTTGTGTAACACACAATATGGTGGCACGGTAAGTTGGAATTGTTCTTAACAGGTTACTGTGGCGAATTCTATAATAGATGGCTAAGTATGTTGACGCTTTTGAAGCGAGAAAGAAGTTGTTGAATCATATAGTTCATTCATGAACTTAGTATGGTTCCAAGATGGCTTTGGTCTATAGGACACTATTGCAGATAGTTGCTCCATAGCTCAGTCTGAGGAATCAGGTTTCGACCAATGATTCACACATATGCAAAGCCAAATCCACACAAAATATGAATTTTGTGAAAGCGTGAAAACGAAAGGATATGCAAAGTTACACACGGAGCTGAAGTTGTCAGATCCGTTGGACATCAGGCTATACCACAAGCGAAGCATATTTTACACCAGTATGCCATAGGTGTAAAGTGCATTAGCATTGACTAGATTATTGACTCTAGTGCAAGTGGGAGTCTGTAGGAGATATGCCCTAGAGGCAATAATAAATGTTATTGATTATCTCCCTGTTCATAATTAGGTTTATGTTCCATGCTATAACTGCTATGGTTCTCGAGTCTGCAATAACCACGAGGCTCGGAGGAAGACTCATATGCACGTGTGGAATAATAAACGGTAAAATGTATTCCTAGTCTGGCCTCTAAGACTAGCTCAAGTGTTGCATGATGGTTCTGTTTTCCTGATCATGGGCATGTCTATGCCAGCAACTTTGAGGGCACAATGTTGGAAGAACATTTGTGTTGAATCGACCCGTATTGATGTTATGCAATGAGATACATTCGTCATAAGTTAATGGTTTATAACACAGAGATGGTTTACGTTTGCATGATTCCTTAGACCATGAGAGTATCGAGTTTCTTCATGCTTGCTTCATGAACTTTGGGGTTTGTTAAACGTCATCCGTAAATGGGTGGCTATTACGGCGGCTTACGGGTTCATGGAAAAGTATGTCAAGTAACTTGATAGCTCAAGATTGGGATTTGCTCCTCCGACGATGGAGAGATATCTCTGGGCCCTCTCGGTGTTATGGTATCCATCATCGTCTGGCCAGACACTTTGTGATTTGATCACAGGGATGCCGGAACACGGGAACGAGAAAAGAGAACAATACCGGTAACTAGGTAACTGGCATAGTGGACAAGTTGTTGATCCACGGGGATGCCAACATATCTCACCTCGGGTATTTGTAACATATCGCGAAGCAACAGGAATAGCACACGGCAACTGGAGGTTCACTCGAATATTCATTCGTGTGGGTATAGGGGTCAATATGGGTGTCCACGGCTCCGATGTTGATCATTGATCGGAAAAGGTTCCGAGTCATGTCTATACTTCACCGAACCTATAGGGTCACACGCTTAAGGGTCATCTATCTGCTGAATACTAGACAGGGAGTCTGAGAGAAAATCACCGAAAAAGTTTTGGACACCGGAAAAGTTTCGGACAGCGGAAAAGTTCCGTAGAGAGAACACCGGAACAGTTTCGGTAAAATTGAAAAGTTGTTTCAGGGGATACCATTAAGTCAAATTGGTTTCGGCACATGCCTGATAATTCTTGGAGGGTGCCAGAATCATTCTGGAAACTTCTGGGAATTTTCTGGAAGAAAAACCGGAAATGTTCTGGAGCTGCCGGAACCGCTTCGGGTGCTTTTCGCAGATGAAAATCACTAATCCGGAATTGTTCCGAATCGCATTGAAAATTATTTTAGTGGGTACTGGTAATGTTCTAAGCCCACATAAATATTTTCAGTTCGACCGGGCGCTGAAAAATGTCGTCGTGAATAGTGAAAGTGCTTTTTGGGATATTTTTGGAAAGTCACCTTTTGGGATATTTCCAAAAGGCTTCTAGAAGGGCTTGGGGGCCAAGGAAGCCCCTCATGGGGGGCCCCCAAGGGGTGTCCGGCCAAGGGTGGAGCTCCTCCAAGGAGCTCCACATGGCACCCTTTTTTCTTCTTATGGTTTTTTATGTGTGACATAAAGTGGGGGTAGTTTGGTACTTTGTGTGACCATCCTACCCCTTGGCTTTCCTATAAATAGAGGAGGTGAGGGCTGCCATATGTTCATCCCTTGCTCTCATACACATGCTATGCTTTGCTAGCTCTCTCTCTCTCTCCCTCCCACGAAAAGAGTTTTTCGTAGAGCCGAAAGGTTGTCTGGGTTCCGGCAGGAACTAGTTCCGGACGGCGAAGCCCTGCCGGATAGATGACACCGTATGTGTGCAACTCTGTAGCGAGATCGTAGTTTCAGTGTTAGTTCGAGAGTGCCTCCCGAAGGGTTGTCCGAGTGACTGTCCGAGTTTCGTGGGTCCTCCCGAAGGGCTGTCCGAGGGACTGTCCGACCGCCTCCCGGAGGGCTGTCCGAGGGGCGGATGAGGGTTTACATCCTTGCGGTTGGGAGGTTGTAAATCCTAGCTGCGGGGATCTGCTCCGCCGACCGTCATCGACTCTACTTCCGCTGCGTTACGAGTCGGTAACGAAAAAGATCAAACCTTGTATGCAGTCTCCATAGTGGTCCTGGGCTGGTGCGTAGGTCGGAAATTTTTGTTTTCTGCTGTGTTACCCAACAGTTTATCCCTCCTATGGCGGGATGTCACATCAAGGGGGAGCTTTACTCTAAGACTTGAGTCAAAGCATCTCATAGTATGTGACAACATTAAATGCTTTATGTAAAAGTGGTAACCCCACTTGTGCTTAAACGATGAGTATGACCTATGACCAAGTATTCTTACTTGGCTCCTAAGTCAATATACTCATATATAGATGACTCCGTCATCGCCAAAATGCTTGATAGATGCTAGTATGTATATGCATGTTTGCCATGATTTCATTTGACATCCTATTGTGTGAGCATGTTGGTCTGCATTTATTTATCCATTCGAGGACATCCAATTGTTGCTATTTGGCTTTTGTTTTCTCTTTTGCCAATTGGATGGACAAGCATGCCTAGGACCACCCTCTAGCTATCTATGCTTTCTCACCTCATATTCTTTTCTTGCTGCATCACAAAACTTGATCACGCACTTCTCGATCCCTTTGTGTGAGATGCACTCGGAGTTCCATGTCGAAAAGGGCTGCACTCCAAAACCTCCCAAGTGCAACTCGGTGTGACCAATAAACACTTCTCGGTTTCACCGATTGCCAAGGGTTGATCTGGTTTTCCATCTCAGTAACACCGATTCCTTTTTCTCGGTTACACCGAGTTTCCCTGTCAGCTGACAGTTGAGAAACTCGGTGACACCGAAAATTTCGAACCGGTGTCATCGACAGCAAGGGGTATATATGATGTGGACCCGACGCTTTGAAATTCACTCCTCAAACCGTCGCGCTCCAAAACCCTAAGCTGCCAAAAAGGCCCCCCCGGTCGTCGCCCTTGTCTCCCCGTGCTCCTCCGCCGCTGGGATCCTCACCGTCGACGGGCATCTTCGCCGCCATTTTCGCCGTAGCGGACTGTCACCAAGCTAGGGTACGGATCCGATCCTCTCTTGCGCTCCATCGTCTAATTCTTGCGCATTGAGAAGTTCATATCTATAAGCCACTGTGTGCAATCCTCCCTATCCACCAGAGTTCTCGTAGATTAGGGAACAATGAAAATTTTAGGGTTAGCTGTCTGCAGATTGCATCTCGGTACCACCGAGTTGAAAAAATCGGTTCCACCAATTGTGTTTTAGGGTTACTGAGAACCATATCGGTGAGACCGAAGCAAACTTTTCGGTTCCACCGAAAAGGCTGCCAAGTCTCTGTTGATGCATATGGTCTGTCTCGGTGACTCCGAAAAATACCACTCGATGACACCGAAATACCTTCTCTAGAAAGCTAAAACTAATGTCTTCCTTGTTCAAATTTTTGAAAATCTCTGTGCTTTGTGATGCTCAACCCCTCTGCTCCTCTATATTCTTTTCATAGGGTCAGAGATGTCTGCTTCAGATGACAGTGAGAACAATTTCAGAGAGGAGAATATTGTCATGAGTTCAGGCACTAGTCCTGAGGAGAGTTTTGATGATGTGCCCAGTTCTCCTGATTTGCCCAAGGCTGCTACAAGAACTAGGAGGAAGCTCAATTCTGATGAAGAGGATGAGGACTTCATCCCTGATGAGCTGACTAAGAAAGATGATGTTGCCACTTCTTCCAAAAAGAAGAAAGCTATCAGAAAGGAGTATGCTAGCTCTGAGACAGTGAGAGCAACAGAGTGTGCTAATAGAACAATGACTCTTCACCTTGAGTCGCCCCCAAGGAAGGCTGGGGAGAAAAAGAAATCCAGGAAGAGGATTATCCATGTCATTGGCAGAAAAACCTCCATGTATGAGGATCCAGAAGAGGCAGCTGCTGCAGAAGAGGAGGTAGAACCAGCTGCAAAGGCTCCTCCCAAGAAGAAGAAGAAGCTTATGGCAGATGCTATGCCCAAGATTAACACTTCCAAGAGCACCAAATCTGCTCCTAAGAAGGTTGCTGCTGCTGACAAACCCAAGAGGTTCTCCAGAGAGATCCTAGCTTCTTCCAAGAACAAGACCTCCACTTTTAGGGAAGCTGAGGATGATGATGATATCACTGCTTTGATGAAGCTCAGACCACACCTTCCAGAGCACAATGCCAGCCACCTGACTGCTGAAGACATGAAGAAGAGGAAGGATTCAGGTTTGAGGGCATGGAGAGCTATTGATCCATATGCCCAGAGAAGGAAAACAGCTGTGGACTACAGGTTCTACACCAAGGAGCAACAAGATTTCTATGAGACAATCTTGCTTGACAAGAGCCCAGCTGTGAGTGACATGAGATACGTTGACTGGAAGTATATCAAGGCAAATGAAGATTACTATCCAAATGTTCAAGACAATTTTCATTGCATTGGCCTAGATGAATTTGTTGGCAAAGAATTCACTGCATGGAACGACGAGATGATCATGCAATTCTACTCCACTGCTCACTTCTATGGAGATGGTAGAATTGTGTGGATGACTGAAGGAGCAAGATATGAGTCTTCTGTTGAGGAATGGGATACCATCTTAGGAGTCCCGGATGTGGAAGATGGTGACTTGGATGTCTATTCTGAATCCAAGGAGAGCCATGATTCTATGAAGAACATGTATAATGAGATCCCTGCTACTAACTTGAAATCTCACAAGTTAGGATCCATTTACTTCCTTCGGGCTGGCCTCCGCACCATGAACACTATCTTGAGGCACACCTTGATGCCTAAGTCTGGAGATGAGAAGATGATTCGAGGCTATTCCATCAACATGCTGATCCATCTTGATAGACACACCAGGATAAGGGTGATGGACTTGATTGTAGAGATTGTGAAGAGGGTTGCTGCTGATCAGAAGCGCTCATGCTGCTATGCACCCTACATTCATATGCTCATCAACTCCAAGCTAGAGAAGCACATCTTTGCTCTTGACAGACCCCATTTGCCCCTACAGCCAGATCTTGAGGACAACGTTGTGGTGATGGACCCAGATCATCCCACATCAGCTGCAGCACAGGCAGAGGCAGAGGCAGCTAGAGCCACTAGTGCTCCAGTCCCTAGATCTAGGAACAAGCAAATGGATCTTTTGATCAACACCATTCAGGGCATGCAGAAGGACATCAAGGACATACTGGGGAATCAGAATAGTCTTGTAAGGATCTTTGAGAATAGGATCAAGACCCTAAATGACAAAGTGGATGGGTTGACAAAGACAGTTAATGAGCTGAAGAAGGAAATTGACAGCGTGCCCAGTCCCGACACTTCAGATGATGAGGATGACTCTCCTCTCAGGCCAGGCACTCACTTTACTACCCAGGCCAGATCAGCCACAGTGCCAGCTCTAGATTTGAGGCCTTCTTCATCAGCACCTGCTACAGCCTCCTCAGTTCCATCGGCTCCAAAAACCTCCCGTTGCTACTCCATCCATGACATCAGCAGAGGTCTTCGCCGACGCAGTTCTCTCGACTCCTTCACCAGCTACCGGAGGAGATCGGCCCCAGAAGAGCGCTTAGATATACACCTTTGAACTTTTTGGTAACTTGTTGCCAAAGGGGGAGAAGTGTATATGGATCTTTAGGCTTCGAGTGAGAGAGAGTTGGTTTTTATCGCTTTTTCAAAAACATCTGATCTTTTTGTTGCTTGTGTTAAACTTTTGTTGGTGTTTGATCATACACTTGATGTGTGTTGCTACTATTTCCTATCATTTTAATGCTTATGAGATGATCACTCACCTTTGCCTGATTGTGTTGTGCTATGATGTTCATTCTTATTATTCTCGCACACCACCAAGTTGTATGTGACATGAAAGAGTGCCCCATGTACCTAATCGATTGTGCATTTGCATTCAAACGCAAATTCAAATAATGCACAAATTTAGGGGGAGCTCTTGCTTATCACATACTTCTCAAAGCGACGATTATATTCATTGATTATATAATATGTCGAAGCTTTGATCTATATGTTGTCATCAATTACCAAAAAGGGGGAGATTGAAAGCACATTTGCTCCCTTGGTGGTTTTGGTAATTAATAACAACATATATGTCATTGAACTAATGTTTCCACTAAGCATATTTCAGGAAAAGTTCAATGATAGGGATGGCAAAAGGATTGTGGATAACCCCAAGATGCAAGGAAATAGATTGGCAAAGCTTCAAGCAAGAGGACTCTACATTTTACTTTGTGAGAAATCACTTTGAGTCCATAGGAAAGCCAATACTATTAAAAGGGGGTAAGGTACTGTTGGTGAATAAAATGCTCATACGTGCACAAGTGATAGTCACCAAAAACACCCACATGCTCTTCCACAAAAGTCTGTCCAAAGTCAAATATCCAAAATCGGTGCAACCAACACTTTCCACTCGGTGCCACCAATTCCCAAACTCAGACAGACCCATGCCAAACCCTAGCCAGTCAGTGCAACTGATTCTGCATCGGTGCCACCGAGTTCGGTTGCCAACTCTCTGTTTAGCCATTTTCAGTCTTTGGTACCACCGAGATTTGCCAGTCGGTCTCACCGAGTTTCTGGACCAACTCTCTGGATAGCCATTCATAGGAATCGGTACCACCGAGAATTGTGGATCGGCGCCACCGAGTTTCTGGACCAACTCTCTGGTAAGCCATGGTCGAGAATTGGTACCACCGAGATGTGAGAATCGGTACCACCGGTGGGGTGAGAGCCCCTACGAGATTTGATCTCTCTCTCTCTCTGTTTCTCTCCTATTTTCGCTACTGTTTTCTCTCCAGATTGGTTTTTCGTCGATACAGAGAGTTGTGGCGGTGAGGCAGAGAATCCCTCCTAATTTCTAAGGGTTTATATATTTATAGAATTTTTTTTGGCGTTGGAATCACGCAAAACGGAGTTACAAGGGGCCCACAAGCTATGATCCCCCTTTGACCCCCCCCTTGGACGCGCCCTGTTGGCTTGTGGCCAACAGAGGTCCCCCTCCTATGGTTCTTCGCTCCAATGTTGCTCATATGTTCCAGAAAAAATCACCAAAAAGTTTCGGGCAATTCCGAGAACTTTCATTTTCTGCACACAAAAACGACACCACGGTAATTCTGCTAAAAACAGCGTCAGTCCGGGTTAGTTCTAATTAAATCATAAAAAGTGCATCAATGACATATAAAAGTATTGTAAACATAGGTGAATATGGCATGAATACTTCATAAATTATCGATACGTTGGAGACGTATCAGCATCCCCAAGCTTAATTCCTGCTCGTCCTCGAATATGCGATGGAGTACATTGAAGAGTTCATGGTCAACAATAAGGACAAGAAAGCTATTCTCGTACCTTATCATCCCGGGTAAGTGATAACCCACAAGTGTAGGGGATCGTTTGTAGCCTTTTTCGATAAGTAAGAGTGTCTAACCCAACGAGGAGCTAAAGGTAGAACAAATATTCCCTCAAGTTCTATCGACCACCGATACAACTCTACACACGCTAATGCTTGCTTTACCTAGAACAAGTATGAAACAACTTTGCGAGAATAAAACTAGAAGTACTTTGCAAGATAATAAAGAACGTGGAAATAAAATTTAGGTGCTGTTTTAATAAAAGAACAATAAAAGTAAATAACTTGGTAGAAAGCTTTTTGTGTAATGCAAGAGAAAGATTGTCCCTGGGCAATTGAATATAATATGATAGATACTTGTCATATGCAATGGGGGAGAGGCATACGCTAACACACTTTCCGTACTTGGATCATATGCACTTATGATTGGAACTCTAGCAAGCATCCGCAACTACCAAAGATCATTAAGGTAAAACCCAACCATAGCATTAAGTATCAAGTCCTCTTTACTCCCATACGCAACAACCCACCCACTCGGGTTTATGCTTCTGTCACTCTAGCAACCCACCATAGGCAAATCATGAACATATTGCAGCACCCTACAGCGGGGATCCCTCATGTTTGCGCGACATGGAGGGCACCATAGGACAGCACCATATCAACATACAACTCACATCCATAACATCGTACCACAATTAACCCATTGGACAAAAGAGATCTACTCAAACATCATAGGATAGCCAAATATCATTGGGAAATAGTATATGGAGTTGAGCACCATGTTTAAGTAGAGATTACAGTGGGGAAGAGAGGTGTTACACCGCTGCATAGAGGGGGAGAGAGTTGGTGTTGACGGCAGCGAAGTTGTTGGAGTAGATCGCCGTCACGATGATTGCCCCGGCGGCGTTCCAGCGCCACCGGGAGAGAGGGGGAGAGAGGCCCCCTCCTTATTATTCCTCCTTGGCCTCCCCCCTAGATGGGAGGAGAGTTCCCCCTCTGGTCCATGGCCTCCATGGCGGCGGAGGGGCAGGAGCCCCTCCTAGATTGGATCTCCCTCTCTGTTCTCTTCTGTTTCACGTTCCTGTTTTCTGGCCGAAAACCGTTTCTTATATTCCCGGAGATCCGTAACTCCGATCGGGCTGAAATTTCGGGGGGATTTTTATTCAAAAATTAGCTTCCTTGCGCCCGAAGGAGAGATCCAACCGACTTACAATGTGGGCATAACCCACTAGGGCACGCCTGGGCCCCCTGGCCGCGCCCTGGTGTCTTGTGGGGGCTGTGGGCCTCCGTTTGCGTTGATTCCACTTATAAAAATTCACAAATATTCCAAAAAAATCTCCGTAAATTTTTATTACGTTTGGACATCGTTTGATATGGATATTCTGCGAAACAAAAAACATGCAACAAACAGGATTTGGCACTGGGCACTGGATCAATATGTTAGTCCAATAAATCATATAAAATGTTGCCAAAAATATGTGAAAGTTGTATAATATTGGCATGAAACAATCAAAAATTATAGATACGACGGAGACGTATCAGCATCCCCAAGCTTAATTCATGCTCGTCCTCGAGTAGGTAAATGATAAAAAAATAATTTTTGATGTGGAATGCTACCTAGCATGATCTTGATCATATATCTAATCATGGCATGAATATTAAGACACAAGTGATTCAGAGCAATAGTCTAGTTTTGACATAAAGACATTAATACTCAGGCATCCCAACAAACAATCATGTCTTTCAAAATATCAAGGCTAAAGAACGCTATCCCTACAAAATCATATAGCCTTGTCATGCTCTGTCTTCTTAACACAAAGTAAAAATGATGTACTACCCCGGTGTCAGCCAAGCAATTGGTTCATACTTTTTAACGCGCTTCAGCATTTTCAACTCTCACGCAATACATGAGCGCAAGCCATGGATATAGCACTATGGGTGGAATAGAATATGGTGGTAGGTTTCAAAGGGGTAAAAGTGGAGAAGAAAGTCTCGCATCAACTCAGCGTATCAACGGGCTATGGAGATGCCCATCAATAGATATCAATGCGAGGAGTAGGGATTGCCATGCAACGGATGTACTAAAAGCTATAAGTGTATGAAAACTCAATATGAAAACTAAGTGGGTGTGCATCTAACTCTATATTGAAAAATTCCCACTAGTATATGAAAGTGACAACATAGGAGACTCTCTATATGAAAAACATGGTGCTACTTTGAAGCACAAGTGTGGAATTAGCATGCCCCTATTCCTTCTTCTTTCATTTTTTTCTTTCTTTTTCTTTCTTTTTTTTCTTTTTTTTCTTTTTTTTTCTTTTTTTTATTTGTCCGGAGCCTCATCCCGACTTGTGGGGGAATCATAGTTTCCATCATCCTTTCATCACTGGGACATGCTCTAATGATGATCATCACACTTCTATTTACTTACAACTCCATATTACAACTCGATAGTAGAACAAAGTATGACTCTATATGAATGCAATGATCTAGCGTAGCAAAGATATCAAAAAACAGACAAGCCATGGAAACATCATGCTAGCTATCTTACGATCATGTAATGCAATATGACAATGAATACTCAAGTCATCAAAACGGAAGCGATGGAAGTTGCATGGCAATATATCTCATAATGGCTATGGAAATGCCATAATAGGTAGGTATGGTGGCTGTTTTGAGGAGGATATAATAAGGCTTATGTGTGATAGAGTGTATCATATCACAGGGTTTGGATGCACCGGCGAAGTTTGCACCGACTCTCGAGGTGAGAAAGGGCAATGCACGGTACCGTAGAGGCTAGCAAATTGCGGAAAGGTAAGAGTGCGTATAATCCATGGACTCACATTAGTCATAAAGAACTCACATACTTATTGCAAAAGTTTATTAGCCCTCTCGAAGCAAAGTATTAATATGAATGCTCCTAGAGGGGAGGTTGGTAGGAGTTAACCATCGCGCGCCCCCGACCTTCACACAAAGATAAGCAATCAAGGATAAATTGTGCTCCAACTTCCTAGCATAACGGGAGACTATACGTGCATGCTTCGGGAATCACAAACCTTAACACCAATATCTTACTAAACATGATCATCCACTAGTACCTCCCACGTATTATCATCTCTATATCGCAAAACTATTGCAAGGAATCAAACATATCATATTCAGTGATCCCTAAGTTTTATGTAGGATTTTATGACTAACCATGTGAATGACCAATTCCTGTTGACTCTCTAAATAGATATAAGTGAAGCAAGAGAGTTTAATTCTTTCTACAAAAGACCATGCCCTAATAAATATAAGTGAAGCAAAATAGCATTCTACGAATAACGTTTTTCTATGTGAAGAGAAACAGGCAATCCAAACTTCAAATGATATAAGTGAAGCACATGAAGCATTCTATAAAGCCATACTCAAAAGATATAAGTGAAGTGCAATGAGCATTCTATAAATCAACCATGGACTATATAATACCAGCATGGTGCATAAAATAAAAGTGAAAACTAAACACAAAAGACGCTCCAAGATTTACACATATCACATGAACGAAACGAAAACGAAAACATACCGATACTTGTTGAAGAAAGATGGGATGCCTTCCGGGGCATCCCCAAGCTTACACGCTTGAGTATCCTTGGATATTTACTTGGGGTGCCTTGGGCATCCCCAAGCTTGAACTCTTGCCTCTCCTCCTTCTCCTCATATCGAGACCTCCTCGATGTTCGAACACTTCATCCACACAAAACTTAACAGAAGACTGGTGAGATCCGTTAGTATAATAAAGCAAATTTCTACTTTAAGTACTGTTGAAAACCCATTCATATTTTATATATGCATTATCCCTGCTGTATTATAACTTTTCCATGGCTTATACCACCGATAAAATCGATAGTTTCATCAAAACAAGAAAAACAATGCATCAAAAACAGAATCTGTCTTAAACAGGACAGTCTGTAGTAATCTGAACTTTTACCATACTTCTGTAACTCCAAAAATTCTGAAAAATTAGGAAGAAATAAAACATTTGTGTAGCAATACTTTGTAAAAATTTCAGAAACTTTTGACGTTCCAGTAAAAAAATTAAAATTCACGCACTACAGCCAAAGTTTCTGTTTTTACATCGCATATACCAATAAGCAATCTAATCATCCTAAAGGAAAATCTTGGCACATTATTTTTATAATACAATGGATTTGTACAAGGGGATAATTATTTTTATTGGAAAAGTTTCCGTGATTCAAAACTCACAAAGTTTCCATGGGCATGAACAAAGTTCAAGGATATCCCCCACTTCAACGATGCTCATCATCCCTCTCACTTTCACCTTTCCTTTTGTGAAGTTTTAGGTTCCCCTCTATATTTTTTTTGTTTTTAAACTTTATAAAAGCACAAAGAAGAAATAAATGACTCTCTAAAACTTCCAGGTTGTCTCCCTGGCAGCACTTTCTTTAAAGCCATTAAGCTAGGCATAAAGTGCTCAAGTAATGAATCCACTCGGATCCCAAGGTATATCAAAGCCAATTTTAATTAACAGTGATTTGTAATTTAGTAGTGAGCACAAAGTGATATATATCATGTGACAAGGAAGTCTAACTCTCTTCCTATGCATCGGCATGTCATACAAGAACAATTCATGCACATTAAGTAAAGGCCAATGCATAGGATAAACAGTTTCTTGCAATTTTATAGTATTGGAAACATAGAGAGGTGAAGATGTAGTTCCTCTCTCATAATAATTGCCAAGTAGGAGCAGCAAGCACATGCATATTATATTCATCAAAATCATCATGTGTAGTGGTAAAACGCAACGCATCAATGTAATCCTTAATAAGATCAAACTTCTCCGATATAGTGTAGTTAGGAGAATTCAAAACGATAATAGGACTATCATGTGTGGGTGCAATAGCAACAATTTCATGATTAACATAAGGAACTATAGCAAGTTAATCTTCATAAGCATAATTCATATTGGCATCTTGGCCACAAGCATAGCAAGCATCAAGTTCGTCAAAAAGGGATATTTCAAACGAATCCAAGGGATCATAGCAATTATCATAGCATTCGTCATGGCATTCATCCTTTGGTAAGCACGACGGGTAATTAAACAATGTATGAGTTGAAGAGTTACTCTCATTAGAAGGTGGGCACGGGTAGCTAATCCGCTCTTCCACCTTTTGTTCTTCGCTCTCCTCCTCATCTTTTTCATCTAATGAGCTCACAGTTTCAGAAATTTCTTCTTCCATAGATTCCTGTAAAATATTAGTCTCTTCCAAGGCAACAGTCATTCTTTCAATGAATTCAATAATATCAGCATTGCAATCATAATTCTCATAGCAATATTTATGTATGGCAAAATTTTCAGATTTGTAAGAAACATCATCATACTTTTCAATCAAGGAGGCAACTTCATAAGCACCTTTAAAAGCAACAAATTCTTCTATTCGTTCCACATCATAGTAATCATAAATACCTTTAGCATAAGAAGCTAAGGTTTCATTATCATTAAATTTGCATGAAAAGGAAAGGTGTGGAGCGTTCATCCTAGAGCAACACTTAATATCATATCTCAAGCATAGCTCCCGAGCATACCAATGCAACATATGAATTTGATCCCATAACAATTTCCCTTTTTGAGTCAAGCGATAATCTCTAAAGTATTCACGTTGATCCAACATTACTCCCATTATCAAGTTGAATGGGGTCTTCTCGGGATTATCAAAGTACTATTTAATACTTTGCATATAACTAGCATCGAGGGTTTTAGGAGGTTCCCCATCTCCATGAGTAGCAAGTACCACTAATTTTTTTGGTGTTTCGTGTTCCATATCCATAACTAAAGATATAAAACAACTAATAACAGAAAATAAAAATTACTTAGCGATAAAGCAAACAAGCACACACGAGAATATTCACCCCACGCTATTGCTCCCCGGCAACGGCGCCAAAAAAAGGTCTTGATAACCCACAAGTGTAAGGAATCGTTTGTAGCCTTTTTCGATAAGTAAGAGTGTCGAACCCAACAAGGAGCTAAAGGTAGAACAAATATTCCCTCAAGTTCTATCGACCACCGATACAACTCTACGCACGCTAATGCTTGATTTACCTAGAACAAGTATGAAACTACTTTGCGGGAATAAAACTAGAAGTACTTTGCAAGATAATAAAGAACGTGGAAATAAAAGTTAGGTGCTGTTTTAATAAAAGAACAATAAAAGTAAATAACTTGGTAGAAAGATTTTTTTGTAACGCAAGAGAAAGATTGTCCCTAGGCAATTGAATATAATATGATAGATACTTGTCATATACAATGGGGGAGAGGCATACGCTAACACACTTTCCGTACTTGGATCATATGCACTTATGATTGGAACACTAGCAAGCATTCGCAACTACCAAAGATCATTAAGGTAAAACCCAACAATAGCATTAAGTATCAAGTCCTCTTTACTCCCATACGCAACAACCCACGTACTCGGGTTTATGCTTCTGTCACTCAAGCAACCCACCATAGGCAAATCATGAACATATTGCAACACCCTACAGCGGGGATCCCTCACGTTTGCGCGACACGGAGGGCACCATCGGACAGCACCATATCAACATACAACTCACATCCATAACATCATACCACAATTAACCCATGGGACAAAAGAGATCTACTCAAACATCATAGGATAGCCAATTTGTTGGAAATATGCCCTAGAGGCAATAATAAATTGGTTATTATTATATTTCCTTGTTTGTGATAATCGTTTATTATCCATGCTATAATTGTATTGATTGGAAACTCAAATACATGTGTGGGTACATAGACAACACTGTGTCCCTAGTATGCCTCTAGTTAACTAGTTCGTTGATCAAAGATGGTCAAGGTTTCCTGGCCATAGACATGAGATGTCATTTGATAACGGGATCACATCATTAGGAGAATGATGTGATGGACAAGACCCAAACTATAAACATAGCATATGATCGTATCAGTTTATTGCTATAGTTTTCTACATGTCAAGTATCTGTTCCTATGACCATGAGATCATGCAACTCACTGACACCGGTGGAATACCTTGTGTGTATCAAACATCACAACGTAACTGGGTGACTATAAAGATGCTCTACAGGTATCTCCGAGGGTGTCTGTTGAGTGGGCATGGATCAAGACTGGGATTTGTTACTCCGTGTGACGGAGAGGTATCTCAGGGCCCACTCGGTAATACAACATCACAATAAGCCTTGCAAGCAATGTGACTAAGTGTTAGCCCCGGGATCTTGTATTACAGAACGAGTAAAGAGACTTGCCGGTAATGAGATTGAACTAGGTATAGAGATACCAACAATCGAATCTCGGGCAAGTAACATACCGAAGAACAAAGGGAACAGCGTACAGGATTAACTGAATCCTTGACATAGAGGTTCAACCGATAAAGATCTTCCTAGAATATGTAGGAACCAATGTGGGCATCCAGGTCCCGCTATTGGTTATTGACCATAGAGGTGTCTTGGTCATGTCTACATAGTTCTCGAACCCGCAGGGTCTGCACACTTAAGGTTCGATGACGTTTCGGTATAGTAGAGTTATGTATGGTGGTGACCGAAGTTTGTTCGGAGTCCCGGATGAGATCCTGGACATCACGAGGAGCTCCGGAATGGTCCGGAGGTAAAGATTGATATATAGGAAGTCCTGTTTTGGTCACCGAAAAAGTTCCGGGTATTTTGGTAGTGTACCGGGAGTGCCGGGAGGGGTACCGGAGACCATCGGGAGGGGTGTCTCGACCCAAAGGACCTCGTGGGCTGTGGGAGGAGTCAAACCAGCCCCTAGTGGGCTGGCCTAACCCCCCCCCCCCCCCCCCCCCCACTAAGGCCCATGTGGCTTTGGGTGGAAAAAATTCAAAGGAGGAAAGGTGGAAAGGGTTTCCAAGTGGAGAGGAGGAATCCTACTCCTAATAGGATTGGAGTAGGACTCCTCCACCTCCAATTTCGGCCAAACCTTGAGGGTTTGAGGCTGCCTCCTCCCCTCCCTCCCTCCTATATATACTAGAGGATTTAGAGGGAAGAGCTAACCCTAATTGCCACGTGCTCCCTCTACTTCATCTAGATCGGTTTCTCCTCTAGTCTAGTTTCAACGGTGCTTAGGCGAAGCCCTGCCAGAATTGTTCCACCACCATCGCCGCCGCACCATCGCGCCGCCGGAGAACTCTTCTACCTCTCCGCTCCCTCTTGCTGGATCAAGAAGGCGGAGATCGTCATCGAGCTGTACGTGTGCTGAACGCGGAGGTGCCGTCCGTTCGGCGCTAGATCGGAAGGACCGTGATCAGGATCGCGAGACGATTCGTGATTTGATCGCGGGACAGATCGTGATGGGATCGCGGGTCGAATCGAGATTGGATCGCGAGATGGATCGTGATGGGATCGCGGGACGCTCGGCGATTTGGATCGCGAAGACGTTCGACTACATCAACCGCGTTTCTTAACGCTTCCCGCTTAGCAATCTACAAGGGTATGTATATCCACTCTCCCTCTCATAGATGCTCATCACCATGGATAGATCTTGCGTGTGCGTAGGGAAATTTTTGTTTCCCATGCAACGTTCCCCAACAGTGGCATCTTGAGCTAGGTCTATGTGTAGATGAGATCTCGAGTAGAACACAAAGGAGTTTGTGGGCGTTGATATTCAGATTGCTTCCTCCCTTGGTCTTTTCTTGATTCGGCGGTATTGTGGGATGAAGCGGCCCGGACCAACATTACTCGTACGCTTACGAGAGACCGGTTCCATCAACTGACATGTAACTTCGTTGCATAAAGATGGCTGGCGGGTGTCTGTTTCTCCCACTTTAGTCGGATCGGATTTGACAAAGGCGGTCCTTGAGAAGGTTGAATAGCAATTTTTGTATCACCATTGTGGTTTTTGCGTAGGTAAGAATTGTTCTTGCTAGATACCCGTAGCAGCCACGTAAAACTTGCAACAACAATTAGAGGACGTCTAACTTGTTTTTGTAGGGTATGTTGTGATGTGATATGGCCAATTACATGATGAGATATATGTGATGTATGAGATGATCATGTATTGTATAGAATATCACGACTTGCATGTCGATGAGTACGGCAACCGGCAGGAGCCATAGGGTTGTCTTTAATTATTTTCGCCGTTTTTGCTTTACTTTATCGCTATGAGTTAGCAATTGTCGTGGAAGCAACAGTCGGCGCGACAACCTCATGGCGACACATTGATGGAGATCAAGATGATGGAGATCATGGTGTTATGCCGGTGACGATGGAGATCATGCCGGTGCTTTGAAGATGGAGATCAAAAGCACAAGTCCATGGCCATATCATGTCACTTATGATTTGCATGTGATGTTAATCCTTTTATGCATCTTATTTTGCTTAGGACGACGGTAGCATTATAAGGTGATCCCTCACTAAAATTTCAATATAAAATTGTGTTCTCCCCGAGTGTGCACCGTTGCGAAAGTTCGTCGTTTTGAGACACCACGTGATGATCGGGTGTGATAGACTCTACGTTCACATACAACGGGTGCAAGCCAGTGTTGCACGTGCGGAACACTCGGGTTAAACTTGACGAGCCTAGCATGTACAGACATGGCCTCGGAACACAAGAGACCGAAAGGTCGAACATGAGTCATATAGTAGATATGATCAACATGAAGATGTTCACCATTGAAACCACCTCAACTCACGTGATGATCGGACTTGAGTTGGTGGATTTGGATCATGTGTCACTCGAATGACCGGAGGGATGTCAATTTGAGTGGGAGTTTTTAAGTAATATGATTAACTAAACTCATTATCATGAACATAGTCAAAATGTCTTTGCAAATTATGTTGTAGATTACTAGCTCACGCTGTAGCTCCCTTGAATTTTTATATGTTCCTAGAGAAATAGAGTTGAAAGATGATGGTAGCAATAATGCGGACTGGGTCCATGATCTGAGGATTGTCCTCATTGCTGCACAGAAGGCTTATGTCCTTAATGCACCGCTCGGTGCGCCACCCCCTCAAGCGTCGTCTGTAGATGTTGTGAACATCTGACAGGCACGTTCTGATGACTACTTGATAGTTCAGTGCGTCATGCATTACGGCTTAGAATTGAGGCTCCAAAACGTTTTGAACGTCACGAAACATATGAGATGTTCTAAGAGCTGAAATTGGGATCTCAGGCTCGTGCCCGTGTTGAGAGGTATGAGACCTCCAACAAGATTCTTTGCCTGCAAGATGAAGGAGAATAGCTCAATCGGTGAGGATGTGCTCAGATTGTCTGGGTGCTACAATCGCTTGAATCGAGTGGGAGTTGGTCTTCCAGATAAGATAGTGATTGATATAGTTCTCCAAGTCACTGTCACTAAGCTACTAGAGCCTCGTGATGAACTATAAAATGCCAGGGATAGAAATAATGATCCCTGAGCTATTCGCGATGTTTGACACCGCGAAGGTAGAAATCAAGAAGGAGCATCAAGTGTTGATGGTTAGTGAAACCACTAGTTTCGAGAAGGGCAAGGGCTAGGAGGGAAACTTCATGGATGGCAAGTCAGTTGCTGCTCCAGTGAAGAAACCCAAGGGTGAACCCAAACCCGAGACTAAGTGCTTCTATTATGAGGAGAACGGCCGTTGAAGCGGAACAACCCCAGATACTTGGTAGATAAGATGGCTGGCAACGTCGATAGAAGTATATTTGATATACGTGTGTACCTTGCTAGTACTCCTAGTAGCACCTGGGTATTGGATACCGGTTCGGTTGCTAAATGTTAGTAACTCGAAACAAAAGCTACGAAATAAACGGAGGCTAGCTAAGGGTGAGGTGACGATGAGTGTTGGAAGTGTTTCCAAGGTTGATGTGATCACCATCGCACGCTCTCTCTACCTTCGGGATTAGTGATGAACCTAAATAAATGTTATTTGGTGTTTGCGTTGAGCATGAACGTGATTAGATCATGTTTATTGCAATACGGTTATTCATTCAAGTTAGAGAATAATGGTTATTCTGTTTACATGAATAATACCTTCAATGGTCATGCACCCAATGAGAATGGTTTATTGAATCTTGATCGTAGTGATACACATGTTCATAATATTGATGCCAAAAGATACAAAGTTAATAATGATAGTACCACATACTTGTGGCACTGCCGCTAAATGTCATATTGGTGTAAAACGCATGAAGAAACTCCATGCTGATGGATCTTTGGACTCATTCGATTTCGAATCGGTTGAGACATGCGAACCATGCCTCATGGGCAAGATGACTAAGACCCCGTTTTCCGGTATGATGGAGCAGGCAAGTGACTTATTGGAAATGATACATGTTGATGTATTCGGTCCAATGAGTGTTGTAGCGTGCGGTGGATATCATTATTTTCCTACCTTCACTGATGATTTGAGTAGATATGGGGATATTTACTTAATGAAACACAAGTCTGAAACATTTGAAAAGTTCAAACAAATTCAGAGTGAAGTTTGAGATCATCGTGACAAGAAGATAAAATATCTACGATATGATCGTAGAGGTAAATATCTGAGTTACGAGTTTGGTATACAACTTAAGACAATGTGGAAGTTGTTTCACAACTCACGCCACCTGGAACACCATAGTGTGATGGTGTGTCCGAACGTCGTAGTCGTGCTCTATTGGATATGGTGCGTAATATGATGTCTCTTATCGATTTGCCACTATCGTTTTGGGGTTATGCATTAGAGACAACTACATTCACTTTAAAAAGGGGCACCATCTAAGTCCGTTGAGATGACACCGTATGAATTTTGGTTTGGCAGAAACCTAAGCTATCATTTCTTAATGTTTGGGGCTGCGACGCTTATGTGGAAAAGGTTTTCAACCTGATGAGCTCGAACCCAAAGCGGACAAATGCATCTTCATAGAATACCCTAACGTAACAGTTGGGTAAACCTTCTATCTCAGATCCAAGCACAAAGTGTTTGTTGCTAAAACGGGTCCTTTCTCGAGAAAGAGTTTCTCTCAAAAGAATTGAGTGGGAGGAAGATAGAACTTGATGAGGTTGTTGAACCTTTGTTTCAACCAGAGAGTAGCGCAGCGCAGAAAGTTGTTTCTGTGGAGCCTACATTAGTTGAAGAGGAAGTTAATGATGATGATCATAAAGCTTCGGATCAAGTTACTATCGAACCTCGTAGGTCGACAAGGACGCGTACTACTCCTGAGTGGTACGGCAACCCTGTCTTAGAGGTCATGTTGTTTGACAACGATGAACCTATGAGCTATGGAGAAGCGATGATGGGTCCAGATTCCGAGAAATGGTTAGAGGCCATGCAATCCGAGATGGGATCCATGTAAGAAAACAAAGTATGGGCTTTGGAAGTATTACCTGAAGGGTGAAAGGCCATTCAGAACAAATGGATCTTTAAAAGGAAGACGGACGTGGACGGTAATGTCACCGTCTATAAAGCTCGACTTGTGGCAAAGGGTTTTTCACAAGTTCAAGGAGTTGACTACGATGAGACTTTCTCACCCGTAGCGATGCTAAAGTCTGTTGGAATTATGTTAGCAGTTGCTGCATTTTTCGATTATGAAATCTGGCAGATGGATGTCAAAACATCATTTCCTTAACGGTATCCGTGAGGAAAGGTTCTATGTGATACAACCGGAAGGTTTTGTCAGTTCTAAGGATGCTAAAATATATGCAAGCTCCAGCGATCCTTCTATGGACTGGAGCAAGCATCTCAGAGTTGGAATATACGCTTTGATGAGGTGATCAAAGTTTTTGAGTCTATACAAAGTTTATGAGAAACTTGTATTTACAATAAAGTGAGTGGGAGCACTATAGAATTTCTGATAAGTATATGTGGATGACATATTGTTGATCGGAAATGATGTAGAATTTCTGGAAAGCATAAAGGGTTGTTTGAAAAGGAGTTTTTCAAAGGAAAACCTGGAATGAAGCTACTTAAATATTGGGCATCTTGATCTATAGAGGTAGATCAAGACGTCTGATAAAACTTTCAATGAGTACATACCTTGACAAGATTTTGAAAGAGTTCAAAATGGATCAGTCAAAGAAAGAGTTCTTGCCTGATTTGTAAGGTGTGGAGTTGAGTGAGACTCAAAGCTCGACCACGGCAGAAGAAAGAGAAAGGACGAAGGTCGTCCCCTATGCCTTATCCATAGGCTCTGTATAGTATGCCATGCTATGTACCACACCTGTGTGTGCCTTGCCATGAGTCTGTCAAGGGGTACAAGAGTGATCCAGGAGTGGACCACTGGACAGTGGTCAAGATTATCCTTAGTAACTAGAGGACTAAGGAAATATTTCTCGATTATGGAGGTGATAAAGAGTTCGTCGTAAAGGGTTACGTCGATGCCAGCTTTAACACCAATCTGGATGACTCTGAGTAGCAATCCGGATACGTATAGTGGAGCAGCCATTTGGAATAGCTCCAAGTGGAGTGTGGTAGCAGGGTCTACAGTATGACATAGAGATTTGCAAAGTACACACGGATCTGAATGTCGCAGACCCGTTGACTAAAGACCTCTCTCACATGCAAAGCATGATCGAACCCCAGAACTCATTGGGTGTTAGATTCATAACAATGTAAAACACATGGTGATGCGAACTAGATTATTGACTCTAGTGCAAGTGGGAGACTGTTGGAAATATGCCCTAGAGGCAATAATAAATTGGTTATTATTATATTTCCTTGTTCGTGATAATCGTTTATTATCCATGCTATAATTGTATTGATTGGAAACTCAAATACATGTGTGGGTACATAGACAACACTGTGTCCCTAGTATGCCTCTAGTTAACTAGTTCGTTGATCAAAGATGGTCAAGGTTTCCTGGCCATAGACATGAGATGTCATTTGATAACGGGATCACATCATTAGGAGAATGATGTGATGGACAAGACCCAAACTATAAACATAGCATATAATCGTGTCAGTTTATTGCTATATTTTTCTGCATGTCAAGTATCTGTTCCTATGACCATGAGATCATGCAACTCACTGACACCGGAGGAATACCTTGTGTGTATCAAACGTCACAACGTAACTGGGTGACTATAAAGATGCTCTACAGGTATCTCCGAGGGTGTCTGTTGAGTGGGCACGGATCAAGACTGGGATTTGTTACTCCGTGTGACGGAGAGGTATCTCAGGGCCCACTCGGTAATACAACATCACAATAAGCCTTGCAAGCAATGTGACTAAGTGTTAGCCACGGGATCTTGTATTACAAAACGAGTAAAGAGACTTGCCGGTAACGAGATTGAACTAGGTATAGAGATACCGACGATCGAATCTCGGGCAAGTAACATACCGAAGAACAAAGGGAACAGCGTACGGGATTAACTGAATCCTTGACATAGAGGTTCAACCGATAAAGATCTTCGTAGAATATGAAGGAACCAATATGGGCATCCAGGTCCCGCTATTGGTTATTGACCGTAGAGGTGTCTTGGTCATGTCTACATAGTTCTTGAACCCGCAGGGTCTGCACACTTAAGGTTCGGTGACGTTTCGGTATAGTAGAGTTATGTATGTTGGTGACTGAAGGTTGTTCGGAGTCTCGGATGAGATCCTGGACGTCATGAGGAGCTCCGGAATGGTCCGGAGGTTAAGATTGATATATAGGAAGTCCTGTTTTGGTCACCGGAAAAGTTTCGGGTATTTCGGTAGTGTACCGGGAGTGCCGGGAGGGGTACCGGGGACCATCGGGAGGGGTGTCTCGACCCAAAGGACCTCATGGGCTGTGGGAGGAGTCAAACCAGCCCCTAGTGGGCTGGCCTAACCCCCCCAGTAAGGCCCATGTGGCTTTGGGTGGAAAAAATTCAAAGGAGGAAAGGTGGAAAGGGTTTCCAAGTGGAGAGGAGGAATCCTACTCCTAATAGGATTGGAGTAGGACTCCTCCACCTCCAATTTCGGCCAAACCTTGAGGGTTTGAGGCTGCCTCCTCCCCTCCCTCCCTCCTATATATACTAGAGGATTTAGAGGGAAGAGCTAACCCTAATTGCCACGTGCTCCCTCTACTTCATCTAGATCGGTTTCTCCTCTAGTCTAGTGTCAGTGGTGCTTAGGCAAAGCCCTGTCGGAATTGTTCCACCACCATTGCCGCCGCGCCGTCGCGCCGCCGGAGAACTCTTCTACCTCTCCGCTCCCTCTTGCTGGATCAAGAAGGTGGAGATCGTCATCGAGCTGTACGTGTGCTGAACGCGGAGGTGCCGTCCGTTCGGCGCTAGATCGGAAGGACCGTGATCAGGATCGCGAGACGATTCGTGATTTGATCGCGGGACGGATCGTGATGGGATCGCGGGACGGATCGAGATTGGATCCCGAGATGGATCGTGATGGGATCGCGGGATGCTCGGCAATTTGGATCGCGAAGACGTTCGACTACATCAACCGCGTTTCTTAACGCTTCCCGCTTAGCGATCTACAAGGGTATGTAGATCCACTCTCCCTCTCGTAGATGCTCATCACCATGGATAGATCTTGCGTGTGCGTAGGAAAAATTTTGTTTCCCATGCAACGTTCGCCAACACAATTATCATTGGGAAATAATATATGGAGTTGAGCACCATGTTTAAGTAGAGATTACAGCGGAGAAGAGAGGTGTTACACCGTTGCATAGAGGGGGAGAGAGTTGGTGTTGACGGCGGCGAAGTTGTTGGAGTAGATCGCCGTCATGATGATTGCCCCGGCAGCGTTCCGGCGCCACCGGGAGAGAGGGGGAGAGAGGCCCCCTCCTTCTTCATCTTCCTTGGCCTCCCCCCTAGATGGGAGGAGAATTCCCCCTCTGGTCCATGGCCTCCATCGCGGCGGAGGGGCAGGAGCCCCTCCTAGATTGGATCTCCCTCTCTATTCTCTTCTGTTTCACGTTCCTGTTTTCTGGCCAAAAACCGTTTCTTATATTCCCAGAGATCCGTAACTCTGATCGGGCTGAAATTTTGAGGGGATTTTTATCCAAAAATTAGCTTCCTTGCGCCCAAAGGAGAGCTCCAACCGACTTACGAGGTGGGCATAACCCACCAGGGCGTGCCTGGGCCCCCTGGCCACGCCCTGGTGTCTTGTGGGGGCTGTGGGCCTCCGTTTGCATTGATTCCACTTCTCAAAATTCACAAATATTCCAAAAAAATATCCGTAAATTTTTATCGCGTTTGGACTTCGTTTGATATGGATATTCTGCGAAACAAAAAACATGCAACAAACAGGAACTGGCACTGGGCACGGGATCAATATGTTAGTCCAATAAATCATATAAAATGTTGCCAAAAATATGTGAAAGTTGTATAATATTTGCATAAAACAATCAAAAATTATAGATACGACGGAGACGTATCAGAAAGACATCTGCGGATAGCCACTATAGCACATACATCCTTTCATTCATTTCAATCATTACTTTGCACGCGTGGAGGCTAACTTGATCGTGTATTTATTTTGCGCAGCGACCAGGGCGCCATTCTCATTGTTCTTTACCCGCGTTGCTCCTGCGCTCTGTATTTGGACCCATCCATGACCATACAAAAGAAAGATTACACACACATCAAGTATGTTCTGGACAGAGCTCTCCTGGGCTTCAGCATGCGGGGTGACAGCATCCAATTCAAGAAGACATATAGGGGCACTGAGTGTTTCGACCATAAGACTGACTTCTGTTGCGTCCAGCGACCGACAACAAGTAATAATGATGGATTCTACGTCATCCATCTAATGCTGGAGTACATAAGGGATAAGCAGACACTTCGCATGATATCTTCATCCGATGCCCATATCCAGAGATGGGCCGAAGCCTTAGGAACCGTACCGGATCATCAACTACGAAATGAATTCTACCGCATCCAGCAGGAAATTGTGTCGATCATCATGAAAGACGTCATCGATGAGAATGGGATGTTCTACGGCGGTCCAATATCGCGGCCCGACGTCCGGACCAGCATAGCCCTACTACGTCAAGACAACACGCCTTTCACCAAGCTTGGGTGCATCCTCCCAAATATGGACGGATGGGATGAGTGCACTGCTTAAACAATGACACTGTGTCTGTTTAGTTGTTACTTTCTCTACAACCGAAACTTTGAATTTCTCTGTACGACGTAACTATTAGATGTAAATGCTACCGCACTCTAGTTAGTTAGTTTGGGTACGATGAATTTCGTTAACTATGTTTATGTTGCTTGTATTTGCTAACTCTTTCTCTCCACAGGCCGACGTCATATATTATCTTGGATATTATTGTTGAATTCACTTGATGATATATGCATCTCTGACAGGTATATAGATCATCGATGGCGAGGTGGTATGTCGTGTACATAGGGAGGGTTCCGTGAGTGTACGAGGAGTGGCTAGAGTGTAAGACCCAAGTGTATCACTCCCAGGTGTCAGCCAGAAAGGGTTTGATGACATAAGCGAGGCAGAAGCTAGTTACTTGAGGTGGACGCTAGCACGAGAGAGAAATCAGAACCGGCGCCTCAAGAACTACTACATAATACCGCTTTTTCTCATCGTGATCGCCCTTCTCTTGTATGCGATCATATCATAGCTAGGTTACACAGCTGATGAAACATGAGTGTAACCATAGGTAGTTGCATGTCTTCGAGACTTTTAATAACATGTATCGCTATATTTCGAGACATGTACGCGTTCGACCATGAGTGATGATGATGATATGAGATTAAAGACCTCCTTTTATTCATCGATGCCGACGATTAGACATTTTGGTATCATATCTGTTTTAATGAATATGCATGTTGTTATTGTATAGAAGCTGTATCTGTTTAAATAGAGCGAAAAACCCAAAAAAACATAAAGCACTAGTAGTAGCGTTGGGCCAAGGATTACCAACAGCGAGGTTATAACAGTAGCGCTCTAGGCCTACGCGCGCTGCAGATAGTTAGAAGTAGCGCTTGTATAAGGAGTGCTACTTGATACGTCTCCAACGTATCGATAATTTATGAAGTATTCATGCCATATTTACCTATGTTTACAATACTTTTATATGGTTTTAATGCACTTTATATGATTTATTTAGAACTAACCCGGACTAACGCCGTTTTCAGCAGAACTACCGTGGTGTTGTTTTTGTGCAGAAAATGAAAGTTCTCGGAATCGCCCGAAACTTTTTGACGATTTTTTTTGGAACAAAAGTGGCATGATGCGTCCATTTTGCATCATGCTTTTATATCAATATGCATTGCATTATGGGCTGTTAATACACATTATGGTACAATACTCATGCCTTTTCTCTCTTATTTTACAAGGTTTACATGAAGAGGGAGAATGCTGGCAGCTGGAATTCTGGACTGGAAAAGGAGCAATTCTGAGATACCTATTCTGCACAACTCCAAAAGTCCTGAAATCTACGGAGAATTATTTTGGAATATATAAAAAATACTGGGCGAAAGAAATACCAGAGGGGACCCACCAGGGAGTCACAAGCCAGGGGGGCGCGCCCTACCCCCCTGGGCGCGCCCCTGTGGCTTGTGGGCCCCCTGGCAGGCCTCCGGTGCCCATCTTCTGCTATATGGAGGGTTTTGACCTGGAAAAAATCACAAGGGAGCTTTCGGTACGAAGCGCCGCCGTCTCGAGGCGGAACTTGGACAGAACCAATCTAGGGCTCCGGCGGAGCTGTTCTGCTGGGGAAACTTCCCTCCCGGAGGGGGAACTCGAAGCCATCGTCATCACCAACGATCCTCTCATCGAGAGGGGGTCAATATCCATCAAGATCTTCACCAGCACCATCTCCTCTCAAACCCTAGTTCATCTCTTGTAGTCGATCTTTGTCTCAAAACCTCAGATTGGTACCTGTGGGTTGCTAGTAGTGTTGATTACTCCTTGTAGTTGATGCTAGTTGGTTTACTTGGTGGAAGATCATATGTTCAGATCCTTAATGATAATTAATACTCCTCTGATTATGAACATTAATATGCTTTGTGAGTAGTTACGTTTGTTCCTGAGGACATGGGATAAGTCTTGTTATAAGTAATCATGTGAATTTGGTATTCGTTCGATATTTTGATGAGATGTATGTTGTCTCTCCTCTAGTGGTGTTATGTGAACGTTGACTACATGACACTTCACCATTATTTGGGCCTAGAGGAAGGCATTGGGAAGTAATAAGTAGATGATGGGTTGCTAGAGTGACAGAAGCTTAAACCCTAGTTTATGCGTTGCTTCGTAAGGGGATGATTTGGATCCATATGTTTCATGCTATGGTTAGATTTATCTTAATTCTTCTTTTGTAGTTGCGGATGCTTGTGAGAGAGGTTAATCATAAGTGGGAGGCTTGTCCAAGTAAGGACAGCACCCAAGCACCGGTCCACCCACATATCAAATTATCAAAGTAACAAACGTGAATCATATGAGCATGATGAAAACTAGCTTGACAGAAATTCCCATGTGTCCTCGGGAGCGCTTTGCTTCAAATAAGAATTTGTCCAGGCTTGTCCTTCGCTACAAAAAGGATTGGGCCACCTTGCTGCACCCTTGTTACATTTGTTACTTGCTACCCGTTACGAATTATCTTATCACAAAACTATATGTTACCGATAATTTCAGTGCTTGCAGAGAATACCTTACTGAAAACCGCTTGTCATTTCCTTCTGTTCCTCGTTGGGTTCGACACTCTTACTTATCGAAAGGACTATGATAGATCCCCTATACTTGTGGGTCATCAAGACTCTTTTCTGGCGCCGTTGCCGGGGAGTGAAGCGCCTTTGATGAGTGGAACTTGGTAAGGAAAAAATTATATATTGTGCTGAAATTTACTGTCACTTGTTACTATGGAAAATAATCCTTTGAGGGGCTTGTTCGGGGTATCTTCACCTCGACCAGAAGCACAAAGAGATGCTCCTCGACCTACTGCACCTACTGAAAATATTTCTTATGAAATTCCTTCGGGTATGATAGAGAAACTGCTAGCTAATCCTTATGCAGCAGATGGAACACTACATCCTGATTTGCATCTAATCTATGTGGATGAAGTTTGTGGATTATTTAAGCTTGCAGGTTTGCCCGAGGATGATGTCAAGAAGAAGGTCTTTCCTTTATCTTTGAAGGAGAAGGCATTGACATGGTATAGGCTATGTGATGATATTGGATCATGGAACTACAACCGATTGAAATTGGAATTGCATCAAAAGTTTTATCCTATGCATCTGGTTCATCGTGATCGGAATTATATTTATAATTTTTGGCCTCGTGAAGGAGAAAGAATCGCTCAAGCTTGGGGGAGGCTTAAGTCAACGTTATACTCATGCCCCAAGCATGAGCTCCCGAGAGAAATTATTATTCAGAATTTTTATGCTCGGCTTTCTCGTAATGATCAATCCATGCTCGATACTTCTTGTGTTGGTTCCTTTATGAAGAAAGATATTGAATTCAAATGGGATTTATTGGAAAGAATTAAATGCAACTCTGAAGATTGGGAACTCGGCGAAGGTAAGGAGTCAGGTATAAACCTTAAGTTCGATTGTGTTAAATCATTTATAGACACTGATGCTTTTCGTGAATTTAGCACTAAATATGGACTTGACTCTGAGATAGTAGCTTCTTTCTGTGAATCTTTTGCTGCTCATGTTGATCTCCCCAAGGAGAAGTGGTTTAAATATCATCCTCCCATTGAAGTGAAAGTAGTAGAACCTATTAAAGTTGAGAAAGAAACTATTATTTATAATGCTGATCCTGTTATTCCTACTGCTTATATTGAGAAACCGCCCTTCCCTGTTAGAATAAAGGAACATGCTAAAGCTTCAACTGTGGTTCGTAAAAGTTGTACTAGAACACCTACGCCCCCTGAACAAATTAAAGTTGAACCTAGTATTGCTATGGTTAAAGATCTCTTGGTTGATAATATTGATGGGCATGTTATTCATTTCTGTGATGAAGCTGCTAGAATTGCTAGACCTGATACTAAAGGTAAACATAGACCTATTGTTGGCGTGCCTGTTGTTTCTGTTAAAATAGGAGATCATTGTTATCATGGCTTATGTGATGTGGGTGCTAGTGTGAGTGCAATTCCCTTTACCTTATACCAAGAAATTATGAATGATATTGCACCAGCTGAACTAGAGGAAATTGATGTTACCATTAAGCTTGCTAATAGAGATACTATTGCACCTATTGGGATTGTTAGAGATGTTGAAGTCTTGTGTGGTAAAATAAAGTATCCTACTGATTTTCTTGTCCTTGGTTCCCCACAAGATGATTTTTGTCCCATTATATTTGGTAGACCTTTCTTGAATACTGTTAATGCTAAGATTGATTGTGAGAAAGAAATTGTTACTATAAGTTTTGGCGATGTGTCTCATGAGTTCAATTTCTCTAAATTTCGTAGACAACCCCATGACAAAGAATTGCCTAGTAAAGATGAAATTATTGGTCTTGCTTCTATTGTTGTGCCTCCTACTGATCCCTTAGAACAATATTTGCTAGACCATGAAAATGATATGCATATGAATGAAAGGAATGAAATAGATAAGATTTTATTTGATCAGCAGCCTATTTTGAAATACAACCTGCCTGTTGAAACACTTGGGGATCCTCCTCCACCCAAGGGTGATCCCGTGTTTGAGCTTAAACAATTACCTGATACTCTGAAATATGCTTATCTTGGTGAAAAGGAGATATATCCTGTTATTATTAGTGCTAACCTTTCAGAGCATGAAGAAAAGAGATTATTGAAAACTTTGAGGAAGCACCGTGCTGCTATTGGATATACTCTTGATGATCTTAAGGGCATTAGTCCCACTCTATGTCAGCATAAAATTAATATGGAGCCTGATGCTAAACCAGTTGTTGATCACCAACGACGGTTAAATCCTAAGATGAAAGAAGTGGTAAGAAATGAAATACTAAAGCTTCTGGAGGCAGGTATAATTTATCCTATTGCTGACAGTAGATGGGTTAGCCCCGTTCATTGTGTCCCTAAGAAGGGAGGTATTACCGTTGTTCCTAATGATAAAAATGAATTGATCCCGCAAAGAATTGTTACAAGATATAGAATGGTAATTGATTTTAGGAAATTAAATAAAGCTACTAGGAAAGATCATTACCCTCTACCTTTTATTGATCAAATGCTAGAAAGACTATCCAAACACACACACTTTTGCTTTCTAGATGGTTATTCCGGTTTCTCTCAAATACCTGAGTCAAAAGAGGATCAAGAAAAGACCACTTTTACTTGCCCTTTCGGTACCTTTGCTTATAGACGTATGCCTTTTGGTTTATGCAATGCACCTGCTACTTTTCAAAGATGTATGATGGATATATTCTCTGACTTTTGTGAAAAGATTGTTGAGGTTTTCATGGATGATTTTTCCGTTTACGGAACTTCTTTTGATGATTGCTTGAGCAACCTTGATCGAGTTTTGCAGAGATGCGAAGAAACTAATCTTGTCTTGAATTGGAAAAAGTGCCACTTTATGGTTAATGAAGGTATTGTCTTGGGGCACAAAATCTCCGAAAGAGGTATTGAAGTTGATAAAGCTAAAGTGGATGCTATTGAAAAAATGCCGTGTCCCACGGACATCAGAGGTATAAGAAGTTTCCTTGGTCATGCTGGTTTCTATAGGAGGTTTATTAAAGACTTCTCTAAGATTTCTAGGCCTCTCACTAATCTTTTGCAAAAAGATGTTCCATTCATTTTTGATGATGATTGTGTAGAAGCATTTGAAATTCTTAAGAATGCCTTGATTTCCGCACCTATTGTTCAACCACCTGATTGGAACCTACCCTTTGAAATTATGTGCGATGCTAGTGACTATGTTGTTGGTGCTGTTCTAGGACAAAGAGTTGATAAGAAATTAAATGTTATCCATTATGCTAGTAAAACTCTAGACAGTGCCCAAAGAAACTATGCTACCACTGAAAAGGAATTCTTAGCAGTTGTGTTTGCTTGTGATAAGTTCAGACCTTATATTGTTGCTTCCAAAGTAACTGTTCACACTGATCATGCTGCTATTAAATATCTCAAGGAAAAGAAAGATGCTAAACCTAGACTTATTAGATGGGTTCTTCTGCTACAAGAATTTGATTTGCATATTATTGATAGAAAGGGTGCTGAGAACCCCGTAGCAGACAACTTGTCTAGATTAGAGAATGTTCTTGATGACCCACTACCTATTGATGATAGCTTTCCTGATGAACAATTAGCTGTCATAAATGCTTCACATAATGCTCCATGGTATGCTGATTATGCTAATTACATTGTTGCTAAATTTATACCGCCTAGTTTCACATACCAACAAAAGAAAAAGTTCTTCTATGATTTAAGACACTACTTTTGGGATGATCCACACCTTTATAAAGAAGGAGTAGATGGTGTTATTAGACGTTGTGTACCTGAGCATGAACAGGAACAGATCCTTCACAAGTGTCACTCCGAGGCCTATGGGGGACACCACGCTGGAGACAGAACTGCACATAAGGTACTACAATCTGGTTTTTATTGGCCTACTCTCTTCAAGGATGCTCGTAAGTTTGTCTTGTATTGTGATGAATGTCAAAGAATTGGTAATATTAGTAGACGTCAGGAAATGCCTATGAATTACTCACTTGTTATTGAACCATTTGATGTTTGGGGTTTTGATTATATGGGACCTTTTCCACAATCTAACGGGTATACTCATATTCTAGTTGCTGTTGATTATGTTACTAAGTGGGTAGAAGCTATTCCAACTAGTAGCGCTGATCATAACACTTCTATTAAAATGCTTAAAGAAGTTATTTTCCCTAGATTTGGAGTCCCTAGATATTTAATGACTGATGGTGGTTCACACTTTATTCATGGTGCTTTCCGTAAATTGCTTGCTAAGTATGATGTTAATCATAGAATTGCATCTCCTTATCATCCTCAGTCAAGTGGTCAAGTAGAATTGAGCAATAGAGAAATTAAATTGATCTTGCAGAAGACTATTAATAGATCCAGAAAGAATTGGTCCAAGAAACTTGATGATGCATTATGGGCTTATAGAACTGCTTACAAAAACCCTATGGGTATGTCTCCGTATAAGATGGTTTATGGTAAAGCATGTCACTTACCTCTAGAGCTAGAACATAAAGCTTATTGGGCAATTAAAGAGCTCAACTATGATTTCAAACTTGCTGGTGAGAAGAGGTTATTTGACATTAGCTCACTTGATGAATGGAGAACCCAGGCCTATGAGAATGCCAAGTTGTTTAAAGAAAAGGTTAAGAGATGGCATGATAAAAGGATACAAAAGCGTGAATTCAATGTAGGTGACCATGTCTTGCTATACAATTCTCGTTTAAGATTTTTTGCAGGAAAACTTCTCTCTAAATGGGAAGGGCCTTACATTATCGAGGAAGTGTATCATTCCGGTGCCATCAAGATCAACAACCCCGAAGGCACAAATCCGAAGGTACTAAACGGTCAAAGAATCAAACATTATAACTCAGGTACCCCCATAAATGTTGACACCAATATTATTAATACCATAACTCCGGGGGAGTACATTAGGGAGACCTACCAGAACGTTTCAGACTCCGAAAAGGAATAGGTATGTGGTACGGTAAGTAAACCGACTCCAAAACTTTTTCAACAGCAATTTTTCTCCGTTTTGGAATATTTAAAAAATTAGGAAAATTTAAAGTAGTCCGAAGAGTGCACGAGGAGGCGACAATCCAGGGGGCGCGCCCTACCCCCTGGGCGCGCCCCTGTGGCTTGTGGCCACCTCGTGTACTCTTCGGACTCCGTTTTCTTGTGGTATACTCCTTCGGGTCGGTAAAAATTCATTATATAATCTCCCGAAGGTTTTGACCTTTGTATCACGACGATATCTCCTGTTTTCATTTTGAGCTATTTCTGCGGCAGATTTAGATCAACATGATGTCCCCAAGTGCTTCGAAGGACACGTTCTTTGAGAAGGTCATCAACCCCTACCTTGCGGAGGTGCTGCGACACCCTCAAACCATTGAGATGCGTGAGGGGGTGGCACATCCGTGATGTTGAGGGTCCAAAGAAGACCGGAAGCATGGAGACAAGGCTCGAAGCAATGGAGCAACAAGTCTTCAAGTGCCAAGGGATGGTGGAACGAGGACTCAATGCCAATCACATGATGATCGCAGAGTTTACCCATAAGCACAAGTTGGACGCCAAGGACATCGGGGAGCACATCTTCAAGCTTTACGAGAAAATCGAGCATCTCCAAGCCCAGATCTATGACCTGCAAAACCAAAACTGTGAGTATGAATACAGATTTAAGAGAATGAGTTTGGCTGCAGATTTGAGGATCCCGGAGACTAGTTCATCTTTTTACGATGGTGAGGCCATGCCTTGGAAAACGGAGGACAAGCCTCCAACCTCATCGACAACTCCAACATCACCACCTCCGAAGAACGACAACTAAAAACATGGGTATGGGCACTCCCCTTGGCTTGTGCCAAGCTTGGGGGAGGTGCCCCGGTATCGTATCACCATCACATCTTTTACTTTTATCGTTTTTCTTAGTTCGATCCTTTTGGTTATATCTTGATCTAGTACAATAAAGTCTTTAGTGTGATCTAGTTTTGAGTTTTGCTTTATGTTCCCCCTATGTAAGCAAGTCCGAGAGTTATATAATAAAGAGTAGTTTTGAGTTGAGGGCTTTGCTTGTTTGCTATGATCTTGAGAAAAAAGAAATAGAAAGAAGTATAGAATAAAAGCAAAGAGTATATATGATGATCTTATGGGGGGTGATGGCTTCACATATAAGAGGTATGTCGATTGAAATTTGTTGTGAGTTGACAAACAAAGCTATTGGTCATTGTTACAATTAAAAGGAAGTAATAAAGAAAGAGAGGTTCACATATAAATATATTATCTTGGACATCTTTTATGATTGTGAGGACTCATTAAAATATTTTATGCTAAGAAGTTGATGTTGGACAAGGAAGACAACATAATGAGTTATGTTTGCTTATTTCCGAATAGAAGTTATATGGTTATAGATCCTTCAACATGTGACGCTTGCTTCAATCCCATATCAGCCAAAACTTCCGCACCAAGTAGAGATACTACTTGTGCATCCAAACACCCTTAACCAAGTTTTGCCATGAGAGTCCACCATACCTACCTATGGATTGAGTAAGATCCTTCAAGTAAGTTGTCATCGGTGCAAGCAATACAAATTGCTCTCTAAATATGTGTGATCTATTAGTGTGAGGAAAATAAACTTTATACGAACTTGTGATATGGAAGAAATAAAAGCGACAGACTGCATAATAAAGTTCTTTATCAGAAGGGGCAATATAAAGTGACGTTCTTTTGCATTAAGGGATTGCGCATCCAACTATAAAAGCGCATGACAACCTCTGCTTCCCTCTGCGAAGGGCCTATCTGTTACTTTTATTTTCTAGTACTTACCTTTATGCAAGAGTCGTGGTGATCTTCATCACTTCCTTTATTTCGCCTTTATCTCTTGGCAAGCGTCATGTGTTGGGGAATGATCTAGACACATATATCCACTCGGATGTGGGTGAGCATGAGTTATTTCTGTTGACATTACCCTTGAGGTAAATAGTTGGGAGGCAATACTATAAGCCCTTATCTTTCTCTGTGTCCGATTGAAGCTTTAACCCCATAGGTACCGCGTGAGTGTTAGCAATTATGAAAGACTAAAAGATGATTAAGTATGTGGATTTGCTTTACAAGCTCTTATATTGACTCTTTCCTACGTTATGATAAATTGGAATTGCTTCAATGACTGAGATCATAGTTTGTTGGTTCTCAATAGAGTTCTTGATTCATACTTTACCTTGTGAATGAATTGTTACTCTAGCATAAGAAATTATATGTCAATATATGTTGCTGTTCTAAAGATGATCATGATGCCTTCATGTCCGTATTTTATTTTTTTGACACCTCTATCTCTAAACATGTGGACATATTTATCGATTTCGGCTTTCGCTTGAGGACAAGCGAGGTCTAAGCTTGGGGGAGTTGATACGTCCATTTTGCATCATGCTTTTATATCGATATTTATTGCATTATGGGCTATTAATACACATTATGGTACAATACTTATGCCTTTTCTCTCTTATTTTACAAGGTTTACATGAAGAGGGAGAATGCCGGCAGGTGGAATTCTGGACTGGAAAAGGAGCAATTCTGAGATACCTATTCTGCACAACTCCAAAAGTCCTGAAAACCTACGTAGAATTATTTTGGAACATATAAAAAATACTGGGTGAAAGAAATACCAGAGGGGACCCACCAGGGAGTCACAAGCCAGGGGGGCGCCCTACCCCCCCTGGGTGCGCCCCTGTGGCTTGTGGGCCCCCTGGCAGGCCTCCGGTGCCCATCTTCTGCTATATGGAGGGTTTTGACCTGGAAAAAATCACAAGGGAGCTTTCGGGACGAAGCGCCGCCGCCTCGAGGCAGAACTTGGACAGAACCAATCTAGGGCTCCGGCGGAGCTGTTCTGCCGGGGAAACTCCCCCCCTCCCCCCGGAGGGGGAAATCGAAGCCAACGTCATCACCAACGATCCTCTCATTGAGAGGGGGTCAATCTCCATCAACATCTTCACCAGCACCATCTCCTCTCAAACCCTAGTTCATCTCTTGTAGTCGATCTTTGTCTCAAAACCTCAGATTGGTACCTGTGGGTTGCTAGTAGTGTTGATTACTCCTTGTAGTTGATGCTAGTTGGTTTACTTGGTGGAAGATCATATGTTCAGATCCTTAATGATAATTAATACTCCTCTGATTATGAACATTAATATGCTTTGTGAGTAGTTACGTTTGTTCCTGAGGACATGGGATAAGTCTTGTTATAAGTAATCATGTGAATTTGGTATTCGTTCGATATTTTGATGAGATGTATGTTGTCTCTCCTCTAGTGGTGTTATGTGAACGTCGACTACATGACACTTCACCATTATTTGGGCCTAGAGGAAGGCATTGGGAAGTAATAAGTAGATGATGGGTTGCTATAGTGACAGTAGCTTAAACCCTAGTTTATGCGTTGCTTCGTAAGGGGCTGATTTGGATCCATATGTTTCATGCTATGGTTAGATTTATCGTAATTCTTCTTTTGTAGTTGCGAATGCTTGCGAGAGAGGTTAATCATAAGTGGGAGGCTTGTCCAAGTAAGGACAGCACCCAAGCACCGGTCCACCCACATATCAAATTATCAAAGTAACGAACGTGAATCATATGAGCATGATGAAAACTAGCTTGACAGAAATTCCCATGTGTCCTCGGGAGCGCTTTGCTTCATATAAGAATTTGTCCAGGCTTGTCCTTTGCTACAAAAAGGATTAGGCCACCTTGCTGCACCCTTGTTACATTTGTTACTTGCTACCCGTTATGAATTATCTTACCACAAAACTATCTGTTACCGATAATTTCAGTGCTTGCAGAGAATACCTTATTGAAAACCGCTTGTCATTTCCTTCTGCTCCTCGTTGGGTTCGACACTCTTACTTATCGAAAGGACTACGATAGATCCCCTATACTTGTGGGTCATCAAGGCACTAGATGCTTCGTGGGAGGGCCAGAAGAGCCACGAGGTGGGCACAACCCACCAGGGCGCGCCAGAGGGCCCAGGCGCGCCCTGGTGTCTTGTGCCCTCCTCGTGGCCCATCTTCGCGTGAAACCGACGCTCAAAAATCCTATAAATATAGAAACCATCAGAAATAACCCTAGACTCTCCTCTCCGCCACTGCAACTCTCTGTATCGACAAATAACCAATCTGGAGACGTTCCAGTACCCTGCCGGAGAGGGGAATCCATCTCCGGTGGCAATCTTCATCATCCCGATAGAGGCCATGATGAGGAGGGAGTAGTCCACCCTCGGGGCTGAGGGTATGTACCAGTAGCTATGTGTTCAATCTCTCTCTCTCTCTCGTGTTCTTGAGATGTCACGATCTTGATGTATCATGGGCTTTGTTAATATAGTCGGATCATATGACGTTATTCCCTTGCTACCATGTTGTGATGCATTGAATCTTTCCCTTTGAGACATCGTTATGTTGGATTGAATATTGGATTTGAGAACACTTGATATATGTCTTGCATATGGATACCCGTGGTGACAATGGGGTGTTCTATTGATTCACTTGATGTATGTTTTGGTACTCAACTTGCGGATTCCTGAGGTGACATTGGGGTAATCTATGCATAGGGGTTGATGCACGTTCTTGTCCTACGTTCTCCGATAGAAATCTTGGGGCACTCTTTGAGGTTCTTTGTGTTGGATTGAGTATTATGAATCTGAAATTGTTTGATGAGTATCGTATAATTAACTCATGGATACTTGTGGTGACATTGGAGTATCTAGGTGACATTAGAGTTGGTTGATGCGTATCATATGGTGTTATTTTAGTACGAACTCTAGATAGATTGATCGGAAAGGATAACTTGGTGTTATTTTAGTACGAACTCTTGGATAGATCGATCGGAAAGGATAACTTTAAGGTGGTTTCGTACCCTACAAACAATTTCTTCTTATGTTCTCCGCTAGATAAGAACTTTGGAGTTATTCTTCGTTGCACGTTGAGGGATGGTTATGTGATCCAATTATATTAGCATTGTTGAGAGATTGCACTAGCGAATGTACGGACCCTAGGCCTTGTTTTCAAGCATTAATATAACGTTTGTGCTCATTTTTGTCACTTGCTACCTTGCTGTTTTTGTATTTTCAGATCATAAAAACCTATATCTATCATCCATATTGCACTTGTATCACCATCTCTTCGCCGAACTAGTGCACCTATACAATTTGCCATTGTATTGGGTGTGTTGAGGACACAACTGATTTCTTGTATTTGATTGCAGGGTTGTTTGAGAGAGACCATCTTCATCCTACACCTCCCACGGATTGATAAACCTTAGGTCATCCACTTGAGGGAAAATTGCTACTGTCCTACAAAACTCTGCGCTTGGAGGCCCAACACGAGTCTACAAGAATAAAGTTGCGTAGTAGACATCACTACTGATATGTGATTTTACCAGCAGCGCTTGTCAGCAAGCACGCTACTGCTAAAAATTAGATGTAGAAACGTAGTTGTAGCGCGCCTGCCAGCGCTACTGGTAGCTAAAAACCCCGCGCTACTGATAGGGTTTTCCCTAGTAGTGGTCGCTTGCGAGCCACGCGATGGAGCCCCCATCGTACGTCATGCACATCACCTGGCCCACCTTATCTTCTCCCTCTTCCTTCTTCCTCCCGATACTCTCCTTTCTCTCTCAACCAGAGGCCACGCTCCTCGTCCTCCTCCTTCGGATCCCGCCGCCGGCTAGCCCCAATCTCGCGCCTACTTCCTCCGTTGCTCCTCGGCTGCAAGTTCCTTCCGCCCCGGTGAGCCGAAGTTGGAAGCCGCCATGGATGCCGTCTGTGAGAAGCTGCACACGTGCTGGAACCACCCATCAGAGATGCTGCAAGCACGACGGCGCGACCTCCTCCCCCACCTCTGCAACCAATTCTCCCAAACGAACATTGGAAGCATTTTTTTTACTTCTCCATCGATGTTGCAACCTGATAACCCACAAGTATAGGGGATCAATCGTAGTCCTTTCGATAAGTAAGAGTGTCGAACCCAACGAGGAGCAGAAGGAAATGACAAGCGGTTTTCAGCAAGGTAATTTCTGCAAGCACTGAAATTGTAGGTAAGAGATAGTTTGATAGCAAGATAATTTGTAACGAGCAAGTAACGGTAACGGTAAATAAGGCGCAGCAAGGTAGCCCAATCCTTTTGTGGCAAAGGACAAGTCAGAACTGTCTCTAGTAATAGGCAAAGTGTTCTTGAGGGTACACGGGAATTTCATCTAGTCACTTTTATCATGTTGGTTTGATTCGTGTTCGCTACTTTGATAATTTGATATGTGGGTGGACCGGTGCTTGGGTGTTGTTCTTACTTGAACAACCTCCCACTTATGATTAACCCCCTCGCAAGCATCCGCAACTAAGAGAAAAGTATTAAGATAAAATCTAACCATAGCATTAAACGTTTGGATCCAAATCAGCCCCTTACGAAGCAGCGCATAAACTAGGGTTTAAGCTTCTGTCACTCTAGCAACCCATCATCTAATAACTACTCCACAATGCATTCCCTTAGGCCCAAGGATGGTGAAGTGTCATGTAGTCGACGTTCACATGACACCACTAAGGGAATCATAACATACATATCATCAAAATATCGAACACATATCAAATTCACATGATTACTTGCAACATGACTTTTCCCGTGACCTCAAGAACAAAGTTAACTACTCACAAATAATAATCATGCTCAAGATCAGAGGGGTATTGAATAGCATAATGGATCTGAACATATAATCTTCCACCAAATAAACCATATAGTAATCAACTACGCAAGGTAATCAACACTACTAGTCACCCACAGGTACCAATCTGAGGTTCCGGTACAAAGATTGAACACAAGAGATGAACTAGGGTTTGAGAGGAGATGGTGCTGTTGAAGATGTTGATGAAGATTGGCCTCCCAAAGATGATAGGGGTGTTGGTGATGACGATGGCTTCGATTTCCCCCTCCGGGAGGGAAGTTCCCCCGGCGGAATCGCTCCGCCGGAGGGCAAAAGTGCTCCTGCCCAAGTTCCGCCTCGAGACGGCGGTGTTCCGTCCCGAAAGTCCTCTCCTAATTTTTTCTAGGTCAAAAGACCTTATATACCAGAAGATGGGCACCGGAGGTGGGCCGAGGAGGGCACAACCCACCAGGGCGCGCCTGGGGGGGCTGGCGCACCCTGGTGTCTTGTGCCCACCAGGGTGGCCCCCTCTGGTAGTTCTTTGCTCCTGTATTTTTTATTAATTCCAAAAATAATCTCCGTAAAGTTTCAGCTCCATTGGAGATGTGCAGAATAGGTATCTCTGGTGTGCTTCTCCAGGTCCAGAATTCCAGCTGCCGGTATTCTCCCTCTTTGTGTAAACCTTGCATATTATGAGAGAAAAGGCATTAGAATCACTCCCTAAAGCATTATTATTCAACAAAACATAATAAATAACAGTAGGAAATCATGATGCAAAATGGACGTATCACAACCGACAACCAAAAAAAGCTACAGTCGTTCGATTTGAAAGCTTCAACTAGCGATATATAAAGCTTCAACTGGACACCACGCACTGAAAAAAGCTACAACCGTTCATACGAAAGCTTCAACCATACTTCGAAAAAGCTTCAAAGGACCCCGTACAACTAAGAGCTTCAATAGTTCATGCGAAAGCTTCAAACCATATTTGAAAAAGCTTCAAACAGCGGAACAAAGAGGTTTCATCCGACCACTACAAAACAAAAAGAATCTACAACCGTCATTTTAGAAAGCTTCAACTGTTTAATTGAAAAGCTTCAATCAGTTTTATAGAAAGCTTCAACCCGCAAGAACACAACGAAAAAGTTGCAATCGTTGACATGAAAAGCTTCAACCGTATTTTTGAAAAGCTTCAACCCAGCGTCAAACTGTGAGGTGCGACTGATGGGCAAGAGCAGTGGCGAGTGCGCCGGCGAACAGCTGTCGTCACCACCGGGGCTACAATCATCGCCGCGTGGAGCTGCAACCGCGAGGTGCAGATGTCGCATGAGAGCATCGTCAGGGGTGAAAGCAACAAGTAGAGAGAGGGGGCCTTTCGACCGGAGGGTATTTCTATGCGTTGTCATGCACTCGTACAGCGTGGATGTACGGGCCAATAAAAACCCATCTTAGTAGGGCCGAGTTTTTCTCATCGCGAGATGGGTGCACGCCGAAGCGTGATTACCGGACGTGGTTAGCATCCGCCGCACGGGAAGGCATGCGTGCGACGCCGCTGCATAGTAGTATTTGAAGTTAGGACGTGGCTAGCGGGCACGCGAGCGCTTGTTGGTGGGATCGAGCGCTCTTCCTAATATGGAAGGAGCAGCTGACGAGTCCTACGCGGTGCACCAAAAAAGAAATCTTATCCCAACATGCATTTATTTGGGGTTCAAAAAGTTTAAAAAACAGTAACTTTTGATTTAAGCGTCGAAATTCAGTTTTGTTTTCATAGTTGTGTTTCTCGCGACGAGTTCTTCAAAACTAGATCCCATATCAATAGGTTTCGTTGAACTTTTTTTCGAGGCAACTTTGGATACGATGGAGGCAACTTTAGTGTTATAGGAAAGCAACTTCATTTTGTTTGCCTAGTAGGACTGCCTAATAGGTTGGTTTCTGTAAAAATGAAAAAATCACACAAAACTTGAGGCACCTTTAATGCTACATATAAGCAACGTCATTGCACTATGTGCATTAATGAATTTTGTTAACATTATCACAACTTGCATACCATGGTTGCTCAGATGCCTACCGTGGTTGTTCAGTTGCCTATCATTGATGCCCAGTTGCCTACAATACTATGGAATTGGCCTACCATTGATATGCAATTGCCATCTATTGGTAATTAGTTACTTATCATTAATGCTCAGTTGTCTAACTTTGCAAATTAGTTGTCTACAATATTATGAAATTGCTTATCATTGTTTTTTTTCTAAGTTGCCTAAAAACACTATGAAGTTGCTTATTAATGATGCTCAGTTGACTGCTATTACTATTTCAATTGCCTACAATACATTAAAAAGTTGTCCGTAAATATTGCTAAGTTGCTTATATATGAAGGTAAGTTGCTTACAACACCAAAAAAGTATTGTATGCAACTTATAATAATGTTAGGCTACTCACTAGTCAGGGCAGACAACTTAGGATAACGGTAGACTACCTCGAAATGTAAGTTTCCTATAGCAATATCAATTTGGAGATGTAGCTAGTTATGGTAGAATACTTGCTGGTTGTGGTAGAAAACTTTGAGATTGTATGCACTCGAGTGGCACACAAAAAAGATTAGCAACTTTTGGGGTGTATGTATACAACTCTAATGCACTCATCAAACAACTCATGTGTACTCTGACTTGGTATCTAGAAAAAAGCAACGACGTGTGGAAAAGTCTAAGTTCACCACTGATGGGGCTATTGGAGGCAAAACAAGGACAATAACTTTAAGATCGTTATGCACTCGAGTATCATACAAAACAAGTTAGCAACTTTTAGGGCATTTTTGTGCAACTCAAGTGCATTAAACAAGAAACTCATGTGTGTTTTTCATGATTCCATACCAATTTTTCAATGATTTATGCGGGTAACTCGTGCCAAATTTATGAACAACTTGTGTAGCTTTGTGGGGCAACTGTCTGATTCGCTACCTATGAAACTTCTCATCACCCCTAGGCAACTTATCATCTGTCCCCACTTATGCAACTAGTCAACACCCGTAACCTGGCTAACAACACCCGCACCCTCAGTAGCGTAGGCAAGCAGACTTCTCCGGCCTCAAAATTTAAGCCCTAAATCTATCAAGCCCCAAACCAGATAGGAATTTTACCTAATCACAAAAGAGACGAAGTAGTAGTCGAGGATGCGATCCGTTCCTAGGATGGATCTTCTCTGGCGCCGGCTCCTCTCGCCACCGGTCCATCCATGGTCTCCGATCGGCATATTTCATGGAATAGCCAAACAGCTGTCAGACGGGGAGGCGGAGCGATGGACCCGGAATCCTGGATTGATCGTGTTGTTTCTCACGTAAATAGCCCATTAATGAAGAAAGCCCATTAGCTCAACATAGTTCTAAATGGTCTTTTTTATTTACCTGGCCATGTTAAGATTTAAATGCTTCCTCTTCGGTAACACATTCATTATTCAGGTGAAGTTGTAAAGTAATCAAATTTGCAATGAATGAATTACTCTTTCAATTATTGCTGCAGTATAGGAGGACCGGTTGTAGATGCTCTAATACACTTGATGGGCCATGTTCTCACCAACTAAGTCTACACACATCATTTCCTCTCTTTTTTCTACACATGAATCTAGTGAGTTGTTTGAACTTTTTAACATTTTCAACACAAAGAACCGTAGCTTGTTAAGAAATAAAGATTTTATATTTCCGCCCCACTGGAACCATGCGGTTCTTACGTAGAAAAATGAGTTTGTAGATTAAAAAAAATCATGGTGCATGGGACCAGCAACATTTGAAGAGCATTGCAGCTGTATGATTAGGCTTCTCTTATTCTGTCATGACCCTCATGTTACATGAATGAACATGCTCTGTCATTTTTTTCCAAGTTCATTTAAACTTACCACAATAGTAATACTGCTTGCTTATTGTACTAATAACTTCTGCACGAGCAGCTTGCAAGTATGGTACACTTGCACGGGCTGGAACTTTGGTTCATGGAGAAGACTTGCATGTTTAGCCAAGGTATGTCTGAACCAATCCTAACTATCCCTCCCCCCCCCCTATTGTGAGTGATATTAACACGAGCTATGTATGTAGGATTGTGTATTTTTGCTCACTTATTCTCATAGCTAAATATGTCACTGTAACCTACAACGAACATGATCTTTTTGCCGCATAACAACAATGTCATTCTCCAGGCAGGGGATACTGAATCGGTACCTTTCGTATGGAAGCATTCGGTCAATTCTTAAACCATGAAGATAAGTAAACTTCCCTAATCCCCTTTTTGATCCTTGTCTTCTTTTATATATCTATTTCTTTAGTCCACACATCCTTCTATTATTTGATATTTTTTGCAAATGATTATATGGTTTCGATTTAGGTAGAAAACTAAGGCAGTCAACATAGTGTTTGTGGCATATGAGGACTTGGGGTTGCCACATGATATTTTAGCATGTTCATTTAACAAGCGCTCTTTCATTCCTTTATAGCGCCATGCAGTTCATTCTCCTATGGTGATGGAACTCATGGTCATATATGTGCCTTTGGCAACCACTGGAAGAACATGCGACGACTGGGTTGCCAAAGTGCAGTTATCATAATTAACTTCAATGCTATTGGATGTTGTTTCTAGCTCGTGTAAACTTAGCAATGGCCTATGTTGTATATCTCAAGTTTTCCCTGTAGATTTTAGACTTTGATCCTCCAGCTAGTGGTGTCTTCTTAAATAAGATCGGTCCATGTTGTTTGGTTCAAAAATGGAACTGGGTATGCAATGCAGTGGATAGATTTTTTTTCTACAGTTAAATAGATCTATATTTCTAGTGTTCAACTTTTTTGATATAGCTATCTCAAATTTGATAGATTTGTCTTCATTCCACGTTAGAAGAAAGCATGAGGACATTGTTTATTTGTGGATGCTCCTCCCTCCCTCAATGCATGGCGCACACACTTTCCAAAAATGATGTTTGACCAACTAAACATGTGTTATATTTCACAAAAATATATCATCGGATTAGCATTTGAAAAAGTTTCCCATGGTACAACAAAACAAATTAGTGAGAAAGTTCAATACCGCAATACGAGGGTGTCATGTAAAAGGGAATAGAGGGAGTATTTCTATATGACGACAGATTCGTGACGTGTACTGTGCACAGCAAGAAATAGCAACCGAGTTATTCTGCATGTGAGGGAATTGCTAAAAATTGATTCTAATTAAGTTTTCCATTCCGTGTCTAAATTGTTTCCCTCCCAAAATGCAGAAAACCATAAGAGGAGTTCGATATGATAGTGTTTGTCATGTTTGGCGCTTGTTGTCGTGAGTCCGTATTGGTGTACACGATTATACATGTTGGTATTGTGCGGTTCATAAAATATATGGTAATTCAAGCCCTATTCACAGTGAACATAGAAAATCAATCCAAGCACCAACACCAATGCAGAAGTGGTGGATGGTTTCTGATTAGGAGCATGTGATTGTGTTGCTGCTAAAATGTCCCTCTTTACTTCCTCAAAGTACTTCCAACTATTACTTTATCTATAATCGTACACTAAATTAAGTGTATGTAGGGAACTGGATTGAAATGTTTGCTGCACAAAGCAGAAAAGAGGATCGAGGGCTTAGGGTCCTAAAAGAATATGTGGCATGCTATAGATATGTTGAACCATTGAAATATTTATGTTCTCATTGCAATGCACTATATGTCACCATTGATTGGTCGCTTCAAGAGTTAATAACGGACACGATGGCATCAGTTGCATTCCCAACAATGGACATCATATTTTTGCTTCGTGGTAATGCATGACATTCAACTGTATGTTACAACGTGCCAATGGCTCAGAAGACATCGGATATGCCTTCTTGGCCCAGGGGCGTCATGGGCGGTGCACGTCTCCTCCCACTTGATGGCGGTGGTGGATAGGCACGAACACGAGGGGGGGGGAGTATGGTGTGATGGTGACAGGGCGCCATGATGAAGGTGAGGTGGGCGTTATCCGGTTTTAAACGAGAGGGTTCCAAAGAAATGTCCTGCTTCGACGGAAAACGATAGGGTTTTTGTGTTTGGCTTGCATACTGGAGATAACATGATGGATAATCCGAACAAACATATTTCTCTCCCACATATTGTCTGGATTAGGGGAAGCACAGACTGCCCAGACGGTTGAATTTAGGGCAGCTAGTTGGGCGCCCATTTGATGTCCGAACTCGCCTGGACATATGAGGAAGAAATGAGCTTCGACCTTAGAGATGACCTTAATCATTTGTTTGATTTATTTATATGTATTATAGTCCGTAGCAACGCACGGCGTTGTACTAGTTAAAAATGTTTTCCTTATATTGAAAATATTTAAAATAAGTTCGACGTTTATTAAGAATATGTTTACCGTGTTTAAAAAGTGCTCACCATGTATTTAAAAAGTTGTTTAAAATTAAATTAAAATGAAAACATGAAAATAAAATAAAAAGGAAAACAACAAAACATAGAACCGAGAAAAAATAGAACAAAAAACAAAAATAGCAAAAAAACGTTAGATTTTTTTTTTGAGGCAAAAAATGTTAGATGGTTTGCAAAAAAACAAAAATCTGCCAGAACCCCGACTGGCCTGGGCCAAAAGGTTGTCTATATATATCCTATAAACAACACACACAAGAAAAGGGTTGTGTAGCACTATCGAGGAGAAGATGATTGCAGGAGCTATATCTTGCCTACTGCGACATAGTGCTCTGTCTCGTAGTAGGCGAGCGTAGATGGGTCATCCCAACAAGGGTTCCCAGGGGGGCGGCTTCTCTGTGTGTTTTCTATGTTGATTTTCATCCCTTTCTCTTACAGTTTTTGTTTTGTATGTTTCTTTATCGATTTTCTTTTTTTCCTATTCCTTTCAATCTTTTGTTTTCTATATTTCTGTGTTTTTTAATTTTTTCCTTCTTCCCGTGTTAGTTTTGTTTCTTTATCAGTTTTCCTTGGATTTTTGGTTCTCTTCCACGAAATAAATGTCAACTTTTCCATATGTGTTCTACAATTTGTGTATAAACTCGTAACATTTTTTGTTGATAAACGTTAAAAATTTATCAAATACGTTATTAACATTTCTTACAGTACATTTTCGCACATTTTTTTGAATTAATGATAAACATTTTCAGATACACATTGAACACTTCCTTAATATTATGAAACATTTTCTTGTATTACGCAAACATTTTTTGGCAATATATTAACATTATTAAAAATTTCATGAACTTATATTTTGAAATGTGTGAATATTTTGTTAAATGACACAAAGATTTTTCTAAACCATACGAACCATTTTAAATCTACAACAAAAATACATTCAATAACATTTTTTAAAATGTCATGAACATATTTTTGGAATTACTGAAGATAGTTTTAAAAGGTCACGTACACTTTTGAATGGTATGAAACTTTTTTTCTCAATTATTTGAACCTTTTTAAAAAAAATTGCATAAAAACTGTTTAAATTCCACAAACATCTTTTTGAAATGCGTCAAATTATGTAAATATCGTAAACATTTTTTTTAATGTTATCAAAATTATTAAAGCTAACATGACCAAAAAGTTACCCTGAGTTAACATTTTTTTAATGCACGGTGAACATTTTAGAACAAAGTATTATTTTTTCCATTACAGAAACATAAGTAAAAGTAATATAAAAAGAGAAGGAAGGAAGTTGCTATTCCCGCATCCTGGGGTAGCACGTTCGATGGAATAAGCTAGTCAATGCTCCTTCTGTGTTGAGCGGGCCCATTTAAGGAGCGCTTGAGGCGAGGGAACATTGATCTTGCTATAAGCGGGACCAAATTGCTCTTGAAGATGATCCCTTGGTCAATTATGTGTGTGGACGACTGTATGGACTGAATCCCGAGCATCTTCCTGTGTCCCATTAGGGCATCTTCAATAGTTTGTATGTAGTCTTGTTGTTAAAATTGTCCATGTCATCAACCAACAAAGGATCATACAACTACTCCAATGGTTGCATCTATATTATCCAATAGGAGAAGAGAGAATAAATGCAATTGCTCTCTATTTAACCTTGGAGCTTGTGCAAAAGTTGTTGGTTAATCTACATACAACTTTCCTCTCTCTCCTCATTTATTTGTAGCCACCTCATCATATATCCTAGGTGGCAAAGTTTACCAACAACTATTTTACAGCTATTGGAGATGCCCTTATGATCCACATTTCGAGCATTTTCCTGTACCCCATCATGATCCACATGTCGGCTACATCACTACGACCAATCCTAGGTCTGCCCGTCCTCCCGTGTGTATGCTAGACTAATAAAGAATATAAAGATATTTACCCACATGCTGCGGGGGAGCTATATCTCGCCTATTGCGAGGTGCTACGCCGTCTCGCAGTAGGCGGCGGCGTCGAAATATGCGATCCTCAGGCGTGTGTGTTTTTGTGTGTGTGTTTTCTATGTCGGTTTTCATTGGTTTTTCTTTTGGTTCTCGGCTTCTGTGTATACTTTACCGATTTTCATTGTTTTTTTTTCAATATATGTCTACTTATTTCAATACACGTTGTACATTTTTGTATACATCTGAAACATGTTTTATACACATCAAATACTTTTCAAATACATGATGGATATATTTTGAAATACACGTTTTGAATATATTTAAAATTTTGTTTAAAAAATCAAATAGGGCTGAACACTTTTTAGAATGATATGAACCATGTTTTTTAACTGTGTGAACAATTATTAAAAATTCCATGAACATATTTCTGAAACATGTGACCATTTCTTAAATGTCACGTACATTTTTCGAATGGTACTAAAGATATTTTTTTCTGAAATACACCATTTTTTAAATTGTATAATCATTTTTTGTTTAAATCTCATCATTTTATTACCGAAACATGTGAGTATTTCTTAAATGTCTTGATATTTTTATAATGCTATCAATTTTTTTTCTAATGCGCGGTTAACGATTTTGAAAGATATGTATTTAGAATATTTTCAAAAAAATAAAAAAGGTGAAAAAAAAGAATGAACAAACATGCAAAAAGTTACTTGGGTCGGCCCAATAATACTAACGCGAGGGCACCCATTGAGGCGAGACCTTTTTCGGTCTCACATAAAGCGAGACAAAGCCGTTCCCCACATGAAGCCCTATGGTGCAGGGGGAGAATATCTGGTGCACCGACCCTTGTGATGGTATCGGTACATCGAACTCCCATAGCACATTTTAAAATGTTTGAGAAAATATGAAAAAAAAAAAGTAGCTCAATCACACAACATCAATGTATTCACATATTTTCAAATCAAAATTCAAAACGTAGCTTAGAAAACCAAAATGGCAGATATGAAAATGAATAATACATAACATAAGTTAGGGCTTAGATTTGGCCCATTATCATGTTGATTTGAAATTTATCTTTTTTGTATCTCGAGCAATGTTTTGAATTTTGATATGAAATTTTGTGATAACATACATTGATGTGTGCCAATGTGTCAAATTTGTCAAACTTGCAGGTTTGAGAGTCAAGCCCTTCCCCACAACACATGTTTATTAATGCATATGAAGTATGTTATTTTTGTGTAAATTTTGTTCTTTTATCATGCATATACGCGATATATAGTATATAGGTCTCAAAAATGTGATATCTCGATGAGTTCTAGAATCTCAAGATTTAAATCAAACTTCATTCTTCTTGGACTGAAAGCATATACAGTATATTATTCTATTTAAATTTTGTTCTTTTTCATACATGTTTATTTATATATAGTATATAGATCTCAAAAGAGTGATATGTATTATATATACATATTTACTACCAAAAATAAATAGTTATTAAACTGAATACTGGCCCGTGCTACGCTGGCGTGACAAGCAGCACCGCGACAGTACGTTCACGCATGCATGTGTTGCCACTGTCATGCAGTAAGCACTTGGCTTGCCACGCATTAATTTTCCGGTTGGCAGGCGGTTCCAACCTCCAACCCACGCACGCGTACGGCGTACCGGCGTACGTACGTGCCTTGTGACCGGGCATGCAACAGCATGGCTGCGACGCACACACTTTTTTTTTAGTTGCAACTCACGTAATCCAAATAGTTGATCATCACTACTTTCAATTCTCTCAATATATAGTCTTTCACCTCACCAAGGGTGCCGCATCACATCCATTAACACTATTCCCTCCTTCCCTAAAATATTTTTTAAGCTCATGCAAACTATATGTTGATATGCATATTCTTTGTTCACATACAATTCAAGCGTGAAACCTTTCCACGTTCAAAAATAGTAGCCTTTGACTCAGATTATTTTCTTTGTATATACTAGCAAAAGGGCATGTGCGTTACAACGGGAGAAAAGAATACCACACGCTCTTAATTTACAAAAAATTGTCTATAATTTGAGAATTTGTAATGACGGCTCAAACAAAGATGGTCTTATCCTACAAAAGCACAGTTCAAGATTTCACAGGTCTTCTATTTCAACACGGCTTGCATGTAGATTTAATACGTACAAAGAAACGGGCAAGTGACCTTCAATTTCGTCTCCAATCCTGATTTTGCTGAGGTGCATCCCCAATCCGGATCAGTACCGGTATAAAAGAAAGACGGATAATGCATTATTTATTAAGATTGCATCCTAGATAGTATTTTTTTAATGGTTAACAGGTAAAATAACATCATATTCAGATTCTACATATTTTTCTAGTCAAATTCCATATATAACATGTTAAATTTGGAGTTACAGTTTAAAAGATATGAGTATTTTAAAAAAAACATTTAATATATACTGCGGGTTTAATGTGTTTTTTTTTTAAATAACATGACGGACTAAGAATACTTATTTCTTTTATTAGTATTATTAGTAGGTATAGAATTCATCTGAAATTAATCTTTAAGTTCTCGCTGCAATGTGCGGGGAAATCATCTAGTTCCTTAATGAAATGTATACGCATGCATATATATGGACGGAAATGTACGTGATATTTATTTTAAATCTTGATATTTTTAAAGAAAAAAGACTTACTCGCTAAAGCCCGTCCTATAAAACACCGTCCAAATGAGTACTGATAAGGTATAGGCCTCTTGTGGACCTTGCACTATGTTCAAACCAGAGAAGCAGCCAAATTAAAGCCCACGGACGAGGAGTAGTCAGCCTGTAGAAAAGTCAATACTAAAAACAAAAACAATTAACTCATCAAAACACTAAAAAGGAAACGGTGCGGCAAAGCGCTTGGATGGAGTAGATATATGTAGCTCATTTTAAAAATATCAGTATACTAAGCCTTGGGTACCAACGACTTTTCGACTTTTCTTAATCCATAGTCCAAGTAAGATCGATGTTAATTATTTACTCCTTCCGTCCGGAAATATTTGTTTTATTTCTTTTTTTCGAGAAGTATTTCTGGATGAAGTGAGTATTATTTATTTTTCTAAACCCTTCCACGTGGTTGTGAACGAAGATCCCTACGTACTACCTTTGCTTTGATTTCACCGTGTAGCTAGCTAGCCACGTGCACATCCTTGTCACCAGTGAATCTACCCACAAGCTAGCGCTAGGGCTTAGGTTGGTGGGGCACCATACCATACGCATCATGCATCATGCACGCTTGACGTACGGACACGTTACGATGTATGGGATGCTAGCGTACGTACAGTGGAGGTTGTTGTCCGCTCAACATGTGACGACGATGGAGAGGGACGTGCAGTGCTGGATCATGGAGCTTCTTTCCCAACAGCAATGGCAGCAGGCCCACAGCCAAACGTAGGCACGTACATGTCGGAGCTAGCCCCTCCTAAATAGCAAATCTAGCTTGCATTAATTTTGTACTCCATCCGTTTTTAAATATAAGTTTTTAGATTTTACTACGGACTACATACAAAGCAAAATGAATAACTCTACACTCTAAAGTTTGTCTATATACATCCGTATGTAGTCTGTAGTAGAACCTCTAAAAAGACTTATATTTAGGAACGGAAGGAATATATGTATATGCCTTTGTGATTAATGCAGAAATGTGTTTTGGTGCTCGAGCTGCATGGAGGTCAGTTTTTTTTTTATGAAAGATCCAAAAGCAATGTTTCAAAGCTCAAAAATTTCTAAAAAAAAAAGTTACACACTGTCCTATGGATGTATAATGCACGTGTGCAAAATTTCATGATAGAACACATTAACATGTGAGCTGCACACAAAAAAATAGTGGTTTTGACAATAGTGAGATTTATACATATGTGAACGGTTTTTTGGGCGGGATTTTTTGAAACTTTCAAATGTGATTTTTGAATGTTTTAAATAAAGTGCTCCATGGAGCCCGAGCACTAGAATGCCAAGTACTCTCATTAATGTCGACTCCATATTGATCGAGTCGAATACGTCCTCTCTTCCGGTTTCTAAGACTCGCATATATTTTCCAGACTGTAAATTATCCAATGAAATGGGAGTTATACGACAATACAAAATTACAACCTAACTAGATTTAAGGATCACAAAAGTTCACCGTAGCGCAAATTCCGTGGCCGATGGCCTAGCTAAATTTAGTTTGAATGGTGTGTGTGGCGGCGTAATATCTGACTAGTGTGAGACAAGATTGTATTGACTTGATCAATACACACCATTCTTTAAAAATAATAATAGGATTGTGTCATTCTTTTTAGCTTGCCAAAGAGGACGCAGCCGCTGCCTTCCCTAAAAATTAGGGTTCCTCTGCCTCCTGCCGGCGCCTGCGCCGGATCGCCTCGTCTCCGGTGGCTTAGTGTCATGGGGGCACGGTGGATCCCGGCCTTTGCCAGTGGGAGGGCTCCATTTTTAGATGTGCTTTTGAGTTTTGTTAGGTTTGTGCCCTGTTGAGGATGGCGAGACGACGACGGCTCCCTGAAGGTGAAATAAGGTTCTCCCCGTCTAGCCTCCGTTCTGGTGGTGCATCTAGCATCGTCGGTGGGCGTGTGGAGTATGTATCCAGCGGATCTGCCTTTGGTGGATTTGGTCGGATCTGTTCGTCGTTCATCTGCGTTCGTGTGCTTTCAGGTTGGATCCTTTCGATCTACGCTACACTTCATCGGTGACGGTTGATGTTCCGGTGCGTTGGTTATATAGGGCATTAGCATGACGACTTTCCGGTTGTCTACTATAACAAGTTTTGCCCGATTCCGATGAGGGAGGGACGATGACAGCGGCGCGCCTTCGGCTTGCTTCAGTGCTTGTAGTCGTCACTAGGTGGCCCATAAATCTGGATGTAATTCTTATTATTTTTGGTGTTCGTTGTACTATCATGTTTGACATGAATAGATCGAATGTTTTCCCGTAAAAAAAAAACCAAAATAAGAGAATGCATACATACGCATACAAGGTCTCCGGTGAAAATACCTAGATGGTTTCACGTACCTAACGAGGCCTAATAACTGATTAATCAGTTAATTAAGGTGGTGAAATCCGGAACGTCAATCGATCTTACCGCGGCGTAAATCACCATCGCCTAGCTCTAGCTGGCTACCTTCTAGTAGAAGCTTCACATTATTTTTAATTTGGTCGCCGAGGAGGAGGAGGAGGAGGAAGGAGATGCGTGCGTGCGTGCGTGCGTGGAAGCTCACGACATATAAGCGAGGTGAAGTGCCCAACACGACACCCCTTGCCGTTGCGTTGCGTCCCCTTAATTTCTTTCATGGCTTCTGTTGAGTGCTTTGCCGTCTACGGGTACGTGTGGCCACTGTACATGGAAGCTGAGGGAGAGAAAGAGAAAGGGGTCCATCATCAAATTAAAAACGACGCCCCAACCAACGGTACATGAGGCACACTTCCAAACCAGCCCCTAGCAAACTCTCTATTGTTTCCGCACGCGTCTTTCTCTTCCTCTTCCTTTTTGACAGATTTTAGGCATGTTCGGAACCCCTCCCAACTTCTCCAAATCTCCAAATTCAACGCCTTTTGCTATCTTCCAGCTCCAATTGGCGAACACAAACCGTTCGGCACGATGGGCAGCTTCTTCTAGTGCGCTATGGGTTGGCAACCCGACTGGGGATGATCTGGCATGTCCGGTTGCATTTTGGGCCCGCTCAAACCAACCCATTTTTGTGGCACTTTGGGCGAGGAGGCGGGCTCAGAGGAAGACGGGGTGATGATCGATGTCAATGGCAGCATGGTGGGTATCTCCCGTCGGTTGGGGCGCCGATCATTTGGGACGGGATCTGGTGAAAATGGATTTGGAATGGCTCGATTTGCCGACGGAGAGGCTCGCCGGCCGGGCATGACGGCGGGGGCGGTGATGCTGGCTAAATTACGGGAGAAGGGGATGTCGAGGGAGAGAAGAAAGGTTGCAGACCAATTCGGTGGGGAGGGAGCAAATCCTTTTCTTTTTTGCGGAAGAGTGAATCACTTTCTTTAGCGGTGGCAGTTCGGCCATAAATTTGTACAACTCTCGCTCTTCAATTTTGATGGAGTTGGGTTTCCCTGGCTTCTCATATTTACACTAGCTTAGCTTCTCAGATCTGGCTTCACAAGAGCTCAGGCATTCGTGTCAGCTTCTCGCGTGGAGTTCACAAAGTTGAGAGCTCGAGAGGATCTGAACATGCTCTTTGTATGCACTTATTTATGTTCACATTGCATGCACTTCTTGGATTACATGTAGAGTCGTTGTTTTTTTTCTGCCTCCCTTTATCGTGGGATACTTTTTGTTTCTAATAATGGAGAATCTTGCTCCGCATGTGGACAAGTGTCGAGTTTTTCGGAGGTTGATAAACAAATAGCGGTTTTCCTCTGTGGGGAATCTCAAAATGTAAGAAAACACAAGCCAGGAGCACATTTATACAGCGTTAATAAGGAGGATTCATGTGCATGTAGCATAGGAATTTTGAAACAATGTATATGTATACACACTCTTTCCGTTTCATACAATCTATACACATGACCCATGTGAAAGAAAGTTGTGGCGCATTGCTCTGTTGTGTGATATTGACTTGCCATATTTGTTCTGATTTCTGAACCACTTACTACTTTGCCCCCTCATAGAAACATTAATTGGTTTGTTCTTATGTAATTATCGCCACCTACTCGCTTGGCTTAATTTGCACGATTCTAGACGAAAACAACCTTAATTTTCTTATGACAGTAGATTGAAAAGTAGGTAGGTCATAAGAGGAGGCACAAAAAATTCCTTGCCTTGGCCATATTTTCTCTCTAGGGAGAAAAAACAAGCTTCATATGATGCAGGCCGTGCAACATGAACACTTCTGTAAGAAGAGCATGCCATAGAGGTGTCGATACCATGTTCCGGTACCCAGGGGAGCAGAATAAGTGCAAAGTTGTATATCTCAAATGTTAATCAATTGTCGCCTTTTGTCTTTTCGCGCCTATAGTATATATGTCCAATGCAAATTGTTTACTTGTGCGTCCAATATTAAATAAATATAAATACCCAACAAAAATAGTTAAGCATTGAACAATCAAGATAAGCACAACTAAGAGAGAAGAAGATACAAAAAGGCCTAGGATGCTCTTGCAAATAGGATAAATTGAGCAATGAGGTTGCATGAGTTTGTTCCGCTTTGATTCCTCTCTCTAAATCTCTATCTTTCTCGTCCCGGCATGGCGGCGGCCTCACGGCGGATTGAGATGGTCACTGGAAGTTCTTTGCGAGTGATATTCTCCAAGATCCAGTGGTTACTTTGGCGGTGATATGGAAATCTATAGACAATGACTTGACGCAGAGGATATGGTTGCGCAGCAGCGGCTCTAACCCAGCACATGCAGCTGCTAGGATCGTGGAAAAGTGATGGACACAACACATGCTTGACTCTGATGGTGGTGCTATTTGAGTACCCGGTCTCGAGTTCCGAGGTGAAAACCTAGGTCTGGCCCTTGACGGATATACCTGGCAATGACGATGTTCTGGCATTGTTACCTTGTTGAAGGCATTGCTCGGATATGCTCGGACTGTTTCTTCAGGGTGAAAACCTAGACTCTAGCCTTTGGTGGTCGGTTCCAGTGACGGCGGCACTCGAGCGTCGCTCCCTTCTTGAAGGCGTTGCTGTTGAAGAATATCGTTGTCCTTGTAGTATTATGAGATGGTTGGTGCGGATAAGGTCATTGTTGTAGTTTGTCGATCGTGATTTTGATCGCTTCAGGATGGTTTTCTTTTTCCCCGCTTAGACATAGCTTTGGTCTTATATGACTTTGCTATTTGTCGGCGATTTTTGTGTGTGTGCGTTGGTGTTGGTTGTGTGCATCCTAACTATATGCAGAGGCCGGGTGTGTGCTCACTGTGTTTGTATCCTCTTGATGCTTCATTTTGAGTAATAAAATCCACTCTTTGTCGGAAAAAAATCTCTATCTTTCTCGTCATGACTTTCTCTTTCTCTCAAATCTCGTCAAATTATCTATGACACATCATGAACAACTTCTTAAGAAGAACATGGAAGCTCGATAGAGAAGCCCCGTGAAGTTGTTAAATCTCATCAAATTGTCTATAAGGCCTCATGAACAACTTCTTAAGAAGAACAAGGACGCTCAATCAAGAAGCCCCATGAAGTTGTTACTATGGTGTTCCAGTATTTTGGAGAGCCTGAGGGTGGTAGTGTTCCAAATAATCTTCTACCACATAATATATTGGAAGATACAAAGAAATGTTGTTCACCTCTATTGCTCATAATTAAGTACATTGTCTCATTTCTTGGATATATGTAGCATCGAGGACCTCAATACCGATCTAATTTGGAACTACAGGGTCCCCAACAAGGATAATTTCTTTTGTAGGCTTCCGTTCAAGGACAAGCTAACCACCAAAGTCAATCTACATCGCAGCACGTTGGTCAGCCTAGTGCTTGCGCGCCTGTAAAACACTATACGAAGATGACGATTCATCTCTTCATCCATCGCCCGACTGCTACCCATGCATGGAGCCTACCAGGGCTCATTCCTCCAAACCTGATAGAACGGGTTCGGGACATCTACAACCCCTCGAGCCTTCATCTGCTAACTTGACCAACCGTGTCTCTCGCCTTCCCACAAAAGTTTTGAAAATTCAAGAAATGACAAGCAATGCCTAGAAATAATGTTATAAACATCACTCTTTGGACTTACAGGTTCAGAAGACCTTGTCAAAAGGCAAACGCCATGCATCGACGCCAACACATTTTCTCTTCTGTCGACCCGACTACCTTATGATTTTGAATTTGGGTCTCAACTTCGAGTTATTAAAAAGAACATGAATTATGGAAATAGTTCTACAAAAAAAAAATGGAAAACATAACACAATTATGGAGAATGCTTAGGATGCTTTTGCAAATTGAGCAAATGCAGCTTGAGAGTCTTCTCCTCCAAATCTCTCTCTCTCTCTCTCTCTCTCTCTCTCTCTCCATCGCCGTCTCACGCTCTCTCTCTCTTGAATCTCATCAACTTGTCTCCCGTACTCGCCATTTTTTTTACTCCCCCAATCTCTTCCCCTCTGTTCCTCTACCCGCCTCCCTCGCTTCCCGGCATCTACCTCCCCACCGCCGCCGAGATCGAGGTGGCCACCGCCTCCCTTCCTCGCCTCCAGATTCCTCTCCCTCGACCGCGCGCCGCAACTCGCCCGCCCGCGGCGATCTCCGCGAAGGCGGCTGAGTCAGCCAGCCGCCCCTCTGTCCCCGCTCCGGTCCCGGCGGACGCACGCACGATGCGCCGCGGCGACGGGAGGCGCGGCTCGGTCCCGCGGCGGCTCGCGCGTCGCTGCCGTAGATAGCAAGATCTTCTCCCCCTCCGGCGGTGCGCCCGGCCTGCTGCTCCGGGGAGGTCGCGCCTCGCGGCGGCGCCGGCGCCGGGAGGGATGCCGTCCCTGCAGCTGCTGCAGCTCACCGAGCGTGGGCGGGGGCTCCTCGCGTCCCGGAGGTGCGTCCGTGCTCAGCTCCAAAGTCTCCTTCTTTTTCACCCTTTACCATGTCCCCCCTGATTGGTATCTGAATAAATATATTTTTGGAATCTTGAATCTTGTCAATTTTGGGTGGAAGCAGGAGGACGCTGGCCGTTGTCTCCGGCGCGCTGGTCGCGGGCGGCGCGTTGGCGTACGCGCGGTCGGGCCGAGGCCAAAGGAGGAGAAGCCGTCCGGAGGCCGCCAAAGATGGTGACGATGCATTGGCCAGGAACGGGGAAAGGCCGGGCCACAACGGCACGGACGGCCGGTTGGCCGGGACGACGAAGCGGAGGAAGAGTGCGCTCAAGTCCTTGCATTTCTTGGCCGCTATCCTGCTCAAGAAGATCGGACCGAATGGCACACGATACCTTCTCGGTTTGATGTTGACAGCCGTAAGTTCAGAGAATTTTGCAGAATTGGCAGTTCTTCATAAGCAATGTCATGTTTTTACCGTGCCCGAAGAAGCGAACAGCTAGCTAGCTTTGAGTTTAAGTTTTGCACAAATAATTAAGTTCCCCTTTTTGGTATGCCTACAAAACAGAAGGACTTTTGTAACCGTTGATCTGGCCTGCAATCATGCTGGTCCTGCTAATAGTAAGGACAACATAGAGCATACTGCTTGGATCTGTGCCACCTATTATACTTCCTTAATAGAGCGGGCAAATTGATAATTGCGTGCTGGATATAGTAAGTTTGAGAAGACCCATTTTTCTTAGTTTGCAGTGCCACAGTGGCACTGTTTAAGCGAATACACGTTTCATATGTTTGATTGTTGACATTTAAAATGGCTAAGCTCACTCGTGTTGTCCATCTAGTATTTTGAACTTTCTCAATATGATGTAATACACAGATGCGACGATATAGAAAAAGCACTGATGCTACTACGTCCTGTTGGATTTTTATGATGCCATTTGAAGGGTACTAAGTATTTAATGATGGCGACATTACTTTTGGTATGTTCTTTTTTCAGGTGCTGCGTACTGCTGTCGGGCATAGATTAGCAAAAGTCCAAGGCTTTCTCTTTAAAGCGGCATTTCTTCGGCGCGTTCCAACCTTTACGCGCCTAATTATAGAGAATCTGATCTTATGCTTTCTCCAATCAGCAGTATACCAGACCTCAAAATACTTAACTGGGTCTTTGAATTTGCGCTTCAAGAAAATTTTAACAGACCTCGTCCATGCCGATTATTTCCAGGTACATCAGTTGATCAATTATGATTATCTAGTGGTTGCAGTATATGTTCCTTTGCGCTTGCACATTCCTCATTTGTGTTGGTCTCCAGAATATGTTAATGTTCTTTATTTTCCAAGTTTCTGTCTATCAGTAGATTTTTTCTTTTTCTTTTTGCAAATAAGAAGTACAATGGAATCATATGGTTCCGAGTCATTATGATCGGGAGGATTATGTCATGGACTTTAATAACCAGTGGCTTAGAAGTACTGTCAGTTTGGCAAAGATAACAGTTGATGAAAGAATAACATCTGTGCACCTTGTTGCTAGCTGAATATAAACTTAGAAACCCAAAACCCCAAACTATAGAGTACTGGGAGATTACTGATCTAGTCTTCATGTGCCATTCTTTTTCAATTTGATATGAACACTCTCATTTATGTGATATTTTAGCTGTTTTTTCTAGGTTTTTCACGAAGCAATCTGTTTACTGTTTCTTCTCGTTGGCTTCCTTCCCCTCTTCCCTTGGCAGCAATTTTTCCATGCTAGTTAAATTTGCTTTCTCTATTTAATTTATGTAATTTATTGGAGATGGCATCAATTGTGTTTGTGTTGCCATGTCAGGTCATATTTTTTCTTTCTGATTTGATGTTGTAGTGGTCATAGCAGTTCATGTTCTTCTTTTTGAAGAAATGTTATAAAAATACAGAAGAGTCATATGGTGCATGCACTTTTGTACTTTTAGAATACAGGTTAACCAATGGTTTGGGTATTAGCTTGATGGTTTGATCTTTTGGAATACAGTGTTAATGTGTTGCTGCTTTTTTCTTCTGTATGCCCAGAATATGGTTTACTACAAGATCTCCCATGTGGATCATCGGATATCAAACCCGGAGCAAAGGATTGCCAGTGATATTCCAAAGTTCTCTTCTGAACTTAGTGAACTTGTACAGGATGATTTGGCTGCAGTTGCAGAAGGGTTGATATATACCTGGCGTCTCTGTTCTTATGCTAGTCCGAAATACATGCTTTGGATTCTGGTAATTATTGATATAATTTTAATGCGCGATAATACCCTTACCAATGAGGAGCAATGCTCAATTTTGATACGTTTTGCTTCCTTGGTGTTCCTGCAATGTATTAATATGCAAAATGCTTTCAGGCATATATACTAGTTGCTGGTGGAGCAATTAGAAATTTCTCTCCTGCTTTTGGAAAGATGAAATCCACAGAGCAGCACTTAGAAGGGGAGTATCGTCAACTTCATTCACGCTTAAGAACTCATGCTGAGAGTGTAGCATTTTATGGTGGTGAGAAGAGAGAAGAATATCATATTATGCAGCGATTCCGAGCTCTTGTTGGGCACTTGAAGCATGTACTCCATGAAAACTGGTGGTTCGGCATGATTCAAGATTTCTTTCTGAAGTACTTCGGGGCCACTGTAGCAGTTGTCCTTATTATCGAACCGTTCTTCTCTGGTGACCTTAGACCTGATTCATCTACCATAGGAAGGGCTGATATGTTGAGTAACCTTCGATACCACACGAGCGTGATCATAGCACTATTTCAGTCTCTTGGGACCCTCTCTATCAGCTCTAGGCGTTTGAATATCCTGAGGTAAATCCATCTGTCGTGAAAACTATTGATAACATCGAATAATTTCATTTCATTTTCAATCCTGTTATTTTAGGATGCATTGCTTGCATCTTTCAGAAGTATAGACATTTGATAAAAGTAAAAATGTTTAAGTATTTGCTCATATATTGCGAACTTATGTTTTTCTTTGTCATTCTTGTACATATTTTAAGAGTTCTAATGAAACAACGCAATTTATGGCAGTGTGTTGTTCAGTCTGACCTGTTACCTATTGTTGGATTTAGGAACCTTTTGCATCTTATAGTGTATGAGAACTGGCGGAGCCATTAGAGTTTTGCACTGGGACCTTCCATATTTAGGATTATTTGAATGGGTTATCTTCTTTATAGTTTGTATATCTAGACAACTGTGGCCTATATATGCAACTATGACTGTACTTTTCCAGGGCAAACTTTACCGTGGTCCTGTGACCTACTGCCTCTGATGCTATTCTGCTGTCTTCGAGTTCTGATATTTTTTGTGACATGATTGACAATGGGCTTTCACTGTAATTTGACAGTGGCTATGCAGACCGGATTCGTGAGTTACTAGATGTTTCACGTGAGCTGTCTGGGGTCCGTGATAGATCATTGAATCACAGCTCTTCTGTTGGGAATTACATCAGCGAAGCAAACCATATAGAATTTTCTGGTGTTAAGGTAATAGCATGCTTGGAGGAGCACATTCGCTTTCTGTTTCCTTACATAATTCCATCATTCTGATATGAAATGATTACAGGTGGTGACACCCGCTGGGAATGTTTTGGTTGACGATTTAACTCTCCGAGTAGAAACTGGATCTAATCTTTTAATCACCGGTAATCCTCTCCTACCAATTGAATTTGGACTTTTGGCTTAACTATTGCAATGCTTGCTTTAATGAACACACACACACACACACACACACACACACACACACACAGCAGCTACCCAGCACTTGTGAGTTGTGAGAATGTATGTAGCGTCATGCACATTTTTCTTTTACATGTTCTAGAGCATCTATAAATCATATCCAGATATGAGATATCACTGCCTGCAGTAATGAACCATGAAACAGGATAGGTCGTGACATTGAAGTAATTTTATATCTGGCCTCTCTGTTTCAATCTCTTATAGCCTTAAGTAATTTGATAAAACTAGAAGTTAAAGCGAACTTACATTTTACTAGTAAATAAGTCTTTTTTGTATCAAACTGCAAACTGATCTTGTAATTATCTATGATGGCATTTCTTGTTTGCTATTTTGTTTTCAGATATTTATGGAGCTCATAGGCGACTGCTTTTACCATTATACGCCCTTAGGGTGTAAATACAAGGATATGTTAGGTTCTGTAGTAATTTGAAAACACGCTGAGTTCAGCTTCATACATTTGAATGCTAGTTCCTGAAAGAAGATAAACTAAAAACAATGAAACAAAGTTGGATAATATAGCATTTGCAAGTTTGGATTACATCAATGAAATTTAATGTTGCATTTAAGGCAATCATTTGGTAATCAGCTCAGTTACTACTTACTAGGAGTTACAACTCCGGGTTTTAAGTCCGAAAAAGGATTAGATTCTGCGACAGTAGGCGACGTGAAAGTCGTGCATATGCTGTTTAAGTGCATCTACTTGAAAGGATGCTTATATTCTTAAAGTTATCTAGTACAACCAAACTCTCAGTGTCCAACTGTTCATAATCCATGCATATTTGCATGAAATTCCATGTAATTGAAGTGTTGACACTGATATTTTGCTCTTATTTCAGGTCCCAATGGTAGTGGAAAAAGCTCCCTTTTTCGGGTCCTTGGGGGCCTATGGCCGCTAGTATCTGGCCATATTGTCAAACCTGGTGTTGGTTCCGATCTTAACAAGGAAATCTTTTATGTCCCACAAAGACCATACACAGCTGTTGGCACACTTCGCGAACAGCTAATCTATCCTCTCACAGCAGAACAGGAGACTGAACCACTTAGCTATGATGGCATGGTGGACCTTCTAAAGAATGTAAGTCTTTGTATCGATATGATATTTGTATTTTACATCATGGCTTCTTGAATTATGTCTCTTAACCTGCTGGAATTTGTAACGATGCTCCTTTTGCAGGTTGATCTGGAATACTTGCTAGAACGTTATCCTCTTGACAAGGAAGTTAACTGGGGTGATGAGCTATCCCTTGGCGAGCAACAAAGATTAGGAATGGCCAGGCTGTTCTACCATAAGCCAAAATTTGCTATTCTTGATGAGTGTACTAGTGCTGTGACAATTGATATGGAAGAACGTTTTTGCAAAAAGGTTCGAGCGATGGGAACATCATGCATAACAATATCTCATCGCCCAGCGTTAGTTGCATTTCATAATATTGTTTTGTCATTGGATGGTGAAGGAGGGTGGGATGTTCAGCACAGAAGGTATACATCCTGAAATAATTCACTGAATGTTTATTGGTCCAAAATTAATTCATTGTAAGTTTAATATCACTCTTGATTTTGCAGGGATGACTCATCCTTTTACACTGAAGAGTCTGAACTTACATCACTGGAAACTGAACGTAAATCGGATGCCCTAACTGTTCAGAGGGCCTTTATGAACAGGGCAAAGGTATATAATCACCTGGTATGTCTGTTCCATCATTATTAATCAAATCTTGGCTGTGACACAGTTTTATGTATTTTCTTTACTAGAGCAATGCTTCATTAAGGTCCAAGGATTCCTACTCTACAAAGGTCATAGCAAATTCCGCCAAGTTGGAAACAGGACAAACAGTACGAACACCTGTAATCCCACATTTACAATGCTCCCCAAGGCCTCTGCCTCTGAGAGCGGCTGCAATGCTCAAAATATTGGTATGTTCTGTTTCATACTTAACTTGCTCTCTTTTATTTTCGTTCCAACGAGTCGATAGTGTCTTTGGATACTGCATCTTGTTAATAATCAGGCGCTCTTGCATCTGAGATGTTAGAATTTTAAGATCTTACATGAGTAGGTGCTAGTAATTTAAGAATTTGAGTAATACCGAGGCAATATATGTACCAAGGAAAAACTGGCATGACATATATGTGATGGAAGCATACGAAATTATCTCAAGGAAACTTATCCGATTTTTATACGTTTTTTAAAGTCTAATAATGTTCTCATCTTGCTTCCCAGGTTCCTAAATTGCTTGACAAACAAGGAGGGCAGTTGCTTGCTGTCGCTCTACTTATTTTCTCTCGCACTGTGATCTCGGATCGTATTGCTTCGCTGAATGGTTGGCTTCTTCAATATCTTCTATTGTTAGAAGAGCTACACATAAAATTCTTGTCTGATTCATCTCATCTTCAGGGACTACTGTGAAGTTTGTCTTGGAGCAGGATAAAGCTGCTTTTGTTCGGCTGGTTGGCGTCAGTGTTCTGCAGAGTGCTGCAAATTCTTTTGTCGCACCATCTCTGAGGTAACCTGTTTATCTGCACTCAGTAGACTCTTGTGACATGGGATCATGAATAATCACTTTGTAAGTTGTTTTAAATGGATAACCTGCTGCTTTTGGTTTGGTGCTTGTCCAAACTGTTCTTCTGGGCATGAAAATTTAAGCTTGGTCGGTTGATGATTATACCGTGTATGTTTGATTTCATGGTTTTGATAATTTATGTCTTCACAGAACCCTTACTTCAAGACTTGCCCTTGGATGGCGAATTCGCTTGACCAACCATTTGCTTCAATATTATTTGAGAAGAAATGCATTCTACAAGGTATATCCTGTATCTGCTTGTGTATTCAAGTTGTCTCAGTGATGCGTGGGAAAGGTTGTCTGTTAGGCCAAGTCCTTTGATGAGGTCTGGACAGGGTTTTGCTCAGTTGATGTCTCTTGGTGTGCATGAGATCTGGTTGTGGAATAAGACTGCATGTCAAACAGAGTTAACATTGTGGATTTTGACTTTTGACTGAAGCTAAGTTGTTCTAATATATGTTTTCAGGTATTCAATATGTCAGGTAAAAGTGTCGATGCAGACCAAAGACTAACACTTGATGTCGATAAGTTGACCACTGACCTTGCTGGCTTGGTTACTGGAATGGTAAAACCACTAGTTGACATTCTTTGGTGAGTTATCTTTGGAATCAGCACTGATGTCTACTTGGTTTAATCTTTTGTTAGCATCTAAAATTCGCGTAATAATGTTCATGGATATCACTCACTAGGTTTACATGGAGAATGAAGCTTTTGTCCGGCCGAAGAGGAGTTGGTATATTGTATGCTTACATGTTACTAGGATTGGGTTTCCTGAGAGCTATATCCCCTGACTTCGGTCATCTTGCAAGTGAGGAACAAGAACTTGAAGGAACATTCAGGTAATATTTCATACATTGCTGTTTCTTGGGCTTCTTGTCAGACCTGACTTTTTAATTGCTTTAAGAATTTCTGCATGTCGGTTAAACTGGTGAACTATGTACTAGGTTTATGCACTCGAGGCTGCGGACGCATGCTGAATCAATTGCTTTCTTTGGTGGTGGTTCAAGAGAAAAAGCTGTGAGTTTCTTCACCCAGAATGAGAAACGTTTAAAATGTACTCCCTCCTTCCTATAATATAAGGCGTTTTTGCAAGCTAACATAGTTTGCAAAAACGTCTTATATTATGGGACGGAGGGAGTATATAACTATATATACTGATGTGTTGGTCGTGTCTGTTCTTTTTGGGTCAACTATTTTAGCTTGAATCATTAACTATGATGATCTGTGAACTCTGGTAGGTTGGATGCTAGTTGTAACTATGCCAAGTATGAACTAAATACTCTCTTGTTGATATCTTGTACTCCCTCCATTCCAGAATATAAGGTGTATCAATTTTCGTGCAAGTCAAACTTATAAAATATTGACATTTACAATACAAAATAAATAAAATATGAAAATACTTTTTGTGATGGATCTAATGATACAAATGCGGTACGGTAGATAATGTTTTTTTATTTTTCTAAAAACTTGGTCAAACATGCACATGTTTGACTTTTGAAAAAACTAATACACCTTATATTTTAGAACAGAGGGAGTATATATCTCCAAATATGAAGCTACTGTCTTCCTGTTTAATTCATCCATATTCTTGATAATGGAAAAAGCTTGTTTATGCATAACTATTTACATTCATAGTTACTACTTACCAAGGCCTTGCTTTTCTTGAAGCATCTATACCAAAAATCTCCAGAAGTAAGGTTTTGTACAAAGTAAAATATAACTAATCCATTTTGCCGCTGTTGAACTTTCTCCCTGTGTTACTAACATTGTTAGTTGTTTTTGCTTACTCGAACTAATAATACGATACATGCTTATGATTTCACCCTTCTTTACGTTCTTATGAATCAAAAGATGTTTTCAATAACTTTTGCTGGCCTTATTTTGTTATGAGATATTAATTAGAGTCTTCCTTCTTATGGTTTTGTTCTCTTATATCAGATGGTTGAGGCTAAATTCATGAAACTGCTTAACCACTCAAAGGTTCTGTTGAGAAAACAATGGCTTTATGGTATTGTTGATGATTTTGTGACAAAGCAACTCCCACACAATGTGACATGGGGTCTGAGTTTGTTATATGCTCTGGAGCACAAGGGAGACAGAGCTTTGACTTCAACACAAGGTTACTAATCATCAAAATGCTTCAGTTTCAGGACTCAGGACTAGATTATTTTGAACTTTAACTTTGCAAAAACCTTCATGTTCTCTTTTGTGCTACAGGAGAGCTGGCACATGCTCTGCGGTTCTTGGCATCAGTGGTGTCACAAAGCTTCATAGCCTTCGGTGACATTCTTGAGTTACATAAGAAATTCCTTGAACTTTCTGGTGGGATTAACCGGATCTTTGAACTCGAGGAGATTCTGCGTGTAGCTCAAAAGGGTAAGTTTCAGTTGGGCAGGACTTGGTTATTGCAGCAATTTTGTTTTAAATTATTAGCTGGATTTTTCTTTAATTTTTCAGTGTGCATATGTAATAGTGTAGTTGCACTAGTAGTGTTGCAGGGTATAACTAATCTTGTTGTATGGCATGCAACATGTTTGGTTTAAATTGTGGCAATTTCCTACACCATGATAGTTAGGGCACATCCTGTTTAGCATATTATGATGGAACTTTGACACATGAACTACAGCATTCTCGATATAAAACTGGCTGCCTTCACATTATGCCGAATGTTAGTGCTGCATAGAATGGTTGCAGGAATTTGATGTTTCATTAAAAGTTGCAACTTTGTGTTAAATTATTGATACTTTTTAGCATTAATAACCAGCTTTGGGCATAGTTGGTAACTTGTACCACTGGGTTGTGCTGTAATTTTAATATTTTATATTAATAATGTCCTAAGGTAGCGGATGGTATGATCATTTTGCAAGTTTTACAGCAATATCTTCCGCTAATTAAGCATGTCTTTTCAATCATTTCCTGCAGATACCCCAGTGCCTTCCAGTGCCATTAGTGCAGCCTCAGACAAAATTATTGAATTCCATGAAGTGGATATTGTAACACCATCACAGAAGCTATTGGCTAGGAAGCTGTCATGCAGTGTGGTACAGGGAAAAAGCCTTCTTTTGACTGGTATATCACCTGTCTGCGCTCTGAAAACTTCAGTTATCTTTATAAGGCAGTGAATCATGCTGACTTTCCTTTTTACCTTGATTTTCTGAAGGCCCCAATGGCACTGGGAAGAGTTCTGTTTTTAGGGTGCTCAGAGATTTATGGCCTGCCTTTTCTGGGAGAGTTACCAAGCCCTCTGAAAGGATGTTCCATGTTCCTCAGAGTCCATACACCAGCTTGGGAACCCTTCGGGATCAGATCATATACCCTCTGTCAAGGGAGGAAGCAGAGATGAAGATTCTTTCATTATATAAAGCTAGTAGGTGCCACTCAGAATATGGGCACGTTGAATTACCGCGAACTGTATATCCTTGTTTTTTACCATGAGATTGCTTGTCAAAATGAAGTAGCAAGTATATGTTTGCTTCTCCTGGTAACCTGTAATCCTGTGCTAATGTAGGCGACAGGTCTAGTGCTCCTGAGTTGCTAGATGACCACCTGAAGACGGTTCTTGTGAATGTCCGGTTGGTCTACCTTCTAGAAAGAGAAGGTTGGGACTCTACCCCAAACTGGGAAGATGTTTTGTCGCTGGGAGAGCAGCAGAGGCTTGGGATGGTCAGTGTTTACTCCACTGCAAGCTGTGCAAACTGCCGTGTCTGGCCCCTTAATATCTTCTGATCGAACTGTTATTTTTCAGGCTCGTTTGTTCTTCCAGCATCCTAAATTTGGCATCCTCGACGAGTGCACAAAGTATGTGTAGCGCCACAACGCTCTTTAACCATTTTCATTTCCATTCACTGGTTAATTACTGTGGGTCCTAAAAAATAGCACTTCATTGCAGCGCTACGAGTGTTGATGTTGAAGAGCATCTGTACAGGCTAGCAACAAACATGGGCATAACTGTGATCACTTCGTCACAAGTAAGTGTTCGTGCAATTCCCACTAATTGTGTAAAGTATCTGCTGCGATCGCAGCTCAGTTCCTTGTTGAAGCCTCTGCATTTGAATTTTAAACTTGTTCCCAGATAATCTCGATTTACGGTATTTTGCTGAAACTTTCTTTTTCTCTCCGTTTGCAGAGGCCTGCTCTTATACCCTTCCACTCCGTGGAGTTAAAGCTCATCGACGGCGAGGGGAACTGGGAGCTGTGCGAGATACAACACTGATTGACGCCACCAGCTAGAGTTTTATCGGCTCTCAAGTCACTTATGCCATACAGAAGATGATGCTACCGCAGCAATTTGTTCATATTTGGTCACCCTCCCGACCATCTGGAAGCAGGAGCAGCATGTACAACGGCGAATCCTCATCAGGAATTCGACGCGAAACATGGCAATCATAGCCTAGTTATACCGAATTTAGTAACAAACTGAATGAGCAGGGGACGGAGGTAAAACCGGTTGCTTAGGATTGAGAGGTGTTTCGATTTGGAGGTGTGAAGTAGGAAGAGTGTAGAACAGCAGTACATAATCTCAGAGCAGCTGTTGATGTGAATTCATCAAACCTATTATTGATTGATTCCATGCTAGTGTAGTACATATGGAATAAATTTGGCTGTTGTTGCCATCATCTTCGTCTTCATCGTCATAAAAAATTTGGCTGTAAACAAAAGGAAGCAAATGATGCAATACGTTATTGGTTGTTGACATCACCAAACTACAATTGCATGTTTCTTTTACATTCTCCATGTGCATGGATGATCATATTTGGTTGGTTGTTAAGAATTGATCGAGGAGAGAGAGGCCGAACAACAAAAAGTGGGCTACTCCTAGGCAAAGCCTTCAAGAAGAAATTGCCATGTGCGTCAATATTAACTTATAGCGTTGAAATAGCATGCTACTACATGATTAGCGCCGTAGTGGCCATATTTGTTAAAAATGTAGGGTCGGCCCTTCTAATATGCTATAGTGACAGCTATAACTTGAGTGCACTATTGTTTCGTTGTGTATGGTAATGTGGATCCTGTTTGTTTTACTATTTTTATCAAGCTTTACTTATGTGCAAATAATTAGTCTCCATGAGTGACACGTCACTACTCACTACTTGAATTATATCTTGCTTCTTGCTTACTTTTATGTATGGCAAGAATTTTGAACAATTACGGTCCGTTGTAGTAAGATAATGTAGGAAAAACGAGAAAGGCGTTTTGGCTCTCGGCCTCCATGGAGGCCGAATTTTTGAAAAATTTGAAATTCAAAAATTTTGGTTTCAGAAAATTCTGGAAAAAGTTGTACAACTAAACAAGGATGTGAGGCGTATGCGTGTAAAATTTCAGGATGAAATACGTTGAAATGTGACCCGTACAAAAAAGACAAATTCATGGTCGGAGAGGATGAATAGTATCATGTGTTAAAAAGCCTCAGATTTATTTTTTATGCACAACACTCATTTCGACGTATTTTTTCCTGAAAATTTACACACTTGTGCATTATCCCTTGATATATCTCTGTATTTGATACTTTCAAAATGTAAATTATAAATTTTCACAAATTTTAAATTTTGTATTTGGAGGCCTCCATGGAGCTTGGCCTCCAAAAGCAATTTCTGAGGAAAAACTTACAAATAAATTTTTATTTCTTTATGTTTGTTGTTTCCATATATTATGCAACCCAGTGTAATGTTTGATATCATAAGTGACGAGGATGCTCACAATAATTACATATCCTCGATTGGACATTATAGATCATGACAATACTCTGGTTCAGACAAACAGTATCAGTCCGGGTCAAAGAACAAATGGGCATTTGTCACAAGGCTGAGTGGTGTGTTTGATTTTTATTTCAGATACAATCATCTAGCGGTGGGGTTGGCTATTGGCGTGCACGGCAGAGCGGTTGGGTTGAGGATTCTGTTAAAATAACTTTGATGATCAACATCAATTTATACTTCAATTTCAGAGACAATCTCTTGAGCCTGACTACATTAGAAGTAGCCATACACATAATCTGAAATACAATGTCAACTACATATAGGCAGAAAAAACATATGAGTTGAAACTTGGCATTTGGTATGTCCGTAAAACAATATAAGAGATTGCGAGTTATGTTCCTCGAGTAATAAAGTGTGAACTTGAAACGATTCATTGGCATATTCCGATTTTTTTTCCGTGGAATCCGGCAGACCCAGACATGTCTTTTGTCGCACGTCATTTTCTTTCTTTATTATCATTGTACAAAATGGAATGTTCAAACTCCACATAATTAGGGAACAATTAATACTAAATTATTTAAAGTCACAAATATCTTGTGGGAAAACATGATGATACTATTTTTTACCCCTACAAGGATTGATTGGTAAACCCATTTCAGGAAGTATTTTTATTAGCGACAAACTATATTATATGTTTTTTGGGTACCAAACTGAAGTCATAAATGTGATTTCTATATAATTTTTATAAATGTGATTTATACTCAACTTTTATACGAATTAATTTTATAATGTTGCGGTCTTAAGAGTATTATTTACATAATTAATCACATATCATTGTCCGTAAATATTATTTAGAGTGTGCTTTCTTGTACACTTATGATGTATATCATTATATAATATATTTGCATTCTGCTAAATTAAATTATTTTTTATAACAAAAATCCTTCTTGAATGATTTTTAACAATGTCATAAATTATACAGTGTGAATTTTGTGTGTGTTTTCTATTCTTAAATATCATGTAGACACCTTTTAAGCGTTTGATAAAACTAATATCTTAATTATGGTTTTTGATTTATGATTAGGTAAACATATTTGTACAAACTTCTAGAGTATAACTTGAATTGTTGGCATTTTTTTCTTTCGCTGATATTTTCGTGGTTGAATGTATCTTGCAAGTTATGATTCATCAATTAGTTGATGAGTGTGTGCTATTTGTACTATTTTTTTTCCACCTATGGTAATCACCGACGAACATAAATATCGTGCCTAGTACTTCCACATGTACACATTACAATTACTTGATATGCCCGCTTGCAATGTGTTTGGTATCATCTTGCATGTATGACACTAGTGGAGAAATGGCTAGCTACAACTCTTGTTCATGACACGCCATATCTCACCAATGCCAGCACTAATATTTTTAAATAGTGCTGACGTTGGCTAAACTCGAATGCCATAGCTATTTGCTTAGTGCTGGCGTTGCATATTAGGCCCGGCGTTGCACATTAGGCCCATTAGGCCCACACCAGCACTAGTCGGTTTTAACAGCCCTCCGGACGCAGTAAAAAACATATCCTTTCATCCTCACTCTCGATCCCCGCCTCCACCCGTCCTCCTCTTGATCCCTGCCGCCGTCCCGCCCGCCGCCGCCGCCGCCCGTCTCCGTCCGACGCCGGCCGCACACCTCCTCGCCCCCGAGCACCTCCGTGGTAAGTCCGGCGCCCCTCCCTCTCTCATTTTGCTTAGGGTTAGGGTTAGGTAATGTATGCAGGATTAATAGTCACATCTCTTGAGCTCTGTATCCAGTGGCCAAGCCACGTTTTGGCTGTGTGGTCGCTTGACTAAACATGAATTTCACAGGTCAAATACTCCCATGATAATTATAATTACCCATAATAATAAAATATCCGTGCAAAAATATATGTCTATAGAAAATTGGTCTAAATATATGGAATATTGAGGAAATGCACACTTATTTGTGATACTTGAAGATATGCAATAGCACTGAAGTCTAAAAATTATCAGCTCTTACATAAATCATGTGTTTCTTTCTCAACATTGCGCCCCTCTAGTTAAATCTATATTTTTTTAATCTATGCCATGAGCATTGTCTACGAAGGATAGATTATCTACGCGTGCCATTTCATATACCTCAAATCAATGTATCAGCAAAAACAAGCAAACAACGTGAACATGGTTAAGGATAATAAGCTATGATGATAGAGCTTGCAAATGTATACTTTTTTCAAAGATACATTAATAATAACATATTCAAAATAGCTAAAAAATATATATTTAAAGAAACATTGATAATACACTCTAAATAATAAACTATCTTAAAAAAAGAATTACAATCGTTTGTGTTTCTATTTAATTTATTTGATGCTTCTTCCTATTAATTTTAGAAGATACTTCTTCTTTTCATGCATTAAACACTCCCATGACCTTTATTCTTTAGCCAAACTTTTCTGTTTTATACTCTAAATAATAATTCTGAATGTTGGCACTTGCTCCCCCAGATTGTTCAATTTGTTACAGCATGGACTCTAGCATCTGGTAAGGCTCCTCTGATCACCTCTCGGGGTATGCCTACGAGAAAGGCAAAGTGAGCACCAACCAGGTAATTAAGGTTACAAAAAACACGCATGAGCATTGCAAACATCCATATATCTAACCATTAATTAATTGTTGATGATTTAAAACCCTTGCCAGGCATACGTACGAGGTCCGTCTTCTCCAGCACCCGTTGTGCAGCAGAGATGTGACGTGGATGTGCTCAATCACGAGCTGATCGCGTCACATAAGAGTACTGTCAAGGCCCTGGAGGAGTTGAATGACTCCCTGAAGTAGGAGAGGGATAAGATTATCGATGACAATGCTATTGTCTATGATAAGATTATCAGTCTGGAAGGTCAGATTGAGTCGCTTAACCTCGAGATAAGTCCTGAAGTCCGAGAGGACTCAACTGAAAACGAAGAAAGCCCATTACATCATGGAGGGGCAGATGTATGACGTGGCTTGAGACTGCGTCGGTATTTCCCCAAAGAGGAAGGGATGATGCAGCACAGCGACGGTAAGTATTTCCCTCAGTTATGAAACCAAGGTTATCGAACCAGTAGGAGGATCACCACCACCCAATAAGCAGCACCTGCACAGAAACAACAAATACTTGCAACCCGACGCGAAAGAGAGGTTGTCAATCTCTCTACGGTAATAAGATAGATTAGGCAGTGATAGATAGGAGAGATAGATCTCTCAAGAACACAAATAAAAAGAGTAAATATGCAGCAATATGTTTTTGGGTTTTTGATTTTGTAGATCTGAAAACAAAGATTGCAAAAAGATAGATCGGAAAGCAATATGTTGGAAAAGTAGACCCGGGGGCCGTAGGGTTCACTAGTGGCTTCTCTCATGAGTATAGCGCACGGTGGGTGAACAAATTACTGTTGGGCAATTGATAGAAAATCGAATAGTCATGACGATATCCAAGGCGATGATCATTATATAGGCATCACGTCCAAGATAGATAGACCGACTCCTGCCTGCATCTACCTCTATTACTCCACACATCGACCGCTATCCAGCATGCATCTAGTGTATTAAGTTCATGGAAAAGCGGAGTAATGCAATAAGAACGATGACATGATGTAGACAAGATCTATTCATGTAGGAATAGACCCCATCTTGTTATCCTTAATAGAAACGATACATGCATGTCTTGCTGCCCCTTCTGTCACTGGGAAAGAACACCGCAAGATCGAACCCATCACAAAGCACCTCTTCCCATGGCAATAAGAATCGATCTAGTCGGCCTAACTAAACCAAAGATTCGGAGAAGAAATACGAGGCTATAAGTAATCATGCATATAAGAGATCAAAGAAGACTCAAATAATATTCATGGATAGAAACTGATCATTAACTCAAAATTCATCGGATCCCAACAAACACACCGCAAAAGTTTACATCAAATAGATCTCCAAGAGACCATTGTTTTGAGAATCATAAGAGAGAGAGAGAGATAGAGAAGAAGACATTTAGCTACTGCCTACGGACCCGTAGGTCTATGGTGGACTACTCACGCATCATCGGAGAGGCACCTATGAGGAAGATGAACCCCTCCGTGATGGTGTTTAGATTGGATCTCGAGGTTCTGGAACTTGCGGTGGCTGGAATTGTGTTTCGTCGACTCCCCTAGGGTTTTTGGAATATTTGGGAATTTATAGGCATCAGAGGCGGTGGAGAGGGCCCCCGAGGAGGGCACAACCCATCAGGGCATGCCGGGGCCCCCCTGGCGCGCCCTGGTGGGTTGTGGTCTCCTCGGCCCACTCTCCCGGCACTTCTTTGGCCCACTGGGTGTCTTCTGGTCCAGAAAAAATCTCCAAAAAGTTTCGTCGCGATTGGACTCCGTTTGGTATTGATTTTCTGCGAAGTAAAAAACAAGCAAAAACAGCAACTGGCACTTTGGCACTATGTCAATAAGTTAGTCCCCAAAAATGATATAAAATTGTTATAAAATGATTGTAAAACATCCAAGAATGATAATATAACAGCATGGAACAAGCAAAAATTATAGATACGTTGGAGACGTATCAGCATCCCCAAGCTTAATTCCTACTCGTCCTCGAGTAGGTAAATGATAAAAACTGAATTTTTGATGTGGAATGCTGCCTAACATGTTCATCATATTATTTTCTTTTGTATAGCATGGACATTTGGACTTATAGATGATTCAAAGCAATAGTCTAGTTTTAACATAATGACTTCAATACTCAGGCATGTCAACAAGCAACCATGTCTTTAAAAATATCAACACTAAAGAAAGCTATCCCTAACCCATCATGCTCAATCATTGATCCATTCATGAAACACACTCAAATATTAGCTATGCCCAATGCTCAAGTACGATCATAGTGCCCCCTAGTTGGTGCTTATAAGAGAAGATGGAGACTCAAAGCAAAAATAAAAATTGCATAAAGTAAATAGATAGGCCCTTCGCAGAGGGAAGTAGGGATTTGTAGAGGTGCCAGACCTCAAAGTTTTAAATTGAGAGAGAAAAATATTTTGGGTGGCATGCTTTTCCTGTCAACGAAAACGACAAAGTAGCTCACAATACTTTCCATGCTAGATATATCATAGGCGGTTCCCAAACAGAAAATAAAGTTTATTCCTTTTTCCACCAAACTTTCACTTTCCATGGCGGGCCGTATCCACGGTTGCCTTCCATACCAACACTTTCCAAGGAATTTATTATTTGACAACATAAAGTACATGTTTTTTTTTCTTTTTCATTTCGGGAATCGGCATCCCTATTACCGCCGCACTCTCGTGCAATGACAAGTGAATAAACACTCATCTTGAGAATAACACGTCTAGCATGGAAAAATATTGGACACTCCCCACCGTTTCATGAGCGGTACGGGCACACAAAAGAGAAAATTTATTTTGAAAATTTTAGAGATGGCACATACAAATTTGCTTGGAACGGCATGGAAATACCGCATATAGGTAGGTATGGTGGACTCATAAGGCAAAACTTGGTTTAAGGATTTTGGATGCACAAGTAGTATTTCTACTTAGTACAAATGGAGGCTAGCAAATAGATCGGGAAGCAACCAAACCAAGAAACGAGAATTCACATAAGTGAGCATTGAACATAACTAACACCGAATAATGCACCACAAGTAGGATGTAACTTCATTGCATAACTATTGACTTTCGTGCATTCATAGGGAATCACAAACCTTAACACCAATATTCCTACTAAGCATAATTACTCACTAACATGACTCACATATTACTATCATAATGTTTCAAAACTATTACAAAGAATCAAGTTTAATTTGTCCAATGATCTTCATGAAAGTTTTTATTATATCCTCCTTGGATATCTATCACTTTGGGACTAGTTTCATATATTGCCATTGATTTTTGGCAAGCTCAAACAAATTTAAGTGAAGCACATAAGCATAAAGATTTCATCTCTCAAAAAGGTATAAGTGAAGCATGAGAGTATTTCTTCAAAATTTACCTACTCTCAAATTAATCTAAGTGAAGCATGAGAGTATTTCTACAAAAATTTCCAAGCACACCGTGCTCAAAAAGATATAAGTGAAGCATTAGAGCAATTCTATAGCTCAAAAAGTTGAAGTGAAGCACATAGAGCAATTCTAACAAATCATAGCATGATTTTGGCTTTCTCAAATAGGTGTGTCCAGCAAGGATACAAAGGAAAAACTAACAAACAAAGCAAGCAAAGATACAAGACGCTCCAAGAAAAACTCATGATATGTGATGAATAAAAATATAGCTCCAAGTAAAATACCGATGGTCGTTAGAAGAAAGAGGGGATGCCACTCGGGGGCATCCCCGAGCTTAGTTGCTTGTTTCTCTTTGGATATATCTTGGGGGTGCGGTAGCATCCCCAAGCTTAGGCTTTTATCACTCCTTATTCCTTCATCCATCGTGATCTCACCCAAAACATGAAAACTTCAATCACACAAAACTCACCAAAATCTTCGTGAGATCCGTTAGTATAATAAAGCAAATCACTACTTTAGGTACTGTTGCAAACCCATTCATATTTTATTATTGCATTATACCTACTGTATTTTAACTTTACCATGGCTCATACCCTTCTATATAACCCATAGATTCATCAAAACAAGCACACAATGCAACGAAAACAGAATCTGTCTTAAACAGAACAGTCTGTAGTAATCTGTACTCTACCTATACTTCTGTAACTCTAAAAATACTGAAAAATAAGGACAGCGTAAGGAATTGGTATAGCAACACTGTGTTAAAATTTCAGCTCAAGATCAGGTTCCAGAAAAAAATTAAAATTCATATACTGGACGCAAAGTTTCTGTTTCAGATCAGCATCGCTTCTACTCATCCTATGAGTCATCCTAAAGGCTCTACTTGGCACAAACACTAAATAAACCATAAAAAACACAATCATAACAAAGGCATAATTGTGTCAACACTGAAAAAAAGAAATGAAAAAGCAAAAATAAATTTATTCATTGGGTTGCCTCCCAACAAGCGCTATCGTTTTACGCCCCTAGCTAGGCATAATAATTTTAATGATGCTCACATAAAAAGTAGTAATTGAAATATGCAAGAGAGCATCATGAATCTCATGACAAGCACATTTAAGTCTAACCCACTTCCTATGCATAGGGGTTTTGTGAGCAAACAATTTATGGGAACAAGAATCAACTAGCATAGGAAGGCAAAACAAGCATAACTTCAAAACTTTGAACACATAGAGAGGAAACTGGAAATTATTGCAATTCCTACAAGCATATGTTCCTCCCTCAAAATAAATTTCAGTAGCATCATGAAGGAATTCAACAATATAACTATCACATAAATCATTCTTTTCATGATGCACAAGCATAGAAATTTTATTACTCTCCACATAAGCAAATTCCTTTTCATCCATGGTAGTGGGAGCAAACTCAACAAAATAACTATCATGAGACACTTGATTGGCATAACCACATTGCAAATTAAAACCATGGTGATAAGTTTCATGGTTATCATTACTCATTATAGCATACGTGTCATCACCATCATCATAAATAGGAGGCATGCAGTCATCATAATAAATTTGCTCATCAAAACTTGGGGGACTAGAAATATCATCTTCATCAAACATAGCATCCCCAAGCTTGTGGCTTTGCATACCATTAGCATCATGGATATTTAGAGAATTCATACTAGCAACATTGCAATCATGCTCACCATTCAAGGAACTATCATGAATCACCTTATAAATTTCTTCTTTCAGCACTTCATCAAAATTTTCAGATTCATGATTTTCAAACAAAACATCATAGAGATAATCAAGTGCACTCAACTCACTAGCAATTGGTTCATCATAATTTGGCCTTTTGAAAATATTAGCAAGTGGATGAGGATCCATATCAATAGATTTTTAGCAAGCAAAGATGCAAGCAAATAGAAGGCACATGGCAACACAAGCAAAGATAGCAAACAAGCAAACAAAAAGAGATCTGGCGAGAAAAAGGCAAACGAAAAAGAGGGCGAATAAAATGGCAAATTGGTGAAGTGGGGGAGAGGAAAACGAGAGGCAAATGGCAAATAATGTAATTGCAAGGAGATGGGATTTGTGATTAGGAACCTCGTAGATGATGGTGGAGTCCCCTCGACGCCTACGATAGGCATGTAGAAGAGACCGCTTCCTCCCTGGCAACGGCGCCAGAAATTCCCTTGACGTGGCTTGAGACTGCGTCGGTATTTCCCCAAAGAGGAAGGGATGATGCATCACAGCGACGGTAAGTATTTCCCTCAGTTATGAAACCAAGGTTATCAAACCAGTAGGAGGATCACCACCACCCAATAAGCAGCACCTGCACAGAAACAACAAATACTTGCAACCAGATGCGAAAGAGAGGTTGTCAATCTCTCTACGGTAATAAGATAGATTAGGTAGTGAAAGACAGGAGAGATAGATCTCTCAAGAACACAAATAAAAAGAGTAAATATGCAGCAATATGTTTTTGGTTTTTTGGTTTTGTAGATCTGAAAACAAAGATTGCAAAAAGATAGATCGGAAAGCAATATGTTGGAAAAGTAGACTCGGGGGCCGTAGGGTTCACTAGTGGCTTCTCTCATGAGTATAGCACACGGTGGGTGAAGAAATTACTGTTGGGCAATTGATAGAAAATCGAATAGTCATGATGATATCCAAGGCGATGATCATTATATAGGCATCACGTCCAAGATAGATAGACCGACTCCTGCCTGCATCTACCTCTATTACTCCACACATCGACCGCTATCCAGCATGCATCTAGTGTATTAAGTTCATGGAAAAACGGAGTAATGCAATAAGAACGATGACATGATGTAGACAAGATCTATTCATGTAGGAATAGACCCCATCTTGTTATCCTTAATAGCAACGATACATGCGTGTCTTGCTGCCCCTTCTGTCACTGGGAAAGAACACCGCAAGATCGAACCCATCACAAAGCACCTCTTCCCATGGCAAGAAAAATCGATCTAGTCGGCCTAACTAAACCAAAGATTCGGAGAAGAAATACGTGGCCATAAGTAATCATGCATATCAGAGATCAAAGAAGACTAAAATAATATCCATGGATAGAAACTGATCATGAACTCAAAATTCATCGGTTCCCAACAAACACACCGCAAAAGTTTACATCAAATAGATCTCCAAGAGACCATTGTATTGAGAATCATAAGAGAGAGAGAAGAAGCCATCTAGCTACTGCCTACGGACCCGTAGGTCTATGGTGGACTACTCACGCATCATCGGAGAGGCACCTATGAGGAAGATGAACCCCTCCGTGATGGTGTTTAGATTGGATCTCGAGGTTCTGGAACTTGCGGCGGCTGGAATTGTGTTTCGTCGACTCCCCTAGGGTTTTTGGAATATTTGGGAATTTATAGACATCAGAGGCGGTGGAGAGGGGCCCCGAGGAGGGCACAATCCATTAGGGCGCGCCGGGCCCCCCTGGCGCGCCCTTGTGGGTTGTGATATCCTCGGCCCACTCCCCCGGCACTTCTTTGGCCCACTGGGTGTCTTCTGGTCCAGAAAAAATCTCCAAAAAGTTTCGTCGCGATTGGACTCCGTTTGGTATTGATTTTCTGCGAAGTAAAAAACAAGCAAAAACAACAACTGACACTTTGGCACTATGTCAATAAGTTAGTCCCAAAAAATGATATAAAATTGTTATAAAATGATTGTAAAACATCCAAGAATGATAATATAACAGCATGGAACAAGCAAAAATTATAGATACGTTGGAGACGTATCAATGTATAGGAATACGCTTCGTGAGCTTAAGTTAGTCCTTAGAAGCTAGGTAGTGTCGAGAGGGGCAGATCGATCCATTGTGAAGTTGGTACTTTCTTTTGTGAATTGGTGAAACATTTAGTTTGTGAAGTTGGTAGTATCTTTTGTGAATTGCTCAAACGTTTAGTTTGTGAACTTTCCACTGCTGTGTATTTTTTTATTAGCTAAATATGACAGTGTCGGCGTGCAACTTTGTCTAACGCCATAGGTATTCAAAATACTGATGGCGATGTCTCAAACGCCACCACTAAATTCTAACAATGGTGCCATATTGGTGGCGTCGGGTGTCCACGCTAGCAAGTCCATTTTTGCCATGCCATAGCTAGGCTTTTCTGCAATAGTGTGAGTTCTGCTACTAGTTTCTAAAATTAAACGAAAACCAAAAATCTAGTTCACTTAAGTTTCACTACAACATGTAGAACACCCATTAGAGAGATACATAGGCAAGAGCTGATCTTCGTGATTAGGGTTACCGCGTTTCCAGTATCGTCAATAACCATATCGAAGTTGTTTTAGTGATTGCTAAGGCGGATCGTAATTGTTTCGTGTAGTTGGGTCGTCAAAGTCTCCTCCACCAAAATTGAGATTATCTCATCAAAAAATCGGGACACCAATTTACCTATGACAACCCCATGTCACACAGAGGCTTTGTGGGGGTTGCAGTTGCATGCACATGCAATACATGACAAAGGGCATGGGCAACGAATGTGTATGTGATCATCTCTCTCACACAATCTTTCTCTTTCCTCTATGGGCCCCACACAAGTGTGGATTTTTCAGCTTTTTGTTTCCCCCCATGTGAAGTTTCTAGAATTTTGAAAAGTTCAAAATTTCAAATGTATTAAATTTTGGAAATTTCAAAATTTCAAATGTATTAAATTTTGGAAATTTCAAAAAATTTGAATGTTCAAATACCATTTTTTTTATTTTTTAAAACTGAAATCCAAAGTTTGAAAATTTTGAAGTTCAAACATTTTGAGAGATCAATTTATTTTCAACACTTGAATTTTTGAAAGTTTCAAATTCAAAAATTTGGGCAAAAGATTTCTAAGTGAGTATTACAGCTCTTGAAATGGCTTATTTTTTTTTCTAAAGTAGGAACCACCACATCGGGGAAGTTGCCAAAAAAGGAGTGTCCAAATTTGACTGCGCCAGCATTGGATGGCGGTGCACCAAATAGCGACCACCATCTGCCAGGAAGGAGACACGACTGGCCCAATTCAACCAAGTCGGGACTTTTCGTTTTTGGAAAGTCATGCTTGGTTGGACTTCTCTTATTTTTAGGAAGTTCCTTTTTAGCAACTTTTCGATAATGTCTGTACCGAGTTTCAAAAAATGGCGCAACTACTTTTAAATTTTCAATTTTTGGAAAACTTTCAATTTGAATTTTTGAAAAATCAAAATTTCCCCTACAAAAAAATAAGAGTTAAATATTATTTTTTGATTTATTTTGCACCACTTGGAAAATCAAAATTTCATAAAGCTAAGAATTTTCAACTAAAAAATAATGAAGTTGAAAATTCTAAAACATTCAGGTGTTTTGGAGCTTGAGAAAAGGAGAAGATAACCCGGAAAAAAGGACACACGAGCGAGGACCACCGGAGAGAGATTCCAAGAGAGAGGGGACATATTGTGTGCCCCCCTAGTGACCGAACACAGACAATAGCCACGTGTATCCATCATGGAGGACTTTCAGCATCAATTTGATTTAGGAGGGTTGACCAGTTTCAACTTGATTTGAACATGCACGCCCAACATCTTTTTCAAGGATCACTTGCCCCATTTATTTTTAACCCCAAATAAAAGCAGGTCCAATATCACACTTTTCCAGATGATCGCATCGTAGGTAGGGAATTGCCTATTTGGCGCATATAGCACCCGCATAAGCTTATTGGTAGTTAGTGCACACCCACCCAACAAGGTTCCTAGGTAATGGGCCAGTCCATCCAGGTTTTTTTTTTGGGTTGGCCGAAGCTTCCATCATCCAGTTTTGTGAAACTTCTAGAAGTTTTTGAACAATTTTGTGAAGTTTCGAGAAGCTTCCAACTGTTTTTTTCTTTTCCTTTCCCTGGTTTTCTATTCATTTTTTTGATTTTTATTATGGAAATGATTCTAATCGTGCGGCCGATCTAGCACGGGGCGTCCACCACCTCACTTGCTCAACACATGGCGTACTGGACCACGGCTCTCATCCCCATCTTATCTCTGCAACATCGGTGGTGTTGCGGAACGGTGGCAGGGAACGACTACTATGCAAGTGCATGATGCGGCTGGAGATGTGTTACAATTTTTGTAGCATGGGTTTTGTTGCAGAAAATTAGATGGGACGGATATGTGTTTGCAACTTTTGCAATAAAAGTCTTGTTATAGAAAATTAAAGAAAAAGAGGATTGTGCAACATATGTGTTGTTGCAGGAAATTAGAGAAGATAACCTTTTGCAACATGGATCTTGTTACAAAAAATTAGAGAAGTGAGGATTTTGCAACAAATGTCTTGTTGCAAGATGAACAATACATACAGGTTGCATCAACGAATCAGACGGCTCACGTGGCGGCGGATCTTTTTAAAATGATCCGCCGGCCGACGCGTAGCACGCCCCTTTTTATTATTCCTTTTCCTTTTTTGTTTTTGTTAACTTTTTTCAAATCCATGCACAAAATTTAATTTCGTGATTTATTTAAAATGCATGAACTCTTTTCAAATGCACGTACAATTTTCTTATTCGTGAACATTTTTCATAGCCGTAAACTTTTTCCAAATTCATGAAATGTTTTTCAAATTTGTGAACTTTTATGAAGCATGTGAACATTATTTGAATATGTGAACTTTGTTTGACTTTTTTCTGAATGCACAAACATTCTTTAAATTCATAACTGTTTTTAAACCTGGAGAGATTGTTTTTCCAAATTACCATTTATTTAAAATTTTGAACCTTGTTTAAAATTCACGACCATTTTCTCGTTTGACATTAAAAAAACTCTGAAGTGGTTTTTTTAGACAACAAAACAGCACAAAAGTGAGAAAACTAAACCAACGCGCTACATGCCATCTAGCCTAGCACAAGCGCCTGGATTCTATCTAGGGCTAAAGGCGCTGGGGAGGGGAGGAGAGACAGTGGCTTTGAGGGGGCCCAAAATGAACAAGGCGTTTCCCAATCGAAGAATTCGTCACCCACCCGAATCTGACTTTCCTGAATCCTATTCAGACTCGATGTTGTTTTCACCCTAACAATTTACCGAGCCAATGCATGAGTCATTGCAGATCCATAGATTGGCAAATTGAGGTAGTTCCCGCTGAGCGAGTTCGATCCAAGAATTTCAGCACTTATGCGTGGGCTGGCTCTTCATAAGGAGGACGATGATCTTGAGGACGCCCCCTTAGTTTCAAGGTTCTCTAAATTCTCATCTAGATTCCTCTTGCCAATTACTTTGTTTTATCGATGCAGTTATAAACTATCTTTACATGTTTAGCTGGTTATTAATTATTTACACTGATTAGTTAATGTATTCCTTTCCTTGTATCATGAGTGCTGCGATTCCTTCGAACCTGCCAAGATAAAATTGTTGATGACAGATACCCTAGGCGTTCTTCCCAAACCCCATGACTGGTCCAACAACTTTGCATTCCCCGAGTCCTCTTGAGATTGAAGGTTTGCGGGTGATCTTTACTGGCACCAGACCTACTAGATGAATCAAGTCTCTTTAGTAAGGAAGCTCACTACGTGTTACAAGACAAATTTCTGTCTAGATGTTTTTACCGCATATTATTGTGCTAATAGGTTGCTCACTACCTTTGAATGAATAGCTTGTTTGCTGCCTATGCGGTATACTCACTGTTCCGACGAAGCTTCAACTGGGCAACAAAGGTGTTTTCACAAGCCGCTACCTATGCTCCAAATCTTTCTACCATGGTGCATACCTTTCTCGCAGATTGCACCAGACCAGTCAAGGTATATAGTTATATTGCAGTCCGTGATGCCGAGGATTCTCGCCATAATTGTCTTTTCAACCGGTCCCGAGATGAGCCGCTCACTATCAAGTCGGTAATTGTGAAGTATTTATTGTTAACTGTTTAGCTCTGTTCTAAATACAACATACAACATATGTTGCCATGTTGGTATGCTCACTTTGCCACTCAATTAGCTCTCCCGGCCCATCACCAACATCCTCTTGTCGCCCTTGCTTCGAGCATCTCCTTCCCGTCTTTTCCCTCGTGCACTGCTTCCTGACGAAAGCCGACACACACAGATAGTTCGGCCTTTTCCTTCAACCTTACTTACCCTGTCGCGTGGGACGCTTTGTTACTCGTCATGTGCCTCCACTTCCTTTCGTTTGTCCCCGACTCCCCATCTCCTCGTCCCAGTCTACCATCAGCATCTCTTTCACTCCTTGTCTATCTCGACCCTCGATGCCTATGCTCTATTTTCCGTTGGAAATATGCCCTAGAGGCAATAATAAAATGGTTATTATTATATTTCCTTGTTCATGATAATTGTCTATTGTTCATGCTATAATTGTATTAACCGGAAACCGTAATACCTGTGTGAATACATAGACCACACCATGTCCCTAGTGAGCCTCTAGTTGACTAGCTCGTTGATCAATAGATGGTCATGGTTTCCTGACCATGGACATTGGATGTCGTTGATAACGGGATCACATCATTAGGAGAATGATGTGATGGACAAGACCCAATCCTAAGCGTAGCACAAGATCGTGTAGTTCGTCTGCTAGAGCTTTTCTAATGTCAAGTATCATTTCCTTAGACCATGAGATTGTGCAACTCCCGGATACTGTAAGAATGCTTTGGGTGTATCAAACGTCACAACGTAATTGGGTGACTATAAAGGTGCACTACAGGTATCTCCGAAAGTGTCTGTTGGGTTGGCACGAATCGAGACTGGGATTTGTCACTCCGTGTGACGGAGAGGTATCTCTGGGCCCACTCGGTAATACATCATCATAATGAGCTCAATGTGACTAAGGAGTTAGTCACGGGATCATGTGTTATGGAACGAGTAAAGAGACTTGCCGGTAACGAGATTGAACAAGGTATAGGGATACCGACGATCAAATCTCGGGCAAGTAACATACCGATGGACAAAGGGAATTGTATACGGGATTAATTGAATCCCCGACATCGTGGTTCATCCGATGAGATCATCGTGGAACATGTGGGAGCCAATATGGGTATCCAGATCCCGCTATTGGTTATTGGCCGGAGAGGTGTCTCGGTCATGTCTGCATGGTTCCCGAACCCGTAGGGTCTACACACTTAAGGTTAGGTGACGCTAGAGTTGTAATGGGAATTGTATGTGGTCACTGAAAGTTGTTCGGAGTCCCGGATGAGATCCTGGACGTCACGAGGAGTTCCGGAATGGTACGGAGGTGAAGATTTATATATGGGAAGTCCAGTTTCAGTCACCGGAAAAGTTTCGGGGTTTATCGGTATTGTACCGGGACCACCGAAAGGGTTCCGGGGGTCCACCGGGAGGGGCCACCTGCCTCGGAGGACCACGTGGGCTGAATATGGGTGGGAACCAGCCCCCTAGTGGGCTGGTGCGCCCCCCAAGGGCCCAAGGCACCTAGGGTTGGGAACCCTAGGGGGTGGGGGCGCCTCCCACCAACTTGGGGGGCAAGCTCCCCCCCTTGGCCGCCGCGCCCCCCCTCTAGATGGATCTAAGGGGGCCGGCCCCCTCTCCCCTTCAGCCTATAAATAGAGGGGGGTGGGAGGGCAGCCGCAACCCTTGCCCCTGGCGCAGCCCTCCCCCTTCCTACACCTCCTCCTCCTCCGTAGTGCTTAGCGAAGCTCTGCCGGAGAACCACGAGCTCCACCGCCACCACGCCGTCGTGCTGCCGGAGCTCTCCCTCAACTTCTCCTCCCCCCTTGCTGGATCAAGAAGGAGGAGACGTCCCCGAGCTGTACGTGTGTTGAACGCGGAGGCGCCGTCCGTTCGGCGCTTGGATCGGATCTTCCGCGATTTGAATCGCCGCGAGTACGACTCCATCAACCGCGTTTTTTGCAACGCTTCCACTTCGCGATCTTCAAGGGTATGAAGATGCACTCCCTCTCTCTCGTTGCTAGCATCTCTTAGATTGATCTTGGTGACACGTAGGAAAATTTTGAATTATTACTACGTTCCCCAACAGTGGCATCATGAGCCAGGTTTATGCGTAGATTCTATGCACTAGTAGAACACAAGTAGCTATGGGCCATGATTTGGTCAATTTTCTTGCCGTTACTAGTCCTATCTTGATTCGGCGGCATTGTGGGATGAAGCGGCCCAGACCGACTTTACACGTACGCTGACTGGTTCCACCGCCTGACATGCACTTGTTGCATAAGGTGGCTAGCGGGTGTCTGTCTCTCCCACTTTAGTCGGATCGGATTCGATGAAGAGGGTCCTTATGAAGGGTAAATAGCAATTGGCATATCACCGTTGTGGCTTTTGCGTAGGTAAGAAACGTTCTTGCTAGAAACCCATAGCAGCCACGTAAAACTAGCAACAACAATTAGAGGACGTCTAACTTGTTTTTGCAGGGTATGCTATGTGATGTGATATGGCCAAAAGGATGTGATGAAATATATGTGATGTATGAGATTGATCATGTTCTTGTAAGAGGAATCACGACTTGCATGTCGATGAGTATGACAACTCGCAGGAGCCATAGGAGTTGTCTTAATTTATTGTATGACCCGCGTGTCAATCAAAAACGCCATGTAATTACTATACTTTATTGCTAACCGTTAGCCATAGTAGTAAAAGTAATAGTTGGCGAGACAACTTCATGAAGACACGATGATGGAGATCATGATGATGGAGATCATGGTGTTGTGCCGGTGATGATGGTGATCATGCCGCGCCCCGAAGATGGAGATCAAAGGCGCGAGATGATATTGGCCATATCATGTCACTTTATGATTTGCTTGTGATGTTTATCATGTTTTTACATCTTATTTTCTTAGAACGACGGTAGCATAAATAAGATGATCCCTCACTAAAATTTCAAGAAATGTGTTCCCCCTAAGTGTGCACCGTTGCGAAGGATCGTTGTTTTGAAGCACCACATGATGATCGGGTGTGATAGATTCTAACGTTCACATACAATGGGTGTAAGCCAGATTTACACACGCGAAACACTTAGGTTGACTTGACGAGCCTAGCATGTACAGACATGGCCTCGGAACACGAGAGACCGAAAGGTCGAACATGAGTCGTATAGTAGATGCGATCAACATGGAGATGTTCACCATTGATGACTAGTCCGTCTCACGTGATGATCGGGCACGGCCTAGTCGATATGGATCATGTATCACTTAGATGACTAGAGGGATGTCTATCTGAGTGGGAGTTCATTAAATAATTTGATCAGATGAACTTAATTATCATGAACCTAGTCTAAAATTGTCTTTACAATCTATCTTGTAGATCCAATGGCCCACGCTAATGTTGCCCTCAACTTCAACGCGTTCCTAGAGAAAACCAAGCCGAAAGACGATGGAAGCAACTATACGGACTGTGTCCGTAACTTGAGGATCATCCTCATAGCTTCCAAGAAAGCATATGTCCTTGATGCACCGCTAGGTGACGCACCCATTTTCCCAGCAACTCAAGACGTTATGAACGCCTGGCAGTCGCGTAGTGATGATTACTCCCTGGTTCAGTGCGGCATGCTTTACAGCTTAGAACCGGGGCTCCAAAAGCGTTTTGAGCAACACGGAGCATATGAGATGTTCCAAGAGCTGAGAATGGTTTTCCAAGCTCATGCCCGGGTCGAGAGATATGAAGTCTCCGACAAGTTCTTCAGTTGTAAGATGGAGGAAAATAGTTCTGTCAGCGAGCACATACTCAAAATGTCTGGGTTGCACAACCGCTTGTCTCAGCTGGGAGTTAATCTTCCGGATGACTCGGTTATTGACAGAATCCTCCAGTCGCTTCCACCTAGCTACAAGAGCTTTGTGATGAACTTCAATATGCAAGGGATGGAGAAGTCCATTCCTGAGTTATATTCGATGCTGAAATCAGCGGAGGTGGAGATAAAAAAGGAACATCAAGTGTTGATGGTGAATAAGACCACTAGTTTCAAGAAAGGCAAGGGTAAGAAGAACTTCAAGAAGGACGGCAAAGCAGTTGCCGCGCCCGGTAAATCAGTTGCCGGGAAGAAGCCCAAGAATGGACCCAAGCCTGAGACTGAGTGCTTTTATTGCAAGGGAACCGGTCACTGGAAGCGGAACTGCCCCAAGTACTTAGCGGATAAGAAGGCCGGCAATGTCAAAGGTATATATGATATACATGTTATTGATGTGTACCTTACCAGCGCTCGTAGTAGCTCCTGGGTATTTGATACCGGTGCGGTTGCTCACATTTGTAACTCAAAACAGGAGCTGCGGAATAAGCAGAGACTGGCGAAGGACGAGGTGACGATGCACGTCGGGAATGGTTCCAAGGTCGATGTGATCGCCGTCGGCACACTGCCTCTACATCTACCTTCGGGATTAGTTTTAAACCTCAATAATTGTTATTTAGTACCAGCTTTGAGCATGAACATTGTATCTGGATCTCGTTTGATGCGAGATGGCTACTCATTTAAATCCGAGAATAATGGTTGTTCTATTTATATGAGAGATATGTTTTATGGTCATGCTCCGCTGGTCAATGGTTTATTTTTATTGAATCTCGAACGTGATGTTACACATATTCATAGTGTGAATACCAAACGATGTAAGGTTGATAATGATAGTCCCACATACTTGTGGCACTGCCGCCTTGGTCATATTGGTGTCAAACGCATGAAGAAACTCCATGCAGATGGACTTTTGGAGTCTCTTAATTATGAATCATTTGACACATGCGAACCATGCCTCATGGGCAAGATGACTAAGACTCCGTTCTCCGGAACAATGGAGCGAGCAACCAACTTGTTGGAAATAATACATACCGATGTATGCGGTCCAATGAGCGTTGAGGCTCGCGGTGGCTATCGTTATGTTCTCACCCTCACTGATGACTTAAGCAGATATGGGTATGTCTACTTAATGAAACACAAGTCTGAGACCTTTGAAAAATTCAAGGAATTTCAGAGTGAGGTGGAGAATCAACGTGACAAGAAAATAAAGTTCTTACGATCTGATCGTGGAGGAGAATATTTGAGTCACGAGTTTGGCACACACTTAAGGAAATGTGGAATTGTTTCACAACTCACGCCGCCTGGCACACCTCAGCATAATGGTGTGTCCGAACGTCGTAATCGCACTCTATTGGATATGGTGCGATCTATGATGTCTCTTACTGATTTACCGCTATCATTTTGGGGATATGCATTAGAGACTGCCGCATTCACTTTAAATAGGGCACCGTCTAAATCCGTTGAGACGACACCGTATGAATTATGGTTTGGGAAGAAACCTAAGCTGTCGTTTCTGAAAGTTTGGGGATGCGATGCTTATGTCAAGAAACTTCAACCTGAAAAGCTCGAACCCAAATCGGAAAAGTGCGTCTTCATAGGATACCCTAAGGAAACTATTGGGTATACCTTCTACCTCATATCCGAAGGCAAGATCTTTGTTGCCAAGAATGGATTCTTTCTAGAGAAAGAGTTTCTCTCGAAAGAAGTAAGCGGGAGGAAAGTAGAACTTGATGAGGTAATTGTACCCCCTCTCGAAACGGAGAGTAGCGCAGCGCAGGAAAATGTTTCTGTGGTGCCTGCACCGACTAGAGAGGAAGTTGATGATGATGATCATGAAACTACAGATTAAGTTACTACTGAACTTCGTAGGTCCACGAGGACACGTTCCGCACTAGAGTGGTACGACAACCCTGTCCTGGAAATCACGTTGTTAGACAACGGTGAACCTTCGAACTATGAAGAAGCCATGGCGGGTCCGGATTCCAACAAATGGCTTGAAGCCATGAAATCCGAGATAGGATCCATGTATGAGAACAAAGTATGGACTTTGGTGGACTTGCCCAATGATCGGCAAGCCATAGAAAATAAATGGATCTTTAAGAAGAAGACTGACGCGGATGGTAATGTGACCGTCTATAAGGCTCGGCTTGTCGCTAAGGGTTATCGACAAGTTCAAGGAGTTGACTATGATGAGACTTTCTCGCCCGTAGCGATGCTGAAGTCCGTCCGAATCATGTTAGCAGTTGCCGCATTTTATGATTATGAGATCTGGCAAATGGACGTCAAAATGGCATTCCTTAACGGTTTCCTTAAGGAAGAAATGTATATGATGCAGCCGGAAGGTTTTGTCGATCCTAAGAATGTTGACAAGGTATGCAAGCTCTAGCGCTCCATCTATGGGCTGGTGCAAGCATCTCGGAGTTGGAACATTCGCTTTGATGAGGTGATCAAAGCGTTTGGGTTTATACAGACTTATGGAGAAGCCTGTATTTACAAGAAAGCGAGTGGGAGCTCTGTAGCATTTCTCATTTTATATGTGGATGACATATTGTTGATGGGAAATGATATAGAACTTTTGGAAAGCATAAAGACCTACTTGAATAAGTGTTTTTCAATGAAGGACCTTGGAGAAGCTGCTTACATATTAGGCATCAAGATCTATAGAGATAGATCGAGATGCCTCATTGGTCTTTCACAAAGCACATACCTTGACAAGATATTGAAGAGGTTCAATATGGATCAGTCCAAGAAGGGGTTCTTGCCTGTATTGCAAGGTGTGAGATTGAGCACAGCTCAATGCCCGACCTCGGCAGGAGATAGAGAAAAGATGAGTGTCATCCCCTATGGCTCAGCCATAGGCTCTATTATGTATGCCATGCTGTGTACCAGACCTGATGTGAACCTTGACATAAGTTTGGTAGGGAGGTACCAAAGTGATCGCGGAATGGAACACTGGACAACGGTCAAGAATATCCTTAAGTACCTGAAAAGGACTAAGGATATGTTTATCGTTTATGGAGGTGCCGAAGAGCTCGTCGTAAAGGGTTACGTCGATGCTAGCTTCGACACAGATCCGGATGACTCCAAATCACAAACCGGATACGTGTATATTTTGAATGGTGGGGCAGTCAGCTGGTGCAGTTGCAAGCAAAGCGTCGTGGCAGCATCTACATGTGAAGCGGAGTACATAGCTGCTTCGAAAGCAGCGCAGGAAGGAGTCTGGATGAAGGAGTTCATCACCGACCTAGGAGTGGTTCCCAATGCGTCGGGCCCGATGACTCTCTTCTGTGACAACACTGGAGCTATTGCCATTGCTAAGGAGCCCAGGTTTCACAAGAAGACCAAGCACATCAAGCGCCGCTTCAACTCCATTCGTGGTTACATTCAGGATGGAGATATAGATATTTGTAAAGTACATACGGATCTGAATGTCGCATATCCGTTGACTAAACCTCTTCCACGAGCGAAACATGATCAGCACCAGAACTCTATGGGTGTTCGATTTATCACAATGTAACTAGATTATTGACTCTAGTGCAAGTGGGAGACTTTTGGAAATATGCCCTAGAGGCAATAATAAAATGGTTATTATTATATTTCCTTGTTCATGATAATTGTCTATTGTTCATGCTATAACTGTATTAACCGGAAACCGTAATACATGTGTGAATACATAGACCACACCATGTCCCTAGTGAGCCTCTAGTTGACTAGCTCGTGGATCAATAGATGGTCATGGTTTCCTGACCATGGACATTGGATGTCGTTGATAACGGGATCACATCATTAGGAGAATGATGTGATGGACAAGACCCAATCCTAAGCGTAGCACAAGATCGTGTAGTTCGTCTGCTAGAGCTTTTCTAATGTCAAGTATCATTTCCTTAGACCATGAGATTGTGCAACTCCCGGATACTGTAGGAATGCTTTGGGTGTATCAAACGTCACAACGTAATTGGGTGACTATAAAGGTGCACTATAGGTATCTCCGAAAGTGTCTGTTGGGTTGGCACGAATCGAGACTGGGATTTGTCACTCCGTGTGACGGAGAGGTATCTCTGGGCCCACTCGGTAATACATCATCATAATGAGCTCAATGTGACTAAGGAGTTAGTCACGGGATCATGTGTTACGGAACGAGTAAAGAGACTTGCCGGTAACGAGATTGAACAAGGTATAGGGATACCGACGATCGAATCTCGGGCAAGTAACATACCGATGGACAAAGGGAATTGTATACGGGATTAATTGAATCCCCGACATCGTGGTTCATCCGATGAGATCATCGTGGAACATGTGGGAGCCAATATGGGTATCCAGATCCCGCTATTGGTTATTGGCCGGAGAGGTGTCTCGGTCATGTCTGCATGGTTCCCGAACCCGTAGGGTCTACACACTTAAGGTTAGGTGACGCTAGAGTTGTAATGGGAATTGTATGTGGTCACCGAAAGTTGTTCGGAGTCCCGGATGAGATCCTGGACGTCACGAGGAGTTCCGGAATGGTCCGGAGGTGAAGATTTATATATGGGAAGTCCAGTTTCAGTCACCGGAAAAGTTTCGGGGTTTATCGGTATTGTACCGGGACCACCGAAAGGGTTCCGGGGGTCCACCGGGAGGGGCCACCTGCCTCGGAGGACCACGTGGGCTGAATATGGGTGGGAACCAGCCCCCTAGTGGGCTGGTGCATCCCCCAAGGGCCCAAGGCGCCTAGGTTGGGAACCCTAGGGGGTGGGGGCGCCTCCCACCAACTTGGGGGGCAAGCTCCCCCCCTTGGTGGCCGCGCCCCCCCTCTAGATGGATCTAAGGGGGCCGGCCCCCTCTCCCCTTCAGCCTATAAATAGAGGGGGGTGGGAGGGCAGCCGCAACCCTTGCCCCTGGCGCAGCCCTCCCCCTTCCTACACCTCCTCCTCCTCCGTAGTGCTTAGCGAAGCTCTGCCGGAGAACCACGAGCTCCACCGCCACCGCGCCGTTGTGCCGCCGGAGCTCTCCCTCAACTTTTCCTCCCCCCTTGCTGGATCAAGAAGGAGGAGACGTCCCCGAGCTGTACGTGTGTTGAACGCGGAGGCGCCGTCCGTTCGGCGCTTGGATCGGATCTTCCGCGATTTGAATCGCCGCGAGTACGACTCCATCAATCGCGTTCTTTGCAACGCTTCTGCTTAGCGATCTTCAAGGGTATGAAGATGCACTCCCTTTCTCTCGTTGCTAGCATCTCCTAGATTGATCTTGGTGACACGTAGGAAAATTTTGAATTATTACTACGTTCCCCAACATTTTCCTCCTCTCACACCAAGCTCCTCCACCGAACCATCATATTTATTTAGTTTGTTGCACTTGTGTAATTTTTTTTCTTTCAAATTCCGGATATCATGATGTTCATGTCATGTGGAACATACAAAGCTTCGAGAAAGAGATCTCTAGCTTCACAAGATGATGTTCTCCATCAAATATTCTTTACGTCATACGACGACCCAGTACGCGATCTGCACAGTGACTCTGCTCCGACCCAATATCAACTTAATACATGCATGGCGATGAAGGACGGAGTTTTGGCTCGCTGGACGACAATGAGTCAACGACTGGAAACAGTGGTGAGATCCCTGAATCCTTATCCCATCCTTCTTGTGTGGATTTGTCCACTATTAGAGCAAGACTAGGATCATTCCGTGTCTTCATTATATTTTGCAACGAAACTTCGCATACAAAAGTTGGCAATACAATTGAAAGATGTTTCTTGATCTGATTGAAATGGGGCTTTTATGTTGTCGTGAAATTGTGCCTGAAAGCTGCCATTCTGTGGGTGTTCGACAAACTCTTATACACTTAGGAGTATTATACCACATTTGCATGTTAAAAAAATATACAGTGATTTCCCACAGAAACAAAGAAAAGGAAAATATATAGCGATTTATTATGCATAATATAAGTGAATCAAAATATTTCACATTATTATATCAGTTCGAAAATACTTCACATTGTCTTTTGTACTACAACATTATTTAATGGGAACTACAAAATAAGTGCTATGGGTTAGGCCTAGCTGAGCTTGTTTACATATACTAGGAAATTTTCTTGTGCGTTACAACGGGACATACTTCACTGTAACACAGACAGATTGTCCATGAATCAAGATCGTTTAATTTGCTATCTCATATTTTTTATCCAGCGCACACATTCTACTTGAAGAATTACTGCACACGACATGGACACACCCCGTAGAATTGGCTGACATCCGGTTCATGTTCATGGATGGCATGGACCATGGTGTGCGTGGTCAAGAACAATAAAATGATGATGGACAATGTCTAGAAGCTTGGCGGAATCTAGATGAGTATATGGATGAGAGTAATTGAAAAATCTCTCACTGAGCATGATGTAGGGTTATGATGGTTGTTGTATATTAAACGGTAAAATTCATCCTCTACGATGCACGGTTCGAGCTCTTCTTCGTCTGAATGGATTCTTCTCGTTGGGCGGTCTTAATGGTGCGAGGGTACGTTCAGGTGAGCTCCTATGCATCAGTGATGATAACGGTGTCCGATATGACATCATAAGGTGGCAACATAGGCAGAGGCTATATGCAATAAAAAGAAAATCAGAAAATGCACCGGAGAAGACGTGCAACCGAAAGAAGCAGATCTATATCAAGAGAACATGGGCTATAGTGGGCCGATCGATCCCTAGGGAGTTATGAATCCGATCGCTAGCGTCACTCCACTAAAAAAAGAGATCGATAGCTAGCGAGGTTTAGGAAAGAAGCTAAGGAACATGGAGCAATACTCTGTTTTAATGTATCAATGATAGATCTCGGCAGTAAGGCTATCCATAGCGGGAGTACTATAACGCAAGATAAGATAAATTTGCTTATGTGGTATTTAACGAGGAGAGAGAGTAACATAGTGTCTCCAAAGAGATTTTTTTTGAAACATGTCTTCTTAGGACCCGATTCATTAAAACAGGTAGAATATAGTTGCCTGGCTAAATAATGGAAACCTAGGCGAAAATCATTACAAGACGCCCACATAATAGGGCACTACGACCGATTTGGCACCCACAAGATCACACATACCGCCGACGAGGGGAGACCGTCGATGCTGCCTATAATGTCATCGTCACCACCTCTCCCTGAGCAGACGATTCCGACTTTGCCGCTCATGACCCATCCGAACGAACGACGCCCGAGGACCTCTTCGACCATAGGAGAATGTATATACCGCAGACGTCTAGGACCGCTAGCTCCGATTTTATTGATGCGCTTCAAAGGAAAAAGCTGCAAGCCTCACACTGACCTAGTCCAGCGCATCCGCCAAAGAGCACCGTCCGCTGAAACCATCCTTATGGATTCATCCTTGCCGTAGAGGCCCCGTCGCACACATCTCCGACTTCTTTGTCATAGTGAGAAATAAGCATGAGCACACCCATTGGCAAATTGGACCGTCGATATCAGAAGGACAAGCCACGACCAGTTCCGCACGTCACCATAGTCGTCGCCGCGCTAGTCGCAACACCAACCACTCACACCACTGGTTGGGCACCTCCCAACCGTGATGTCGTGCACTTCCAGTCGAATGGAAGCGTGGAGAAGATTGCCGGTCATCAAAGCAACAAAGCAAAGGGGGAAATGTCGTATGGACGAAATCATTGCCCAACCATGACAGTTCTAGGATTTCGCCTGAAGAAGTAGATCCTGAGATGGATGGAGGTTAGCAGCTCCACAACAGCCTCCCCACGGAGGATGCGATGCCCACGAGCACCGTGCTATCGAGGCATTATCCCAGTGCTCAAAACTCATCCCTACCCCACGCAACCAGCAGCCAGAGGATGCACCCACCCGCAATCCCACTGACATGCGCACCTCCTGAGTGGCAACGGCTCTTTTTGAGGGTCGGAGTGACGAGGAAAAGGTTAGCTATATGAGGTAGTTTGAATTCACTCTTCCACAACACAGTGAAGTACCTAATCTTGAAGACAAGGAAGTCCCGGTAAGAATCTGGTTTCTTTTTCTGCACATTTTGAATGCTTGCGTGCTAGTTTATTGACATTTTTGATTTAAACAAATTGATCTAGCATTATTATACATTAATCGTCTACTATTTTTGCATATAAATGAAGTTATTTTGCATTACCAGTTACCACAAAGACATCTAGTATTTTTCTTTCGTGAAATATGTGCTGCTCACTTCATCATAGAATGTGGTATATATTCTTTACCAATCCAAAATCCAGTCACTTATGCTTTTTCTAGTTGGGTTCTTATGTCTGGCAGTATAGCAAGGCGTGATAGTGTTCAGCACACATAATATTGGAGCATTCATTAAACAATCCATATCCCTAAAGGTGATGCTGCATATATTCGGTTGGTTAGACAAATATGGTATTAACATGGTATCGACTATTACTCTAGGTTGCTCAACATTATGCAACCATGTTCATTTCTGAGGGAGATATGCTAGCATTGAGAAAACTTTCTGGGCGTTTTAAGAGCCATGCTAACCGAATCTGCTTTTTGCTGTATATTTTGCCTAATCAAAGTCCGATATATTATGAATTTTGCATCATAATTAAAATATTTTATGCAATGAAGGATAGTGTGGTTTATGATGTCATAGATCTAGAACAAATTAAAAAAAAACTATGTAGTTTAGTTGGCCATTATAGATCTTGGCAATATGTTGGTTCTCACCAATGTTTTGAGTTTGGTTCAAGGAAGCAACACACATTTGTGACCAGATCAACAAGGAAATTTGTGTTCTATTATAGATACAAACATTTTCTTGTTAGCTTAATCATAAACGACCAATGTGGTTAAGTGGAAGGTGCCATAACCCGAAATGTTCGTGATGGTCGTGAGTACGTGTTGCAATTTGCTAGAAAAGGCTCTCTGCCCCAGATTATATCGAAAGTGCAAGGACATATGGTCTTGCATATGATGGAAATTATACAAAGGCCGAAAAGATTTCCAAAATCAAAATTGGAATATGGCAACTGTGTAATGCAATAGAGGGAATTTGAGAGTTTGTTCCTGGAGCGAGTAAGTCCTAACCCGATCCTTAGTAGTGGCAAATCTTGGTTCTTTTTGGTCCAGAAGATGAGAGGATCAACTATATATTTGGTCAGAAAAATATGCTTTTATCTATTAACCATGGAGTGCATGCAGTAATTAAGATTCATGCTGATATTGAGTCATTTGTGCTGAAATATTTGAATCTTTCCAAATCTATTATTGTTGTGCTTGATGGCAAGGGCTTCTGTCATGTCAATGGAACAACGCAAAAGAATTTATACCAGGTTTTATTAGCGGTTCTAATATTAAGAAGAAAGGTGGTGTATCCTGCTCACTTGATGCTTTGGATGTTCCCTCTATGAAATATTAACAAGAAGAGCCAGATCAGGGGAAGACGGGTAAGAAACAAAAATTGGAAGCTGCTAATGCTAGGCGAACTAGATATGAAGCCGAAATGTTTTGGGGTAGTATTAAGTTGAACGATACTAGTCGAAACAAACTAGATTATGGGTCAAATTATAAATGTGATTTATGCTCAACTTTTATACGTAGTTATACGCACTTTTATCATTCTATAGTCTTAAGATTATTATTTACATAGTTAATCACCTACCATTGTTCCTAAACATTAGTTTTAATGTGCTTTCTTATCATTGTGATGCATATCATTATAAAATATATTTGCATTCTGCTAAATTTAAATTGTATTTTAAATAAAAATCCTTCTTGAATGATTGTTTAACAATGTCATAAATTATATAGTGTGAACTGTGTGTGTCTCTCTCTGTGTGTGTTATTATTAAATATCATGTAGATATCTCTTAAGCATTTGATTAAACTAATATCTTAATTATGGTTTCTGATTTATTGTTAGGTAAGCATGTTTATACAAACTTCTAGAGTATAACTTGAACCGTGTGTCATCAATTCTTAGCCGGCATTTTCGTGGCTGAATGTATCTTGTAAGTTATGGTTCATCACTAAGTTGATAGGGTGGCATGCTATTTGTATTGAAAATTTTCACCTATGGCAATCACCAACGAACATAAAATACCATGACTAGTACTTCCACATGCACACAATGCAATTACTTGATATGCCTGATACGTTTCAGATGTATCTATAATTTTGATCATTTCATACTATATATTATTAATTTTATATATACTTTTTAGAATTTTGTATTATTTTTCTAGACTAACATATTAATTTAGATGCCTGCCACTGGTTGTATCAGTGGCGGTCGAATTAGAGCGCCCTACACTGAAAGATTATTCATGCAAATTAAAAATTTCACAGCCCCGACAACATTTCTACTGTCATGACTGCGTTTTGCCTAATATCCATATCAAAAAGTGCAGTACTCATCGACATTATATTGATTGCGATAAGAAATTACGTTACATTGCATGATACGTTAACCACTAGCTAATTGTTCTCAATTATGACCTAAAAAGCACCAAATAGTAGTCAAAACACCATCGACGGCATGGACATCCACTAGTTAATTAGTACGATCATGAAAAGTAGTAGGACCTACTCCTCTCTTTTAGGAAAAAATTAGAAGAATAAATAAACCCCCGCATCTTCATGGTGGAGCACTATGATGCATCAATCTCCAATTTCTTGTCTGCACTCATTCAAAATTTGCATCCATGCATCAATTTTTAGGCGTCAATCTGGTAGGGCTTCGAGTATGTGCCTTTGAAATTGGTCTTCTCATGGAAAATACTTGTCATCTCACCTTGCACATCCATCGCCGCATGCACAACAACTCTTGGGAGATTATGTTGAAGAACATAATAGTAACATAGTAAGTAGTATAATTTATTTAAGAACAATGTATGAAAAAGATGGACTAATGACACAATAGTAATATCTTACCATGCATTTTCTACAAATGTTGGTATTGCTCAAGGTGTGAACTAGTGGCACATATCAGGTAGTATTTCGACCAGCTCCGTAAGTGCCCTTGAACGACTCAAAATCATTCATAAGGGAGACAAGATAATTCTTCTCCTCCCAAATAAGCTCTAAGCCAAAAGTGTAATAGGTGCCATCTAATATATTCCATGTTTTTCCCGGAGATAGAAAATAAGCTGTCAATTTTAGATAAAGAAGTTAAGTTAGGGGGGATTAACAACAAATTTTAAATAAGAAAGATAGATTATTTAACATTTTTTTTAAGAATCTACATGGAGAAAAAATTGGAATCATGTCCATATCCACCCAAATGTCTTGATCATATTTTTGGAAAGATGTCTTCATCATATTAAGGAATGATGCCAATATCAAATTTTGTACTCATACCCACCTTAAATCCGTAAGTCTTGCATACACCTGTCCAATTTTTACAAGCAAAATATGTTTCACCTACAAGATTATAGATCGTAGCTTGGAAAACGAAACCATGTTTTGTCTTAAGGTAAGCAGTCCTCTCAGCCACGTCATCCATGTCTTCGAAATAGAGCTTCTCTAGGACATAAAGCGTTGCATAATAGGGGATGAACAAGTCAAATTATAAAAAAAACACAAAAATTACATGCTAAAGAAAAAAAATCTTATGACATGCTTAATTAAGAAGGAAATATGTGAAAAAATTATTAAAACTAATTTCCGTATGATATTTGTAGTCCTCTTTAAGATTTAGGGAGAAGAACCTATCGTTCCCTAGATGAGGATCGTCGCACATACCCTCGTTGCCGGAATAGTCATGACACTCGGGGATCTCATCCAACTCATCCTCATTCATTTGCTGTGTTCATAAATGGAAGACTAAAACTCAACATAAAAATGTCTTAACAGTGAGGTACGTACGGTCACACACTGCGAACACTGCTAGAACTAGCTAGTACGACGAAACATATAAGCATGTTTAACAAGTCTATAGAATTAGGTTCTACAATGCTAAGGACATAGTACATCATAACAACTCCGCATTCCATAGTTTCAACATTACTGCAATAAAAGATCAAACATCTCTAGCACACAGTGACACGACTAGCTACAGTTCAAGAGGAACTCCTAACGAAAGTCAACATCTGAGCCAGAGTCATCATCCTCGTCGGAGGACTCGACAACTTGGTCCCAATCTATTGGATAATCCTCGTCCTCCTTCTTGTCGCGTGATGCCCTCAACAACACCTCGTTCAAGGCGTAGAGCTGCAGATCCTTCCTGAGATAATGCTCCACCAAGGAATCACTGTTTTCCCTAGTCGGGTCCTTATCAGTGCCTCGGCCTTGAGGTGCTCCTTCTCCTAGGCCTTGGAGACTACCCTCATGTTGGGAGGCGCTAGCGATTCATGCGCTAGGCATCCAGGGGACAGTTGAGCTGGGCCCTTGGCCCTTGGTACCAGCGCCATGACATCATAAGCGCGCGGCGTCCTCGGGGATGTCGAACATGCTGAGTCATTGCTTCTTGCCTGTGTCGGGGTTTTGAATCGGGTCGCCCACTTTCCCCAAGGCCTAAGGAAAACACAATGGTACATGCCATTGTCCGCCATTTCCAACAACAAAAAAGTGCCCTAGAACATGCAGATTGATAAATGTAAAAATGTAGGGAGAGTTTTGGCATCACCTCTGCCTTATAATGGACATATTAAGTGCTAGAAATTTGAAAAAACAAAAATCAATCAACATTTCGCCAAAACATTGACACTTAGTATGAGTCCCTGTAAAAAATTGAAGACATGTACTACAACACAATATGAATCATAAACTAAATGAAATCTTAAACATGAAGTTGTTGCAATTTTAAAAAGTATGATTTTTTTGGCATGACCTCTGCTTAATAATGGACGAGATGGCACTAGTATATGATTCCCTGAAAAATGCAAAGTGCATGTACATTATATAAGCATTGATATCTAATTCTTAACTTCTAGCTTCATTCTAGTGAAGTAAACTATAAAATTAACAATTGAAGGCAAGTGCATATTCAATCTAAACTTAACAACCCACTCTACAATTCAATGAAATTAAATCTACTATCTAAACTACTCAAGTTGAATCTCAATCAATTTAACATGTCAACCCCCTAACCCTAGCTAGTGATCTAGAAAATTGTGGGCGTGGGTGGCCGCGGGTGTGGGTGGCAACGACAGTGGGTCTGGGTGGAGGTCGCGGACGGCGAGGGCGAAGGGGACGAGGATGGGGGAATGAGTGGGGCCGGGTGCTTACGGGGAGGACAGTGAGAGGCGACAGGGAGGACGAGCTCATTGGCGGCTGCGGACGGCGACGAGGACAACGAGGATGACGTCGAGGACGACGGGGATGATGAGGACCATGGTGACCATGGCGACGAGAGAGATGGGGAGAGTGAGAGTGATTGTTTGCGGATATGGTGGAGTGACTATAAAGATGCTCTACAGGTATCTCCGAGGGTGTCTGTTGAGTGGGCATGGATCAAGACTGGGATTTGTTACTCCGTGTGACGGAGAGGTATCTCAGGGCCCACTCGGTAATACAACATCACTATAAGCCTTGCAAGCAATGTGACTAAGGTGTTAGCCACGGGATCTTGTATTACGGAACGAGTAAAGTGACTTGCCAGTAACAAGATTGAACTAGGTATAGAGATACCGACGATCGAATCTCGGGCAAGTAACATACCGAAGAACAAAGGGAACATCATACGGGATTAACTGAATCCTTGACATAGAGGTTCGACCGATATAGATCTTCGTAGAATATGTAGGAACCAATATGGGCATCCAGGTCCCGCTATTGGTTATTGACCGTAGAGGTGTCTCGGTCATGTCTACATAGTTCTCGAACCCGCAGGGTCTACACACTTAACGTTATTGACGATTGGTATAGTTGAGTTATTGTGTTGGTGACCGAAGGTTGTTCGGAGTCTCGGATAAGATCCCGGACATGACGAGGATCTCCGGAAGAGTCCGGAGGTAAACATTGATATATGTGATAATAGTGTTTTGATCTCCGGAAGGGTTCCGGAATTCACCGTAAGGGGTTCCGGATGTTTACCGAAGTGTTCGGGTGCAGCAACACTTTATATGGGCCAAAGGGGTAAAACCCACGAGGTATTGGAAAGTGCAAAAGGAAGTTTTGCTGCTGCCTTAAGCGGTACTACCGCTGGTAAGGCAGTACTACTGCGTAAGCGGTACTACCGCTTGGGTGAAGCGGTACTACCGCTTGTGCGCGGTGCTGCAGGGATCCGAGTTGGACTCTTTCCTTGCGGGCCAAACCGACCTTGTGCGGGCAAAACCGACCTTGTAGAGGTTTTCTCTCCAAGTTTAGACCCCAGGGCTCAACATATAAATAGAGGGGCAGGGCTAGCACACGGGACACATCAGGATTTCCCAAGCCGTGTGCCGGCAACCCTAGCCCTCTAGTTCCTCCGTCATAATCTCCGTAGAGCTTGGCGAAGCCCTGCAGAGATTGTTCCTCACCACCATCACCACGCCGTCGTGCTGCTGGAACTCATCTACTACTTCACCATCGCTCGCTGGATCGAGGAGGTGAAGGCGTCATCAAGCCGTACGTGTGTTGAACGCGGAGGTGCCGTCCGTTTGGCACTAGTTCGTGATCGGATCGAGGGACGACTTGCGATTTGGATCACGGAGACGTTCGACTACATCAACCGCGTTTCTTAACGCTTCCGCTTAGCGATCTACAAGGGTATGTAGATACAATCTCCCTCTCGTAGATGCTCATCACCATGGATAGGTCTTGCGTGTGCGTAGGAAATTTTTTGTTTCCCATGCAACGTTCCCCAACAGTGGCATCTGAGCTAGGTCTATGCGTAGATGAGATCTCGAGGTAGAACACAAAGGAGTTGTGGGCGTGGGTGTATACATATTGCTTGCCGTTACTAGTTGATACTTGATTCGGCGGTATTGTGAGATGAAGCGGCCTGGACCGACATTACGCGTACGCTTACGCGAGACTGGTTTCACCATTGCGTGCACTTGTTGCATAAAGGTGACTGGCGGGTGTCTGTCTCTCTCACTTTAGTTGAATCGGTTCAATGAAGAGGGTTCTTTTAGAAAGATCAAAAAGCAATCACTACACCACGTTGTGGTTTTGCGTAGGTAAGAATCGTTCTTGCTAGATACCCGTAGCAGCCACGTAAAACTTGCAACAACAATTAGAGGACGTCTAACTTGTTTTTGCAGGGTATGTTGTGATGTGATATGGCCAATTACATGATGAGATATATGTGATGTATGAGATGATCATGTGTTGTATAGAATATCACGACTTGCATGTCGATGAGTACGGCAACTGGCAGGAGCCATAGAGTTGTCTTTAATTATTTTCGCCGTTTTGCTTTACTTTATCGCTATGAGTTAGCAATAGTCGTGGAAGCAACAGTCGGCGCGACAACCTCATGGCGACACGTTGATGGAGATCAAGATGATGGAGATCATGGTGTCATGCCGGTGACGATGGAGATCATGCCGGTGCTTTGGAGATGGAGATCAAAAGCACAAGTTCATGGCCATATCATGTCACTTATGATTTGCATGTGATGTTAATCCTTTTATGCATCTTATTTTGCTTAGGATGACGGTAGCATTATAAGGTGATCCCTCACTTAAATTTCAAGATAAAATTGTGTTCTCCCCGAGTGTGCGCCGTTGCGAAAGTTCGTCGTTTCGAGACACCACGTGATGATCGGGTGTGATAGACTCTACGTTCGCATACAACGGGTGCAAGCCAGTGTTGCACGTGCGGAACACTCGGGTTAAACTTGACGAGCCTAGCATGTACAGACATGGCCTCGGAACACAAGAGACTGAAAGGTCGAACATGAGTCATATAGTAGATATGATCAACATGAAGATGTTCACCATTGAAACCACCTCAACTCACGTGATGATCGGACTTGAGTTGGTTGATTTGGATCATGTGACACTCAAATGACTGGAGGGATGTTAATTTGAGTGGGAGTTTTTAAGTAATATGATTAACTAAACTCATTATCTTGAACAATAGTCTAAGTTGTCTTTGCAATATTTATGTTGTAGATCATGGCTCGCGCAGTAGCACCCCTGAATTTTAATGCGTTCCTAGAGAAAGCTAAGTTGAAAGATGATGGAAGTAACTTTGTGGACTGGGCCCGTAATCTAAGGATTATCCTTACGGCTTCCCAGAAGGCTTATGTCCTTGATGCACCGCTTGGTGATCCACCCGCTCCAGTTGAGTCTCCAGACGTTGTGAACGCCTGGCAGGCTCGTTCTGATGATTACTCAATAGTTCAATGTGCAATGTTGTATGGCTTAGAACTGGGACTTCAAAGACGTTTTGAACGTCATGGAGCATATGATATGTTCCAGGAGTTGAAGTTTATCTTTCAGAAGAATGCCCGGATCGAGAGGTATGAGACCTCCGATAAGTTCTATGCTTGCAAGATGGAGGAGAATGGGTCTGTCAGTGATCACATACTCAGAATGTCTGGGTACTCCACCCGTCTAGCTGAATTGGGGATGCCCCTTCCGCCAGAGGCTATCACTGACAGAGTTCTTCAATCATTGCCACCTAGCTACAAGAGCTTCGTGTTGAACTATAATATGCACGGGATGAACAAGTCAGTCGCCGAGCTGTTTGCGATGTTGAAAGTCGCTGAGTCTGAGATTCAGAAGGAGCATCAAGTGTTGATGGTCAATAAAACCACTAGTTTCAAGAAGAATGGCAAGGGTAAGAAGGGTAACTCCAAGAAGAGTGGCAAAGCAGTTGCCCCTCCTGTGAAGAAACCCAAGGCTGGACCCAAGCCAGAAACTGAGTGCTTTCATTGCAAGGGAACTGGTCACTGGAAGCGGAATTGCCCCAAGTATTTGGCTGACAAGAAGGCGGCCAACAACAAACAAGGTATATATGATATACATGTTATTGATGTGTACCTTACCAACTCTCGTTGTAGTGCCTGGGTATTTGATACCGGTGCGGTTGCTCACATTTGCAACTCAAAACAGGAACTGCGGAATAGACGGAGGCTGGCAAAGGACGAAGTGACGATGCGCGTGGGAAATGGTTCCAAGGTTGATGTGATCGCCGTCAGCACGCTCGCTCTTCGATTACCATCGGGATTAGTGATGAACCTGAATAATTGTTATTTAGTGCCTGCGTTAAGCATGAACATTATATCTGGATCTTGTTTATTGCGAGACGGTTACTCATTTAAATCTGAGAATAATGGTTGTTCTATTTATATGAGTAATATCTTTTATGGTCATGCACCCAATGTGAGGGGTTTATTCTTATTGAATCTCGATAGTGATGATACACATGTTCATAACATTGATGCCAAAATATGTAGAATTGATAATGATAATACCACTTTCTTGTGGCACTGCCGTTTAGGTCATATTGGCGTAAAACGCATGAAGAAGCTCCATGCTAATGGACTTTTGGAGTCACTTGATTTTGAATCACTTGACACATGTGAGCCATGCCTCTTGGGCAAGATGACTAAGACGCCGTTCTCTGGTACAATGGAACGGGCAAGTGACTTGTTGGAAATCATACATACTGATGTGTGCGGTCCGATGAGCATTGAGGCGCGCGGTGGTTATCGTTACTTTCTCACCTTCACTGATGACTTAAGTAGATATGGGTATATTTACTTAATGAAACACAAGTCTGAAACGTTTGAAAAGTTCAAGCAATTTCAGAGTGAAGTTGAGAATCATCGTAACAAGAAGATTAAATTCCTACGATCTGATCGAGGGGGAGAATATCTGAGTTATGAGTTTGGCAGTCACTTAAGACAGTGTGGAATTGTTTCACAATAGACACCGCCTGGAACACCACAGCGTAATGGTGTGTCCGAACGTCGTAATAGAACCTTATTGGATATGGTGCGATCTATGATGTCTCTTGCCGATTTGCCACTATCGTTTTGGGGTTATGCATTAGAGACAGCTGCATTCACTTTAAATAGGGCACCATCGAAATCCGTTGAGACGACGCCATATGAATTGTGGTTTGGTAAGAAGCCAAAATTGTCGTTTCTTAAAGTTTGGGGATGTGATGCTTATGTCAAAAAGCTTCAGCCTGAAAAGCTGGAACCCAAAGCGGAGAAATGCGTCTTCATAGGATACCCAAAAGAGACAGTTGGGTATACCTTCTATCTCAGATCCGAAGGCAAAGTGTTTGTCGCTAAAAACGGAACATTTCTTGAGAAAGAGTTTCTCTCGAAAGAATTGAGTGGGAGGAAGATAGAACTTGATGAGGTTATTGAACCTTTACTTCAACCAGAGAGTAGCGCAACACAGAAAGATGTTTCTGTAGAGCCTACATCAGTTGAAGAGGAAGTTAATGATGATGATCATGAAGCTTCGGATCAAGTTGCTATCGAACCTCGTAGGTCGACAAGGACGCGTACTGCTCCTGAGTGGTACGGCAACCCTGTCTTGGAGGTCATGTTGTTGGACAACGATGAACCTACGAGCTATGGAGAAGCGATGGTGGGCCCGGATTCCGAGAAGTGGTTAGAGGCCATGAAATCCGAGATGGGATCCATGTATGAAAACAAAGTGTGGACTTTGGAAGTATTACCTGAAGGGCGTAAGGCCATTCAGAACAAATGGATCTTTAAGAGGAAGACGGACGCGGACGGTAATGTCACCGTCTATAAAGCTCGACTTGTGGCAAAGGGTTTTTCACAAGTTCAAGGAGTTGACTACGATGAGACCTTCTCACCCATAGCGATGCTTAAGTCTATCAGAATCATGTTAGCAATAGCTACCTTTTTCGATTATGAAATTTGGCAGATGGATGTCAAAACAGCGTTCCTTAACGGTTTCCTTAAGGAAGAGTTGTATATGATGCAACCAGAAGGTTTTGTCGATCCAGAGAATGCTGACAAAGTTTGCAAACTCCAGCGATCCATTTATGGACTGGTGCAAGCATCTCGGAGTTGGAATCTTCGCTTTGATGAGGTGATCAAAGCGTTTGGGTTTATACAAGTTTACGGAGAAGCTTGTATTTACAAGAAAGTGAGTGGGAGCTCTATAGCGTTTCTAATATTATATGTGGATGACATATTACTGATTGGAAACAATATATAAATGTTGGAAAGCGTGAAGGAATATTTGAACAAGAGTTTTTCAATGAAGGACCTAGGAGAAGCTGCTTTTATATTAGGCATCAAGATCTATAGAGATAGATCAAGACGTTTAATAGGACTTTCACAAAGCACATACCTTGATAAGATTTTGAAGAAGTTCAAAATGGATCAGTCCAAGAAGGGGTTCTTGCCTGTTTTGCAAGGTGTGAGATTGAGTAGACTCAATGCCTAGTGACTGCAGAAGATAGAGAAAAGATGAGCGTCGTCCCCTATGCTTCAGCCATAGGCTCTATCATGTATGCAATGCTGTGCACAAGACCCGATGTCAGCCTTGCCATAAGTATGGCCGGAAGGTTTCAAAGTGATCCAGGAATGGAACACTGGACGGCGGTCAAGAATATCCTGAAGTACCTGAAAAGGACTAAGGACATGTTTCTCGTTTATGGAGGTGATCAAGAGCTCGTCGTAAAAGGTTACGTCGATGCAAGCTTTGACACTGATCCGGATGACTCTAAGTCGCAAACCGGATACGTATTTATTCTCAATGGGGGTGCGGTTAACTGGTGCAGTTCCAAGCAAAGCGTGGTAGCTGATTCTACATGCGAAGCGGAGTACATCGCTGCCTCGGAGGCGGCGAAGGAAGGTGTCTGGATGAAGGAGTTCATGACAGATCTTGGAGTAGTGCCTAGTGCACTAAACCCAATGACTCTGTTCTGTGACAACACTGGTGCCATTGCTCTAGCCAAGGAACCCAGATTTCACAAGAGGACCAGACACATAAAGCGACGTTTCAATTCCATCCGCGATTACATCAAGGAGGACGACATAAATATTTGCAAAGTGCACACGGATCTGAATGTTGCTGATCCGATGACTAAACCTCTTCCAAGGGCTAAACATGATCAACACCAGAACTGTATGGGTGTTAGATTCATTACAATGTAAATCACATAGTGATGTGAGCTAGATTATTGACTCTAGTGCAAGTGGGAGACTGTTGGAAATATGCCCTAGAGGCAATAATAAAGTGGTTATTATTATATTTCCTTGTTCATGATAATCGTTTATTATCCATGCTATAATTGTATTGATTGGAAACTCAAATACATGTGTGGATACATAGACAAATAAAGTGTCCCTAGTAAGCCTCTACTATACTAGCTCGTTGATCAAAGATGGTTAAGGTTTCCTAGCCATAGACATGAGATGTCATTTGATAACGGGATGACATCATTAGGAGAATGATGTGATGGACAAGACCCAAACTATAAACGTAGCATATGATCGTGTCAGTTTATTGCTATTGTTTTCTGCATGTCAAGTATCTGTTCCTATGACCATGAGATCATGCAACTCACTGACACCGGAAGAATGCCTTGTGTGTATCAAACGTCACAACGTAACTGGGTGACTATAAAGATGCTCTATAGGTATCTCCGAGGGTGTCTGTTGAGTGGGCATGGATCAAGACTGGGATTTGTTACTCCGTGTGACGGAGAGGTATCTCAGGGCCCACTCGGTAATACAACATCACTATAAGCCTTGCAAGCAATGTGACTAAGGTGTTAGCCATGGGATCTTGTATTACGGAACGAGTAAAGAGACTTGCCAGTAACGAGATTGAACTAGGTATAGAGATACCGACGATCGAATCTCGGGCAAGTAACATACCGAAGAACAAAGGGAACAACATACGGGATTAACTGAATCCTTGACATAGAGGTTCGACCGATATAGATCTTCGTAGAATATGTAGGAACCAATATGGGCATCCAGGTCCCGCTATTGGTTATTGACCGTAGAGGTGTCTCGGTCATGTCTACATAGTTCTCGAACCCGCAGGGTCTACACACTTAACGTTTGGTGACGATTGATATAGTTGAGTTATTGTGTTGGTGACCGAAGGTTGTTCGGAGTCTCGGATAAGATCCCGGACATGACGAGGATCTCCGGAAGAGTCCGGAGGTAAAGATTGATATATGTGATAATAGTGTTTTGATCTCCGGAAGGGTTCCGGAATTCACCGGAAGGGGTTCCGGATGTTTACCGAAGTGTTCGGGTGCAGCAACACTTTATATGGGCCAAAGGGGTAAAACCCACGAGGTATTGGAAAGTGCAAAAGGAAGTTTTGCTGCTGCCTTAAGCGGTACTACCGCTGGTAAGGCAGTACTACCGCGTAAGCGGTACTACCGCTTGGGTGAAGCGGTACTACCGCTCCCGAGCGGTACTACCGCTTGTGCGCAGTGCTGCAGGGATCCGAGTTGGACTCTTTCCTTGCGGGCCAAACCGACCTTGTGCGGGCAAAACCGACCTTATAGAGGTTTTCTCTCCAAGTTTAGACCCCAGGGCTCAACATATAAATAGAGGGGCAGGGCTAGCACACGGGACACATCAGGATTTTCCAAGCCGTGTGCCGGCAACCCTAGCCCTCTAGTTCCTCCGTCATAATCTCCGTAGAGCTTGGCGAAGCCCTGCAGAGATTGTTCCTCACCACCATCACCACGCCGTCGTGCTGCTGGAACTCATCTACTACTTCACCATCGCTCGCTGGATCGAGGAGGTGAAGGCGTCATCAAGCCGTACGTGTGTTGAACGCGGAGGTGCCGTCCGTTCGGCACTAGTTCGTGATCGGATCAAGGGACGACTTGCGATTTGGATCGCGGAGACGTTCGACTACATCAACCGCGTTTCTTAACGCTTCCGCTTAGCGATCTACAAGGGTATGTAGATACAATCTCCCTCTCGTAGATGCTCATCACCATGGATAGGTCTTGCGTGTGCGTAGAAAATTTTTTGTTTCCCATGCAACGTTCCCCAACAAGTTTGAATTCACTCTTCCACAACACAGTGAAGTACCTAATCTTGAAGACAAGGAAGTCCCGGTAAGAATCTGGTTTCTTTTTCTGCACATTTTGAATGCTTGCGTGCTAGTTTATTGACATTTTTGATTTAAACAAATTGATCTAGCATTAGTATACATTAATCGTCTACTATTTTTGCATATAAATGGAGTTATTTCGCATTACCAGTTACCACAAAGACATCTAGTATTTTTCTTTCGTGAAATATGTGCTGCTCACTTCATCATAGAATGTGGTATATATTCTTTACCAATCCAAAATCCAGTCACTTATGCTTTTTCTAGTTGGGTTCTTATGTCTGGCAGTATAGCAAGGCGTGATAGTGTTCAGCACACATAATATTGGAGCATTCATTAAACAATCCATATCCCTAAAGGTGATGCTGCATATATTCGGTTGGTTAGACAAATATGGTATTAACATGGTATCGACTATTACTCTAGGTTGCTCAACATTATGCAACCATGTTCATTTCTGAGATGAGTATATGGATGAGAGTAATTGAAAAATCTCTCACTGAGCATGATGTAGGGTTATGATGTTTGTTGTATATTAAACGGTAAAATTCATCCTCTACGATGCACGGTTCGAGCTCTTCTTCGTCAGAATGGATTCTTCTCGTTGGGCGGTCTTAATGGTGCGAGGGTACGTTCAGGTGAGCTCCTATGCATCAGTGATTATAACGGTGTCCGATATGACATCATAAGGTGGCAACATAGGCAGAGGCTATATGCAATAAAAAGAACATCAGAAAATGCACAGGAGAAGACGTGCAACCGAAAGAAGCAGATCTATATCAAGAGAACATGGGCTACAGTGGGCCGATCGATCCCTAGGGAGTTATGAATCCGATCGCTAGCGTCACTCCACTAAAAAAAGAGATCGATAGCTAGCGAGGTTTAGGAAAGAAGCGAAGGAACATGGAGCAATACTCTGTTTTAATGTATCAAGGATAGATCTCGGTAGTAAGGCTATCCATAGCGGGAGTACTATAACGCAAGATAAGATAAATTTGCTTATGTGGTATTTAACGAGGAGAGAGAGTAACATAGTGTCTCCAAAGAGATTTTTTTTGAAACATGTCTTCTTAGGACCCGATTCATTAAAACAGGTAGAATATAGTTGCCTGGCTAAATAATGGAAACCTAGGCGAAAATCATTACAAGACGCCCACATAATAGGGCACTACGACCGATTTGGCACCCACAAGATCACACATACCGCCGACGAGGGGAGACCGTCGATGCTGCCTATAATGTCATCGTCACCACCTCTCCCTGAGCAGACGATTCTGACTTTGCCGCTCATGACCCATCCGAACGAACGACGCCCGAGGACCTCTTCGACCATAGGAGAATGTATATACCGCAGACGTCCAGGACCGGTAGCTCCGATTTTATTGATGCGCTTCAAAGGAAAAAGCTGCAAGCCTCACACTGACCTAGTCCAGCGCATCCGCCAAAGAGCACCGTCCGCTGAAACCATCCTTATGGATTCATCCTTGCCGTAGAGGCCCCGTCGCACACATCTCCGACTTCTTTGTCATAGTGACAAATAAGCATGAGCACACCCATTGGCAAATTGGACCGTCGATACCAGAAGGACAAGCCGCGACCAGTTCCGCACGTCACCATAGTCGTCGCCGCGCTAGTCGCACCACCAACCACTCACACCACTGGTTGGGCACCTCCCAACCGTGATGTCGTGCACTTCCAGTCGAATGGAAGCGTGGAGAAGATTGCCGGTCATCAAAGCAACAAACCAAAGGGGGAAATGTCGTATGGACGAAATCGTTGCCCAACCCAGACAGTTCTAGGATTTCGCCTGAAGAAGTAGATCCTGAGATGGATGGAGGTTAGCAGCTCCACAACAGCCTCCCCACGGAGGATGCGATGCCCACGAGCACCGTGCTATCGAGGCATTATCCCAGTGCTCAAAACTCATCCCTACCCCATGCAACCAGCAGCCAGAGGATGCACCCACCCGCAATCCCACTGACATGCGCACCTCCTGAGTGGCAACGGCTCTTTTTGAGGGTCGGAGTGACGAGGAAAAGGTTAGCTATATGAGGTAGTTTGAATTCACTCTTCTACAACACAGTGAAGTACCTAATCTTGAAGACAAGGAAGTCCCGGTAAGAATCTGGTTTCTTTTTCTGCACATTTTGAATGCTTGCGTGCTAGTTTATTGACATTTTTGATTTAAACAAATTGATCTAGCATTATTATACATTAATCGTCTACTATTTTTGCATATAAATGGAGTTATTTTGCATTACCAGTTACCACAAAGACATCTAGTATTTTTCTTTCGTGAAATATGTGCTGCTCACTTCATCATAGAATGTGGTATATATTCTTTACCAATCCAAAATCCAGTCACTTATGCTTTTTCTAGTTGGGTTCTTATGTCTGGCAGTATAGCAAGGCGTGATAGTGTTCAGCACACATAATATTGGAGCATTCATTAAACAATCCATATCCCTAAAGGTGATGCTGCATATATTCGGTTGGTTAGACAAATATGGTATTAACATGGTATCGACTATTACTCTAGGTTGCTCAACATTATGCAACCATGTTCATTTCTGAGGGAGATATGCTAGCATTGAGAAAACTTTCTGGGCGTTTTAAGAGCCATGCTAACCGAATCTGCTTTTTGCTGTATATTTTGCCTAATCAAAGTCCGATATATTATGAATTTTGCATCATAATTAAAATATTTTATGCTATGAAGGATAGTGTGGTTTATGATGTCATAGATCTAGAACAAATTAAAAAAAAACTATGTAGTTTAGTTGGCCATTATAGATCTTGGCAATATGTTGGTTCTCACCAATGTTTTGAGTTTGGTTCAAGGAAGCAACACACATTTGTGACCAGATCAACAAGGAAATTTGTGTTCTATTATAGATACAAACATTTTCTTGTTAGCTTAATCATAAACGACCAATGTGGTTAAGTGGAAGGTGCCATAACCCGAAATGTTCGTGATGGTCGTGAGTACGTGTTGCAATTTGCTAGAAAAGGCTCTCTGCCCCAGATTATATCGAAAGTGCAAGGACATATGGTCTTGCATATGATGGAAATTATACAAAGGCCGAAAAGATTTCCAAAATCAAAATTGGAATATGGCAACTGTGTAATGCAATAGAGGGAATTTGAGAGTTTGTTCCTGGAGCGAGTAAGTCCTAACCCGATCCTTAGTAGTGGCAAATCTTGGTTCTTTTTGGTCCAGAAGATGAGAGGATCAACTATATATTTGGTCAGAAAAATATGCTTTTATCTATTAACCATGGAGTGCATGCAGTAATTAAGATTCATGCTGATATTGAGTCATTTGTGCTGAAATATTTGAATCTTTCCAAATCTATTATTGTTGTGCTTGATGGCAAGGGCTTCTGTCATGTCAATGGAACAACGCAAAGGAATTTATACCAGGTTTTATTAGCGGTTCTAATATTAAGAAGAAAGGTGGTGTATCCTGCTCACTTGATGCTTTGGATGTTCCCTCTATGAAATATTAACAAGAAGAGCCAGATCAGGGGAAGACGGGTAAGAAACAAAAAATGGAAGCTGCTAATGCTAGGCGAACTAGATATGAAGCCGAAATGTTTTGGGGTAGTATTAAGTTGAACGATACTAGTCGAAACAAACTAGATTATGGGTCAAATTATAAATGTGATTTATGCTCAACTTTTATACGTAGTTATACGCACTTTTATCATTCTATAGTCTTAAGATTATTATTTACATAGTTAATCACCTACCATTGTTCCTAAACATTAGTTTTAATGTGCTTTCTTATCATTGTGATGCATATCATTATAAAATATATTTGCATTCTGCTAAATTTAAATTGTATTTTAAATAAAAATCCTTCTTGAATGATTGTTTAACAATGTCATAAATTATATAGTGTGAACTGTGTGTGTCTCTCTCTGTGTGTGTTATTATTAAATATCATGTAGATATCTCTTAAGCATTTGATTAAACTAATATCTTAATTATGGTTTCTGATTTATTGTTAGGTAAGCATGTTTATACAAACTTCTAGAGTATAACTTGAACCGTGTGTCATCAATTCTTAGCCGGCATTTTCGTGGCTGAATGTATCTTGTAAGTTATGGTTCATCACTAAGTTGATAGGGTGGCATGCTATTTGTATTGAAAATTTTCACCTATGGCAATCACCAACGAACATAAAATACCATGACTAGTACTTCCACATGCACACAATGCAATTACTTGATATGCCTGATACGTTTCAGATGTATCTATAATTTTGATCATTTCATACTATATATTATTAATTTTATATATACTTTTTAGAATTTTGTATTATTTTTCTGGACTAACATATTAATTTAGATGCCTGCCACTGGTTGTATCAGTGGCGGTCGAATTAGAGCGCCCTACACTGAAAGATTATTCATGCAAATTAAAAATTTCACAGCCCGACAACATTTCTACTGTCATGACTGCGTTTTGCCTAATATCCATATCAAAAAGTGCAGTACTCATCGACATTATATTGATTGCGATAAGGAATTACGTTACATTGCATGATACGTTAACCACTAGCTAATTGTTATCAATCATGACCTAAAAAGCACCAAATAGTAGTCAAAACACCATCGACGGCATGGACATCCACTAGTTAATTAGTACGATCATGAAAAGTAGTAGGACCTACTCCTCTCTTTTAGGAAAAAATAGAAGAATAAATAAACCCCCGCATCTTCATGGTGGAGCACTATGATGCATCAATCTCCAATTTCTTGTCTGCACTCATTCAAAATTTGCATCCATGCATCAATTTTTAGGCGTCAATCTGGTAGGGCTTCGAGTATGTGCCTTTGAAATTGGTCTTCTCATGGAAAATACTTGTCATCTCACCTTGCACATCCATCGCCGCATGCACAACAACTCTTGGGAGATTATGTTGAAGAACATAATAGTAACATAGTAAGTAGTATAATTTATTTAAGAACAATGTATGAAAAAGATGGACTAATGACACAATAGTAATATCTTACAATGCATTTTCTACAAATGTTGGTATTGCTCAAGGTGTGAACTAGTGGCACATATCAGGTAGTATTTCGACCAGCTCCGTAAGTGCCCTTGAACGACTCAAAATCATTCATAAGGGAGACAAGATAATTCTTCTCCTCCCAAATAAGCTCTAAGCCAAAAGTGTAATAGGTGCCATCTAATATATTCCATGTTTTTCCCGGAGATAGAAAATAAGCTGTCAATTTTAGATAAAGAAGTTAAGTTAGGGGGGATTAACAACAAATTTTAAATAAGAAAGATAGATTATTTAACATTTTTTTTAAGAATCTACATGGAGAAAAAATTGGAATCATGTCCATATCCACCCAAATGTCTTGATCATATTTTTGGAAAGATGTCTTCATCATATTAAGGAATGATGCCAATATCAAATTTTGTACTCATACCCACCTTAAATCCGTAAGTCTTGCATACACCTGTCCAATTTTTACAAGCAAAATATGTTTCACCTACAAGATTATAGATCGTAGCTTGGAAAACGAAACCATGTTTTGTCTTAAGGTAAGCAGTCCTCTCAGCCACGTCATCCATGTCTTCGAAATAGAGCTTCTCTAGGACATAAAGCGTTGCATAATAGGGGATGAACAAGTCAAATTATAAAAAAAACACAAAAATTACATGCTAAAGAAAAAAAATCTTATGACATGCTTAATTAAGAAGGAAATATGTGAAAAAATTATTAAAACTAATTTCCGTATGATATTTGCAGTCCTCTTTAAGATTTAGGGAGAAGAACCTATCGTTCCCTAGATGAGGATCGTCGCACATACCCTCGTTGCCGGAATAGTCATGACACTCGGGGATCTCATCCAACTCATCCTCATTCATTTGCTGTGTTCATAAATGGAAGACTAAAACTCAACATAAAAATGTCTTAACAGTGAGGTACGTACGGTCACACACTGCGAACACTGCTAGAACTAGCTAGTACGACGAAACATATAAGCATGTTTAACAAGTCTATAGAATTAGGTTCTACAATGCTAAGGACATAGTACATCATAACAACTCCGAATTCCATAGTTTCAACATTACTGCAATAAAAGATTAAACATCTCTAGCACACAGTGACACGACTAGCTACAGTTCAAGAGGAACTCCTAACGAAAGTCAACATCTGAGCCAGAGTCATCATCCTCGTCGGAGGACTCGACAACTTGGTCCCAATCTATTGGATAATCCTCGTCCTCCTTCTTGTCGCGTGATGCCCTCAACAACACCTCGTTCAAGGCGTAGAGCTGCAGATCCTTCCTGAGATAATGCTCCACCAAGGAATCACTGTTTTCCCTAGTCGGGTCCTTATCAGCGCCTCGGCCTTGAGGTGCTCCTTCTCCTAGGCCTTGGAGACTACCCTCATGTTGGGAGGCGCTAGCGATTCATGCGCTAGGCATCCAGGGGACAGTTGAGCTGGGCCCTTGGCCCTTGGTACCAGCGCCATGACATCATAAGCGCGCGGCGTCCTCGGGGATGTCGAACATGCTGAGTCATTGCTTCTTGCCTGTGTCGGGGTTTTGAATCGGGTCGCCCACTTTCCCCAAGGCCTAAGGAAAACACAATGGTACATGCCATTGTCCGCCATTTCCAACAACAAAAAAGTGCCCTAGAACATGCAGATTGATAAATGTAAAAATGTAGGGAGAGTTTTGGCATCACCTCTGCCTTATAATGGACATATTAAGTGCTAGAAATTTGAAAAAACAAAAATCAATCAACATTTCGCCAAAACATTGACACTTAGTATGAGTCCCTGTAAAAAATTGAAGACATGTACTACAACACAATATGAATCATAAACTAAATGAAATCTTAAACATGAAGTTGTTGCAATTTTAAAAAGTATGATTTTTTTGGCATGACCTCTGCTTAATAATGGACGAGATGGCACTAGTATATGATTCCCTGAAAAATGCAAAGTGCATGTACATTATATAAGCATTGATATCTAATTCTTAACTTCTAGCTTCATTCTAGTGAAGTAAACTATAAAATTAACAATTGAAGGCAAGTGCATATTCAATCTAAACTTAACAACCCACTCTACAATTCAATGAAATTAAATCTACTATCTAAACTACTCAAGTTGAATCTCAATCAATTTAACATGTCAACCCCCTAACCCTAGCTAGTGATCTAGAAAATTGTGGGCGTGGGTGGCCGCGGGTGTGGGTGGCAACGACAGTGGGTCTGGGTAGAGGTCGCGGACGGCGAGGGCGAAGGGGACGAGGATGGGGGAATGAGTGGGGCCGGGTGCTTACAGGGAGGACAGTGAGAGGCGACAGGGAGGACGAGCTCAATGGCGGCTGCGGACGGCGACGAGGACAACGAGGATGACGTCGAGGACGACGGGGATGATGAGGACCTTGGTGACCATGGCGACGAGAGAGATGGGGAGAGTGAGAGTGATTGTTTGCGGATATGGTGGAGTGAGAATGCAAGTGCCACTAGAAAATGTTTTATCCCAGTGACAGGCGTGCCCAAAAACCCGCCACTGGAAACTTTCCAGTGGCGTGCATTTGTGTGGACCCGCCACAGTTATGTGAAGTTCCTTTAAAATATATTTTAACCTAAAACTTTTGTATGATTAGTACGGACCATCAAAAGCCCCATGCTCAAATTTGAACACCTTTTGAGTTGGTTTTCTATTTTCGCCGCATTAATTGACTTTGCAGCAATGAAAAGGGCAAAACCTTCTTTGGTACAAAATAGCGGGAAAACGAGCCCCGAAATGGATGAAACTTGGCAATGCTATCTTCATTGTACACATGTAGAGTGTAGTAAAAAATTGAGATTTGTATGGCAACAAATTGATGCACGTTGTGTACAAACCAAACACTCGCCCGCGAAGTGTAAGGGTTTCGAATGAAAACTGCGACCTTACACACACAACTCATTTAAAAAATATTTTTAACCTAAACCTTTTCTTATGACTAGCACAGGTTTGAGCACTTTTTGAATTGATTTTTTATTTTCGTGGCATTAATTGACTTTCTGGCAATAAAAAGGGCAGAACCCTCTTCGGTACAAAATAACGGCAAAACGAGCTCCGAAATGGATGAAACTTTGCATGCTATCTTCATTGGACACATGTAGGGTGTGGTAAAAAATTAAGATCGTTAAAGCAAAAACTTGATGTACGTCGTGTACAAACTGGACACTCTTCCACAAAGTGCAAGAGTTTCGAACGGTACCCGCGGCCTTACACACATAACTCATTTCAAAAAAATATTTTTAACATACAATTTTTTGTATGATTAGCACACACCGTCCAAAGCCCCATGCTTAAATTTGAGCACTATTCTAGGTTAAGTAAATATGATTTTCTTCGGAATTTTTGCACCTAATACATGTGTGGCGAGCGGCAATTAGAGGCCACCACAGTTATCTTCTGGATATTTAGAATAATTTTGGTGCGGGTTACCGATTTTTTTGTGGCGGTCTTAAGTTTCGCCCGCAACAGTTGCTGTGTAAACCCGTGGGGGCCAAATTGTGCGCCCGCCATTAGTAGCTTTCATTACGCCGACAAATTTGGAAGAGTTTACGAGTGACAGTTAATTATTGTTGCCCACCACTGCGGTATGGATGCCAGCGGCGGGTCTGATTTGTGAACAGACGTTGCTACTTTCCGAAATAGCAGTGGAGGTTTTCTGGTCGTGCCAGCCACTAATTTGAGGCCACCTATTAGCCTTTTCCCAGTGGTGTGGAGCTCTGCCGGAGGGGGAGGCCATTGCTAGAGACATCTTCATCGACCTTGCTGCCTCTATGACCATGTGTGAGTAGTTCCATTAGGACCTTAGGGTCCATAGTAGTAGCTAGATGGTTCTCTCTCTTTTTGGATCTTCAATACCATGTTACCATGACCCTTCTCACACGATCGAGATCAATTTGATGTAATCGGTAGTGTGTTTATTGGGACATGATGAATTGTCACTTTATGATCAGATCGTTCTTTGAAATGAATTAAATATTTTTAGGTTTTGTTGCTGTATAATTAAATATCTTTGCATGCTCTCCTATTTATTTATCTATCTATCTTCTTTGGTCAAGTTCGATGGGTTTTCCTTCATAGGGAGTGGTGTTTGTAGTGGGTTCAATATTGCGGTGCTCGAACCCAATGACAATAAGGTCGAGATACGTATTATATTGTTGCCACCAAGGATTAAACGATGGGTATTTGTCATATTAATTGACTTCTTCCTGTCTACATTCTGTCATCTTGCTGATTGCGATACTATGTTTTTTGCAAACTTAATAACCTGAATGCATGCTAGATAGCGGTTTTAGGATGGAGTACTAGTACTAGATGCAGTTGGATTAACGGTCTGCTTAGCACGGACATAATGCCTATAAGAGATTATGCGATGAATGATCATAGTCATGAATATTGCAATTTGGTCAATTGCCCAACTGTAATTTGTTTATCATGCCATTGGCTGTTTTCGAGAGAGATGCCACTAGCAAAACTATGCCCCCGGGTCTAATCTCCATTGTTGAATTCTTTTACACAATTCTCCTTTTATTTTTCTGTGCTACTTTGCTACTATCTATATCTATTATTTTTGTTTAATATTGTAACTAGCAAGACAAGGGGCTTGACAACCCCCTTGAATTGTTGGGTGCAAGTTTGTGTTTGTTTCGTGCGCAGGTCCCGCTCACATTGCTACTGGATTGATAACCTTGGTTCTCTAACTGAGGGAAATACTTTGCTAATGATTTGCTTCATCCTTCCTCTTTGGGGTATCCTAACAACTCCTACGGGAGTAAGCAATGCCTGCTTGCAATGTGCTTGGTATTATCTTGTTAAAACTTAAAACTAGAAATCTAGTTAACTTAAGTTCCACTACAACATGTAGAACGTCTATTAGAGAGATACACATGCAATGATTGATTTTCGTGATGATGTTTACCATGTTTTCAACATCGACAATAACTATAGCAAAGTTGGTTTAGCAATTTCTAAGGCGCATCATAATTGTTGAGTGTGGTCGTGTCGCCAATGTCTCCTCCACCAAATTCGATATTCACTAATACAGAATCAGGCATTGCAGGCGAGTTTGGTACATGGAGCGGCGACGGTTTCCCATTCCGCCTCAAAGCTGCGGCGCTAACACTCGATTTAGCGGTGACGTTTTTGGGAACCGCCTCCAATACATAGAATAGCGCATATGGTTTCAAGTAAAATAACCGCTTGCAATGCTCTACGTTTTGTAGGTGGTTTGGTACCAATAACCGCCTCCAATTATGCATGTTAGGGATCTAATATCTTATTATTAGTCACGTACTTATGCTAATCAGATGAAGCACTATAATAAAGTACAAAGAAATCATATCATTCATTGTAGTATTCATAGTACAAATCTTTTACAAGTTCATATGAATCAAAGATACTGAAATATTACAAAAGTTTTACAAGTCAAAAGTCATCCTATGTATTTTTTTTCAAAAGTACTACCTATTTTGTACCAAATTCGAAAAGCATATGTCGAAATTGAAAAAAATCAAAAATAGCACCCCGTCGGCCTCTGGTGGGCCGAAGAGGGGCCTGTCGGCCGTCGGGAGGCCGAAGAGGGCCCGTCGGCCCACGGGTGGCCGAAGAGCCTGCTGTCGGCCCACAGGTGGCCGAAGAGGGCCCGTCGGCCTCCAGGAGGCCAAAGAGCCCCTGGATAAGGCCGACCGCACGGGACCTTCTTCCTCCTCTCGCTGGCTCATCCTCTCTCTCTCGTTTTCTCAATCGAATTTGGCCCCCCTCCGATCTCCTCCATCCTCCACCCATTTTCCTATTCAATCCGCTGAAATAATAGATCATACCCATCTCCACCGGCCTACGGTCTCATTTTGTGCCATGGGGTAGTTTTTTGTTCGTTTGGAGGAGCCATGGTGGGGTGGTGGAGGTGTGGATGGTGAGGAGGTGGTGTGGTGGAGACGAAGAAGAAGGTGGAGAGAAAGAAGAAGGGGACACACGCGTCAAAGGTATACCGATTTTTTTTAGTTTAGGTTAGTTTTTTTATTGTACGTAAAATTAGTTTATGTAGTGTAGTCATTTTAGTGTACGTGTTGGTAGTGTAAGTTTATTTAGTTTACTTAGTGTAGTCATTTTTAGTGTACGTTTATTTAGTGTACGTAGGTTTATTTTAGTGTAGGTTTATTTTAGTGTAGGTTTATTTAGTGTACGTAGGTTTATTTTAGTGTAGGTTTATTTTAGTGTAGGTTTATTTAGTGTACGTAGGTTTATTTTAGTGTAGGTTTATTTAGTTTAGGTTTATTTTAGTGTAGGTTCTTTTTAGTGTAGGTTTATTTTAGTATAGGTTCTTTTTAGTGTAGGTTTATTTAGTGTACGTAGGTTTATTTTAGTGTAGGTTTATTTTAGTATAAATTTGTTCGTTGCGAATAATGAGAAGTTGGCAATGTCTGACAGGTGAAAATGTCTGAATCCGTAAATTTGACTGTTTATTACGGCCCTGGTAATGTTTGATATAATGAGTTGGGGGTTGATCTTAGCGAGTTTAAAAAAGGCGTCATGACACTTTCAAACCCGGACAGACTGGACATTAGGCAGTTGAAGCACTGGTTGACTACTAGTTTTGGGCTGGATCCTGAAGTCTGTTCCGTCAGTATTCATGCATTGTGGACCAAATCCTGTAAAAATGTCAAGTGGGAGTTGATGCCGATAGATAGGAGCCAGCATTGGTTGTCCCTGTTAAGTTGTTCCAGAGACCAAAGAATCCACCCATATGCCCTAGTGCAACCAGTGGCGAAGGAGGAGAATTTCGTACAAGTCAACGTGGGGTATGAACCAGGCCAGGGTAGTAAAATAAAGCAAATCACTACTTTAGGTACTGTTGCAAACCCATTCATATTTTATTATTGCATTATACCTACTGTATTTTAACTTTACCATGGCTCATACCCTTCTATATAACCCATAGATTCATCAAAACAAGCACACAATGCAACGAAAACAGAATCTGTCTTAAACAGAACAGTCTGTAGTAATCTGTACTCTACCTATACTTCTGTAACTCTAAAAATACTGAAAAATAAGGACAGCATAAGGAATTTGTATAGCAACACTGTGTTAAAATTTCAGCTCAAGATCACATTCCAGAAAAAAATTAAAATTCATATACTGGACGCAAAGTTTCTGTTTCAGATCAGCATCGCTTCTACTCATCCTATGAGTCATCCTAAAGGCTCTACTTGGCACAAACACTAAATAAACCATAAAAAACACAATCATAACAAAGGCATAATTGTGTCAACACTGAAAAAAAGAAATGAAAAAGCAAAAATAAATTTATTCATTGGGTTGCCTCCCAACAAGCGCTATCGTTTTACGCCCCTAGCTAGGCATAATAATTTCAATGACGCTCACATAAAAAGTAGTAATTGAAATATGCAAGAGAGCATCATGAATCTCATGACAAGCACATTTAAGTCTAACCCACTTCCTATGCATAGGGGTTTTGTGAGCAAACAATTTATGGGAACAAGAATCAACTAGCATAGGAAGGCAAAACAAGCATAACTTCAAAACTTTGAACACATAGAGAGGAAACTGGAAATTATTGCAATTCCTACAAGCATATGTTCCTCCCTCAAAATAAATTTCAGTAGCATCATGAAGGAATTCAACAATATAACTATCACATAAATCATTCTTTTCATGATGCACAAGCATAGAAATTTTATTACTCTCCACATAAGCAAATTCCTTTTCATCCATGGTAGTGGGAGCAAACTCAACAAAATAACTATCATGAGACACTTGATTGGCATAACCACATTGCAAATTAAAACCATGGTGATAAGTTTCATGGTTATCATTACTCATTATAGCATACGTGTCATCACCATCATCATAAATAGGAGGCATGTAGTCATCATAATAAATTTGCTCATCAAAACTTGGGGGACTAGAAATATCATCTTCATCAAACATAGCATCCCCAAGCTTGTGGCTTTGCATACCATTAGCATCATGGATATTTAGAGAATTCATACTAGCAACATTGCAATCATGCTCACCATTCAAGGAACTATCATGAATCACCTTATAAATTTCTTCTTTCAACACTTCATCAAAATTTTCAGATTCATGATTTTCAACAAAACATCATAGAGATAATCAAGTGCACTCAACTCACTAGCAATTGGTTCATCATAATTTGGCCTTTTGAAAATATTAGCAAGTGGATGAGGATCCATATCAATAGATTTTTAGCAAGCAAAGATGCAAGCAAATAGAAGGCACATGGCAACACAAGCAAAGATAGCAAACAAGCAAACAAAAAGAGATCTGGCGAGAAAAAGGAAAACGAAAAAGAGGGCGAATAAAATGGCAAATTGGTGAAGTGGGGGAGAGGAAAACGAGAGGCAAATGGCAAATAATGTAATTGCAAGGAGATGGGATTTGTGATTAGGAACCTCGTAGATGATGGTGGAGTCCCCTCGACGCCTACGATAGGCATGTAGAAGAGACCGCTTCCTCCCCGGCAACGGCGCCAGAAATTCCCTTGACATGGCTTGAGACTGCGTTGGTATTTCCCCAAAGAGGAAGGGATGATGCAGCACAGCGACGGTAAGTATTTCCCTCAGTTATGAAACCAAAGTTATCAAACCAGTAGGAGGATCACCACCACCCAATAAGCAGCACCTGCACAGAAACAACAAATACTTGCAACCAGATGCGAAAGAGAGGTTGTCAATCTCTCTATGGTAATAAGATAGATTAGGTAGTGAAAGATAGGAGAGATAGATCTCTCAAGAACACAAATAAAAAGAGTAAATATGCAACAATATGTTTTTGGGTTTTTGGTTTTGTAGATCTGAAAACAAAGATTGCAAAAAGATAGATCGGAAAGCAATATGTTGGAAAAGTAGACTCGGGGGCCGTAGGGTTCACTAGTGGCTTCTCTCATGAGTATAGCACACGGTGGGTGAACAAATTACTGTTGGGCAATTGATAGAAAATCGAATAGTCATGATGATATCCAAGGCGATGATCATTATATAGGCATCACGTCCAAGATAGATAGACTGACTCCTGCCTGCATCTACCTCTATTACTCCACACATCGACCGCTATCCAGCATGCATCTAGTGTATTAAGTTCATGGAAAAACGGAGTAATGCAATAAGAACGATGACATGATGTAGACAAGATCTATTCATGTAGGAATAGACCCCATCTTGTTATCCTTAATAGCAACGATACATGCGTGTCTGGCTGCCCCTTCTGTCACTGGGAAAGAACACCGCAAGATCGAACCCATCACAAAGCACCTCTTCCCATGGCAAGAAAAATCGATCTAGTCGGCCTAACTAAACCAAAGATTCGGAGAAGAAATACATGGCCATAAGTAATCATGCATATCAGAGATCAAAGAAGACTAAAATAATATCCATGGATAGAAACTGATCATGAACTCAAAATTCATCGGTTCCCAACAAACACACCGCAAAAGTTTACATCAAATAGATCTCCAAGAGACCATTGTATTGAGAATCATAAGAGAGAGAGAAGAAGCCATCTAGCTACTGCCTACGGACCCGTAGGTCTATGGTGGATTACTCACGCATCATCGGAGAGGCACCTATGAGGAAGATGAACCCCTCCGTGATGGTGTTTAGATTGGATCTCGAGGTTTTGGAACTTGCGGCGGCTGGAATTGTGTTTCGTCGACTCCCCTAGGGTTTTTGGAATATTTGGGAATTTATAGGCATCAGAGGTGGTGGAGAGGGGCCCCGAGGAGGGCACAATCCATTAGGGCGCGCCGGGCCCCCCTGGCGCGCCCTTGTGGGTTGTGATAACCTCGGCCCACTCCCCCGGCACTTCTTTGGCCCACTGGGTGTCTTCTGGTCCAGAAAAAATCTCCAAAAAGTTTCGTCGCGATTGGACTCCGTTTGGTATTGATTTTCTGTGAAGTAAAAAACAAGCAAAAACAACAACTGGCACTTTGGCACTATGTCAATAAGTTAGTCCCAAAAAAATGATATAAAATTGTTATAAAATGATTGTAAAACATCCAGGAATGATAATATAACAGCATGGAACAAGCAAAAATTATAGATACGTTGGAGACGTATCAATGTATAGGAATACGCTTCGTGGGCTTAAGTTAGTCCTTAGAAGCTAGGTAGTGTCGAGAGGGGCAGATCGATCCATTGTGAAGTTGGTACTTTCTTTTGTGAATTGGTGAAACATTTAGTTTGTGAAGTTGGTAGTATCTTTTGTGAATTGCTCAAACGTTTAGTTTGTGAACTTTCCACTGCTGTGTATTTTTTTATTAGCTAAATATGACAGTGTCGGCGTGCAACTTTGTCTAACGCCATAGGTATTCAAAATACTGATGGCGACGTCTCAAACGCCACCACTAAATTCTAACAATGGTGCCATATTGGTGGCGTCGGGTGTCCACGCTAGCAAGTCCATTTTTGCCATGCCATAGCTAGGCTTTTCTGCAATAGTGTGAGTTCTGCTACTAGTTTCTAAAATTAAACGAAAACCAAAAATCTAGTTCACTTAAGTTTCACTACAACATGTAGAACACCCATTAGAGAGATACATAGGCAAGAGCTGATCTTCGTGATTAGGGTTACCGCGTTTCCAGTATCGTCAATAACCATATCGAAGTTGTTTTAGTGATTGCTAAGGCAGATCTTAATTGTTTCGTGTAGTTGGGTCGTCAAAGTCTCCTCCACCAAAATTGACATTAACTCATCAAAAAATCGGGACACCAATTTACCTATGACAACCCCATGTCACGCAGAGGCTTTGTGGGGGTTGCAGTTGCATGCACATGCAATACAGGACAAAGGGCATGGGCAACCAATGTGTATGTGATCATCTCTCTCACACAATCTTTCTCTTTCCTCTATGGGCCCCACACAAGTGTGGATTTTTCAGCTTTTTGTTTCCCCCCATGTGAAGTTTCTAGAATTTTGAAAAGTTCAAAATTTCAAATGTATTAAATTTTGAAAATTTCAAAATTTCAAATGTATTAAATTTTGGAAATTTCAAAAAATTTGAATGTTCAAATACCAATTTTTTTTATTTTTTAAAACTGAAATCCAAAGTTTGAAAATTTTGAAGTTCAAACATCTTGAGAGATCAATTTATTTTCAACACTTGAATTTTTGAAAGTTTCAAATTCAAAAATTTGGGCAAAAGATTTCTAAGTGAGTATTACAGCTCTTGAAATGGCTTATTTTTTTTCTAAAGTAGGAACCACCACATCGGGGAAGTTGCCAAAAAAGGAGTGTCCAAATTTGACTGCGCCAGCATTGGATGGCGGTGCACCAAATAGCGACCACCATCTGCCAGGAAGGAGACACGACTGGCCCAATTCAACCAAGTCGGGACTTTTCGTTTTTGGAAAGTCATGCTTTGTTGGACTTCTCTTATTTTTAGGAAGTTCCTTTTTAGCAACTTTTCGATAATGTCTGTACCGAGTTTCAAAAAATGGCGCAACTACTTTTAAATTTTCAATTTTTGGAAAACTTTCAATTTGAATTTTAGAAAAATCAAAATTTCCCCTACAAAGAAATAAGAGTTAAATATTATTTTTTGATTTATTTTGCACCACTTGGAAAATCAAACTTTCATAAAGCTAAGAATTTTCAACTAAAAAATAATGAAGTTGAAAATTCTAAAACATTCAGGTGTTTTGGAGCTTGAGAAAAGGAGAAGATAACCCGGAAAAAAGGACACACGAGCGAGGACCACCGGAGAGAGATTCCAAGAGAGAGGGGACATATTGTGTGCCCCCCTAGTGACCGAACACAGACAATAGCCACGTGTATCCATCATGGAGGACTTTCAGCATCAATTTGAATTAGGAGGGTTGACCAGTTTCAACTTGATTTGAACATGCACGCCCAACATCTTTTTCAAGGATCACTTGCCCCATTTATTTTTAACCCCAAATAAAAGCAGGTCCAATATCACACTTTTCCAGATGATCGCATCGTAGGTAGGGAATTGCCTATTTGGCGCATATAGCACCCGCATAAGCTTATTGGTAGTTAGTGCACACCCACCCAACAAGGTTCCTAGGTAATGGGCCAGTCCATCCAGGGTTTTTTTTGGGTTGGCCGAAGCTTCCATCACCCAGTTTTGAGAAACTTCTAGAAGTTTCTAAACAATTTTGTGAAGTTTCGAGAAGCTTCCAACTGTTTTTTTCTTTTCCTTTCCCTGGTTTTCTATTCATTTTTTTGATTTTTATTAGGGAAATGATTCTAATCGTGCGGCCGATCTAGCACGGGGCGTCCGCCACCTCACTTGCTCAACACATGGCCTACTGGACCACGGCTCTCATCCCCATCTTATCTCTGCAACATCGGTGGTGTTGCGGAACGGTGGCAGGGAACGACTACTATGCAAGTGCATGATGCGGCTGGAGATGTGTTACAATTTTTGTAGCATGGGTTTTGTTGCAGAAAATTAGATGGGATGGATATGTGTTTGCAACTTTTGCAATAAAAGTCTTGTTGTAGAAAATTAAAGAAAAAGAGGATTGTGCAACATATGTGTTGTTGCAGGAAATTAGAGAAGATAACCTTTTGCAACATGGATCTTGTTACAAAAAATTAGAGAAGTGAGGATTTTGCAACAAATGTCTTGTTGCAAGATGAACAATACATACAGGGTGCATGAACGAATCAGACGGCTCACGTGGTGGCGGATCTTTTTAAAATGATCCGCCGGCCGACGCGTAGCACGCCCCTTTTTATTATTCCTTTTCCTTTTTTGTTTTTGTTAACTTTTTTCAAATCCATGCACAAAATTTAATTCCGTGATTTATTTAAAATGCATGAACTCTTTTCAAATGCACGTACAATTTTCTTATTCGTGAACATTTTTCATAGCCGTAAACTTTTTCCAAATTCATGAAATGTTTTTCAAATTTGTGAACTTTTATGAAACATGTGAACATTATTTGAATATGTGAACTTTGTTTGACTTTTTTCTGAATGCACAAACATTCTTTAAATTCATAACTGTTTTTAAACCTGGAGAGATTGTTTTTCCAAATTACCATTTATTTAAAATTTTGAACCTTGTTTAAAATTCACGACCATTTTCTCGTTTGACATTAAAAAAACTCTGAAGTGGTTTTTTAGACAACAAAACAGCACAATAGTGATAAAACTAAACCAACGCGCTACATGCCATCTAGCCTAGCACAAGCGCCTGGATTCTATCTAGGGCTAAAGGCGCTGGGGAGGGGAGGAGAGACAGTGGCTTTGAGGGGGCCCAAAATGAACAAGGCGTTTCCCAATCGAAGAATTCGTCACCCACCCGAATATGACTTTCCTGAATCCTATTCAGACTCGATGTTGTTTTCACCCTAACAATTTACCGAGCCAACGCATGAGTCATTGCAGATCCATAGATTGGCAAATTGAGGTAGTTCCCGCTGAGCGAGTTCGATCCAAGAATTTCAGCACTTATGCGTGGGCTGGCTCTTCATAAGGAGGACGATGATCTTGAGGACGCCCCCTTAGTTTCAAGGTTCTCTAAATTCTCATCTAGATTCCTCTTGCCAATTACTTTGTTTTATGGATGCAGTTATAAACTATCTTTACATGTTTAGCTGGTTATTAATTATTTACACTAATTAGTTAATGTATTCCTTTCCTTGTATCATGAGTGCTGCGATTCCTTCGAACCTGCCAAGATAAAATTGTTGATGACAGATACCCTAGGCGTTCTTCCCAAACCCCATGACTGGTCCAACATCTTTGCATTCCCCGAGTCCTCTTGAGATCGAAGGTTTGCGGGTGATCTTTACTGGCACCAGACCTACTAGATGAATCAAGTCTCTTTAGTAAGGAAGCTCACTACGTGTTACAAGACAAATTTCTGTCTAGCTGTTTTTACCGCATATTATTGTGCTAATAGGTTGCTCACTACCTTTGAATGAATAGCTTGTTTGCTGCCTATGCGGTATACTCACTGTTCCGACGAAGCTTCAACTGGGCAACAAAGGTGTTTTCACAAGCCGCTACCTATGCTCCAAATCTTTCTACCATGGTGCATACCTTTCTCGCAGATTGCACCAGACCAGTCAAGGTATATAGTTATATTGCAGTCCGTGATGCCGAGGATTCTCGCCATAATTGTCTTTTCAACCGGTCCCGAGATGAGCCGCTCACTATCAAGTCGGTAATTGTGAAGTATTTATTGTTAACTGTTTAGCTCTGTTCTAAATACAACATACAACATATGTTGCCATGTTGGTATGCTCACTTTGCCACTCAATTAGCTCTCCCGGCCCATCACCAACATCCTCTTGTCGCCCTTGCTTCGAGCATCTCCTTCCCGTCTTTTCCCTCGTGCACTGCTTCCTGACGAAAGCCGACACACACAGATAGTTCGGCCTTTTCCTTCAACCTTACTTACCCTGTCGCGTGGGACGCTTTGTTACTCGTCATGTGCCTCCACTTCCTTTCGTTTGTCCCCAACTCCCCTTCTCCTCGTCCCAGTCTACCATCAGCATCTCTTTCACTCCTTGTCTATCTCGACCCTCGACGCCTATGCTCTATTTTCTGTTGGAAATATGCCCTAGAGGCAATAATAAAATGGTTATTATTATATTTCCTTGTTCATGATAATTGTCTATTGTTCATGCTATAATTGTATTAACCGGAAACCGTAATACATGTGTGAATACATAGACCACACCATGTCCCTAGTGAGCCTCTAGTTGACTAGCTCGTTGATAAATAGATGGTCATGGTTTCCTGACCATGGACATTGGATGTCGTTGATAACGGGATCACATCATTAGGAGAATGATGTGATGGACAAGACCCAATCCTAAGCGTAGCACAAGATCGTGTAGTTCGTCTGCTAGAGCTTTTCTAATGTCAAGTATCATTTCCTTAGACCATGAGATTGTGCAACTCCCGGATACTGAAGGAATGCTTTGGGTGTATCAAACGTCACAACGTAATTGGGTGACTATAAAGGTGCACTACAGGTATCTCCGAAAGTGTCTGTTGGGTTGGCACGAATCGAGACTGGGATTTGTCACTCCGTGTGACGGAGAGGTATCTCTGGGCCCACTCGGTAATACATCATCATAATGAGCTCAATGTGACTAAGGAGTTAGTCACGGGATCATGTGTTACGGAACGTGTAAAGAGACTTGCCGGTAACGAGATTGAACAAGGTATAGGGATACCGACGATCGAATCTCGGGCAAGTAACATACCGATGGACAAAGGGAATTGTATACGGGATTAATTGAATCCCCGACATCGTGGTTCATCCGATGAGATCATCGTGGAACATGTGGGAGCCAATATGGGTATCCAGATCCCGCTATTGGTTATTGGCCGGAGAGGTGTCTCGGTCATGTCTGCATGGTTCCCGAACCCGTAGGGTCTACACACTTAAGGTTAGGTGACGCTAGAGTTGTAATGGGAATTGTATGTGGTTACCGAAAGTTGTTCGGAGTCCCGGATGAGATCCTGGACGTCACGAGGAGTTCCGGAATGGTCCGGAGGTGAAGATTTATATATGGGAAGTCCAGTTTCAGTCACCGGAAAAGTTTCGGGGTTTATCGGTATTGTACCGGGACCACCGAAAGGGTTCCGGGGGTCCACCGGGAGGGGCCACCTGTCTCGGAGGACCACGTGGGCTGAATATGGGGGGGAACCAGCCCCCTAGTGGGCTGGTGCGCCCCCAAGGGCCCAAGGCGCCTAGGGTTGGGAACCCTAGGGGGTGGGGGCGCCTCCCACCAACTTGGGGGGCAAGCTCCCCCCCTTGGCCGCCGCGCCCCCCCTCTAGATGGATCTAAGGGGGCCGGCCCCCTCTCCCCTTCAGCCTATAAATAGAGGGGGGTGGGAGGGCAGCCGCAACCCTTGCCCCTGGCGCAACCCTCCCCCTTCCTACTCCTCCTCCTCCGTTGTGCTTAGCGAAGCTCTGCCGGAGAACCACGAGCTCCACCGCCACCACGCCGTCGTGCTGCCGGAGCTCTCCCTCAACTTCTCCTCCCCCCTTGCTGTATCAAGAAGGAGGAGACGTCCCCGAGCTGTACGTGTGTTGAACGCGGAGGCGCCGTCCGTTCGGCGCTTGGATCGGATCTTCCGCGATTTGAATCGCCGCGAGTACGACTCCATCAACCGCGTTCTTTGCAACGCTTCCACTTCGCGATCTTCAAGGGTATGAAGATGCAGTCCCTCTCTCTCGTTGCTAGCATCTCATAGATTGATCTTGGTGACACGTAGGAAAATTTTGAATTATTACTACGTTCCCCAACAATGGCATCATGAGCCAGGTTTATGCGTAGATTCTATGCACTAGTAGAACACAAGTAGCTGTGGGCGATGATTTGGTCAATTTTCTTGCCGTTACTAGTCCTATCTTGATTCGGCGGCATTGTGGGATGAAGCGGCCCAGACCGACTTTACACGTACGCTGACTGGTTCCACCGCCTGACATGCACTTGTTGCATAAGGTGGCTAGCGGGTGTCTGTCTCTCCCACTTTAGTCGGATCGGATTCGATGAAGAGGGTCCTTATGAAGGGTAAATAGCAATTGGCATATCACCGTTGTGGCTTTTGCGTAGGTAAGAAACGTTCTTTCTAGAAACCCATAGCAGCCACGTAAAACTAGCAACAACAATTAGAGGACGTCTAACTTGTTTTTGCAGGGTATGCTATGTGATGTGATATGGCCAAAAGGATGTGATGAAATATATGTGATGTATGAGATTGATCATGTTCTTGTAATAGGAATCACGACTTGCATGTCGATGAGTATGACAACTGGCAGGAGCCATAGGAGTTGTCTTAATTTATTGTATGACCTGCGTGTCAATCAAAAACGCCATGTAATTACTTTACTTTATTGCTAACCGTTAGCCATAGTAGTAAAAGTAATAGTTGGCGAGACAACTTCATGAAGACACGATGATGGAGATCATGATGACGGAGATCATGGTGTTTTGCCGGTGATGATGGTGATCATGCCGCGCCCCGAAGATGGAGATCAAAGGCGCGAGATGATATTGGCCATATCATGTCACTTTATGATTTGCATGTGATGTTTATCATGTTTTTACATCTTATTTGCTTAGAACGACGGTAGCATAAATAAGATGATCCCTCACTAAAATTTCAAGAAATGTGTTCCCCCTAAGTGTGCACCGTTGCGAAGGATCGTTGTTTTGAAGCACCACATGATGATCGGGTGTGATAGATTCTAACGTTCGCATACAATGGGTGTAAGCCAGATTTACACACGCGAAACACTTAGGTTGACTTGACGAGCCTAGCATGTACAGACATGGCCTCGGAACACGAGAGACCGAAAGGTCGAACATGAGTCGTATAGTAGATGCGATCAACGTGGAGATGTTCACCATTGATGACTAGTCCATCTCACGTGATGATCGGGCACGGCCTAGTCGATATGGATCATGTATCACTTAGATGACTAGAGGGATGTCTATCTGAGTGGGAGTTCATTAAATAATTTGATTAGATGAACTTAATTATCATGAACCTAGTCTAAAATTGTCTTTACAATCTATCTTGTAGATCCAATGGCCCACGCTAATGTTGCCCTCAACTTCAACGCGTTCCTAGAGAAAACCAAGCCGAAAGACGATGGAAGCAACTATACGGACTGTGTCCGTAACTTGAGGATCATCCTCATAGCTTCCAAGAAAGCATATGTCCTTGATGCACCTCTAGGTGACGCACCCATTTTCCCAGCAACTCAAGACGTTATGAACGCCTGACAGTCGCGTAGTGATGATTACTCCCTGGTTCAGTGCGGCATGCTTTACAGCTTAGAACCGGGGCTCCAAAAGCGTTTTGAGCAACACGGAGCATATGAGATGTTCCAAGAGCTGAGAATGGTTTTCCAAGCTCATGCCCGGGTCGAGAGATATGAAGTCTCCGACAAGTTCTTCAGTTGTAAGATGGAGGAAAATAGTTCTGTCAGCGAGCACATACTCAAAATGTCTGGGTTGCACAACCGCTTGTCTCAGCTGGGAGTTAATCTTCCGGATGACTCGGTTATTGACAGAATCCTCTAGTCGCTTCCACCTAGCTACAAGAGCTTTGTGATGAACTTCAATATGCAAGGGATGGAGAAGTCCAATCCTGAGTTATATTCGATGCTGAAATAAGCGGAGGTGGAGATCAAAAAGGAACATCAAGTGTTGATGGTGAATAAGACCACTAGTTTCAAGAAAGGCAAGGGTAAGAAGAACTTCAAGAAGGACGGCAAAGCAGTTCCCGCGCCCGGTAAATCAGTTGCCGGGAAGAAGCCCAAGAATGGACCCAAGCCTGAGACTGAGTGCTTTTATTGCAAGGGAACCGGTCACTGGAAGCGGAACTGGCCCAAGTACTTAGCGGATAAGAAGGCCGGCAACGTCAAAGGTATATATGATATACATGTTATTGATGTGTACCTTACCTGCGCTCGTAGTAGCTCCTGGGTATTTGATACCGGTGCGGTTGCTCACATTTGTAACTCAAAACAGGAGCTGCGGAATAAGCGGAGACTGGCGAAGGACGAGGTGACGATGCGCGTCGGGAATGGTTCCAAGGTCGATGTGATCGCCGTCGGCACGCTGCCTCTACATCTACCTTCGGGATTAGTTTTAAACATCAATAATTGTTATTTAGTACCAGCTTTGAGCATGAACATTGTATCTGGATCTCGTTTGATGCGAGATGGCTACTCATTTAAATCCGAGAATAATGGTTGTTCTATTTATATGAGAGATATGTTTTATGGTCATGCCCCGCTGGTCAATGGTTTATTTTTATTGAATCTCGAACATGATGTTACACATATTCATAGTGTGAATACCAAACGATGTAAGGTTGATAATGATAGTCCCACATACTTGTGGCACTGCCGCCTTGGTCATATTGGTGTCAAATGCATGAAGAAACTCCATGCAGATGGACTTTTGGAGTCTCTTAATTATGAATCATTTGACACGTGCGAACCATGCCTCATGGGCAAGATGACTAAGACTCCGTTCTCCGGAACAATGGAGCGAGCAACCAACTTGTTGGAAATAATACATACCGATGTATGCGGTCCAATGAGCGTTGAGGCTCGCGGTGGCTATCGTTATGTTCTCACCCTCACTGATGACTTAAGCAGATATGGGTATGTCTACTTAATGAAACACAAGTCTGAGACCTTTGAAAAATTCAAGGAATTTCAGAGTGAGGTGGAGAATCAACGTGACAAGAAAATAAAGTTCTTACGATCTGATCGTCGAGGAGAATATTTGAGTCACGAGTTTGGCACACACTTAAGGAAATGTGGAATTGTTTCACAACTCACGCCGTCTGGCACACCTCAGCGTAATGGTGTGTCCGAACGTCGTAATCGCACTCTATTGGATATGGTGCGATCTATGATGTCTCTTACTGATTTACCGCTATCATTTTGGGGATATGCATTAGAGACTGCCGCATTCACTTTAAATAGGGCACCGTCTAAATCCGTTGAGACGACACCGTATGAATTATGGTTTGGGAAGAAACCTAAGCTGTCGTTTCTGAAAGTTTGGGGATGCGATGCTTATGTCAAGAAACTTCAACCTGAAAAGCTCGAACCCAAATCGGAAAAGTGCGTCTTCATAGGATACCCTAAGGAAACTATTGGGTATACCTTCTACCTCATATCCGAAGGCAAGATCTTTGTTGCCAAGAATGGATTCTTTCTAGAGAAAGAGTTTCTCTCGAAAGAAGTAAGTGGGAGGAAAGTAGAACTTGATGAGGTAATTGTACCCCCTCTCGAAACGGAGAGTAGCGCAGCGCAGGAAAATGTTTCTGTGGTGCCTGCACCGACTAGAGAGGAAGTTGATGATGATGATCATGAAACTTCAGATTAAGTTACTACTGAACTTCGTAGGTCCACGAGGACACGTTCCGCACTAGAGTGGTACGGCAACCCTGTCCTGGAAATCACGTTGTTAGACAACGGTGAACCTTCGAACTATGAAGAAGCCATGGCGGGTCCGGATTCCAACAAATGGCTTGAAGCCATGAAATCCGAGATAGGATCCATGTATGAGAACAAAGTATGGACTTTGGTGGACTTGCCCAATGATCGACAAGCCATAGAAAATAAATGGATCTTTAAGAAGAAGACTGACGCGGATGGTAATGTGACCGTCTATAAGGCTCGGCTTGTCGCTAAGGGTTATCGACAAGTTCAAGGAGTTGACTACGATGAGACTTTCTCGCCCGTAGCGATGCTGAAGTCCGTCCGAATCATGTTAGCAGTTGCCGCATTTTATGATTATGAGATCTGGCAAATGGACGTCAAAATGGCATTCCTTAACGGTTTCCTTAAGGAAGAAATGTATATGATGCAGCCGGAAGGTTTTGTCGATCCTAAGAATGTTGACAAGGTATGCAAGCTCTAGCGCTCCATCTATGGGCTGGTGCAAGCATCTCGGAGTTGGAACATTCGCTTTGATGAGGTGATCAAAGCGTTTGGGTTTATACAGACTTATGGAGAAGCCTGTATTTACAAGAAAGCGAGTGGGAGCTCTGTAGCATTTCTCATTTTATATGTGGATGACATATTGTTGATGGGAAATGATATAGAACTTTTGGAAAGCATAAAGACCTACTTGAATAAGTGTTTTTCAATGAAGGACCTTGGAGAAGCTGCTTACATATTAGGCATCAAGATCTATAGAGATAGATCGAGATGCCTCATTGGTCTTTCACAAAGCACATACCTTGACAAGATATTGAAGAGGTTCAATATGGATCAGTCCAAGAAGGGGTTCTTGCCTGTATTGCAAGGTGTGAGATTGAGCACAGCTCAATGCCCGACCTCGGCAGAAGATAGAGAAAAGATGAGTGTCATCCCCTATGGCTCAGCCATAGGCTCTATTATGTATGCCATGCTGTGTACCAGACCTGATGTGAACCTTGCCATAAGTTTGGTAGGGAGGTACCAAAGTGATCGCGGAATGGAACACTGGACAACGGTCAAGAATATCCTTAAGTACCTGAAAAGGACTAGGGATATGTTTATCGTTTATGGAGGTGCCGAAGAGCTCGTCGTAAAGGGTTACGTCGATGCTAGCTTCGACACAGCTCCGGATGACTCCAAGTCACAAACCGGATACGTGTATATTTTGAATGGTGGGGCAGTCAGCTGGTGTAGTTGCAAGCAAAGCGTCGTGGCAGCATCTACATGTGAAGCGGAGTACATAGCTGCTTCGGAAGCAGCGCAGGAAGGAGTCTGGATGAAGGAGTTCATCACCGACCTAGGAGTGATTCCCAATGCGTCGGACCCGATGACTCTCTTCTGTGACAACACTGGAGCTATTGCCATTGCTAAGGAGCCCAGGTTTCACAAGAAGACCAAGCACATCAAGCGCCGCTTCAACTCCATTCGTGGTTACATTCAGGATGGAGATATAGATATTTGTAAAGTACATACGGATCTGAATGTCGCATATCCGTTGACTAAACCTCTTCCACGAGCGAAACATGATCAGCACCAGAACTCTATGGGTGTTCGATTTATCACAATGTAACTAGATTATTGACTCTAGTGCAAGTGGGAGACTGTTGGAAATATGCCCTAGAGGCAATAATAAAATGGTTATTATTACATTTCCTTGTTCATGATAATTGTCTATTGTTCATGCTATAACTGTATTAACCGGAAACCGTAATACATGTGTGAATACATAGACCACACCATGTCCCTAGTGAGCCTCTAGTTGACTAGCTCGTGGATCAATAGATGGTCATGGTTTCCTGACCATGGACATTGGATGTCGTTGATAACGGGATCACATCATTAGGAGAATGATGTGATGGACAAGACCCAATCCTAAGCGTAGCACAAGATCGTGTAGTTCGTCTGCTAGAGCTTTTCTAATGTCAAGTATCATTTCCTTAGACCATGAGATTGTGCAACTCCCGGATACTGTAGGAATGCTTTGGGTGTATCAAACGTCACAACGTAATTGGGTGACTATAAAGGTGCACTACAGGTATCTCCGAAAGTGTCTGTTGGGTTGGCACGAATCGAGACTGGGATTTGTCACTCCGTGTGACGGAGAGGTATCTCTGGGCCCACTCGGTAATACATCATCATAATGAGCTCAATGTGACTAAGGAGTTAGTCACGGGATCATGTGTTACGGAACGAGTAAAGAGACTTGCCGGTAACGAGATTGAACAAGGTATAGGGATACCGACGATCGAATCTCGGGCAAGTAACATACCGATGGACAAAGGGAATTGTATACGGGATTAATTGAATCCCCGACATCGTGGTTCATCCGATGAGATCATCGTGGAACATGTGGGAGCCAATATGGGTATCCAGATCCCGCTATTGGTTATTGGCCGGAGAGGTGTCTCGGTCATGTCTGCATGGTTCCCGAACCCGTAGGGTCTACACACTTAAGGTTAGGTGACGCTAGAGTTGTAATGGGAATTGTATGTGGTTACCGAAAGTTGTTCGGAGTCCCGGATGAGATCCTGGATGTCACGAGGAGTTCCGGAATGGTCCGGAGGTGAAGATTTATATATGGGAAGTCCAGTTTCAGTCACCGGAAAAGTTTCGGGGTTTATCAGTATTGTACCGGGACCACCGGGAGGGACCACCTGCCTCAGAGGACCACGTGGGCTGAATATGGGTGGGAACCAGCCCCCTAGTGGGCTGGTGCGCCCCCCAAGGGCCCAAGGCACCTAGGGTTGGGAACCCTAGGTGGTGGGGGCGCCTCCCACCAACTTGGGGGGCAAGCTCCCCCCCTTGGCCGCCGCGCCCCCCCTCTAGATGGATCTAAGGGGGCCGGCCCCCTCTCCCCTTCAGCCTATAAATAGAGGGGGGTGGGAGGGCAGCCGCAACCCTTGCCCCTGGCGCAGCCCTCCCCCTTCCTACACCTCCTCCTCCTCCGTAGTGCTTAGCGAAGCTCTGCCGGAGAACCACGAGCTCCACCGCCACCACGCCGTCGTGCTGCCGGAGCTCTCCCTCAACTTCTCCTCCCCCCTTGCTGGATCAAGAAGGAGGAGACGTCCCCGAGCTGTACGTGTGTTGAACGCGGAGGCGCCGTCCGTTCGGCGCTTGGATCAGATCTTCCGCGATTTGAATCGCCGCGAGTACGACTCCATCGACCGCGTTCTTTGCAACGCTTCCGCTTAGCGATCTTCAAGGGTATGAAGATGCACTCCCTTTCTCTCGTTGCTAGCATCTCCTAGATTGATCTTGGTGACACGTAGGAAAATTTTGAATTATTACTACGTTCCCCAACATTTTCCTCCTCTCACACCAAGCTCCTCCACCGAACCATCATATTTATTTAGTTTGTTGCACTTGTGTAATTTTTTTTCTTTCAAATTCCGGATATCATGATGTTCATGTCATGTGGAACATACAAAGCTTCGAGAAAGAGATCTCTAGCTTCACAAGATGATGTTCTCCATCAAATATTCTTTACGTCATACGACAACCCAGTACGCGATCTGCACAGTGACTCTGCTCCGACCCAATATCAACTTAATACATGCATGGCGATGAAGGACGGAGTTTTGGCTCGCTGGACGACAATGAGTCAACGACTGGAAACAGTGGTGAGATCCCTGAATCCTTATCCCATCCTTCTTGTGTGGATTTGTCCACTATTAGAGCAAGACTAGGATCATTCCGTGTCTTCATTATATTTTGCAACGAAACTTCGCATACAAAAGTTGGCAATACAATTGAAAGATGTTTCTTGATCTGATTGAAATGGGGCTTTTATGTTGTCGTGAAATTGTGCCTGAAAGCTGCCATTCTGTGGGTGTTCGACAAACTCTTATACACTTAGGAGTATTATACCACATTTGCATGTTAAAAAAATATACAGTGATTTCCCACAGAAACAAAGAAAAGGAAAATATATAGCGATTTATTATGCATAATATAAGTGAATCAAATTATTTCACATTATTATATCAGTTCGAAAATACTTCACATTGTCTTTTGTACTACAACATTATTTAATGGGAACTACAAAATAAGTGCTATGGGTTACGCCTAGCTGAGCTTGTTTACATATACTAGGAAATTTTCTTGTGCGTTACAACGGGACATACTTCACTGTAACACAGACAGATTTTCCATGAATCAAGATCGTTTAATTTGCTATCTCATATTTTTTATCCAGCGCACACATTCTACTTGAAGAATTACTGCACACGACATGGACACACCCCGTAGAATTGGCTGACATCCGGTTCATGTTCATGGATGGCATGGACCATGGTGTGCGTGGTCAAGAACAATAATATGATGATGGACAATGTCTAGAAGCTTGGCGGAATCTAGATGAGTATATGGATGAGAGTAATTGAAAAATCTCTCACTGAGCATGATGTAGGGTTACACTAGTACAAAACAGGGCATCGGTCCACCCCTGAGAAGCCCATTAGTCCCGGTTCACTCACGAACCGGGACCCATGGGGGCATCGGTCCCGGTTCGTGAGGCCAGGGCGCCGGCCGGGCCTCGTGGGCCATTGGTCCCGGTTCGTCTGACCCCTTTTGTCCCGGTTCCAGACACGAACCGGGACCAATGCGCCTCGCTCCTGGCCCACAACCATTGGTCCCGGTTTGTGGCTGGAACCGGGACCAAAGGGGTCACCTTTAGTCCCGGTTCCAGCCACAAACCGGGACCAATGCGCCTCGCTCCTGGCCCACAACCATTGGTCCCGGTTTGTGGCTGGAACCGGGACCAATGGTTGGCCTATATATAGCCCCCCGCCCGCGAGCAGAGCAATGCATTGCTGTGTTTTTTTGCCCGGCCGTGGGAGAGCTTTTGTGGTGCTCTAGCTCACCTCCTATGCACATGAGGTGTTCGATGAAATGCCCGAGCCACACTTAAGCTTTCTCCTCTCGAAGCTCCTTGTCCAAGCTCCATTTTCCTCAAGATTTGTCTAGGTTTGGCGGTCCATCCTGTCCCGTCCCCGTCCTCACCGCCGTCGATCGCCCGCACCCATCTCGGCGCCGGCAACACCGTGGTTAGCCTCTTGTTCTTATCTTCTTTCTAAAAGAAAAAAGTTCTTACTTGTGTGTTTTAATTAGATGCTCTAGAGAGTTATATGTTGTTCAATAATAAGAACTATATAACGCACGCAGATGAACCGGCAATGGATGTACGGTGACCGACGCACCTCCGAGTATATTAAGGGCCTGCATAATTTTCTTGAAACGGCTGAGGCAAACAAGCAGAATGGTTTTATGCATTGTCCATGTACTGTCTGTGAGAATACGAAGGCTTTCTCCAACTCTAAAACCCTTCACTTCCACCTGCTTGAGAAGGGTTTTATGCCACACTATAATGTTTGGACCAAGCACGGAGAAAGAGGGGTTATGATGGAAGACAACGAAGAAGAAGAGGATGATGACAACTACCCGCCCCCTGAATACGGTGATGCTGCAATGGGGGAAGCTGAAGATCAAGAGGAACCAGACGATGTGCCCGATGATGATCTTCGCCGGGTCATTGTTGATGCACAGAGAGAATGCGAAAGTGAAAGGGAGAAGTTCAAGTTCGATCGCATGTTAGAGGATCACAAAAAAGGGTTGTACCCAAATTGCGAAGATGACAACAGAAAGCTCGGTACCACACTGGAATTGCTGCAATGGAAGGCAGACAATGGTGTATCTGACAAGGGATTTAGTTCGCTGCTGAAAATAATGAAGAAGAAGCTTCCAAAGGATAACGAATTGCCCGGCAGTACGTACGAAGCAAAGAAGGTTCTATGCCCTCTAGGATTGGAGGTGCAGAAGATACATGCATGCCCTAATGACTGCATCCTCTACCGCGATGAGTACGAGGATTTGAACGCATGCCCGGTATGCGGTGCATTGCGGTATAAGATCAGACGAGATGACCCTGGTGATGTTGAGGGCGAGCGCCCCAGGAAGAGGGTTCCTGCCAAGGTGATGTGGTATGCTCCTATAATACCACGGCTGAAACGTCTGTTCAGAAACAAAGAGCATGCCAAGTTGATGCGATGGCACAAAGAAGACCGTAAGAAAGACGGGAAGTTGAGAGCACCCGCTGACGGGTCGCAGTGGAGAAAAATCGAGAGAAGGTGGGGGGACTTTGCAGGTGACGCAAGGAACGTATGGTTTGGTTTAAGTGCAGATGGCATTAATCCTTTTGGGGAGCAGAGCAGCAATCATAGCACCTGGCCCGTGACTCTATGTATCTATAACCTTCCTCCTTGGTTGTGCATGAAGCGGAAGTTCATTATGATGCCAGTGCTCATCCAAGGCCCTAAGCAACCCGGCAATGACATTGATGTGTACCTAAGGCCATTAGTTGAAGAACTTTTACAGCTGTGGAATGGAGAAGGTGTACGTGTGTGGGATGAGCACAAACAGGAGGAATTTGACCTACATGCGTTGCTGTTTGTAACCATCAACGATTGGCCTGCTCTCAGTAACCTTTCAGGACAGACAAACAAGGGATACCACGCATGCACACACTGTTTAGATGACACCGACAGTATATATTTGGACAAATGCAGGAAGAATGTGTACCTGGGGCATCGTCGATTTCTTCCGACCAACCATCAATGTCGAAAGAAAGGAAAGCATTTCAAAGGTGAGGCAGATCACCGGAAGAAGCCCGCCCTCCGTACTGGTGATCACATACTTGATATGGTCAATGATTTACAAGTAATCTTTGGAAAGGGTCCTGGCGGACTATCTGTTCCGACTGACGATGCGGGACGCGCACCCATGTGGAAGAAGAAATCTATATTTTGGGACCTACCCTATTGGAAAGACCTAGAGGTCCGCTCTGCAATCGACGTGATGCACGTGACGAAGAATCTTTGCGTGAACCTGCTAGGCTTCTTGGGAGTGTATGGGAAGACAAAAGATACACCGGAGGCACGGGAGGAACAACAACGTGTGCATGAAAAAGACGGCATGCATCCAAAGCAGTATGAAGGTCCTGCCAGCTACGCTCTTACCAAAGAAGAGAAGGAAATCTTCTTTGAATGCCTGCTCAGTATGAAGGTCCCGTCTGGCTTCTCGTCGAATATAAAGGGAATAATAAATATGGCAGAGAAAAAGTTCCAGAACCTAAAGTCTCATGACTGCCACGTGATTATGACGCAACTGCTTCCGGTTGCATTGAGGGGGCTTCTACCGGAAAACGTTCGATTAGCCATTGTGAAGCTATGTGCATTCCTCAATGCAATCTCTCAGAAGGTGATCGATCCAGAAATCCTGCCAAGGTTAAGGAGTGATTTGGTGCAATGTCTTGTTAGTTTCGAGCTGGTGTTCCCACCATCCTTCTTCAATATCATGACGCACGTCCTAGTTCATCTAGTCGACGAGATTGTCGTTCTGGGCCCTGTATTTCTACACAATATGTTCCCCTTTGAGAGGTTCATGGGAGTCTTAAAGAAATATGTTCGTAACCGCGCTAGGCCAGAAGCAAGCATCTCCATGGGCCATCAAACAGAGGATGTCATTGGGTTTTGTGTTGACTTCATTCCTGGCCTTAAGAAGATTGGTCTCCCTCAATCGCGGTATGAGGGGAGACTGACTGGAAAAGGCACGCTAGGAGCGGACTCAATAATATGTAGGGACGGGCATTCTTGGTCTCAAGCACACTACACAGTTCTACAGAATTCTACCTTGGTGACCCCGTATGTCGATGAACACAAGAATATTCTGCGCTCCAAACACCCGGAGCAGTGTGACGACTGGATTACATATGAACACATAAGGACTTTCGGCAGTTGGTTGCAAACACGTCTCATGGGTGACAACACTGTTTCTGATGAGCTGTACTCGTTGGCCAGGGGACCATCTTCGACTGTATTGACTTACAAAGGGTACGAGATAAATGGGAATACATTTTACACGATCGCCCAAGATCAAAAGAGCACCAACCAAAACAGCGGTGTCCGCTTTGATGCAGCAACCAAGAGGGGAAAGGACACATATTATGGTTACATAGTGGACATATGGGAACTTGACTATAGACATGATTTCAAGGTCCCTTTGTTTCAGTGCAAATGGGTCAATCTGTCAGGAGGCGGGGTACAGGTAGACCCACAGTACGGAATGACAACAGTGGATCTCAACAATCTTGGGTACACAGACGAACCATTCGTCCTAGCCAATGATGTGGCGCAGGTTTTCTATGTGAAGGACATGTCTACCAAACCGAGAAAAAGAAAAGATAAGGAAGCGAATACATCATACGATGAGCCAAAGCGCCACATAGTTCTTTCAGGAAAAAGAGACATCGTGGGATTGGAGGGCAAGACAGACATGTCTGAAGATTATGAAAAGTTTCATGAAATTCCTCCCTTCAAAGTCAAGGCTGACCCAAGCACCCTGTTAAACGATGAAGATTATCCATGGTTACGGCGCAATAAGCAAAGGACACAAGCGAAGAAAAAGTGAAGACTTTCTCTCCACAACTATATCATTGCAGTTACATGTGAAGAAATGAAATGCCTTTTGTAACACATGAGTTTTCGTCCGAAACCCTGATACTTCGAAAGAGATTGTCCGTTTTGTACACGAAGTGCATCCAGTTTTTGCCGTAACCCTCTCAACTTTTTATAACATGCTATGTGGGTGAAATGATGATACCATGCCAACTTTCAACCTTTTCAGAGTTCATTTGAAGTGCTTTTCAATTTCAGGGTTATTTAGCTCAAAAAAATCAGTAAGTGCATGAAAAATACGAAATGAAGTCAGAAATGGTTGAAAATTGATGATGTGGCTTTGAATGGTGCATTTTGAACACACAAAAAGTATGGAGTTCAAATAAGTTCAAAAAAATGAAATCCTTTTGTAACACATGAGTTTTCGTCCGAAACCCTGATACTTCAAAAGAGATTGTCCGTTTTGTACACGAAGTGCATCCAGTTTTTGCCGTAACCCTCTCAACTTTTTAGCACTTGCTATGTGGGTGAAATTATGATACCATGCCAAGTTTCAACCTTTTCAGACTTCATTTGTAGTGCTTTTCAATTTCAGGGTCATTTAGCTCAAAACAAATCATTAAATGCATGAAAAATAGCAAATGAAGGCAGAAAAGGGTTGAACATTGATGATGTGCCTTTGAATGGTGCATAATGAACACACAAAATGTCCGGAGTTAAAATAAGTTATTAAAAATGAAGGAGAGGCGCAATGCTCACCTGCACGTTGCTTAGCTTCAGGCCTTGAGAAACTGCAGATAGCTCCGTGCAGTCTACACCATTTCCTCAAGGCCTGAAGCTAAGCAACGTGCAGGTGAGCATTGCGCCTCTCCTTCATCGTTCTTCGTCTCTGCACTCAGGGCTTATAAACCGCTGCGAGTCCCTCTCGCTTGGCGAGGTGGGACTAAATTTTAGCCACTCCCAGGACAAGGCCTTTAGTCCCGGTTGGTGGCTCAATTAAAATATTTTGTTATGATTTGTAGTGCTTTTCAATTTCAGGGTCATTTAGCTCAAAGAATGAACTAATAGCAAAAAGAATGAACTAGAAAACTTTTATGAAACTCTAATAGCAAAAAGAATGAACTAAAAAATAATCAACTAAAATATTCTGTTATGATCAACTAAAACAAAACTAATAGCAAGAAAGTTTTATGAAACTTTTATGAAACTAAAACAAAACTTTTATGAAACTAAAACAAAACTTTTAATCAACTAAAACAAAACTAATAGCAAGAAGGTTTTATGAAACTTTTATGAAACTAAAACAAAACTTTTATGAAACTAAAACAAAACTAATAGCAAGAAAGTTTTATGAAACTTATATGAAACTTTTACGAAACTAAAACAAAACTAATAGCAAGAAAGTTTTATGAAACTTATATGAAACTTTTACGAAACTAAAACAAAACTTTTATGAAACTAAAACAAAACTAATAGCAAGAAAGTTTTATGAAACTTTTATGAAACTAAAACAAAACTTTTATGAAACTAATAGCAAAAAGAATGAACTAGAAAACCTTTATGAAACTCTAATAGCAAAAATAATGAACTAAAAATAATCAATTAAAAAATTCTGTTATGATCAACTAAAATAAAACTATAATATTCTTCAATAGCAAAAAGAATCAACTAAAAAGCTTTTATAAAACTCTAATAGCAAAAGGAATCAACTAAAAATATTTTATAAACCTCTAGTATTTATGAAACTAAAATTATATAAAATTTATGCAACTAAAGTTATCAAAGTATTTTTTGTTCAAAACATTAATAGCAAAAAGAATTTTCATAAAGATTACCAAATTGACATTTAAAATAACCTAAAAATTACCAAATTGAATATAATGATAAAACACAGTAATATTAAATAGCAGGAAAAAGAATCACTCAAAAATCTATTTTTATAGTAAAGTTATTCACAAACTAGTGATTCACACCAATTTAAAAGAATTCAAATTTAAACTATTCAAATTTGGAAACTAATGGCACTAACAGAAAGTTTATAATTTTTGTGACCTAAAAGCAAAAAGAATCACTGAAAAAAAAAAATAAAGCAAAAAAGAAAACAAAAAAAGTAGAAAAAATGCCGCCTACTGGGCCACCGCGGCCTGAATACGACTAGAAACCCAACCATCCAGTTGGGCCAGGATTCAGGCCCGCATAAGGCCCAGAAGGCCCACAGGCAGCGGTGTGTCAGATTAGGCCCGTAAGCCTGCTGTTGAGAGGAGCTCGAGATGGTGTGCGCAGCAGCGCTTATAAACCACTCTCGAGCCCTCTCAGCTAGCGAGGTGGGACTAAACTTTTGGCCCCGGGCAGCACCACCTTTGGTCCCGGTTCGTGGCACCAACCGGGACCAATGCCCACCTTTGGTCCCGGTTGGTGGCACCAACCGGGACCAATGCCACCCTTTAGTCCCGGTTGGTGCCACCAACCGGGACCAAAGGTCTCTGCTTCCCGCCCTTTGGGCTGACGAAAAGAGACCTTTGGTCCCGGTTGGTGGCACCAACCGGGACTAAAGGTGGGCATTGGTCCCGGTTGGTGCCACCAACCGGGACCAATGCTTCTTGTATATAAGAAAACCCTTAGAAAATTTCAGTTTTCATCTACCAGTTGCCCCGAGCCGCCGTCCTCGTCCCCGTCGCCTCCCCGGGCCGCCGTCTTCGTCGCCGGCCCCGTCGCCTCCCCGAGCCGCTGTCCTCGTCCCCGTCGCCACCGTCCTCGTCCCCGTCGCCGCCGTCCTCGTCGCCTTCCCGTCGCCGCCGTCCTCGTCCCCGTCGCCGCCGTCCTCGTCGCCTCCCCGTCACCTCCCCGAGCCGCCGTCCTCGTCCCCGTCGCCTCCCCGAGCCGCCGTCTTCGTCGCCGGCCCCGTCGCCTCCCCGAGCCGCCGTCCTCATCCCCGTCGCCACCGTCCTCGTCCCCGTCGCCGCCGTCCTCGTCCCCGTCGCCTCCCCGTCGCCTCCCCGAGCCGCCGTCTTCGTCGCCGGCCCCGTCGCCTCCCCGCGCCTCCCCGAGCCGCCGTCCTCGTCCCCGTCCCCGTCGCCTCCCCGAGCCGCCGTCCTCGTCCCCGTCGCCGCCGTCCTTGTCTCCGTCGCCGGCCTCCAGCCTTCGCCGCCCCCCCCCCCAGTGAGCCCCCCCTGCTCCCCGTCACCGCGTATATGTGTGTATATGTTTTTTTTCCGGCATGTATATGTGTATATGTTCATGTATATGTTTTTTTTCATTTATGTATATATGTTCATGTATATGTGTGTATATGTTCATGTATATGTTCATGTATATGTTTTTTTTCATGTATATGTATATATGTTCATGTATATGTGTGTATATGTTCATGTATATGTGTGTATATGTTCATGTATATGTTTTTTTTCATGTATATGTATATATGTTCATGTATATGTGTGTATATGTTCATGTAAAAAGTCTTCGTTGTTTTTCGTATGTACGAAAATGTAGAGTGAAAACGAAAACAAACATATAAGAAAAAACAAAGGAAAAAAATGAAGAAGGAAAAGAAAACCGCCCGGCCCGGCCACCACCGCATTTTCATAAAGTTTTTCCACCGAGTCCACGTCGCACCGAGCACCCGCGGCGAAGCAAGTCTTTTTTTGAAGGTAGTTTTTTTGTTAAATGAAAAAGCGTTGTCGAGGCCACCCCAAACCCTAGAAGTGTTGTCGAGGCCACCCCAAACCCTAGAAGCGTTGTCGAGGCCAACAAAATTTACCAAGTTAAATGAGTTAAATGAGTTAAAAGAGCGTTGTTGAGGCCACCCCAAACCCTAGAAGAGTTGACATGAGGGGGGACGTCGGACGTCGGACATGAGGGGTGAGCATCGTTGTCGTCTACCCCCTCCCCGATAACTTCGACATGAGGGGGGACGTCGGACATGACATGAGGGGTGAGCGTCGTTGTCGTCTACCCCCTCCGGTAACATAGATAACTCCGGTAGCATAGATTTATCAAGAATGCCCCCATTATGGATGTGCACAAGTTGATCCAATTTTTTTTTGATCTCATCTATATATATTCTTTATATGTCACGTTGTCTGTCAAAGTATTGAAGAAATCCATGGCTTCATCATTAGCCGGAAGTAACATGCGTATGATGCTATGAAGCTCTTCAAAGTTGTTTTGGAATGGAGTTCCGGATAGAATAATTTGCTTTTTGGTACGAATTTCAGCAAAGGCCTTCCAAATAGCGATATTCGGAAGGCTCTTGCTGAACTTCGTACCAAAAAACTAATTAATTATCCTATCCGGGACTCCGTTCCAAAACAATTTTGGAGAGCTTCGTACCACTATGCGCCTGTTACTTCCGGCTAATGATGAAGCCTTGGTTTTCTTGAATCCTTTGACACTAGACAACGTGACATATAGAAGGGTAGATGAGATCAGGAAAAATATGGACCATTTTCTGCACATTCAGAATGGCGCCATTTTGTTAAATCCCTTAAAGGTTAAGAGAATCCCTTGTTTGACATTCATGAGAGAGGCGGTCCGATTTTAGACCACAGGAGCACCCCCCGTTAGCATTTTAGAGCGGCTCCTACCCCCTCCCGCCCCTACCCGATAAACTCTCGAGGCCACCCAAACCCTAGAAGAAAGAGCGTTGTCGATCTCCTACCCCCTCCCGTCCCTACCCGATAAACTCTCGAGGCCACCCAAACCCTAGAAGAAAGAGCGTTGTCGATCTCCTACCCCCTCCCGTCCCTACCCGATAAACTCTCGAGGCCACCCAAACCCTAGAAGAAAGAGCGTTGTCGATCTCCTACCCCCTCCCGTCCCTACCCGATAAACTCTCGAGGCCACCCAAACCCTAGAAGAAAGAGCGTTGTCGATCTCCTACCCCCTCTCGTTCCTACCCGATAAACTCTCGAGGCCACCCAAACCCTAGAAGAAAGAGCGTTGTCGATCTCCTACCCCCTCCCGTCCCTACCCGATAAACTCTCGAGGCCACCCAAACCCTAGAAGAAAGAGCGTTGTCGATCTCCTACCCCCTCCCGTCCCTACCCGATAAACTCTCGAGGCCACCCAAACCCTAGAAGAAAGAGCGTTGTCGATCTCCTACCCCCTCCCGTTCCTACCCGATAAACTCTCGAGGCCACCCAAACCCTAGAAGAAAGAGCGTTGTCGATCTCCTACCCCCTCCCGTCCCTACCCGATAAACTCTCGAGGCCACCCAAACCCTAGAAGAAAGAGCGTTGTCGATCTCCTACCCCCTCCCGTCCCTACCCGATAAACTCTCGAGGCCACCCAAACCCTAGAAGAAAGAGCGTTGTCGATCTCCTACCCCCTCCCGTTCCTACCCGATAAACTCTCGAGGCCACCCAAACCCTAGAAGAAAGAGCGTTGTCGATCTCCTACCCCCTCCCGTCCCTACCCGATAAACTCTCGAGGCCACCCAAACCCTCCGCACTGAGCAATGATGATCCATAGATAACTCCGGTAACATAGATTTATCAAGAATGCCCCCATTATGGATGTGCACAAGTTGATCCAATTTTTTTCTGATCTCATCTATATATATATTCTTCTATATTTGCAGAAACTATAGATCAAAGAGACTTGGAACAAGAACAGTTGTTGGGGGAGATAATCCTCGCCGGAGGTGATGCTGTCTTGTCGTTTCTCAACGACACCGATGGAACAATGGAGGAGGAAGGACATGATCATGATGGCTCCGGTGACATGATCATGATGGCTCCGGAGGTGCTGACTAGCTAATTGATGCATTAATTGTTTTGGTATGTACATATATTAACTCTTCTTTCTTCTTTTATAGCCCTCCGGATCGAGCCAAACTTCGGTAACGAGACGAGGCCCGAAGAAGAGGTTGCGCAAGGATGAAAGGTTCACGATCACAGCACTCGCGGACGATGGCCTACCGATTGAACCCAAGCGGACCAAGGACGCATTTTCTGCTCAGTGCGGAGCTATTGTTAGGGACAACATCCCGATCAGCATCAAGCAATGGAATAAGCCTAAGGACGACGCCCCTGAAGGTGATTATGTCACCGATAGACAGAAAGATGATCTTTGGACCTTGCTGAAGGCTAATTTCACCCTACCGCCAGAGGAGGATCCGAATAAGCCAGTTATAGAGCCACTGGTCAAGGCGTGTGCTCTTAAGAAGATGGCAGATCTATTCAGGAGGTGGAAGAAGGAGTTGAAATCAAAGTTTGTCGACAAAGGTGAGACTCCAGAATTCATCGGCCGATTTGAGAAGATAAGAGATCACTGGCCCGCATTTGTGGCCTACAAGACATCAGACAAGAGTAAGAAAATGTCAGAGACAAACAAGAACAACGCTGCAAAGAAGCAGTATCACCATCACACGGGGTCAGGTGGCTACCTCAAAGCCCGGCCGTTGTGGGACAAAGCTGAGAAAGACCTGATTGCTAAAGGGGTCGAACCAGAGACATTGAACTGGCCAGACCGTTCAAGGACTTGGTTCTTCGGGGTTGGGGGAACTTTGGACCCTGAAACAGGGAAGTGCCGTTGGACGGACGAGCAACTTGCAATACCCGTCAAGAAGCTTCAGAAGTATATCGCCGCAGCGCAGGAAGGGACGTTCATTCCCGACAGAGAGAAGGACGAGCTGACTGAGGCCCTAGGGAATGCTGAGCACCCTGGACGAACACGAGGCACACCAGGCTCCGTTTCGTGGAAGTTTGGGTTTCCCGACGCAGGCGGTTACAGAAGCCGGGAGAGAAAGAGAAAAGCGGAGCTGAGCGACATGCAGAAGATGAGTGCAAGACTACAAAAGCTAGAGGAAGCTGAGAGCCAACGAGCTGCCGGCCAACTATCTCAGCGGCACGAAGCTACCCCAGAAGCTACCCCGCCATCTCAGCGGAGAAGCAGCGTGGCTTCCACGGAGCCCGTTCAGACTGACTTCACGGAGCCTATCTACCCCGTGGATACTATCACGGAGGCTCAAAATTGCGAGCTTATGACGAAATGCCATAACCTCACTTTATTGGCGGCTGTCGGCTCTGTTGCACCTCCTCAACCCAACGGAACTTTTCACTGCCTTTCGATTCCACATGGCTATGCTGTTGTGATGGTGGATCAAGTAATGGAGGGATTTGAGGAGCTCGAGCTTTACCACTCTACAGGTGAAGGGGAGAATCAGCTGGTTCATGCTCTGAGGAGTACATGTCTATGGCAGAAGGAGTACATCAAGCTTCCAAACTGGACGCCTCCGCCTCCTCCTCCTCCTCCGGCGAGTCAGGGCACTCCGCCTCCTCCTCCTCCTCCTCCTCCGGCGAGTGATCAGGGCACTCCGCCTCCTTCTCCGGCTCCTCCGATGCGTGAGGGCACTCCGCCTCCTCCTTCGCCTACTCCGGCGCGTCGGAGCAGTCCGCCTCCTCCTCCGCCTCGTCGGCAACGGCGGAAGACAGACGTCGCCGCTCCGGCTCCTCCGGCGCGTCGGAGCACTCCGCCTCCTTCTTCGCCTCGTCAGCAAGGATGGAAGAGAGACGCCGCCGCTCCGGCGGCTAGCAGTACAAGCAGAGGCGAGAGGCAATTCAGATACGGTCCATCTCTCAAGCCTCTGGAAAAGTTACCATATGAGATGACCGAGTCTGAAAACGAGGAGATATGTCGTGCCCAAGTGAGGGACCATTTTGCAAAGAAAACTCTACCTCCGAAGGAGAAGCTAGATCCGGTGAAAGTGAAGCGCACTATCGATGCCCTGAAGCGACCACCACCGCCTCCGCCGGATTCCAACTATGTCCGGATTATTAAAAAGACATATGTAGAAGCGCGGCGGTCGGGAAGTACTTCTAGTGATGCAAGGTTAGCAGAACGAAGAAGTGGGAAAACAATTCCCCAGCTCGGCGAACAGGAGAAGCAATCGTGCCCCCCGCTCAAGGTGTCTAGCGATATCGTCGCTAATCATCCGGGGATGGTGCCTGGTACCAATCCCGGTGATTACTTGGGGGATGATGTAATTTTTCAAACGGCTGAGGTAACAGAAGAATATGAATACTTGCACGGGAAGCCTCTCGTCAAACCTGATCATCCTCCTCTAACAACGATGATGTACAAATTGCATGAGTGGTACATGAAAACCTGCAGGGAGTCTGGGAGAGACACTATGTATATGGCAGTGAAACCAGAGCACGAATTCATTGGACTTTCCGTGATGCCTGTTGAATTTGTGGAGTTATTTCAGTTATACAATCAACGGGCCCTCGACAAACAACTCATGACTGCCTACTGTCTGTAAGTATTACTTCTATAGTTAAGTCTCTAGCTCAGCTTGTTCATTGCATGTATATATAATTATCCTCACTATATTATGCAGATTGAAGATCGTCGAATGCAAAAAACTAGGAATCTTCGGCGTTGGGTTCATTAGCCCAGATGCCGTAAATGAATGGACGGTAAAAAACTCAATCAAAGAGACCGAGGAGAACTTGCTACAGTCGTTCCTTATACATCAAAACAAAAGGGAAATACTCCTTCCTTACAACTTCAAGTGAGTATTGCTGTCTTCTCTGTATACTCAGTTTCGCTTACTCGAGGTTAAGTAATGTAATTGATGAGTTATATATGCGTGCGCAGTTTCCACTTTATTCTGCTATCCATTAAGCTTGACGGGGCATTAGTAACTGTCTTAGACTCGAGACGTAAAGATCTCGAGAATTATGCGGACATGACTGCAATGCTCAAGAAGTAAGTTCAGTCAATACCGGGACCATATCGGCATGCAACTTTCGTTAATTTCCTGATATCAAGTAATCATTTTCTTTGCCTGGCAGGGTTTGGAAGAAGTTCACCCGAAAGGTTCCCGGTCTAAACAAAGAGTTGCGATTTACGCACCCCAAAGTAAGTAGTACTAGCTAGTTCCGCGCATCTCTAATTGATTCAAATTTTCATCAATATATCATTACCATGCTTGCTTATCAGTTTGATTGAACTCTATTCTCGTAAAGTGCTTGTACCAGAAAGAAGGGACTGTTTTATGTGCATACTACGTATGCGAGTTCATTCGCCACTCGACCTCTGAGCGGGGCTTCTCTGACAAACAATTTGAAGTACGTAAATAATATTCACAATTTTATTTTATATATTACCATCAATTGTGTTGAGTTTTATTTATATATATGCATGTATTGACCCCCTTCTTTAAATTAGATCTGGCAGATGCGGGATGAACTCCTACCACATGATCGCATACGAGCAATTCAAGAGGAATTGGCGGGATTCTTTCTTGACCACGTCATACCTAAAGACGGGGAATACCATTCGGATTTGTGATTGGATCTTAGGTAGATGATGTTAGGGATTGTAAAAGATGTTATATTGTATATATGTAGTACCGTCGGATAGATATACGAAAACTTGTTGTTCGACCAAGCACGGAGAAAGAGATGTCACTTCTCTCTATATATGTTCAGCACGACGATCTTGTGTAATTAATGGTTTCCTTCATTTTCTTATTAGCTAGCATCGAGTTATCTCTATATGTATAGTAGCTACCGTCGACCGAACACGGAGAAAGAGAGGACACTTCTCCCTATTAGCTAGCTAACACAATATGAAACCCCTAAATTAACCCTCCAAAACCCCCCAACCCCCCCCCCCCCTCCCCCTTCAAAAAAAAAAAAACCCCAGCTGCTGCCTGAAGCTGACGCGTGGATGACCTTTGGTCCCGGTTGGTGTGACCAACCAGGACTAAAGGTCCTCCTGCCTGGGCTCCCCGCTGCGGCCACGTGGATGCCTTTTGGTCCCGGTTGGTGTTACCAACCGGGACCAAAGGTCCTCCTGCCTGAGCTACCCGCAGCGGCCACGTGGAGCCCCTTTCGTCCCGGTTCGTAAGCGAACCGGGACTAAAGGTTTTGGGCTTTAGTCCCGACCCTTTAGTCCCGGTTCCAGAACCGGGACTAAAGGCCCTTACGAACCGGGACAAATGGGGGTTTTCCTACTAGTGTTATGATGGTTGTTGTATATTAAACGGTAAAATTCATCCTCTACGATGCACGGTTCGAGCTCTTCTTCGTCAGAATGGATTCTTCTCGTTGGGCGGTCTTAATGGTGCGAGGGTACGTTCAGGTGAGCTCCTATGCATCAGTGATGATAACGGTGTCCGATATGACATCATAAGGTGGCAACATAGGCAGAGGCTATATGCAATAAAAAGAACATCAGAAAATGCACCGGAGAAGACGTGCAACCGAAAGAAGCAGATCTATATCAAGAGAACATGGGCTACAGTGGGCCGATCGATCCCTAGGGAGTTATGAATCCGATCGCTAGCGTCACTCCACTAAAAAAAGAGATCGATAGCTAGCGAGGTTTAGGAAAGAAGCGAAGGAACATGGAGCAATACTCTGTTTTAATGTATCAAGGATAGATCTCGGTAGTAAGGCTATCCATAGCGGGAGTACTATAACGCAAGATAAGATAAATTTGCTTATGTGGTATTTAACGAGGAGAGAGAGTAACATAGTGTCTCCAAAGAGATTTTTTTTGAAACATGTCTTCTTAGGACCCGATTCATTAAAACAGGTAGAATATAGTTGCCTGGCTAAATAATGGAAACCTAGGCGAAAATCATTACAAGACGCCCACATAATAGGGCACTACGACCGATTTGGCACCCACAAGATCACACATACCGCCGACGAGGGGAGACCGTCGATGCTGCCTATAATGTCATCGTCACCACCTCTCCCTGAGCAGACGATTCTGACTTTGCCGCTCATGACCCATCCGAACGAACGACGCCCGAGGACCTCTTCGACCATAGGAGAATGTATATACCGCAGACGTCCAGGACCGGTAGCTCCGATTTTATTGATGCGCTTCAAAGGAAAAAGCGGCAAGCCTCACACTGACCTAGTCCAGCGCATCCGCCAAAGAGCATCGTCCGCTGAAACCATCCTTATGGATTCATCCTTGCCGTAGAGGCCCCGTCGCACACATCTCCGACTTCTTTGTCATAGTGAGAAATAAGCATGAGCACACCCATTGGCAAATTGGACCGTCGATACCAGAAGGACAAGCCGCGACCAGTTCCGCACGTCACCATAGTCGTCGCCGCGCTAGTCGCAACACCAACCACTCACACCACTGGTTGGGCACCTCCCAACCGTGATGTCGTGCACTTCCAGTTGAATGGAAGCGCACTAGTAGGAAAACCCCCATTTGTCCCGGTTCGTAAGGGCCTTTAGTCCCGGTTCTGGAACCGGGACTAAAGGGTCGGGACTAAAGCCCAAAACCTTTAGTCCTGGTTCGCTTACGAACCGGGACGAAAGGGGCTCCACGTGGCCGCTGCGGGTAGCTCAGGCAGGAGGACCTTTGGTCCCGGTTGGTAACACCAACCGGGACCAAAAGGCATCCACGTGGCCGCAGCGGGGAGCCCAGGCAGGAGGACCTTTAGTCCCGGTTGGTCACACCAACCGGGACCAAAGGTCATCCACGCGTCAGCTTCAGGCAGCAGCTGGGGTTTTTTTTTTTTTGAAGGGGGAGGGGGGGGGGGGTTGGGGGGTTTTGGAGGGTTAATTTAGGGGTTTCATATTGTGTTAGCTAGCTAATAGGGAGAAGTGTCCTCTCTTTCTCCGTGTTCGGTCGACGGTAGCTACTATACATATAGAGATAACTCGATGCTAGCTAATAAGAAAATGAAGGAAACCATTAATTACACAAGATCGTCGTGCTGAACATATATAGAGAGAAGTGACATCTCTTTCTCCGTGCTTGGTCGAACAACAAGTTTTCGTATATCTATCCGACGGTACTACATATATACAATATAACATCTTTTACAATCCCTAACATCATCTACCTAAGATCCAATCACAAATCCGAATGGTATTCCCCGTCTTTAGGTATGACGTGGTCAAGAAAGAATCCCGCCAATTCCTCTTGAATTGCTCGTATGCGATCATGTGGTAGGAGTTCATCCCGCATCTGCCAGATCTAATTTAAAGAAGGGGGTCAATACATGCATATATATAAATAAAACTCAACACAATTGATGGTAATATATAAAATAAAATTGTGAATATTATTTACGTACTTCAAATTGTTTGTCAGAGAAGCCCCGCTCAGAGGTCGAGTGGCGAATGAACTCGCATACGTAGTATGCACATAAAACAGTCCCTTCTTTCTGGTACAAGCACTTTACGAGAATAGAGTTCAATCAAACTGATAAGCAAGCATGGTAATGATATATTGATGAAAATTTGAATCAATTAGAGATGCGCGGAACTAGCTAGTACTACTTACTTTGGGGTGCGTAAATCGCAACTCTTTGTTTAGACCGGGAACCTTTCGGGTGAACTTCTTCCAAACCCTGCCAGGCAAAGAAAATGATTACTTGATATCAGGAAATTAACGAAAGTTGCATGCCGATATGGTCCCGGTATTGACTGAACTTACTTCTTGAGCATTGCAGTCATGTCCGCATAATTCTCGAGATCTTTACGTCTCGAGTCTAAGACAGTTACTAATGCCCCGTCAAGCTTAATGGATAGCAGAATAAAGTGGAAACTGCGCACGCATATATAACTCATCAATTACATTACTTAACCTCGAGTAACTGAAACTGAGTATACAGAGAAGACAGCAATACTCACTTGAAGTTGTAAGGAAGGAGTATTTCCCTTTTGTTTTGATGTATAAGGAACGACTGTAGCAAGTTCTCCTCGGTCTCTTTGATTGAGTTTTTTACCGTCCATTCATTTACGGCATCTGGGCTAATGAACCCAACGCCGAAGATTCCTAGTTTTTTGCATTCGACGATCTTCAATCTGCATAATATAGTGAGGATAATTATATATACATGCAATGAACAAGCTGAGCTAGAGACTTAACTATAGAAGTAATACTTACAGACAGTAGGCAGTCATGAGTTGTTTGTCGAGGGCCCGTTGATTGTATAACTGAAATAACTCCACAAATTCAACAGGCATCACGGAAAGTCCAATGAATTCGTGCTCTGGTTTCACTGCCATATACATAGTGTCTCTCCCAGACTCCCTGCAGGTTTTCATGTACCACTCATGCAATTTGTACATCATCGTTGTTAGAGGAGGATGATCAGGTTTGACGAGAGGCTTCCCGTGCAAGTATTCATATTCTTCTGTTACCTCAGCCGTTTGAAAAATTACATCATCCCCCAAGTAATCACCGGGATTGGTACCAGGCACCATCCCCGGATGATTAGCGACGATATCGCTAGACACCTTGAGCGGGGGGCACGATTGCTTCTCCTGTTCGCCGAGCTGGGGAATTGTTTTCCCACTTCTTCGTTCTGCTAACCTTGCATCACTAGAAGTACTTCCCGACCGCCGCGCTTCTACATATGTCTTTTTAATAATCCGGACATAGTTGGAATCCGGCGGAGGCGGTGGTGGTCGCTTCAGGGCATCGATAGTGCGCTTCACTTTCACCGGATCTAGCTTCTCCTTCGGAGGTAGAGTTTTCTTTGCAAAATGGTCCCTCACTTGGGCACGACATATCTCCTCGTTTTCAGACTCGGTCATCTCATATGGTAACTTTTCCAGAGGCTTGAGAGATGGACCGTATCTGAATTGCCTCTCGCCTCTGCTTGTACTGCTAGCCGCCGGAGCGGCGGCGTCTCTCTTCCATCCTTGCTGACGAGGCGGAGAAGGAGGCGGAGTGCTCCGACGCGCCGGAGGAGCCGGAGCGGCGACGTCTGTCTTCCGCCGTTGCCGACGAGGCGGAGGAGGAGGCGGACTGCTCCGACGCGCCGGAGTAGGCGAAGGAGGAGGCGGAGTGCCCTCACGCGTCGGAGGAGCCGGAGAAGGAGGCGGAGTGCCCTGATCACTCGCCGGAGGAGGAGGAGGAGGAGGAGGCGGAGTGCCCTGACTCGCCGGAGGAGGAGGAGGAGGCGGAGGCGTCCAGTTTGGAAGCTTGATGTACTCCTTCTGCCATAGACATGTACTCCTCAGAGCATGAACCAGCTGATTCTCCCCTTCACCTGTAGAGTGGTAAAGCTTGAGCTCCTCAAATCCCTCCATTACTTGATCCACCATCACAACAGCATAGCCATGTGGAATCGAAAGGCAGTGAAAAGTTCCGTTGGGTTGAGGAGGTGCAACAGAGCCGACAGCCGCCAATAAAGTGAGGTTATGGCATTTCGTCATAAGCTCGCAATTTTGAGCCTCCGTGATAGTATCCACGGGGTAGATAGGCTCCGTGAAGTCAGTCTGAACGGGCTCCGTGGAAGCCACGCTGCTTCTCCGCTGAGATGGCGGGGTAGCTTCTGGGGTAGCTTCGTGCCGCTGAGATAGTTGGCCGGCAGCTCGTTGGCTCTCAGCTTCCTCTAGCTTTTGTAGTCTTGCACTCATCTTCTGCATGTCGCTCAGCTCCGCTTTTCTCTTTCTCTCCCGGCTTCTGTAACCGCCTGCGTCGGGAAACCCAAACTTCCACGAAACGGAGCCTGGTGTGCCTCGTGTTCGTCCAGGGTGCTCAGCATTCCCTAGGGCCTCAGTCAGCTCGTCCTTCTCTCTGTCGGGAATGAACGTCCCTTCCTGCGCTGCGGCGATATACTTCTGAAGCTTCTTGACGGGTATTGCAAGTTGCTCGTCCGTCCAACGGCACTTCCCTGTTTCAGGGTCCAAAGTTCCCCCAACCCCGAAGAACCAAGTCCTTGAACGGTCTGGCCAGTTCAATGTCTCTGGTTCGACCCCTTTAGCAATCAGGTCTTTCTCAGCTTTGTCCCACAACGGCCGGGCTTTGAGGTAGCCACCTGACCCCGTGTGATGGTGATACTACTTCTTTGCAGCGTTGTTCTTGTTTGTCTCTGACATTTTCTTACTCTTGTCTGATGTCTTGTAGGCCACAAATGCGGGCCAGTGATCTCTTATCTTCTCAAATCGGCCGATGAATTCTGGAGTCTCACCTTTGTCGACAAACTTTGATTTCAACTCCTTCTTCCACCTCCTGAATAGATCTGCCATCTTCTTAAGAGCACACGCCTTGACCAGTGGCTCTATAACTGGCTTATTCGGATCCTCCTCTGGCGGTAGGGTGAAATTAGCCTTCAGCAAGGTCCAAAGATCATCTTTCTGTCTATCGGTGACATAATCACCTTCAGGGGCGTCGTCCTTAGGCTTATTCCATTGCTTGATGCTGATCGGGATGTTGTCCCTAACAATAGCTCCGCACTGAGCAGAAAATGCGTCCTTGGTCCGCTTGGGTTCAATCGGTAGGCCATCGTCCGCGAGTGCTGTGATCGTGAACCTTTCATCCTTGCGCAACCTCTTCTTCGGGCCTCGTCTCGTTACCGAAGTTTGGCTCGATCCGGAGGGCTATAAAAGAAGAAAGAAGAGTTAATATATGTACATACCAAAACAATTAATGCATCAATTAGCTAGTCAGCACCTCCGGAGCCATCATGATCATGTCACCGGAGCCATCATGATCATGTCCTTCCTCCTCCATTGTTCCATCGGTGTCGTTGAGAAACGACAAGACAGCATCACCTCCGGCGAGGATTATCTCCCCCAACAACTGTTCTTGTTCCAAGTCTCTTTGATCCATAGTTTCTGCAAATATAGAAGAATATATATATAGATGAGATCAGAAAAAAATTGGATCAACTTGTGCACATCCATAATGGGGGCATTCTTGATAAATCTATGTTACCGGAGTTATCTATGGATCATCATTGCTCAGTGCGGAGGGTTTGGGTGGCCTCGAGAGTTTATCGGGTAGGGACGGGAGGGGGTAGGAGATCGACAACGCTCTTTCTTCTAGGGTTTGGGTGGCCTCGAGAGTTTATCGGGTAGGAACGGGAGGGGGTAGGAGATCGACAACGCTCTTTCTTCTAGGGTTTGGGTGGCCTCGAGAGTTTATCGGGTAGGGACGGGAGGGGGTAGGAGATCGACAACGCTCTTTCTTCTAGGGTTTGGGTGGCCTCGAGAGTTTATCGGGTAGGGACGGGAGGGGGTAGGAGATCGACAACGCTCTTTCTTCTAGGGTTTGGGTGGCCTCGAGAGTTTATCGGGTAGGAACGGGAGGGGGTAGGAGATCGACAACGCTCTTTCTTCTAGGGTTTGGGTGGCCTCGAGAGTTTATCGGGTAGGGACGGGAGGGGGTAGGAGATCGACAACGCTCTTTCTTCTAGGGTTTGGGTGGCCTCGAGAGTTTATCGGGTAGGGACGGGAGGGGGTAGGAGATCGACAACGCTCTTTCTTCTAGGGTTTGGGTGGCCTCGAGAGTTTATCGGGTAGGAACGGGAGGGGGTAGGAGATCGACAACGCTCTTTCTTCTAGGGTTTGGGTGGCCTCGAGAGTTTATCGGGTAGGGACGGGAGGGGGTAGGAGATCGACAACGCTCTTTCTTCTAGGGTTTGGGTGGCCTCGAGAGTTTATCGGGTAGGGACGGGAGGGGGTAGGAGATCGACAACGCTCTTTCTTCTAGGGTTTGGGTGGCCTCGAGAGTTTATCGGGTAGGGACGGGAGGGGGTAGGAGATCGACAACGCTCTTTCTTCTAGGGTTTGGGTGGCCTCGAGAGTTTATCGGGTAGGGGCGGGAGGGGGTAGGAGCCGCTCTAAAATGCTAACGGGGGGTGCTCCTGTGGTCTAAAATCGGACCGCCTCTCTCATGAATGTCAAACAAGGGATTCTCTTAACCTTTAAGGGATTTAACAAAATGGTGCCATTCTGAATGTGCAGAAAATGGTCCATATTTTTCCTGATCTCATCTACCCTTCTATATGTCACGTTGTCTAGTGTCAAAGGATTCAAGAAAACCAAGGCTTCATCATTAGCCGGAAGTAACAGGCGCATAATGGTACGAAGCTCTCCAAAATTGTTTTGGAACGGAGTCCCGGATAGGATAATTAATTAGTTTTTTGGTACGAAGTTCAGCAAGAGCCTTCCGAATATCGCTATTTGGAAGGCCTTTGCTGAAATTCGTACCAAAAAGCAAATTATTCTATCCGGAACTCCATTCCAAAACAACTTTGAAGAGCTTCATAGCATCATACGCATGTTACTTCCGGCTAATGATGAAGCCATGGATTTCTTCAATACTTTGACAGACAACGTGACATATAAAGAATATATATAGATGAGATCAAAAAAAAATTGGATCAACTTGTGCACATCCATAATGGGGGCATTCTTGATAAATCTATGCTACCGGAGTTATCTATGTTACCGGAGGGGGTAGACGACAACGACGCTCACCCCTCATGTCATGTCCGACGTCCCCCCTCATGTCGAAGTTATCGGGGAGGGGGTAGACGACAACGACGCTCACCCCTCATGTCCGACGTCCGACGTCCCCCCTCATGTCAACTCTTCTAGGGTTTGGGGTGGCCTCAACAACGCTCTTTTAACTCATTTAACTCATTTAACTTGGTAAATTTGGTTGGCCTCGACAACGCTTCTAGGGTTTGGGGTGGCCTCGACAACACTTCTAGGGTTTGGGGTGGCCTCGACAACGCTTTTTCATTTAACAAAAAAACTACCTTCAAAAAAAGACTTGCTTCGCCGCGGGTGCTCGGTGCGACGTGGACTCGGTGGAAAAACTTTATGAAAATGCGGTGGTGGCCGGGCCGGGCGGTTTTCTTTTCCTTCTTCATTTTTTTCCTTTGTTTTTTCTTATATGTTTGTTTTCGTTTTCACTCTACATTTTCGTACATACGAAAAACAACGAAGACTTTTTACATGAACATATACACACATATACATGAACATATATACATATACATGAAAAAAAACATATACATGAACATATACACACATATACATGAACATATACACACATATACATGAACATATATACATATACATGAAAAAAAACATATACATGAACATATACATGAACATATACACACATATACATGAACATATATACATAAATGAAAAAAAACATATACATGAACATATACACATATACATGCCGGGAAAAAAACATATACACACATATACGCGGTGACGGGGAGCAGGGGGGGCTCACTGGGGGGGGGGGGGGCGGCGAAGGCTGGAGGCCGGCGACGGAGACAAGGACGGCGGCGACGGGGACGAGGACGGCGGCTCGGGGAGGCGACGGGGACGGGGACGAGGACGGCGGCTCGGGGAGGCGCGGGGAGGCGACGGGGCCGGCGACGAAGACGGCGGCTCGGGGAGGCGACGGGGAGGCGACGGGGACGAGGACGGCGGCGACGGGGACGAGGACGGTGGCGACGGGGACGAGGACGGCGGCTCGGGGAGGCGACGGGGCCGGCGACGAAGACGGCGGCTTGGGGAGGCGACGGGGACGAGGACGGCGGCTCGGGGAGGCGACGGGGAGGCGACGAGGACGGCGGCGATGGGGACGAGGACGGCGGCGACGGGAAGGCGACGAGGACGGCGGCGACGGGGACGAGGACGGTGGCGACGGGGACGAGGACAGCGGCTTGGGGAGGCGACGGGGCCGGCGACGAAGACGGCGGCTCGGGGAGGCGACGGGGACGAGGACGGCGGCTCGGGGCAACTGGTAGATGAAAACTGAAATTTTCTAAGGGTTTTCTTATATACAAGAAGCATTGGTCCCGGTTGGTGGCACCAACCGGGACCAATGCCCACCTTTAGTCCCGGTTGGTGCCACCAACCGGGACCAAAGGTCTCTTTTCGTCAGCCCAAAGGGCGGGAAGCAGAGACCTTTGGTCCCGGTTGGTGGCACCAACCGGGACTAAAGGGTGGCATTGGTCCCGGTTGGTGCCACCAACCGGGACCAAAGGTGGGCATTGGTCCCGGTTGGTGCCACGAACCGGGACCAAAGGTGGTGCTGCCCGGGGCCAAAAGTTTAGTCCCACCTCGCTAGCTGAGAGGGCTCGAGAGTGGTTTATAAGCGCTGCTGCGCACACCATCTCGAGCTCCTCTCAACAGCAGGCTTACGGGCCTAATCTGACACACCGCTGCCTGTGGGCCTTCTGGGCCTTATGCGGGCCTGAATCCTGGCCCAACTGGATGGTTGGGTTTCTAGTCGTATTCAGGCCGCGGTGGCCCAGTAGGCGGCATTTTTTCTACTTTTTTTGTTTTCTTTTTTGCTTTTTTTTTTTCAGTGATTCTTTTTGCTTTTAGGTCACAAAAATTATAAACTTTCTGTTAGTGCCATTAGTTTCCAAATTTGAATAGTTTAAATTTGAATTCTTTTAAATTGGTGTGAATCACTAGTTTGTGAATAACTTTACTATAAAAATAGATTTTTGAGTGATTCTTTTTCCTGCTATTTAATATTACTGTGTTTTATCATTATATTCAATTTGGTAATTTTTAGGTTATTTTAAATGTCAATTTGGTAATCTTTATGAAAATTCTTTTTGCTATTAATGTTTTGAACAAAAAATACTTTGATAACTTTAGTTGCATAAATTTTATATAATTTTAGTTTCATAAATACTAGAGGTTTATAAAATATTTTTAGTTGATTCCTTTTGCTATTAGAGTTTTATAAAAGCTTTTTAGTTGATTCTTTTCGCTATTGAAGAATATTATATTTTATTTTAGTTGATCATAACAGAATTTTTTAATTGATTATTTTTAGTTCATTATTTTTGCTATTAGAGTTTCATAAAGGTTTTCTACTTCATTCTTTTTGCTATTAGTTTCATAAAAGTTTTGTTTTAGTTTCATAAAAGTTTCATAAAACTTTCTTGCTATTAGTTTTGTTTTAGTTTCATAAAAGTTTTATTTTAGTTTCGTAAAAGTTTCATATAAGTTTCATAAAACTTTCTTGCTATTAGTTTTGTTTTAGTTTCGTAAAAGTTTCATATAAGTTTCATAAAACTTTCTTGCTATTAGTTTTGTTTTAGTTTCATAAAAGTTTTGTTTTAGTTTCATAAAAGTTTCATAAAACCTTCTTGCTATTAGTTTTGTTTTAGTTGATTAAAAGTTTTGTTTTAGTTTCATAAAAGTTTTGTTTTAGTTTCATAAAAGTTTCATAAAACTTTCTTGCTATTAGTTTTGTTTTAGTTGATCATAACAGAATATTTTAGTTGATTATTTTTTAGTTCATTCTTTTTGCTATTAGAGTTTCATAAAAGTTTTCTAGTTCATTCTTTTTGCTATTAGTTCATTCTTTGAGCTAAATGACCCTGAAATTGAAAAGCACTACAAATCATAACAAAATATTTTAATTGAGCCACCAACCGGGACTAAAGGCCTTGTCCTGGGAGTGGCTAAAATTTAGTCCCACCTCGCCAAGCGAGAGGGACTCGCAGCGGTTTATAAGCCCTGAGTGCAGAGACGAAGAACGATGAAGGAGAGGCGCAATGCTCACCTGCACGTTGCTTAGCTTCAGGCCTTGAGGAAATGGTGTAGACTGCACGGAGCTATCTGCAGTTTCTCAAGGCCTGAAGCTAAGCAACGTGCAGGTGAGCATTGCGCCTCTCCTTCATTTTTAATAACTTATTTTAACTCCGGACATTTTGTGTGTTCATTATGCACCATTCAAAGGCACATCATCAATGTTCAACCCTTTTCTGCCTTCATTTGCTATTTTTCATGCATTTAATGATTTGTTTTGACCTAAATGACCCTGAAATTGAAAAGCACTACAAATGAAGTCTGAAAAGGTTGAAACTTGGCATGGTATCATAATTTCACCCACATAGCAAGTGCTAAAAAGTTGAGAGGGTTACGGCAAAAACTGGATGCACTTCGTGTACAAAACGGACAATCTCTTTCGAAGTATCAGGGTTTCGGACGAAAACTCATGTGTTACAAAAGGATTTCATTTTTTTGAACTTATTTGAACTCCATACTTTTTGTGTGTTCAAAATGCACCATTCAAAGCCACATCATCAATTTTCAACCCTTTCTGACTTCATTTCGTATTTTTCATGCACTTACTGATTTTTTTTGAGCTAAATAACCCTGAAATTGAAAAGCACTTCAAATGAACTCTGAAAAGGTTGAAAGTTGGCATGGTATCATCATTTCACCCACATAGCATGTTATAAAAAGTTGAGAGGGTTACGGCAAAAACTGGATGCACTTCGTGTACAAAACGGACAATCTCTTTCGAAGTATCAGGGTTTCGGACGAAAACTCATGTGTTACAAAAGGCATTTCATTTCTTCACATGTAACTGCAATGATATAGTTGTGGAGAGAAAGTCTTCACTTTTTCTTCGCTTGTGTCCTTTGCTTATTGCGCCGTAACCATGGATAATCTTCATCGTTTAACAGGGTGCTTGGGTCAGCCTTGACTTTGAAGGGAGGAATTTCATGAAACTTTTCATAATCTTCAGACATGTCTGTCTTGCCCTCCAATCCCACGATGTCTCTTTTTCCTGAAAGAACTATGTGGCGCTTTGGCTCATCGTATGATGTATTCGCTTCCTTATCTTTTCTTTTTCTCGGTTTGGTAGACATGTCCTTCACATAGAAAACCTGCGCCACATCATTGGCTAGGACGAATGGTTCGTCTGTGTACCCCAGATTGTTGAGATCCACTGTTGTCATTCCGTACTGTGGGTCTACCTGTACCCCGCCTCCTGACAGATTGACCCATTTGCACTGAAACAAAGGGACCTTGAAATCATGTCTATAGTCAAGTTCCCATATGTCCACTATGTAACCATAATATGTGTCCTTTCCCCTCTTGGTTGCTGCATCAAAGCGGACACCGCTGTTTTGGTTGGTGCTCTTTTGATCTTGGGCGATCGTGTAAAATGTATTCCCATTTATCTCGTACCCTTTGTAAGTCAATACAGTCGAAGATGGTCCCCTGGCCAACGAGTACAGCTCATCAGAAACAGTGTTGTCACCCATGAGACGTGTTTGCAACCAACTGCCGAAAGTCCTTATGTGTTCATATGTAATCCAGTCGTCACACTGCTCCGGGTGTTTGGAGCGCAGAATATTCTTGTGTTCATCGACATACGGGGTCACCAAGGTAGAATTCTGTAGAACTGTGTAGTGTGCTTGAGACCAAGAATGCCCGTCCCTACATATTATTGAGTCCGCTCCTAGCGTGCCTTTTCCAGTCAGTCTCCCCTCATACCGCGATTGAGGGAGACCAATCTTCTTAAGGCCAGGAATGAAGTCAACACAAAACCCAATGACATCCTCTGTTTGATGGCCCATGGAGATGCTTGCTTCTGGCCTAGCGCGGTTACGAACATATTTCTTTAAGACTCCCATGAACCTCTCAAAGGGGAACATATTGTGTAGAAATACAGGGCCCAGAACGACAATCTCGTCGACTAGATGAACTAGGACGTGCGTCATGATATTGAAGAAGGATGGTGGGAACACCAGCTCGAAACTAACAAGACATTGCACCAAATCACTCCTTAACCTTGGCAGGATTTCTGGATCGATCACCTTCTGAGAGATTGCATTGAGGAATGCACATAGCTTCACAATGGCTAATCGAACGTTTTCCGGTAGAAGCCCCCTCAATGCAACCGGAAGCAGTTGCGTCATAATCACGTGGCAGTCATGAGACTTTAGGTTCTGGAACTTTTTCTCTGCCATATTTATTATTCCCTTTATATTCGACGAGAAGCCAGACGGGACCTTCATACTGAGCAGGCATTCAAAGAAGATTTCCTTCTCTTCTTTGGTAAGAGCGTAGCTGGCAGGACCTTCATACTGCTTTGGATGCATGCCGTCTTTTTCATGCACACGTTGTTGTTCCTCCCGTGCCTCCGGTGTATCTTTTGTCTTCCCATACACTCCCAAGAAGCCTAGCAGGTTCACGCAAAGATTCTTCGTCACGTGCATCACGTCGATTGCAGAGCGGACCTCTAGGTCTTTCCAATAGGGTAGGTCCCAAAATATAGATTTCTTCTTCCACATGGGTGCGCGTCCCGCATCGTCAGTCGGAACAGATAGTCCGCCAGGACCCTTTCCAAAGATTACTTGTAAATCATTGACCATATCAAGTATGTGATCACCAGTACGGAGGGCGGGCTTCTTCCGGTGATCTGCCTCACCTTTGAAATGCTTTCCTTTCTTTCGACATTGATGGTTGGTCGGAAGAAATCGACGATGCCCCAGGTACACATTCTTCCTGCATTTGTCCAAATATATACTGTCGGTGTCATCTAAACAGTGTGTGCATGCGTGGTATCCCTTGTTTGTCTGTCCTGAAAGGTTACTGAGAGCAGGCCAATCGTTGATGGTTACAAACAGCAACGCATGTAGGTCAAATTCCTCCTGTTTGTGCTCATCCCACACACGTACACCTTCTCCATTCCACAGCTGTAAAAGTTCTTCAACTAATGGCCTTAGGTACACATCAATGTCATTGCCGGGTTGCTTAGGGCCTTGGATGAGCACTGGCATCATAATGAACTTCCGCTTCATGCACAACCAAGGAGGAAGGTTATAGATACATAGAGTCACGGGCCAGGTGCTATGATTGCTGCTCTGCTCCCCAAAAGGATTAATGCCATCTGCACTTAAACCAAACCATACGTTCCTTGCGTCACCTGCAAAGTCCCCCCACCTTCTCTCGATTTTTCTCCACTGCGACCCGTCAGCGGGTGCTCTCAACTTCCCGTCTTTCTTACGGTCTTCTTTGTGCCATCGCATCAACTTGGCATGCTCTTTGTTTCTGAACAGACGTTTCAGCCGTGGTATTATAGGAGCATACCACATCACCTTGGCAGGAACCCTCTTCCTGGGGCGCTCGCCCTCAACATCACCAGGGTCATCTCGTCTGATCTTATACCGCAATGCACCGCATACCGGGCATGCGTTCAAATCCTCGTACTCATCGCGGTAGAGGATGCAGTCATTAGGGCATGCATGTATCTTCTGCACCTCCAATCCTAGAGGGCATAGAACCTTCTTTGCTTCGTACGTACTGCCGGGCAATTCGTTATCCTTTGGAAGCTTCTTCTTCATTATTTTCAGCAGCGAACTAAATCCCTTGTCAGATACACCATTGTCTGCCTTCCATTGCAGCAATTCCAGTGTGGTACCGAGCTTTCTGTTGTCATCTTCGCAATTTGGGTAGAACCCTTTTTTGTGATCCTCTAACATGCGATCGAACTTGAACTTCTCCCTTTCACTTTCGCATTCTCTCTGTGCATCAACAATGACCCGGCGAAGATCATCATCGGGCACATCGTCTGGTTCCTCTTGATCTTCAGCTTCCCCCATTGCAGCATCACCGTATTCAGGGGGCGGGTAGTTGTCATCATCCTCTTCTTCTTCGTTGTCTTCCATCATAACCCCTCTTTCTCCGTGCTTGGTCCAAACATTATAGTGTGGCATAAAACCCTTCTCAAGCAGGTGGAAGTGAAGGGTTTTAGAGTTGGAGAAAGCCTTCGTATTCTCACAGACAGTACATGGACAATGCATAAAACCATTCTGCTTGTTTGCCTCAGCCGCTTCGAGAAAATTATGCAGGCCCTTAATATACTCGGAGGTGCGTCGGTCACCGTACATCCATTGCCGGTTCATCTGCGTGCGTTATATAGTTCTTATTATTGAACAACATATAACTCTCTAGAGCATCTAATTAAAACACACAAGTAAGAACTTTTTTCTTTTAGAAAGAAGATAAGAACAAGAGGCTAACCACGGTGTTGCCGGCGCCGAGATGGGCGCGGGCGATCGACGGCGGTGAGGACGGGGACGGGACAGGATGGACCGCCAAACCTAGACAAATCTTGAGGAAAATGGAGCTTGGACAAGGAGCTTCGAGAGGAGAAAGCTTAAGTGTGGCTCGGGCATTTCATCGAACACCTCATGTGCATAGGAGGTGAGCTAGAGCACCACAAAAGCTCTCCCACGGCCGGGCAAAAAAACACAGCAATGCATTGCTCTGCTCGCGGGCGGGGGGCTATATATAGGCCAACCATTGGTCCCGGTTCCAGCCACAAACCGGGACCAATGGTTGTGGGCCAGGAGCGAGGCGCATTGGTCCCGGTTTGTGGCTGGAACCGGGACTAAAGGTGACCCCTTTGGTCCCGGTTCCAGCCACAAACCGGGACCAATGGTTGTGGGCCAGGAGCGAGGCGCATTGGTCCCGGTTCGTGTCTGGAACCGGGACAAAAGGGGTCAGACGAACCGGGACCAATGGCCCACGAGGCCCGGCCGGCGCCCTGGCCTCACGAACCGGGACCGATGCCCCCATGGGTCCCGGTTCGTGAGTGAACCGGGACTAATGGGCTTCTCAGGGGTGGACCGATGCCCTGTTTTGTACTAGTGGCGTGGAGAAGATTGCCGGTCATCAAAGCAACAAACCAAAGGGGGAAATGTCGTATGGACGAAATCGTTGCCCAACCCAGACAGTTCTAGGATTTCGCCTGAAGAAGTAGATCCTGAGATGGATGGAGGTTAGCAGCTCCACAACAGCCTCCCCACGGAGGATGCGATGCCCACGAGCACCGTGCTATCGAGCCATTATCCCAGTGCTCAAAACTCATCCCTACCCCACGCAACCAGCAGCCGGAGGATGCACCCACCCGCAATCCCACTGACATGCGCACCTCCTGAGTGGCAACGGCTCTTTTTGAGGGTCGGAGTGACGAGGAAAAGGTTAGCTATATGAGGTAGTTTGAATTCACTCTTCCACAACACAGTGAAGTACCTAATCTTGAAGACAAGGAAGTCCCGGTAAGAATCTGGTTTCTTTTTCTGCGCATTTTGAATGCTTGCGTGCTAGTTTATTGACATTTTTGATTTAAACAAATTGATCTAGCATTATTATACATTAATCGTCTACTATTTTTGCATATAAATGGAGTTATTTCGCATTACCAGTTACCACAAAGACATCTAGTATTTTTCTTTCGTGAAATATGTGCTGCTCACTTCATCATAGAATGTGGTATATATTCTTTACCAATCCAAAATCCAGTCACTTATGCTTTTTCTAGTTGGGTTCTTATGTCTGGCAGTATAGCAAGGCGTGATAGTGTTCAGCACACATAATATTGGAGCATTCATTAAACAATCCATATCCCTAAAGGTGATGCTGCATATATTCGGTTGGTTAGACAAATATGGTATTAACATGGTATCGACTATTACTCTAGGTTGCTCAACATTATGCAACCATGTTCATTTCTGAGGGAGATATGCTAGCATTGAGAAAACTTTCTGGGCGTTTTAAGAGCCATGCTAACCGAATCTGCTTTTTGCTGTATATTTTGCCTAATCAAAGTCCGATATATTATGAATTTTGCATCATAATTAAAATATTTTATGCTATGAAGGATAGTGTGGTTTATGATGTCATAGATCTAGAACAAATTAAAAAAAAACTATGTAGTTTAGTTGGCCATTATAGATCTTGGCAATATGTTGGTTCTCACCAATGTTTTGAGTTTGGTTCAAGGAAGCAACACACATTTGTGACCAGATCAACAAGGAAATTTGTGTTCTATTATAGATACAAACATTTTCTTGTTAGCTTAATCATAAACGACCAATGTGGTTAAGTGGAAGGTGCCATAACCCGAAATGTTCGTGATGGTCGTGAGTACGTGTTGCAATTTGCTAGAAAAGGCTCTCTGCCCCAGATTATATCGAAAGTGCAAGGACATATGGTCTTGCATATGATGGAAATTATACAAAGGCCGAAAAGATTTCCAAAATCAAAATTGGAATATGGCAACTGTGTAATGCAATAGAGGGAATTTGAGAGTTTGTTCCTGGAGCGAGTAAGTCCTAACCCGATCCTTAGTAGTGGCAAATCTTGGTTCTTTTTGGTCCAGAAGATGAGAGGATCAACTATATATTTGGTCAGAAAAATATGCTTTTATCTATTAACCATGGAGTGCATGCAGTAATTAAGATTCATGCTGATATTGAGTCATTTGTGCTGAAATATTTGAATCTTTCCAAGTCTATTATTGTTGTGCTTGATGGCAAGGGCTTCTGTCATGTCAATGGAACAACGCAAAGGAATTTATACCAGGTTTTATTAGCGGTTCTAATATTAAGAAGAAAGGTGGTGTATCCTGCTCACTTGATGCTTTGGATGTTCCCTCTATGAAATATTAACAAGAAGAGCCAGATCAGGGGAAGACGGGTAAGAAACAAAAATTGGAAGCTGCTAATGCTAGGCGAACTAGATATGAAGCCGAAATGTTTTGGGGTAGTATTAAGTTGAACGATACTAGTCGAAACAAACTAGATTATGGGTCAAATTATAAATGTGATTTATGCTCAACTTTTATACGTAGTTATACGCACTTTTATCATTCTATAGTCTTAAGATTATTATTTACATAGTTAATCACCTACCATTGTTCCTAAACATTAGTTTTAATGTGCTTTCTTATCATTGTGATGCATATCATTATAAAATATATTTGCATTCTGCTAAATTTAAATTGTATTTTAAATAAAAATCCTTCTTGAATGATTGTTTAACAATGTCATAAATTATATAGTGTGAACTGTGTGTGTCTCTCTCTGTGTGTGTTATTATTAAATATCATGTAGATATCTCTTAAGCATTTGATTAAACTAATATCTTAATTATGGTTTCTGATTTATTGTTAGGTAAGCATGTTTATACAAACTTCTAGAGTATAACTTGAACCGTGTGTCATCAATTCTTAGCCGGCATTTTCGTGGCTGAATGTATCTTGTAAGTTATGGTTCATCACTAAGTTGATAGGGTGGCATGCTATTTGGATTGAAAATTTTCACCTATGGCAATCACCAACGAACATAAAATACCATGACTAGTACTTCCACATGCACACAATGCAATTACTTGATATGCCTGATACGTTTCAGATGTATCTATAATTTTGATCATTTCATACTATATATTATTAATTTTATATATACTTTTTAGAATTTTGTATTATTTTTCTGGACTAACATATTAATTTAGATGCCTGCCACTGGTTGTATCAGTGGCGGTCGAATTAGAGCGCCCTACACTGAAAGATTATTCATGCAAATTAAAAATTTCACAGCCCCGACAACATTTCTACTGTCATGACTGCGTTTTGCCTAATATCCATATCAAAAAGTGCAGTACTCATCGACATTATATTGATTGCGATAAGAAATTACGTTACATTGCATGATACGTTAACCACTAGCTAATTGTTATCAATCATGACCTAAAAAGCACCAAATAGTAGTCAAAACACCATCGACGGCATGAACATCCACTAGTTAATTAGTACGATCATGAAAAGTAGTAGGACCTACTCCTCTCTTTTAGGAAAAAAATAGAAGAATAAATAAACCCCCGCATCTTCATGGTGGAGCACTATGATGCATCAATCTCCAATTTCTTGTCTGCACTCATTCAAAATTTGCATCCATGCATCAATTTTTAGGCGTCAATCTGGTAGGGCTTCGAGTATGTGCCTTTGAAATTGGTCTTCTCATGGAAAATACTTGTCATCTCACCTTGCACATCCATCGCCGCATGCACAACAACTCTTGGGAGATTATGTTGAAGAACATAATAGTAACATAGTAAGTAGTATAATTTATTTAAGAACAATGTATGAAAAAGATGGACTAATGACACAATAGTAATATCTTACAATGCATTTTCTACAAATGTTGGTATTGCTCAAGGTGTGAACTAGTGGCACATATCAGGTAGTATTTCGACCAGCTCCGTAAGTGCCCTTGAACGACTCAAAATCATTCATAAGGGAGACAAGATAATTCTTCTCCTCCCAAATAAGCTCTAAGCCAAAAGTGTAATAGGTGCCATCTAATATATTCCATGTTTTTCCCGGAGATAGAAAATAAGCTGTCAATTTTAGATAAAGAAGTTAAGTTAGGGGGGATTAACAACAAATTTTAAATAAGAAAGATAGATTATTTAACATTTTTTTTAAGAATCTACATTAGAGAAAAAATTGGAATCATGTCCATATCCACCCAAATGTCTTGATCATATTTTTGGAAAGATGTCTTCATCATATTAAGGAATGATGCCAATATCAAATTTTGTACTCATACCCACCTTAAATCCGTAAGTCTTGCATACACCTGTCCAATTTTTACAAGCAAAATATGTTTCACCTACAAGATTATAGATCGTAGCTTGGAAAACGAAACCATGTTTTGTCTTAAGGTAAGCAGTCCTCTCAGCCACGTCATCCATGTCTTCGAAATAGAGCTTCTCTAGGACATAAAGCGTTGCATAATAGGGGATGAACAAGTCAAATTATAAAAAAAAACACAAAAATTACATGCTAAAGAAAAAAAATCTTATGACATGCTTAATTAAGAAGGAAATATGTGAAAAAATTATTAAAACTAATTTCCGTATGATATTTGCAGTCCTCTTTAAGATTTAGGGAGAAGAACCTATCGTTCCCTAGATGAGGATCGTCGCACATACCCTCGTTGCCGGAATAGTCATGACACTCGGGGATCTCATCCAACTCATCCTCATTCATTTGCTGTGTTCATAAATGGAAGACTAAAACTCAACATAAAAATGTCTTAACAGTGAGGTACGTACGGTCACACACTGCGAACACTGCTAGAACTAGCTAGTACGACGAAACATATAAGCATGTTTAACAAGTCTATAGAATTAGGTTCTACAATGCTAAGGACATAGTACATCATAACAACTCCGAATTCCATAGTTTCAACATTACTGCAATAAAAGATCAAACATCTCTAGCACACAGTGACACGACTAGCTACAGTTCAAGAGGAACTCCTAACGAAAGTCAACATCTGAGCCAGAGTCATCATCCTCGTCGGAGGACTCGACAACTTGGTCCCAATCTATTGGATAATCCTCGTCCTCCTTCTTGTCGCGTGATGCCCTCAACAACACCTCGTTCAAGGCGTAGAGCTGCAGATCCTTCCTGAGATAATGCTCCACCAAGGAATCACTATTTTCCCTAGTCGGGTCCTTATCAGCGCCTCGGCCTTGAGGTGCTCCTTCTCCTAGGCCTTGGAGACTACCCTCATGTTGGGAGGCGCTAGCGATTCATGCGCTAGGCATCCAGGGGACAGTTGAGCTGGGCCCTTGGCCCTTGGTACCAGCGCCATGACATCATAAGCGCGCGGCGTCCTCGGGGATGTCGAACATGCTGAGTCATTGCTTCTTGCCTGTGTCGGGGTTTTGAATCGGGTCGCCCACTTTCCCCAAGGCCTAAGGAAAACACAATGGTACATGCCATTGTCCGCCATTTCCAACAACAAAAAAGTGCCCTAGAACATGCAGATTGATAAATGTAAAAATGTAGGGAGAGTTTTGGCATCACCTCTGCCTTATAATGGACATATTAAGTGCTAGAAATTTGAAAAAACAAAAATCAATCAACATTTCGCCAAAACATTGACACTTAGTATGAGTCCCTGTAAAAAATTGAAGACATGTACTACAACACAATATGAATCATAAACTAAATGAAATCTTAAACATGAAGTTGTTGCAATTTTAAAAAGTATGATTTTTTTGGCATGACCTCTGCTTAATAATGGACGAGATGGCACTAGTATCTGATTCCCTGAAAAATGCAAAGTGCATGTACATTATATAAGCATTGATATCTAATTCTTAACTTCTAGCTTCATTCTAGTGAAGTAAACTATAAAATTAACAATTGAAGGCAAGTGCATATTCAATCTAAACTTAACAACCCACTCTACAATTCAATGAAATTAAATCTACTATCTAAACTACTCAAGTTGAATCTCAATCAATTTAACATGTCAACCCCCTAACCCTAGCTAGTGATCTAGAAAATTGTGGGCGTGGGTGGCCGCGGGTGTGGGTGGCAACGAAAGTGGGTCTGGGTGGAGGTCGCGGATGGCGAGGGCGAAGGGGACGAGGATGGGGGAATGAGTGGGGCCGGGTGCTTACGGGGAGGACAGTGAGAGGCGACAGGGAGGACGAGCTCAATGGCGGCTGCGGACGGCGACGAGGACAACGAGGATGACGTCGAGGACGACGGGGATGATGAGGACCACGGTGACCATGGCGACGAGAGAGATGGGGAGAGTGAGAGTGATTGTTTGCGGATATGGTGGAGTGAGAATGCAAGTGCCACTAGATAATGTTTTATCCCAGTGACAGGCGTGCCCAAAAGCCCGCCACTGGAAACTTTCCAGTGGCGTGCATTTGTGTGGACCCGCCACAGTTATGTGAAGTTCCTTTAAAAAATATTTTTAACCTAAAACTTTTGTATGATTAGTACGGACCATCAAAAGCCCCATGCTCAAATTTGAACACCTTTTGAGTTGGTTTTCTATTTTCACCGCATTAATTGACTTTGCAGCAATGAAAAGGGCAAAACCTTCTTTGGTACGAAATAGCGGGAAAACGAGCCCGAAATGGATGAAACTTGGCAATGCTATCTTCATTGTACACATGTAGAGTGTAGTAAAAAATTGAGATTTGTATGGCAACAAATTGATGCACGTTGTGTACAAACCAAACACTCGCCCGCGAAGTGTAAGGGTTTCGAATGAAAACTGCGACCTTACACACACAACTCATTTAAAAAAATATTTTTAACCTAAACCTTTTCTTATGACTAGCACAGGTTTGAGCACTTTTTGAGTTGATTTTTTATTTTCGTGGCATTAATTGACTTTCTGGCAATAAAAAGGGCAGAACCCTCTTCGGTACAAAATAACGGCAAAACGAGCTCCGAAATGGATGAAACTTTGCATGCTATCTTCATTGGACACATGTAGGGTGTGGTAAAAAATTAAGATCGTTAAAGCAAAAACTTGATGTACGTCGTGTACAAACTGGACACTCTTCCACAAAGTGCAAGAGTTTCGAACGGTACCCGCGGCCTTACACACATAACTCATTTCAAAAAAATATTTTTAACATACAATTTTTTGTATGATTAGCACACACCGTCCAAAGCCCCATGCTTAAATCTGAGCACTATTCTAGGTTAAGTAAATATGATTTTCTTCGGAATTTTTGCACCTAATACATGTGTGGCGAGCGGCAATTAGAGGCCACCACAGTTATCTTCTGGACATTTAGAATAATTTTGGTGCGGGTTACCGATTTTTTTGTGGCGGTCTTAAGTTTCGCCCGCAACAGTTGCTGTGTAAACCCGTGGGGGCCAAATTGCGCGCCCGCCATTAGTAGCTTTCATTACGCCGACAAATTTGGAAGAGTTTACGAGTGACAGTTAATTATTGTTGCCCACCACTGCGGTATGGATGCCAGCGGCGGGTCTGATTTGTGAACAGACGTTGCTACTTTCCGAAATAGCAGTGGAGGTTTTCTGGTCGTGCCAGCCACTAATTTGAGGCCACCTATTAGCCTTTTCCCAGTGGTGTGGAGCTCTGCCGGAGGGGGAGGCCATTGCTAAAGACATCTTCATCGACCTTGCTGCCTCTATGACCATGTGTGAGTAGTTCCATTAGGACCTTAGGGTCCATAGTAGTAGCTAGATGGTTCTCTCTCTTTTTGGATCTTCAATACCATGTTACCATGACCCTTCTCACATGATCGAGATCAATTTGATGTAATCGGTAGTGTGTTTATTGGGACATGATGAATTGTCACTTTATGATCAGATCGTTCTTTGAAATGAATTAAATATTTTTAGGTTTTGTTGCTGTATAATTAAATATCTTTGCATGCTCTCCTATTTATTTATCTATCTATCTTCTTTGGTCAAGTTCGATGGGTTTTCCTTCATAGGGAGTGGTGTTTGTAGCGGGTTCAATATTGCGGTGCTCGAACCCAATGACAATAAGGTCGAGATACGTATTGTATTGTTGCCACCAAGGATTAAACGATGGGGTTTTGTCATATTAATTGACTTCTTCCTGTCTACATTATGTCATCTTGCTTATTGCGATACTATGTTTTTTGCAAACTTAATAACCTGAATGCATGCTAGATAGCGGTTTTAGGATGGAGTACTAGTACTAGATGCAGTTGGATTAACGGTCTGCTTAGCACAGACATAATGCCTATAAGAGATTATGCGATGAATGATCATAGTCATGAATATTGCAATTTGGTCAATTGCCCAACTGTAATTTGTTTATCATGCCATTGGCTGTTTTCGAGAGAGATGCCACTAGCAAAACTATGCCCCCGGGTCTAATCTCCATTGTTGAATTCTTTTACACAATTCTCCTTTTATTTTTCTGTGCTACTTTGCTACTATCTATATCTATTATTTTTGTTTAATATTGTAACTAGCAAGACAAGGGGCTTGACAACCCCCTTGAATTGTTGGGTGCAAGTTTGTGTTTGTTTCGTGCGCAGGTCCCGCTCACATTGCTACTGGATTGATAACCTTGGTTCTCTAACTAAGGGAAATACTTTGCTAATGATTTGCTTCATCCTTCCTCTTTGGGGTATCCTAACAACTCCTACGGGAGTAAACAATGCCTGCTTGCAATGTGCTTGGTATTATCTTGTTAAAACTTAAAACTAGAAATCTAGTTAACTTAAGTTCCACTACAACATGTAGAACGTCTATTAGAGAGATACACATGCAATGATTGATTTTCGTGATGATGTTTACCATGTTTTCAACATCGACAATAACTATAGCAAAGTTGGTTTAGCAATTTCTAAGGCGCATCATAATTGTTGAGTGTGGTCGTGTCGCCAATGTCTCCTCCACCAAATTCGATATTCACTAATACAGAATCAGGCATTGCAGGCGAGTTTGGTACATGGAGCGGCGACGGTTTCCCATTCCGCCTCAAAGCTGCGGCGCTAACACTCGATTTAGCGGTGACGTTTTTGGGAACCGCCTCCAATACATAGAATAGCGCATATGGTTTCAAGTAAAATAACCGCTTGCAATGCTCTACGTTTTGTAGGTGGTTTGGTACCAATAACCGCCTCCAATTATGCATGTTAGGGATCTAATATCTTATTATTAGTCACGTACTTATGCTAATCAGATGAAGCACTATAATAAAGTACAAAGAAATCATATCATTCATTGTAGTATTCATAGTACAAATCTTTTACAAGTTCATATGAATCAAAGATACTGAAATATTACAAAAGTTTTACAAGTCAAAAGTCATCCTATGTATTTTTTTTCAAAAGTACTACCTATTTTGTACCAAATTCGAAAAGCATATGTCGAAATTGAAAAAAAATCAAAAATAGCACCCCGTCGGCCTCTGGTGGGCCGAAGAGGGGCCTGTCGGCCGTCGGGAGGCCGAAGAGGGCCCGTCGGCCCACGGGTGGCCGAAGAGCCTGCTGTCGGCCCACGGGTGGCCAAAGAGGGCCCGTCGGCCTCCAGGAGGCCGAAGAGCCCCTGGATAAGGCTGACCGCACGGGACCTTCTTCCTCCTCTCACTGGCTCATCCTCTCTCTCTCGTTTTCTCAACCGAATTTGGCCCCCCTCCGATCTCCTCCATCGTCCACCCATTTTCCTATTCAATCCGCTGAAACAATAGATCATACCCATCTCCACCGGCCTACGGTCTCATTTTGTGCCATGGGGTAGTTTTTTGTTCGTTTGGAGGAGCCATGGTGGGGTGGTGGAGGTGTGGATGGTGAGGAGGTGGTGTGGTGGAGAGGAAGAAGAAGGTGGAGAGAAAGAAGAAGGGGACACATGCGTCAAAGGTATACCGATTTTTTTTAGTTTAGGTTAGTTTTTTTATTGTACGTAAAATTAGTTTATGTAGTGTAGTCATTTTAGTGTACGTGTTGGTAGTGTAAGTTTATTTAGTTTACTTAGTGTAGTCATTTTTAGTGTACGTTTATTTAGTGTACGTAGGTTTATTTTAGTGTAGGTTTATTTTAGTGTAGGTTTATTTAGTGTACGTAGGTTTATTTTAGTGTAGGTTTATTTTAGTGTAGGTTTATTTAGTGTACGTTTATTTAGTGTACGTAGGTTTATTTTAGTGTAGGTTTATTTTAGTGTAGGTTTGTTTAGTGTAGGTTTATTTTAGTGTAGGTTCTTTTTAGTGTAGGTTTATTTTAGTGTAGGTTCTTTTTAGTGTAGGTTTATGTAGTGTACGTAGGTTTATTTTAGTGTAGGTTTATTTTAGTATAAATTTGTTCGTTGCGAATAATGAGAAGTTGGCAATGTCTGATAGGTGAAAATGTCTGAATCCGTAAATTTGACTGTTTATTACGGCCCTGGTAATGTTCGATATAATGAGTTGGGGGTTGATCTTAGCGAGTTTAAAAAAGGCGTCATGACACTTTCAGACCCGGACAGACTGGACATTAGGCAGTTGAAGCACTGGTTGACTACTAGTTTTGGGCTGGATCCTGAAGTCTGTTCCGTCAGTATTCATGCATTGTGGACCAAATCCTGTAAAAATGTCAAGTGGGAGTTGATGCCGATAGATAGGAGCGAGCATTGGTTGTCCCTGTTAAGTTGTTCCAGAGACCGAAGAATCCACCCATATGCCCTAGTGCAACCAGTGGCGAAGGAGGAGAATTTCGTACAAGTCAATGTGGGGTATGAACCAGGCCAGGGTAGTCAACTGGCTAACGAGATTTATGTATCCGGGTCACAGCCACCGGATGTGGATGCTAGCCAAGCCGAGAAAGAGTCAGATTATGTGCCACCCAATGTTAGTGGTCATGATACTGGGCAGAGTATTCAGTCGATAGTATTAGCTGGCTCTGGTGTTGCTGATGGGGATGAGGAAGGCGATGAAATGCAGAGGGTGATGGAGGAAGAGGACAAGGATAGGTTTGCGGAGGATCTGGATTCTAAAAATTCCGAGGATGAAGTGGAGGTGCCGATTCCTTCTGCATGGGATCAGGACATATCCGCCGGCATTAATGTCAACGATGGCCATGAGACTCCATGGCAATATAATGTGAACCAAGTCCAGATCGGGGCTATGTTTGACACAAAGAAAAAATTGAAGTATGCGGTGATAAAGTGGGCTATGTCTACGCAGAGGGTTTTCCGGACACACATATCGAGTCCAACAAAATATACCGTGAAGTGTGTTGAAACAGGTTGTCCTGCGAAGGTGCACGGGCACGTGCCGAAGTATAACATCCACTGGGTAGTCACCAATGTGGTCCCACATAATTGTGTGAGGAAAAACCTGTTAGTTCGTCATCCAAACCTGACTTCAACTCTCATAGCGCAACTCATGTATACTGAGATAGTTGAGAAGAAAGATATGGAAGCAAAACATATCCAGAAAGCAGTGAAGGTCAGATGGAATTATGACATTCCATATGGGAATGCTTGGAGGGCTAAGCATAAGGCTATGGAGGAAAGGTTTGGGACGTTCTTCGACTCATATGATAATGTTGTCCGTCTCCTTGACATACTGAAGGAGAGGAATCCCGGCACTTATGTTAACATACAACACACGAGGTTGGAGATTATACCAGATCACAAGGTGTTGAAACGAGTATTCTTCTCTTTCGCTATATGCATCGAAGCTTTCCGGCATTGTCCTCCTGTGATGTTTGTGGATGGTACATTCCTGACTGGTCAGTACAAAGGGCAAATCCCGACTGCTATTGGTGTGGACGGGAACAACCAAATCATCCCACTAGCCATGGCATTTGTGGAGGGTGAGAACTTTCCGAGCTGGGTATGGTTCTTCCGGCAAGTTAAAATTGCGATCGTGAAGGACCGACCAAACGTGTGTGTCATTCATGACAGACATCCTGGTATATTGAAGGCCGTGAAGACACTAAGTAATCCAACAACTGATGAGCCAACACCTTGAAAGGACTTGCAAAGCCGGTGGTGCATGCGCCATCTGGGTGCAAATTTTTTCTCACAGTTCAAGAATAAACGGTTGATGAACTTGTTCAAAAAGTTATGCAAGCAGAACCAGCAGCGCAAATACGAATTTATTTGGTCAAAATTAGATGAGTTTACTAAGAAGCAGGTCCTTGCTAGGAAGAAAATGGAAAAAGACCAGGTTAAATTAACAGCACTCATCACGGAGCTAGAGGAGCCAGTAGGTCTTTGTGACTTGCCAGCAATTGACCCTCCTAATACGAAGAGAAAGAAGGGCAGGGCAATAAAGAATTTTTCTGAGTGGATAGAGAAAGAGCCTCCAGTGAATTGGTCTTTGCTGCATGACACCCATGGAGCTAGGTATGGCCACATGACAACCAATCTTGCAGAGGTGTATACCTTTGTACTCAGAGGGAATAGAGCATTGCCACTGACAACTATTGTGGAGGGTGTATTCCATGGCACTTTGAGATATTTCAGAGAAAGGCACGAGTTAGCAAAGAAGCATATTGCAGTTAATCAGAACACACCTTATTGTAGCCGTGTCATGGAGTACATGGCTCAGAAGATAAAGAAAGCAAAAAAGCACACTGTCACACTCATAGGTAATCAGGAAAGGAGGTATGAGGTTCAGCTTCCTACTGATGGTTTTGGTTCTGCAAATGAGGTGAAGTGCATGAGGTTAAAATTGGAACGGAATTTTATCCAACTTGTGAGTGTACATGCAACAAACCGCAGTTGTTGCACCTGCCTTGCTCACATGTGTTGGCTCCCTGTGGCTAGATTGAGTTGGACGCTATCTCCTTCGTGTCTCCGTACTATTCAAAAGAGGCAGTACTCAATGTCTGGACAGGTGAGATGACAGGGTTTAGAGTCGTCAGCAATTTCAACAAGGTAAACGATGGTGAGAGAGTATACATCCCGGATCCTGGACTTCGGCGAACTAGCAGGGGCAGACGTAAGGTAGAGCGCATCAGAAACGATATGGACCAATCTGAAGCTGGTGGAGCAACCAGACAATGTTTGCTCTGCGCGGCTTATGGGCATAGGATGAAATATTGCCCCGACCTGAACAAAGACGGTGCTTCCACATCGACGAGTGCTTCCACATCGACGACTGCGACAACAGTAGCAAGTGGTGGTCGTGGCAGTCATGGTGGACGTGGCAGTCGAGGCCGAAGGGGTGGACGAGGAATAAATAACTCAGAAGCTACATAATGTGCCGGCCTACATTTTAATTTGTAATATGTCTGCACTATGTTTTAATGTGTACTATGTTGGACTATGTTTTTATTTGTAATATGCAAACACCTCTGTTTTATTTTGTAATAAGTGTGGACTATGTTTTAACGTGTAATATGATGGACTATGTTTTATTCTGTAATATGTGTGGACTATGTTGTAATTGCAGATATGGCTTCGTATCCGTTGCTTAACGGTAATATCGATAGAGGGCACCGAGGCGCACTTATGGAATCGGGCACGAACTTAGACGTGTTGATCACTCGCACCCCGAAGTCTAACTGGATGATACATCCTTCATGGGTTGATAGGTATGTGTCGGTATAATGACTTACTATGTTTGACATCCTTTTGATAGCCGCTAACTGTATGCTACATTCTATTTACTTTGTAGGTTAAGTTGGGCTGGACTTCTACCCTTGGCACGGTTGGTTGAGGGTACATTGGATGAGTGGGTTGATCATCTGGAATTGGATGAGGCAGGTGAACCAATGCAGTTACACAAGAGGCAAGTTACACGTTTCTCTTACGACAGGTCACTCCTTACCTGCTTAGTAGATAGATGGAGACCAGAGACACATACGTTTCACTTTCCCTGGGGAGAGATGGCGCCTACTTTACAGGATGTGTCTTACTTGTTGGGATTACCTCTGGCCGGTGCTGCCATAGCTCCTTTAGAGCCAGAACCTGGTTGGCTATCATCGATGCATGCCCGTTTTCTGGCTGCGGTGCCAACTACTACGGTGCTAGGCAACGATCGTCACGGGCCTCTTTTTAGGTGGTTGAGCCAGTTTCAGATTGTCTCCTTAGGATATCCCAATGTTCAGTTGTCAGATTGACCGATCCCTAGAGGCATATATTATGTGGTTGTTCGGCAAGACGATGTTCACGGAGAACCACGTGACCACTGTCGATGCACGACTCATCGGTATTGCACGAGAGATAGCTGACGCACGTTGCCCGGGGGATATTGTGCAGAGGAGTTTTGGTTCTGCTGTCTTAGCGGCTACGTACAGAGGCCTGTGCAAAGCTTGCTAGTTGAAGTCTAGAAAATCAGGTCTTGTTGGATGTCCACTATTGTTGCAGCTCTGGTCATATGAGAGATTCCCTATTGGTCGACCCTATGTCAGCGTTGAAAAATCTTTTGGTTATGAGGACATGGCTGGGACTTACGTGCCTTCTATCGGCGACTTGCCTACTATGGGATCAGTTTGGACACGGAGAGAGGTATTTTCATAATTTGTAACAATATGAATTACTAATGTTTATTTCTCTCTATTCAATAGTATTACTAATGTTTGTTGTCAAATACAGAGACAGTTTGTGCATAGCCAGGTGAGGGGCTGCTACCCCTCCTTCACGGCACAGTTTGATAGTTTGCATGAGGATCAAGTTATCTGGGAGCCATACTCCGATCGTGCTATTTCCTCCAGATGTGCAGATGGGATTTCTGGATTGTGCACTAGAGATCGGCATTATTGGATGACCAAGGCCAAGTTGGTGTTCGACGTGACGGTTGAGGAGATGGCTCTTCATAGGGTGATGAGACAGTTCGGTCTATGCCAAGAGCCTGACATTCCTGTTATTCCACACTTACCAGATCACGTGCACAAGTAAGTAATACTACTTTAGTTCTCATGACTCCATTAAGAATATAACTAATCATGTAACGTGCATTTCAATCTCAGGTACAGTCGAGTAGGAGGAAACAAGTCCCAGGCTTCTTGGCTTCGCAACATTAGCCCTTACGTCGACGAATGGACTACTGCGCCAACAAATATCTGGGATGAAGTTCGGGCCTTTGACTGGGACAAGTTCGGGTTGTATCTGCAGCGTTACCGGCATAGCACGAGGATCTACTTGGTTCCATCATCAGATCCTGATCATATCGAAGCCCCTCTCACCAGCGATCTGTTCCCAACTGCCTCAGTTGTGGGAACCAGACACCACGCGGTATGTGCTATGGTTCTCACATGTTAAGTTTTTCCTTAACCTGAACATATACAATTGGTTAACTCTCCGTGTACAGGGTGACTTGACATGCGAGGTGCTAGAGGAGGTTTCCTCTTTAATGCAACGCTTTGAGAGGGGAGATAATATCCCACCGCGAGAGCACGTCTCATGGTTGAGGGGTCTTCATGAGAAGGTACGCGGGATTTACGCAGCTGTTACATGTAGACGACCTTTGGATGTTGCTATTCCTCGTCCAGCACATCGTCCGCCACGCCCCTCTCTGCAGCGTTCAGAACCTCGAACCTCTATACACCGTTCGGAACCTCGACCCTCTGTGCAGCGTTCGGAACCTCGACCTGCAGGGAGCTCTTCTTGGCAGCAGACACCTCCTTCACAACCAAGGAGCTCTTCCTGGCAGCAGACACCTCCCTCACAACCAGGGAGCTCTTCCTAGCAGCAGACACCTCCTTCACAACCAGAGAGCTATTTCTACCAGCAGCCACCTCCTTCACAACCCAGGGGCTCTTCCTGGCTTAATCAGATGGACCTAGGTAACACTACTTTGTACATTCTTTTATACATTGTAGGCTCGTAAATCTATTTTACATGTTTTACTTTACCGCGCAGTCGGCAGCCAGTCGCAACCGTTCATGACTTCAGTCCAGTCACCGATGTTTACTGGTCCTGGTTCGTTCTTAGACGGCGACGGCGATGACGATGACCGAGCTGCAAACACCTATGATTTCTCGGAGACAGTTCTTGCCACTCCATCACCATGGACGCAGGAGACACAGACACAGACAGACGAGGTGGTCTATGGTCGTGGTCATCGTGATACTCGTCCACCGCGTGAGCGCTTATCGCCTTCCGGTCCTCGTCCGAGGAAGCCCAAGATTCGTCGCCGTCCGCAGCAGTGATATGGTTATCTATGTATGAGACATGACTATCTAATTATGTATGAGACATATGTCTATTTTATGTATGGGACAAAATACTATGTACTTATGTATGAGACATATTCATGTTTTATTTCAGTGGTCAATTGGTTTAGAGAGATAACACTTGTACTGCGAACTAAATGCATCCAACTGAAATTAAACATTACCACTGAATTAAACATTACAACTGAATTAAACATTACAACTGAATTAAACAGTACAACTGAATTAAACACTACAACTGAAATTAAACAGTACTACATAAAACAGTACTACATGAATGCATCCTCCTCCTCCTCCGTCGATGCAGATCTCTTGCCCTTTGTCGAAGTAGAACTCTTGCTCTTCGACGATGCGGTAGTCTTGACCTTGGTGCTCGGCATGAAGACGTCCTCTTCGTCCTTCGTCGATGCAGATCTCTTGCCCTTCGTCGATGTAGAGCTCTTGCCCTTCGACGATGCGGTAGTCTTGACCTTGGTGCTCGGCATGAAGACGTCCTCTTCGTCCTTCGTCGATGCAGATCTCTTGCCCTTCGTCGATGTAGAGCTCTTGCCCTTCGACGATGCGGTAGTCTTGACCTTGGTGCTCGGCATGAAGAGGTCGTCTTCGTCCTCACTGTCTGCTGACCATAAATCTGAATTATTTACAGCAAGCCTGAGGTAAGATTCACTCTTATGCAGTTGCTGCTGCCATCTGCCATGCAACCTGAGAAGTTCTTTCCGTATCTCCTCAAATGTCCTGGGAGGCCACCCACTCCTAGCTAATGAGTGAGCCAACTCATTCATTATGGTGTCACTACTGATGAGTTCCTCCCATGGAACTACTCTATCATCCATCTTGAAATTGGCGGCTAGACGGAGAAGACGATCGGACATACCAGAGTGAAAACTACGATCAAAAGGATAATGAGGATGAGACATCTCCACGAAAGGATGGCGGGAGCCAAAGGCGTGAGAGAAAGGGGGGACAGAAGGGCCTGCTCACCCACCTTACTGCGGATGTGGTTATATAGGTTCACAAGAGAAGATGGCGGGAGAGAATGGCGGGAAAGAAAATGGTGGGAGGAATGGCGGGAAAGAAAATGGCGGGAGAGAATGGCGGGAAAGAAAATGACGGGAAAGAAAATGGCGGGAAAGAAGGGCGGGAAAGAAAATGGCGGGAAAGTTGCTGCAATGCGAACGTTAGGATACAATAACATAAATCTACTGAGAAAATAAGATACATAAAAATTAACATGTTCAAATTAAGATACAACTTGCTGCAATGCGAACGTTAGGATACAATAACATAAATCTACTGAGTCCACAAGATACATAAAAATTAACATGTTCAAATTAGGATACAACTTGCTGCGAATTTTAAGATACAACTTGCTGCAATGCGAATGTTAGGATACAATAACATAAATCTACTGAGTCCAACGGGGATATTTTCCTTTTCCATCACCAGCTTCTTCTGCTGCCTTGGCTGCACGAGCCCTTTCTTTCTTTATCTGCCTCTCAGCCTCACGGGCCTCCTGTCGCTGTCGGTAAACCTCCGCCAGTCGAAGTCCCTCTTCTCGGTTTTTCTTCTTCATCTCATCAAGAAAAGCCATCTGCTTCACACAGTACTCTTGCCACTCTCTCTCCTGCTCTGCTTTCTCCTCTGCTGCCGCCTTCGCGCGGCGCTCTTCCGCGTCCAAACTTGCCCATGCACGACGACCTCTTTCACGAATCTCGGTCACCGCCCAGTCCGGTTTTTTCGTGTCAATCCAACGATAGCACATGCACAGAGGCGGAGGAGACTACAACAAAAATAGAAATAGAAATATCAAATCAACAATAATATCAACAACGTGTTTATTCTTGGTGACTGAAACATACCGGAGGCCTGATGTACGGTGAAGTAGCAACGGGTGGATCTTCCTCATAATTGGCGCACATGAAAAACTTCATGCCCAACCAATCTGAAAAATCCGTCACCTCCTTCACCTTGCAGAGATCGCCACACCAACAACGAAGTACTTCCACCCCCCGAGGCAAAGTCGCACTCTTCATTTTCGTAGGCCTAATGCTTTGATCCGAGCAAGGCAAACTCATAATGACTACCGCGTTGGTGTTTTGAAGTGCGGCTGGACGATGGAGAAGAGAGTGAGAAAGAGCAAGCAGTGTGGGCAGAAGCAAAGAGAAGAGCGTGAGAGAGCAGGCAACGGCATCTCGTAGATAAAGATGAGGAGCACTGTGTTGTCGGTAGAAGAAAATAAAACACGCGCGTCCGCCGCAGCAACAGCACCGCACCGCAGACAACAGGATTCAGACAAAGCAGACAGCAGGATTCAGACAAAGCAGACAAAGCAGACACCCGCGCGCTCGGCCGAATCTTTGCCTAAAAATCAGCGCCATTTGCATAAAAATCAGCGCCGTCATCATAACAAATCAGCGCGGTGCGATTCTGCCAATCACTACAGTCTGCCGTGGAAATCAGCGCATTTTGCTGCAGTGTGGGCATCGAAATCAGCGTCTGCGCATGGGAAAAAGCAAGGGAAAAGCGAGCTGTGTGTCCGGCCGAGGGAGAAGCCATCGGTGGCGGCAGGCCCCGGAGGCCGCCTCGCAATTTTTGATACATTTGAGTGGAAAAATACTTCAGTACAAAGTTGGAAAAAAAATCCAGTACAAAAAATTACACCAACACTACACCATGTTGTACTTCACAGTCTATAAGTACGATCACTGAGGCAGAGGGCTGAAAACAACAGCAAGCTCCTGATCACGCTCTTTGAAGGTTATGAGCACCAAATTGTTTACTTCAATAGACGATGCCCGAAGAAAATTACCGAAACCTTCCTTGTTCAACACCATTCTACCACCCAAGCCAATAAAGTAGGAACAAGGAATGCTCACAGATATATCATCATCTTCAGAATCCAAAGTAATTTCAAGAGTTAAAGAACCAGTCCTAGGAATTGACAAAAAATCCTTCAAACTCCTCACAGCCATGGTCGGAATAACCTGACAAAAAACATCAAGTTATATGATGTCCAGCTAACAAATTTAAAACAGTATAGTAGAGCAAAGAACAAATAAATAAACAGTAGCCAAAAACAAAGCTCACCATATGTTGACCATTAACATTCATGGAATCAATCCTATGAACAAAAGGAGTACACAATATGTAGTTGTCATCAAAGAGCTGTCGTGACATGACATACATTTGGTGATAATTCAGACTGAAGACACCACGACTATAAAAACAACTGTCAACAAGTTCCCTCTGAGTTTCACTCAGATGCTCAAGAGCTACAAAAAAATAATTTCACAAATTGAGCAGAACAGCTAAACGTATAAGCCGAAACAAAACTTTAAATCACTCAAAAAAAAACCTACCAACACAGGGTAAAGGGAACAACATAACACCATCCCGATGAAAATCAACACCAATCATAGTTCCATAGTGCTCAAGCCTAACAGTCATCATGTCACGATGACGGAGACCATAATCATTCACAAGTTCCTCCCAGGAAGGACCATGTAATTTACTGCTCACCCGACCATGTCTAAATAGAACATGGTATAAGTTACCCTCACTGTTGTGAAGAGCAAGATCAATATCTGTGTCACCCCTCCGAATAGCTAAAGCTCTGCACTCCTCAATGTACCGAGCAAGATGTGATCTAACACTGCACGGAACATACTACAACAAGAATGGAAGCAAACATCATAATCATATAAACAAAGGCATTCGAATACATTCCAACCAAAACAACATCAACCAAATGCCACAATCAGATAAACAAGATATATAATCTTACAACACGCCTTGAACATCGACAATCCAGCACCACACTGAATACAGACGCACCAGAATCAAAGGAAGAACAAGGGCCACCTGGAGCTCGACAAAATGGGCAAGCCATTTACCTGCAAACAAACGGTGACCAATAAGAACTGAATCTACATCCGAGTTGAAAGTTGACATTTGATTGAGTTGGAAGCAAAAAAAAATACCGTAGGCCTGTGGAGAGAGCCCTGATCTATTGTTTACGCGGGTTCGATACGAAAATGGATGGACGAGCGACGAGATCGGCGCGGGGGTGCAAGCACCAGAGAGCAATGGGAGTGGGAGGTGGAGCTGGGGAGCCTGGAGGACGGGGGAGGGTGAAAGGAGTGGTCAGAGGAGAAAGAAAGGACTGGTCGGCCTTATCCAGGGGCCCATCGGCCTTCTGGAGGCCGACAGGCAGCTCTTCGGCCAACAAGAGGCCGACAGGCCACTCTTCGGCCTGGGGGTGGCCGACGGGCCCATCTTCGGCCTGCCAGTGGCCGACGGGCTCTCTTCGGCCCACCAGAGGCCGACGGGATACTATTTTTGATTTTTTCGGATTTGTGCATACGGTTTTCGAATTTGGTACAAAATTGGTCGTACTTTTGAAAAAAAATCTATGTTCTTATATATATGCATTGCCTGAGAGGGGCTCTGAGTGCACCGCCCGTAACTCAACGATCATGGTTCGTGGCCTGCTTCGAGCTCTACCGGTAGTTCCTCCCGATGTCATTAGCTGGTGCCATTTGTATCTCTAACGCACACAGCTAACCATTTATTCTTCTTGTGCACTGAAACTAAAATCAAGTTACATGTACAACAAATGAGCAGGTTATTTATAATGTATTGTGAGCTAAATCCAAGTAGCATGTAACACTACTGCTCTTATACAGAAGATAAAGCAAAGAAGTTCTAATAATTTGCAATGTAACACATTAGTACAAACCGGTGTGCACTTTACAGAGAAGATAAAAGAAAGAAGTTGCGACAATTTTCATTGTAACAAATAAGCGGAACTAGTTAGCATTTTACAGAGAAGTTAAAACAGATACGTCGTAGCAGTTTTCATTTTAAAAGAGAAGTTGAAGCAGTTAGCATTTTACAAAGATGATGAAGAATTTGTAGTGTGGGAAAAAATGAAGAAAAACTGGCACCAGTGGCCTCATAGACTGCGCCACAACGCTCTATGACCATTTTCATCTTCATTCACTGATTAGTTACTGTGGGTCCTAAAAAATCGCACTTCATCACAAGTAAGTGTTTGTGCAATTCCTGCTAATTGTGTAAAGTATCTGCTGCAATCGCAGCTCAGTTCTTTGTTGAAGCCTCTGTATTTGAATTTTAAACTTGTTCCCAGATAATCTCGATTATGATATTTTGCTGAAACTTCCTTTTGTTTGTTTACAGAGGCCTGCTCTTATACCCTTCCACTCTGTGGAGTTAAAGCTCATCGACGGTGAGGGGAACTGGGAGCTGTGCGACATCCAGCACTGATTGACGCAACCAGCTAGAGTTTTCTCCGCTCTCAGTAACTTACGCCATATAGAAGATGCTGCTCCTGCTGCTGCTACCGCAGTGATTTGTTCATATCGGGTCGCCCTCACAGACCATCTGGAAGCTGGAGCAGCATGTACAACTGTGCAGCAGGTCGAAAGAAAAAAAGAATTCTCTTCAGGAACTCGGGCACAACATTGCAATCATACTCTAGTTACACTGCATTTAGTAACAGCTCAACGATCAGGGGACGGCGGTAAATCAGAACTTGGGATTGAGAGGTGTTTCGGTTTGGAGGTGTGGAGTGAAGTAGGAAGAGAGTGTAGAACAGCAGTACACAATCTCTCTCAGAGCAGCTGTTGATGTGAATTCATCAAACCTATTATTGATTGATTCCATGCTAGTGTAGTACATATGGAATAAATTTGGCTGTTGTTGCCATCATCTTCGTCTTCATCGTCATCAAAAACTGTGTAAACAAAAGGAAGCAAATGATGCAATACGTTATTGGTTGTTGACATCACCAAACTACAATTGAATGTTTCTTTTACATTCTCCATGTGCATGGATGATCATATGTGTTTGGTTGTATAGAATTGATCAATTAGAGAGGCCGAACAAAAAAAAAGTGCCACTCCTAGACAAAAAGAATTTTTTATCGAGACCTGTCCTTGGAGGACAAATGGGCTAGAGGTGTATGTTTTAGGATGGACAACTATAAATTTAAGGGGCGGGCTAGCTAGTGCTTGATTCCTCAAACCAAAAAATATCGTCCTTATATAACTTTTTGGGGATGGGCGAGATGCTCTAAGGTAGTTATTCAAAAGTATGGCTCAATATTTTTTTGGATAAACTGCAAAAGATATGATGCAGCAGCAGTTTTTGGATAAATTGCGGGAATCAAGATTTGAACTCAAGACTTAATCACCTTAGGCTCTAATACCTTGTTAAGCTTTATGCGCTAGTCAATGTAATCAAAAGTCCGAACAGATGAAAAAGATTAGGCAATCCACATATACACTTTAACACCTTAAACTAGATACTTTCTTGGTCCGGGTTTATAATCCGCTTTTTATATTTTCGGTTTAATGTTGACCATAGATTTAACTAGCCAAGTTTAAATTAAATATCATGAAATTTATATCACTTGATTTGTATTTGAAAGAAGTTTCTAATAATATTATTTTCATACCACATAAACTTATATTTTATCTGTTAAATTTACGTTGAAGTTTGACACAAAATACAAGGGGGACTAAATGAACCCAGGCAGAGGAAGTATATTATAGAATCTTTTATCGAGTTATTATTCGGTTAGAAGACTTCCTGGCATCGACAAGGTCAAGCCGGCTTCAATAGGGGAGCGACAACAACCGAGCAACCTCAAGAATATGACGATTCTTCCTTTCGACCACTCCATTCTGAGGGGAGGGGGGGGGGGGGGTCTGGACGTGAAGTTTGATGAAGAATCCCTTGGTAAGCCATGTAACCCCCAAAACTGTTGTTCACATACTCTGCACCATTGTCAGTCCTGAGCACCTTGACCTGCACCTGAAATTGGTTCTGTACAAGAGCATGGAAGTTCTGAAAACATCTAAACACCTCTAGGCGGACCCAAAGGTCCGCGAACTCAATGATGTGGTCGATTGCAAGGCTGATGGAAGCATTGATCTTGTGCGCCCAAGCATTGTCCCGCAAAGCCTCCCGCACCATCCATTTCTTTCCCTTGGAGGCCACAAAGATGAGGGGGGTGATATCCTTTGGCCTTTCCCCTTGCAACCATTACGCTTCACAGAACATCGTCTTCCCACCATTTCCCACAGTTATGACAGTGGAAGCATAGAAAAGGTCCATATCCACGTCGGTGCACGGGTTCCCCAATTAAACCCACCCATAGCTTAGCCGGATCCTTCCACTCCAAACAAGGCCGTATTAGTCTGAGAGCTCTCGCAAACTTTTCCAAGTGAAGCATCGCAAGCTCACCGAGGTGGGTGGGGCGGCAGATGGTCTCCCAGTTGACTTTGCATTTTGCCCCAGTTGTTTTATCTTTAGCCGACCAGAGGAAAGCACGCTCAGTCTTGTTGATGATGTGCAACAAACTAGGGGGTACCACGAACGGGGTGATGTGATACATTACTTGTGAAGTACGGATTGACTTCACCAAGGAAGACCGTCCGACCGTGATAATGTTCCTCCCTTGCCAGAGTGACAATTTTGCTACAACTTTGTCCTCACACTACTGCAGGAAGGCCTAGCAGTGGCTGGCGTAAAAAGCCCAGCAGTGGCGGGCAAGGCTCCCAGGGGCGCCCGCCACTGACCTCCCGTCACTACTATAATGCCATCAGTGGTGGGCTCCCGCTCGCCACTGGTAGAGTACTTTCAGTGGCGGGCGAGGCACCAAACCCGCCACTAGATCATACTGTTAGCTGTGGCGGGCTCTCTGGAGCACCCGCCACAACTACTTCTATTGTCAATTCCCAATAAACACCGCCCAGTACACATTACAACACACAAACAAAATAAGCAATCATACACATTACATGTAACGTATCAATAAACTAAACTCAATATAAAATGCATGTATGCATTAGAGTATATCAACTCACGTTACATCATTAATTCGAACACATAAATACAAGACCTCATGATAACAACAACACCATAATGGCAATGAACTGGATAAAGATAATCAATTTTTTTACTCGTCCACTTGTCCACACAGTCTTGCATACTTGATAGTTCATTTTCTCTTTGCGGAAGTAGTTGGCATAGCGATACTATGCTTCTTTTTTATTCATATACCCTTTATAGCAGTTGTTCTTGTAACCGTCCAGTTGTTCCTTGCATATCTCCCATGAATCATAAATTCCTAGATTCCTCCTAGTATACACCACATACCAGTTCCACTTCATCTATGAAAATAAATAAACAAACTAACAAGTCAACTTTATAGTTATCCAATCATATAGAGCAAAGTCACATCACAATCTTCATAGCATGATAGACGATACAAATGACCACGTTGTAGTTCACTAGTAGTTCGGAAGCAAAAGTTTAGCTCCTTCGTAGCAACATGGAAATTAAGTTCACACGAATCGATCATATATATCACATAAAGGCAGTGCACTAGTAGTTTAGAACTAAAAGTTCAGCTCCAGCATGACTTCTCATCGCCTTCCATCATCTTCGTGATCTCTTCTTGGGCGGTCCTCGCGCACTCTCGGCGGCTGCTCTAGTGCTCTCGGCGGTTGTTCTCACGCTCTCGGCATATGCTGCAGCGCTCTCAACATATGCATGAGCGCTCTCGGTGGCTGCTCGAGCGTTGTTGACATAGTCAAGCACGATCTTTGTATACTGAGTCACCCTCGTGACGATGTCTATGACAGTAGGAATTCCGTGTACGAGCGTAGGAGTCCTAACAAGGCGTCTTGGCTTGTCCATCTAATCACACTAAACAAGTTGATATTTAGATAAAAGACATTTTTATGAAAACAGACAATAAAAAAGGTAAAACTCTTACGACAACACTTCATATTTCTCCTTCCGATAGACATTTCTTGCTCTTATGTTCGGAAGAAGAGGGAGAGGAACGACCCCATAAAAAAGTACTAAATTTACAAAAAAAAAACGGCATGCACTTCGATAGGAATTGACATATGGAATGCCAGAAATTAAGCGAAACGGAACTTAATCCACGTTTCACAAAAACATTGGCACTCACAACGATTCTACTATAGCACAAGCACTAATATTCAAGACATCTACTAACAAAGATTCTATATAAGAAATTTTAACTACACTAACAAAATATTGCAGATGTACAAATATAACAAGTTTTAACTACACTAACCAAATATTGCAGGTCTACAAATATAACAAATTTTAACTACACTAACAAAATTTTACAGATGTACAAATACAACAATGAGAACAACTAAAATCGGGCATGTACAGAGAGAAGGGAGGTGTGGTTACCGGGCCGGAGTCGGACGGCGGGGAGGACGAGGCCGAAGATGATGGCGGATGCGTCGGCGGACGACGAGTTCGGCGGAGGCACGGACGACGAGTTCGGCGGAGGCGCGGACGACGTTGAATGCCGAGGAAGGCGCGGGCGACAGTGATGGGGAAGTAGTTGCACGTACCGTTGCACGGCGAGGCCGGCGAACTTCGAGATGGCGACGGACGGCGTGGGCGACGCAGAAGATTCAATACGCGATGCCGTTTGAGTAGGCGGACGGCGACCTCGCCGATGGCGAAGGACGACGACACGACACTGTCGATGGCGGCGAAGCGAGAGAGACAGAGCAGAGAAAGAGAGTTGTTCGATTGGATCTAAGCACGGTGCGGGTGGGGGGTGATAATGTTGTGTATAACAGTGGCTGGCACGTAAGCGTACCCGCCACCACCAGCAAAGATTAAATTGAGACCGGTTGGTGCGTGGTGCCCAAATATAGATGCGGCGGTCAACGGAAAATGCCCGCCGCTGCTTGGCATCGGAGCAGTGGCGAGCGTAGCGGCGTGCCCGCCACTATAACGTCTCGCGTATGAACAAATTAGAAAACGTGTACCTGTGGCGGGTCCTAAAAACTGCCCGCCAAAAGTACGCATGTGGCAGTGGCGGGCGGTTTCTAGCACCCGCCATTGCTTGATTTTCAAATTCACTGTGGCGGTGCCAAGACACGCCCGCCGCTAATTAGAGTTCACCTATAAGCCCTTTTTCAGCAGTGTCAAGATATTAAAAATGAATCCTCTTTAGCTGCCAGATGGAGAGAGGAATACCAAGATACTTTAGTGAGAAGGACATCTGCATGGTAGGGAGACCGTGAAGGATGCTGTCAAGATCAATGTGGCCGCAGTGGATTGGTACGGCAAATCACTTCTGGAAGTTGGTGCACAGACCGGTGACCTTGCCAAAGGATTTAAGAATGTCATCAAGGTTGTGGACATCCTCCCTTGTTGGAGAGATGACGATCACATCTTATGAAGAAGGTTGTGGCTCATTGCGATCAACACATAACTGACCCTCGCCGCCTAATCTTATGAAGAAGGTTGTGGCTCATTGCGACGCCAAAGATCTTTGAAGCGGTTTAATTTTGAGGACAAAGAGGAGGGGAGAGGGGGTCCTCCTGCCTTAGTCCTCGGTCATGGAAAATGGGACTTGCACTTTGGCTCGCATGTGCTCCATGCCATTTTATCTTCGCTCTCGAATCATTGCCCTCTTCTGTTGACTGAGGCCCAAAGCGACCAAGATGCTTCAAATTCGAGAATTTTTGGTCATGTCTTCCAGGCTTCCTTTACGTCGTGTCAAAGGTTTGGGACGAGCCATGCAAGCATGCGTAACCTTGTCAGCGGCTTTTCCATAAGCTTAGGAAAATTGGACGGCACCTTGCGAGATGGAGTAAGGGTCTCTTCTCTAAGGCAAAGTTGCACCTCCACGCGGCCCTCCTAGTCATCCTTTGCTTTGACATTGCTCAAGATTCTCGCGCCCTATCTGCGGAGGAGAGGGATCTCCGGTCTCATCTCAAGCGACATGTCATTAGCCTCGCCGCGGTTCAGGGCACAGAAGAAGCAATGCACTCGTGTTGCAAATATCAGAGAGGGTGATGCCAACACTAAAGTTTTCATCTCAGAGTCAATGCAAGACGCAGAAAAAACCACATTCATAGGCTCAAGAGAAACAATGCTTGGGTCTGACCATAAGGTCAAAGAGAACATCATTCATGACCACGTTGCAAGCAGCTTGAGAAGAGGTCAACCCAGACCATGTCACCCGAACTGGGAGAACCTTAATCTGAGGGTGGTTGACCTTGAGGGCATTGATGCCACCATCACCGAGGACGTGGTAAAGGCCGCCATTGACCCCATGCCAGGTGACAAGGCTCCGAGGTTGGACGACTTCATGGGAACCTTCTTCAAGAAATGTTGGCACATTATCAAAGTCAATGCCATGCATGCGCGTTATTCACCAGTTCAGTAGCCTCCAAACATCGAACCTCCACCGGCTTAACTCGGCCAACATTGTTTTGCTGTCATCTTTGCCAGCAACACAATGTTGGTCGAGTTAAGCCAGTGGAGGCTAATGGGGCGGAAGTCCCCAATCTCTTCCCAAAGAAACTACTTTTAGAGAGAAGGCATTGAGAAAAATATCGAAAGAAGGGCGTCGAAGAATATATTAGAGCCAAGTTGCGCGAATGATATTTTCAATTGTCTAAAGGAGACAAATGTCGTTTAAACAGTGACAAACTGACAACATGCCTCTTTGGTTCTCCAGCATTTGTGATAATTAAGAAGCAGAGACAACACGGTAATATAAAATATGTGCAAATTAAATTTGAATTTCGCTAGGAGACAAAGGTCACAAATGCCATATAAATAGTGACAACATGCCTCTTTGGTTCCCGAGCATTTGTGATAATTAAGAAGCAAAGACAACACCGGAATATAAAATATGTGCAAATTAAAATTTGAATTTCCGACAAGATCATCTTTGACATGTTTTAGGAAAGAACCCTCTCCATTGTTCCTTGAAAGAATCCTACATGATAGGAGCGTCATGTCCTCTGTTTTTCAGTGGTAGTCTTGTAGAGATTTAAACGGATGAAATTTTAATGCAGCTTTGAAATATTTTCATGGTAGAAGGATAGAGAAAAAACTGACATTATATTTTTCATTGACCAAACATTTCAAGAAGTGGTTTCATGCCCCAGTTCTTAGTGGGAAACAAAACTGGTTACTACTTGCATAAGAAGTTGAAGAAAAACCAAAAGAAAATGTAGAAGTCAAATAAGTGACTTGCAAATTTAGCTTTTGGAAGAATTCCATTTAAAATTTAGGATGATGCAAGTCTTCTGGTATTTTTGAGCTATGAAAACTTGATTTAACATCTAGTTCCTAAGACATGCTAAAATAGTACACCAATAAGCACACGTTTTGTTCTCTTCCTCTGCAAATATTATTGAATGAACCTCCAACACATATATATTCCTTAGTAGAGGACTGTCGACCAAGACAATTTCACAGACACCACAGCACTATTACTGAAATAATATTCTTTTTCTTCGCTGCCATGAATATCCGCTTTAAATGAAATTGGCATACTCCCCTCCATAAAATCAATAAACAGCATGTCATCCATCTGCACAGCTGCTACAAAATATTGTGAAAAACTCCCAGCTGAAGACACAAAGCTATTGGAGTCGCATTCTTTATCGTCTATGAAGGCATACAAGTTCTTCCAAATGGCAGTATACCCACACATCTTTATATCAAACCCATCTCCAGGCACTTCCAAAAAGTTCATATGTATGGTCGCCTCGACACTGTCTCGAAATATGATAACATTAAAAACAAGAGCACCATGTTCACCTTCCATTTTGATTCTAGAAAGGACGTTGAAACTAGACCGGCCCTCGATTAGGTCGAAGCATCCATCAACAAGATTTTTATCATCTCTATCACCCGACGATGCCTTTGTTCTAATATCCACTTCGACTAGGCAATCAAATTTCATCGAGATGCCTCTTTTGGGGCTCAACAACCGCAGATAGTCGCTGGCCTGGAATTTAATTGAGTAGCAGAGTCAGCATACCAACATGGCAGCATATGCTGTATTTAGAACACAGCTAAACAGTTTAAAGAAAATAAAGACTTGACGATTACCGAATTGATAGTGAGCGGGTCATCTCGGGATCGGTTGAAAAGATAATTGCGGCGATAATCCTCGTCATCTCGGACCGCAATATAACCGTATACCTCGACTGGTCTGGTGCAATCTTTCAGAAAGGTATGCGCCATGGTGGAAAAGAGATGGAGCATAGGGCGCGGCTTGTGGAAACACCTTTGCTGGCCAGTTGAAACTTCGTTGCAACAGCGAGTATACCGCATAGGAGGCAGGCAAGCTACTCATTCAAAGGCAGGAGGGAGCAACATATTAATAACACAACAGGGATGCAGCAAAAATAATCTATTGTGACACGGAGAGAGCTTGCGGCTGCTTACTCTCAGAGACTTGATTCATCTTGTAGGCCTGGTGCCAGTAAAGATCGCACGCAAGCCTGCGTTCTCTAGACGACCCGGGGAGCGGGCAGATGTTGGGCCAGTCACAGGGTTCAGGCGGAACCCCCATAGTATCTCTCATCAACAATTTCCACTTGGCAGGTTCCACGGATCCAACACTCTCAACAAATCGCAGCACTGATGATGACATACAAAAAAAAGAACACATCAACTAATAAAAAATATAAAAAGTTGCACAGGTAGCTTAGAACTGCATCCATCCATAGAAATAAGTAACCAAGAAGGGAAAATTATCTGAGAGTATAATTAGCGAATGTTACCATCCTCAGGGCCTAGGGGGGCGTCCTCAAGATCATCGTCTTCCTCCTCCTCCTCCTGCTCCACCTCAACCTCCACCTCCTCGTTAGAGAGAGCCATAAGTCCTGAAATTCCAACTTCGTGGATCGAACTTGCGCTCTGCAGGAGAAATCACTTAGATTTGCAAATCTACGGATCTGCAACGAATCGAATGCATATGTTTGTTCAGATTGGATAAAACGAAATATTCGTATTGAAGAGATCGATCGAGTCGGGCCAATAAATAAATTGCTAGAGCATCGAGTCCGAATTGGATTGGGGTTGGGGGGGGGGGGGGGGGGGGGGGGGGGGGAGCGAATTTGGGGCGGCGGCGGCGATGCGCGAGGGTTCTGGGATAAAGAATTCGTTAGGGTAAGGTCAAGCCCCGTGTTCCTTTTGGGCCACCCAACTGTCGGAGGTACCTCACAAAATATTGGGCCTGCTTGTTTGAATTGAATCGAAAACGGCCTACCGGGCCGGTTTGAAACCGCTCTTTTCCCTAAAATTCAGCTCCTCCTCTCTATTGTCTCAAAAAAAAAAAGCTCCCCACTCTATTGTTTAAAAAAACCCTCCTCCGCTCTAATCAACAGTCATGGAAAATGAGTAGGGTTTCTCGTGCAGCCGCCGCCTGAGAAATATAGGTTCCCTCGCCACCGGCTGCCATCCTGGCGCTGAGAGGTGGGGGGGACCTCAGATCTTCAAGACTTCTATGTTCCTCATCAACGTCTAGTGACCATCATTGTTTTGTAAGAATAAATTTTCTTCCGTTCTTTTGGCGATGCCATGAGGTTAGAAAGTTCTTTGTCCTTGCAGATCCGATTATTCGGATCTGCAGATCCGATTATTCGGATCTGATGAGTTCATGTTGTTGTGTCAAGCTTTTTTTTGTTGGTCTTATTCTTTGTGAAGGTGAAATCTTTCATCGACACCGTGGTGAAGATATAGGGATTCGATGGCCCGCACTTTTAGGGGATCATCCCGGCCCAAGTACGTTCATCGGTCAAGGCTTCCGAACCGTTTGGATGGGCGATTCAAGACGGTTTCAAAAACCATTATTGGTAATGTTCGTGCGCGTGAAAGGGTGACAATATCGTTGCTCCAGTCGAGTCGCGGCCTCTTTACCAAAGCCTTTGGAGTATTTCTTCGAGAGGAGACTGATACCGCGGAGAAGGTGTTTTCAAGGGGTTTCATTGTAATTCTTAGCCATATTAGTTGCTTTGTATTTTCTTGGATCTTAGGTCCAAATCAGTGTACCTGTAACTGTTATGAGTATGAATAAAGTTACAGGTGTTTCTAAAAAAAATCCTCCGCTCTAATAGATATTGTATTTGTGAAGCTACTAGGTGGTGCTTCAAAACTCTAGTTCAAAGAGTTCTTTTTTTTGCAAGAAAAACTTTTAATCTATTCATCAATTGTCAAGGTAGTTTAAAGAGTTCTTGTGGATTTGGAAGAAAATTACCCACCATTACCACCAGCGGCGGATACCACTTTCTTCATGTCACCCAGCCAAATAGACTTTCCCCATACAAAAATCCCATTCAAAACTCTAGTTCACAGAATTCTTTTGAATGGTACTAACATTTAAAAAAACTTAATTGGTTTAGGTTGTAATTGTATAACCATTTGGAATAGCATCCGTGAACATGTTTTTTAAATGTGAGACGAGCATTTGTAAATAATTGACTAAATTACTCTTTGGAATATATATATTTAGATATTTCAAAAATATAAATAAAATGAAAAGGTAACAAAGTGATGCAACTGTGTCGGCCCAGTTCGCGCTCACTAATGTGAGGGGACGCTTTGTCTTGCACTTCCCTCCCGCGACGCGACAACTATATATCTCTATTCCTAATGGAGCAGTTGGTAGCCTGGTACCGGTTTATTTTGGTACTCCGGTTTTATTTTTGTCCCACCTTCCACCACCCCTTCCAATTGGTTTTCTTATCCATCGATTTATTTTCTCTCCATTCCTTTCTTTCAAATCAAGATCACATATCTAACTTTCCTAACTGATCTATCTAATTAATACAAAAGAAAGGAAAGTATCTCTCTCACGATTGCATGTATCTCTTTTTGTAGAAAAAGGAGAGAATCTCTCCACTCCTTTCTTTCAAATCAAAACTTTCCTAACATACAAAAGATCACATATCTAAATTTCCTAACTGATCTCTCTAATTAATGCAAAAGAAAGGAAAGTATCTCTCTCACGATTGCATGTATTTCTTTTTGTAGAAAAAAGAGAGAATCTCTCCACTCCTTTATTTCAAATCAACACTTTCCTAACGTACAAAAGATCACATATCTATCTTTCCTAACTGATCTCTCTAATTAATGTAAAAGAAAGGAAAGTATCTCTCTCACGATTGCATGTATCTCTTTTTGTAGAAAAAGGAGAGAATCTTTCTGTCGATTGTGTTTATCCTTCCTTTATTTTCCTAATTGATTTACTTGCCACTAACCAACTAATTACCCAAGGATAATTTTGTCCAAAATTTTCTATAATGTTGTGCGTTGGTCACCGTGCCAAAAATAATGCTCGTGCAACCATGGGTGTCAGGTGCGGGCTGAGGTGCTTGGTGGACACATATAAAGACCATGGATTGTTCATCTTCATAGGTTAATTCATGAACTTTATTTAAAGGTTCACTTCTTACAGGGACAAAGTAGGTGCCACAATCCTGAACCCTCTTTTCATGTTAGGCCTTCAAGGACCCGATTTATCTTGACCTTGTGGTTTTGATCTGGTGAACCACGAGCTAACAATAATTTGTTGTGTGCCTACAAGATGTTCTTTAAGAATATGCTTCCTACAACTGTTTATATGATCAACTCTGAAATAGTAACACAACAACAACATACGGTAGTTTTGTAGATTTTGATCCACTCCTATAATGCCTTACAAGTCTGAGCTTCATTTTAATCTGATTAGTGTGTCACAACTCGCTAGCCTGCTATTTCCAATTGTACAACTTTTGTAGTTATTTTCATATCTTACCTATTGTATAGATTTTTCAGAACAGAGACAAGTGAATCTATAATCTTATTTTGTTTTACTATTTTGTTTCAGTTGACTTTATAAATCGAATTTTTCCAGTATTATAAATCTATGCCAATCACCAAATTAAACTGATATTTATCTTTGGACAGCTTGCAATTTATAATATTACAATTTTACTTTTTAAAAACCATTTCAACTAGCCTAGGTCTATGTCAATTAGTCCTCCAATACTTGGTGGAATGAGATAATACATTGTATGCAAGGTAACAGATAACTCTCCTAGAAGATCTTTCTATTTTTTATGGAAAGATCGAGCGTGTGAACCCAATATCGAATATGCCAGGATCAATGAGGGAATTGTGAACTGATGACTGTGATCTGCATTGGGTTTTCCGTGAAGAGGAACGGGTTATCGCAGCACAATGCGGGTAAGTATTTCCCTCTGTTATGAAACCAAGGTTTATCGAACCAATAGGAATACCAATCCTCAACCATCTTCAGCGACTGCACACAAAGAAACAAACAACTTGCAACCAACGCCGGCAAGAGGGTTGTCAGCCCCCTTGATCTCGTTATTTGCAAGCAAATGAGGTGTGTAGATAATTGTAGATAATTGTAAATTGCAAAATAAAATAAAACACAAATAATGGCAGCAAGGTAGTAGTACACTAGTAGAAACAGGGCCTTTTGTCCCGGTTCCAAAGGGCCATTGGTCCCGGTTCTGGAACCGGGACTAAAGGGTCGGGACTAATACCCAAAACCTTTAGTCCCGGTTTGCTTACGAACCGGGACCAAAGGCCCTCCACGTGGCGCTGCCTGGGGCGGGGGAGGGAGGACCTTTTGTCCCGGTTGGTGTTACCAACCGGGACTAAAAGCTCCACCTTTAGTCCCGGTTGGTAATACCAACCGGGACTAAAGGAATTTTTAGAAAAAAAAATTTGAAATTTTGTTTTGATTTTTTTTAATATTTTTTTTGAATATTTTTTTGAAATGTTTTTAAGTTTTATTCCGATTTTCAAATCTTTGAATTATTTGACAATTTAATCTCTAATCACCCGTCCTCACTACTCCAGCGTCATGCACTCATTTCAAATGGTCTAACTTCGCCGGTCACCCATCCTCTCACTGCTCCAGCCCCAGCACGCTTAACTTCCTGGTTCTATCGACCCTAGTTTCCAACTCTGCACTTATTGTTTTCCTGACAATAGTAAGCTATCAATCCTATTAACCCTTAGGTCTTGATGTCACATGATTTAATTTTTTAAATTATAAACAATTATTAAAATAAACAAAATAAGTACTAATAATATTGAATTTCAATGAAAATAAAATAAGTAATAATATTATTTTATTCATTTTTTGCCATTTATTCATTTAATATGGCATAATTAATATCTTTAAATCTGTAAATCGAAATTCGACAAATAATATATCCATTATTATCAGAAAAATGTGAGGAATCCAAATATGACATCATTTAATTATTTTTAAATAAAATTAATTTTTAAAATTATTAAAATTATTTTTTTTGATTTGAAATAACTTTTTTTACTTTTGGAATTTCGAGAATCTGAGAAAACTTCACCGGGTAAACCCTGGTGAAATCGAGTCCCAATTTTTCTCTAGTTTTTTTTTGATATATTAAACTTTTTTTTTCGACGTCGTATGCAAAAGTTATGGCCGTTTTACATTTTTTTTCGTTTTATTGCAGAAACGGTCAAAATTCATATTTCAAAATTTCTATACCAACTAGACACTAAAACCTAACTACATCTCAAAGGATTTTATTTTTTGAAGATTATATCATTTTTTTTATTTTCTACAAAACTAAAAAAGGCGGTCCACGGGGGGGAGGGGGGGGGGGGGAGAGTGTGAAAATTTCAGAACCCCTTTAGTCCGGGTTGGTGTCCATCCAATCATAACGTCGGAGTCACAACTAAGGTTAACCAAGCCAGAGTCAACCCTTTCTAACTTCATTTGCTATTTTTCATGCATTTAATGATTTTTTTGAGTTAAACGGCCCTTAATTTGAAAAGCACTACAAATTAACTCTGAAAAGGTTGAAACTTGGCATGGTATCATAATTTCACCAACATAGCTTGTGCTATAAAGTTGAGAGGGTTACGGCAAAAACTGGATGCACTTCGTGTACAAACTGGACCATCTCCTTCGAAGTATCAAGGTTTCGCACGAAAACCCATCTGTTACAAAGACATTTCATTTTTTAACTTATTTCAACTCCAGACTTTTTGTGCTTTCAATATGCACCATTCAAAGCCACATCCTCAAATTTCAACCTTTTCTAACTTCATTTGCTATTTTTCATGCATTCCATGATTTTTTTGAGCTAAATGACCCTGAAATTGAAAAGCCCTACAAATGAACTCTGAAAAGGTTGAAACTTGGCATGGTATCATCATTTCACTCACATAGCATGTGCTACAAAGTTGAGAGGGTTACGGCAAAAACTGGATGCACTTCGTGTACAAACTGGACCATCTCCTCCGAAGTATCAAGGTTTCGGACGAAAACTCGTCTGTTACAAAGGCATTTCATTTTTAAATTATTCTAAAAATAACCAAATAAATCTTACTGTGACAACAATCTAACACGTGACTAGGAGCAAAAATAATTAAATTAAAAACTATTTATAAACTCAAGTTATTCACAATCTAGGGTTTGAAGCAAATTTGAACAAATTCAAATTTAAACATTCAAATTTGCAAACTAATGGCACAAACAGAAACTAGACAAAATTTTGAATCTAATGCAAAAAAAAATCACTCAAAAACATCAAATATCCTAAAAGATATAAGCAATTTAAAACGAAACTAAAAACAGATCCCACTTGTTAAAACATAAAAAAAAAATTCAGAACCCTTTTAGTCCCGGTTGGTGTCTCCAACCGGGACTAAAGGTTAGACCTTTAGTCCCGGTTGGAGACACCAACCGGGACTAAAGCCTCAACCCCTTTAGTCCCGGTTGGTGTCTCCAACCGGGACTAAAGGCTTAACCTTTAGTCCCGGTTGGAGACACCAACCGGGACTAAAGGGTATCGGCCCCTTTAGTCCCGGTTCGTGTCTCCAACCGGGACTAAATGTCCCATTTGAACCGGGACTAATGCCCGACCGGCGCCCTAGCCGCTCGAACCGGGACTAATGCTCACATTAGTCCCGGTTCGTAATGCAACCGGGACTAATGTGTTGGGTGACCTGTGACGAATGCCCTGTTTTGTACTAGTGGTAGCGTTTGTAAATATATAAGTGAATAGACCCGGGGGCCGTAGTGTTCCCTAGTGGCATCTCTCATGGCAAAGGCATATGGTGGGTAAACAAATCACTGTTGGGCAATTTATAGAAAAGCGAATAATTATGCGATGTTCACGGCAATGATCATGTGTATATAGGCATCACGTCCATAAGCAAATAGGCCGACCCCTGCCTGCACCTATTACTATTACTCCACTTCAAGAGCGCTTCTATGCTTGCCTCTCTACGTATTACGTAAAAACAGAGTAATGCTTGGAGAACAATGACATGATGTAGACAAAGTAAACTCAATTAATATGAATAAACCCCATCGTTTTATCCTTAGTAGCAGCAACACAAAGACGCATCTTGTCCCTTTCTGTCACGGGGATATAGAAATTCGCCAGGTTGAACCTACTACAACGCACCACTCCCAATGAAGAAATATTAATCTAGTTGGCCAAACTATCTCAATAGATCGGAGAGCATTACGAAGCTATGATGATCATGCAATTAAGAATCATAATAATCAGAGGTGACTCAAATACTTTTCATGACTAATCTGAACATAAACCCACAATTCATCGGATCCTAACAAACACACCATATAAAGGGATTACATCGGATAGATCAAAGCGAAGATGCGATGAACATTGTATTGAAGTTCATAAGAGAGAGAGATTGCCATCTAGGTACTGCCTACGGACCCGTAGGTACATTGTGTTTCTTTTACTCACTGCAAGCAGGCAGTGCTATGCTTAGGCAGAGGCTGTGGGACTTCTATTTTTCGTATTTCAGTTTAAGTACTTCTATTTTTCGGAGAGGATGGCCAAATTGCGGCCTATGCCAATTATGCAAGAGGGAGCCGGAGACGGCGGCGCACATAATCTTCCGGTGTCGATACACGTTATGCATTTGGACGGAGATCAAGACTTGGATGGGTTTGACCGGTGTGGACATCACTGACTGGAGTAGCTTCGACAACGTCAACGATTGGTGGCACCACATGGTAGGCGTCAACGGCAATGTGAGAAAGGGCCTTGCATCTCTCGTCATGTTGGTTTCATGGGAGATTTGGAACGAGCGGAATGCAAGAGTGTTTAGGAAGGTGTTCTCCATGCCAAATGCAATCACGTCTAGAATCAAGGCGGAGGTCAAACTTTGGGGGTTGGCTGGGGCCAAACGTTTGAGTTCTCTAATGCCGCGAGAGTAGGCTTATCGGTTTGGGGCCGTCTACGGTCGGTCGGTCATGTAATTCAAAACTCTTCTTAATTAATGAGATGAGGCAAATCTTTTGCCTCCGTTTCGAAAAAAAAAGTACCTCTAAATGACCAATGAAAATTAGGAAATTAGCAAAATGATGCTTAGCACGACAAGCACGCTTATTGTGTCGGCCACGTGAAATACATTGTTTGCTAGGCTTTTGCATTTGCTTGCCACTTTATAATATTAGCAGAGTATTAATAATGAAGTCATGACATGTTGCTACTTTCGTACCTTGACTCATCAGACCTGGAAAAAGTTTGTGCTCCCAGTTTTGAAATTCCTTAATATTGTGAATGTACGTCCCTTGAATTAGATGACATGATAAACTAAATTAGATGTGCATGTAGATCTATCCTTGAATATTTCCGTATACATTTGTTTTTGAAAACGTTTAATGTTCATTTTGTGCCTCGACTGATTGGATTGCGTAGTTACACCATGATCGACTTCCCCTGGTATATATTCTGCCATAAAAATAAAAATAATAATGCCGATTCCCTTGTTGAATTTCAGACCAGTGACTACCTGACTTTGGTGAGCCCTAGCAGAGGCATTTCGATGACAGTCGATTGCCTGATGGAAATAGATCTGAGGGCCAAGGGACCCAGGGACGACGTGACTCTGGTGGATGGGTGCTGTGATTTCGTGGAGGGCCGTTGCGTGTACGACACGGAGCTGGAGTGCACCCTGGATGGCACCAACGCCACTCTCATCTTTGATCTCATCGTGTTCCGGAGAGCGCTGGAGGCGACCCTAGAGCTGTGTTTCACCAAGGTGCCCGCGGGAGGCTTTGAGCTGAAGATGTGCGGGTACACCGCGGTTTCAGAGAGCCTGTACCTCTTCGCCGGCGAGCAGTGTGACTGCGACGGCTTCGTCACCTCGGCCGGGAAGCACCCGCAGCTATTCGTCGCGGCCGTGCCGTTCGACGACACGCTCTTTATCGATTTCATGGAGGGGAGGCCGCCTGTCCCGTTCAAGGCGACGTCCGTTCATGGCTGCAAAGAGAAAGAGTACCGCTTCTGCAACGGTGCTGTGGTGAGCGTGAAGGTGTCATGGTCAACGAGCTTCTACTAAGCCTCCACCGACATGTATGGCTGGCGAGTTTGTCGACGAAGGAAATGAATTGTCTGCTGCTGCTTTTTTTTTTCACATAAAGCAATTGACTGCTTATTCCTTGTTATGTGTCGTTGAAGTGATGATGAGTGCCAAGCAAATTGGTCGTCCGCTGCTTTTTCTTCTCAAAAAGTATAATTGATTGTTGGCTGGCGGCTGCTTTCTTCACAAAAAGCATATTGATCGTCAGCTGCTTATTAATTCCTTGTTACCAATTCTCTTGATTGCTCTGATAATGTTTAACAAACAATGTGACCATACCTGGGAATGTATATATCAATATCATGTCTACACATCTCGCTTAAGTTCCTTTTTTTTTATTTTTTAGAATGATGATAGAGTTTCATTGAATTTGGAGTTATGGTTGAAAAGTTGCAAGTGTTGCAAATGATAGACTTGGCGACTTCATCTTGTTCCTCGTCAGCGGCAAAGACGACTTCTGATGATCTCCAGGCATGGACAGAGGTGACGGCGTCTTCGGGTAACTCTAGCTAGTTCGCTCGAGCTCGAAACCAAGGGCTTTGGAGGTTTCTCAAAAAAAAAAAAAAACTAAGGGCTTTGGAGGGGGCAATGTGTGGAATCGATCACGTGGATTGATTTGGGACCGATGCGGGCAGAGGCAATTGGAGAAAGGCGGTGCGAGGGGAGTTCATGTCAGGGATGCCAATGGTCGCTTGCGGAGCTCGGATCTACTCCCTCCGTTCACTTTTCTAAGTCGTTTCAGACAAGGAAAAGTAAGCTGTTTTGCATGTTGTCCTAAATCTCTACAGCGCCTTACAAAAGTGAACAGAGGGAGTACCATTCTTAAGAAGTTGCTCCCCACTACTCCCTATTCTCTTAGCATGCACACAGTCCACGTCATCGGTTTGCCACGTCATTGTTCAGTTTTCAAAAGCACTCAATCAGTCGCCGTGGAAAAAGAAACTGCTGTGGACACATTTGTTTCACTGCTGACTCTCATCTCAGATGATGTACTATTTTATTTTCTGACAGTTGCTGTATTATTTGTTAGTGCTAGATCATTGAGCTTTGTGGCTCTGGTTACTCGTGCCATATACATTAGAGAAAAACTAGCAATAATTAATTATATATAGAACAGAAAAAGCACTTCATCTTCGTGGTGTGCTCACATGGTGTCCTAGGTAGGTAAGGGTACTTAGGGCTGCAGCTTTGGCCGAATCAACTACTGCCTGTGATGAAGAGAAGTTGTTTGGCAAAATAGTTGTGGTTATGGTGGGGCTCGTTCGGGATTGATCGGACGAGGAATGTCAATTTCTTGGTGAGTCGAGTGAAAGGGGAAGGTTTGCTGTCAAAAAAGAAAAGGTGAAAGGGCAAGGTTAGTTCTGGAAAACGGACAGTAGCCCAATCCGCTTCACAGCTGAAGTTTTATAAACCCTTAGAGGTGCGAGGCCATAATGGGTGCAAAATAGTTGTTTGTTTGAGCTTTAGCCTTTTTTCATCCCAAAAAAAGCTGCTCCTAGAAGCCATACAAATGGAGCCTCAGTAAGTTCCTGTGGTATTAGGGCATCCTTAGATAACATAACAATTATATAGCAGATGTGGAGTTTCTCAGCCCGAGGTCAAATGAGCTTGGGTGAACAGTAAAATCAAAAAAATATCAAAAAAATCTGTTTTTTTTTTGACAAACATTGACAAAAGTTATAAGAGCTTGCAAAATTTCATCATAAAATCACATTCGTGGAAGTCGTGGCAAAAAAAAACAAAATCAATACTCTGAAAATGCTACTTTCAAAAGCATTTTGGAGCACTGATTTTGTTTTTTTGCCACGACTTCCACAAATGTGATTTCATGATGAAATGTTGCTAGCTCTTAGTACTTTTGTCAATGTTTGTCACAAAAAAAATTCAGATTTTTTTGAATTGTTTTCGATTTTACTGTTCACCAGAACTCTGAGAAGGTCACTTTCCCTATATAGCTTCAATCTGATTTCCCCAGTGATAAAATAATATAAGAGAAAAGTATGTTTTTGGTCCCTCAAGTTTCCAAAAAGTATAGACTTGGTCCTTCAAGATTTTTTGGTATACATTTGGTCCCTCAAGTCTCAAAACCAGATAAGTTTGGTCCTAAACCAGATTTTGAGCCCGCTGACCGGGTTTCACCGCCACAAAACCGCACGATGAAGAGTATTTCAAAAAAAATAATCAAAAACACTTCAAAAAAATCTGGAATTTTTTGGGGTCCAATATGCTTACATGCGCAAGGTGCGACCAAAATTTGGAGCTCGTGGAAAAAAAAATATATCTACGCCTGATGAACAGTAAATTAAAAAAAAATCAAACAAATCTGAAATTTTTTGGGGTCTAATATGCTTACATGCTCAAGGTGCGACCAAAATTTGGTGGTCTTTTGACACTCGAGGAGCTTGTGGCAAAAAAAAAAATTCACTAAAAAAAGGCAAAATTTGTTTTTTTTTGCTAGAGCCCGTCCGATGTCATTTCATCACAAAATTTTGGTTGCACCTTGCGTATGTAAGCATATTGGACCCCAAAATTTTTTAGAATTTTTTGATGTCTTTTTTTAATTTTTTTCGAATCTACTGTTCATCGGGCGGTTTTGTAGCGGTCAAACCCGGTGAACGTGTTCAAAATCTGGTTTAGGACCAAACTTATCCGGTTTTGAGACTTGAGGGATCAAATGTATACCAAAAAATCTTGAGGGACGAAGTCTATACTTTTTGGGAACTTGAGGGACCAAAAACATACTTTTCTCATAATATAATTTTTACAAGAACCTGGAAAATAAGAAACCTCGGTGGCTTTTGAAAAACATAAGCACATGTTTAGAAATGAAGCAAGTGAAATATGACGGATTAGAATTCAAGTTAGCAGCAAAAAATCCCATAGGTTTACTACCTCCGTCCGGGTTTATTAGGCCCCCTTATATTTTGGGTCCAAGTTTGACCATGAATTTTACAAAAAATATATAAAGTATATGCTACATAAAGTATATTGTTGGATTTGTATTTGAAAGAGGTTTTATATGGTATCATTTTTGTGACATATAGTTTATATTCTATTAGTTAAATTCATGGTCAAACTTTGGCTCAAAATGAAAGGGGGCCTAATAAACCTGGACGGAGGAAGTAGGATTTCTAGAAGCACACGACGCAATACAAGAAGCAGCACAGAAAGAAAACCGGAATGTTGCTAGGCTGTAACAAAGGACCCTGCAATTTTTTTGCTGTCAATCTCAAGCAAGATCCAAAACATCTTACGGCACCAACCAGATTATCGGCATTTGATTCCATAGCCCCTACATCATGTTATTGCTATTGCTAGAATGCAAACTTGAATTTAATTGACAAAAGCAAACATGCATATGGCATATTTTTCTTATACAAGGGTGTAAACTTAAAATGCTATACTCCACTCCCAAGCCTACAAGAAAATAATAAGACTAAGGTTGTGTTTGGTTGAGCTGCAGATTCTGGAAAAGTTGCTGTGAGTTGTGAGCTGTGAAAAAGCTACTGTGAACTTTCCGCTGTGGAAAAGCTGGAAGCTGTTTGGTTGAAACAACTGTGAAACTGTAGAGTTTGCTATGAATTGTCTGTAATGCCCCTGAGGCCTGAGTGAATACGCTTATATGCTAATTGATTGTAAAGCAGTGATCTGTACATTGTTAGGCAATGAATTGACAATTTTACAAAGGGAAATTACTACAATGTAGATGATTCATAGCTAACACGTACGCATTTCAACAATATACTTTGATGTTGCATACATCTAAATAGATAGTGACCCCATAATATCATTACAAAAGACATGGACCATACAAAACACATATGGTTCACATGATGATGACCTCCATCAACATAGCTAACCTATGTTGCCATCGCAAGACAAGCATCAGCTATCCTACTATGAATATTATTCATGCTATCTTCGTTCTCCTCCTCTTCAACTGGATCCGCTTGTGTTGGTGCCACCTCTCATCATAGCATTGGAGGTACATACTCATCATCGGCATCGCATTTATCAAAAAAATTGTCACTCAACTTGCTATCACGAATGAAATTGTGCAATGCCATGCAAACAATGATGATATGCTTATGCGTACGAGGTGAGAAACCTGGGACCCCTTTCAATATGCGCCATTTCTGCTTGAGCACCCTAAAAGCATGCTCAACGACATTTAGAAGGGATGAATGTGAAAAATTGAACATCTCATACTTCCCTTGAGGTGGACGGTGACGACGAAGACGGAATTTCGGTAGATGGTATGTACTCCCCTTAAAAGGAGCAAGGTATCCCTTTCGATTTGGATACCTAGAGTCCACAGATAGTATTTCCCTGAAAATGAACACCAAGTTAGCGTCCCAAATAAGAATATAATGAATGATGACATTTGTTACTATGTTATACCTTTGGGAGGCACACGAAATGAATGATGACATAAGCAAATATGGTTCTACACATGCTTCAACATCTCCTTCTCGTGCTCCCTCTCAAGAAAATCAAGCCCCCCTTCTTTTGTTTCAAGAGCATTGAAGATTTCCCTAAAGTCAGGCACTATGAGAGTGAGGGTTGTGTGCATGAGAGCTATTTTTTCTTGCACACCATATTCATGACCTCTGAAATGGTTGGGACATGTTTGGTGGGAGGAGCCGATGATGCTTCAACACTTGAGGTTATCTTCTCTACTCCACTTTCTATCTTCTCACATATATGCTTGTACAATCGTAAGAAGGGACTCTTCTCATCCTTCTCCTCATTTGCACTATAGGGTTGCTTGCGCTTCTTGCTTGCTTTTGGTTTTTTCAAAGATGCCACCTTCATTTCGGCACTATCATCAGGTTTCTCCAAAGAAACCGCATTATCATCACTTGATTCATCAGATGATATATCTCTAGCACAAGAAGCACTAGCCCTAGTGACATGTACATTCGCAAATATGATGTGTAAATCTTCAAGGTACTCCGGTCCCTGTTTTTTTAACTTCAAATGATTGCATTTCTTTTTTGTCTTCTCGTGGCATCTCTGAAATAATAAGAGTGCAAGTGAGGTAGTACAATCATATAAAATCATGCCAAATGAAAAAAAAAATCTTACTTTTACCTGAAGATGTTCATCCCACCATTCTTTCGAGCAATCAATGATTCTCTTTGCATCATCCCATCCAAGCCCAGTTGCTTCATTTTTTAACTCCATGAACCAAACATAATCATTTTTTATTGCATCCCATTTGTTCTTTAATTTATCCCTGGGATACTTCTTTCCTGTTCTTGCTTCCCATTTCTCCAAAACGTTTTTCCAACCCTTCTTACTTAAATAACCTAAGGGTCTATTCCCATTTTCAACCTCTTCTCTCAAGATTGCAATGAGTTTCTTCAAATGTGCATCATCCCACACCGCCTTCTTAGTCATACTTCAAGCAAGCAAAATGAATTCAATACAAGAGCATAGCACAACTATCAATCAAGCAAAATATGAGGGTGAAGAAAATTTGTGATGGCTGCCTGCAGTTTTTTTAGATGTCATGCATACAATCAAATATGTCCTATGAATCACTAAACTGGAAGAACAAGTACATAGGTACTGCTAGCCATTCACCTACTAGTTCAAAGAACAAAGCACATGATTGCTACATCAATATATATGCTCCAACAAGCAATTACAGAAACCATGAAAAAATTGGGCCAATTGTGCCTCTACCTAACCCAAAATTGGACCATGTCATACAAGCATACGACATAGAAATAGATCAAAATTGCTTGCAATTCTTCTTTATGTCATGCATACAACCAGATACATCATAGATCAAATTACAGTTCAAATAATCAGTTACAAAAAAAATTCAAACAAATAGTTCATACAAGCAATGACACAAAAAAATTCAGAAAAGCAAGGAGGGGATGAGGAAGGGGAGGGAGGGGATGATGGAGGGGGATAGGGAGGAGATAGGAGGGAGGAGGGAGGTACGAGGATCCGGTCGGCCCAATTCTGGCCGACGGTGCCAGAGCACCAGTTAGCACCAAGCCTCCAGATCCCGCCAGTGCAGGAGGCAGGCAGTAGGAGGGAAGGAAGCACGGAGTACAATGGAGGGGGGAATAGGGAGGAGAAAGCAGGGGTGGGAGAGGAGAGACAGACCGCCGGTGGACATTTAGTTGGCGCTGGACGGCCAGCTTCAACCTGACCCGCTGAAAGAAGGGGGTAAGGGGATAGGGGAAGGGAGGAAAAAGGGAGGCGGAAGGGGTTACTTGCGGGTGTGGGGCCGCGGTGGAGCGGTCTCCAGGCGGCGGCGAAGGCCGGAGATGCGCTAGAGGGTCGGCTGAAGAGGCGACAGCATCACCAAAACCTAGCCTCGTGCGACTGTAGGGAAACGCAGCAGATTTCTTTTCGTACTACATACACGCCCAGGATCACTATGAAGATGCATACAAGGTTTGATCTGACCATTACCGACTCGTAGCGCAGTGGAAGGTGAGTGGATGGAGATCGTTGGTGTAGATCCCCGCAGCTAGGATTTACAACCTCCCAACCGCGAGGATGTACTCCCACGTTAGCTCCTCGGACGGTCCCTTGGACAGCCCTTCGGGAGGCCCCTGGACAGCCCCTCGAACAGCCCTTCGGGAGGACCCTCGAACAGCCCCTTGGGCAGAAGATTGAACCTACAACCTCTCTACGGAGTTGCACACATACGGTGTAAGCTATCGGGCAAGGCTTCGCCGTCCAGAACTAGTTCCTACCGGAACCCAGACAGCCTTTCGGCTCTACGAACTTGCTTCGTGTGAGGGAGAGAAGAAAGACAGATAATGCATGGCATGTGTTTGATAGAACTTGAGTGAGTATGGAGATCCCTCTCCACCTCTATTTATAGGCCAAGTCCAAGGGGTAGAGGCCACTTGAAAATACTAAAGTGCCCATGAAAAATGTCCTTGATAAGGGCAAAATGGGGTGGCTAGTGGAGCTCCATGGAGGAGCTCCCCATGGCTGGCCACACATGTGTGGGGCCCCCCAAAGGGGGTCACACCACCCCATGTCATCCCCTTGAATTTTGTGACAAAGCCATAAAGGTGGCTTTCCAAAAAGCAACCAAATAGTGATAGTACCCTAATAGTGTTGCCACTATATATTCCACTATTCATGAAATATATTTCCGCGACAGTTTAATCTGAAAATATTTACGTAGGTCCAAAACATTTCCGGCACCCCCTAAAATATTTTTCTGCGACCGTTTAATCCAAAAATATTTTCGAAGGTCCAGAACATTTCCGGCACCCCAGAGAATATCTCTCCATCGTCGAAGGAGCAAATCCGAATCTTGAGCTATCTAGTCCCTTGTCATACTTTTCCATGAACCCGAAAGCCACCATAATAGCCACCCTGTTACGGATGACGTTTAACAAACCCCAAAGTTCATGAAGCAAGTATGAAGGAACTCGATACTCTCATGGTCTAAGGAATTATGCAAACGCTAACTATCTCTGTGTTACAAAACCATTAACTTGTGACGAATGTATCTCATAGCATAACATCAATATGGATCAATTCAACACAAGTGTTCTTGCAACATTGTGTCCTCAAAATTGCTGGCATAGTCATGCCCATGATCAGGAAAACGTGACCATCATGCATCACTTGAGCTAGTCTTAGAGGCAAGACTAGGAATATATTTTACCGTTTATTATTCCACACATGCACATGGGTTTTCCTCTGATCCGTTATGGATATACGGGCTCAAGGACCATAGCAGTTATAGCATAGAACATAAACATTAATTACAAACTTGGAGGTAAATAACAATAATCTCCTACAACGATGACTTCAGGTCGTGCGCGAGTGCGAGCTCATAGCTCTTTCCTTTCCTGCGAGTGCGAGAGAAACATACGCGAAGTGGTATGACTTGGCAATGGCAATGGTGGGTAAATACATTGCAACTTTCTGGGGACAACTTAAAATGTCATGCTGAAGTTGGGGTAACGCCTGCTGCGAAATTCAATTGCGAAAATCTGGTAGCTTTTGCAAATTCTGCTTCTAGCTTTGAAAGCTAGAAGTTGGCTCAAAAATTCCACCAAACACAGCCTAAGTAAGGTATAATCCAACACCATCGCCACTCCACTTAACGACCTTTCTTCTGAGCCTATCAAAAGCTTGATTCTAATGACTCTACCATAGCTATGCACATTGTAGCCAAGGCACATAACAAGATGGAAAAGAAGAATATAAACCTTCCTTTATCACTGCGTGATCAGTACATCCCGAGTATGCTATGAGGCAGAGAATTGGATGAACGAGCAGGCCTTCCTTTCCTGGGCATCCCATTCAGATTTCACCGGCTGAATTTGGTACCTCCCATTGGATAAGGGATTGCGCCATTATAAACCGTGCAAGGAGTATACCTTGCACATAAAATTCCTCTCGAGTAGAACCTCATCCTTTCTCATCCTCCCTAAGCCATTAACATGCATTTCAGCATTGCTCCTCCTCCCGCTCATGCCGCCGATTGCTGCTGCACTATTACTGAAAGAGCTCCTTGCTCTTACGCTACTATTGCACCTGAGCATCTGCCCATTGTACTCCCTTGCATGAAGCTCCGACCACTTGTCCGAGAATGATCTGTTGGCCAAACCAGCAGCTTCAGATTCCTTGGTGTTGCTCTTCTTATCTATGAGACCCAGAAGTTCCACCCCTTGATCCACCTATTAGACTTCTTAGTCGGCAGAAGGATGCCATGCTGGATGTTGAAGTGTATATATGGATTGCCTAGCCCTTTCCATTACTTCAGACTTTTGGTTGCATTGTCTAGTGCGTGAAGCTTAACATGGTATCAGGGCCTAAGTTTTTGAGTTCTAGTCCTGGCTTTCGCAATTTATCCAAAAAATTGTTGCTGCCCCCTCTGTGTCCACATATAGGCCTCTTGAGCCATACCTTTGAGTCTATTCATGTGTTGACTAACCACGTCACATGTGAGAGGTAGTGTTGAAGTGTATATGTGGATTGCCTAGCCCTTTCCATCAGTTCAGACTTTTGGTTGCGTTGGCTAGTGCATGAAGCTTAACATGGTATCGGAGCCGTAGGTCTCAAGTTCGAGTCCCGGCTTTCACAATTAATTCAAAAACTTGTTGTTCCTCCCTCTGTGTTCACGTATAGGCTTCTTGAGCCATACATCTGAGTCTATTCACATGTTGACTTCCCGCGTCACACGTGAGAGGGGGTGTTGAAGTGTATATGTGGAATGCCTAGCCCTTTCCATCAGTTTGGACTTTTGATTGCGTTTGGCTAGTGCATGAAGCTTAACACCGGAATGCCGCCGAATCAATGCTCTCTGGCATATCGTCATCCCGGAGAGAATAAGAATTCGATTCCTGCTCCTAGTGTTATATCAACTGAATAAAAAATGGAAGCAACTTTCACTAGTGCAGGAACCCCTTATAGGATTTTGGTACTAGCAATGTGTAGTGCAAGGTACACGCGACAGCTGTTTTGCGGAAAGACTAGCAGCACTCAGGCAAAACGTACGCTCCGCTGATGAAGATCTACTAGCAGTGCGTCCAGAATGTACACGCTGCTATAAAGGTGAACACAACATGCCCACCAGCCCGAAACAACTAGCAGCGCTCGAAATCTCCGAACGTGGCTAGTTCTTTAGAAGCTAGCAGCGTGCAATTGTTTAGCAGGCGCCACTAATGAAGTGTGTGGACCCCATGAATAGACACGCCTCGGGACCCACAAATTTACAACGTGCAGTGGATAATGAACGCTGCTAAAGTTGCACGCAATGGTCGCGTGTACTTCTGTAACCACGCGCCGCTAGTTCTAGCCAATGCTCAGGATATCGCTTATCGTTAGCGTTTCGTGCAGCCGGGGATTAGAGATTAATTGGAAATCAGATGATTAATCGATTTTATTGGTCGACTATTAATCGGCCAGTTTTTGTTTGCAATTCCTACGTTCCAAGCACTAATAAGGTAAAAATGGAAACAAGCATCAGTGTGCTCTAAGCCTTTAAATAGGACAACACTACATCAATACATAACTACATATTAAATGTCAAACAATGAGTCAATGGCAAACAAAACAGGACGGCACTACAACAATACATATTAGATATCATATCATATCATATAAAATGGATCAATGACAAAAAAAACCAGAACACATGTCCTATCGAGCGGGGGAGGCAGTGTGATGTGCGGGAGGCTGCTGAAGGGGCGGCCCTATTTTGGGGTTTCTAACCATAGGGGCCCGGCCCGATTAATTGCTAAATTCCCGATTAATCACTTGTCAGAGCGATAAACCGGCCCAAATGATAAATAGCAAAGATAAGGTATAATCTTAGCGGTCACCCACAGGTAAGCGATAAATTGGCCGATAAATCGCCGAATCGGATGATATTTTGAACATTGGTTCTAGCATGTATATATTACTCGTTTAAAATTCAAAAACCATTTACAAAGACTTGTTGTGTTTGAATTTTCCTATTACTTTCATGAAAACACATGTACACTAAAAAAATTGGAACAGAAAACCCCCCTTGAAATCCTAATAATAAAATGCAACTCCAAATAAATAATAATTGGTGCAGATATAGTACATTTATAGAAACTTTTGTAGTCAATTAACAAATGATGACACTGCTATACTATCTCTCTTAGAAACCGGATCATGCTTCGGCCCTTCGAAACTTCGAATCTACCATGGATACCCCGTCCGGATTTCTAAGGAACGTATATGAAAACTTTTGTGTAACACTTAAAAAATTATAAACACAACTTCAAGTGTTCATATAATGACAACATGCCAAGTATCATTTTTTAGACCGCATTTACATTTTCTAAAAAATTCAATTTTTTTAGCAAAAAATGTCATAGTGTTCGAATTATCCCATAAAAATTTAGGAATTTCTCAAAATTTTAAATATAAAACACCTAAATATATAGTAAAAAAGTTAGTTTATAAAAATTGGAACACAAAACACCCATAGTTGTGCTTAAAATACTAAAATGCATAAACACTACCAGCAACGTGTAGTACGACAGCACGCGCGGCTAGTGCCTACACTAGCAGTGTGTGTGCGAGCCCACATGCTACTAATGACATTATTATATGGAATCCCCTTGAAATTTAAAAACAACCCCCAATAAATCCATAATTGGATATGTAACTATAAAATTGTGCATATTACATGCATACAAACTTTTGAAGTGAAATAAATGACAACACTACCATCTCTCGCTCAAACAGGCACACTTCCCGAAACTCCATTCAGATCACACGTAGAGATATCCCTCCAATTTCTAAAGAGCCTATATCAAACTTTTGTGTAACACTTATTGGGAAATGTACTAGAAAAAAAATTCGCCCTACGATCACTCAGGAACACTATGGAGATGCGATAAACGGTTTGGATCAGATCGTTACCGACTCCGAGTTGCAGCGGAAGAAGACGAGTTGGTGTAGATCGTACTTGGAGTCCCTCGAACTGTAGATGAACAATCCCATGAACCGCCCACGAACAGTCCCTCGAACGGAAGACCGAAAGCACGGCCTCTCCACAGATTGCAAGCATACGGTCTTCACGATCCGGCAGCGCTTCCCCGTCCAGAGCTAATCGTCACCGGAGAATTAGAGGGAGGAGATTAGAATCATACTCGGCTTCTAATTATGAGGATTAGAGGATCTAGGTCTAGCTCTAATTAGATCAACTAGGATCAACTAGAACTAGAACTAGAGAACTAGAGGAGGCTCCAAAACTTGTGTATCAAAGGGCCAAAATCCTCAAGTATATATAGGTTGGAGGGAGGGGAGAGGGGGCGTCACAAGGGAAGGAAAACCTTCCCCTTTAGTCGGCCAAGGAGGGGGGAATCCCCCTCCAATTCGGCCTTCCTCTTCCTTCTACAAGGAGGAAGGGGGCGCCTCCACCTATTGGGCCCAAGTGGCCTAATATGCTTTCCACCACTTGGCCTTTTAAGGCCCGTTTATATTAAATTAAATATAAAAGCCTCCTAACTATTATTAGAGACTTTTATTATTAATTTAACATCTCCAAAAACATTTTCCACATATATATATATTATTTATCGGTAATACCCGGTATTGCCCGATAAACTCCGAAACCCTTCCGGTGACCCCGAAACGCTTCCGGTTCCTCTCGAAACTATTTTGAATATTTGTGAAACTATTTCACAAACATTTCTTCATTACTCCCATCCTACTAGCACTCAGCAGATCGTGATTACCTTAAGCTTGTGACCTTGTAGGTTCGCTAAAACATAGACATGAACAAAACCCCTTTCGTTCAATGACTGATAGCGGAACCGTGGACATCCATATCGATCCCTATGAGTACACGAATGACATTCGAGTGAACCTTTGGTTATCATGTGCTATTCCCTTTGCTTCATGATACTTTACAAAACCCGTGGTGAGATGTATCGGTATCCTCTTGAGTCATACACATGCTCACTATACCGGTCTCCTCGTTACCGGTTTTGTTCTTCTTTCTTGTTGACATGTTCCGGCATCCCCGTGATAGAGTCACCTGTGTTTGGCCAGATGATGATATATGCCATCACACTGAGAGGGCCCTAAGAATATCTCTCCATTGTCAGAGGAGCAAATTCTACTCTCGAGCTATCTAGTCCCTTGTCAAACTTTTCGATGAACCTGTAAGTTGTCATTATGATCACTTTGTTACAGATGACATTTGAGCAACCCCAAAGTTCATCGTATGGTAAGAAGTGACCACGATACTCTCATGGTCTAAAGAACTAAATCACACATTAACACTCCGTGTTATAACAATTGACTTCTGACGGTATCATCTCAAAGTATAACAAACAAGTTTGGGTCGATTCAATATGATCGTTCTTCTAACGTCATACTCTCAATGTTGTTTTAGGACTACCATTACACTTAACGATATCCTAAGATCCAGAAAACATAATCACCAACAACACTTGAGCTAGTCTTAGAGGCGAGACTAGGAATCTTATTTTACCATTTATCATTCCACACGTGCATATGAGTTTTCCACTGAATCACGCATTCCAGGATCATAGCAGTTATAGCATGGAATATAAACTCTTAATTATGAACATGGAAATATGATAATACAATATTATTGCCTCTAGGGCATATTTCCAATAGTCTCCCACTTGCACTAGAGTCAATAATCTAGTTAGCTCATTTTCATTTACACCAATGGCAATCCGGTGTTTGTCCATGCTCTGCTTGTGGTATAGCCTTCATCCTATTGGATCTTGACAACTTCAGATCCGCGTGTATCATTTGCATTTTAATGCATCTGTCATGCTTTCACATGAATTCATAATTTGTGTGAAACTGGCTTTGTATGTAGTGAATCACTGGCAGGACCTATAATTTCTTAGACTGAGCTATGGAACCACTATTAAGAACAGTGTTCCATTGGCAAAATCATCTAGAAACCATACCAAGCTCATAAATGAACTTTTGATTCATCACCCTCCATTATTACTTCTAAAGTGACAATATACTCAGCCTTCTGTTATAGAATTCATCACAGTAACTTTCTTGGACCAATTCCATCTTACTGTGCCACCATAAATCATTTAATTGAAATTGAAAATTGGTTGGAGCATCGATGAAGATTTTGTCAATGTACTACTTACAACGAGCATGTATTGATGTAATTCCTTGCAACAATCTCTTCATTATCTCTGTATATGAGAAACATGTCGTCAGTACTTAACGACATTTTTACTGTTGTCCTATGATCAACAATTTGACCATTCTGGTAATTTCACTCACAACTTACTTGGAGTACTGGACATATCTGGTTGTTTACATACCATGGAATATAATTAACACAAGTGTGACTGAAATCATGTATTTTGCTCATCAGTATTTCAGGATACTGATTCTTGCTTAAAACTCCTTCCATGTGACTTCGATAAGAAACTCTTCTTGGCGGTTTTTCATACTAAACTGCTTTAGTATTTTGTCAATATGTATTTTGGCTAAGCTTGATTAGACATTACTATCTCCATAGATTATTATGCCTAATACCAGGACTATATTACCTAAGTACTTTACTGGAAAACTAGTTTCAGTATAGTCTTATTCCATGTCAAGAAATTTATATAATTTCCAATCAACAATGTGTCATGCATACACAATGTTTTAGAAATATTATCATGCTCCCACTTACTTTCTTGTAAATACAAGCATCTTTGCTTTCCTCAATGAAATCAAATTATTTGACCATTTCATCAGAACAAAGATTCCAACTCCATTATGCTTGCTTCAGTCCATTATAGGATCTCTTGAAGTTTGCACACTTACTAGCATCCTCTGGATTGACAAAATTACCTTGAACTGCATCACACATACAACCTTGGTTCTATTTCCATCATTTTCACATCCATCTATTTAATAATTGCTAGTTTAACCTGAACTGACTTTAAGTATTGCTATGATGAGACAATCTCGTCATAATCAGCTCCTTGATCTTGTCATAAACTATTTGTAACAAGTCAAACATTATAAAACATTTTTATCTTTCTCAGTCTATAAATCCATTACTATACTTTAGACTCTAAGTCTTTCAGAGGGTCATCAAGTTCTAAACTTTAATTATGTATATGGATACTATCTCGGATTATTTTGGCATATAGCCAATTCCGGAGTCAGGGCCTATCAACGCTTCTCTGTGTATTATAGGTTCATTGTTTGTTCAACAAAATTTATCTGCACACCACGAAGGTCTGCATGAATTTGCCCAACCTATATAGTTCAGCTACAAGTTTGACCGAAGTCTCTATATCTCATGTAGAGTCTTTCGTATCAGTCGTGGTTGGAAATTCTAGAATCATTTCTAGTGTTTCTTTTCTTTGATCGGATTACGAAGATTTTGTAATCTCGTCGAGTTGCACTGTCCTCCCACTCACTCTTTTGCAGAAAATACTTTCTTCAAAATTTACCGCACTCTTTTGCAAAACTCTTTGCCTTGGCGTAGTGATAGAGGAATACCCAACTATTTGGGATAACCAATAGAGTAGCACTCATACCATTCCAAATCTTATATGGTGTCACTTCAACAGATTTGATGGTGCTATTTTTCAGTGTAAAAATCCACAGTTTCTAAAGCATCACATTAAAAAACATATTGGCAAATTGATTAATGTCTTCCTTGATCTCACCATGCCATACATAGTTTGATCACATCTACTCAAAACATTCTACTCTCAGTGATGTTCTGGGAAGTGCAGGCTATAAAATTCTTTTCATAGCTCACCAGACATTCGCTAAACTTGTAACTCGAATATTCCTTTCTGCAATCTAATTGTGGAAACATAATTTTCTTGTTACTAATTTCTACTTCATTTTGAAAAACCTTTTGAAACATTTCAAAGGATCCAAATTTATGTCTCAATAAGTAAATATAAATATCTACTTGAGTTATCCTTGAAGATAGATAAATCCATTGCTTGCCACAACACTTATTGGACTACATACATCAATATGGATATTTCCAATTATTTTGTTGCTCGTTCTTTATGGCCCGTGAACGGTATTTTAGCTTACTTCACTATTTGGACGAAAGTTGCAAGTATCAGATGATTCATAATCAGATGACTTCAAAATCCATCACTATGGAATTTCTCCATGTGGGTTTCTCCAATGTGACTAAAGGCAGTGCCACACATATGTGGTATTCTTTTGGGTTTTCTATTTTTGTGGCCCTAGTTCCTTAGTTGTTCTCAGTTTTGCCAGGGCTAACTAACTTTGCTCACTTTTGCCCTGCCCCCTCCACCACCTGCTCACAAAAGCCCGAACGTTGCACTGCCGTCTTGTCAAAGCCTTTGACCGTTACCTCCCGACTAGTCTTTTTGGGTCTCCTCCTGACTAGTGGGGCTGCCTGATATCCTGAGAGGTGGGGCAGAGCAACTTACTACAGGTGGGGCCTAGGCAGGTGGACGGCTCTCTCTCTCTCTTACCCCATTTCGAACAGCCTGTACCCGAGCCGTTCCCCACACAACCACCGCCGCCGCCGCCGGAGCACCCGCACCATCCACCGCACCATCCGCCGATAGCCGGCGGGGCGACCAAAGAAAGGCTGCACTGCACGTACCCCCACCCGTACCCACCCAGCCCACCACCGTCGCCCAATCTAGCCTGCAATCGACAGGAACCCTCACCCATGATGCTCTGATCCGCTGTGTTCCGTGCCCCGGGCTTGTAGAGGCTCGAGGGGATCTGGAGGGTGGATCTGCGGCAGCAGCTTGATTGAGCTGCATAGGCTTGGGCAATGTCGAGGGACACCGGCCTCTATCCCATCTATCGCGGGGAGGATTGGGTCGAACCAGGAGCAGCAGAGAGCTCATGGATTCCAGCTGGGTAAGCCTCGAACCCCTTGCAATGTGTGATCTAACTCGATAATATGCCTAGCACTTGACCAATGGGCGTGTGAATTGTTGCGTACCTGACTGAATTATTGCCTGCCTAACTGTAGGATTGATTGAGCGCTTGCCTTTCGGCTCACAGTTAGAATGGAAACTAGCATCCTACGAGGTACAAAAGCGCATCTTTTGTCTGGATTTTGCTATCCAAAGGTGGTAGAAACAATTATTCCGTTCAAAGATTTATGCAAATCCCTCTGTTCTGATTATCCCTGGAGCCAAGCCGATGCTGTTGAACTGAAATATTTTGATAGTAGTGAGCAAAAAATTGTGCCACTAACTTGCGACGAGCATGTAGAAAATCTTTTTGGTTTGAATGCTAGCAGCCGTTTCGGTAAAATTCAAATCGACGTGCTCCAGCCACCAAAAGAATGGGAAAAGGGAAAGCGTGCCGCACCTAATAACTCTGCTAATAGTGAGCGGCCCCGCACTCCTTGTAGGCCCGGACTGGCTAAACCTACTGGCAGTGAAAGCCAGGCCAGTGCTGCAGTGGATGTAGAAGATGATGCATAGCCTGACGAGCCAGTGCCTCGAAATGATGACGAGGATGAGAGGATGTACCCTGAATTGGTTGATGAATTCAGCAAACATGAATGCAGGATGAATACTCGGAGGAGCCAACCGGCCCTGTTAGATTTGATGACACTGATGATGAAGAGAAGGACGAGAATGCTGACATGTTGGTTCCAGATGAATACGCTGGTGAGGACATGCCAACAATTGAGTGGGGCAAGAACGATCCTAAGCTTACTCCAGGAACAATATTCGAATCGATGATGGACTGTCGGAATGCACTGACTACATACTACATTCTCACTCAAAATGATTTCGTGATTGACAAGAGTGAGCCCAAAAGTTGACGGTTCACTGTCCATACGAGAGGTGTTGGTGGAGGTTGCATGCCTCCCGTATGCATAGAAGTAAACATATTCAGGTATTTAATTTTGCACACAACATTAGTTTCAGTAATGCTTGATCCCTTTTCTTTGATACACTTGTTTCATTGAATTTCAGGTCAAACTGAACCCATATGCGCACACTTACCCACCTGGAGGGGGGAAGGCCCAAAGAACAAAATTAGCAAAAACTAGGTGGGTGGCAGATGCAATCATGGATTCGCTTAGAGAGACACCAACACTTGGTCCTACTGCACTACACAAGTTGTTGTTTGAGAAGTATAAGATGCGCATACTGTATATGAGGATTTTTTATGCAAAGGAAATGACTCTTGACAGAATTAATGGTCCATGGAATGAAAGTTTTGCTTTGTTGTACACCTACAAAGCTGAAGTGGAGATGGCAAGTCTAGGTAGTGTTGTAGAGCTTGACAAGCATACTGTGCAGTACAAAATTAGGGGTAAGACATTTGAGAAGGAATGTTTCAGGAGGGCTTTTGTTTGTTTCAAGGCTTGCTGGAATGGGTTTCTGGATGGTTGCAGGCCTTATTTGGCTATGGATGCAACAACTTTGAATGGAACATTTAGGGGACAACTAGTAGCTGCTTGTGCAGTTGATGCACACAACTGGATTTTCCCAGTGGCATATGGTGTGTTGGAGATGGAGTCAGAGGAAAGTTGGGTGTGGTTTTTGAAGAATTTGCGCAACATTATAGGGCAGCCACTAGGATTGGCTATACATATAGATGCTTGCAAGGGTTTATAGACTGCAGTAGATGTAGTAGTCCCTGGAGTTGAGCATAGGGAATGTATGAGACACCTAGCTACTAATTTTACAAAGAAATTCAGGGGTAAAGTGTATGATGAGAACCTATGGCCAGCATCATACACATGCAGCTTGAGGAAGCATGAGCACCACTTGAGAGTTTTGTATGCTAAAAATTCTGCTGTGCGGGAATACATGGAAGCACATCATGGAAAGGTGTGGTCAAGAAGCAAATTCAATGAAATATGCAAGGTAGACTATGTGACCAATAACCTTGCCAAGTGTTTCAATTCAAAAATTAAGTCAGTGAAAGGGCTTATGTTGTGGCAAGCATTTGACAAGATTTTGCAGATGATGATGATAAAGATGGATTTGCGTAGAAGCTTTGCAGATACACAATATGTTGGCCATGTCATAATCCCGTCTGTGATAAAGGCATTGCATGCCAGTGCAAGAGGATTGAGGATGAAATGAATTAGACGATCAACATACGAGGCTGAGGTAACATATACTGACACTAAAAACAGGGAATGGAGGTATCCAGTGGATTTTACTACTAAGACATGCAGCTGTAGGCAATGGCAGATCCATGGATAGCCATGCATACATGCCCTATTTTTCATGACACTCATCGAGGGTGAAGATGGTGAGGTTGATCAGTATGTGTCTGAATACTTCTCTGTTGCAAAGTTTAAGGCAACATATGTGGAGAACGTGCCTGCATTGTTGGGAAAAGACCAATGGACCATCATCGATCCAGGTTTTAAGCTTCACGCTTTGGTTTTAGTTGGACCACCAGGAAGGCCGTGGAAGAACAGAATAAGAGCAAGTGCAGAGGGAGGTACACGTAGGAGGCACAAGTGCAAAAATGTGGAGGACTAGGGCACATTGCTAGGCTTTGTACCAATCCAATGGACCCATCATTTGGAGATGATGATCAATGGGGTGCCGAAAATGCAGAGGATCGTGAAGCAACTACAGAAGAGGCAGAAGAACTAGCAGTTCTAGAACAAATAGAACAACTAGAGGAACTAGAACAAGCACCACTTGAGCCACTTGAGATATCATTGGTTGCAAGTACAACTTGGTATGTGTGCCTTCTCTTTATGCATTTTTCTCATTTTTTAAACAGAATTTAATGTTGTCTCTCTATGGACAACTCTAGGATAAGCACACAGAAGAATATAACAAAGGTAAAGAAAGGGACTAAAAGGAACATAACACAAGTTGATTTGACATCAACTGAAGGTAAACCAACTGTTGAAGCCACATCTGATGGTGACTTTCAAAGAATGGCTTTCGATGGTTTTCAAGCGCTAGAAGCCGAAGAAAGAGCAGTTCATCCTATGGCACCTGAAGCTGTTTGCGCATTGGCCATCACATGTTCTGTTACTGGAAGTACTCCTTCACCACCTCCACCGCCAGAACATGTTGTGAAGACCAAAAGAACAAAGTCAGTGAAGCCACCCAATAACCCAGCAAAGAACACAAGGAGCAAGGTGGTGAATCCAGCGAGAAACACAAAGAGCCAGAAAAGGATTGGAATTTGAGTTTGAACTTTGAAATGATGTGAAATTGAGTTTGAACTTTGAAATGATGTGAACTTGAGTTTGAACCTTGTAATGTTGTGAACCTTTCGATGTTCTGAACTTGAGCTTGAACTTTGTAATGTTGTGAACCTTTCGATGTTCTGAACTTGAGTTTGAACTTTGTAATGTTGTAAATTTGAGTTTGAGTAGGAACAATTTGATATTTGTCATTTTGTGTGATGTAATGCTACTTGTATTTTGATGTGTGTTGTACTTTGAAAACTATGTGCCATGTTCCAAATTTGAGCCAGATTTCAAATTTGAGCCGACTTTCAAATTAGAGCACATTTCAGATTAATACTTTCATGTGTATTGATGTTCCAATGCATTCTCAACTTTTATGCATGTTAGGTGATCAATCGAGCACTTTTGTGAAGTAAAACTCATAGTCATGAAAAATGTGCTCCAAATGAGCTCCAAAGCTAGGGTAAACAACCCCATTTCTAAGCATTTTTTCTTACCTTCTCTAAATGAGGTCAAAAAAAATCCTCTATGTCTAGTGTGCAAATATAGGGTCCATGCCCAATATGGGATTGTTTGGACAAACTATGCTATGGTTAACCCTAAACCCTAGCTCATTTCCCTTGAAAACCATGCAACCTTGTTCGTGATAGTTAGGTTATGTGAAGGGAATTTCATGAAAATATTCGTCGACGTGATTTCTTATTTTTCCTAGCAACTTAGTAACATAAAACGATGATGTGCACAAGTTTCATATTTTTTTGATTTTTGATTTAGTTATGCTCAACCCTAACCACTGAAACCCTCTCATAACCCCTCAAACCCCTCAAGCACAACCTGAAACCCCGCACCATCCGGGCCGTTGGATCTCTGTTCGGGGACGGTTTGGATCAAGTGCTAGGGTTAGACATGGTCGATCCGCGAGAGGTGACCTGATTGGTTGGATTCGATCGGGTGTTCCGTGACTGCTTGGCCTGGAGAAGGAGCGGACGTGAGTGGCCCACCTGGCAGCGGCAGAAGAGGGACAAGCGACAGGTGGCCCCAATAGATAAGCCAGTTAATCTCACTCACGCCGCCGCATTCCCCCTTTTCCCACTCTCTCCTCGAACCCTAAATATCGGTTGGGAGGCACATCACTGGAACACCACCTCGACGGCGAGTTCGATGTCCTCCTCCCCCTCCTCCTCCTCCTCCCCGTCTCCACACCTCATCGATGCACATCCCACCACGTCAAGGCCGTCCTCCTCACCGCCTAGTGTCGGCTGCACGGATCTGGGTGGATCTAGGCGGGTTGTTGTGGTGTGGATCTGAGCAGGGTCGCGGTGTGGTTGGGTACGGATCTGCGTGTTTGGTGCCGGTAAGAACATTAGAGTATTTTGGGATTACATTTAGTACATGCCTAGTTTTATGAGCTAGTTTATCACTAATGCCACTGCACATTGAGCTAGTTTATCACCAATGCCACCGCACATTGAGCTAGTCCATGATCTACTTTATGACCATTGACATATTTGTTTAATTTGATAAGTTTGCATAAAGCTAGGACATGTCTAGTTCTAGCGTCAACAACACTGCATGGCACAGCGACGAGGAATCCTCCTTCTCTTCCCCAATACCATACAGAGAAAAGCCGCTGCAGTATTTTCCAGCAAAAAAATGTTGGTGCGGGGAGAAAGCTTCCAGGTGGATTTCTTAGAGCGATTACAGCCCAGGACGGAGATATTTCAACTTCACAAGAGTTCGGGTGATTTCCTATTTCTTCTCATTTCACAATGTTTTTGGGCATTAAATGAAAAATATAATCTTGACTCTAAAAAGCATTAATATCATAGGTTGGTGGCTGCAAGTTCCTCGAATGGGCTGATCCAGAAGTACCCAAGTTCTTGAAGCAGCACTTGATTGATTTGCGTGACATGGTGCATCGGCTCAAAAGAGAAAAGGATCCCCGAGTTCTTGGTGAATTACAGGCCTACAAAGCATGGAATCAAGAGTTGCTGCAGAAGAAGCCTTGGGCTGAAGATTTGATCAAGAGGAAGGATATGCAAATTGAGGTGTTACCAAAGAAAGATGCTGGAAATTATGCTACTATTAACCAGTTTAGGGTTAAGTAGAAGATATTAGAGGGAGAGAAATTTGTGCTGAAATGTGTTTTAGTAGTAATGTTATTTGCTATGTTTATCAAGCTGCTATCTTGAACATGCTGGTGTAATAAACATTTGGATGCAAGGCTAATTTGAAGTGGACCAGTTCACAGACCACGATGTTTTCAATTCCTTCAATTTCCAATTTGTAGACACCAAATAGCATATGATTTGTATTGAAATTGGATATCGTGTGGACTAAATTCATCTAGTAGCCTAATAAAAAGAAAACATCTTTTGCCTGAAACTTTTACAAACAAAGATGCATATCATGTGCACTAAATTCCAAGGGGTTAACAAGATGTCACATCTTGCCCAGATTCCAGGGGTACAAACTTGCTCAACAACCCATCATATTTCGAGATCTCTAACATTATTTTATTTCAATTTTCCTTAACTACATAGTAAAGGGCTAGTAAAGAGATGACAACTATGGTAAGTGCCACCATGTATCTGTTTTTCTCCTCTGCCTTCACTTCAAGTCCTTCTATGACTCTTGCTTTCTCCTCTCCATCCATTTGCAGCTCCTCTACCACATGATCAAATATGACCAGATCAGTCTCTAGTTTCAACTTATCATTGCGAGCAATTCTCCTTTCTTCCACAATAGTATGCTTCAGCGCAACATTCAATCTGTTTTTACTGGCTAATTCAACACCCAAATGAGACACCGCCTCCTCCAATGCCATCTTCTTCCTACCCCACTAGCTAGATTGACTCATCTTGGTATGCAATATACCAATGATCATCAACCTGCCTGTCAAACTATAATAATCCATCCAAAAGACAATTAACACTACAAATTAAACAAAGGATCATTCAGATAGGCCATGATCGCTAACTACCTGAACCTCCTCGGAATCTGGTGTAGGTGAGCGTGGCCAAGGATCGAATCGCCACCCTCGCCGCCAGACATTGACCATGACAGCGCCCCTGAAATAAGGGGTTTAGATGAGATTAAGGGAAAGGGTTTCCAAGCACTTGAATAAGGCGGACCAGGATCCGAGAGCTTACTAACAAATACTGCGCGGCTGTTGGTGGCTGTCTTCGATGGTAGAACAAATCCAGATGGATGTGTGTGTGTGTGGGGGGGGTAGCTCTTCATGCGATATGTTGGCCTGGAGGGAGAATGCGGGCAGGGAAATAATGTTGGTGCCATGGCGGACATGCACCGCCGCCGGCCGTTGGTCGGCGCTGGAATCAGATCTGGTGATGCGGCATAGCTGCGGCCATGGCTATGGCTGCTTTGTGGGATGGTGGGGTGGAAGGTGCTCAGGGCTGTGCACGGTCGGGCGTTGACAAATGAGCAACGCCGGCTCACCTGTCATAAGCTGCCTCGGCCCCACCCGTGACATGCTGCCTCGGCCCCACCTGTCATATGCTGCCTCGGCCCCACCTGTCATATGCTGCCTCGGCCCCACCTATCACATGCAGCCCCACATGTCAAAATCTTACCGTGTCAGCACTGTGGGGAGAGAATGGCCGGACCCCACCTGTCAGGGTATCAAGCCAAGCGGCCCCACATGTCATAAGTGGCCTCGACCCCACATGTCAGGATTCTACCATGTCAGCATAATGGGGAGAGAGTTGCCCGACCCCACCTGTCAGGGTATCAGACGGTCCCACATGTCATAAGTGGCCTCGACCCCTCCTGTCAGTATTCTACCGCGTTATCACTTTGGTGAGAGAGAGTGGAGCGGCCCCGCCTGTAAGGAGGAAACGGTCAAAGGCTTTGACTAGACATAATTGCTCCGTTTGGGCTTTTGTGAGCAGGTGGTGGAGGAGGGAGGGCAAAAGTGAGCAACGTTAGTTGCCGGGGGCAAAACTAAGCAGGGCTAAGGAACCGAGGACACAAAAATAGAAAACCCTATTCTTTTAGTTTTAGCATCAGTGTTATGGATTTTCAATTTTATCAACAATATTCATAATTTACATCCTATTCACAATAGGAGTATGGCATTTTGTTCATTACATCGAACAACCATTGTTCTCTCATGAAAAACCTCCTTGCAACTTCTATTCTATGGGCTAGAGTGTACAAAAGTCTAAAATGAATTATGACAATAAATACAGAGGTAATATGTTGATGAAAAAGTATCATAACTTTTACAAAGTTTCCATCGGATATTTTAACATCATTAATTTGTTGGTCACTAGGCCGTACTAATTCTTGCATCGATTTGCAACAACATGCAATCGAGTCGGTATCCTTGTGACCAAATTTTAGCCACAATCCCAAAGAATTAGTGTTTAACAATTTAATCACAATTCTCAAGAATTACACTTTACTTGGCCGACTTTCTCTACATTTTATAACTTCTATGACATTCATACCTGAGCTGGACATTCCAGTCTTCTTTTCTTTCTACCTTTATACTTCTTATAGTTTTACTTTCAATATTTCTCCTACTCAACAGAAGAATCAACTCAGGACTGGTGTTCTTCCGGATCTTACACATTTTAGTCTTAAACATAGTTGAACGCTTCACTAGAACTTGCAAACAAAACACTTCTTTAGATATCACATATCTTTTAACCTTTGTTTGTTTCTGAAAACAATTTTCAGTTCCAAGAATATCACATAACTATCCCAAACATTTTTTAAGTTCGGGTTTCTCAGAAGCAAGCAGACCGTAATGTAATTCTAGCCTTTTGGATCGAAGGACGCGAGTCTCGTCATCCTTAGCATCAGTAGGAGAGTATTGCAAGCATGCAGTAGGACAAAATCCTTCTTGGCACTCTTAGAGGACAATCCTCTCATTACGTTTACCAATTGTAAAGAATCAACCTGATAAATAACAGTTAATCAATTTCAATAGCAAAGGTGGAATCGTGAGTCATTATTCTACAACTATGATGCAAACTACACATAGATATTGTTCATAATTAATTTGCACTAGTGATTAAACTAAATTAATACATAATTGTGCTCCCACTCAAACCCATATTTCTCATAATTGAAAGTGAGTGATTCAAGACCCTGATCTGATTCACAGCCATTGATGTGGACATCACTGATGACGTGAACTTCAACCGATAGGCAAACTTGCCGATCATATCTCCATATGACTCTTGTTCATCTTTCGATGCTTCATGCTCCGAGCTCAAAATGATTCTACTAGAACTTCAAGACAACTGAATGTTATCTACATGTATGGTCTAACCTTCACCCACCTTATGCCTCACAATCCATTTGTACTCATGTGGACATGACGCACTCCGAACTGCTACGTGTTTTAGACGGTTGCAACACTGGGAAGAGCACCTTTTAACTTGATATATTCTGTGAGAGATCACCCTAATAATTGACTACTGCACAATCAAATGGTGCAAACAACAAATGGATAAACATCTTAGGTAATTCATAATAGCATGGTATGGTATAGCCCTGGGTGCCGGGAACGTCTCCATGGTCCTCCGAGGTCTTCATGAAAATTTCTCCGAAAATGCCGCCATGGCGACAATTTTGAAAACTTCCGCCATGGCAACACTTTTGTTCTCCTATGCCTGGTGAATCACCAGGGTCCTCCGTGTTACTTTCGTCGAATAAATAACAAGGTTGACATGCAGGTCATTAAAAAGACAATCCCTTGGCTCCAGCCATCATGCCGTATTGTGATGCGCATGCCACTTAACATTACAACATATAACCATCTCATACATAAACTCATTATCATGACGAAGGCTATACCACATCACATGCAACCTGCAAAACCAAGTTAGACGTCCTCTAATCGGTTTGGCAAATTTTAATTATGTGGCTTCTTGCGTTTCCGGATAACACTAGCTACCTACGTCCACCATTAAGGCGATAATTCTTGATGCTAGATTAACTTTCGGGGTGTGTGAGGGAAGAGACTTAATTAAAAATCTCTAGCCCCACACTAAACTTCATCAATACACGTGACCCCCTAGAAGATCGACCATCTTCATTGCCCCCTTGTGTTTGTGACAGTTCACTATTCTTGACTATGATGAAGCCCAAAGCACTTTTAGCAGATCGTCGACAGCCAGAGCCGATCGATTGTCAGAACTTTGTACAAAGCAACATCATGCCGTCAATGAACTGAAGCGAAGCAACACTCAAGGGAAGGATAGCAAGAACATAGAACCCTCACATATACATGTGATCTAGATCAAAACCTGCATCTACTCATAGAACCGCTCATGATGCCACTGTTGGGAAACATAGCAGAAAACAAAAAAAATCGCCCTATGATCACCCAGGAACACTATGAAGATGCGATAAATGGTTTGGATCAGATCGTTGCTGACTCTGAGTTGTAGTGGAGGAAGACGAGTTGGTGTAGATCATACTTGGAGTCCCTTGAACCGTAGATGAATGATCCCGCGAACCGCCCACGAACAGTCCCTCGAACGGAAGACCGAAAGCACGACCTCTCCACAGATTGCAAGCATACGGTCTTCATGATCTGACAGTGCTTCGCTGTCTAGAGCTAATCATTGCCAGAGAATTAGAGGGAGGAGGTTAGAACCACACTGGGCTTCTAATTATGAGGATTAGAGGATCTAGGTCTAGCCCGTTCTTGCGAGCCCGTTCTTTTGGTACTGTTTGTGTTCTTGTTTGTGCTCATAGTGTAGCCTTGCTTGTATTTAACTTAAGTAGGCCCCCTCCGAGACCCCGGTTACTGACACGCTTCATCCGGAGGACCACCGCACCACTTCTCAAAGACTCGTCGACCCGAAGACAAGCCAGCTCCTTATCATGAGAAACCAAGGACTTGTGACATTGCTTGAACTTACTTGAGTGCTTTTATGTGTTTATCGGTTTGCCGTTTATTTTGTCAGTATTACTTTCAGTACTAGTTCTACTTTATCATCTTACATTGAGTAGAAGCATCACCTTGCTGATTTACCATCTTGAGTAGATGTTCGTAGTTTACTTTACTGTTCGAGGGCATTAGCCATGTTTTATTCAGTACTAGAGTGGGATGCCACTGTTACCGACGGAGGGAACAATAGTGAAGTATCACAGACCCTTCTTCGTCGATGTTCACATGACAAATCACGGTGCCATTAAACCGAACAACATCGTACGACCATATGTACCTAAGTGGGAAGGCCTTATTTTGTTTACAGTTATGTCTTTTACGCGTGTCTCTATAAAGGGAGGCTCGGAGTGTAGTATCTCCTCTGGCCGGGAGATTTGCTTCCGGAGCTAGAGGGCCTGGGATGGTTTAGGAATTCCAAAAGTATAGTGGTGCCATGGGGTGGAAGGGTCCCAGATCCCCTCGACCAAGGACTAGCCCGCAGGAGGTCAGGAGACACGGTAGAAAGGCCATGTTATAGACAGGGTTCGTCGGACTGATAGTCCAGAGTATGGGTAAAGTGTACAGCCTCTGCAGAGTGTGTGTTAAACCTATTCGAATAGCCGCGTCCATGATCATGTACAAAGTTCAGGAGTAAAGCTACTAACCTATCATTCACTAATTATCGAAGCCTATCCAAAGTTACGAACGCAAGGGTACCTGTTGGATTAATAGTTGCAGAAAGTATTCACAGTAGTGTCTTATGTTCCGGTGCTTGGCCATCCAGATTTGGTTACCTTTAATTAAGGCCATATGATTCATACTGAGTTATTATGTGACCATTTGGAGCAGGTCAATGTTAGTTTAGTATGGTCAAGTGTTGATGAACTCTAATAGTACTTGTAGCATATAGTCGTCTCATCGACATAGTAAGTGGATAGTAGAGGCCTGTAAAGGCCACAGTATTGGTCGGACCTGCTCACGCGAAGTCTCGGTGAGTTAGGGACAGTGATGTGATGGATGGAACAACTCAACCGTTCCACCAGCCACGGGAGGTAACATTGTATTTACTTCTCAGTTCTGTGGTAAGTTTATCTGTGTAGTTGTGCAGATAGTACTGTTGTTGTTATTATTACTTAAGCTTTGCTCTTGCTCTGTTATATGTTGCTTGATTGCTATGTAATTTTCTGTCTTGCGAGTACATTCAAAGTACTTTCCTGGCCTTTCATGTGGCCATATCATGGAAGAGTTGATTAAGCTATATCGTCGCCCCAGCCAGTCCTGTGAGTTGTGAAGCCCAGCCAAGCCGTCAACCTAGTCTTCTGCTGTCATTTTATTCTTCCGCTGCGGAATAACTCCCAGTCAGACTAGACCAACCAGTGGTCCAGTAGGAGAAGGAAGAGATCACTGCAGTTGCATCCTCAGTCAGTCTCAGCCTGGGAGTGGAACCATGGGTCTGAAAGGGACAGTACCGGTAGTTTCAATTGTTATTTGCCCGCCTCATTTATTTTCGTGTGCTGTTTCATCTTGTCTGTTTTCATGAGTGGTTTTTATCTTGTGTGCTTGTTTGGTAAGTTGTTTATAGCTCGGTTGGTCTACACCTCTGTCAAGAAGGAACACTCAACAGGGCCAATGACGAACCTGTGATAAGAACTTAATAATTAACAGGACATGGAGCACCTACAACAATGAAACCACTCATAACCATGATCAAAGTGCAAGTTAGTGTAAGCATATGTATTTCAGGACTACATATACCCACTGACACAAAAATTCCCCAACATAAATTTAATTCATGTGCCGCCACGGCATTCGGCTTACAGCCACACCAACACTATAACATGCACTAAGTGCATAACACCCACACACACACACACACACACACACTTAGTACCTACGAGCCAGTTGCATCCACCAGATCACTCGCACCACACCATAGTTTTCCAAAAGAAAAACTTGCAGGTTTTATTCCGTCAAAACCAACTGCAAAATGCCCTAGTGCTAACTCATACCCGACAGCGATGCCTAGTCTTTGTGCTCACCACCGCCGCCTCGAATAGTCACCACTCGAGCAGCAGCATCACGATGATCATCCCAGATCATCGGACACAGGAGCTGCGAGAAGCCGAACAATGCCGCCAGCAGCCTCGCCAGGAGCATATGAATCAGCCCCATGAGCACGTTCTCCATTGGATACCTCGGCTCGAGCTCCTACAACCCGAAGAGGAAGAAGAGAGGCAAGGTGTGAGGATGAAGAAGAGAGGAACCACGCGATCATTTTTATAGCCCGAGCTCAGTGTACGATGGGCGAAGTCCACCAGTACCACTCGCCGCTCGATCACCGGTGTCCAGGTGGCGAATCCGCGAGCAATGCTAATGAAGTGCTGGCCCGCGATGGGAGTGCTCACTGCACTAGCAGCAGGCACACCGCGCACTACTGTAGTATGGCCCTAGATACCCTACGCGCTAGATGCCACGAGTGGAGAACGTGAGGGAACGCGCTGAGAGAGAAGAGAAATGAGAGCCAAAGCTAGAAGAAGAGGCTGACAGTGGGCCCTGGGTCCACCTGTCAGTGAGAGAAAACAATGTTCATTGGAGTGCAGCTAACAAATTTGGAATTTGAAATCTCTACTGTTTCCAAATTTGTCGTGGCTCTGATTAGCAATTCCTCAGTTGCCCTAGTAGTGGAGATAAATCCACAGCACCAACACCTCACAGTAGGTGCACCAATTATCAGTATCCTCACATCAATTGTGTCTAATCAAATGAGCTAAATATTTAGCTCAGTAATATCTCCTCGGAGAGGTAGACATAATTCTGGTAACCACCTTAGAAATCTTGAGGATGAGATTTTCTTAAGGGGGGTAGGTTTGTAACGCCCCAAAAATCAGGCCTCTTTGATTTTTGTGTTGTTATCAACTTTGAGCTCTCTTCAAAACTTTTCTTCTAAACTTTGTGATGAAAATGACCTCAACCTAGCTTATGTCCGGATCACAGCACACTGACACGTCTGCAACATATCTATAATTTGTTATTGTTTCATGCTATTATATTATCATCTTGTATGCTTTATATGCAATTTTATATAATTTTTGGGAACTAAACTATTAACCTATAGCCCAGTGCCAGTTTATGTTAATGCCTATTCTATTGTTTCACAGAAAAACCATACCAAACGAAGTCCAAACGTGATGAAACTTTACGGTGATTTTTTTGGACCAGAAGGGACCCTAGAAGCTTCGGGGGGAGACCAGACGATGAACGAGAGGGCCACAAGCTCAGGTGGCGTGCCCCCGGGGGGCGCACCACCCAGGCTTGTGGGCCTCTCGTAACTCCGTTTGACCTAATTCCAAGCCTATAAATTCCCTAAAGTTGAGAAACCACCAGAGCGAGACCCAAAACAATTCTTCAGCCGCTGCAAGCCTCTGTTCTTCCACGATCCCATCTGGAGGCCTTCTCCGATAATCTGCCGAAGGGGGAATCGATCACGGAGGCCATCTTCATCAACCTTGCTGCCTCCATGATGATGTGTGAGTAGTTCCCCATAAGACCTAAGGGTCCATAGCAGTAGCTAGATGGCTCTTTCTCTCTCTTTGATCTTCAATACAATGTTCTCTTCGGAGACCGATTCGATGTAATCTTTTGCGCTGTGTTTGTTGGGATACGATGAATTGTGGGTTTATGATCAGATTGTTCATTGAAAGTAATTGAGTTATTTCTGAACTTTATTATGGGTGATTGTTATAGCTTTGAATTTCTCTCCGATCTATCCATTTAGTTTGGCCAACTAGATTGATTTATCTTTAGCTGGAGAGGTGCTTTGTGGTTGGTTCAATCTTGCGGTGTCCTTACTCTGTGACAGGAGGAGTAGCGAGGCATGTATTTGTATTGTTGCTACTAAGGGTAAAACGATGGGGTTCGATCATATTGGTTGGTCTTATTCTGTCTACATTATGTCATCATACTTAAAGCATTACTCTGTTTGTTATGAACTTAATACGTAGAGAGGCAAGCATAGAAGTGCTCTTGAAGTGGAGTAATAGTAGTAGGCGTCAGTAAGTTTACCGGTCTACTTGTCATGGACGTAATGCCTATGTAATGATCATGCCATGAATAACATCATAACTATGCGCTTTTCTATCTATTGCTCAAGAGTAATTTGTTTACCCACCGTCGCTATGTTCTTGAGAGAGACGCCTCTAGTGAAAGCTATAGCCCCCGGGTCCATTTAAATCATATTGCTAAAACCCAAAATACCTTGCTGCAATTTATTTACTTTTATTTAGTTTTGCAATATCTTCCACTATCAAAATTAATCCTTGCAATTAACGAGTACAAGTTGATTGACAACCCTCTTGCCCGCGTTGGGTGCAAGTATTTGTTTGTGTGTGTGCAGGTACTGCTAAAAGTTGTTTGCGTGAATCTCCTATTGGTTCGATAAACCTTGGTTCTTAACTGAGGGAAATACTTTCTGCTACTATATTACTCCACCCTTCCTCTTTGGGGAAATGCCAACGCAATCACAAGTATCACACCCCACAGACTAAAACCACCTCAACTCTTAGTCCTCTGACAGTTGAAACCCTAGCTCTGAATTGCACAAAGGAAACCACATTTTCTTTGTTGAGCTAGATCACCTTTCCCCAGCATCTCAAGAGATTTTCCTAAACCCTAGGGATCAAAGGAGTGACCACATTGCAATATTGATACTTGCTTTTTAGTGATTCGTTAAAGGAACATAAAGTAACCCACACCTATTTCCCCAAAGAGGTGACCTTGGGTTATCGAGCTCATGGGAGGAAGGTTCCCTTGAAGCGATGGTCTCTAGAAAGCTTCTGTCAAAGAAATAATTCCAGCTTTTGACCAGATCAATCAAGCTAATGACGATGAAACACTTATAATAAAAATAGGTACGGGTATGAGGTCTTAATGCTTACATCGAGATGTGCGCTGAAATAATTCCAGCTTTTGACCAAATCAATTAACCATGTATTTGTGTTGGGACCAAATATGATCTTAATTTGTGTGCTGGAAGTCACCCATCGAGATGTGCTTGTTACGAACCGAAGTGGGGGATGCGCCCAAATAACATCTTGATAAGCTCGAGTCCTGCATCAAGAATAAATTGTCCAACCGAAGGCCCTATCCGTCGCACGGGGTTGCGTTGATAATTAAGATTATAATAATCAGACAAGAGCTTTGGGCGTTTAATGACTACACCTCATGAATCCCCACGGATTGGATTCGTGTTACCATTCTAATCCCTTCTTTCACTGGTGTTTAGAGTAACACTTCATGTTCTCCCTACCCTTAGACTCTCCGTGGCTCGCTCTACATGATCCTGGGTACCTACAGGGATGAAGAACATGGACGAGACAAGAGACATCTACGAAAAAAAAATTCACACATACGGGACGTTAATTCAAAGCACTTCCATTGATCCCCACAACAAATACAGAGGGTTGCAAGGCCTATACCTCAACCCATACCTTATCGAACTACTCACACATGGAGATCAGATCGCATGAAGAACACATTGAAGAACTCATCTTGAAGATTGATTGATTGATAATATGTCTTACAATGGATGACTTGTGCGATGCACGATTATAAGTGTGATCTAGAGAGGAAGCGCTATGGTGGTGATGGTGGCTATGGAAATGGAAATGGCGACGGCTAGGGTTGATGAAGGGGGGTGAAGATGGCTCTGTTCTGGCTTCGCTCGCGGATGTTCTGTTGACATTTTGATGTGGTCCCCTTTATAAAAGTTGTTCAGGTGGACGAGGAGCCTCGGAATCCATGCCATACGACCGCTCATACAAGCGCTTGCGATCATATGAAACGCCGTCTTTTGCTCTGTCTCCTCTGGTGCACCTCCTCCTAATTTCTTTTATCTCCTTTTCCACTCCTTTCCATGTTCACACATGATTTCTTTCCTTTTTAGCCCATTTCCCATGGAAACACATCAAAGAGAGGATTTGTGGAATCCTTTGCATTCATTAGTCATTAGTAGCAATATGGGAGAGAATATCTCGGTTTTAATGAAATATCTCGATTTAAACAAAGGGTCAATGAGTGTAAAAATATCACTCATCAACTCCCCCAAGCTTAAACTTGATCATCCTCGAGCAACATAGAGAGAAATCTGAATCATAAGGAACTCAGTTACTTAAACCGAAATAATGAGAAGGTTTTGGTTCACTTACGATCGGTATGCCTAGATAGCCCTCTGCTTCTTGACCTGAAAACTTAGTATAGCAGTAGCGGTGGCATGGTTATTATGCAAGTGTTAGTGAAGCTAAGATAATCAACACAATGTTTTTGATCTACTAGATAAAAAAACTTTGCAACACTCAATTCTATTTATTCTAGACAACACATGCTTGCCAGGAATGCATGGAAGAGTTTTTCTTTGATTGAGCCATAAAAACATAAGTTAGGGAGTGAAAGGCATGTAGAAAAACATGATGCTAGAGTGCTCATAAACATACCCACAATTGTCTCATCCTCAAGGCTCTCAAGCACTTTATTTCAATTATTGTTTGCTGAAACTTTGGTTGTCACGTGAAGGGATTATGCCAAATAAGTGATCATGCATAGAGTTTTGCTATGGCTTAATTTTTGGGAACTATGGACCTTTGATATATGTCTCTTTTGAGCTCTTTTGATCAGTCCCCTTTATTTACCACATACACACCCATTCAAGAGAAAGCCTAATAATATTCGTTTGTAGTGTTACCACTACGTACGGTAACAAACTCATAGCCGAAATCCGAGCCGTAGCTCCGGTGGATCATTCATTGGCCAGTGGAGTCCTCAGCAAAACATCAAGAAAGGTGACAAAGCCACATTTACACACGTACATGTGCATATAGTAGCAGGGCTATGGCACCAGCGAGAAGCTAAAGCACCATGTAAGAGATACAACATAGATTTTTGGCATAATCTCGTTCACCCTTCAACTAAGTTCCTCTAGAAAATTTAATCCACAAGTGCTATCAAGTCTATTAAAATTAACAACATGGGGTTGAGCATTTCAAACATCACCTTCCCTATAATTTTTCTCAACACCCAAGTCTTTGAAGACTTTCTCTTGTGCATGGTTATTCCTAGTTAAGATTATTTCATTTAAAAACAGTCCCTCGGCAAGTCTTGGTTATCTAGACTAAACAGAACAAAGGCTACAAAATTATTTTAGCTACTAGAACAAAACCTTTATCTAAATAATGAAGACTTACTCCCTCTTGCACATATCACACATACTACTACTACATCTAATCTCAGTATTTCAAGTGCAAAAGACGGGAGTCGTAGGACATACCTTCACGGTTGTGAATTTACACACTTCTCTTCCTTATTCTTGCATTCCTCGCTGTCTAGTGTAGATCAACTCCTCTGAAAACAAAAATGCAAACGAACTCCAAGGGGTAAAAAGAACAAGAACAAAGCAAAGCTTATTCTAATTTTTTTTGGGTTTTTGAAAACTAACTTGCAAATGAAAAATCACAAAGGCAAAAAGAAAAGTGAAAGCAAAAAGGCAAATTGTTGGAACAGACCAACACGAGTGTTTTGAAGCTCCACGAGTTTAAGTACAACCTCATTACAATTTATTCGAATAATACCACCACATCTTGATGTAGACGTGGAGATGACCTCCCACAAGCTTAAGCTTTTGCAAGCCCAAACCGGCAGGATCATTGTTGCGGCTGGTCAGGAGCCCATCCTTGGCTCCAGTTGGAGAAGCTTGAACTCATGTAGGCGGATGTGTCTCGATGGGACTCGGCGAGGCTGCTCATATCGTTGATGGAGCTCTGGAGATTGTAGAGGTCCGCATAGGTGGTGTAGGTTTCTTGTTGTGGCTACTCTTGGGGCTGCTCCTCTTCTTCATCGGTGGCGAGTTCTTCATCTACTTGTTCAGGTTCTGGGCCTTCTTGGTCAAAAGCTGCATCTCCTGCCTGTGGAATATAATGCAATTGTCCATGTTCTATGGAGAAATGGTTAGCCATAGGAGTAGGCAACAACTATACCACTCCAGTAATTTTGATGCAATGATGACCACGGCTAAGTACTACCATTCCAGCGCTAGTAAGAACACAAATATTAACAAGGTTCTTACCGACAATGGGGAGAAGGTGATTGTAGTTGAGATCAAGGGAGTTGGCCAACATGGTGATCACTCCTCCAGACACGATATCTCCTTGTGCATGATTTGCTTGGTGTGCGAGGTGTAGCAAAAGTATTGCCCCGAAGTTTGGCGAATAACCGACGTCAAGGTTTGCTGCTTTCCCGAGAACTAGCATGTTCTCATCATTCACCTTAGAAACTTCTCCTCGTGCCTGCAATGAGTTAGTTATAACATAGTAGAAATAATGTATAGCAGGACTTTCAATGCAAACTGGCTCTTTGCCATGAGCCATGAACACTCATCTGGTAGAAGGATTGCCTCGGGTGCGGGTTAGTGAAATCATAAACATATCGAAGATCATCATCATTGTTGGGGAAGCCAAAGTGATTACACCACTCGTTGAGAGTGATGTTGAAGTCTTGGTCCAAGAGATGGAAAGTGATCCGCTCCTCCTCATATGCATTTGGTATGAGCCCAACATTATGCGGGAGAGTACAAAGAAACTCTAGCATCATGCATTCATATGTCTCACATCCCTGATTAACAAAATGATGCAACCCGGCATTCTCACAAAGCAAATTGAAATCATTAGTAATACCTAGCTTAGCAAGTGTTGACTCGCAAGCCCACTTGGTTGCTTTGATTTTCCTTGTACTAAGTTTATGAAATTTCTTCCTTGCTTCACGGTTGGTGAAGACGATCCCCTGAGTGAAAAATTATTGTGGTTGTGCGGTGGACGAACTCAAAGAACCGCGTACGCGAGTGGACCTCCTCGTAGACATCTAGAAAACAATTTTTTTCCAGTCCAATACAATTAAACAATATTGATCCTACGATAGTAACAACATCATACTCCTCTAAAAACATCGACAAATCCAAGCCAAACTCAAATTTGGATCAAAAATATGCATTTCCTAGACATGCCAATGCTAGCCATGTATAACATGGATTCACAAAAAATAAGTTGGGGATCGGAGGAGAAGCATACCGTAGATTGATCACACGAAAGGATTTGAACTGAAATCGAATGATTATAGAGATCGGGCAATGTTTTGCTAGGGTTTGGCGAGGTTTGGAGGAAGAAGAAGAAGAAGAAGAAGAAAAGAGAGAGATGGGGGCGATTTACCTCCTTCCCCGGGCTCTTTGTGGCCACCAGGGCGCCATACGACCGGCCATATGAGCGGAAGCACTCGCATGAAAGGCCGTCATTCACCCTGATAGCTTACCTGTGCCTGTGCATACCTCATGCGACCGCTAAAATGATCGGTACTGCCCGTATGGAATGCCGTCGAATGCTCTGATCATTTTATTCTTCTGGTCGAGGATGTCAGACAACCACTGATATGGGTGCGGGCACCCATATGAAACACCGTCAAATGCTCTGGACTCCTTCTCTGTTTCCGCGAAGATATCAAACGACAGCTCATGCGAGCGCGTGCGCCCGTATGGAACGCCGTCGTTCATTCTGTTGCCTCTGGTTGTTTTGTGCTGGAACCGCCAGGAAGTCATGCGACCACCCGAACGACCGCAGTGGTCACCTAATAGGCCGTCTTCTGATCTGTTTCTTTCGAAACTTCTCTTTTTCTTCGTTTTCCTGTGGGGTTAGTGTAGGAGATATGCCCTAGAGGCAATAATAAATGTTATTATTTATCTCCATGTTCATAATTATGTTTATGTTCAATGCTATAACTGCTATGGTTCTCGAGTCTGCAATAACCACGAGGCTCAGAGGAAGACTCATATGCACGTGTGGAATAATAAACGGTATAATGTATTCCTAGTCTGGCCTCTAAGACTATCTCAAGTGTTGCATGATGGTTCTGTTTTCCTGATCACGGGCATGTCTATGCCAGCTAGTTCGAGGGCACAATGTTAGAAGAACATTTGTGTTGAATCGACCGGAATTGATGTTATGCTATGAGATACTTTCGTCACAAGTTAATGGTTAATAACACAGAGATGGTTAACGTTTGCATGATTCCTTAGACCATGAGAGTATCGAGTTTCTTCATGCTTGCTTCATGAACTTTGGGGTTTGTTAAACGTCATCCGTAAATGGGTGGCTATTACGGCAGCTTACGGGTTCATGGGAAAGTATGTCAAGTAACTTAATAGATCAAGATTGGGATTTGCTCCTCCGACGTTGGAGAGATATCTCTAGGCCCTGTCGGTGTTACGGTATCCATCATCGTCTGGCCAGACACAGGGTGAGTTGATCACAAGGATGCCGGAACACGGTAACGAGAAAAGAGAACAATACCGGTGACGAGGTAACTGGCATAGTGGACAAGTTGTTGATCCACGGGGATGCCAACATGTCTCACCTCAGGTATTTGTAACATATCGCGAAGCAATAGGAATAGCACACGGCAACTGGAGGTTCACTCGAATATTCATTCGTGTGGGTATAGGGGTCAATATGGGTGTCCATGGCTCCGATGTTGATCATTGATCGGAAAGTGTTCCGGTCATGTCTATACTTCACCGAACCTATAGGGTCACACACTTAAGGGTCATCTATCTGCTGAATACTAGACAGGGAGTCTGAGAGAAATTCACCGGAAAAGTTTCGGACGCAACGAAAACGTTCCGGAGAGGACACCGGAATAGTTCCGGTAAAACTGAAAAGTTGTTTCAGGGGATACCATAAAGTCAAATTGGTTTTGGCACACGCCTGGAAATTCTTGGAGGATGCCAGAAGTGTTCTGGAAACTTCTGGGAATTTTCCGGGATAAAAACCGGAAATGTTCCGGAGCTGCCGGAACCGGTTTGGTTGCTTTTCGCAGATGAAAATCACTAATCCGGAATTGTTTTGGAACGTATCCGAAATCATTTTAGTGGGGACTGGAATTGTTCTAAGACCCACAGAAATATTTTCGTATTTAACGGTCGCGGAAAATTGTCTCCGTGAATAGTGAAAATCACTTTATGGTTACTTTATTTGAAAGCCACCTTTTAGGGCTTTTGCAAAAAGGCTTCTAGAAGGCCTTGGGGACCAAGGGACCCCCTTTGGGGGGGGGGGGCTACGGGTGGCCGGCCAAGGGTGGAGCTCCTCCTTGGAGCTCCACATGGCACCCCTTTTCCCGCTTATGCCCTTTATGCGAGACATAAAGTGGGGGTACTTTGGTATTTTTGAATGCCCATCCCACCCCTTAGTTTTCCTATAAATAGGAGGTGAGGGCGCTGCGCAAACCTCATCACTTTGCTCTCATACACATGCCATGACTTGTCTGGCTTCTCTCTCCCTCCCAGCGAAATAGTTTCGTAGAGCCGAAAGGCTGTCTGGGTTCCGGCAGGAACTAGTTTTGGACGGCGAAGCCCTGCCGGATAGGTGACACCGTATGTCTGCAACTCTGTAGAGAGATCATAGTTTTGGTTTTAGTTCGAGAGGGTCCTCCCGAAGGGCTGTCCGAGTGACCGTCCGAGATTCTGAGGTCCTCCCGAAGGGCTGTCCGAGGATCCGTCCGGTGGGACTATCCGAGGGACTGTCCCGAGGCCTCCCGAAGGGCTGCCCGGAGATCCGTCCGTGGAGCAGGCGAGGGAGTACATCCTCACGGTTGGGAGGTTGTAAATCCTAGCTGCGGGGATCTGCACCGCCGATCGTCATCGACTCTACTTCCGCTGCGCTATGAGTCGGTAACAAAAAAGATCAAACCTTGTATGCAGTCTCCATAGTGTTCCTGGGCTGGTGCGTATGTCGGAAATTTTTTGTTTTCTGCTGCGTTCCCCAACAGTGGCATCAAGAGCCGTGCTATGCATAGATGCAGGTTGCGATCTAGAATGCATAGAGATGTATGGGTGTTGCACAATATAATTAGGTAGTACATGAGTTCTATTACTGAAAATTATTTGTGCGGGTAGCAGATGATATCTGTTACCCGATGTTCTTGTTGCTTCCCTGGAATTTGCATATTTTTGATCTTGATAACAACATGGTGGATTTTCAATGTTCTGGCAATCCACGATCATGATTGATCAACGAAGTGCTAACAGTTCATTGAATTCCACCACAGTTAAAAAGAAAGATGAAATTTCACAGACGAAAGGGCAATGCAGATATGATCTGCTCGGGGGTCATGCGCATGACGAAGTTCAGTATGGGGCTCGAGATTTTATTATCTCGTGTTTCATACACCCCGCAATGTTAATCTAGCGACTTGAATTATCATACTTGATGATGGACGTTGGTAGCTTCGGTTTGTTTCAAAACCTTAGAAGCCACGTAAAACAAATTTTTGCTGAACTGATTAGAGGCGTCTAACTTGGTTTTGCAGGATGGTTTGCATGTGCATGTGATGTGGTATAGTAGTGCTCATATTAATTTGATTATGTATGAGATGTCTATATGATGTAAAATTAACATGACCTGCGTGTCATGATTCGGCATGATGGCTGGAGCCATATGATTGCACTTTAATGACCTGCGTGTCAACCTTAAGTAATGCACTTATTATATTAGCTATAGAGATAGCAATATTATCTAGTGCATCGACAAGGTGGTGGCAATCTTCGCAAAGGTGAACACCGACGCGAATGCCGAAGACGAAGAAATGAAAGACTTCTTCGTCAAAAAGGGCTGTACCATATCATGCTATTATGAATTGCCTGAGATGTTTATCCCTTTGATACACCCTTCTTGATTGCGCGGTAGTCTCTTTTATTAGGGTGATCTCTCAGTTAAAATATCAAGTAGTTAGTGTTCTCCCAAGTGTAGCACCGTCACGACACCTATCTCTTCGGGGTATCACCTGGATACATGGGTACGAACGATTAGAGAAGTGTGAGGCGGGTGAGTTGAGACCTCGCAGCGAGATCACTTGGTTGTCTTGACATTCAGGCATGAAAGTCATGAGCTCGAAACACGTGCATCAAAAGATGAACAAGAGTCACATAGAGATGTGATTGGCAAGTTGGCCTACCAATTGCAATTCTCGTCACTTGAGATGGATACATCCTTGGCGTTGAATTGAAATGCGTGTCTTGTATCACTCAGAATCAATTACGAGAGATATTGATTTGAGTGGGAGCGCACTGTAAAATTAACTTGTTTAATTCTCACTGCAATTAATTATGAACTCTGTCTAAGTGTGATTTGCATAAAAGTTGTAGAATAATGGCTTGCATTTCTACCTTCCCTATTAAAATTGAATAGCTATTAAATATCTGGTTAAAACTTTACGGTTGGTAACGTAATGTGAGGATTGTCCTCAAGAGTGCCGCGAAGGACTTTGTCCTATCGCATACTTTCGGTATTCTCCCGCTAATGCTATGGATGATGTGACTCTCGTCCTTCGATCCAAAAGCTAAAATTTCATTACGGTCAAGTGAAATATGTTTGCTTCCATGAGACCCGAACTTCGAAAGTTTGGATAGTTATGTTATATTCATGGAATCTGAAAATCATTTTCAGAGACAGCAAAGGCTAAAAGATATGAGATATCCAAAGCAATGTTTGTTTGCAAAACATTAGTAAAGTGTTTACTATACATTGGACTGATAAGAGAGGAATCCAGAAGAACGCCTGTCATATGATATGAAGGTGAATAAAACAACAACTTAAAGAGAAAGGAAGTGTCCGAACGGTGTTAGTGAAACTTTCACGCCTAAGAAGTCCGGGGCCAACGCCACTCTTAAGTTGGGTGCTTCTTCTGAGAGTAGGAGAAATACTGAAAGTTAAACTGTTAGAAGTATAAAGGCAGAAAGAAAGAAGACTGGAATATCCAGCTCATGTATGAAAGTCATACAAGTTATTGATGTTTGGAAGGCAGGTCAAAAAGAAGCAGTTCTTGGGAATTGTGATTAAACATGTTAGTCACTAATTCTTGGGTATTGTGAGTTGATCACAGAAATACCCGCTCGATTGCCTTCTGTTGCAACTCGATGCAAGAACTACTACGGCCTAAAAGACTTGCCAGTAATGAGGTTTAGATACACACAAGGAACATAGTAAATGTTACTATACCTTCCATCGGTGTATTACCGTCTGTATTTATTTTCATAATTCATTTTAGAGTTTTACACACTCTAGCCCATTGCATAAGGTATCTTGCAAGAAGGTTATTCATAAGAGAACTTTTCATGTTCGGTGTTATGAATAACATAAGGGCCATACTTTCATTATGAATGAGATGTATGTTATGAATATTGATAATAATACATTACCTCTGGATTTACTTTCATAATTCATTTTAGAGTTTTATACACTCTAGCCCATTACACAATGTTTGTTGCAAAAGGGTTGTTCATAAAAGAACAATTGTTGTTCAGTATTATGAATAACACAAAGGGCCATGCTTCCATCCAGGATGGGATGTATGTTATGAATATTGATGGTAATATGATACATCCATAACACTGACGCTAAATGTCGCAAGACTAAAAGAATACCACATATGTGTGGCACTGCATTTGGTCACATTGGAGAAACCCGCATGGAAAATTTCATTATGTTGGATTTTGAAGTCGTTTGATTTTGAATCATCTGACACATGCAACTTTCCTCCGAGAAGTGAAGTGACTGAAATACTGTTCACAGGCCATAAGGAACGAGCAACAAACTTATTGGTGATCATACATTTTGATGTGTGTAGATCAATAAATGTTGTTGCAAGGAGTGGATTTATCTATCTTCAGAAATGACTCAAGTAGATATATGGATATTTCCTTGATGAGACGTAAGTCTGGATCTTTTGAAATCATTCATTTGGTTTTCAAAAATGAAGTAGAAGTTATTGTAACAAGAAAATTATGTTTCTGCAATTTGATTGCGCAAAGGAATATTTGAGTTACAAGTTTAGCGAATGTGTGATGTGTTGTGAAAGGGGTTTCATAACTTGCACCTCCCGGAACACCACTGCAAGTGGGAAGTCCGTGAAGATATAATCAAACCATTTATGACATGGCAAGATCAAAGATGACATAAATAAATTTGCCATTATCACTTCTAAAAGTAATGCTTTAGAGACTGCGGCTTTTACACTGAAAAGAGCTCCATCGGGTCTATTGAAATGACGCCATGGTATGGTACGCCCAACCATGTTACATCTTTTCTTAACATTTGGAATATGGGGCTTGTGTAAAAGGTTACAAACCTATTCCAAATCAGACAAGTGCTACTTTGTAGGTTATCCCAAGTCATTGGGTATTCCCCCACCACTATACCGAGGCAAAGGATTTTGCCACAAAACGGTATGCTTTTAAAGAGAATAGTTCTTGCAAAAATGTGAGTGGGAGGACAGTGCAACTCGATGAGATAACCAGTATCTTCATCATCAGATCAAAGGAAAGGAACCTTGGAAGTGATTCCAGAGTTTCCTACTGTGACTGATACGGAAGCCTCTACATGAGATGTACGGACTTCGGTCGAACTTGCAGCTGAACAACATAGGCAAAGCTCATGCAAACCTCTCAGGTGCGCATACCAGATATTGTTGTTAGACAATAGTATACCTACGATACACAAGGAAGCGTTGATGGGCCCTGACTCCGGAATTGGCTAAATGCCAATACAATCCGAGATAGTTTCCATGTAAGTGGTTTAAGATTAAAATCTTGATACACCTTTCGGAAGACTTAGAGTCTAACGAATTTCTATGGAACTAAAAACTGATACGGATAAAAATGTTTTATCCATAAAGCTCGACTTGTTGCAATAACAAGTTCAAGGAGTTGACTACGATGAGGTTGTTTCACCGTAGCGATGCTTAAAGTCAGTTCGGGTTGAACTAGCAATTAATACATATTTCAAAAATGAGATATGAAACTTGGATGCCAAAAGGATTTCCATGAGATGGAAATGCAACCTAGGACTTGTATGTAATACAGTCCAAAGTAATTTGTCGATCTAGAGGATGCTAGTAAGTATGCAAACTTCAGAGTTCCAGCAATGGACAGAAGAGAGCAAAATGGAGTTGGAATCTTCGTTTTTGATGAAATGGTCAAAAGAGTTTGACTTCATCAAATGGATATCGAAGATGCTTGTGGTTCAAGAAAGTAAGTGGGAGCATAATAATATTTCTAAAAACCTTGTGTACTTGACACATTGTTAATTGGAAATAAATATCTTGACACGAATTAGGACTTCATTTAAAAATAGTTTTTCGATGAAGTGCTTAGGCTAAATAGCCTCAATATTAGGCATGATGATCTATGGAGATAGATTTACCTAATGGGGCTAAGAAATGAATACATATTGACAAGATGCTAAAACATTTTAGCATTTAAAACGCCAAGGAGTGATTTTTGTTGAAGTCACATGGAAAGAGTTTTTGCAAGACTCGGTGTCCAAAAACACTGATGAGTAAAATACATGATGGAGATTCCACACACTCTTGTGTTTGGATTAATCATGTATTCCATGATATGTAAAACTACCAGATATGTCCGATACTCTCAACTTGTTGCGAGTATAGATACCAAAGTGATCAAAGTACTGATCATGGGACAACAATGAAAAAGGGTCATTGAGTGCCACAGTGGCACTGATAACATGTTTTCTCGCAAGCGGAGATCATGAAGAGTCTGTTGTAAAAGGTTACATCGATACAGTCTTCATCAATGCTCCAAGCGATTTTCGATTTAAGTTAAGGGTTTTGTGTAATACACAATATGGAAGCATGGTAGTTGGAAATTGTTCCAAACAGGTTACTGTGGCGAATTCTATAACAAAGGCTAAGTATGTTGATGCTTTAGAAGCGACAAAGAAGTTGTTGAATCATATAGTTCATTCATGAAATTAGTATGGTTCCAAGAAGGGTTTGGTCAATGGGACACTATTGCAGATAGTAGCTCCATAGCTTAGTCTGAGGAATCAGGTTTCGACCAATGATTCACACATATACAAAGCCAAGTCCACACAAAATATGAATTTTGTGAAAGCGTGAAAACGTGAGGAGATGCAGAGATACACACGGAGCTGAAGTTGTCAGATCCATTGGACATCAGGCTATACCACATGCGAAGCATATTTTACACCGGTATGCCATAGGTGTAAAGTGCATTACCATTGACTAGATTATTGACTCTAGTGCAAGTGGGAGTCTGTAGGAGATATGCCGTAGAGGCAATAATAAATGCTATTATTTATCTCCATGTTCGTAATTATGTTTATGCTCCATGCTATAACTGCTATGGTTCTCGAGTCTGCAATAACCACGAGGCTCGGAGGAAGACTCATATGCACGTGTGGAATATTAAATGGTATAATGTATTCCTAGTATGGCCTCTAAGACTAGCTCAAGTGTTGCATGATGGTTCTGTTTTCCTGATCATGGGCATGTCTATGCCAGCAACTTTGAAGGCACAATGTTAGAACAATATTTGTGTTGAATCGACCCGACTTGATGTTATGCTATGAGATACTTTCGTCACAAGTTAATGGTTAATAACACAAAGATGGTTAACGTTTGCATGATTCCCTAGACCATGAGAGTATCGAGTTTCTTCATGCTTGCTTCATGAACTTTGGAGTTTGTTAAATGTCATCCGTAAATGGGTGGCTATTACGGCAGCTTACGGGTTCATGGGAAAGTATGTCAAGTAACTTAATAGCTCAAGATTGGGATTTGCTCCTTCGACGTTGGAGAGATATCTCTGGGCCCTCTCGGTGTTACGGTATCCATCATCGTCTAGCCAGACACAGGGTGATTTGATTACAGGGATGCCAAAACACGGTAACGAGAAAAGAGAACAATACCGGTGACGAGGTAACTGGCATAGTGGACAAGTTGTTGATCCACGGGTATGCCAACATTTCTCACCTCGGGTATTTGTAACATATTGCGAAGCAACAGGAATATCACACGGCAACTGGAGGTTCACTCGAATATTCATTCGTGTGGGTATAGGGGTCAATATGGGTGTCCACGGCTCCGATGTTGATCATTGATCAGAAAGTGTACCGGTCATGTCTATACTTCACCGAACCTATAGGGTCATGTATCTGCTGAATACTAGACAGGGAGTCTGAGAGAAATTCACCGGAAAAGTTTCGGACGCAACGAAAACGTTCCGGAGAGGACACCGGAATAGTTCCGGTAAAACTAAAAAGTTGTTTCAGGGGATACCATGAAGTCAAATTGGTTTCGGCACACGACTGGAAATTCTTGGAGGATGCCAGAAGTGTTCTGGAAACTTCTGGGAATTTTCCGGGATAAAAACCGAAAATGTTCCGGAGCTGCCGGAACCGGTTTGGTTGCTTTTCGCAGATGAAAATCACTAATCCGGAATTGTTTCGGAACGAAGCCAAAATCATTTTAGTGGGTACTGGAATTGTTCTAAGAACCACAGAAATATTTTCGGATTTAACGGTCGCGGAAAATTGTCTCCGTGAATAGTGAAAATCACTTTATGGTTACTTTATTTGAAAGCCACCTTTTAGGGCTTTTGCAAAAAAGGCTTCTAGAAGGACTTGGGGACCAAGGGAATCCCTTTCGGGGGGGGGGGGCTAGGGGTGGCCGGCCAAGGGTGGAGCTCCTCCTTGGAGCTTCACATGGCACCCCTTTTTCCCCTTATGCCCTTTATGTGAGACATAAAGTGGGGGTACTTTGGTATTTTTGAATGCCCATCCTACCCCTTGATTTTCCTATAAATAGGAGGTGAGGGGGATGCCCAAACCTCATCCCTTTGCTCTCATACACATGCCATGACTTGTCTGGCTTCTCTCTCCCTCCCAGCGAAATAGTTTCGTAGAGCCGAAAGGCTGTCTGGGTTCCGGCAGGAACTAGTTCTGGACGGCGAAGCCCTGCCGGATAGGTGACACCGTATGTGTGCAACTCTATAGAGAGATCATAGTTTCGGTCTTAGTTCGATAGGGTCCTCCCGAAGGGCTGTCCGAGTGACCGTCCGAGATTCTGAGGTCCTCCCGAAGGGCTGTCCGAGGATCCGTCCGGTGGGACTATCCGAGGGACTGTCCCGAGGCCTCCCAAAGGGCTGCCCGGAGGTCCGTCCGGGGAGCAGGCGAGGGAGTACATCCTCGCGGTTGGGAGGTTGTAAATCCTAGCTGCGGGGATCTGCACCGCCGATCGTCATCGACTCTACTTCCGCTGCGCTACGAGTCGGTAACGAAAAAGATCAAACCTTGTATGCAGTCTCCATAGTGGTCCTGGACTGGTGCGTAGGTCGGAAATTTTTTGTTATCTGCTGTGTTCCACAACAGTTAGTTCCAACACAATATATAGGCATATTTCCAGGCATCTGAATGTCAATACAACATATCATTTAATTTGCACATAGCAAAGTCTTCATTAGAACAACTCTTCCAAACTCAACTTCTTTATCTAGAACTTCAATCACTCTTTTTATTGAAACAAAAATAAAAACTTACTTGTCTACTTTATTCATGTGGGTTGCCTCCCACGAAGCACTTGTTTTCGGTCGGCTAGATCGACGGTAGTTGTGATCAAGGTGGTGCAAACACACCGAGACCATAGCTTCTGGCATTCACAACAATGCCTTCTCTGGTGTAGGTCTACATTTTCTTTTTCCTGGGGAAATGTCTTACAAAAGTTTCTTTAGCGGGTAAATCAAATCTAACATTCCCTTCAAACACATTTATCACAGCTTTGACAGTCCTTAGAAAAGGTCTACCAAGAATTATTGGAGCAATAGGATCTTCAGGCATATCAACTATCACAAGATCAATCATGACAGGGCAATCATTTATTTGAACTATAACTCCATGCTTAATAACTACTACCTGCGTAAAAGTAGAATTAGCCATATTTCATCTAATCTCAGTAGTAACATAAGGACCTAGATTGAGATTATCATAAACAGACTTAGGGATAGTGGAAACACTAACCCCTAGATCACATAAAGCATTGAACTTATTTAAACCAATCTCAATCTCTATAGTAGGCTCAAAAGCTTCCTCTTGCTTAGCTGGTAACTTACTGTAAAGCTTCTTTCTTTCATCATCTAGCTCATGTACCTTGGCTGCAACTTGATCAACAAAGACATTATATGCCTCGTTATTAGATACCTCAGGTAGTGGGTACTTCATTGATATCATCTTTACGAAGTCTGCAATGGTATAATTATATTCTGGCACATGGCTTGTGTCAACTTCTTCGGTCTTCTCTTCGTTCCTTCTTACCATCTTGACATCTTCAACCGGGTTAGGTTCCGATTTACCTGCAAACTTAGCTAGGATCGATGTTTGGCTCTCTGCAATTTTAGCCACTTGTGCTTCCATATTCTTGGATCTTCCCTCAAGCATCCGCACATCATTTGTTAGTCCAACAATCTTACTAGTCAATTGACCAAGTAAGTTATCATGATTCTTCAAAATATTTTTGAAGTTTTCATTCTACTCAGTTTGACTAGCAATGAAACTTTTCAGAGTATCTTCAAGAGTATTTCTATTGCTGCTACTAGCTCCATTAAAATTATTTGATGCTCCACTATTCTTTGGATAAGGAAGTCTAGGAGCATATCCATTATTTTTCCAGTTGGGATTATAGCTATTGCGAGCAATAAAATTCACATCACCAACTTCTTCATTAGTGAAGGCATTCACGTTTACCTCTTCTTTACCTTTCATGATGGAGATGAGTTCATCAAGCTTGTCTGTCAACTCTGCATTATTTTCTTCAATTGCATTCACTCTTTTGGTGGTAGCTCTTTGAACATGCCATTGGCCATGGTTCTCTTGCATATCATCAAGTAGTTTCTTGACATCATCTATGGGCCTTCCCATGATTCTTCCTCCTGTAGCTGTGTCAAGCATAGTTTTTCACATATGATTTAAGCCATTATAAAACATATGAAGGATTAACCATTCCTCCATTCCATGGTTAGGACAGTTCCTTATGGCTTCTTTCATTCTATCCCACGCATGCGCTAGTGGCTCACGTTCTTCCTGCTTGAAACCTGTAATCTGAGAACGAAGTTGCATAATTTTTGCAGGTGGATAAAACTTAGATAAAAATTTGCTGCAACAATCAGCCCAAGAAGTTATATTGCCTCTAGGTAAAGCTAGAAGCCATCCTTTTGCTTTTCCTCTCAGAGAGAAAGGAAATAGATGCAACTTCAAAGTGTCTGGGTCATAATCTCTAATGCGCGTCATGTTGCACAATTCAGTGAAATTATGCAAGTGCATACCGGCATCTTCAGAAGTAGAGCCTCCAAATTGGTCCTGTTGAACCAGGGAAACTAAGTTTGGTTTGATCTCATACTCAGCGGCTGCAACCTCAAGTTATGATATGGGTTCACACATGAAGTTATTGCTGGGAGTAGCAAAACTTCCAAGATTACGAGCCATGGTAATCTTTTTGGGTTTTTCAACTGACAAGACTTGCAACAAAAATAAAACTTAAACAAAAACAAAAACTGAAACTAAACTTTACCGAAAACTCTAAACACAAAGACTAGGAACACTAAACTCCTCCTCGGCAATGGTGCCAGAAAAAGGGCTTGATACTACCTTTTTAGTGATCCGGTAAAGGAACAGAAAGTACCCCACACCTATTTCCCCAAAGAGGTGACCTTGGGTTATCGAACCCGTGAGAGGAAGCTTCCCTTGAAGCGATGGTTTCTAGCAAGCTTCTGTCAAAGAAATAATTCCAGCTTTTGACCGGATCAATCAAGCTAATGGTGATGAAACACTTATAATAAAAATAGGTATGGGTATGAGGTCTTAAGGCTTACAACCATGTATTTGTGTTGGGACCAAATATGATCTTAATTTGTGCACCGGAAGTCACCCGTCGAGATGTGCTTGTTACGAACCGAAGTGGGGGATGCGTCCAAATAACATCTTGACCGGCTCGAGTCCTGCATCAAGAATCAGTTGTCCAATCGAAGGCCCTATCCGTCGTGCGGGGTTGCCTTCATAATTAAGATTATAATAATCAGACAAGAGCATTGGGTGTTTAATGACTACACCTCGTGAATCCCCAAGGATTGGATCCGTGTTACTGTACTAATCCCTTCTGTCACTGGTGTTCAGAGTAACACTTCACGCTCTCCCTGCCCTTACCCTCTCCATGGCTCGCTCTCCATGATCCTGGGTACCTGCAGGGATGAAGAACATGGACGAGACAAGAGACATCTATGGAACAATTTTATTTCAGACATACGGGACGTTAATTCAAAGCACTTCCATTGATCCCCAGAGCAAATACAAAGGGTTGCAAGGCCTATGCCTCAATCGATACCTTATCGAACTACTCACACAAGGAGATCATATCACATGAAGAACACATTGAAGAACACATCTTGAAGATTGATTGATTGATAATATGTCTTACAATGGATGCCTTGTGCGATGCACGATTACAAGTGTGATCTAGAGTGGAAGCACTATGGTGGTGATGGTGGCTATGGAGATGGAAATGGCAGCGGCTAGGGTTGATGAAGGTGGATGAAGATGGCTTTGTTCTAGCTTCAGTCGCGGATACTCTGTTGACATTTCGACGTGGTCCCCTTTATAAAAGTTGTTCATGTGGACGACGAGCCTCGGAATCCATGCCATACGACCACTCATACGAGTGCTTGCGGTCGTATGAAATGCCATCTTTTGCTCTGTCTTCTCTGGTGCACCTCCTCCTGATTTCTTCTATCTCCTTTTCCATGCCTTTCCATGTTCACACGTGATTTCTTCCCTTTTTAGCCCATTTCCTATGGAAACTCATCAAAGAGAGGATTTGTGGAATCCTTTGCATTCATTAGTCATTTTTAGCAATATCGGAGCGAATATCTCTGTTTTAATGAAATATCTCAGTTTAAACAAAGGGTGAATGAGTGTAAAAATATCACTCATCAAATATCCCATGCAATACTTCTCTTACAGAAACTATTTCAGTTTCTGCCGGATGATGAAAATAAATCCAGAGAACACTTGTGCTCATCAACAATTTGTGAAATTAATGGGACATGATCTTGATGCCTAGTGTGAGCTCTGATAAATATGGGGACAATTAGGACATAGCAAAGTCATAAAAGAATGGACATAACCATTTAAACCCTAAGTGCTGTTGTGAAGGAAGTGCCACTTTGGTGATTCTAAAAATTGTCAAAAAAATTGGGCAGCACCTAGTAGTTGCACATGACCTAAATATATCATAAAATTGGTCTTTTACAAGACACACAAGACCATAGCAACCAATCTAACTTTCTGCCTTTTTTTCAGTTTGTGAAGAAAGTGCTAGCTAGGTTTGTTTGCTTGCGCTAAAAGTTGGTGGAGTTGTGCACCTTAGTGTTAGATCACTACTAGACATAGTTTCCCTGCTTAGCTCACACCACACTGACCTACACAAACACCAAACAGTTGTCGTTCAAACTAAATGTGTTGAAGCAGTGCTGCACTGGTTCATCCTGGGACAGAGCCAAACCATACCCACACCAAGATCACCACCCCTCACCCCCTAGACAAAGTTTGGCCGGCTGGAGGCCACTGGCATACCCAATGCCAGTGCTGACCACCTCCAGAGCGCCCAAACGGTGTGCTCTACTGCACACCCGTGAGCAACCCGAGCCTCCCCTCTGCCCTGCGCCAGGCCGCCGTGTCACACACGCAGACCCGACCCCCACTGCCTTCTAGAAGGCCAGCGCACACCCAGCTCCGCCCCAACATGGCCCCCGCCGTCGCCAGCGCCGCCGCCGGACCCCCTCGGCCACGGTCGCGATATGTGGTTGGATTCTTGTGGCCGACCTGACTCCCCTAGCTAGTAGGCTCGCCGTACCCCTCCCTTACCCTAGCTGCTATAGCCATAGGCCGACGCTGGCCAGCTGACCGTCAGAGCCGAGCCCGGCAAGGCCAGGACCCCCGGAGCTCGCTCCGGCTATAAATAGCCCGCCCCCAAGCCTCTAAGCCTCATCCCTCATTCCCCCCAGTAGAGATTGCGCATGCGCTTGCCCAGCCGTTTCCGTCCTACCCAGCCACTGAATTCGCCGGAGCTCCTCCCATTACCTCCACCTCGAGTCCCCGACCACAGCCCACCCCGGCGCCCGTGGATGCACCTACTGGATGCGCCCCATGCCGTAGAACATACCGGCCCCCTCCACTAGCCCAATCAGTCGCCGTAGCCACTCAGCCTCATCAGAGCTGCAGCTCTCTGCCTCCGCGTGCCGCCGCACCACCAACCACCCCCGCCGCCGTAGACCCGACCGACGGACGAGCCACTCACCGGCAAGTCCAACCCAGCCGTCGCCTGCTCGAGGGGACCACCGGAGCATCGCTGGCCACCGGAGCAGATGAGAACAGCAGCGACGTCGGGGGGCGAATGTAGGAGATATGCCCTAGAGGCAATAATAAATGTTATTGATTATCTCCCTGTTCATAATTAGGTTTATGTTCCATGCTATAACTGCTATGGTTCTCGAGTCTACAATAACCACGAGGCTCGGAGGAAGACTCATATGCACGTGTGGAATAATAAACAGTAAAATGTATTCCTAGTCTGGCCTCTAAGACTAGCTCAAGTGTAGCATGATGGTTCTGTTTTCCTGATCATGGGCATGTCTATGCCAGCAATTTTGAGGGCACAATGTTAGAAGAACATTTGTGTTGAATCAACCCGTATTGATGTTATGCTATGAGATGCTTTCATCACAAGTTAATGGTTAATAACACAGAGATGGTTAACGTTTGCATGATTCCTCAGACCATGAGAGTATCGAGTTTCTTCATGCTTGATTCATGAACTTTGGGGTTTGTTAAACGTCATCCGTAACTGGATGGCTATTACGGCGGCTTACGGGTTCATGGGAAAGTATGTCAAGTAACTTGATAGCTCAACATTGGGATTTGCTCCTCTGACGATGGAGAGATATCTCTGGGCCCTCTCGGTGTTACGGTATCCATCATCGTCTGGCCAGACACTTTGTGATTTGATCACGGGGATGCCGGAACACGGTAACGAGAAAAGAGAACAATACCGGTAACGAGGTAACTGGCATAGTGGACAAGTTGTTGATCCACGGGGATGCCAACATGTCTCACCTCGGGTATTTCTAACATATCACGAAGCAACAGGATTAGCACACGGCAACTGGACGTTCACTCGAATATTCATTCGTGTGGGTATACGGGTCAATATGGGTGTCCACGGCTCCGATGTTGATCATTGATCGGAAGGGGTTCTGGGTCATATCTATACTTCAGTGAACCTATAGGGTCACACGCTTAAGGGACATCTATCTGCTGAATACTACACAGGGAGTCTGAGAGAAAGTTTCCGGAAAAAGTTTTCGGAAACAGCGGAAAAGTTCCGAAGAGGGAGGTCACCGGATGAGTTCCGGTGAAACTGAAAAGTTGTTTCAGAGGATACCATTAAGTCAAAATGGTTTCGGGACACCCCTGATTATTCTTGGAGGGTGCCAGAATCATTCTGGAAAACTCTGGGAATTTTCCGGGATAAAAACCGGAAATGTTCCGGAGCTGCCGGAACCACTTCAGATGCTTTTCGCAGATGAAAATCACTAATCCGAAATTGTTTCAGAACGCGTTGAAAATTATTTTAGTTGGTACTCGAAATGTTCTAAGCCCACATAAATATTTTCAGTTCGAACGGACGCTGAAAAATGTCGTCGTGAATAGTGAAAGTGCTTTTTGGGATATTTTTGGAAAACCACCTTTTGGGATATTTTCCAAAAGGCTTCTTGAAGGAGTGGGAACCAAGGAACCCCCTTGGGGCGGCCCCCCTAGGAGTTGGCCGGCCAAAGGAGGGGCTCCCTCATGGAGCTCCACATGGCACTTCCTTTCCCTCTTATGCCCTTTATGTGGGACATAAAGTGGGGGTACTTTTGGTATTTTTGAATGCCTATCCTACCCCTTGGTTTTCCTATAAATAGGAGGTGAGGGGGCTGCCCAAACCTTCATCCCTTCTCACATACACATGCCATTTGACTTGTCTGGCTTCTCTCTCCCTCCCAACAAAATAGTTTTGTAGAGCCGAAAGGCTGTCTGGGTTCCGGCAGGAACTAGTTCTGGAGGGCGAAGCCCTGCCGGATAGATGACACCGTATGTGTGCAACTCTGTAGAGAGATTGTTGTTTCGGTCTTAGTTCGAGAATGCCTCCCGAAGGGCTGTCTGAGTGACTGTCCGAGTTTCGAGGGTCCTCCCGAAGGGTTGTCCGAGTGACCGTCCGAGTTTCGAAGGTCCTCCCGGAGGGCTGTATGCGACACCGTCCTGGGGACTGTCCGACCACCTCCCGGAGGGCTGTCCGAGGGGCAGATGATGGTATACATCCTCACGGTTGGGAGGTTGTAAATCCTAGCCGCGGGGATCTGCACTGCCGATCGTCATCGACTCTACTTCCACTGCGCTACGAGTCGGTAACGAAAATGATCAAACCTTGTATGCAGTCTCCATAGTGGTCCTGGGCTTGTTCGTAGGTCAGAATTTTTTTGTTTTCTGCTGCGTTACCCTATAACAAAAAGGAAGGAGGAGGAAGGTGGAGAAAGAAGGGGAGAGACAGAGCTGACGTGTGGGCCCGGGACACAGATGTCTGTGAGAGAAGCACGGCGCCAGCCCCGCCACGTCAGTTAAGTGGAGACGTAAAGAGGAAAATACATTTCCCCGACTGGAAAGCGTATTCATAGTGAGGGCACGACCAGCCGTGCTGCCCAGGGATCTGTTTGCTATTATTCTTTTTATAGAATAGTCCCTGGCAGTAAAGCCCTCACTACTTTTTGCTCGTAACTCCAATTGAGGTGATTCCAACGCCTACGGTTTCGTATTTGTGAGTCCATTCTTTTGGTACTATTTGTGTTCTTGTTTGTGCTTATAGTGTAGCCTTGCTTGTATTTAAATTAACTAGGCCCCCTCCGAGACCCTAGGGGGGCGTGCCACCTGAGCTTGTGGGCCCCACAGAGGTCCCCTTGCCTAATTCCAGTGCAATAAATTCTAAAAAATTCTAGAACCCCAGAGCGAGACCCGAAACAATTTTATCACCGCCGGAAGCCTTTGCTTTTCCGTGATTCCATCTGGAGGCCTCTGCCGGTACTCTATCAGAGGGGGAATCGATCACGAAGGCCATCTTTTCAACCTTGCTGCCTCCATGATGATGCGTGAGTAGTTCCCACGGGACCTACGGGTCCATAGCAGTAGCTAGATGGCTCTCTCTCTCTCTCTGTTTGATCTTCAATACAATGATCTCTTCGGAGATCTATTTGATGTAATATTTTTTGCGGTGTGTTTGTTGGGATCCAATGAATTGTGGGTTTATGATCAGATTGTTCATTGAAAGTAATTGAGTCTTTTCTGAACTTTATTATGTGTGATTTTATAGCTATGTATGTTTTCCGATCTGTGAGTTTTCTTTGGCCAAGATAATGAGTAGATCTTTAGAGGAAGTGGTGCGTAGTTGTTGGTTCATTCTTGCGATGTCCTCACTCTATGATAGGAGGAGTAACGAGGCACGTATTTGTATTGTTGCTACTAACGATAAAAGGATGGGGTTTAATCATATTGATTGATTCTACTTTGTCTACATTATGTCATCATGCTCCAAGCATTACTTTGTTTGTTATGAACTTAATACCTCAAGATGCATGCTGGATAGCGGTCGAGCGGTGGAGTAATAGTAGTAGATTTAGTAAGATTAACGGTCTACTTGTCTCGGACATAATGCCTATATATTGATCATGCCATGAATAACATCATAACTATGTGCTTTTCTATCAATTGCCAAACAATAATTTCATCCACCATTGCTATGCTCATGAGAGAGATGCCTCTAGTGAAAGCTATGCCCCCCGGGTCCATTCACTTTATATTTACTAAAAACCTAAAAATACCTTGCTACAATATATTTATCTTTTATTTTGTTTTGTATTTATCTATCTATCATTACCAGAATTAATCCTTGCAATTAACAAGTACAAGGGGATTGACAACCCTCTTGCCCGCGTTGGGTTCAAGTATTTGTTTTGTGTGTGTGTAGGTACTGCTAATGTTTGCTTGCGTGAATCTCCTACTGGTTCGATAAACCTTGGTTCTTAACTAAGGGAAATACTTTCTGCTACTATACTACATCACCCTTCCTCTTCGAGGAAATCCCAACGCCTTTCACAGGTAGCAACTAACCATTTATGTGCCGACATGCATCCCACTTTTGATTGGCTAGGAGCTCCCGTTAGGGCAGGTATTTGAGTAGACGGGAGGCGTGCGAGAAGTCCGCCGCGTAGTCTCATTGGGAGGTGTGTGAGGAGTCCGCTGTGCAGGCTCACCGGGAAGCGAGCCCTTTGACCTCCATCCACCGCCCGGCTCGCTCCCAACTTCTCCATTAATGGCGCCCGAGCCACTGTTTAAAAGGCGGCCTTTCCGCCCGCTAACTCACAATCCTCTCTCTTCGCCTCCCATTCCCCTCTCGCCCGCCTCCTATCATCCAGACCTCCACCTACGCCATGGTGCACAAGGATCATTTGCCACTAGTCTTCCGGTTTGGTGAAGTCGACTCCGAGTCGGAGGAGATTGAAAATAATTAGGAATGGTACCTCAGGGACATGGCGTTGAACGAGCTGGCCATGGAAGATGCTGCCCCCACGCCTGTCCCAGCTCCCATCCCCACGCCCGCGCCAGCCACCATCCCCGTGGCATTGACGGGCTAGTCGCCGAGCACCATCGCAGCGCTGGAAGCCGAGGGCATCAACGAGGTATAAGCGGACCCGCGCGAGCTCGTCTACGTTCCAGCGCCAGCGCCCGTGCCTATGCTCATGCACGCCCCTGCACCCGCCGCGCCAGTCCCCATGCACGTGCCTGCACCCACCGCGTCGGTCCCCGTGCGTGAGCCTGCACCCGCCGTTCCCGTGCCCGTGCGCGCACCTGCACCCGCCGTGCCCCCCTGAGCGGCATGGGACGTCGCCGTCGACCACTTCCTCGCAGCGCCGTGAGTCACCATCCCGTCGCCCCTTGCCCGTCGATTGCATGACGACCGGCTCTTTGATGCGGAAGTCCTGAACATTCTGGGCTGGCTTGAAGACTTGACCAACGGCGTCCCAGAGGACGCCAACGCCAGGCGCAGGAAGCCGCCGCCGCCGCAATTATTATTTTTTGTTTAATATTGTATCTCGATCGTATGAATGTAAATAAAAAAACATCAATGTTTTTCTCTGAATAAAACACTCGTCGAGCGACATGTATTCCTTCTAATCACAAATGTTTCAGATTGAATACCCGTGTATGTTCCAAATAGTATTCATCACATATGCAAAGCGAGAGCTATTGTTCCTTCACCAGTAAGACAAGGGAAAATTTGGCGCGAAGGATCTGTGCATCGCAAATAGTTTGCCACCAACATATGTTTATCGTCGCAAACGATTCTGCATGATGACCCGTGTGCTACTATAGGCAAACTGGTAAGGTTTGCATCTATCATATTGGGTATATTGCCGTTTGTTATATTGGAAACATTGGCATTTGTCAATCTAGTAACATTGCCATTTGTCAATCTTGTAACACTAGCATTTGTCAATTTTTGTAGCTGAAATTCACTAGTACTATCTAATTTTGCAACTGAAATTCACTAAACATAGATTTCATTCATTGATTAAGCAGTCGTTCCTTATACAAACAGTTCAACTCAACAGCTGAACTGAACAAACTTTTCCCCAATTGTTGCCAACAACGTACTGAAATAGCTAGTTCAGCTATATATACTAACTAATTTTAAGTACATAGTACAGTTCAACCATATCTATAGTCAGATGAACTAAGCAAAATAGCCCCTAAATACTACGGACAGGCTTTGTACTACTTCCAGCAGCCTCCTCTGCCGAGCGCGCTCAGTAAGAGGCAGAGAAGGAGGAGCCTACCGACAAGCTGGAGGAGTGGAATCCATCGCCTGCCGCTACTGCCCTCTGCCGCTCCTGACGCGCCTCCTTGAAGCAACGGGACTCCTCGTAGATCTCCGCATTCCGTGCCACTGTTGTGGCTTCTGCTGCGGCCACAGCGGCAGTAAGATTCATTGCGTGCATGACCTAGCGCTCTTCCTCTTCCGCCAGGAAGTCAATGTAGCACGCAAGGTTGATGACGCAAATGCCGAGCGGCTGGCCTTCAACGGCCACCACCTCCTACCTTCGGGCCGCAGTGCTGGAGCGGGTGATTGTCCCGCCGGCCGACGGTGGGGTGGCAGCCATGGCGACCAACGGTGGGGTGGCGGCCACGGCAGCTGGCAGCAGCTGCCTTCAGGCAGCATGGCGGATCATGTGGTGGGTAGCGTGCACACACCCAATAGGGCCGCCACATGCACCACACGCGGCCAGGGACTGTGGCACCGACACGGTGTAGCATCCCAGCTGGATCTGTCCTCTGGCGGAGTGGCTGAGCGACGACGACGGTCCGGTGCCATTGGCGATTGGGGGAGAAGCAGACAAGATAAGCTACGGGGAGGGAGGGGATGAATGCGATGTGGAGTTGCCGGCCGTGAGGGTTTATAAAGTAGGCCGGTAAGCATTGGGTTTTGGGGGACTTCACCGAGCCGAGTGGGAAGCTTGCGCGGTTGCACGGGAACAGGCTCACGGTGTGCAGTGCTCAAGCGTGCACTAGAATCCTCCGGCGGCAATGCGGTGACAAGATGTGCGAGAGGAGGACGAAATGATGCGTACACTTATGATTAATAATAAAAAAAACATTTATGATTTAATTACCTAGCAAACGACCGTTCTCTATGTAGCGTCGCCCACGGGGTGATGTGAAATGCAATGTCATTTGCTAGGACGCCGCCGGCTCGCAACCGCTGGCCGGCTTGTAGACGGCCATTCCCTGTGTGTTCAACTACTCTATGCATGTGGTTGCCGGCGGTTGAGGCGGCTGCGGCACACTCTGCTCGCGTCTCTCCACGCACGCTCTGCTGGCGTCCCTCCGCGCGCGCTGCCAGTGGTTGGTGCTGGCGCACGATCACGTATGTTTGGGCCGCCATATGCATGCGGTTGCACCGCGCGCGGCGCCACCATGTAGTTATGTGTGCCACGATGCAGTGACGCGCTGCAAAAACTACCATGCAGACGTGCCGAAATTCCAGGCCATCCGATCCCCATTTATTCCCGCGGCCATTTACCTTAATCTCTTCGACCTTTCAATCATGCCCCACAACACAATAAGCACACCCACGACGACACATACAGAGAGGATATCTAGTGGCTCCAATGGCGCTCCCAACAGCTCCAATGGCGCTCCCAGCGGCTGTCGATGACAACGAGCGGCAGTTCACCTTGCGTCCCATAGTGGACACGCACGTGAGGTTGGGTGACCTCTCGATGGTGTACACCAATGACCCGGGCTGGGTGGAGAGCTCCATCAACACTATGGAGCAGTTGCTTGCTGAGGACAAGTACAAAGTGGTTGGCTTCGACCTCGAGTACTCCTGTGGTCGTGCCGGGTATGATCAGAAGGTTGCCGTCACCCAGTTGTGCATGTACCATCACGTCCTCGTCTACCACTACTGCCTGGCCACAAGGCCTTGCGAGCATTTCGCAAGGTTTGTCAACAGCCCCGACTACAGGTTCCCAATGGTGGACACCACCAATGAAGTAAAGGTGCTCAAGACTTCAGGCTTGGCCTGTTAGAAGCTTGTCGACATCCATGCCTAGTACAGGGTCTGGGGCAACATGAAGGAGAAGGACTCCCTGGTTGACCTCGCCATGGCCATCATCGACCCCTACTGCAGAAACATGAAGGATGACTGCAACAAGAACAAGCCTGCCTGGCACAAGGCCTGGGTGCAGAGACTAGATTAAGATCACGTCAAGTACGTGGCCAAGGATGCATACACAAGCTACGAGATGTATAGACAGATTATTGACATGAGGAAGTGCCTCCGTCCTGCAGACGGCGAGAAATCGAACCACAAACAGAGCAGTAGCGGCAAGCGTCACAAGAAGTAGATGATTTGATGATCGTTTCTCCTAGTTTATTATGCATGTTATTGTTTATTGAGGTGGGAAAATGTTATATGTAGTCAGTTATGTAATTGGATGTTTAATTTGGTTATGCAATCATGTTGTTATAAGTATATATCTTGTTGTTCTATAGACAGATCATAGATGTTGTGCAGACAGAGAAAATCACATCACATACGATTAAACTAAGGAACATGTTGGTGATGATTTCAACAATCATAGACAATTGTTTACCAGCAAGCGTTTGCCCATAGCACACACATCTTATTATCAGGAATAGTCTCTGTTATTATTGGTCTTCCCACACAATTCTGATTACTGACCTGTTTGCCGGGTATTACACACATCTTGTTATGCCGAATCGTTTGTGATGTTTTGGCTCATCGCACATAGTTCATACGAGTGACATGTATGCCGTCTATCGCACACATCTTGATCTGGGTAATCATTTGTGTTATTTTGGCTCATCGCAAACAGTTCATCCAAGTGACCTGCATGCCATCTATTGCACACATCTTGATCTGGGTAATTGCTTGTATTTTTGGGCTCATCGCAAACAGTTCATATGGATCAACTATATGCCACGTACACACATGCAACTCTTATCTAAATCATAGTTGATGGGTCAGCCATCGCACACAGTTCATTTTATTGGAGATGATTTTATTATGATACTGTCTGCGATTCATGCATCACACACAGTTTGGTCGAATCGTCTCCGATACATGTGTCGTCTTAGGACCTTCCTGCAGTAGTGTGTTAAACAACGTTACTTTGATATGCAATTACATGATCATATACAACAAAATGCTAGTATCATTAAAAACATTTGCAAGATGTGTTAGAAAGAACTTCAAATGATGTCAAAGGTTTATTTAGCCATTTCTCCATGGTTCAAACTCAACTTGAACAAGTCACTAGAGCTCAACAAGATTTGCTTAGGGATGTGTCTAAACATCATAATAAACATGCTTATGGAGGATGTACTAGGGGTGGAGCAGCCACCCAAGATCCATTATATCCTGAAGGTTATCCTAAAAGAATTGAACAAGATTCTCAATTGGTTAATTATAGTGCTCCTAGCTCACTTATAAAGAAGGAGAAGAATAAAACTAAAACTTTGCATTCTTCTAGGGAACCAGATATTGAGAAAGAACCTGTTGAGAATCCTAATAATGTTTCTATCTCTGATGCTGAGACTTAGGATGGTGAAGAGCATGAACCTAGTCAGGATAATGATAATAATGACACTGGTGCAGCAACGTCCTATCCAAACGGTTTTTACCCCCTTTCCACGATAGAGTTTTAAACCGTCTCCTTGCCTGTGTGTGCGATAGGGGGGTCCATCCCACACTACCCAGAAATCGTCTGCGATAGGGAGTGATGATGCAAACGCTCTGCCAAATGTAATCGTATGCGATGCAGGAACATATTGAACACACTATATTCTGGCACATGTGTGGGATTGGGGATCAATCGCACACATGTCTCACGAGTCAAACGTTTCTAATTGCGAAGGGAAACCAAATGGTGTTTGACATTTGTCCATTTGTGAAATATTACCTAAGCCACACGGGCCATCATAGAAACTGTGCGCGATATGTTACCCATCGCACACGAGTCTTCTATGGCAAGCGTCTGCCATGCATGATATCATCGCACACGGTTCATGAATAATTTATGAGTGGGATTGCATTCTGCATCAGGCATGGTTTCCTCTAAGCTCACGTGTGAGATAATGCGTGTGAGATAATGTGCTATCACAAATGATTGAGGAACCCCTACGCACACGCAGCAATGCTACAAATCATCTGTGATTTGTTGTGTATCACCAACGGTTCAGTTCATATCCCATGTGCTTTTCCTATAGATCACAGGCGGTTGCGCTATGAGTAACGTGTGCTTTCCGTTATTGATCCCACATGCTCAGTCACTTGAAACCGTGTGCACTTTAATATGGCCTGGTTATGGCAAAATATCGCATTTGAATCGCCCTGCAAAAAGCAAATTCGCCAGAATATGCAATTGAACAAATAGTGTCCACCGGAAGAACATTCATCAAAATTCGCCATGATATGCAATTGAACAAATGGTAGCTAAATTCCACAGATGTATCGACATATGCAGTACATAATGATGGTGTACGAAATACGAAGACGTCGTCAGATGGAAAACAATGCATCCATGCGTATATGTTTAGCTGCTCACACTAGCTGAATGCATACTTATTGTTGGAGGAAAAGGCTTGCTGAAATTTTCATCATATTGACTGGGCTTGATGTAGTGTTTCAGGAAGAAGTTACTGATAAATCTCCTAACAACTAGTAATTCAGCTATGGGGAGTGGTTCAGGGGTCATCGGTTCAAAGATGATCTGTAGGATTTTTAGATCAGAATGTGCCATACGTGTGGAGTAGAAGATAGTAATTAAGATACAGACTTACTGGCATTATCTTGCCACCATCATTACACCAAGCAGCAGATTTGCATATTGAGATCATGTGTCTGCAAACATAGTATCCACAGCGGTTGGTCCCTTCTTGTTGTTGAGGACACTGAAATTTTTTGTACAGAATTAGTCATGCATTTGCCCTGTTAGGAACAACCTAACCGGTGTAAGCTATGTTTTTTTCTTTGGAGAGAAATAGAAAGAGGTTTATTTAGAAACTTGAACATTTGACAAGCATAAGAAAAGGTATTTACGAACCTTTTGATACATTTTCTGAAAATAACAGATTTCGGTGTCTTACCGGAGAAACGATCAGGTGCTGTAGAGGTAGTTGACTGTCGAACCGGTTCCCTCCTTTAGTTATGTATATTGACAATACACTACAAATAAAGATGAATTTTCACATACTCAATTCTTGAACCAGATATGAATACAAATTTCAACATCAAAGAATTCAATACCTATCCATGAATGCGTGAAGATGCGCCAGATCCTGAGGCTTTTTTGACTCTCTGAGAGAATCCAGGTAGTAAACTGTGTTGAGCTTTGGAACAATGACTACCAGGATCTAGTGAATGCTACAGATTAAGAAAACCATGAACATACGAACTATGTTGAAAAGTGAAAAATGATCAATGTATGCGTGGTTGTATATTTAACTTACCCTTCATGATATGGCCAGACAAAGAATTCTGCATAGTGACTCATATCCAAGATATTGGTGACCTGGGCCATGGACTCCCCCCGAGGACCATTGTTACGTAATAATTTGCCATTTGCTACATCAGGATCTATGAAATATGCTTTCTCCCTTATTGTTCTCTACGTGATCAATCCCTTGAGAGGAATACAATACAGTTAGCTTTTTTTGTTTATAGCCTTGTATGGAGAAGTTGATTAGAGTTTGTGAAGTACTTACAAAATCAAGAATTTAACAAGAGTGGCAGCGAGCACGTTGAAGTTGAAGAAGAGATGAAAGTCCTCAAATTCCACCCTCATGGCACCTTGAGCGTGACAGAAATTCTTCCTGTCGTAGTGGACTTGCAGAATGTGTTTACCTTCTGACATTTTCTCCATGCAATATTTATGTAACTTATGGCAACTGGAACTACACTCCTCAAAGTATTCGCTAACAAGAAATGGCTGGCCATGGACGCACTTGCATGCTTCAAGTACGTCTGCTTTATTATTAGAAAGGATCATGTCCAATACTTCATCGGGCAAGCTGTCGAAACCAGTATTACTCACCGATTCAAACTACTTGCAAGTAATTTGGTACTGGGCGAAGAGTCTTTCTAGTAGGATGCTATCATTCTCATCCCTTCTCAGTTTCGTGGGCACCTTCTTTGCGGGTGCGACCGTGCCCGATTTCCTCTTGTTACTTGAAGCACTTCTGGTGTGAGGTTTGGATGAATGAACGACGGGCTACTGAGCAGACGGTGAAGCTATGACGGACTACTGAGCAGATGGTAGCTACACTGGACTGCTGATCTGGTGGTGTTGCTGTGACGGACTGCTGAGCTATAGGAGCAGAGGCATCGGACTGCTGACCAGGCATTGAAGCTATGTCGGGCTTCTGCGCAGGTGGTGCCAATGCGTCGGTGTGCCGAGAAGGCTATGCCAACATGTTGGTTTGCTGAGCAGGCAGTGCCGACACATTGGTATGCTGAGCAGGCGGCTGCGAACCGCCCAACTAATGAACAGGCGGTTCCAGACCTTCAGACTGCTTAGCAGGCGGTTCCAAACCGCATGACTACTAAGCAGGGGGGTCCAAAGCGTCAGACTGCTTAGCAATCTGTTCCACCGGGTTGGTCTGCTGAGCATGCAGTGCCGCTGTGTCTCTCCCTGCTGCCCTGGTGGCCGGCATCTGAACCGGTTGTGCATCTTCAGCAGTTGTAGGCCTTGCGACAGGTTGCTCAGGAGCGAACGATGACATGGCATGTAGGGTAGGAGGTTGGGTGGGCTAATCATAGGTTGATGCATCAGCCATCAGATTATGATTATTAGGTTCCTCGGGGGAAGCACGCGAGAGCTGCTGTGGTGAGAAGATAGTCACCGGTTGAAGGGCTCCATTGGTTGCTCTTGGGGGGGCTTGAGGGATCTCATCCATGAAGTCTATTTCCTTTTGTGGCCACTGGATATGATTTAACACTGTTTCTCCCAAGGTCCTCTGCTCATCATAGTCCCCAAGGATATTCTTCAGGGCAAAATCAGTGAATCCATGCTTTACTTCAGTCATGTAGCACTTCACACAGCCCGGCTTCAATGGCACATTATCCAACAAGAGGCCCCCGTCCAAGAGGGGGGGCAAACCCAGGTTGTTGCACATTTAAATGTACCTTCATAATGTGTAAGCATGCCCCTCAGTCTACCTATCATTCCATATAGATCAGATATAGCATCATCATGTGCAGCTGCAGTCTCGGTGTCGCTGGGGACAGCTGATGCGCAGCTACTCTAGTGAGGTGTTGTTACACAATAAGCAGCATCCTCCATGCCCGCCTCCCCACCCCCCCGTCTGCTGGCAATCTCTCAGTGTTAGAGTCTTCTGCATCATCATTGACACCTGAATTTCCTTTTGAACTGTCGGATACATGTCCCTCCTCAACCTTTCAAACAATGCATTCTGCTTCATTTCACTCCTTGCTTTTTTCATGGTTAGCCTCTCTTCTTTGCTGAGTGTGAAAGCCCTCTTGTGCGTGACATTGACCGCTATACCCCTTGCACGGCCAGGGGGCTCTTTGGTTTGCAGAGCCACAGACAAAATTTCACATGGCCCTGAGTTCCTCTAGAACCTTCTAGCTGGGATTTGGAAGCCATTACCATCTCGAGTCACAGTGCATGGTCTCTTGAGTTTTCAATGTAATAAGAACCGTAGTCATGCCTCTTTGCATGTGCCCGCAAGTAGTCTCTAGCACGATCGCCCCTGATTTCACTAAAGGCCGGTTTGCCACCCGTAGCTACTGCTTCTTTGTCCTAATGGTCCCATATTGGTTTCATGCCGTAGTATCCTGCCACACCCATACGGTGGGGGTGTGTGTTCCTCTTTTGAAGTTCCGATTGCTTGGCACTCTTCTAAATAAACTCCTTAGTGGCCCTAACCCTTTTGAATTCTGCCTAGTCTGCCATTGTAATTTGGGAGTATGCGGGGATTGGGTCCTTGCCTTCACTCAAGTACTTCTTATACAACACGTGCTTCCAGTTTCTCCAAGCATCCCTGGCCTTCTTAAGTGCAGCATCTTCCACCTGCATTCTCCACTCCTGTGGAATGTTGAAGTGATCTATGATCTCCTGGACTATCCTATGCTGCATTTCTGTGTCAGCCTTCCAAAACCCCGGCAGATTAATGTTGATCCTTGCCCTGCCAACAAATTCACACACACTCCTGAACCTCGTGTGTGCTTTATCTGGTTTAGTTGGAGCCCAAGACTTTAAATCAATGTCGGTTACTTCATATACACCTTTAGGCTGGTGTGTGGGATTTCTTGGAGCATTCTTCCGTGTCTTGACCAGAATGGTGATTGCGGCAGCTCCATCCCGTTCTAGATTACTTGATCCCAGATCATCTGCTGGAGGCCTAGGCTTGTCAGATTCAGATGAAGATGCATCGCTTGAAGTATGAGTGCTGTCATTGCTACTCAGCATCTACAGAGAGAACATGCGAAATTCAGAAAAGGGGGATAAGCATAAAGCTAACAACTTGGTAGCAAGCTATCGAAACATGGCATGTATAATTTGGAAAAGATCTCTCCGAAGAAACAACAAGTTTTCCGTTTCGACAATTTTTTAAAATCACCAAATTCCAAAGGGATAATAGAGTTTTTGGACGTTTTAGACGTTTTAGGGTTAGGGTTTAGGGTTTAGGGTTTAGGGTTAGGGTTTAGATTTCTAAGTTTAGGGTTAGGTTTTAGGGTTTGAACCTTTAATGTTTACTGTTTAGAATAGAGTTTCGGACGTTTTAAGTCCCGGGTTTAGGGTTTTCAGAGTTCATTTGTAGTGCTTTTCAATTTTCGGCTCATTTAGCTCAAAGAATTATTAAATACATGAAAAAATAGCAAATGAAGTCAAAAAGGGTTGAAATTTAAGGATGTGGCTTTGAATAGTTCATATTAAACACACAAAAATTCTAGAGTTGAAATAGGATTAAAAAAATAAAATGTCTTTGTAACAGCTGAGTTTTCGTCCGAAACCCTGTTACTTCGAAAGAGATGGTCCAGTTTGTACACGAAGTGCATCCAGTTTTTGCCATAACCCTCTCAACTTTTTAGCATAAGCTATTTGGGTGAAATGATGATACCATGCAAAGTTTCAACCTTTTCAGAGTTCATTTGTAGTGCTTTTCAATTTCAGGCTATTTTATCTCAAAGAATCATTAAATGCATGAAAAATAGCAAATGAAGTCAAAAAGGTTGAAATTTAAGGATGTGGCTTTGAATGGTTCATATTGAACACACAAAAATTTTGGAGTTGAAATAAGATTAAAAAAATTAAATGTGGTCAAACTCTGGTCAAATAGTGGTCAAACTATGGTCAAACTACATATTCAATAAATATTAGTGTTACTAAATAATTATTGTTTTTTCGAATAATAGTTTCAAACTCAAACGGTGAAGCGTGTGACATCATGGTCACATTTTTCTGATAATAATGGATATATTATTTGTCGAATTTCGATTTACAGATTTAAAGATATTAAATGAATAAATGGCATAATAATAATAATAATATTATTACTGATTTTATTTTCATTGGAATTCAATATTATTATTACTTATTTTATTTTGAACTTTTTGTATTATTTTGGATTTTTTGATTTTTTTGATTTTTTGAGAATTTTTTGTTTTTGTAATTTTTTCTTATTTTTTTGAAGTATTTTTGAGTTTTTAAATTAATCATGGTTGTTTGTTAATCATTGTTGTTTATTTTAATAATTTTTTGGAATTCAAAAAATTAAATCATGTGACATTAAGATCTAAGGGTTAACATGATTGATAGCTTACTATTGTCAGGAAAACAACAAGTGCAGACTTGGAAACTAGGGGAGATAGACCTGAAAGTTAAGCGTGCCGGAGTAGACGATTTGGAATGAGTGCTGATTAGAGATTAGAGATTAAATTCTGAAGCAGTGAGGAGGGGTAATTAGAGATTAAATTGTCAAATAATCCAAAGATTTGAAAATCAGGAAAAAAATTAAAACAAATAAAAAAAATTAAAAAAACTTTAAAAAAAATTATAAAAAAAAAATTGAATTTTTTTTTTGATTTTTTTTCCTTTAGTCCCGGTTGGTGTTACCAACCGGGACTAAAGGTGGAGCCTTTAGTCCCAGTTCGTAACACCAACCGGGACTAAAGGTTCTCCTGCGCACGCACAGAGAGCGGCCACGTGGAGGGCATTTAGTCCCGGTTCGTAACACAACCGGGACTAAAGGGGGGGCGGCCTTTAGTCCCGACCCTTTAGTCCTGGTTCCAGAACCGGGACTAAAGGCCCTTTGGAACCGGGACTAAAGGCCAGTTTTCTACTAGTGCTAATTGAACGAATTAAGTTGCAGGATAGACATAATAATTAGTGTTACGGATTAATTCCCATGTACATGGGGTTACTGGGATCATTAGGTTGACCCCAAATGAACTTAGGATTTCTGATGATTTTTAGCTTCTCTGTTTTGCTGTTGCGTGAACCCTCAGTTGGCAACTCAGCAAATTGATTGTACTCGTCCTCATCAGCAACATTCTCGACGCCTAGTACCCTCCTCTTCCCAGACATCACTACATGGCAGTTCTTATGCAAGGGGTCTTTCTCATAGAAAATCTGGGTAGCATCACTGGCAAGAATGAACATGTCATTGTGATATGCCATCTTTGTGAGGTTAACATAGGTCTTCCTGTAATCATCAACCTTTACCTGACCAAGAGGGACCCATTTGCACTTGAATAATGCCACCTTTACTTTCACATAGTCAAGCTCCCAAATATCTTCGATGGTTTGATAGTGTACCTTTTTATCATCTTCGTCTATAGTTAGGCATTCTATTCGAACACAGCCGTTCTGATATGAGGTCTTCTCATCACGTTCCACAGTGTAGAACATGTTGCCATTTATGCCATATGCTTGGTAGCTCAAAACCGTAGGTGATGACTTTTGTGCCAACAACGTTGCAAGGTAATCCATGGATCCGCATGCCAAATGAGCCTTCAGCCATCTGACATAGTCCTTATTGTGCACATTGATCTCGGCACCTAATGGATGCACAGTGGGTAAGGAGCTTCGTCGTATCTCCTCCAAGTGTTCTTCAGCATAAGCGTGGAGATTTCAGCTGTTAAGCTGTACCTTCAAATGGGCTTTATCGGTCTAATCTCCAGGTGCACTAAATGGCACGCCAGCAAGGACCGGCTTACCTGCTAGCCGTCCCTCGTGGTGAGAGAGGGGCAAACCTATAGGTCTTTGTTTCATGTATTCGGTGCAAAACTCAACAACTTCCTGCATGGTATAACCTTGTAGGATGCTTGCCTCTGGATGACATCGGTTCCGACAATAGCACTTCAATATTCCCATGAACCGCTCGAAGGGATACATGTTGTGAAAAAACACAGGATCACAATACTTTATCTCATCAACAAGGTGCACAGTGAGATGGACCATGACATCAAAGAATGACGGCGGGAAAAACATCTCTAGGTTTGACAATATTCTTGCAATATCCGCTTGCATAAAATCCAGCTCTTCATGATCTACCATCTTCTGCCATAGTTTGTTGAAGAAATCACAGAGATCAATGAGTGTGTTTCTTATGTCTGTGTCCATCATATTCCTGATGGCCATCGGGAGGATTTGTGTCAACATTACATGGCAATCATGTGCCTTCATGTGCGCCAACTTCTTTTTACCTGAGCTCACACCTACGAGACTTCTGATGTTTGCGGAGTAGGAAGAGGTTGTCTTAATTCACAACAAATAGTTGAAGAACTCTTTTGCTTCTTCTAGAGTGAAATTGTAACTCTGGCGAACGTGGAGCAATCTGTCCTCATCTTTTACTTCAGTCATGCGGTTTGGTTGATCACCAAGCAGATCGAGTCGTGCACTGTCACCATCCTTTGTTTTCCCTTTAATCTTGAGCAGAGTACCAATGATGCTTTCATAGACGTTCTTCTTTATGTGCATGACATCGATGTAGTGACATACACTAAAAAACTCCCAGTAAGGTAATTGCTAGAACACTGATTTCTTCTTAAACACTTGCTCCTTGGGTGTTAGTTTCGACGATGAATCGGGTCCCTTTCCAAGCACAACTTTAATTTTTTTTAGCCATGCAGTGGACCTCCTTCCCAGAATAAGGTCTTGGGCCCGAAGTTGCCTCTGTTGTACCATCAAATTCTGCTTTCATCTTTCAGTATGGGTGACTTTTATCTAAGTACCTACGATGACGCAAATACACGGTTTTGCGCGAGTTGGGAAGAAATCTACTAGCTGTCCTATCCATGCATGTGACACATCCTACTTCTCCCTTTGTTTTCTGCCCCGATGTGTTCCCGAATGCTGGCATATCTCGAATGGTGTGCAGCAGCAACGCATGTAGCTGGAAAAACTATTTTTTGTAAGCATCATAACATGTTACACCAGGCTTTTACCACAATGTCAGCAGTTCTTCGACCAGTAGCTGAAAGTAAATGTTGATGTCATTTCCAGGTTGCTTCAGGCCTTGGATAATCATTGACATCATGATGTATTTTTTCTTCATACACAACCAAGGAGCAAGGTTATATATGCACAGAAGCACCGGCCATGTGCTATGTTGGGTGCTCATATTGCCAAATGGATTCATTCCGTCAGTACACTCCCCGAGCCTTATGTTTCTAGGATCCTTGGCAAATTCTTCAAAATTGTTGTCGATTAATTCCCACTGAGCCGCATCTTTGGGGTACCTCATATATTTATGCACATTTCGCTCATCATGATGCCACCGCAACCTCTTTGCCTCTCTATGGTTCGCAAACGAACGCTTCAACCTTGGAATAATAGACAAGTACCAAACAACCTTGAACGGGATTCCTGTCTTGATCTCGTCGTCCGTTTTATACTTGTTCTTTGCTCTCCTATGCTTGTATCGTGGATGCTTGCATATGCGACATGAACGCAAATCTTTGTAGTCACCGCGGTACAACATACAATCATTCACACAAGCGTGTATCTTCTGGACTTCAAGTTACAACGGGCAAACAACTTTCTTCGCTTCGTTCGTGCTTTTGGGGAGCACATTATCTTCTGGAAGAATGTCTTTGAAATGACCTAACAAGTCTGTGAAGCCCTTGTTTGATAGACCGCTTTCTGCTTTAAATTTGAGAAGCGCCAGTGTGGCACTCAACTTGAAATATTTCTTTTTGCAACCTGCATACAAATCTTTCTTGGTGTCCACCTTAATGGTTGGCAGATCATTGTACCCAACCATTTCTTTATATGGGCCCTGGAAATCTGCAATCATAGCAGCAAAATCTGGCATAGCATCAAGGTCATCGGTGTCGTCTGTGTCGCAGCCTTGGTTTTTCTGTGTGGGTTTTGGCATGTCTCTGTTCCGTTGGTATCTTGATGTCTGAGCCCCAAGGTTAAATTCAACATCCATGTGACTCTGATCAGGGTTTGGCATCTCGTGGCCCTGGTTACCTTCATCCATGACCGGCTCTTCACCGTGTCTAGTCCAACGTGTATATCCATCCATGAATCCCTCTTGAATAAGTGGAACTCGACTTCCATAATTGGATGTGAATCTGTATTGGTACAATCCAGGCATGGATACATGATGTAATATTCTCACCAACTCTCCTCTTTGTCCGTTCAGCGAAAGTGATGAACTCCTTCACGCCACTCATATACTGTGAGGATGTCCGATCCTTCATCCATTGAGATCATTCCATCTGCACACACGAGGGGTAATTCAATTTTTTTTACTAAATGGATTAATGGATGACCAAAGATGCGTGAATAAATCACAAGATTTTATTTTCATAATTTAGGGAGGTCGCTTCATATTGTTATCGAGCCGTGCGATGACACAAATTAATGACCAGTTAATTTACACATACAATACTACCCTTATGAATTGAATACCTTAATTAAGCCACTCAACGAAAAGAATACCTCAATTAATTAGCCGCACGGCGACCTCCACCCATCAGATAGAGCAGCGCGTAGCCGCGGCACGCCGAGACAGCAGGGTCATGGAGCAGCGCTTAGTAGGGCAACCGCCTGAATTTCAAGCTCCACTATCCCACCATCGACAGCGAGGGATGTGCTCCAATCACGCCGCCGCCGACCTCAAGGATTGAGCTCCTCCTATCTCCCGCCGGCTCAGGATTGACGTCCTATCACACTGCCACCGCCGACCGACCGAGGATTGACCTCCTATCTGGTAGCCGCTGCCTCAACTGCCGCACCCATCTCTATCTGCAGAGCGGTTGTTTTTATCTTTTTACGGGTATCCGTAGAGTGGCTGTTTACCCTAACTATTAACTCAATTATTGCATCCCCATATGTTCCGGGTAGTACATCACATATGGTTATGTTACAGGAACCGTGTCTCACGCAAGTTGTCATCTCACACGATTTGGTGTGGAAATCGTGTGAGAAGTTGTAATATTGAACACGCACGATATGTACAAACCGTGTGCCGTATACAACAGAGTGCGATAAGTAGTTCCCCAACCGTTATCAGATCCCCATAGTTTCCCCATTTCCCCCAAATCCCTAGATAGCCTCCAAATCCCTAGCCTCCAAATTCCCTCGTGTGGCGCTGACATTGGGGGAATGCGGACGAGTGGTGCCGATGGTTTCGGTGTGGCTGCTCTGGCTCGTATTGTCGCTCTCGGCAGAGCGATGGGCCGCGCCGCCACGACGGCGGTCACTGCTGAGCACTTGCCTATGGTCATCAGAAGGCCGGTGTATTATGGATGTGAATCATCTTGTCAGGTTCCAATCAATCCTGATATTTTTAGTATGTCCAAACTAGCTCCCTCAATCTGTCCTGAATGCCCCCTCCTAGGAAAGCGATCAACTACCGGATCTGGAGTATGACTCTAGACTCCCGCAACATGAGTTCGAATCCGAGTTTTGCACCATCGAGAAGTACCAAAAGCTGAGTTGTGTGCATGAACACACTCCCGCTCGATGTGTATGCACAGAGGGATTTGACATTGGCAGACGGTTTCTGAGTTGCCCCTTAGAGGTTAGTGCTAAGTTCATCCTTTAAGTTGAGTTAATGCCCCCACTCATCCTGAATATTTAACATTCATAGGGATATGAGGCTTGTGCCTTCATTAACTGGTTGGATAATGAGCGGCATGGCAGGGCTTGAAGTGTCATCACAAAGCTTGCAGAAGATAATGTAAAGCTGAAGAAGAAACTGACTGATCTGGAGTGTGCAATCACTATGATAAAGCAAGAAAGAATCAATCACAGGCAACAGATGAAAGCAAGAGACAATAAGGAACTAGCATGTGTAGTTGTAGTTGTCGCATTAGCCATATTCTATGCGCTATTTGCAATGATGATTAGGGGTTTCGTTTGATTATTACTGGCTACATCAATAAGCCGAGCTCATCTATTGCTTGCCCACTGTCGTATGTTAAATGCTTGTTTCACATTTGGACGCTCCAACCCGTGTGCATAATTATCACATTGAGAACTGCGCAACCGTGGGAATTTTGAGCGACTAGGTACTAATAATTGCGGTTGATTATATCAGAATTCTAACCGCCTGCCAAGGCGCCAATATAATCCGTCAATCCCCCGCTTCAATTGCCATTCCTCTTTTCTTCATACCCCACTTTAGTCGCCACCATCTTCATCCCCGTGCTACACACTTACACACACTCCGCAATCTTGCTTTCTCGTGGTTTGTATATGCAGCGCATCCATGTTGAGCGACAGCGAGGATGACAGTTCCGCCAGTCTGGCGCCCGATCTATCAACTTCGGAATCATCGCGCTCGTCTTCCATGAGTCCGGCGTCAAGCCCTGACCACGATTATATCCGGCTCATGGAAGGGACGCCGCCGCCCAAGTCGTCGGACGACGACCAGACGGATGAGGAGCCATCGAAGGATGAAGAAGACGACAACGACGATGATTATTAGGAGGAATGGTCGAACAAGGAAGACGATGACGAGGACATCAACAACGATGATGATGATGACGACGACGATGGCGATGAAAAACCAACTGTCAGCGGCAAGAAGCGTCCTCGCCAAGACAATGTCGCGGGGACATCCAACAACAACAAGAAGAAGAAGGACTAAATTAAGCATACTATATATCTCTGTTGCCATTCGCTCATATTAATTCATTATCTTTGTTTCCCCTGTCGATCTCATCGAAAACGGTTAGCAATACGGATTCGACAACGATCTTTCACATTATCGCACATAGTTTGTTTCTTCAATTGTGTGCCCTGTCGAGCACACAGTTCACAAAAAAAATTGTATGCACTGTCTAGAATTATCGCACACAATTCTGATTACCGACCTATTTGCCGCGTATCACACACATCTTCTTAAATCGAATCATTTGTGTTGTTTTGGCTCATCGCAAACAGTTTATCCGAGTGACCTGTATGCCGTCTATCGCACACATCTTTTCCTGGATAATCATTTGTGTTCTTCTGGATCATCGCAAACAATTCTTCTCAGTGACATGTATGCCGTATATCGCACACATCTGGATTTGGGTAACCGTTCGCATTATTTTGTCTCGTCGCAAATAGTTTGTATGGATCAACTGTATGCCATGTATTGCACACGTACCTCTTTTCTGAATCATATTTGATGGATCCGCCATCGCACACAGTTCATTTTATTGGTGACGGTTTTATTACCATACCGTTTGTGATTCATGCATCGCACACAGTTTGGTCGAAGGGTCTCCTATACATGTGTTGTCTTAGGACCTTCCTGCAGTAGTGTGATGCTCCACCTAATGATAATAAATCTGAAAAGGAGGAAGTAGAAGTTGAAGTAGAACTTGATGACCCATCTCCTAAGACTAAAAGATATGATAAAAGAGATTTTGTTGCTAGGAAATATGGTAGAGAGAGAACCTTGGGTGCACAAATCTATGCTTTTTCCTAGTAAGACACATAAATCTAAAGAACAAGAACATTTCAATAGATTTGTTGAATATATTAGACCTCTTCTTCTACGCATTCCTTTGACTGGTGTTATTAAGATTCCTCCTTATCATAAATATATGAAAGATACTATCTCTAATAAAAAGTAAATACCTGATGAAGAAATATGTACTATGCTTGCCAATTATTCTTTCAAAGGAAAAATACCTGAAAAGCTAGGAGATCTAGGGATACCCACTATACCTTGCTCTATTAAGAATAATTATGTTAAAACTGCTTTATGTGATTTAGGAGCAGGAGTTAGTGTTATGCCTTTTCTCTTTATAAGAGACTTGATTTCAATAAGATGACACCCACTGAAATATCTTTGCAAATGGCTGAGAAAACTACTGCAGTACCTATTGGCATATGTGAGGATGTTCCTATCATGGTTGCCAATGTTGTGATCTTAACTGACTTTGTTATACTTGAGATGCCCGAGGATGATAATATGTCTATTATCCTTGATAGACCTTTTCTTAACACTGCAGGGGCTTGTATTGATTGTAATAAAAGTAAAGTCACTTTTCATGTCAATGGTAATGAGCATATGGTTTATTTCCCGAAGAAGGCAAATAAACGGGATATGGTCTCAATTCTATTGAAAAAATTATGACTATCACTATTGGAGAATTTGAATTTCCTATTCAGGTTCCAAAAAAGAAATATCAAACTATTATGATTGGAACTATGCCTATCCAAGTTGAGGTAACATGAGTGTTATATGAAGTTCTATGGTTTTATGTTAGTCAAAAATAGTTTGTTAACAAGACTTGATCAACCTTGTTAACAAATTCTTTTTGAAAGACATATGATCATTGAATTCCATTAACATAACTTTCTGTCCTGCTATTTTATTTTCTATTTAGTTAATTTTTATTAGAGTTTAGTTGTTTTAGAATAATTAGTTTTACCCAGAATCTGAGTTCTTTACACAATAAAAAAGTGCAAAAATAAAAGTTCCCAAAAAATTCTAAAAAAATATGAAAAATATGAGGAAGAGTGGCACCTGGGGCCACCCAGGGGGGCCACTAGACCTCCACATGGGCAGGCCACACGGGTAACCCCTGGCCACGTGGGCAGACCATGTGGGGCCCATAGGGACCCCGTCAAGTGGTGCCTGTGCCCCCCATCTTCTTCTACCTCCAAAAAAATTTCACAAAAATTTCTAGCATGTGTTCTTGCTATTTTGTGAACATTCTTTGATCTTTTTGCTTGGAGCTCCATTTTTGAATTTTTTGGGAGGGATTGCTCCTTGAAAATGAAGAGACTCATGAACTATTTTATGCCATCAAGGGAAACAAGAGGTTCCTCGAGCAAGAAGGTTGGAAGGACCGCTTATATGGAACCAGACTACGTGGTGCATCGCCAGGCCGAGGTAAAAGCATGTAAATGGCCTTGTGAGGAGTTCATGGTTGGAACAGGTATAAAACAAGAATTCGAACAATTTACAGAAAATGCAGGTTTGACCGCTTTCGTAACAAATAGATGTGCTCAATATGAACCTCTCACTAATTCCTTTGTGCAAGATTTTACAAATGAACCTAGTAATTTTGAGCCTCGAGTGTCATTTAAATTATATGAGCATGCTATTAGTGTGACATTGGAGGAATTTTGTAGTATAGTTAAAATCCCATATTATGGTAGCCATGATAATCCTCGTCCTATGGATTATGAGGATTTTCTGCAAACACTGGGCGTAGGCGAGGATAGGGGTGTATCAAAAGCCAAATTAACTAGCATTCATTTTCCTGATGTCCATTATTTTTCTATCTTTATAGGATGGTGTTTGCTGGCCAAAACTGATTGTAACAGCACTTGTGCCCCTGATCTATGTGTTTTACGTTCTGCTTTATATGGTGATAGAACTTATAACCTGGGAGTGATTATTGCACATCAATTAAGTAAAAATAGAGATGGTGGTGATATTTATGGTGGTATTTATGCTACTCATTTTGCTGCTTATTTTGAGATACCCAGGCATTTTGAAGTGCGAGAACTTTCAAATGATTTACTTGACTTTGCTACCATGAAATGCCGTGATTTTATTGACCAGGAAGCTTCTCCTAGTCAATACATATATAATATTGTGTTTAGTAAGTATACTCGTGATGTTATTACTTTGCCTGCTCCTGCCTTGCTTGATTACTAGGGAAAAGGGATATACTTCATAACTCCACAAGACATCATTGACTACTGTGCAGCAGTGGAAGAAGTGGAGCATGCAAGGCACGTCCCTTGGGATGCTGAGTTGGCGAGGCAGAGCTTTCACCATTCTCAATTCCCTGAGTACCAGTATCCACCTGGGCCGTCAGGCTTCCAGCTATGGGATTGAGCCAAGCTAAGCCAAAATCGTAAGCTTGGGGGAGTGCGTATTATCACCGACATTTCATTCATGTTATTATACACATTCATTACACTTGTCGATGCACTCGATGACCTCTGTATATCCATATCTTGTTTTCTTTGTTTCTTTTGCGTGTTTGTTAAAAATCAAAAACCCAAAAATATTTCTAGCTTTTCTCTCATCATTTCTCTTGGTTTTTGAATGTCTCCTCTCGCGCTTCATTTTGGTTTTCTTTCGCTTTTGTTTGGTTTCTTTTTTATCTTATATTTTGAATCTTCTTTGTTGTTTCTTGATACGTCTCCAATGTATCTACTTTTCCAAACAATTTTTCTCTTGTTTTGGACTCTAATTTGCATGATTTGAAAGAAACTAACCCGGACTAACACTATTTTCAGCAGAACTACCTTGGTGTTGTTTTTTGTGCAGAAATAGAAGTTCTCGGAATTGGTCAAAACTTGGCGGAGATTTTTTATTGAATATAAAAAAATACTGGTGCAAACACCTACTGGAGGGGGGCCACCAACTGCCCACAAGGCAGGGGCACGCCTGCCCCCCAGGGCACGCCCTGGTACCTTGTGGGGCCCACCGAACTCCGTCTGACCTGAATCCAACTCCATATATTCTGCCTTCCCAAGAAAAAAATCAGAGAGAAAGTTGCATCGCGTTCTATGATAAGGAGCCACTGCCACCTCCTGTACTTCATCGGGGGGCCTGATCTGGATTCCGTTCGAAGCTCCGAGGAGGGTAAATCATCGCCGTCATCATCAACAACCCTTCTCCATCAACAACCTTATGATGCTCACCGCCGGGAGTGAGTAATTTCATTGTAGGCATACTGGAGGAAGATGGAGATGGATGAGATTGGTCATGTAATCGAGTCAATTTGTTAGGGGCTTGATCCCGAGTATCCAATCTTCTGAGATTGATGTTGCTATGACTTTGCTATGCTTAGTGCTTGTCACTAGGGCCCGAGTGCCATGATTTTAGATCTGAACCAATTATGTTTTCATGAATATATTTGAGTTCTTGATCCTATCTGCAAGTTATATGCACCTGTTATTGTTCTGAACCGTAGACCCCAAGGTGACAATAATTGGGATACTCTCTAGGATGACTATAATTTGAGGAGTTCGTGTATTCACTATGTGTTAATGCTTTGTTCCAGTTCTCTATTAAAAGGAGTGCCTTAATTACCCTTAGATTTCCATCAGGAACCTACTGCCATGGGAGGGTAGGACAAAAGATGTTATGCAAGTTCTTATTATAAGCATGTATGACTATATACGAAATACATGCCTACATATGATTGATGAATTGGAGTTATTGTGTATCGCTCTAGGTTGTGACTGTTACATGATGAATGTCATCCAAATATCCATCTCTACTCCATGCCTATGCTTTCTCATAATATTGTCTAGCTAAGTTACTACTGTTGCTACTGCTGTTACAAACTACTACTGTTAGCGTTACTATTACTATTGCTACTATTACCATTATTATCAAAACTATCATATTACTCTGGTACTAATATTTTGCTGCAGAGAAATAACTTCTCATGTGTGGTTGAATTGACAACTCAATTGCTAAGGCTTATAAACATTCTTTGGCTCCCCTTGTGTCGAATCAATAAATTTGGCTGAAATACTTCCCTCGAAGACTATCGTGATCCCCTATACTTGTTGGTCATCAAGATTATTTTTTGGCGCCGTTGCCGGGGAGCATAGCTCTATTTATTAAGTTCACTTGGGAGTTAAATATATGCTACAATTTATATTCACTATGAAGAATCTGAGAGACTCTAAGACCAAGATCATGCCCTCTAAGACGAGGGGAGGTAAGGAACTGCCAACTTGGTCTACACTTGATTCACCTACTGTTTTAAGTCAACTTGTGACACCACCACCTGCTAGTCAATCTGATATGTCACAGGTAATAGACACTACTTCTGCTATTGATGATACTCATGATGATGCTTCTACTTTGCTTGATAAATCTATGCCACTTGGTGAATTACTTGATGCTCATGTTGCTAAAGCTAAAGAGTCTGAAATTGATGACAATTGTGAATCACTTATTACACCTAGCACCCCTACTAGAACTAAAATGTTTGATGTACGTGATGGATATACTATTGATGAGGAGATTGCTAGCGAATTGCTTGCTTGTGAAAATAGAGAACATCTTGTAGAGTTAATGACTAAGCTGAAAGAAAAAGCTATGAACCAAATGATGAAATACGATCCTAAATTTGCAACCTCTCCTATTTTTGTTACTGATAAGGATTATGAATTATCTATTGATCTTAAACTTATTACTCTGGTAATCCGATCCTTTTCATGGTTATGAATCTGAAACAGTTGTTGCACATCTTACTAAACTGAATGAAATTGCCACCCTGTTTGCTCAAGAGGAAAAGATTTGCTACTATTATATCCTTAAGTTGTTTACTTTCACCTTAAAGGGTGATGGTAAATTATGGTTTAATGATCTTACTCCTGGTTGTGTGCATAGTCCCCAGGACATGATTTACTACATCACTGAAAAATATTTTCCTGCTCATAAGAAACAAGCTGCCTTACAAGAAATTTATAACTTTGTGCAACTTGAGGAAGAGCATCTCCCTCAAGCTTGGGGGAGGCTTCTCAAATTATTAAATGCTTTGCCTGATCATCCTCTTAAGAAAAATGAAATACTTGATATCTTTTATAATGGACTAACTGATGCTTCTAGGGACTACCTAGATAGTTGTGCTGGCTGTGTTTTCAGGGAAAGAACAGTTGAACAAGCTCAGGAATTATTGATTAATTTATTGAGAAATGCTGATGATTGGACACTTGCTGAACCACCACCTAATCCAACTCTGAAGAAAAGAGGTATTCTATTCCTCACTCCAGAAGAGATGCAAGAAGCCAAGAAATCTATGAAAGAGAAAGGTATTAAATCTGAAGATGTTAAGAATCTACCACCTATTGAAGAAATACACGGACTTGATACTCCGACATAGGTAGTAGAGGTAAATTCTCTTTATAGGTTTGATGAGGGCAACATTCCTTATAATAAATCTCCAAGTCAGTGCTTAGATGAATTTGATAACTTCATCGTTAAACAAGAAAATGTCAATATGCAAATAAGTGATCAATTGAAACATGATTCTATTATGATTGAATGCTTGAGTGATGTGCTTGTTAGAATTTCCAATGATATTAAGGGCTTATGTAAACATTATTCTATGGTTCACACTCAGCTTGAACAAGTTTCTAAATCACAAAATGATTTGATTAAGGAAATTTCTAATAAAAATAATGATCATGCTGTTAGAGTAATGACTAGAGGTGGCAGAATGACTCAGGAATCTTTGTCTCCTGAGGGTCATCCTAAAAGAATTGAACAATATTCCTAGAGAATTAATGATAGTGCACCTAATCACCTAAGAAAAAAGAAAAAGAGTAAGAGTAAAACTTTGCATGCTTCTAGTGATTCTGTTATAGAGAAACCTGCTAAGAATCCCAATAATGTTTCTATTTCTGATGCCGAGACACAATCTGGTGATGAGTATTTACCCAGTGATAATGATAATGATGCTAATTATGATCATGTTAATTTTCCACCTAATGATAATAATGAACCTGATAATGATGTGGAAATAGAACCTGAATTTGAGCTTGATGACCCACCTCCTAAGAGTAAAAGATATGATAATAGAGACTTTGTTGCTAGGAAGCATGGTAGAGAAAGAGAACCGTGGGTTCAGAAACCCATGCCTTTCCCTTGTAAAGCTACTAAGTCCAAAGATGATGATGCTTTCAATCATTTTGTTGAATTGCTTAGACCTTTATTCTTGCAAGTACCATTGACTGATGCTATGAAAATGCCTCCTTATGCTAAATATATGAAAGACATTGTCACTAATAAAAGAAAAATACCTGAGGCTGAAATTTCTACTATGCTTGGAAATTATTCTTTCAAAGGAAAAATACCGCAAAAGCTAGGAGATCCAGGGATACCTACTATACCATGCTCCATTAAGAATAATTATGTTAAAACTGCTTTGTGTGATTTAGGAGCCGGTGTTTGTGTTATGCCCATCTCTCTCTATAAAAGGCTTGATTTGTGTAAGTTGATTCCTACTAAAATTTCCTTGCAAATGGCTGTCAAATCAGCTGCTATACCCATTGGTATTTGTGAGGACATTCTGGTCGTTGTTGCTAATGTTATTATCTTGACGGACTTTATTATTCTTGATATGCTCGAGGATGACAATATGTCAGTTATCCTTGGAAGACCTTTCCTTAACACTGTAGAGGATGTTATTGATTGTAATAAAAGCAAGGTCACTTTCCATGTCAACAACAATGAGCACACGGTATATTTTCCGGGGAAGCAAAACAAAGTGAATAGCATCAATTCAATTAAAAAAATTATGACAATCACTATTGGACACTTTGAATTTCCTCTCCCGGTTCCCGAAAAGAAATATCAAACTCTCATTGTTGGAACCATGCATATCCCTATTGAGGTAACATAGTGCAATAAAAAAATTCCTCAGTTTTATGTCAATCGGAAATAGTTTGTTAATAAGACCTGATAAACCTTATTAATGGATTCTTTTTGAGGGGCATATGGTCGATGAATTCCGTAAGCACAACTTTTTGTATCTTTAGTTTACTTTCTATTATTTCAAGTTTAATAAACTAGAATGGCCTGTTTATCCTGTTTTCTGAATTATCTATGCAATAAAAAACCACCCAGAAATAAAAGTGTTCAGAATATCGTAAATTTTAACATGATTTTTTATAGAATAAAAGAGAATTTTTGGCACTAGACACACCCCAGGGGGTACCCCTGCTATCCACAAGACAGCAGGGCGTGCCTACCCACCTGGGCGCGCCCAAGTGCCTTGTGGGGACCCCAGTACCCCACTCACTTATCTCCCATGCCCATCTTCTTCTTCCACCTCCAGAAAAATTCATGGCTAGTTCTTAGCCCATGTTCCTACTCCTACATACGAATTTTCGATCTCTTTGTTTGGAGCACCATTTCTGAAACTTTTCAGAGAAATTGCTCCTTGGTATGTGACTCCTCCATTGGTCCAATTAGTTTTTGCTCTGGTGGTTTATACTTTGCTTATTTTGTTGCTGTTGGTGACCAAGAAAATGAGCTTTCATATTGAATTCATTTGGTTCTAAGTAGTTTGAATGCTTGATATAGCTTTTAGACACTTGTAGGAGTTGTTGCTATCAATTTTGGTAAGTTTTATTCACCTCTTATTTGTGGCCCAAAAATTTCAAAAAAATTCAGATAAGGAAAAAATGTTGACAAGGATATTCATGAGGGGCTCCTCAAGCCGGAGCTCAGAGAGAACTCCAAGGAGAGCACCTGGGTTCAACCTCCCTCGTAGGGCTAAGGTACGGCCATGTGAGTGGCCATGCGACGCCTTCATGAGCGAAGCCGGATTCCGACATGAATTAGAGCAGTTCATGGCGAACGCCGGTTTATCCAACTTCATAGCAGATAAGTGTGATCAACACCTACTCCTCGCCAATACCTTTGTGCAAAATTTCCATTTCATGCCTAGACAGGAGGTTCCTAGTGTGTCATTCCATCTATATGACCAAACCTTCGAGATGCCATTCGTTGACTTTTGTGAAATGTGCATGATTCCTTCTGAGGGTGAGTTGACTGAACCTCGACCCAGTGAGTTTGAGGGATTCATCCAGACTTTAACTGTGGGAGAGTCTAGAGCAGTTTCTAAGGCTAGAGTTACTAGTCTACATTTTCCTGTTGTGCATTACTTTGGTTTATTCATAGGAAAATGTTTGACTGCCAGACAAGAGGGTGGTACACTCGGTGCCCCCGACCTTGCTATTCTGCGTTGTGCACTTTTTAGTGATAGAACTTATAGTCCGGGGGCCGTTATTGCATGCCGCTTGCATACTAATAGGTCTAGGGGAAGTATTCATAGCGGTATTTATGCTACTCGTCTCGCTAGACGTCTTAATGTCAGTATCCGTCCCGATGACCGTCTGCTACCTAAGGTTTATTTAGATTACGAGTCTATGAGGTTCCATGATTTTATTGATGTTCCTATTCCTCCGCATCATTATCGTTACAACTTGGTATTTAGTGAGGAAACGCATAAGGTTATTTTGTTGCTTGCCCCTGCTTTCTTTGATGCTAACGCCAGGAGGGGGTATGTCATCATGCCTGAGGACATCACTGCTTAAGAGAGTGCACTAGTTGCTGCGGAGAGCGAGGCCCAGCCTTGGGATGCTCGGGTACCACAGCCGACCCAGTTCCTCCCAGGACTTGATGGGTTGTACGAGTGGAGATCACCAAGTTAGGCCAAAAGCCTAAGCTTGGGGGAGTACGTATTCTCACCGACATTTTATTTCATGTTCACACATTCATTACACTTGTTGGTGTTCATCAATTTCTTTGTATATCCGTGTCTCGCTTTTATTTTGTTTCTTTTGAGTGTTTGAAAAACTTTGAAAATCCAAAAAAATTCTCGCTTCTTTTCATTTTTTCTTAATTTAGTTAGTTCGTAGTAGTAAAAGAAAACCCAAAAAGATTTCTTGTTTCTTCTTTTGTTGCTTGTTGGGAGTTCTTCAGTGTAAATATTTTTCTCGCTTTTCGTCTTTCTTCTTTGTTTTGTTTTGTTCTAAAAAATTAGAAACTCCAAAAAAATTAGTTTGTTTCTCTGAACTTCTTTTCTTTCTTGAGTCGTCGTAAGGAGAAGACTTTGTAAGAATTGTCAAGTGGCCCTTATTTCCTTGTCTTCTCCTTTGTTTAAAGTGTTTGCAGATTCCAGCTTAGTCCACGGCACACTTGCATTATTATAATTTTCACATCATGCGGCCGTGCAAGTGAAAGGCAATAATGATGATAATTTGATGAAGTGACTGTGATGAAGGAAAGCTGGTATGAACTCTTCTTGTTTTTGTTTTCGTAAATATGTTTAACTCGGTAGTCCCAATTCAGCATATTATGAGTAAACATGTTTGTGATGACAATTAGAGATTATAGTTGCTCATGCCATGCTTAAGTAGCTAGGAGTAAATAATATGTTATCTTGTGTGTCAACATGCATTAAAATGGTTATGATGTAGTATGTTAGGACGGTATCCTCCTCTGAAGAATTCAAGTGGCTTGACTTGGCACATGTTCACACATGTAATTGATTCAAACCCAATATAGCCTTCATGATATTTATGTTCAGAGTGTTTATATCCTACTCATGCTCATGTTCAATGTTAATTATTCAAAATGCATGATTATGACCATTGTTGCTCTCTAGTTGGTCGCTTCTCAATCTATTTGCTAGCCTTCGCCTGTACTAAGCGGGAATACTGCTTGTGCATCCAAACCCCTAAAACAAAAGTTATGCCATAACAGTCCATCATATCTAACTATATACGGTATTACCCTGCCGTTCCAAGTAAATTTGCACGTGCCATCTCTAAACCTTCAAATAAGCATCTCTTTTGTGTGCCCGTACCACTCATGGAGCGATGGGGTGGTCAAGATCTTCCATGCTAAGTGTGTTTAACTCGCGATGAGAGTTTATTCACTCGTCAACTTTGAGGGAGGCTGGTAATAAGGATGCCCAGTCCTGCTTTATAAAAAATAAACTCCCCCAGGATAGTTGATTGTTAGAGGGCACCTGAGGATTCGACTAGCGGTGGATTGTGTCTGTATGGTTGTAGGGGAGAAAAACCTTTTTCTTTTGGGAACCGCTTGTTTAGCATGGAATATATTGAAAACCTTTGTCGCAACGTTGACAGGAAAATCACACCACTCAAAATGTATTCATCTTTTTTTTTGAATATCAACTGACAGTAGGAAAGGCTCCTACTGACTTTGTATTACTCACCAATCCCATACAAAATTTTACATGGTGTGGTTACATTAGTCCGGTCCCTTACAATACCCACAATCGAAGTTGTTAGGTAGGTGTAAGAGTGGGCGTAAAACTATTTCTAAGTTACAGAGTTTGAAAAAACTTCTATAAACTGGACTAGAGTCGGCTTAGCCCTATAAGTTAACAGCACCAAGTCTTTTTTGAATCTCTCCTTCCAGGTAAATCTCTACTTCCCTCTGCGAAGGGCCCTTATTTTACTTTCATGTTATTTACTTTTATTGTTGAGTCATCATCTTCTTATTGAAGCACCAATCCTGAGAGTGCTATTGTCATTCTTAGTTTAACATGCACTAGGCCTTGTTAATGTTGGATGTGAGCATGACTGGATATCTTCTACCCTGAATTACAATGTTCAATCGCTGCTTGAACTTCAGAGGTGCTCTGCATTTATGTTTTGCGGTCTTAGAAAGGGCTAGCGAGATACCATTCTATCATATTGTATCATGATTGTTTTGACAAAGTATTGGCATTTGAGATATATTATTATTGCTCGCTAGTTGATTATGCCATTGATATGAGTAAATGTGAGTTCTAAGTGTTATCATTTATGTGGTTGGTTCATGATCATTGCTGAAAACTTAGTTACTTGTTAAGCTTATATACGGCAACAGAAACAAAAGAGTTTGTAAAAGTTTCTCTTTGTCACTTTCAATCTAGCAACTGGTTTGCTTGATGACAAGCAATGAGTTAAGCTTGGGGGAGTTGATATGTATCCAACGTATCTACTTTTCCAAACACTTTTGCTCTTGTTTTGGACTCTAATTTGCATGATTCGAATGAAACTAACCCGAACTAATGTTGTTTTCAGCAGAACTACCTTGGTGTTGTTTTTCGTGCAGAAATAAAAGTTCTCGGAATTGGACAAAACTTGGCGGAGATTTTTATTGAATATATAAAAAATACTAGTGCAAATACCTACTGGAAAGGTGTGAGCAGGTGGGCACGCCTACCGCCCTAGGGCGCGCCCAGGTGCCTTGTGGGGCCCACCGACATCCGTCTGACCTAATTCCAACTCCATATATTCCACCTTCCCGAGAACAAATTAGAGAGAAAGTTTCATCACGTTTTATGATACGGAGCCACTACCACCTCCTACTCTTCATCGGGAGGACTGGTCTAGAGTCCGTTCGGGACTCCGGAGGGGGCAAATCATCGCCGTCATCATCAACAACCCTTCTCCATCAACAACCTCATGATGCTCACCACCGGGAGTGAGTAATTTCATCATAGGCATACTGGAGTTAGCTAGAGATGGATGGGATTGGTCATGTTATCGAGTCAATTTGTTAGGGTTGGATCCCTAGTATCCACTATGTTCTGAGATTGATGTTGCTATGCCTTTGCTATGCTTAATGCTTCTCACTTGGGCCCGGGTGCCATGATTTCAGATCTGAACCTATTATGTTTTCATGAATATATTTGAGTTCTTGATCCTATCTGCAAGTTATACGCACCTGTTATTGTTTTGAACCATAGACCCCAAAGTGACAATAATTGGGATACTCTCCGGGGATGACTGTAATTTAAGGAGTTCATGTATTCACTATGTGTTAATGCTTTGTTCCGGTTCTCTATTAAAAGGTGTGCCTTAATTACCCTTAGATTTCCATCAGGACCCCGCTGCGACGGGAGTTTAGGACAAAAGATGTTATGCAAGTTCTTATTATAAGCATGTATGACTATATACGAAATACATGCCTACATATGATTGATGAATTGGAGCTATTATATACACGTATGACTATATACGTATGACTATTACATGATGAATGTCATCCAAATATCCATCGCTACTCCATGCCTATGCTTTCTCATAATATTGTCATGCTAAGTTACTACTGTTGCTACTGCTGTTACAAACTACTAATGTTACCGTTACTATTACTATTGCTACTATTACCACTGCTATCAAAACTATCATATTACTGTGCTACTAATATTTTGCTGCGGAGAAACTGTAGGGAACGTGACAAGAACAAAAAAATTCGGTATAGTGAGCACGCCCAGGATCACTATGGAGACTGCATACAAGGTTTGATCTGATCATTACCGACTCATTGCGCAGCGGAAGTAGAGTCGATGTAGATCGTCGGTGTAGATCCCCGCAGCAAGGATTTACAACCTCCCAACCGCGAGGATGTACTCCCTCGTCGGACAGCCCTTCGGGACATGGTCGGACAGTCCCTCGGACGATGTCGCAGACAGCCCTTCGGGAGGACCCTCGAAAATCGAACGGTAACTCAGACAGCCCTTCGGGAGGACCCTCGAACAGCCCCTCAGGCAAAAGATCAAAACTACGACCTCTCTACGGGATTGCACACATACGGTGTCAGCTATCCGGCAGGGCTTCACCGTCCAGAACTAGTTCCCACCGGAACCCAGGCAGCCTTTCGGCTCTACGAAACTATTTCACGGGGAGGGAGAGAGAAGGCCAGATAATGCATGGCATTTTTATGTGAGAAAGAGTGTGTTTGGAGAGCTCCTCTCCACCTCTATTTATAGGGAAGGAGGAGGTGGTGGTGGCTGAAATTTTCATCCAAAAAGGTGGGTGGCCCCCACATGGAAGTGGCTCACAAAAAGCCATCCACCATGGGAGTGAAAAGCCCCACATGTGGACGGCCACATCTTGGCCCCCTACATGGGTGGCCCCACCTTCCACCACTTGCCATCCCTTCTAGAAGCCTTTTGGGAAAAGCCCTAAAAGGTGGCTTTCCATAAAGTAACCCAAAAAGCACATTCACTATTCACGAAGACATTTTTCTGCGTCCGTTAAATCCCAAATTATTTCTGTGTGCACGGAAGAATTCAAGTACCCACTAAAACAATTTTGAAACAATGTTTTTCTTCAACGAAAAGCTACCATAGCGGTTCCGGCTGCTCTGGAACATTTCCGGGTTTTATACCGGAAAAATCCCAGAAGTTTCCAGAATAATTCTGGCACCCTCCAAGAATTTCCAGGTGTGTGCCGAAACCAATTTGACTTAATGGAATACTCTGAAACAACTTTTCAGTTTTACCGAAACTATTCCGGTGTTCTCTCTCTAAAACTTTTCCGCTGTCTCCGAAACTTTTCCGGTGACTTTCTCTCAGACTCCCTGTGTAGTATTCAGCAGATAGATGACCCTTAAGCGTGTGACCCTATAGGTTCGGTGGTGTATACACATGACCGGAACACTTTCCGATCAATGATCAACATAGGAGCCGTGGACGCCCATATTAACCCCTATACCCACACGAATAAATATTCGAGTGAACCTCCAGTTGCCGTGTGCTATTCATGTTGCTTCGCAATATGTTACAAAACCCGAGGTGAGATTTATCGGCATCCCCGTGGATCAACACATGTCCACAATGCCAGTTACCTCGTTGCCGGTTTTGTTCTCTTTTCTCGTTTCTGTGTTCTGGCATCCCTGTGATGAAATCACCCTGTGTCTGGCCAGACGATTATGGATACCATAACACCGAGGGGGTCCGAGAATATCTCTCCATCGTCGGAGGAGCAAATCCCAATCTTGAGCTATCTCATTTCTTGTCATACTTTTCCTTGAACCAGTAAGCCGCCGTAATAGCCACCCAGTTACGGATGACGTTAAACAAACCCCAAAGTTCACGAAGCAAGTACGAAGGAACTCGATACTCTCATGGTCTAAGGAATTATGCAAACATTAACTTCTCTGTGTTATTAACCATTAACTTGAGACGAATGTATGTCATAGCATAACATCAATTCGGGTCGATTCAACACAAGTGTTCTACTAACATTGTGCCCTCAAAATTGCCGGCATAGCTATGCCCATGATCAGGAAGTAGGATCATCATGCAATACTTGAGCTAGTCTTAGAGGCATGACTAGGAATACATTTTACTGTTTATTATACCACACGTGCACTTGAGTTTCCCTCCGAGCCTCCTTGACATTGCAGACTCGAGAATCATTGCGGTTATAGCATGGAACATAAACATTCATTACAAACTTGGAGATACAAAATAACTATTGTTACTGCCTCTAGGGCATATCTCCTAGAGACTCCCACTTGCACTAGATTCATAATCTAGTTACATGGCTTCCCTAACACCAATGGTTATCCGGTGTTGCTCATGCTTTGCTTGTGGTAGAGGCTTTGTCATCGGGTCTGACACATTTAGATCCGTGTGAACTTTGCGTACTTTCACTAAACCCACTTTGACATGATGTCGAATGAGTTTATATTTGCGTTCAATATGTCTTGTCTTATGGTGCGAACTTGGCTCCCTTGCCTGAGCCACGGCACCACTATTATCACAATAGATCTCCACCGGGTCCAGAGCACTTGGAACCACACCAAGGTCTTCAAGAAATTGCTTGATCCAGATCGCCTCCTTGGAGGCTTGTGAAGCTGCAACATATTCCGCCTCCGTCGTAGAATCTGCCACAGTCTTTTGTTTGGAACTTTTCCAATCAACTACGCCACCATTCAATATGAAAACATAGCCTGATTGAGATTTGAAGTCATCTGGGTCAGTCATGAAGCCTGCATCAGTGTAACCACATACAATGAGCTCTTCATCACCTCCGTACACAAGGAGTAAATCCTTGGTCCTTCTGAGGTACTTAAGAATATTTTTGACTGCGGCCCAGTGTTCCAATCCAGGATCACTTTGGTACCGGCTGCTAACACTTAGCACATAGGAAACATCCGGTCTTGTACATAGCATGGCATACATAATAGAACCAACTGTCGAGGCATATGGAACATCATTCATTTGTACTCGCTCCTCGAGAGTCCGAGGACACTGATTCTTGCAAAGCACTGTGCCAGGTGACATGGGGAGTAGGCCTTTCTTGGTGTTCTCCATGTTGAACCTTTTCAACACCTTGTCAATCTACGTGCTTTGGCTAAGCGCTAACAGGCGTTTTGATCTATCTCTATAGATTCTGATGACCAAAACATATGCCGCTTCGCCTAAGTCTTTCATTGAAAAACTCTTCTTCAATGAATCTTTTATTTCACTAAGAAAATTCACGTCATTTCCAATCAACAATATGTCATCCATATACAAGATTAGAAATGCTTTTGCGCTCCCACTAAACTTCTTGTAAACACAAGATTCTTCGTCATTCCGGATGAAGCCAAACTGTTTGACCACTTCATCAAAATGAATGTTCCAGCTCCTTGACGCTTGCGTCAGACCATAAATGGCTTTCTGAAGTTTGCATACCTTTCCAGCATCCTTATGAATGACAAAACCTTCTGGTTGTATCATGTATACATCCTCTTTGAGGTTTCCATTTAGGAAAGCCGTTTTGACATCCATCTGCCATATTTCATAATCGAAATAAGCAGCAATTGCTAGTAATATCCTAATAGACCTAAGCATAGCTACGGGCGAGAAAGTCTCGTCGTAGTCCACTCCTAGAACTTGCGTGAACCCTTTCGTGACAAGTCTAGCTTTGTGGATAGTAATGTTACCATCCGCGTCCATATTTCTTTTGAAAATCCATTTACAACCTATGGGCTTAACGCCTTCTGGAAGTTCTTCCAAGTTCCAAACTTGGTTTTCGTACATGGATTCCATTTCGGATTTCATGGCTTTGTGCCATTCCCTTGAGCTGGGCCCCGCCATCGCTTCCTTGTAGTGCGCAGGTTCATCATCTTCAAGAATGAAGATTTCGTTATGAAACCACTCAGGTGGCTGGATAGCCCTACTTGATCTGCGCGGTTCAGTTACAACATTGTCTGAAGTTTCCGCATCACATGCGACATCTTTCGGCTCGGTTGTAGGGATAATTTGTGGAATTTCTTCCGTTTTCTTTAGACATAACAATGGTTGTCGAAGATTCACTAATCTCATCAAGTTGTACTGTCCTCCCACTTAATTCTTTTGCGAGAAACTCTTTTTAAGAAAAACCCCATACCTTGCAACAAACACTTTGTTATCGGACGGGTGGTTGAAAGAATATTCAACTGTTTCCTTGGGATAACCTACAAAGTAACATTTGTCTGATCTAGGATCGAGTTTGCCTGGTTGTAAACGTTTTACATAAGCTTCACATCCCCAAATTTTAAGATGCGACAAAATGGGTTTCTTCCCATGCCATAACTCGTATGGTGTCATCTCAACAGACATAGACGGTGCTCTGTTTAATGTGTGAACGTCAGTTTCTAGTGCGTGACCCCAAAAATATATCGGTAGATCTGTAAGAGACATCATCGACCTTACCATGTCTAACAGGGTTTGGTTATGTCTTTTCGATACTCCGTTTCTCTGTGGAGTTCCGGGAGGCGTAAGCTATGAAATGATTCCACGGTCACTCAGATGTTGGCTAAACTCATGACTACGATATTCGCCTCCGCGATCTGACCGTAGAAACTTAATCTTTTTGTTACAATGATTTTCTACCTCATTCTGAAATTCTTTGAACTTTTCAAAGGTTTCCGACTTATGCTTCATCAAGTAGATATAGCCATACCGACTTAAATCATCAGTAAAAGTCACAAAGTAGAAATACCCACACCGTGCGGCTGTGCTCATTGGACCACATACATCACTATGTATTATTTCCAATAATTTACCCGCCCATTTAGGATGACCCGTGAACGGTGTCTTGGTCATTTTTCTCATCAAACAAGCTTCACATGTGTCAAATGATTCAAAATCAAAAGATGGTAAAACTCCATCCGACTGGAGTCTTTGCATGCGTTTCTTTCCGATGTGGCCAAGCCGACAGTGCCACAAGAAAGTGGTGGTGGTACCAGCCTCCTTAAGGCGTTTAGCATTCATGTTAAAGACATCATTTCCACATTCAAGATTTAGTATGAAAAGGCCCCCAACAATGGGTGCAAATCCATAAAACATATCCTTACAATAAAGTGAACAACCATTGTTCTCAGACTTGTAGGAATATCCATCGTGTATTAAACATGATCCAGAGATAATGTTTCTACACAATGTCAGAAGAAAATAACAGTTACTTAGTTCCCAAATAAATCCTGAAGGGAGACGTAGAGGCATAATGCCGACGGCTTGAGCGGCGATCCCATCACTGTTCCCGACGCGCATCACGACTTCATCCTTTGCCAGCTTGCGTACACTCTGAAGGCCCTGTATCGAGTTGCAAATGTGAGCAACCGATCCGGTATCAAATACCAAAGACTTAGAATTTTTGCTAGCAAGCAAAATGTCAATGACATTAACCTGTATAACAGTTATTCCTTTTCCGGTTTTCCCGGACTTCTTATCTTCCAGATACTTCTTAAAGTTTCTCTTCCAGTGTCCAGTGCCTTTGCAGTAGTGGCACACAGTTTTAGTCTTTGCTCCGCCCTTAGGATTGCCTTTCTTTTTGAAACTGGTAGTCTTCTTCACCAGCAACTTTTGTTGATTCTGTAGTCTTATCTCATTTGTTTTGAGTATCGCTTCATAAAGCGAAGTAAGGATCAAATCCATACCAGGTGTCTTTGGAAAATTAATTCCCCTTTCAGCAATACTATCGTAATAGTTTGCTAGATTGACACCCTGCTCATCAACTAGAGATTCCTTATTTATATTGCATTCTTCCATAGCTTTAGTCATCTCATGAACTTTAGCTGAATCCTGCTTGTGATATAGAACATCTAGAGCCTCGATAATCTTGAAGGTACTAAGTCGTTCAAAACGGTTCTGTAGCACAGGATCTATGCAAGATATCATAAGGTTTTTAACAACACTGAAATCATCCTTACGTGAATTAAACATGTTGATGATATCCTGAGCCATTTCTGGCATAGGGGAATCACCTAGAGGTTGATCAAGCACATAGTCTTTCTTAGCGCTCCTGAGGACAATCCTCAGGGTACGGACCCAGTCCGTATAGTTGTTTCAAGTCGCAGCTAACTTCACTCTCTCTAACATCCGGGCTAAGAAGAACATGGTGTTGCGAGCCATTTTATCTACAACGGTAAACAGAAGTTCACTTAGACTTTGTTCACAATTAATTTGCACTAGTGAATAAAAAAAATTATTCTAAAGTGCGCTCCCACTCAAATCAATATCTCTCATAATTGATTGTGAGTGATTCAAGATTCGCATTTCAATTCCACGCCATTGACGGGAACTTCAATCGGTAGGCCAACTTGCTGATCACATCTCAATGTGATTCTTGTTCATCTTTCGACGGGCGTGTTCCGAGCTCAGGACTTTCCTGCCTGAACGTCAAGACAACCAAGTGATCTCGCTACGAGGTCTCAATACACCTACCTCACACTTCTCTAATCATTTGTACTCATGGAAACATGACGCACTCCAAAAAGATAGGTGCCGTGACGGTGTTACACTTGGGAGAACACTAACTACTTGATATTATGAGTGAGAGATCACCCTAATAAAAAGCGACTACCGTGCAATCAAGAAGGGTGCATCAAGAGGGATAAACATCTCAGGCAATTCATAATAGCATGATATGTTACAGCCCCTTCTGACAGAGAAGTCTTTAATTTCTTCGTCTTAGGCATTTGCGTCGGTGTTCACCTTCGCGAAGATTGCCACCACCTTGTCGATGCACCAGATAAAATTGCTATATCTATAGCTAATAAAATAAGTGCATTACTTAAGGTTGACACGCAGGTCATTAAAGTGACAATCATATGGCTCCAGCCATCATGCCGAATCATGACACGCAGGTCATGTTAGAAAATTTACATCATATAGTCATCTCATACATAATCGAATTAATATGAGCACTGCTATACCACATCACATGCACATCCTGCAAAACAAAGTTTGACATGGCTTATCTTCAAGTATGATTATTTTATTTTACGTGTCTTCTAAGGTTTTGACTTAAACCGCAGCTACCAATGTTTATCTTCAAGTATGATTATTCAAGTCACTAGTTTAACATCGCGAGGTGTATGAAACACAAGATAATAAAATCTCAAGCCCCATACTAAACTTCGTCATACGCATGACCCCCGTGCAGATCATATCTGCATTGCCCTTTCGTCTGCGCAATTTCATCTTTCTCTCAACTATGGTGGAACCCAAAGAACTGATAGCACTTCGTTGATCAATCAGGCTCGCGGATTGCCACAACTTTGTGAAATTCCACCATGCTGTCTCAAGATCAGAAATACGCAAATTCTAGGGAAGCAACAAGAACATCGGGTAACAGATTTCATCTGCCACCCGCATAAATAATTTTCAGCAATAGATCTCATCTACTACAAACTTATATTATGCAATACCCATACATCTCCATGTATTCTAGATCGTAACCTGCATCTACGCATAGCACAGCTGTTGATGCCACTGTACGAAACGCGACAGAAAACAAAAAAAATCGGTATAGCGAGCACGCCCAGGATCACTATGGAGACTGCATACAAGGATTGATCTGATCATTACCGACTCGTTGCGCAGCAGAAGTAGAGTTGATATAGATCATCGGTGCAGATCCCTGCAGCTAGGATTTACAACCTCCCAACCGCGAGGATGTACTCCCTCATCGGACAGCCCTTCGGGTGGCGGTCGGACAGTCCCTCGGACGATGTCACGGACAGCCCTTCGGGAGGACCCTCGGAACTTGAACTGTAACTCGGACAGCCCTTCAGGAGGACCCTCGAACAGCCCCTTGGGCAAAAGATTGAAACTACAACCTCTCTATGGGCTTGCACACATACGGTGTCAGCTATCCGGCAGGGCTTCGCCGTCCAGAACTAGTTCCCACCAGAACCCAGACAACCTTTCGGCTATACAAAACTATTTCGCAGGGAGGGAGAGAGAAGGCCAGATCATGCATCGCATTTGTATGTGAGAAAGAGTGTGTTTGGAGAGCTCCGCTCCACCTCTATTTACAGGGAAGGAGGAGGTGGTGGTGGCTGAAATTTTCTTCCAAAAAGGTGGGTGGCCCCCACATGGAAGTGGCTCACAAAAAGCCATCCACCATGGGAGTGAGAAGCCCCACATGTGGACGGCCACATCTTGCCCCCCTACATGGGGGGCCCCACCTTCCACCACTTGCCATTCCTTCTAGAAGCCTTTTGGGAAAAGCCCTAAAAGGTGGCTTTCCATAAAGTAACCCAAAATACACTTTCACTATTCACGAAGACATTTTTCTGCGTCCGTTAAATCCCAAATTATTTCTGTGTGCCTAGAATAATTCCAGTACCCACTAAAACAATTTTGAACGCATTCCGAAACAATTCCAGAACAATGTTTTTCTTCCGCAAAAAGCTACCATAGCGGTTCCGGCTGCTCCGGAACATTTCCGGTTTTTATCCCGAAAAAATCCCAGCAATTTCCAGAATAATTCTAGAACCCTCCAAGAATTTCCAGGCGTGTGCCAAAACCAATTTGACTTAATGGTATACTCTGAAACAACTTTTCAGTTTTACCAAAACTATTCCGGTGTTCTCTCTCCGGAACTTTTCCGCTGTCTCCGAAACTTTTCCGGTGACTTTCTCTCAGACTCCCTGTCTAGTATTCAGCAGATAGATGAGCCTTAAGTGTGTGACCCTATAGGTTCGGTGAAGTATAGACATGACCGGAACACTTTCCGATCAATGATCAACATCGGAGCCGTGGACACCCATATTGACCCCTATACCCACACGAATAAATACTCGAGTGAACGTCCAGTTGCCGTGTGCTATTCTTGTTGCTTCGCGATATGCTACAAAACCCGAGGTAAGATTAATCAGCATCCCCGTGGATCAACACATGTCCACAATGCCAGTTACCTCATTGCCGGTTTTGTTCTCTTTTCTCGTTTCCATGTTCCGGCATCCCTGTGATCAAACCACCCAGTGTCTGGCCAAATGATGATGGATACCATAACACCGAGACGGCCCAAGAATATCTCTCCATCGTCGGAGGAGCAAATCCCAATCTTGAGCTATCTCGTTTCTTGCCCAAGAACCCGTAAGCCGCCATAATAGCCACCCAGTTACGGATGACGTTTAACAAACCCCAACGTTCATGATGCAAGTACGAAGGAACTCGATACTCTCATGGTCTAAGGAATTATGCAAACATTAACTTCTCTATGTTATTCACCATTAACTTGTGATGAATGTATCTCATAGCATAACATCAATTCGGGTCGATTCAACACAAGTGTTCTACTAACATTGTGCCCTCAAAATTGCCGGCATAGCCATGCCCATGATCAGGAAAATAGGATCATCATGCAATACTTTAGCTAGTCTTAGAGGCATGACTAGGAATACATTTTACCGTTTATTATACCACACGTGCACATGAGTTTCCCTCCGAGCCTCGTGGATATTGCCGACTCGAGAATCATTGCAGTTATAGCATGGAACATAAACATTCATTACAAACTTGGAGATACAAAATAACTGTTGTTACTGCCTCTAGGGCATATCTCCTACAGAAACAACTTCTCAGGTGTGGTTGAATTGACAACTCAACTACTAAGGATTATAAATGTTCTTTGGCACCCCTTGTGTCGAATCAATAAATTTGGGTGAAATACTACCCTCAAAGACTGTCGCGATCCCCTATACTTGTGGGTCATCATTTCTTTTGTTGATTTTTCTCTCTTCTTAGTTTTTCTGCTTTCAAAAAATCCGAAAACCACAAAAAGATGCTTTCTTTGTATATTATTGAGTCTTGTGTTTCCAAAAGAGAAAACAACAAAAAGAATTCCATTTGGCTCTTAAGTGCTTTATCTTTGAAGTAATGAAGAGACCCAAAATTATTTCCATGTCTTCTATTTTCGTGTACAGTTGTTTGCAGACTTTAGCTTAGTCCACGTTCACACATGCACTATATTATTTATTATCCACATTATTCGATCGTGCACGTGACAAGGCAATAAGGACGATTTACTTGATGAAGTGGTCGTGGTAAAGAAAGCTGGTATGAACTCCACTTTTTTTTGTACAGATGTTTATCTCTATGATTTTGTTACAGCATATTATGATGGATAAACATGTGCATAATGATGATTAGTGGTTCATGTTTTCTTATGCCAGTCTTAATTAGCTAGGAGTGTAGAATATGTTATCTTGGGTGTCAACATGCATTAAATTGTTCATAATGTGGTATGTTAGGAGGGTATCCTTCTGTGAAGAATTCAAGTGGCTTGACTTCGTACATGCTTACACATGTAAGTGATTCAAATTCAATCTTACCTCAATGATATTTAAGTTCAGTGTATTTTATATCCTCCTCATGCTATCGCTTAGTGTTGATTATTCAAAATGCATGATTATGACCATTATCGCTATCTAGTTGGTCGCTCCCAGTCTTTTGCTAGCCTTCACCTGTACTAAGAGGAAATGGTGCTTGTGCATCCAGCTCCATTAAAACAAAGTTTTTCCATAAATAGTCCAATATACCTATGTACACATGGTACTTCACTGCCATTCCAAGTAAATTTGCATGTGCTACCTCTAAACCTTTAAAAAGTCATCTATTTTGTGTACTTGTACAACTTATGGATCGGTAGGGGGAGCATTATATTCTATGCTAAATGTGTGACCTTCTCGATGAGCATGAAATATGTGCTTGTTTTAAAATTGCAAGAGAGTTGGTAAAGGGATGCCCAGTCCCAAATTAATTAAACAAATAAAAAGCACTCCTCCAAGGTGGCAAGTTGGCAGGCACCCGTGAATTCGGCTAGCCATGACTTGTGTTAGTAAAGGTGGAGGAGTGTTAAGCATGAGAACTGCTCTCACATGTGTTTAGCATGGAAGATAATGGGATTCTTTGTTGTTAAACCGTTGACGGAAAAGTACACCTCTCAAACTAAATTTACCTATGTTTTAACCAAATGAGCTCTGGCGTATGGTAATCTCTGCTTCCCTCTGCGAAGGGTCCTTCTATTTTATTTTTCTTTTATTTTTATTTAATTTTGAGTCATCACCTTCTTCAAACACCAAAATAGAGAGCATAAATGTCATTCTTAGTTTAACATGCCTTAGGTCTAATTAATGTTAAGAGGAGCACCACTGGATGTTCTTTATGCTGAATTACAATGTTTAGTCACCGCTTGAACTTCAGAGGTGCTCTGCATTTATGTTTTGCGATTTTAGAAAGGGCTGGTGAGAAACCATTCTATCATATGATATTTTGCTCATTTGGATCATGTTGATATTTGAGATATCATATTATTATCTTCTAGTTTGTTATGATCTTGCCATGAGTGAATATGGTTGTTAAGTGTTATCATTCATATGGTTGTTCTCATAATCTTTGTTATAATTTGGTCATTGACTAAATTTTTGTACATCTACAAAAGCAAATCAGTTTGTAAAAGTTTTCTTTATCGCGTTTAGTTTGTCAACTGAATTGCTTGAGGGCAAGCAATAAGCTAAGCTTGTGGGAGTTGATATGTCTCAAACATATCTACTTTTCCAAACATTTTTTCTATTGTTTTGTCTTCTAACTTGCATGATTTGAATGAAACTAACCCGGACTGACGCTATTTTTAGCAGAATTGCCATGGTGTTATTTTTGTGTAGAAATAAAAGTGCTCCAAATTGAACAAGGATTTTTGAGGATTTTTTCGGGAAAATAAGAAGATTGGAGGACCGAAGAAGGACCATAGGGGAGCCACCAGCCCTCCACGCGGCCTGGCCATGCGCCCCTGGCCACGTGGGCCCCTCGGGAACCACCTTACGACAATTCTTCTGCTTATAAATCCCCACTAGTAGAAAATAGGGCTTTGGTTGAGGCCAGGATAAGGGCATTAATCCCGGTTCACTCACGAACCGGGACCAAAGGGGGCATCAGTCCTGGTTCGTGAGGCCAGGGCGCCGGCCGGGCCTCGGGGGCCATTGGTCCCAGTTCGGCTGACACTTTTGGTCCCGGTTCCAGACACGAACCGGGACCAATGGGCCTCGCTCCCGGCCCAACACCTTTAGTCCCGGTTTGTGGCTAGAACTAGGACAAAAGGTCAGTCTTCTATCCCGGTTCTAGCCACAAACCGGGACTAAAGAGAAGCCTATATATACCCCCGTACCTGCCCGCTCAGTGCTTTGTTTTTTGGCCGGCCGTGTGGGAGAGGTGTGTTGCTCTAGCTCTCACCTCCTATGCACATGAGGTGTTCGATGAAATGCCCAAGCCACACTAGCTTTCTCCTCTCGAAGCTCCTTGTCCAAGCTCCATTTTCGTAAAGATTTGTCTAGGTTTGCCGGTCCGTCCTGTCCCGACCCGTCCTCACCATCGTCGATCGCTCGTGCCGATCTCGTCGCCGGCACCACCGTGGTGAGCCTCTTGTTCTTATCTTCTTTGTAAAAGAAAAAAATTCTTACTTGTATGATTTAGATAGATATTTGTATAATTTTCTTAATTTTAATATTGTTTGTTATTATATAGTGCGATGGTTTTGGTATCAGCCCCCGTCGGCCCTCGTCCTGTCTATGATTCGAATGTGGTATATTATCTTTTATAACTATTTGTTTCATTTAGTGTTCATGACAATTATGCCGACCAACGTGACATAGATGTTTTTATCTAGGAGGTATGTGAACCGGAAATTCCAAACGACATAGAACTTCTTGTCGAGAAGTTAAATTTAGTTGAAAAAGAAAATGAGTATTTGAAAGAAAAAATTGAAAAGAATTGAAGAAGAGAAGATGAAACTGGAGTTGTATGTTGCCGATGTCGTCGATGATCACAAGATCCAGATGGATGCAATGTGCTTGAAGATTAGAAAGATTAGAAAATATGCCATTGATAATGAGGCTTGGTATCATTATGCTGTTGGATCAATTGTTACCTTAGTTGCGATAATTTCAATGTATGTTTTAATTAGATGCTCTAGCTAGAGAGCTATATGTTGTTCTATGAGAACTATGTATGAAATTTATGTATTTATTTTTTCAGTAATAACATTTGATCACTATAGTACTTTGGTTTTAATGTGATGATGGACATGTATTAATTTGGTCATCACTTATCTATTCATGATGTTCTGTAATGATTTTTGATATACTTAATTATATAATGCACGCAGATGAACCGACAATGGATGTACGATGACCGATGCACCTCCGACTACATGGACGGCATGCATAATTTTCTCAAAGTGGCTGAGGCAACCAAGCAGAATGGTTTTATGTGTTGTCCATGTACTCACTGTGGGAATACGAAGTCTTACTCTTCGTCGAAAACCCTTCACGTCCACCTGCTTGAGAAGGGTTTCATGCCACACTATAATGTTTGGACCAAGCATGGAGAAAGAGGGGTTATGATGGAAGAAAACGAAGAAGAAGAGGATGATGACAACTATCCCCCTGAATACGGTCATACTGCAATGGGGGAAGCTGAAGATCAAGATGAACCAGACGATGTGCCCGATGATGATCTTCGCCGGGTCATTGATGATGCACAGAGAGAATGCGAGAATGAAAATGAGAAGTTGAAGTTCGATCCCATGTTAGAGGATCACAAAAAACCGTTGTACCCAAATTGCGAAGATGGCAACACAAGGCTCGGTACCACACAAGGGATTTGAGAAGCTACTAAAAATAATGAAGAAGAAGCTTTCAAAGGATAACGAATTGCCTGACAGTACGTACGGAGCAAAGAAGGTTCTCTGCCCTCTAGGATTAGAGGTGCAGAAGATACATGCATGCCCTAATGACTGCATCCTCTACCGCGGTGAGTACGAGGAATTGAACGCATGCCCGGTATGCGGTGCATTGCGGTATAAGATCAGACGAGATGACCCTGGTGGTGTTGAGGGCGAGCGCCCCAGGAAGAGGGTTCCTGCCAAGGTGATGTTGTATGCTCCTATAATACCATGGCTGAAACGTCTGTTCAGAAACAAAGAGCATGCCAAGTTGATGCGATGGCACAAACAAGACCGTAAGAAAGACGGAAGTTGAGAGCACCCGCTGACGGGTCGCAGTGGAGAAAATTCGAGAGAAGGTGGCGGGACTTTGCAGGTGACGCAAGAAACGTATGGTTTGGTTTAAGTGCAGATGGCATTAATCCTTTTGGGTAGCAGAACAACAATCATAGCACCTGGCCCGTCACTCTATGTATCTATAACCTTCCTCCTTGGTTGTGCATGAAGCGTAAGTTCATTATGATGCCAGTGCTCGTCCAAGGCCCTAAGCAACCTGGCAACGATATTGATGTGTACCTAAGGCCATTAGTTGAAGAACTTTTACAACTGTGGAATGGAGAGGGTGTACGTGTGTGGGATGAGCACAAACAGGAGGAATTTGACCTACATGCGTTGCTGTTTGTAACCATCAATGATTGGCCTGCTCTTAGTAGCCTTTCAGGACAGACAAACAAGGGATACCACACATGCACGCACTATTTAGATGATACCGAAAGTATATATTTGGACAAATGCAGGAAGAATGTGTACCTGGGACATCGTCGATTTCTTTCAACCAACCATCAATGTCGAAAGAAAGGAAAGCATTTCAAAGGTGAGGCAGATCACCGGAAGAAGCCCCCCCTCCATACTGGTGATCAGATACTTGATATGGTCAATGATTTACATGTAATCTTTGGAAAGGGTCCTGGCGGACTATCTGTTCCGAATGACGCTGAGGGACGCGCACCCATGTGGAAGAAGAAATCTATATTTTGGGACCTACCCTATTGGAAAGACCTTGAGGTCCGCTCTGCAATCGACGTGATGCACGTGACGAAGAATGTTTGCGTGAATCTGCTAGGCTTCTTGGGCATGTATGGGAAGACAAAAGATACACCGGAGGCACGGGAGGACCAGCAACGTGTGCACGAAAAAGACAGCATGCATCCAAAGTAGTATGAAGGTCCTGCCAGCTACGCTCTTACCAAAGAAGAGAAGGAAATCTTCTTTGAATGCCTCCTCAGTATGAAGGTCCCGTCTGGCTTCTCGTCGAATATAAAGGGAATAACAAATATGGCAGAGAAATAGTTCCAGAACCTAAAGTCTCATGACTGCCACGTGATTATGACGCAACTGCTTCCGGTTGCATTGAGGGGGCTTCTACCGGAAAACGTTCGATTAGCCATTGTGAAGCTATGTGCATTCCTCAATGCAATCTCTCAGAAGGTAATCGATCCTGATATCCTACCAAGGTTAAAGAATGATTTGGTGCAATGTCTTGTCAGTTTTGAGCTTGTGTTCCCACCATCCTTCTTCAATATCATGACGCACGTCCTGGTTCATCTAGTCGACGAGATTGCCATTCTGGGCCCTGTATTTCTACACAATATGTTCCCCTTTGAGAGGTTCATGGGAGTCTTAAAGTAATATGTTCGTAACCGTGCTAGGCCAGAAGGAAGCATCTCCACGGGCCATCAAACAGAGGAGGTCATTGGGTTTTGTGTTGACTTCATTCCTGACATTAAGCCGATTGGTCTCCCTCAATAGCGGTATGAGGGGAGACTGACTGGAAAAGGCATTCTAGGAGCGGCCTCAATAATATGTAGGGACGGGCATTCTTGGGGTCAAGCACACTACACAGTTCTACAGAATTCTACCTTGGTGACCCCGTATGTCAATGAACACAAGAATATTCTGCGCTCCAAACACCTGGAGCAGTGTGACGATTGGATTGCATGTGAACACATCAGGACTTTCGGGAATTGGTTGCAAACACATCTCATGGGTGACAAAATTGTTGGAGATGAGCTGTACTCGTTGGCCAGGGGACCATCTATGACTGTATTGACTTACAAAGGGTTCGAGATAAATGGGAATACATTTTACACGATCGCCCAAGATCAAAAGAGCACCAACCAAAACAGTGGTGTCCGCTTTGATGCAGCAACCAACAGGGGAAAGGACACATATTATGGTTACATAGTGGACATATGGGAACTTGACTATGGACATGATTTTAAGGTCCCTTTGTTTCGGTGCAAATGGGTCAATCTGTCAGGAGGCGGGGCACATGTAGACCCGCAGTACGGAATGACAACAGTGGATCTCAACAATCTTGGGTACACAGACGAACCATTCATCCTAGCCAATGATGTGGCGCAGGTTTTCTATGTGAAGGACATGTCTACCAAACCGAGAAAAAGAAAAGATAAGGAAGCGAATACATCATACGATGAGCCAAAGCACCACATAGTTCTTTCAGGGAAAAGAGACATCGTGGGAGTGGAGGGCAATAGAGACATGTCTGAAGATTATGAAAAGTTTCATGAAATTCCTCCCTTCAAAGTGAAGGCTGACCCAAGCACCCTGTTAAAAGATGAAGATTATCCATGGTTACGGCGCAATAAGTAAGGGACACACGCGAAGAAAAAGTGAAGACTTTCTCTCCACAACTATTCTGATGATGGCTTTGATCTAGAATATCACTGCAGTTACATGTCAAGAATGGAATGCCTTTGTAACATATGAGTTTTCGTCCGAAACCCTGGTACTTCGAAAGAGATTGTCCATTTTGTACACGAAGTGCATCCAGTTTTTGCCATAACCCTGTCCACTTTTTAGGACATGCTATGTGGGTGAAATGATGATACCATGCCAACTTTCAACCTTTTCAGAGTTCATTTGTAATGCTTTTCATTTTCAGGGTCATTTAGCTAAAAAAAACCAGTAAATGCATGAAAAATAGCAAATGAAGTCAGAAAGGGTTGAAAATTGATGATGTGGCTTTGAATGGTGCATGTTGAACGCACAAAAAGTCGGGAGTTGAAATAAGTTAAAAAAATGGAATGCCTTTGTAACATATGAGTTTTCGTCCGAAACCCAGATACTTCGAAAGAGATTGTCCATTTTGTACACGAAGTGCATCCAGTTTTTGCCGTAACCCTCTCAACTTTTTAGCACATGCTATGTGGGTGAAATGATGATACCATGCCAACTTTCAACCTTTTTAGAGTTCATTTGTAATGCTTTTCAATTTCAGGGTCATTTAGCTAAAAAATCAGGAAATGCATGAAAAATAGCAAATGAAGACAAAAAGGGTTGAAAATTGATGATGTGGCTTTGAATGTGGGTGAAATGATGATACCATGCCAACTTTCAACCATGCAAAAAGAATGAATTAAAAAGCTTTTATAAAACTCTAATAGCAAAAAGAATGAACTAAAAAGGTTTCATAAAACTCTAATAGCAAAAAGAATGAACTAAAAAGAATCAATTAAATATAATATTTTTCAATAGCAAAAAGAATCAACTAAAAAGAATCAAAATAATATTAACTAAAATTATCAAAGTATTTATTTGTTAAAAACTTTAATAGTAAAAAGAATGAACTAAATAGAATCAATTAAATATAATATTTTTCAATAGCAAAAAGAATCAACTAAAAAGAATCAAAATAACATTAACTAAAATTATCAAAGCATTTATTTGTTAAAAACTTTAATAGTAAAAAGAATGAACTAAAAAGAATCAATTAAATATAATATTTTTCAATAGCAAAAAGAATCAACTAAAAAGAATCAAAATAATATTAACTAAAATTATCAAAGTATTTATTTGTTAAAAACTTTAATAGTAAAAAGAATGAACTAAAAAGAATCAATTAAATATAATATTTTTCAATAGCAAAAACAATCAACTAAAAAGAATCAAAATAATATTAACTAAAATTATCAAAGTATTTATTTGTTAGAAACTTTAATAGTAAAAATAATTTTCATAAAGTATTTTTGTTACAAACTTTAACAGAAAACTAAAAAGCATAACATATGCAAAAAATTAAAAATTAAAAAACATAATATATGCAAAAAATAAAAAATTGCCCGCCTGCTAGGCCCACGGCCTGCATACGACTAGTAACCCTACTATTGGGCCAGGATGCAGGCCCGCAGGCCCAGTAAGCCAAACAGGCAGACAGTTCGGTTAGGCCCATAGGCCTGCATTAGAAAGGAGCTCGAGACGGTTGCCGCAGCGGTGCTTATAAACCAGTGTGGGCGCTACTCAACTAGCGAGGTGGGACTAAACTTCCACCACACCGTTGTGCCAGGCTATTGGTCCCGGTTGGTGGCTCCAACCGGGACCAATGCCACCCTTTCGTCCCGGTTCGTGCCACCAACCGGGACCAAAGGTCTGGGCTTCCCGCCCTTTCGTCTGGCGAAATACACCTTTGGTCCCGGTTGGTGGCGCGAACCGGGACGAAAGGGGCACTACTAGGAAAAGGCCTGTTAGTGGCGCACCTGTTTTGGCCATTAATGGCGCACTACAGGTGCGCCACTATTATCACGCCACTAGTAACAAATACTAATGGCGCACCACTGGTGCGCCATTAGTATCCCAGATAATAGTGGTGCACCACATGGTGCGCCATTGATATGCCTCCTGGTGCGCCATTGATATGCCTCCTAGGGGCCCTGGTATTTAACTGGGTGCGCCATTGCTATGCCTCCTGGTGCGCCATTGATATGCCTCCTAGGGGCCCTGGTATTTAATTGGGTGTGCCACTAATATGAATTATGGTGCGCCACTAATGTTAATTCTAGGAATTATTATTTTTTGATTTTCTGGTATTTGCACAGGTTACAGAATACAATACACAGCACAGAATAAAAACAACACATATATAATACAATTCATCATATTAGTCTCCAAATTCGAAATAGCGAACAAAGTTCAAATATTAGACAAGTTTAGGTCTCGAGACCGAGTAGTGAGTTTGTCGTCACATTAAAAAGTCGATATCATCTAAACTACCATCACATAGAAGAGAGAAGCGGTCATCACGATGAGCATCATCGCGATGAAACTGGTCTTCATCCGGTTCCTCCAACGCTCCCTCCTCTCTCCCGCTAGATAGCGCGCGTATCTAGCTTCCGCCTCCGCCCTAGTGGTGTACCCTTTGTAACTGTTACCGCTGAAACGGTGAACCTGTTTCCGACACTCCTCCCAGTCGTCGTAGACTCCGGGAACCTTACCCTTGTACACGACATACGACGGCATCTCTATGCACTAGACAAACAAAACGTTAGTAGCAATTCACAGACAATACATAAGCAATATATAAGTATGCAACAAAAGGATCGGAAGAGAAAAGCAACACATTAATAGCACGATTCGTGGTCCTACTAATAAATAGCATCGATTACATATAAGTTGAACGACTGTCCAAACTAAATAGCTAATCGATATTTCAGAACTACAAACCATCACTACTTTCGACTCGACTCAGGGACCGGAGCGTGGATGAAGCCGCCGTCTATCGTGATGGTCATGAAATCGCGGTCGTTGTCAGCCTGCATTTGTAGCGTTGTTTCTATCTCACTGTTGGACGGTTGATATCTAAGGTAGAACTGCCCCGAGGTACGAAGGACATCTTGATGGATGATTTCCGCAAACTCCGACTGGATGCGAAAGAATTCTTGTCTGATGTCCGTGTCCTGGATTGCCGACAAGCTTGCGGCCCAATCTTTGAGATTATTTGGTAGCAGAAGGTGATTATGGTCCCGCACGATCGCCCGCATGTGATGGAGGGCATAGTAGGCATCCTTCTGACCGCCAGGCGGCTGCTTGACGCAGGGGAACATCGTATTGTGGGCGAACACATGCTTGCCGTACTTACAAATTGGCCTCTTGAAGGTGCCTCCAGATCTGGCGTAGCCGGGGAGAGCTTCATCAAGAACTTTCTTGATATTTGTGTAGTCTTTCTTCGACTGACGGTCCGAGTCGAAATACGTGGCCATGGAATATTTCGGGCTTAAGAGGATGAGTGTGCAATGTGTGTCACTGCACAAAACACGGAATGTTAGAAAAAAAAAGAACGATCGAAATCTAAGAAATCATATGTTACGGGGCGGTGAGGGGATGACTTACTCGGGAAAGTAAGTCACGAGGAAGTTATCCTTATCTGGGTTCGCCAGAATGACGCCTTCGAGGTATGAACTCGCGACTTGCCGGTCCCCAGCGCTGCCCAAGATCTTGGCACGCATGTAGAAGGGGTCGACTATCACGATGTCCGGGGTCTTGTCTCTAATGATCCGCATCTCCATACTAAGCGAAAATAGCCGAATGAAGGTGTAGTGCAGCGGATGAAGGTTAAACATAGCGAAGATGTCATCAAACCGCGGGACGATCATACCCCCGATTTTGCTATCGACAAAGCCCTTGCCCTCTGGCACCTTGGCCACGAAAACCGGGTATGCCACATCATTCTCGGAGAGACGCCGCTTCTCCAAAGAAAGAACACTGTCATGCAGACTCCGCATAGCACCGGTTGCAGCATTGAGCATATTAGTCGGTAGCATCGGCCTACCCGCCACATGCACCCTCCTCGAGATATCCTTAGGTGAAGGTGGCCCGTCCTGAGCACGGATCGTACTCGGTGCCGGCTGGCTCGCACCCTTAATCTTTCTTTTCCGTCCCTTCTTCTTCTGCTGTAATGGGATCGAGTTCTGCTGAGAGACCGCCTTCTTGAGTGTGTTGGGGCTGATAATATTTCGCACCTCGGCTATCTGAGGCTCGGTGAAGGCGGCAGCTGGAGGCGTCTCCTGAGAACTGAACGCCAGACGACGCCTGTTGCAATTGGGTTTCTCCGCGGTACCAGGTAGATCGCGATCGTCTTTTGCAGGGTTGGGTTCTTGAGAAGGAGGCCCCAAGAATTCATCATCGTACCCATGTTCGTTGAAGTACTTATCGACTTTGGTAAATGTACCGTCGTCGTCGTCGTCGTCGTCGTCCGGATCCTGTGCCATATGCATGTCCGGCATGTCCGGTAGCGTTGCGGCGGTCTTGCCATGGCTTGGCGCCAGCACGACTGGCGGTGTTGTCTGTGGGGTGGTGTCCCCCGCCCCCAAACGAATCTGGCTCTTCGGCCAAAGCAGGGGCCAGCTTAAGCAGGCGCTGAGGGTCATCACATCATCTTCGTCGGCCCCAGCGGGTCGAAACGAAGGTAACAAGTCGTCGCAGCCCGGCAGCACCCGAACCAGTTGAACCCTATACACGGTGGGTGGCATCGGATTACCGTGGAACACGGGGTTGCCCGGTTGAACGATTCTGGCCTTGGCGACATCGATCAACTCGCCGCCCACGAAGTGCAGGAGAGTGCATGGAACGTCGGTGGCGCCCTGCGAAAACATGTAGGGCGTCAGGGATGCCCAGTCAAAGGCAAGGAGATGAAGTCATCGGCCGAGAGGCTTAGTTACCGTGATGGCGTCGAGCTCGGCTAATGTCGAGGCACCGCCAACGGCGGGCGTGCAAGTGACGGAGGGGCCGCTTGCTGCCGAAGTGCCGGCCGGCGTATTCTTCCCACACCCGGGTGCATTAAGCTCCAATGCCCGCGCCGGCGCCGGAGACACCAATACCGCCTCCCCCGGAGACACCAATGGCGCCGCCGGCGCGTTGTGCGAGTTGCTGCCCGTGAAGCTGGGAATCGGGGGCGGCCCCTGTTGGCCGCCCGCAATCCACGCCTGTAGCCCCTCAATCAAGGTAGGCACAATGGCGGTGATCGTCGCTCCCAGTTGGTCTCGCACTTGCTCTTGGACCATCTCCGGAATCCGCTCCACTTGTGCCTTGAGTTCTTGAACCTCGCGCTGCTGGCTTTCCGAGCTGGTCTTTCTCTCCTTTCGCCCAGCGTTATAGTATTCCGACCATTTCGTGGACAAGCCTTTGCCGGCCACACGACCAGCTGACGACGGCTTACTGGACTTATCCTTGTCTTTCATTACGTTCAACGCCCTATTTAAAGTGGTGTCCCAAGGGGAGCTCTGAGACGACCCCGCGCTACTGCTTTCAGTGTCCTGCGGAAGGAACGTGAACCATTTAGAAATTTGGCTTCATTAATTAGAATGCAACCATATGGAGCTAATTACGCGGGGGTGTATTCCTTACCAGAACAAGCTCAAGCGCCTTGGTCTTCGGATCCGTGGTAAGCTCCTTTGTTACCGGGTCCACCTTGTACCGGGCCCTGACATAGTTCCTGGTCTGCTTGTCACGGTATTTATCGAAGAGGGGCGGTAGGCCTTGCTCGGCACGCTCCGCGTCCTCCTTGTCCCATATAGGTTCCGCCACTCTGTAACCGCCGGGACCGAGTTTGTGGACCCCTAAGTTCAAGTCCCGCATATGTTTCCCCCACTGACTTGATTCCGCGAACCCCGGGGACTCGCACTTGGCCTTGAACTCGAGGTAGTCAGCTTCGCTGATCGAAGGATTTGTCTCCTTGATCTTCTCATAACTATCACCTCTTAGAATCCTTCTCCTCACCGAGGCTCTCCAAGTAGCCAGGGCCGTGCTCATCTTGGTGAGGGCGGCACTGTTCACTTTATTCCCTGTGAGGCGTGTGTTTGCGACGTCACCGGGGAACTTGTATCGTTCGTGCAGCTTCGTGAAGAGGAGGTTGCGCAAATTCCCTCGGTCACGATGCCTTAGGTTCTCGGTGTTGATCGAGACGGTGCTCCGGAGAATGCACCCGAGTTGTCCCGAGTACCCACTGACTAATTCTTTGGGCGCCGTTGGATGCCCACTGGAGGACACTTCAGTAAATTCCTGCTTGACGGTGCCGAGCACGTTCGGGCGCCGGTCCTTCCGTTGCCTCTTCGGTTGGCTGCCATCTGTGCGTGCGCTGCCATCATCAGTGGTGGCATCCTCTGCGGCACCATCAGTGGTGTCATCCCCGACGCCACTAGGGGTTGTGTAGTCGGGATCGGTGTCTTCCGCGGCGTCCTCCTAGCGGTGAGGTTCTTCCTCCATCTCCTGGGACAGCTCCCAGAATTGCTTGCCCGAACCGCCGGCATCGTTGTGGGCCATGTTCGCTCTAAATAGGAAAAAAGTTTGGACCTGTTAGTGTGTTGTTGCTAAGGTCCAAGTCCCTTCCTAACCCCCTTCTTCTTGTCTCCTCTCACTATCTCTCTCACACACATGTAGTTTATCGAGTGATGGACAAAAAAATAGTTGATCCTACTTAATTAAGAACTAAGATACCCCGGCCCATGCATTAGTCGCAAGTACCCCATATGTCCTATTTTTAGCAAAGTCATGCTAAAATTCACGGAAAATTTCAGCATGACCTTTGCTGAAAATAGGACATATGGAGTACCCGAATTTGCCGGAACGGAAGTTAATCGACATTCCGGCAAACTCAAGGGCCTCTCGGGGTACCTGCAAAATCATTATCTAGTTTGGACTAAATGCTCACATATTAGTCCTTTGATATGGACTAACTGCCTTTATTGATGTCTATTAGTCCAGTTTGGAACTGCCTTTATTGCTGCCTTTACTAATGAAATGACCAATAACACGACAATAGGCATGCTACAACTTAATATTTCAAAAAAAAATTGTCCTCCGCACACCACATATTATTTCTTGGAACAATAGTTCAATCTGATGCGAGTGGAGGGAGGGAGGGTAGCTAAAGGACGGATTTCCATTGCCACTAGTTTGCAGAACTTTCGCAATATTTCTGGCATTATCCATGATGTCCATGATTTCATCTATGGTAAAACATTTGAACAATTGACATTACTATGATTCAGATTTATTAACAAAGAAGCACCAGAGTATCGGAAGTAGAGAAATAACGCCCGGGTCAAAATCACATCAAAGTGACATATTAAGCTCTCAAGTTGTTCTGTATTCTAAGCTAGCGACCAAGGTGTGTAATTTTATTTCGCCTGACTCTGTTTTCATCACTGTCCAAACAGTAGATCCTTACCAGTCTGCAGCAAAATTCAGACAAAAAAGAGGAAGGTAAATTGGGTTGGCTCGTTCTACTCTACGGATCGAACTGTATGCCGGGTCCAGTAAACAGGGCATCCAGACAGTTCAGGCATTTGTATGTAGGAAGAAGCAAGCAAGCAATCACTATTGCTACTACATTGACATGGCAAGACAGCCCCTTTATAATCAAGGTGCACATGCATATACAGTTGACACTCCACTTATTTGTTCTCATAACTAGTTTTCATTCAACCTAACCTAACAGGGGAATGAGTTGGCAAGACAGCCCCTTTATAATCAAGGTGCACATGCATATACAGTTGACACTCCACTTATTTGTTCTCATAACTAGTTGGTCGATATCCCTAATAGCAGCAAGCATTCGAAACTGTCAATAAATTTGAAACATTTGGCCTCCCGGGTAGGATTCTGCTTATATAAGAGTAACAGAGAGAGGACAGGAGATCATACCTGTTGGTCGCCGGCGTCGGATGGAGAGGAAGCGCCTCCGTTGGATGGGGATGGGGATGGAGCACAGGCGCCGATGCGTGGCCCTGGAGGAGGCTGCAGCCGGTGGGTATGGAGAGCCGTCGCCGGATGGGGATGGCCTGGGGTCGCCGCCGTCGCTCGTCAGATCGAGGGGGCAAACGAGCGTCGGGGCCGGGAGCTGCGTCGCCGCCGCCGGGAGCTGCGTCGTCGCCGCCGCCGGGGACAGGGGAGGGTTTCGGGAGGGAGGCGGGGTGTACTGTGTGGGGAGGCGGGGAGGGGAGGGGAGGATACCCTAATTTAGGGTAGAATGATAGCAATGGCGCACCTCTTAGGGGTGCGCCATAAAAACAGGTATATCAATGGCGCACCTCTTAGGGGTGCGCCATAAACATCGTGATAGCAATGGCGCACCTCTTAGGGGTGCGCCATAAACATCGTGATAGCAATGGCGCACCTTCTCCTGGTGCGCCATTACTAACATTTTTTTATTTTTTTGAATTTTTACTTGCATGTAATAATTTAAGATTTGAGATAAAGAGGAGAGGAGAAGAGAGGCAGAGGGAGGAGAGGAGGAAGAGAGGAAGAGGGCATGGCCGGGAGGGAGGAGAGGAGGAAGAGGGCATGGCCGTGCCCATGAAAATTTAAAAATATTCATGAGTTCAAAAAATATCATCAAATAAAAATTGGTATACCAGAATAAACATAAATACCAGAATAAACATAAATAAATATTCATGAGGACTAGAACAGAAGAAATATCATTTCCATATATATGTCGAAATACAATCGAGAAATGAAGACTACAATTTAAATACAATCGATCTTAGCTAGCTATCTTTTCACAATCTTCTTGCCCTTCTTTTTCGCAAATGGAGTTCTTCTCTTGAACGGACGTCCTTTACGTAGGGTGGTCCTGCTTCTTCTTGTGGTGTATGGCACTTCATCGTCGTCATCATGTTCCATCTTCGGGTCGCCGTACTTGTCGAAGTCTTCCTCATTGGCGACTCCATCCATTCCGATGATCTTCCTTTTGCCGCTCCTCACGACAACACGACTGGGCTTTGACGGGTCGGTAATGAAGAAGCATTGGTCCACTTGGGAAGCCAGTACCCATGGCTCATTTTTCGCGGTGACGTTTGCGCCCGCGGTCTTGGATTTGGCTTCGGGTATAACCATGGTGGTGAAATACCGGTCTTATTTTAGGACGCTCTTGGCCCATCTGACACGGAACATCGGGACCTTCTCTCCAGCGTAGCTCAGCTCCCAGATCTCCTCGATCCTTCCGTAGTATCTGTCCTTGTCGTTACCGGTGTAGGATTCCATCGTTACCCCGGAGTTCTGATAACCATCGCTCTTCATGTCCTTTCCCTCGGTGTAGAATGTGTAGCCGTAGATATCGTACGCCTCATACGTCATCAGGTTGTGCTCGGTGCCCTGTGACAAGGCGAATATGAGTTGTTCTTCCGCGGAAGAATCCTCATGTAAAGGGTACGACAGAAGCTTCTCCTTGAACCAACGCGTGAAACATGAGTTGTGCTCTTTGATTATATCTCCGTCCGTCCTCTGTTGGCCTCGGTCATTGTACGTCTTCTCAATAAAGGTTTTGTGCTCTACCACCCAAGGATCGACCACGTCTATGTGTTGTAGCGCGACTAGGTTTGCTCTTTCAAAGTCGGCGAGTCGACCCTCGAAGTCGACATGCATTTCGCGGCGACCCTCGCGGTGACCCCATCCAGCGAGCCTGCCGAGGTGCCTGTTGACGGGCAGACCAACGGGGTTCTCGATGCCTAGATAATTCATGCAGTAGGAGATGCACTCTTCGGTCAGAAAGCCCCTGGCTATGCTTCCCTCTGGACGTGACATGTTGCGAACGTATCCTTTGATGACACCATTCATCCTTTCGAACGGCATCATGCTGTGCAGGAACGTCGGCCCGAGTTGGATGATATCCTCCACGATATGGACTAGCAGATGCACCATAACGTCGAAGAATGCGGGCGGGAAGTACATCTCAAGCTCGCATAGTATCACCACGATCTCTTCCTGTAGCCTTCTGAGTTGCCTCACACCAACCGACTTTCGAGAGATGACGTCGAAAAAGTTGCATAGGCCAAATAGCGTTTCACGGACGTGCACGTCCATGATCCCACGGATTGCAACTGGAAGTATCTGCGTCATCAGCACGTGACAGTCGTGAGACTTCATCCCGCTGAACTTCTGCTTCGCTGAGTCTAGGTATCTGCTTATCTTCCCCGCGTAACCGTAAGGAAGTTTTACTCCTACGAGGCAGGTGAAAAACTGCTCGATCTCCTCCTGACTTAGAGTGAAGCACGCGAGAGGGAAGTCATTTCCGATCTTCTTGGCCTTTTTGCCTTTGCGACGACTTTCCGTGTCCTTCGCCTCATCATCATCATCATCATCATCATCATCATTAGCGTGAAGCTCCTCCTTGATGCCCATTGATTTCAAGTCTGCCCTTGCTTTCGGCCCATCTTTGGTCCTCTCTGGCTTGTTGAGCAGGGTACCAAGCAGACTCTCGCACACGTTCTTCGTGATATGCATGACATCAAGGCTGTGAGGCACACGGAGGATCTTCCAGTACGGCAAGTCCCAGAAAACAGACATCGTTTTCCATACCTTCAGCAGCGGCTCTGGCGCCTTTCGCTTCTTTCCCGGCTCTGGCGCCTTTCCCGGCTCTGGCGTCTTTCCCGGCGGTGGGCACTCTTTCCAATTTTTCTCCATGAGTCATCGTCGCGGAGCCACCTTCGATGTCCCATGAACACGGTTTTCGAAGACCCGGGATCTCTATCTAGCTGGCGATATGTTGTGTCATCCATGCACCTGACGCATCCAGAAAATCCGTGGACCACCTGCCCCGCGACATATCCGTAACCGAGATAGTCATGCACCGTCGTGAGCAGTGCGGCTCTCATAGGGAAATATTCTTTCTCTGCGGTGTCCCACGTATTGGCTGGCGTTTGCCACAGCGTGTCTAGCTCCTCTTTCAGCGGCCCCAGATACAGATTGATGTCGTTCCCTGGTTGTTTCGGCCCTTCAATTAGCATACTCATGTGAATGTACTTCCTCTTCATGCACAACCAGGGGGGAAGGTTGTACATCCACACAAACACAGGCCAGATGCTATGTGTGCTTCTCTGGCTGCCAAATGGATTGACTCCATCGGTGCTCGCGCCCAGCATGATGTTCCTTGGATCGTCCCCAAATTCTGGGTGTTCGAAGTTCAACGCTTGCCCCTGGCTCGCATCCTTAGGGTGACTCAGCATCTTGTCTTTTTTATTTATCTCCGGATCATTTCCGTCATCTTCTCGCTTCTTCTCCTCCCTATCCGCGTGCCAACGCAGGAGCTTTGCTACCTTAGGGTCCGCGAAATACCGCTGCAGACGAGGAGTGATCGGAAAGTACCACACCACTTTTCGAGGAGCTTTCTTCCTCTTCTTGTATCGAGTGACGCCGCACACCGGACATATGGTAGACTCCGCGTGCTCGTCCCGATAAATGATGCAATTGTTCATGCACACATGGTATTTCACGTGCGGTAAATCCAGAGGACACACGATTTTCTTCGCCTCCTCGAAACTGGTCGGGCACTTGTTCCCCTTGGGAAGACGTTCGTGCCAGAATGACATGTTCTTGTCGAAGCATGCGTCGGTCATTTTGTGTTTTACCTTCATCTCCAGAGCCATGAGCGTTACTTTCAGGCGGGTATCCTCGGGCCTGCATCTTTCATACAATGGAGTAACCGCGTCTATCTCCAGTTAATCCAGCTTGGCTTTCTCTCGGGCGGCAGCTCTTGCGTTATCCGTCTGCTTGAGAAGCAGCTCTTGAATATGAGGGTCCTGCACCCAGCCCATCGATGGTCCATCGTCGTCTGCTCCGGCATCTTCATGATCATGCCCTTCGTCTGCTCCGGCATCTTCCTCATCATCATGTCCGGCATCTTCTACATGATGACTGTGTACTACTGCATCTACTTCGTAATCATGTCCTGGAGATTCTTCGTCTTCTCGCTCGCCCTCGCCGCGGTTGTCTTGCTGCCCTTCCTCATTTCTTGCCCGGCCCCCATGGACGACTTCATAATCATCTTCATCACCTTGCCACCGATAGCCATCCATGAAACCACGCAAGAGCAGGTGGTCACGCACCTGTACGGAATCTGGGTCCATAAGGCTCTTCAGCTTAATTGCATCTTCGACACGGACATCTTATCTCCGTCTCATTCTTTTGAAGCATCTCGGCCTTCGCGGAGCTCAAAAACCTATTCACGATGCCTTCGGTCATCGTGCGGACCATGGTCGCCTGCGGGGTAGAGCAAAACGATATTTTAGAACCAAAAAAAAATTTGGCATGACTTTGCCTAAAAATAGGACCAAAAAGAATGCATAGTGCCAAATTCTCGCCGAAACGGAAATGAATCAACATTCCGGCAAAATATTGGCAACTATCGCATTTCAAATACCGGTACCTGCAAACACAAACATATGCAACACCACAAACATACGTAGATCTAGGCCATAAAAAGTGCATGTGCACGTTGTTGGAGGGAGAAAAAAGTAGATCTACAACATAAAGAAAGCTTTCCCCTTACTTACCTATCAAAAAAAGGAAATTTAACCACTTAATTTGGGTGAATCTATGGTGCAAATGAGGTGAGGAGGAGGAGGCACCCGAGACAAGCTTGGAGGAGGAGGTGGAGAGAATGAAGTGGGGAAAGTGAGTGTGGTAGGTGGCTGTCCAAAATATCTAGCTGCTCTCAGGTTACCAATGGCGCACCACCTTAAAATGCGCCATTAGTAATCCTGGTTACTAATGGCGCACCTTTCATGTGGTGCGCCATTACTAGTTTTGCAAAAAAATAAAAAAATAATAATTGTTAGTAGTGGCGCACCGTGGTTGGGGTGCGCCATTACTAGTTTGAACTAGTAATGGCGCACGATACCCTGGTGCGCCATTACTAGTTTTGAAAAAAAAAGTTAAAAAAAAAATTTGTCAGTAGTGGCGCACAGAGTGTGTGGTGCGCCATTACTAGTTAAAACTAGTAATGGCGCACAAGACACTGGTGCGCCATTACTAGTTTTGGAAAAAAAAATGTTAGTAGTGGCGCACCGTTGGTGTGGTGCGCCATTAATGATATGGACACTAATGGCGTACCTACACATGGTGCGCCACTGCTATATAGCAGTGGCGCACCACATATGTGGTGCGCCATTAATGTCCATATTAGCTATAGCCCTTTCCTAGTAGTGGGGGACCTTTGGTCCCGGTTCGTGCCACCAACCGGGACCAATGCTCTGGCTATATAAGCCAACACTTGTGAAATTTTCAGCATTCTCTCCCCCGACGCCGAAACGCCCGACGCCGCCAGGCTACTCCGCCGCTCCCCGTCGTCGTCCGCCACTCCCGACGCCGCTAGCTGCTCCGCCGCTCCCTGCCCCGACGCCCCGACCCCCTGTGAGCTCCCCTTCCCCTGCGCTGCCGCCACCGCCGCGCTGCCGCCGCCGCCGCTGCCATTTTTTTTCATAACCATTTTTTTGTTAATATATATGGATGGATGTATGTATGTATGGATGGATGGATGTATATATGTATGTGTGTATGGATGGATGCATTTACTGTTAATATGTGATAGAATTTTTTTTTCATAGAATTTTTTTTCGTTCATAGAAAGTTTTTTTGTTCATAGAAATTTTCGAGGCCACCCAATGTATTTATGTATATGCAGATGTATAGAAAGTTTTTTCGTTCATACAAAATTTACCACCTCCGGTTCATCTGTCCGAACACTCCCGGTCCGCTCGCCCGACCAACTATCGATGCCAGCCAAACCCTAGAAGAAAGAGCGTCGTTGTCGATCTACCCCCCTCCCCGATAACTTTGACATGAGGGGGGACGTCGGACATGCATGAGAGAGAGGCGGTCCGCTCGCCCGACCAACTATTGAGGCCACCCAAACCCTAGAAGAAAGAGCGTCGTTGTTGATCTACCCCCCTCCCCGATAACTTTGACATGAGGGGGGACGTCGGACATGCATGAGAGAGAGGCGGTCCGCTCGCCTGACCAACTATCGAGGCCACCCAAACCATAGAAGAAAGAGCGTCGTTGTCAATCTATCGTTGCCGGCATAGGTCAATCGGGTAGAATGCATGGATAGTTTGATCTCCTGCATAGCGATTATTTTTTTCAAAGTGTCATCTCCTGAAAGTATAACCCCGATAACTTTGACATGAGTGGGGACGTCGGACATGCATGAGAGAGGCAGTCCGCAACTAATCCATTGCTCATATATGCATATGATTCCTGTTGTGATTAGCTAGGTCTATGTTTGCCACTAATCCATCTCTCATGTTTGTATATTGCCATGTTGTAATATTTGCAGAAACTATGGAAAGAGACTTAGAACAAGAACAGTTGTTGGGGGATATAATCCTCGCCCGAGGTGATCCCTTGTCATTTCTCAACGACACCGATGGTCAGGAAGGAGAGGATGACGGCTCCGGTAATCCAACAATGGAGGAGGAAGGAGATCATGCCGGCTCCGATGACCGAATGGCGGAGGAAGGAGATCATGATGACGGCTCCGGTGACCGAACGGAGGAGGGAGACTTAACTGTTGCAAAGTCCGGCGAGGTATATATACATATATTAATTAAGCCTCTGCTGACTTGATGCATTAATTGTTTTGTATGTACATATATTAACGCTTCTTTCTTCTTTTAATTAGCCCTCCGGATCGAGCCAAACTTCCGTAAAGAGACGAGGCCCAAAGAAAAGGTTGCGCCTGGATGAAAGGTTCACGATCGAAGCAGTCGGTCCAGATGGCCAACCGAAGGCTCCCAAGCGTAGCAAGGACGCATTTGTACATCAGTGTGGGGTTATTGTTAGAGACAGCGTCCCGATTAGCATCCAAGAATGGAATAAGAAGAAGGACCCTGAAGTTTCTTATGTCCAGGATAGACAGAAAGATGATCTTTGGACAAAGCTGATGACAAATTTCATCTTACCGCCAGAGGCAGATCCAAATAAGGTCAAGGCGTTTGCTCTCAAGAAGATGGCAGAACTATTCAGGAACTGGAAGAAAGAGTTGAACACAAAGTTTGTCTAGAAAGAGAAGACTCCAGAATTCATTGGTCGATATGAGAAGATAAGAGATCACTGGCCCGCATTTGTGGCCTACAAGAAATCGGACAAGGGCAAGCAAAGGTCAGCGACAAATAAACTGAATGCTGCAAAGAAGCTGTATCACCATGTTACGGGGTCAGGTGGCTACAGCAAAGCCTGGCCTACGTGGGACAAAGCTGAGCAAGACCTGCTTGCTAAAGGGGTCCAACCAACGACATTGCACTGGCCAGATCGGGCAAGGACTTGGTTCTTCGGGGTTGGGGGAACTTTGGACCCAGACACAGGGAACTGTGTTTGGACAAAAGCTCAACTTGCAATACCCATCACGAAGCTTCAGGAAGCAATCAAGGCAGCGCAGGAAGGGAGGATACATCCCGACAGAGAGAATGACGAGCTGGCACTTGCCCTTGGGAATCCTGAACACCCTGGACGAACACGAGGCACATCAGGCTCCCTTCCGTGGGTGTATGGGTTTGCCGACAGTGGTGGTTATAGAAGCCGAGAGAGAAAGAAGAAAGTGGAAGCAAGCAAACTAGAGAAGATCAATGCAAGATTAGCGAGACTAGAGGACGAACTTGAGAGCTAGCGAGCTACCGGCCAACCATCTCAGCGGCACGAAGATCCTTCGTTCGACGACCCTGCCCCCGAAGCTACCCCACCATCTCAGCGGAGAAGCAGCGTGGTTTCCGCGGAGCTCCTTCAGCCTGATATCACGACTACTCGCTACCCCGTGGATAGTATCACGGAGGCTGAACACTATGTTCTAATGACGAAATGCCAGAACCTGACCTTGAAGGCTGCTGTCAGATCTATTGTACCTCCTCAAGCTAAGGGAACTTTTCATTGCCGTCTGATTCGAGAGGGCTATGCTATTGTGATGGTGGATGAAATAACGGAGGGATTTGAGGAGCTGGAGCTTGACAACCCTACAGGTGAAGGGGAGATTCATCTGGACAATGCTTTAAGGAGTACCTGTCTATGGAGAAAGGAGTACATCAAGCTTCCAAACTTTACGCCTCAGCATACTCAGCCTCCTCCGGCGCGTCAGGGCACTCCGCCTCCTCCTCCTCCTCCGGCGAGTCAGGGCACTCCGCCTCCTCCTCCGCCTCCTCCGGCACGTCAGGGCACTCCGCCTCCTCCTCCGCCTCCTCCGGCGCGTCAGGGCACTCCGCCTCCTCCAGTGTGTCAGCGGACTTCGCCTCGTCAGCAACGGGAGAAGAGAGCCACCGTCGCTCCGGCGGCTAGCAGTACAAGAGGTGGTGGGAAGAAATTCAAATATGGTTCAAGCCTCAAGGCTCTTCCAAAGTTACCATATGAGAGGACTGACGAGGAAAACAAGGCCATCAGTGATGCCGTAGTGCGGGCCCATTTTCAACGGAAAGTTCCACCTCCAAAGGAAAAAGTAGATCCGGTAAAGGCCAAACGCACTCTGGATGCCCTTAAGCGACCACCTCCGCCTCCGCCGCCATCAAACTATGACAGCATTATTGCAAAGACATATGACGAAGTTATGAGTCGGTCGAGAAGTAGCAGTAGTGGTGCAAGAAGTGGGAAAACAATCCCCCAGCTCGGCGAACAGGAAAAGCAATCGTGCCCCCCGCTCAAGATGTTTACCGATACCCCAGGGGTAGCGGCCGTTGCTCCTGGTTTCAATCCTGGTGATTACCTAGGCGATGATGTACAGTTCAAAATCACTGAGGTAGAAATCTTTAAATACGAGCATGGGAAGCGTCTCATCAGAAGTGATGATCTGGAACTGAATCTATCAACGATGATGCGAAGATTGCATAAATGGTACTTGGATGCCTGCAAGGATGGGACGGGCAGTATCTTGGTGGGAATTAAGGATGAGCACGACTTCATTGGAGTCGACTCGATCTACGTTGAATTTGACGAATTCTTTCAATTATACAATCTAAAAGCCCTCGACAAAAGTCTCATCGGTTGTTATTGTCTGTAAGTATTATTTCTGTAATTAAGTCTGTAGCGATCAGCTCATTCATTGCATGTATATAATTATATCCTCACTATATTATGCAGATTGAAGATCATCGAATTCAAAAGAGAACAAATCTATGACATTGGGTTCATTAACCCAAATGTCATAAATGAATATATGGTACAGAACTCCCCCAGGGAGACTGAGGAAATCTTGCTAAGGTCGTTCGTTGGACACCAAAACAAAAGGGAAATACTCTTTCCGTACAACTTCAAGTGAGTGTTATTGTCTTCTGCATATTCTGTTTCGCTTACTCGAGGTTAAGTGTAATTGACGAGTTATGCGCACGCAGGTTCCACTTTATTCTGCTAACCATTACGCTTGACGAGGGTGCAGTAACTGTCTTGGACTCGAGACGTAAAGAGGCTACGGAGTATGCGGACATGATCGAAATGCTCCAGAAGTAAGTTCAATCATTATCGCACTATATCGGCAACTTTCGTTCATTAACTGATATCAAGAAATCATTTTCTTTGCCGGGCAGGGTTTGGAAAAAGTTCATCAAGCAGGTTAAGGGTGAATGGAGACCGGAGCTGCGATTTACACAACCCAGAGTAAGTAGTACTAGCTAGCTAGTTCCGCGCATCTCTCATTGATTCTAGTTTCAATACCATTATCATGGTTGATTATCATTTTGATTGAACTATATTCTCGTAAAGTGCATGTGGCAAGAACCCGGAAATGATTTCTGTGGATACTACGTCTGCGAGTTCATTCGCCGACAGACCACTGAGAGGGACTTCACTAAACAACAATTTGAAGTACGTAAACAATATTCACAATTTTATTTTATCACCATCAATTGTGTTGATTCATTCATATATATATATATATATATATATATATTGACCCCCTGCTTTAAATTAGACCTGGCAGAAGTGGGACGTACTCCTACCAGAGGATCGCCTACGCGCAATTCAAGAGGAATTGGCGGGATTCTTTGTTGACCACGTCATTCCTAAAGACGGAGAATGCCATCGGGAAATGCAAATTTATGAATAGATATATGCATCAACGTGTACTATATGTAATAGCGTCCAATAGGAGATATACGAAAACTTGTTGTTCGACCAACAAACACGGAAAAAGAGAGGTCACTTCTCTCTATATATTGATCATGCATGACGATGTTCTGTAATTAATGGTTCCTTCATTGCTTACTACCTAGCGTCGAGTTCTCCCTATATGTAGTAGCTAGCATCGAGTTCTCTCTGTATGTAGTAGCTACCGTCGACCAACAACGAAGAAAGAGAGGTCACTTCTCTCTATATGTAGTAACTATAGCTAACACAATATGAAACCCCTAAACCCTCCAAAACCCCTAAACCCCAGCGCCTGGGAGCTGCTGACGCGTGGCTGCCTTTTGGTCCCGGTTGGTGTTACCAACCGGGACTAAAGTTCCTCCTCCCTGGGCGCCCCACAACGGCCACGTGGAGCCCCTTTGGTCCCGGTTCGTAAGCCAACCGGGACTAAAGGTTTTGGGCATTAGTCCCGATAGATTTGACCCGGTTCTAGAACCGGGACTAAAGGCCCTCTGGAACCGGGACTGATGGCCCGTTTTCTACTAGTGCCCATATATCATAGAAAAAATTATAGAAAATTCCTGACACATTTTACGATACAGAGCCGCCTCCACCTCTGTTCTTCCTCTGGAGATCCGATATGGAGTCTGTTTTGGTCTCCGGAGAGGGGGATTCATCGCCGGCATCATCACCAACCCTTCTGCAACAACAATCTCATGATGCTTCTACCCATGTGTGAGTAATTCCTCTGTAGGCACACGGAGGTAGATGAGAATTGGATGAGAATTCTTATGTAACTAGATGATACCCCGCACGTTGCGGCGGAAAAATGAGCTGATAAAAATTTCAATGTAGACGACAAACATATGCTTACTGAAAAATACTTACAGAAATAGTTTAATTACAACTGTTATGCTAGTGTAGTAACAAATATGAACTACATGTGACATGTTCCATATAACACCGTTGATAATGATTATATCATATAGTGCGTGAAAATAAAAGGTGACGGTTGGCAGATCCGGTTGTATAAAGAAGCCTGCTAATTTGCACCATTTACTTGTTCTCCACGATGCTGGGTGTATCCGCTAAAATTCATGTAACAACCCATAAGATTTATGTAACTATACACAATTATTTAGATATATACTAAATGGATCTCTCTATTGAAGCACATAGTACTAAGTAGCCTGTTGGTGTTACAATTATTTTTTTGTTATTTTGCTTTCCTATCCACGGTCAGACAAAACAAATAAAGGAATTATATGATAGATCGTGAATTCTAGATAATCTAAAATATCCAAATTTGACAATGAGTGGTACAGAAATACAAACATATACCAAGATATGGGCAGGTATATTTTATTCTTGGTCCTTCATGTACAATTCTGTCTTGGTCCGCAGGAGAACCAAGTGACTCCACAATGAAATATTATTTGTATAATTGTCAACTAAAGTTGTCGGAAAAAAAACAGTGTGTCCATTTGTATGACATCAGTGTATAATGTACTTGTGGAATAGTGTAGATAGAGAAAATCATTAAGTAAGAAGCAATATATGTTGTAGGAACCAACAAACCTTAAGGAAAAGTATAATAATCTTACCTCAACTCTATACTTATCTGTTCTGACAAAATAAAATCCTTTGCAATAACAAATGGATCTTTCATGTATAATAATCTTACCTCAACTCTAAAATTATAATTTCCTGAAATACCATGTATGGTGGACACTTCATTATCTTCTAGAGAGCAAAACCATGTCAGCTGGCAATGGTATAGAATAACATATACAGAACATTGAAACTAATATGGTGTGTTTGCCGATCACAGCCGGCCAAAATCTAACATTTTTGTTGTCACCGTATGGAAGTATTCTATAGTAGAGTGGATGGCATTCTATAGGTAGAGACATGTTTCTTCAAATAGATAAAAGATAATTTACCTTCCTCGCTCCCCACGATCTACATGAACATTCCCATAGTTTGCAACTCTCATGTGTGTGATGAGTATCCAACACCAAAATCTGAATATGCCGCCTTGACTTTATGGTATCTAATCGGTGAAAAAAATAAACACATTATATCTATGAGGATATGGATGCAAGCTAGACCATTAAAATGATTATGTATTCGTACTTATTAAGGGGCAGACACTGTACCGGCTGAAAGTGACTTCAAAACGGACAGTCTCTTTTCTTAGATACAGTTGATCAGTCTTAACTCTTAAATTTAAGTGAAGAAATCAAAATGGCAAAAGAAAAATCAGAAAGCCAAAGAGTAGTTGCCATATTCCAAACTTCTAAACAACATGGGAGAAGCGTGAGTGCTCTAGGAGGACTTGTAGTGGTATATGCCGCATCTGATTTCCATGAGTTCAAAGCCCAACTCTCTGTTTTCACAATGAAACAAAACAAATAAAGCGACAGGGAGAGTTGTAGTAAATCTTGCAAATCCTCAATCTTTACAAATGAAAATACAGATAAACCACCCGCAAAAAAAGAAAAAGAAAAGAAAGATAAACCAAATCATGGGAGGAAATACAGATAAAGCCCAACTCCCTTCTAACTCACCACTCCATCAATGTCGTCCGACAGGTAACAGTGGCGTGTATCCACGGCGAGGTGACGGTGGCGAGAAGATCATCTTGTTGAGCCATGGCGACAGTGGCGTGTATCCATGGCTTGTACATGCTAAGCAAGGAATTTGGGAGGACTGGATGGGGAAGGGATTCATCCTATGGAGTATATAGGAAGGGAAAAAGAAGATGCAAGGAAGGGGAAAAGATATGTGTACCACTGGAATAAGAACGGGAGAAGACGGAACAAATTAGTCCCTTATGCTCCCATCAGATAGTTTTATGTGTCATCTCTCGTGGATTTGATGATCACTTAATAATGGGATGCTTGTGGGCTACAGTAATGAGCTGCATGTGCTTGCTAGTTATAAACCGGGTTCGGTTAAGTCTTCCATTGTGTGCGTTTAGTTTTCCCGTAACTTGCATGTGCCATTTTTTCTGAGGTAAAACATTGTTGAGAGATGCTAACATGGCAAGGTTTCTGAGGTGGATAGGTTGCATTTAAGATAAATAGGATAGGTGGGATGAGTCTCTTGAGGTGGATAGGTGGGATTGGCAAACTGAATGGTGACGTGGCATGATGATGATGTGGACAGTGTGCATGTTGAGAGAATTGGTTGTAGTGGGGATCAACTTCTTAAGAATGTAAGATAGATGTCAGATTTGTTAGGGCTTGATGCCTAGTATCCACTATGTTATGAGATTGATGTTGCTATGACTTTGCTATGCTTAATGCTTGACACTAGGTCCCGAGTGCCATGATTCAGATCTTAACTCATTATGTTTTCAAGAATATATTTGCATTTTGGTTCATACCTGCAAGTTGTATGCACCTATTAATGTTCTGAACCCGAGACCCCAAGATGACAATAATTGGGATATCAACGGGGATAACTTTACCTTGAGGATTATATGTATTCATTGATTGTTAATGCTTTGATCCGGTTCTCTATTAAAAGGAGCACCTTAATTACCCTTAATTTCCATTAGGATCCTACTAAAATGGGAGGGTAAGACAAAAGATGTAGTGCAAGTTCTTATCGCAAGCACGTACAATTACATACGGCATATGTTGGGGAACGCGACAGAAAACGAAAATTTTCGGTATAGCGAGCACGCCCAGGACCACTATGGAGACTGCATAGAAGGTTTGATCTGATCCGTACCGCCTCGAAGCGCAGCGGAAGAAGAGTCGGTGGAGATCGTTGGTGCAGATCCCCGTAGCTAGGATTTAGAACCTCCCAACCGCGAGGATGTACTCCCTCGTCGGACAACCCTTCGGGAGGCGGTCGGACAGTCCCCCGGACGATGTCACGGACAGCCCTTCGGGGGGGACCCTTGAAACTCGAACGGAGACTCGGACAGCCCTTCGGGAGGACACTCGAACAGCCCCTCGGGCAAAAATATCGGAACTACGACCTCTCTACGGGGTTGCACACATACGGTGTCAGCTATCCGGCAGGGCTTCGCCGCCCAGAACTAGTTCCTGCCGGAAACCAGACAGCCTTTTGGCTCTACGAAACTATTTTGCGGGGAGGGAGAGAGAAGCCAGACAAGTCTATGGCATGTATATGAGAGCAAGGATGAAGAGATGGCAGCCCTCTCCTCCTCTATTTATAGGAAAGTACCCCCACTTTATGTCACACACAAAGGGCATAAGAGGGAAATGGGGTGCCATGTGGAGCTCCAAGGAGGAGCTCCACCCTTGGCCGGCCACCCCCTTGGGGCCCCCCATGAGGGGCTCTCAAGGCCCCCCAAGTCCTTCTAGAAGCCTTTTCGAAATATCCCAAAAGGTGACTCACCAAAAAATATCCCAAAAAGCACTTTCACTATTCACGACAACATTTTTCAGCGTCCGTTCGAACTGAAAATATTTTTGTGGGCTTAGAATATTTCCAGTACCCACTAAAGCAATTTTCAACGCATTCCGAAACAATTCCGGATTAGTGATTTTCATCTGCGAAAAGCATCTGAAGTGTTTCCGGCAGCTCCGGAACAATTCCGGTTTTTATCCCAGAAAATTCCCAGAAGTTTCCAGAATGATTCTGGCACCCTCCAAGAATTATCAGGGGTGTCCCGAAACCATTTTGACTTAATGGTATACCCCAAAACAACTTTTTCGGTTTCACCGAAACTCATCCGGTGACCTCTCTCTTCGGAACTTTTCCGCTGTCTCCGAAAATTTTATTCGGAAACTTTCTCTCAGACTCCCTGTCTAGTATTCAGCAGATAGATGACCCTTAAGCATGTGACCCTATAGGTTCGGTGAAGTATAGACATGACCCGGAACCCCTTCCGATCAATGATCAACATCGGAGCCGTGGACACCCATATTGACCCCCTATACCCACACGAATGAATATTTGAGTGAACCTCCAGTTTCCCTGAGCTATTCCTGTTGCTTCGCGATATGTCACAAACACCTGAGGTGAGATTTATTGCATCCCCGTGGATCAACAATTTGTCCACCATGCAAGTTACCTCGTTGCCGGTTTTGTTCTCTTTTCTCGTTTCCGTGTTCCGGCATCCCAGTGATCAAATCACAAGGTGTCTGGCAAGACGATGATGGATACCGTTACACCGAGAGGGCCCAAGTATATCTCTCCATCGTCGGAGGAGCACATCCCAATCTTGAGCTATCTCGTTACTTGCCATACTTTTCCATGAAACCGTAAGCCGCCGTAATAGCCACCCAGTTACGGATGACGTTTAACAAACCCCAAAGTTTACGAAGCAAGTACGAAGGAACTCGATACTCTCATGGTCTAAGGAATGATGCAAACTTTAACTATCTCTGTGTTATTAACCATTAACTTGTTACGAATGTATCTCTTAGCATAACATCAATTCGGGTCGATTCAACACAAGTGTTCTACTAACATCGTGCCCTCAAAATTGCTGGCATAACCATGCCCATGATCAAGAAAACAGGATCATCATGCAATACTTGAGCCAGTCTTAGAGGCAAGACTAGGAATACATTTTACCGTTTATTATACCACACGTGCACATGAGTTTCCCTCCAAGCCTCGTGGTTATTGTAGACTCGAGAATCATTGCAGTTATAGCATGGAACATAAACATTCATTACAAACATTGGAGATGCAAAATAACTGTTATTACTGCCTCTAGGGCATATCTCCTACAGACTCCCACTTGCACTAGAGTCATAATCCAGTTACATGGCTTCCCTAACACCAATGGCAATCCGGTGCTGCTCATGCTTTGCTCGTGGTAGAGGCTTTGTCATTGGGTCTGACACATTCAGATCCATGTGAACTTTGAGTACTTTCACTAAACCCTCTTCGACATGATGTCGAATGAGTTTATATTTGCATTGAATATTTCTTGTCTTATGGTGCGAACTTGGCTCCCTTGCCTGAGCCACGGCACCACTATTATCACAATAGATCTCCACCGGGTCTAGAGCACTTGGAACCACACCAAGGTCTTCAAGAAATTGCTTCATCCATACCGCCTCCTTGGAGGCTTCTGAAGCTGCAACATACTCCGCCTCCGTCGTAGAATCCGCCACAGTCTTTTGTTTGGAACTTTTGCAATCAACTGCACCACCGTTCAATATGAAAACATAGCCTGATTGAGATTTGAAGTCATCTTGGTCAGTCATGAAGCCTACATCAGTGTAACCACTTACAATGAGCTCTTCATCACCTCCGTACACAAGGAGTAAATCCTTGGTCCTTCTGAGGTACTTAAGAATACCCTTGACTGTGGCCCAGTGTTCCAATCCTGGATCACTTTGGTACCGGCTGCTAACACTTAGCGCATAGGAAACATCCGGTCTTGTACATAGCATGGCATACATAATAGAACCAACTGCCGAGGCATATGGAACATTATTCATTTGTACTCGCTCATCGAGAGTCCGAGGACACTGATTCTTGCAAAGTACTGTGCCAGGTGACATGGGGAGTAGGCCTTTCTTGGAGTTCTCCATGTTGAACCTTTTCAACACCTTTTCAATGTACGTGCTTTGGCTAAGCGCTATCAGGCATTTTGATCTATCTCTATAGATTCTGATGCCCAATACATATGCCGCTTTGCCTAAGTCCTTCATTGAAAACCTTTTCTTCAATGAGTCTTTTATTTCACTAAGAAAATTCACGTCATTTCCAATCAATAATATGTCATCCACATACAAGATTAGAAATGCATTTGCGCTCCCACTAAACTTCTTGTAAACACAAGATTCTTCGTCATTCCAGACGAAGCCAAACTCTTTGACCACTTCATCAAAACGAATGTTCCAGCTCCTTGATGCTTGCTTCAGACCATAAATGGCTTTCTGAAGTTTGCATACCTTTCCAGCATTCTTAGGATCGACAAAACCTTCTGGCTGTATCATGTGTACATCCTCTTTGAGGTTTCCATTTAGGAAAGCCATTTTGACATCCATCTGCCATATTTCATAATCGAAATAGGTAGCAATTGCTAGTAATATCCGAACAGGCCTAAGCATAGCTATGGGCGAGAAAGTCTCGTCGTAGTCCACTCCTGGAACTTGCGTGAACCCTTTCGCGTCAAGTCTAGCTTTGTGGATAGTAATGTTACCATCCACGTCCGTCTTTCTTTTGAAAATCCAATTACAACCAATTGGCTTTACGCCATCTGGAAGTTCTTCCAAGTTCCAAACTTGGTTTTCGTACATGGATTCCATTTCGGATTTCATGGCCTTGTGCCATTCCTTTGAGCTGGGCCCCGCCATCGCTTCTTTGTAGTGCGCAGGTTCATCGTCTTCAAGAATGAAGATTTCGCTATGAAACCACTCAGGTTGCTAGATAGCCCTACCTGATCTACGCGGTTCAGTTACAACATTGTCTGAAGTCTCCGTATCATATGCGAGAACTTCCGGCTCAGTTGTAAGGACAATTAGTGGAATTTCTTCCGGCTCAGACCGCAGAAACTTAATCTTTTTGTCACGATGATTTTCTACCTCATTCTGAAATTCTTTGAACTTTTCAAAGGTGTCCGACTTATGCTTCATTAAGTAGATAAAGCCATACCTACTCAAATCATCAGTAAAAGTCACGAAGTAGAAATACCCACCACGTGCGACTGTGCTCATTGGACCACATACATCACTATGTATTATTTCCAACAATTCACTCGCCCGTTCAGGATGACCCGTGAACGGCGTCTTGGTCATTTTCCCCATCAAGCAAGCATCACCTGTCAAATGATTCAAAATCAAAGGACGGTAAAACTCCATCTTTATGGAGTCTTTGCATGTGTTTCTTTCCGATGTGGCCAAGCCGACAGTGCCACAAGTAAGTGGTGGTGGTATAAGCCTTCTTAAGGCGTTTAGCATTCACGTTAAAGACATCATTTCCACATTCAAGATTTAGTATGAAAAGGCCCCCAACAATGGGTTCAAATCCATAAAACATATCCTTACAATAAAGTGAACAACCATTGTTCTCAGACTTGTACGAATACCCATCGTGTACTAAACATGATCCGGAGATAATGTTTCTACACAACAGTGGAACAAAATAACAGTTACTTAGTTCTAAGATAAATCCTAAAGGGAGACGTAGAGGCATAATGCCGACGGCTTGAGCGGCGATCCCAACGCCGTTCTCGACGCGCATCACGACTTCATTCTTTGCCAGCTTGCACACCTTCTGAAGCCCCTGTATCGAGTTGCAAATGTGAGCAACCGATCCGGTATCAAATACCCAAGACATATAATTTTCGCTAGCAAGCAAAACGTCAATGACATTAACTTGTATAACAATTATACCTTTTCCGGTTTTCCTGGACTTCTTATCTTCCAGATATTTCTTGCAGTTTCTCTTCCAGTGTCCTGTGCCCTTGCAGTAGAAGCACTCAGTTTCATCCTTGGCTCTGCCCTTAGATTTGCTTTCGGAGCCGGTCTTACCGGCGCCCTTGCCCTTCTTTGGCTTGCCTTTCTTTTTGAAACTGGCGGTTTTATTCACAAGAAACACTTGCTTGCGATTTTTCCGCAGTCCTCCTTCTGTATTTTTCAGCATGGTGAGCACCTCTTCCGGTGTTTTCTCCATCCCTATCATGTTGTAGTTCATGACAAAACCGTCGTAAGACGGGGGGAGTGAAGAAAGCAACATGTCCATCATATGGCCAGGTAGAAGTGGAAATGCCAGGGTTTTATGCCTTTCAGCATAGCTGATCATTTTGACCACGTGCTCGCCAACTGAACTACCCTCAGCCATCTTGCATTCCATCAAAGCCTTCATGATATCAAATCGTTTAGACTTTGCGGATTCCTTGTACAGAGCATCCAACTGCCGGATCATATCACGGGGTTTGTAGAATTCAAAATGTTTTTGAAGCTCTGGACTCATGCAAGCTAGCATGAGGCACTGCACTAAGTTGTGATCATCATCCTTAGTGGCCCAGACATTTTGTTCATCTTCCGGGGCCTGTGCAGCCGGTTTAGCTGGAAGATCATTTTCAAGCACATACAATTTCTTAGCGCTCCTGAGGACAATCCTCAGGTTGCGGACCTAGTCCGCATAGTTTTTCCCAGTCGCAGCTAACTTCTCTTTCTCTAACATCGTGCCTAAGTTGAACGCAGTGTTGCGAGCCATTTGATCTACAACGGAAAACACAAGTTTCACTTAGACTTTGTTCATAATGATTTTTGCACTAGTGAATAAACAATTTTATTCTAAAGTGCGTTCCCACTCAAATCAATATCTCTCATAATTGATTGTGAGTGATTCAAGATCCAAATTGTAATTCAACGCCAAGGATGTATCCATCTCAAGTGATGAGAATTTCAATCGGTAGGCCAACTTGCCAATCATATCTCCATGTGACTCTTGTTCATCTTTCGATGGGTGTGTTCCAAGCTCAGGACAATCCTCCAGAACGTCAAGACAACCAAGTGATCTTGCTGTGAGGTCTCAACTCACCCGCCTCACACTTCCCTAATCGTTCGTACCCATGTATCCATGTGGTACCCTGAAAAGTTAGGTGCCGTGACGGTGCTACACTTGGGAGAACACTAACTACTTGATATTTTTAAGTGATAGATCACCCTAATAAAAGCGACTACCGCGCAATCAAGAAGGGTGCATCATAAGGGATAAACATCTCAGGCAATTCATAATTAGCATGATATGGTATAGCCCTTTCTGACGGAGAAGACTTTCATTTCTTCCTCTTCGGCATTTGCGTCGGTGTTCACCTTCGTGAAGATTGCCACCACCTTGTCGATGCACCAGATAATATCGCTATCTCCATAGCAGATAAAATAAATGCATTACTTAAGGTTGACACGCAGGTCATTAAAGTGCAATCATATGGCTCCAGCCATCATGCCGAATCATGACACGCAGGTCATGTTAATTACATCATATAGTCATCTCATACATAATCAAATTGAATATGAGCATTGCTATACCACATCACATGCAAACCATCCTGCAAAACCAAGTTAGACGCCTATAATCGGTTTATGCAAAATTTTATTTTACGTGGCTTATAAGGTTTTGATTCAAACCGCAGCTACCAACGTTTATCATCAAATATGATTATTCAAGTCGCTAGATTAACTTTCCAGGGTGTATGAAATACGAGATAATAAAATCCCGAGCCCCATACTAAACTTCGTCATACGCATGACCCCCGTGCAGATCATATCTGCATTGCCCTTTCATCTGTGAAATTTCATCTTTCCTTTAACTACGGTGGAACCCAAAGAACTGATAACACTTCGTTCATCAATCAGGATCGCGGATTGCCAGAACTTTGTGAAATTCCACCATGGCGTTTTAGGAGCAGAAATACGCAAATTCCAGGGAAGCAACAAGAACATCGGGTAACAGATTTCATCTGCCACCCGCATAAATAATTTTCAGCAATAGATCTTATCTACTCCAAAATTATATTATGCAATACCCATACATCTCCATGTATTCTAGATCGTAACCTGCATCTATGCATAGCACGACTCTTGATGCCACTGTTAGGGAACGTGACAGAAAACGAAATTTTTTGGTATAGCGAGCACGCCCAGGACCACTATGGAGACTGCATACAAGGTTTGATCTGATCCGTACCGACTCGAAGCGCAGCGGAAGAAGAGTCGGTGGAGATCGTTGGTGCAGATCTCCGCAGCTAGGATTTACAACCTCCCAACCGTGAGGATGTACTCCCTCGTCGGACAGCCCTTCGGGAGGCGGTCGGACAGTCCCCCGGACGATGTCACGGACAGCTCTTCGGGTGGACCCTCGAAACTCGAACGGAGACTCGAACAGACCTTCGGGATGACACTCGAACAGCCCCTCGGGCCAAAAGATCGGAACTATGACCTCTCTATGGGGTTGCACACATACGGTGTCAGCTATCCGGCAGGGCTTCGCCGTCCAAAATTAGTTCCTGCCGGAACCCAGACAGCCTTTCGGCTCTACGAAACTATTTCGCGGGGAGGAAGAGAGAATCCAGACAAGTCTATGGCATGTGTATGAGAGCAAGGATGAAGAGATGGCAGCCCTCTCCTCCTCTATTTATAGGAAAGCCAAGGGGTAGGATGGACATTCAAAATACCAAAGTACCCCCACTTTATGTCACACACAAAGGGCATAAGAGGGAAATGGGGTGCCATGTGGAGCTCCTAGGTGGAGCTCCACCCTTGGCCGTCCACCCCCTTGGGGTCCCCCATGAGGGGCTCTCATGGCCCCCCCAAGTCCTTCTAGAAGCCTTTTGGAAATATCCCAAAAGGTGACTCACCAAAAAATATACAAAAAGCACTTTCACTATTCACAACGACATTTTTCAGCGTCCGTTTGAACTGAAAATATTTATGTGGGCTTAGAACATTTCCAGTACCCACTAAAACAATTTTCAACGCGTTCCAAAACAATTCCGGATTAGTGATTTTCATCTGCGAAAAGCATCTGAAGTGGTTCCGGTAGCTCCGGAACATTTCCTGTTTTTATCCCGGAAAATTCCCAGAACTTTCCAGAATGGTTCTGGCACCCTCCAAGAATTATCAGGGGTGTCTCGAAACCATTTTGACTTAATGGTATACCCTGAAACAACTTTTTCGGTTTCACCGTAACTCATCCGGTGACCTCTCTCTTCGGAACTTTTCCGCTGTCTCCGAAAACTTTTTTCGGAAACTTTCTCTCAGACTCCCTGTCTAGTATTCAGCAGATAGATGACCCTTAAGCATGTGACCCTATAGGTTCGGTGAAGTATAGACATGACCCGAAACCCCTTCCGATCAATGATCAACATCGGAGCCGTGTTCACCCATATTGACCCCCTATACCCACACAAATGAATATTCGAGTGAACCTCTAGTTGCCGTGAGCTATTCCTGTTGCTTCGCGATATGTCACAAACACCCGAGGTGAGATTTATTGCATCGCCATGGATCAACAATTTGTCCACCATGCAAGTTACCTCGTTACCAGTTTTGTTCTCTTTTCTCGTTTCCATGTTCCGGCATCCCAGTGATCAAATCACAAGGTGTCTGGCCAGACGATGATGGATACCGTTACACCGAGAGGGGCCGAGTATATCTCTCCATCGTCAGAGGATCAAATCCCAATCTTGAGCTATCTCGTTACTTGCCATACTCTTCCGTGAACCCGTAAGCCGCCGTAATAGCCACCCAGTTACGGATGACGTTTAACAAACCCCAAAGTTCACGAAGCAAGTACGAAGGAACTCGATACTCTCATTGTCTAAGGAATTATGCAAACATTAACTATCCCTGTGTTATTAACCATTAACTTGTGACGAATGTATCTCTTAGCATAGCATCAATTCGGGTCGATTCAACACAAGTGTTCTACTAACATCGTGCCCTCAAAATTGCTGGCATAGCCATGCCCATGATCAGGAAAACAGGGCATATCTCCTACAGACTCCCACTTGCACTAGAGTCATAATCCAGTTACATGGCTTCCCTAACACCAATGGCTATCCGGTGCTGCTCATGCTTTGCTCGTGGCAGAGGCTTTGTTATCGGGTCTGACACATTCAGATCCGTGTGAACTTTGCGTACTTTCACTAAACCCGCTTCGACATGATGTCGAATGAGTTTATATATGCGTTCAATATATCTTGTCTTATGGTGCGAACTTGGCTCCCTTGCTTGAGCCACGGCACCACTATTGTCACAATAGGTCTCCACCGGGTCCAGAGCACTTGGAACCACACCAAGGTCTTCAAGAAATTTCTTGATCCATACCGCCTCCTTGGAGGCTTCTGAAGCCGCAACATATTCCGCCTCCGTCGTAGAATCTGCCACAGTCTTTTGTTTGGAACTTTTCCAATCAACTGCGCCACCGTTCAATATGAAAACATAGCCTGATTGAGATTTGAAGTCATCTGGGTTTGTCATGAAGCCTGCATCAGTGTAACCACTTACAATGAGCTCTTCATCACATCCGTACACAAGGAGTAAATCCTTGGTCCTTCTGAGGTACTTAAGAATACCCTTGACCGCGGCCCAGTGCTCCAATCCTGGATCACTTTGGTACCGGCTGCTAACACTTAGCGCATAGGAAACATCCGGTCTTGTACATAGCATGGCATACATAATAGAACCAACTGCCGAGGCATATGGAACATCATTCATTTGTACTCGCTCATCGAGAGTCCGAGGACACTGATTCTTGCAAAGTACTGTGCCAAGTGACAAGGGGAGTAGGCCTTTCTTGGAGTTCTCCATGTTGAACCTTTTCAACACCTTTTCAATGTACGTGCTTTGGCTAAGCGCTATCAGGCATTTTGATCTATCTCTATAGATTCTGATGCCCAATACATATGCCGCTTTGCCTAAGTCCTTCATTGAAAACCTTTTCTTCAATGAGTCTTTTATTTCACTAAGAAAATTCACGTCATTTCCAATCAATAATATGTCATCCACATACAAGATTAGAAATGCATTTGCGCTCCCACTAAACTTCTTGTAAACACAAGATTCTTCGTCATTCCAGACGAAGCCAAACTCTTTGACCACTTCATCAAAACGAATGTTCCAGCTCCTTGATGCTTGCTTCAGACCATAAATGGCTTTCTGAAGTTTGCATACCTTTCCAGCATTCTTAGGATCGACAAAACCTTCTGGCTGTATCATGTGTACATCCTCTTTGAGGTTTCCATTTAGGAAAGCCATTTTGACATCCATCTGCCATATTTCATAATCGAAATAGGTAGCAATTGCTAGTAATATCCGAACAGGCCTAAGCATAGCTATGGGCGAGAAAGTCTCGTCGTAGTCCACTCCTGGAACTTGCGTGAACCCTTTCGCGTCAAGTCTAGCTTTGTGGATAGTAATGTTACCATCCACGTCCGTCTTTCTTTTGAAAATCCAATTACAACCAATTGGCTTTACGCCATCTGGAAGTTCTTCCAAGTTCCAAACTTGGTTTTCGTACATGGATTCCATTTCGGATTTCATGGCCTTGTGCCATTCCTTTGAGCTGGGCCCCGCCATCGCTTCTTTGTAGTGCGCAGGTTCATCGTCTTCAAGAATGAAGATTTCGCTATGAAACCACTCAGGTTGCTAGATAGCCCTACCTGATCTACGTGGTTCAGTTACAACATTGTCTGAAGTCTCCGTATCATATGCGAGAAGTTCCGGCTCAGTTGTAAGGATAATTAGTGGAATTTCTTCCGGCTCAGACCGCAGAAACTTAATCTTTTTGTCACGATGATTTTCTACCTCATTCTGAAATTCTTTGAACTTTTCAAAGGTGTCCGACTTATGCTTCATTAAGTAGATAAAGACATACCTACTCAAATCATCAGTAAAAGTCACGAAGTAGAAATACCCACCACGTGCGACTGTGCTCATTGGACCACATACATCACTATGTATTATTTCCAACAATTCACTCGCCCGTTCAGGATGACCCGTGAACGGCGTCTTGGTCATTTTCCCCATCAAGCAAGCATCACCTGTCAAATGATTCAAAATCAAAGGACGGTAAAACTCCATCTTTATGGAGTCTTTGCATGTGTTTCTTTCCGATGTGGCCAAGCCGACAGTGCCACAAGTAAGTGGTGGTGGTATAAGCCTTCTTAAGGCGTTTAGCATTCACGTTAAAGACATCATTTCCACATTCAAGATTTAGTATGAAAAGGCCCCCAACAATGGGTTCAAATCCATAAAACATATCCTTACAATAAAGTGAACAACCATTGTTCTCAGACTTGTACGAATACCCATCGTGTACTAAACATGATCCGGAGATAATGTTTCTACACAACAGTGGAACAAAATAACAGTTACTTAGTTCTAAGATAAATCCTAAAGGGAGACGAAGAGGCATAATGCCGACGGCTTGAGCGGCGATCCCAACGCCGTTCTCGACGCGCATCACGACTTCATTCTTTGCCAGCTTGCACACCTTCTGAAGCCCCTGTATCGAGTTGCAAATGTGAGCAACCGATCCGGTATCAAATACCCAAGACATATAATTTTCGCTAGCAAGCAAAACGTCAATGACATTAACTTGTATAACAATTATACCTTTTCCGGTTTTCCTAGACTTCTTATCTTCCAGCTATTTCTTGCAGTTTCTCTTCCAGTGTCCTGTGCCCTTGCAGTAGAAGCACTCAGTTTCATCCTTGGCTCTGCCCTTAGATTTGCTTTCGGAGCCGGTCTTACCGGCGCCCTTGCCCTTCTTTGGCTTGCCTTTCTTTTTGAAACTGGCGGTTTTATTCACAAGAAACACTTGCTTGCGATTTTTCCGCAGTCCTCCTTCTGTATTTTTCAGCATGGTGAGCACCTCTTCCGGTGTTTTCTCCATCCCTATCATGTTGTAGTTCATGACAAAACCGTCGTAAGACGGGGGGAGTGAAGAAAGCAACATGTCCATCATATGGCCAGGTAGAAGTGGAAATGCCAGGGTTTTATGCCTTTCAGCATAGCTGATCATTTTGACCACGTGCTCGCCAACTGAACTACCCTCAGCCATCTTGCATTCCATCAAAGCCTTCATGATATCAAATCGTTTAGACTTTGCGGATTCCTTGTACAGAGCATCCAACTGCCAGATCATATCACGGGGTTTGTAGAATTCAAAATGTTTTTGAAGCTCTGGACTCATGCAAGCTAGCATGAGGCACTGCACTAAGTTGTGATCATCATCCTTAGTGGCCCAGACATTTTGTTCATCTTCCGGGGCCTGTGCAGCCGGTTTAGCTGGAAGATCATTTTCAAGCACATACAATTTCTTAGCGCTCCTGAGGACAATCCTCAGGTTGCGGACCTAGTCCGCATAGTTTTTCCCAGTCGCAGCTAACTTCTCTTTCTCTAACATCGTGCCTAAGTTGAACGCGGTGTTGCGAGCCATTTGATCTACAACGGAAAACACAAGTTTCACTTAGACTTTGTTCATAATGATTTTTGCACTAGTGAATAAACAATTTTATTCTAAAGTGCGTTCCCACTCAAATCAATATCTCTCATAATTGATTGTGAGTGATTCAAGATCCAAATTGTAATTCAACGCCAAGGATGTATCCATCTCAAGTGATGAGAATTTCAATCGGTACGCCAACTTGCCAATCATATCTCCATGTGACTCTTGTTCATCTTTCGATGGGTGTGTTCCAAGCTCAGGACAATCCTCCAGAACGTCAAGACAACCAAGTGATCTTGCTGTGAGGTCTCAACTCACCCGCCTCACACTTCCCTAATCGTTCGTACCCATGTATCCATGTGGTACCCTGAAAAGTTAGGTGCCGTGACGGTGCTACACTTGGGAGAACACTAACTACTTGATATTTTTAAGTGATAGATCACCCTAATAAAAGCGACTACCGCGCAATCAAGAAGGGTGCATCATAAGGGATAAACATCTCAGGCAATTCATAATTAGCATGATATGGTATAGCCCTTTCTGACGGAGAAGACTTTCATTTCTTCCTCTTCGGCATTTGCGTCGGTGTTCACCTTCGTGAAGATTGCCACCACCTTGTCGATGCACCAGATAATATCGCTATCTCCATAGCAGATAAAATAAATGCATTACTTAAGGTTGACACGCAGGTCATTAAAGTGCAATCATATGGCTCCAGCCATCATGCCGAATCATGACACGCAGGTCATGTTAATTACATCATATAGTCATCTCATACATAATCAAATTGAATATGAGCATTGCTATACCACATCACATGCAAACCATCCTGCAAAACCAAGTTAGACGCCTATAATCGGTTTATGCAAAATTTTATTTTACGTGGCTTATAAGGTTTTGATTCAAACCGCAGCTACCAACGTTTATCATCAAATATGATTATTCAAGTCGCTAGATTAACTTTCCAGGGTGTATGAAATACGAGATAATAAAATCCCGAGCCCCATACTAAACTTCGTCATACGCATGACCCCCGTGCAGATCATATCTGCATTGCCCTTTCATCTGTGAAATTTCATCTTTCCTTTAACTACGGTGGAACCCAAAGAACTGATAACACTTCGTTCATCAATCAGGATCGCGGATTGCCAGAACTTTGTGAAATTCCACCATGGCGTTTTAGGAGCAGAAATACGCAAATTCCAGGGAAGCAACAAGAACATCGGGTAACAGATTTCATCTGCCACCCGCATAAATAATTTTCAGCAATAGATCTTATCTACTCCAAAATTATATTATGCAATACCCATACATCTCCATGTATTCTAGATCGTAACCTGCATCTATGCATAGCACGACTCTTGATGCCACTGTTAGGGAACGTGACAGAAAACGAAATTTTTTGGTATAGCGAGCACGCCCAGGACCACTATGGAGACTGCATACAAGGTTTGATCTGATCCGTACCGACTCGAAGCGCAGCGGAAGAAGAGTCGGTGGAGATCGTTGGTGCAGATCTCCGCAGCTAGGATTTACAACCTCCCAACCGTGAGGATGTACTCCCTCGTCGGACAGCCCTTCGGGAGGCGGTCGGACAGTCCCCCGGACGATGTCACGGACAGCTCTTCGGGTGGACCCTCGAAACTCGAACGGAGACTCGAACAGACCTTCGGGATGACACTCGAACAGCCCCTCGGGCCAAAAGATCGGAACTATGACCTCTCTATGGGGTTGCACACATACGGTGTCAGCTATCCGGCAGGGCTTCGCCGTCCAAAATTAGTTCCTGCCGGAACCCAGACAGCCTTTCGGCTCTACGAAACTATTTCGCGGGGAGGAAGAGAGAATCCAGACAAGTCTATGGCATGTGTATGAGAGCAAGGATGAAGAGATGGCAGCCCTCTCCTCCTCTATTTATAGGAAAGCCAAGGGGTAGGATGGACATTCAAAATACCAAAGTACCCCCACTTTATGTCACACACAAAGGGCATAAGAGGGAAATGGGGTGCCATGTGGAGCTCCTAGGTGGAGCTCCACCCTTGGCCGTCCACCCCCTTGGGGTCCCCCATGAGGGGCTCTCATGGCCCCCCCAAGTCCTTCTAGAAGCCTTTTGGAAATATCCCAAAAGGTGACTCACCAAAAAATATACAAAAAGCACTTTCACTATTCACAACGACATTTTTCAGCGTCCGTTTGAACTGAAAATATTTATGTGGGCTTAGAACATTTCCAGTACCCACTAAAACAATTTTCAACGCGTTCCAAAACAATTCCGGATTAGTGATTTTCATCTGCGAAAAGCATCTGAAGTGGTTCCGGTAGCTCCGGAACATTTCCTGTTTTTATCCCGGAAAATTCCCAGAACTTTCCAGAATGGTTCTGGCACCCTCCAAGAATTATCAGGGGTGTCTCGAAACCATTTTGACTTAATGGTATACCCTGAAACAACTTTTTCGGTTTCACCGTAACTCATCCGGTGACCTCTCTCTTCGGAACTTTTCCGCTGTCTCCGAAAACTTTTTTCGGAAACTTTCTCTCAGACTCCCTGTCTAGTATTCAGCAGATAGATGACCCTTAAGCATGTGACCCTATAGGTTCGGTGAAGTATAGACATGACCCGAAACCCCTTCCGATCAATGATCAACATCGGAGCCGTGTTCACCCATATTGACCCCCTATACCCACACAAATGAATATTCGAGTGAACCTCTAGTTGCCGTGAGCTATTCCTGTTGCTTCGCGATATGTCACAAACACCCGAGGTGAGATTTATTGCATCGCCATGGATCAACAATTTGTCCACCATGCAAGTTACCTCGTTACCAGTTTTGTTCTCTTTTCTCGTTTCCATGTTCCGGCATCCCAGTGATCAAATCACAAGGTGTCTGGCCAGACGATGATGGATACCGTTACACCGAGAGGGGCCGAGTATATCTCTCCATCGTCAGAGGATCAAATCCCAATCTTGAGCTATCTCGTTACTTGCCATACTCTTCCGTGAACCCGTAAGCCGCCGTAATAGCCACCCAGTTACGGATGACGTTTAACAAACCCCAAAGTTCACGAAGCAAGTACGAAGGAACTCGATACTCTCATTATCTAAGGAATTATGCAAACATTAACTATCCCTGTGTTATTAACCATTAACTTGTGACGAATGTATCTCTTAGCATAGCATCAATTTGGGTCGATTCAACACAAGTGTTCTACTAACATCATGCCCTCAAAATTGCTGGCATAGCCATGCCCATGATCAGGAAAACAGGGCATATCTCCTACAGACTCCCACTTGCACTAGAGTCATAATCCAGTTACATGGCTTCCCTAACACCAATGGCTATCCGGTGCTGCTCATGCTTTGCTCGTGGCAGAGGCTTTGTTATCGGGTCTGACACATTCAGATCCGTGTGAACTTTGCGTACTTTCACTAAACCCGCTTCGACATGATGTCGAATGAGTTTATATATGCGTTCAATATATCTTGTCTTATGGTGCGAACTTGGCTCCCTTGCTTGAGCCACGGCACCACTATTGTCACAATAGGTCTCCACCGGGTCCAGAGCACTTGGAACCACACCAAGGTCTTCAAGAAATTGCTTGATCCATACCGCCTCCTTGGAGGCTTCTGAAGCCGCAACATATTCCGCCTCCGTCGTAGAATCTGCCACAGTCTTTTGTTTGGAACTTTTCCAATCAACTGCGCCACCGTTCAATATGAAAACATAGCCTGATTGAGATTTGAAGTCATCTGGGTTTGTCATGAAGCCTGCATCAGTGTAACCACTTACAATGAGCTCTTCATCACATCCGTACACAAGGAGTAAATCCTTGGTCCTTCTGAGGTACTTAAGAATACCCTTGACCGCGGCCCAGTGCTCCAATCCTGGATCACTTTGGTACCGGCTGCTAACACTTAGCGCATAGGAAACATCCGGTCTTGTACATAGCATGGCATACATAATAGAACCAACTTCCGAAGCATATGGAACATCATTCATTTGTACTCGCTCATCGAGAGTCTAAGGACACTGATTCTTGCAAAGCACTGTGCCAGGTGACATGGGGAGTAGGCCTTTCTTGGAGTTCTCCATGTTGAACCTTTTCAACACCTTGTCAATGTACGTGGTTAGGCTAAGTGCTATTAGGCATTTTGATCTATCTCTATAGATTCTGATGCCCAATACATATGCCGCTTCACCTAAGTCTTTCATTGAAAAACTCTTCTTCAATGAGTCTTTTATTTCACTAAGAAAATTCACGTCATTTCCAATCAACAATATGTCATCCACATACAAGATTAGAAATGCTTTTGCGCTCCCTCTAAACTTCTTGTAAACACAAGATTCTTCGTCATTCCTGATGAAGCCAAACTCTTTGACCACTTCATCAAAACGAATGTTCCAGCTCCTTGATGCTTGCTTCAGACCATAAATGGCTTTCTGAAGTTTGCATATCTTTCTAGCATTCTTAGGATTGACAAAACCTTCTGGATGTATCATGTATACATCCTCTTTGAGGTTTTCATTTAGGAAAGCCGTTTTGACATCCATCTGTCATATTTCATAATCGAAATATGCAACAATTGCTAGTAATATCCGAACAGACCTAAGCATAGCTGCGGGCGAGAAAGTCTCGTCGTAGTCCACTCCTGAAACTTGCGTGAACCCGTTCGCGACAAGTCTAGCTTTGTGGATAGTAATGTTACCATCCGTGTCCGTCTTTCTTTTGACAATGCATTTACAACTAATGGGTTTTACCCCATCTGGAAGTTCTTCGAAGTTCCAAACCTGGTTTTCGTACATGAATTCCATTTCGGATTTCATGTCCTTGTGCCATTCCCTTGAGCTGGGTCCCGCCATCACTTCCTTGTAGTGCGCAGGTTCATCGTCTTCAAGAATGAAGATTTCGTTATGAAACCACTCAGGTGGCTGGATAGCCCTACCTGATCTGCGCAGTTCAGTTACAACATTGTCTGAAGTTTCCACATCACATGCGACAACTTCCGGCTTGGTTGTAGGGATGATTTGTGGAATTACTTCTGGTTCCTCAGCCATATCAACTGTCGCCGAAGATTCACTAATCTTATTAAGTTGTACCGTCCTCCCACTTGGTACTTTAGCGAGAAATTCTTTCGCGAGAAAGTGTCCAACCTTTGCGACAAACACCACTACTAGGAAAAGGGCTATAGATAATATGGCCACTAATGGCGCACCAGACACTTGGTGCGCCACTACTATATAGTAATGGCGCACCATGAGTTGGTGCGCCATTAGTGTGATAGATACTAATGGCGCACCAGACCCACGGTGCGCCATTAGTAATAAATGTGTTTTTTTTTCCAAAAATACTAATGGCGCACCGGGGGTTGGTGCGCCATTACTAGTTTTAACTAGTAATGGCGCACCAACCCACGGTGCGCCATTAGTATTCTTGGAAAAATAAAAATTAACAAATGTTTTTTTTTATTTTTCCAAAAATACTAATGGCGCACCGTGGGTTGGTGCGCCATTAGTGTGATAGACACTAATGGCGCACCAGACCCATGGTGCGCCATTAGTATTTTTCACCAAATGCACCCCCCCCCCCGTGGACCGCCTTTTCAGTTTTAAAAAAAATAAAAGAAAATGATAGAAATGTCAAAAAAAAAAAAAAAAAATTCCGATATGATTTGTGGTCTAGTTGTTAGCAAAATTTACAAACATGAATTTCGACTTTTTTTGCAAAATCTCTTGAGAATTTGTAAAATGGGCATAACTTTTGCATACGAACTCCGATGAAAAAGTTTTTTATATGAAAAAGCATCTACTCGAAAAGTTACATCCGAATTCAACCGGGGGAACCCCGTTGAAGATTTTTAGAATCCCTAAAAACCTAACAGAAAAAAAGTTACGGTCCTTTCAAAATCTGGAGGCAAAAAAATTCAAAAAAATATCAAACTTAGTAATGGCGCACGGTTTGCTAGGTGCGCCATTACTATCTTCCCGCCTTCCAAATTCAAAATAAGTAAAAAAAAAAAAAGTTAGTAATGGCGCACCAGCCCACGGTGCGCCATTACTATCTTCCCGCCTTCCAAATTCAAAATAAGTAAAAAAAATAAAAAAAAAGTTAGTAATGGCGCACCAGCCCACGGTGCGCCATTACTATCTTCCCGCCTTCCAAATTCAAAACAAATCAAACAAATAAAAAAACGTTAGTAATGGCGCACCAGCCCACGGTGCGCCATTACTATGCCGTATATATAGGTCTGGCCGGCCTCTCTCCTCTTCTCTTCTTCATTTTTCTCCTCCACTCCACCTCCTCCTCTCCCCCACTCCATCTCCTCGACCATACTCCCCTCCTCCTCTCCGGCTGCCTCCTCTCCGGCGACCTCCTCCTCTTCGGTGACCTCCTCCCACTCCTCTCCGGCGACCTCCTCCTCCTCCACGGCGACCTACCATTCCTCTCCGGCGATGTAGGTGAGCTCCTCTCCGGTGACCTTCTCCTCCTCCCTCCTCTCCTCTCCTCCCCTCACGGTTTCTCCTCCTCTCCGGTGAGCTCCTCCTCCCTCCGACCTCCTCTCCTCCACACGGTCTCTCCTTCCTCCTCTCCGGCGAAATGCTCTCCGGCGAACTCCTCTCCGGTGAACTCCTCTCCGGCGAGCTCCTCTCCGGCCACATGTGGAGCTCGGCAAAAAGAACGTACAAGATCCAAAAATGAGAACGAAATTTGAAAAAATATCGAGCAAAAACTAGGCAAAAAAAGAGCAAAAAAAACGAGCAAAAAAATCACGAACAAAAAACGAGCAAAAACTAGGCAAAAAACGAGCAAAATTCAAAATAGTAATGGCGCACCGTGGAGGTTAGAATATGCGCCATTACTATTTTCCCGCCTTCCAAATTCAAAAAAAAAATGGGTAAATATGGCCCCCTGGGAGGCATACTAATGGCGCACCGTGGGATATACTAATGGCGCACTGCGTGGTGCGCCATTAGTATACCAGATACTAATGGCGCACCCGTGGTGCGCCATTAGTAAAAAATTCTAATGGCGTGATGCTAGTGGCGCACTTGTAGTGCGCCATTAGTAGCCAAAACAGGTGCGCCACTAGCAGGCCTTTTCCTAGTAGTGCACTTTGCCCTCGGATTGGTTGTAGAAGGAATACCCAACAGTGTTTTTGGGATAACATACAAAGTAACATTTGTCTGATCTGGGATCGAGTTTGCTTGGCTGTAAACGCTTTACGTATGCCTCACAACCCCAAATTTTGAGATGTGACACACAAGGTTTCTTCTCATGCCACATCTCATGTGGTGTCGTCTCAACAGACTTAGACGGTGCTCTGTTTAGTGTGTGAGCGGCAGTTTCTAGTGCGTGACCCCAAAAAGATATCGGTAGATCTGTAAGAGACATCATCGACCTTACCATGTCTAACAGGGTTCGGTTACATCTTTCCGATACTCCGTTTCGCTGTGGAGTTCCGGGAGGCGTAAGCTGTGAAATGATTCCACGGTCACTCAGATGTTGGCCAAACTCATGACTAAGATATTAGCCTCCACGATCAGACTGCAGAAACTTAATCCTTTTGTTACGATGATTTTCTACCTCATTCTAAAATTCTTTGAAATTTTCAAAGGTTTCCGACTTATGCTTCATCAAGTAGATATAGCCATACCGACTTAAATCAACAGTAAAAGTCATAAAGTAGAAATACCCACCCCGTGCGGCTGTGCTCATTGGACCACATACATCACTATGTATTATTTCCAATAATTCACCCGCCCATTCAGGATGACCCGTGAATGGCGTCTTGGTCATTTTCCCCATCAGAGAAGCTTCACATGTGTCAAATGATTCAAAATCAAAGGACGGTAAAACTCCATCTCTCTGGAATCTTTGCATGCATTTCTTTCCGATGTGGCCAAGCCGACAGTGCCACAAGTAAGTGGTGGTGTTATCAGCCTTCTTAAGGCATTTAGCATTCACGTTAAAGACATCATTTCCACATTCAAGATTTAGTATGAAAAGGCCCTCAACAATGGGCGCAAATCCATAAAACATATCCTTACAATAAAGTGAACAACCATTGTTCTCAGACTTGTACGAATACCCATCGTGTACTAAACATGATCCGGAGATAATGTTTCTACACAATAGTGGAACAAAATAATAGTTATTTAGTTCTAAGATAAATCATGAAGGGAGACGTAGAGGCATAATGCCGATGGCTTGAGCGGCGATCCCAGCGCCGTTCCTGACGCGCATCACGACTTCATTCTTGGTTATCTTGCGCACCTTCTGCAGGTCCTGTATCGAGTTGCTAATGTGAGCAACCGATCCGGTATCAAATACCCAAGACTTAGAATTTTCGCTAGCAAGCAAAACGTCAATGACATTAACTTGTATAACAATTATACCTTTTCCGGTTTTCCCGGACTTCTTATCTTCCAAATACTTCTTGCAGTTTCTCTTCCAGTGTCCAGTGCCTTTGCAGTAAAAACACACAGTTTCAGTCTTGGCTCCGCCCTTAGGCTTGCCTTTCTTTTTGAAACTGGCAGTTTTATTTACCAGCAACCATTGCTGATTTTGCAGTCCTATCTCATTTGTTTTGAGCATCGCTTCATAAAGCGAGGTAAGGATCAAATCATTACCAGGTGTCTTTGGAAAATTAATTCCCCTTTCAGCATAACTATCATAACAGTTTGCTAGTCTGACACTATGCTCATCAACTAGAGATTTCTTATTTATATTGCATTCTTTCATGGCCTCAGTTATCTCATGAATTTTGGCTAAATCCTGTTTTTGATACAGAACATCTAGTGCCTCGATAATCTCGAAGGTACTAAGTCGTTCAAAACGGTTATGTAGCACAGGATCCACGCAAGATAACATAAGATTTTTAACAACACTGAAATCATCCTTCGTGAGATAAACAGGTTGATGATATCCTGAGCCATTTCTGGCATAGGCAAATCACCTAGAGGTTGATCAAGCACATAGTATTTCTTAGTGCTCTTGAGGACAATCCTCATGATACGGACCCAGTCCGCATAGTTGTTTCCAGTTTCAGCTAACTTCACTCTCTCTAACATCGGGGCTAAAAAGAACGTGGTGTGGCGAGCCATTTGATCTACAACGGTAAACACAAGTTTCACTTAGACTTTGGTCATAATGATTTTTGCACTAGTGAATAAACAATTTTATTCTAAAGTGCGCTCCCACTCAAATCAATATCTCTCAAAATTTATTATGAGTGATTCAAGATCCAAATTTCAATTCAACGCCAAGGATGCATCCATCTCAAGTGACGAGAATTTCATCCGGTAGGCCAACTTGCCAATCACATCTCTATGTGACTCTTGTTCATCTTTCGATGCGCGTGTTCCGAGCTCATGACTTTCATGCCAGAATGTCAAGACAACCAAGTGATCTCGCTGCGAGGTCTCAACTCACCCGCATCACACTTCTCTAATCGTTTGTACCCATGCATCCATGTGATACCCCAAAGAGATAGGTGCCGTGACGGTGCAACACTTGGGAGAACACTAACTACTTGATATTTTAAGTGAGAGATCACCCTAATAAAATGCGACTACCGTGCAATCAAGAAGGGAGCACCATAAGGGATAAACATCTCAGGCAATTCAAAATAGCATGATATGGTATAGCCCTTTCTGACAGAGAAGCCTTTAATTTCTTCGTCTTCGGCATTTGCGTCGGTGTTTACCTTCGTGAAGATTGCCACCACCTTGTCGATGCACCAGATAAAATTGCTATCTCTATAGCTAATAAAATAAGTGCATTACTTAAGGTTGACACGCAGGTCATTAAAGTGACAATCATATGGCTCCAGCCATCATACCGAATCATGACACGCAGATCATGTTAGTAAATTTACATCATATAGTCATCTCATACATAATCGAATTAATATGAGCAATGCTATACCACATCACATGCACATCCTACAAAACCAAGTTCGACGCCTCGAATCGGTTTATGCAAAATTTTATTTTACGTGGCTTCTATGGTTTTGACTTAAACCGCAGCTAGCAACGTTTATCATCAATATGATTATTCAAGCCACTAATTTAATATCGCGGGGTGTATGAAACACAAGATAATAAAATCTCGAGACCCATACTAAACTTCGTCATACACATGACCCCAGTGCAGATCATATCTGCATTGCCCTTTCGTCTGCGCAATTTCATCTTTCTCTCAACTATGGTGGAACCCAAAGAACTGATAGCACTTCGTTGATCAATTAGGATCGCGGATTGCCAGAACTTTGTGAAATTCCACCATGCCATTTCAAGATCAGAAATACGCAAATTCTAGGGAAGCACAAAGAACATCGGGTAACAGATTTCATCTGCCACCCGCATAAATAATTTTCAGCAATAGATCTCATCTACTCCAAAATTATATTATGCAATACCCATACATCTCTATGTATTCTAGATCGTAACCTGCATCTACGCATAGCACGGCTCTTGATGCCACTGTAGGGGAACGCGACAAAAAACAAAAATTTCCGGTACAGCGAGCACGCCCTGGACCACTATGGAGACTGCATACAAGGTTTGATCTGAGCATTACCGACTCATAGCACAGCAGAAGAAGACTCAGTGGAGATCGTCAGTGCAAATCCCCACAACTAGGATTTACAACCTCCCAACCACGAGGATGTACTCCCACGTCAGACTGCCCTTCGGGAGGCAGTCGGACAGTCCCTCGGAGGATGTCACAGACAGCCCTTCAGGAGGACCCTCGAAACTCGAACGGAAACTCGGAGAGCTCTTCGGGAGGACACTTGAACAGCCCCTCGGGCAAAAGATTGAAACTACGACCTCTGTACGGGGTTGCACACATACGGTGTCAGCTATCCGGCAGGGCTTCGCCGTCCAGAACTAGTTTCTGCCGGAACCCAGACAGCCTTTCGGCTCTACGAAACTATTTCGCTGGGAGGGAGAGAGAAGCCAGACAAGTCTATGGCATGTGTATGAGATCAAGGATGAGGTTTGGGCAGCCACCTCACCTCCTATTTATAGGAAAACCAAGGGGTAGGGTGCCTCCACAAATTACCAAAAACTCCCATGCATTAGGTCACACATGAGGGTGTTAAGGGCAAAATGGGATGCCATGTGGAGCTCCAAGGAGCTCCACCACCCTTGGCCGGCTACCCCTAGGGGGGCCCCCAAATGGAGTTCCTTCCCTTGCAAGCCATTCCCTTCTAGAAGCTTTGACAAAGTCCTAAAAGGTGGCTCTCCAAAAAATATCCCAAAAAGCACTTTTACTATTCACGAAGACATTTTTCTGCGACCGTTAATTCCGAAAATATTTCTGTGAGTCCTAGAATAATTCCAGTACCCACTAAAACAATTCTGGATGCATTCCGAAACATTTCCGGAACAATGTTTTTCTTCAGCGAAAAGCAATCAAAGCGGTTCCGGCAGCTCCGAAACATTTCCGGTTTTTATTCCGAAAAAATCCCAGAAGTTTCCAGAATGATTCTAGCACCCTCCAAGAATTTCCGGGCATGTGCCAAATCCAATTTGACTTAATGGAATACCCCAAAACAACTTTTCAGTTTTACCGAAACTATTCCGGTGTTCTCTCCGGAACGTTTCCGTTCTCTCCGAAACTTTTCCGGTGACTTTCTCTCAGACTCCCTGTCTAGTATTGAGCAGATAGATGACCCATAAGCGTGTGACTCTATAGGTTCGGTGAAGTATAGACATGACCCGGAACACTTTTCGATCAATGATCAACATCGGAGCCGTGGACACCCATATTGACCCCTATACCCACACGAATGAATATTGGAGTGAACCTCCAGTTGCCGTGTGCTATTCCTGTTGCTTCGCGATATTTTACAAACACCCGGGATAAGATTTTCTGCATCCCCGTGGATCAAAAACTTGTCCACTATGCCAGTTACCTCGTTACCAGTTTTGTTCTCTTTTCTCGTTTCCGCGTTCCGGCATCCCTGTGATCAAATCACCTTGTGTCTGGCCAGACAATGATGGATACCATAACACCGAGACGGCCTGAGAATATCTCTCCATCGTCGGATGAGCAAATCCTAATCTTGAGCTTTCTCGTTCCTTGTCACACCTTTCCGTGAACCCGTAAGCTGCGGTAATAGCCACCCAGTTACGGATGACGTTTAACAAACCCCAAAGTTCATGAAGCAAGCACGAAGGAACTCGATACTCTCATGGTCTAAGGAATTATGCAAACATTAACTATCTCTGTGTTATTAACCATTAACTTGTGACGAATGTATCTCATAGCATAACATCAATTCGGGTCGATTCAACACAAGTGTTCTTCTAACATTGTGCCCTCAAAATTGCCAGCATAGACATGCCCATGATCAGGAAAAAAGGATCGTCATGCAATACTTGAGCCAGTCTTAGAGGCAAGACTAGGAATACATTTTACCGTTTACTATACCACATGTGCACATGAGTTTCCTTCCGAGCCTCATGGATATTGTAGACTCGAGAATCATTGCAGTTATAGCATGGAAACTAAACATTCATTACACACTCGGAGATACAAAATAACTGTTATTACTGCCTCTAGGGCATATCTCCTACAGTGGCCATATGGCTATATTAGTTTGTTTTAATAGTTTGCACTATTAGGTGTTGTATCGGAAGGTGTCGCAGTGCGACAATTTCGGGAGGAATTCAACTATGTTCGGCTTAATCTTTGCAATGCTTTTAAAATTATGTGACTGAAATGTTACTAAGTTTGTGTATACTGCAATGTCTGAAATTCAAGCAAATTTCAGTGAAAGTGAAATCAATGATGTGTACCATTGAAACTTTCCACTTATAGAGGTATATGCGTTTTCAGCATTTTCAATTCATGTATCATTAGTTGTTTTAATTTGCAAGAGTGCTGCACTATGATCGTGTTCAAAAGACGTGACATGCGTATCATATCATACCAGATAGTTAAAACAATTTCCGTACGGAAGCAAATATTTAACGCAATTCTTAGCATGCAGTACTTGACAACCTTATCATCCACATATATACTCAAGTGCTACTCCGCATATAGTACTTAACATACAATACTTAAGAATCAGGATTTCATGAAATCATTGGCCTGGAACTGCATCACACATAGTCCTCAATGAATAGGAAAAGCCCTTCAGTGCCTTCGTACAGCATCATCATAACATTGGCTCCCTTTTTCAAATGTGGACGCATTGCCATCACAGCGTCCCATTTAGTAATGTGAATGGTTCCAATTCTAGGGGATATGTATCTTGCATGAACTTCTTGTTGTGACCAATAGCTAGTGTGATTGGACCATGTTTAGGCATCAATTCAGGAACAACTGAAGGCGGCAACATCTGTTAAAAGAGGAATAAAACAATCGTGACACTGTATGAAGCAATAGTTCATTGAGAGCATATTTAACATAAAAAACTTTGTACCATAATTTTGTAAATTGTGCAATTCATCATGTTCAAGGTATGCACCACTGGCATACATATTCCCATTTGGCCTCCAGCATGGAACCGCTTAGTAAGGGAGTCAAGTCTACCAACAAATTTGATGAGATGCTTCAAGTCTTTCCAGTGAAATTTGGGTGTAGGAGTAACCACCATCTTTTTAACTAGATATTTAACAAGCCATGCATGAAAATAAAATACGAATTAGTAAGTACGGAGAGATACATTATTTTTGCTAAGTTGTAGTTCAACTTGCAGGAATTTGAAAGAAAACTAACTTAGGTTGTTGATCCATCGAGGGATCTCAAATGATATGGACAGATGGATGATAAGATCAGGCTGTGTTATATCCACTAACAATTCAGTGCCAGCTTTCAGTAAGTAACACGTAGCAAGCTCTCTCCACAAGCTCGGAAGAAAATAGGAGTGACCTTCATTGTCGGTATTGAGTACAACTTGGAACATATATCCATGGTTTGTGTGGAATGTGAACTAAGAAGAGTCTTCATCTAAGAACAGGCAAAACTTGTCTACCACATGTTTTGTTGCAAAGCAAGGGATGTACTGTGAGAAATAGTAAGACATGATATATTTGTCAACACTGAAGACATAATGTGTCATTCATATAGGTCAGAAATATATGAACAAGTAAAATATTGGCTATTAAAAAAGTGATCTGCCAATTAATACAAATGAAAAAATTTCTTAACCAAATATGAGCTTTCATGTGCAAATATTATGATGCTGTGAATGAAAAAGTATTACTTCCTATGTGAACTAAAATAAGATATTTTTGATGACTAGTAACTTTTTGTGTATTTTTATGAAGTTATGCAAATATGAGCAATACTGACAGAACTGTACAACAATAATTTGCCTAATATAGCAATAATTTCTAGTTTTGACATCACCGGTGCATGCTACCATTTATCCCAATTGAGCACTACTATGTTGGTAAAGTATGTAATATTTCCAATTTGGCCTAAAGTAGGCAATGTTTCCATATTGACGACAGTGGCTTGGCACCCATGGCACCCCCACTAGATCCTCCCCTGATTGACGTCAGTGCTGAATGGTAGTTGGCATTTATCCCAATTTAGCAATACTATGTTGGTAAAGTAGGCAATATTGCCAATTTGGCCTAAAGTACAACCATGTAGTCTCCACAAAATCATGTAATTTTAAATTTTATATCAATTGCAAGGCATCCAGTTTTGATAAAAATAGGAAACAAAATAGTTCAAGAACACCAACCCTCCAGGTGAGATGGATCTTTACAAACATACCATGCACTTTCTGAAGTCCTCTTGGATGGTGATGTTGAACAACTCATTTGTCTGGCCGAGGCCGCACAGGCGCCCTCCATCAAGACACTGTGGGCACTAAAAATAGAACCCTCAAATCAAACTACAGGAAAATGCATGCATGACGATTGCCTTTTGGTGGATTATCACCCAGTGGTAGACTACGAATTAGAACTACAAGATATGGATGTAGATTGCACTTACCTTGTTGTCCATGAGTAAACCCCAATCTAGTGGGGTTGGGTAGGCAGCACCAGAAACGTTGGCGTTAATCGCTGCTGATAGCCCGTGGTGCTAGGGTGAGATCCGAAAGGCAGTTGTGTCTGCAGGCGGCTGCAATCTATGACGACATCCAGCTGTGACCTCGGGTATCTGAGCAGAGTTGTGAATGAGGGGACTGCGATACGCCATGCGAGCGACAAAGAAGGGACGGGGGTTTTCTCTCAATGTGATGAGACTGTTCGTATGGACTTGGCCCACATGTCATCGAGCAAATGGTTCTATGGCGTAGTTGTCAGTGAATGAATTGGAGCTAAAATATATCTCAAAAAATTAGTGATGAGGGCACTTCGAACCAACTACCTGCATCTGCTGAGTTTATCTGTGTGGCCAGTGTAGTAAGGCTACAGTATTCATAAATTTATGGACGCATAAGTATATAGGAGTATCTGGTAACTTTTAGTAGTAAAATTGTTCACGTGAACAATTCTTTTGCCTCTGTTTGAATTTTTTGTGTGTGTTTAGGCCTTACATTTAGAGTACCATATGGCATTGGCATCCTAATTCATATATACACTACATAATATAATTAGACATACAACTGAAGTTCCATAAAGCATCTAAATGTGCACACATATAGTGGCACTTAAAGCTTCACATAAGTTCACATATTTTGGCACTTAAAACATCACCAAAGTTTAGTTCCATATCTTGCCACTTCAGACATAACAGACAACAAACATACATAAACATAGTCTTGTACATCACTAGTTCCATAAAAGAGCAGACATAATTCCTAGGGTTCAAGTAGTTGCAATGGCATCTCCAACACCACTGCCTCCAGCATCGCCAGGTCCTGCAGCAGCCCCTACAATAGCACCCGCACACCACCAGCATCATCATCATTGTCATCCCCTGCAACAGCCCCTACAACAGCACCTGCAACACCTCCAGCACCTCCAGCATCTTCATCGTCCTCATCCTCAAAAGCATGACGAGGAACAGGCATTACGACAGTCCTGGTGATGTCGTACAATTCTGGAGTATGTGGCATCAACTCTGAAACTTTGGTTGCCATCATTATTGCTTCAACTGAGGTGCCTTCTGCTAACTTGAGGTTGCAGCCATGAATCAAGGAAATAGAGGATTGGTTCTTAAAATTCACCAGAACAATATCCTTGATTTCATGATCAGTAATCTTGAAGTCCCAATGGATAGCATATGCAACAGCAAATGTAGCTGAAAATAGGACGCTCCGGACACTGAACATGGCTACATCGTTAACAGGACCATATTCCACATCCAACTGAACCTTCGTGGCATACGCTATTTGAACAACTTTAGGGGAATGATCATACAAATGAAATGCAAATAAATAACATTTTACTGAAAACACATAGAAGTTTAGATTCAGTACATACTATTTCTAATCAGGGGAATCTAATCATCATTCGTATTGCCCATGGCCAGAATTATGGGATACGCAGCACAGCAGTAGGAAGAAATCCTGAAACATTAGAACATAAATGTACCTCAGGATCCAAGAACCGACGACGCTTGCTTCTGTATTCTGCAACTTCATCGACATGCATGTGAAACAGATGATAAAGAAAATGCAGAAATGTTCAGATTTGGGCGTTTGATTCATCCAAAGAAATGAAAAACTAGCTAGCAAACAGTACGAACAGCCTAACCTTCACCTTCATAGCTTCATAGAGCATCCCGCTGTGATCCATCATCCAAATTCAGATTCTCAAAGATCCGGTGAAGCTCCGTCTACATCAAGAAGTCCAGAATAAGAGAGAGAATGGGCAAACTAGATGAGAAATCAAGGTGCAGTTTTCTGATGGGACAGGGGAACTGGGTGGAGCGGTGGTAACTGTTCTGCGCGTTCCTTCTCAATGCGGTCAAAGCTTATGTGAGAAGGCAGAGGAGAAGCCATGCGAATTAGGAGCCATCGATCCTCCATCTGGTGGTACATGGTGTTTAAAGAAGGTGAGTAGGCAGCGGCACAGAGGTCGTACGTCATGCATCCAACGGCCATGAATCTAACTACGTTGTTTATTTATTTTTTGTAATGAAAAATGAAGAGAAAATCGATTGTCTGCTTGACATTAAACTTCTATTCTCGCAAGGTGATTCAAAATGATCATGTCTTGGTAAACCCCGAGTCCACATCGTCACATGGCAAGTTCAAATGTGAGGTCAAACTTGTGATCATCAATGGAATAAGACATGATCCATGCTCAGTATTGTCCATGTCACATGGAAAATGTAAAGGTCCGTTCATCGCAAACCTCTCCCGTCAAATCATGAAATGGAAAGTAAACCCCAATGGTGACCATGTACAAGAAAATGAGATATGCGACGTCAGCGAGTGCGCAATACATGTACCATGTGGTTCGTACATCATGGAGACCTTATGTGCCCGACTTTAAACTGGTATTCTTGCAAGGTGATTCAAAATGATCATGTCTTAGTAAACCCCGAGTCCACATCATGCGTGGCAAGTTCAAATGTGAGGTCGAACTTGTCATCATCAATGGAATAAGACATGATCCATGCTTAATATTGTCCATGTCACATGGAAAATGTAAAGGTCCGTTCATTGCAAACCTCTCCCATCAAATCGTGAAATGGAAATAAAGCCCCAATGGTGACCAAGTACAAACAAATGAGATATGCGACGTGAGCGAGTGCGCAATACATGTACAATGTGGTTCCTACATCATGGAGACCTTGTGTGCCCAACTTTATACTGCTATTCTCGCAAGGTTATTCAAAATGATCATGTCTTAGTAACCCCCAAGTCCACATCGTCACGTGGCAAGTTCAAATGTGAGGTCAAACTTGTGATCATCAATGGAATAAGACATGATCCGTTCTCAATATTGTCCATGTCACATGGAAAATGTAAAGGTCCGTTCATCGCAAACCTCTCCCGTCAAATCATGAAATGGACAGTAAACCCCAATGGTGACCAAGTACATGCAAATGAGATATGCGACATGAGCAAGTGTGCAATACATGTACAATGTGGTTCCTACATCATGAAGACCTTGCGTGCCTGACTTGAAACTGCTATTTTAGCAAGGTGATTCAAAATAATCATGTCTTTGTAAACCCCGAGTCCACATCGTCACATGGCAAGTTCAAATGCGAGGTCGAACTTGTGATCAGCAATGGAATAAGACACGATCCATGCTCAATATTATCCATGTCACATGGAAAATGTAAAGGTCCGTTCATCGCAAACCTCTCCCATCAAATCATGAAATGGAAAGTAAACCCCAATGGTGACCAAGTACAAGCAAATGAGATATGCAACGTCAGATAGTGCACAAGGCATGTACAGTGTGGTTTCTACATCATGGAGACCTTGTGTGCATGACTTTAAATTTCTATTCTCGCAAAGTGATTCAAAATGATCATGTCTTAGTAAATCCTGAGTCCACATTGTCACATGGCTAGTTCAAATGTGAGGTCAAACTTGTGATCATCAATGGAATAAGACATGATCCGTGCTCAATATTGTCCATGTCACATGAAAAATGTAATGGTCCATTCATCGCAAACCTCTCCCGTCTAATCATGCATCACGTTGTGGTGGATCAAACCTATTGAGAGACTTTTTGACCTCACCAATAAGGCCACAATAATACAACTTGACAAAGTTGATAATTTTTTGACCAACAATTCTGCTGGATTGTTTTTCCAATGAAAAATGGATAGAAAACCTGAATGGTTGTCACGTCTATGTTGTACAACAACTTGAATACTTACGACCGGCCCCAAATTTTCTTTCCCTGCACAACTCAAAAGAAGAAAAATAGCTTTCCCTCCTAATTTTCGCTCCCACTAGTGTTTTCGTTCCCTCCACCGATTTTGAATGACGCGCTCAATTTTTAACATCTCCTCCTAAATACCCATGACTTCACTCTCAATGATCCCTCATCCCTCTCTTCTCCCTCAGATCCGCCGCCCATCTGCAGACCTATGGCTCCATCTCCGGCGAATGCGATGGTCGGGACACTCCGTTGCGAGAAAGTCTGCAAATCTCCGCCGTCTACCCTAAAAGCTTATCGTACGCTACCAGGTCAGAAGTTCCTCTCCCGCCATCTGCACCCCACAGCCCTATCTATCTTTGCAATACCCATCTTGATTTATACATGTACATCAGTTTGGCCTCTTGATGTACTTGCACCTTACGATTCTTCTAGATCAACTCAATTTTGTTGTAGGTATTACGGTCCGTATTGCAGTTCATTCAATCTAGGGATCTAGTTCACTTCACATGTTATTATTAGGCAGATCCTGTTTATTTGCTGATACTTGTGTATTTTAATATTATTTGATAACTGAAACATAAGTATTCGCATCAATGATGAACATGGACGCGAATAATTGGTCTTTGATTCTTAGCTGCTACCAGCAAATCGTCAAAAGTATACAAGCAGGTACTGGCAGAAACAATGAAGGACACTGCTGCTCGAATATCTACATGCATGAAGAAACAATGTGCTGGTACCATTGGTCCACCAGATTTTGCTTGTATAGCATATTCTTTTCTGCAAGCTGGCGCGCAAACAGATGATGATTCAGAAAACAACTCAGAGGAGGAACCTGATGTCTACGATGTTGACATTGATGAATATGTACCTTCATCTTCAGTTACAAAAAGAATAAATGGACCCCAGCTATTTACAAGGTAAACTTCCTTTGCTGATTTGTCATGCATCTGTGTTATGCAATTTTGCTATAACACATTCATTAAACCATGCACTGCATATGTTTTAAATTTGATGGGTACATGGTTTCTTTAGGGACAGCTCAGAATTAACTTGAGGGATGAATTTGTGGAAGAATTTTGCACTGGAATTTTCCAAAAAAGTGCTCAACACCGTAAATGTAACTTTATGACCAAATGTTCTAACAAGGTCAGAAACCGTACATAATACTTCTGTTTCCTCTTCAGATTTTAGATTTATGCACTCCCTGTCATACTAAGTTTTTGCTTCATGTCGTAGGAATATTTTGACAAGGGGAAAGCAAACATACATGCTGTGGTGGTAAGTGGTACGGCTGGCAGTTCAAAATATGATACCCCTCATAGCTCTATGGTACGAATTTAAATAAGTTATTGAAATCCTGTATATTGTTGATTATTACATGATGCAGTACTGATGTGAGTGTCCTTATTCCATAAGGCCAAAAACATCAAGAAGAGAGCATCCAGTTTGGAGTTTTCTGGAAACTCCCACACCATCGAGAAGGATTCCAGTATGAGACAGATTGCAAAAGAAGGACCCGTAAGTAATTTATAATGTTTTGGCTTCAAAAGTATTGTGTGAGACATCATAGTCTATTGTACTAATAGTGCACGAACAATGCTTTCAATCATTATGCAGACCACAAAGAGGGCACGTTTACAAGAAGTTCTGCCGCAAGTACCTGACGTGCAGATTATTGAGGAAAAGAGCTCCTCCACCATGTTACTTTCAAGCTTTGGCATCGCATCACATCATTCATCCTCTGAACAATGCATCCATGAGCTAGAAGCCAAGATTATAGCACAAGCGGCAGACACAAAACTGGCAAATGCCACATTTGTAGAAAATCTAAATGCCCTACTTAGTGCATAGATGCAGGAAATTGAAGGGCTCAAAAGGAAACAACAACTAGAAATAGAAGTTATCAAGATGGATCAGGAGAGAAAAATCAAAGGCTTTGAAAAAAACAAGAAATGGACGGAATTCTTAGTCATCTCTTAAGGAAGTCATGTCAGTCTTCACAGGAGACTGTGTCACGACCCATCAATCATTGATGGTGCACTACTGTTCGTCATGATGCCTTCTCTAGTGTCTTATTTGTAATGCTTGAAAATATGTCATTTGGATGCTCATTTTAAGATGTGGATCACTGCTATGAGAAATGTCAAATCCCATTGTTATTATAATAAAAGTTGTGATGGCAATGTTAAATTTCAAATTTTATTTAATTCAAATTCAAATTGGCATACAAAATCAAACTGTGCACAATTTGAAGCTATAATAAAACATGTGATGGTACTGGTGCGGAAACTGGAACCGTCACCACAGTCGTGTTACCACTTGTAAGCAGCCACGTCAGCACCGTCCGGACCCACATGTAAGCAGCCATGTCAACACCGTCTGACCCACATGTAAGCATCCAAGTTAGCATCTTCTGGGCCCATATGTCAGCAGCGTTGATCGATCAAAACTGACGCCAACTTATTACTGACGGGACCATTGGTGATAAAACCCTCGGCGGACCCACATGGAAGCAGCCACGTCAGCAAGTGTCGGCCCCACCTGTCAGAATCTTTGACCGGTCAAACCCGTGGACCGATCACCGGTGACGGATTAACATCGCCAAAAATATCTTAGGCGACAGATTGGGCTATCATAGGTGACATTCTGGGCCATCACCAAAAATGGCCAACAGCGACAATTTTTGGTTTGTCAGCTAAGATGCGATCTTGCGTGACGAAAAAAGTGGTACCATCAAGATTTTATTTTCTATGATGGCGCTTCGGTGACGGTGGCGGTGACGGCCGGAAAACATCGCCAGTACATTTTCCGTGACAACAAACGGTTTTACGTGACACAAGTGAAACATCGCAAAATAGAGCAAATTTTGTAGTGATGTAAGTACAATTATGATCCAGTGCTAGCAACTTATAATAGTGGTGATAAATGCAATGTTAGTATGGAGGTCATACAAGTTGTACTCTATATGGGTACCCATGAGGTTTCACAGCGAATAGGAGGGCCAGGGGCTGATTGTATTGTGCTTCATAGTGCTTATGCACAATTACATCCTATTAGTCTCTTTTGCATTGATAATTTCTGCAATAATGCATTAGTGATTAACATGCTGGAGCGAGTAGCTACCGCTTTGGAGAAAATGTATAATTTGCATGACTTGCGGGAAAATGAAGAAAAAGATGCGCCCCCTACTAATGCTATATCTAGTGATGAATCATGTGATTCCCAAATCCTCGATGAAAATTCTCGATAGGACATTGAGAGTCTAAATGAATTTACTGAAGTCATTCATAATGATGAGCTAGAGTTGCAATCTTCAAAGGGTGAATCACCAGCTTCAACAGAAAATTACGAAGTGTTCACCCACAAAGATAGCCATGGTAAGGATTTAAATTTATATATCTCTCTAACCCTCTCATTGCAGACAGATCAGGACACATGGTATTTAAGCTCGGTGCATCGGTGCTCGCCAAGGTGCAAGTAAAAATTTACCTATATGATGTCGATGCACCGCAAGCGAGTGCGCCTCGGACCGAGCTCTGCTATGAGGTGCTCCCAACCCCGATCGGAGGTAGGTCTCACACTCGGGGTTGAAATCCCTTGGGATCCGGGTGGATGACTTTACGAAGCACCGAAGCCTAGCTATATGGCTATAAAGAAAGCACTTCCAGGGAGGTAACGCGGAAGTTCGTAGGTGTCTTTCCTAGCTTTGTGTCTTGAGTCTAGATGCATTTGTGTCGCATGGCACTTTTATATTTATTTTTGAGTAGTTGCTATTTGAGTTGGTTTCATAATAGTTTTCGTTGGAAAAATTTCTAGCATGTCGGTAGCCTCTATTATTTTGCATACCTCCTCCTATTTTTATTATAAATATGCTATGTGCCTAACGTGAGAAGGAAGCACACAAAAATTCATGCAGTTCTGCAGCTCCAGAAGAAAAGACGGTGTAGCATACGACCGCCATGGTCATACGGGTGATCGTATGAGCTCGTGGCCGCAAGCACGAGCAGGTCCAGAATGAAAGATGGCCTATCATACGAGCAACTACTCTCGTACGGGCGGTCGTATAAGCTGGCGTCCACAAAGGACTACTTTGCCGAGTGAAAGACGGCGTACCGTGCGAGCGCTTGCGCTCGTACGTGCTTTCATATGGCATGTCCACCCCAACAAGCGCTCGTGCTTGTACGCAGGCTCGTACCAGAGGGTGGCACAGGGCATTGACTACCAGAACACACGACGTTGTTCGATACGACCGCAACCGGTCATACGCGCGCTCGTATGAGGTAGAGAAACCCTCCAATTGATTCATTTTTTACGTCTGAGGTCGATGAGGTGTTTTCTAACTGATTATTTACTCTATAATTAGTGTTAATTACCTCTGATACTCAATAACCAATAATTCTCTGTAGCAACTATTTTTTATTTCCTTTTGTCGGTTGGGTATACGAACTCCGAATCGATGTTTTTATTCCGTGTGTTATTTTCACAGGGGCTTGGACCTTATGTGGAGAAGTGTACGGTATGGTGCCAACCATATAAAAGACCCACACAAACCACTTGGTTGCTTGATCATGATGAACTTCAACCACAAGTGCCCGATAATGTTTTCCAATATGAACCTTTCTCGAATAAAAGTTGTTCAGTAGTGAGTCACACCTTAAGTGAGATCTCTCTTTTAATTAGGCACCTAGGAGTTGCATACTTGTGTTTTTATCTTGTCTCAGACGCACTTCATCCCAACCTAAGAGATACCTAACTCTTAGACATAGTTTGTTGACTTAAGCGAGGTGCTTAGGTTAATAAACCGATCTTGTAGAGACAAATATTTTTATCACTTGTGTTGCTAATCCTTTGTGATAAAAAAAAGAAAAACCTGAAAAGCAAAAAAAATACTTTGTTTTCTTTTTAGTTTCGTTCAAGCAGGTTCTATTGGAGGGCAGCCACCGGACCACAACGAGGAGATCAATTGAAGCAAGGTCCGTGTCTATTAGAAGAGAGGTCATATGCGCCTCAACGGTAAAAGTGTCTAACCCTTGCTTAATCTTAAGCTTGGGGAGGTAACCACTTCTCATGCTCTCTTTTAATAACTGCACTTTCTTTTTACTTTCATAATTTCCCTAGTTTAGTATTGCAAAGTTTTAAGAGTGGGGAGGTTACTTTTGCATGTGTAGTGTCTTGTGCAATGCTCTTTATCATATGGCTTTCGTGCATTAGTGTGTCCCGCTATTTTGACATGCTTGCATTGCATTTATTCAACTTAGCTTGTGGAAATCTTGTTATCTTCTGAAAAACATTGCCATGTTCTTTTATCAAAAATCCAATAAAGGAGTCCTTTGAACTATTGCCTTTCTTTCACCGAACAACTAAAGTTGGGGACTCTAGTGGTGGCTTGATTAGCGATTGAATGATTGTAGAGGCTTTTTGTTTGATGAACCCAGCATCTTTGGTTGATCAGGGACGCGTAACGGGGTTTATCTCCGCCAAACTATCCCCATGGGGTACTTAGCTTTAGAGTCTTATGAAACATGACACCGTGATACTCTTGTGTAGTGTTTGAGTTCTTTGTGACTGAAGCAAGTTCAAAGCTTTTGCAATTCTGTTCATCTTTAAATTGCTGGCCTGTAGTGCCCAGACTCACATTGAGACTTGGCACATAATTCGTAGGTACATCCAAACCCGTGGACGGACATTCTCTTGTTCTCCTAATGAGGAGACGGCAAGGCAACAGGGCACGCCCTGGGGGGGTAGGCACACCTTGATGCCTTGTGGGCCCCACGTGGCTCCGTCTGACCTAATTCCACTTCTATAAATTCCACGTGGTCAGTTGCGTTGATGCAAGACTTTCTTTGTTTTTGACTTCTCAAAACCTCAACCATTATTCTATTTTTTCGTTAAGTGCGAGGCATAGGCTGCCGCTCAGTGCTGCATAGGTAGTTGAGCGGCTTAATAATGCAGACAGACGATCTTGCTATTATACCTGGTATGCCTCGGGTTGGTGTTTTTGAAGCGATCGCTAATGCTTGATTTCTTTTGTCTTTGATAGTTATTGTTGTGTCCCTAACAAATTTTTGACATTCTCTCTAAGCCTTTGGCAATGGGAATTTGGGCTCCACAAAAATATTTTCCTCTTTCTTGACCTCCATGGCAATGAAGCTAAGGGGATAACTTGTATTACTCTCTTGTTGTTTAACTTTTGCATACTTGCACGATGATCATGGATATCACTTTTGCGGTTTGGTTCAATGTATGCTTTAGAGTTGGTAGCAATGATCTGTTGGTAGTCAACCTTATTACTCAAGGACGAGCAAGGTTTAAGAATGGGGAGGTTGATGGCTCTATATTTTTTTCGCATTTTTAGAGCTCATTTGTTGCATGTTCTCTTCATATATCATGTCCTAGTGAACCATATAGTTATCCATTATTCATGATTACTGGTATTTACACTTTTCCTCGTAAGCATTGACCATTTAGTATTTAATTTGGTTTTTATTAGTTTTCTTTCTTTTCTTATGTCTATAGGTGTTTTGGAGCAACCTAGGACCAAGCATGATGAAAGGATCAAAGATGGGTTCAATATAGAGACACCTAGGGGCCAGACTTCGCCATTCCGGAGGTCGGGAAATGTGATTTTTCCAAATCGCTCCAAATCAAGATCAAAGACAAGGAATGGATCGGTGTCGTTCATATGAATCCAACGAGCCCAAGAACGTCAAATTCCGAGTTCGTATGAAGAAATGGCGGCCGATTTACCGGACAGGGATAGAACAAAAGACGACGTACCATACGACCATCCACGGTCGTATGGCTCTTCGTATGACCACCAGACAGCTCTGAAAGTTGCCCTTCCAGAAGGGATTCTCCAACAATTTCGTACCCAATTTTTCCCACGAGATCCTTGGCCTATAAAGAAGAGATTGGGAGAGGATAAGGGTCATCTAGAGCCCTTGGATGCAACACATCAACGGAGGATGCAAGGGAGACGCCCTATATATCATCTTCAACCCGAGCCGCCACCTCCATCATCTCATTCATCAACAACACATCCATCCCATCTCCATTGCTGCTTCATCCACCACCGTAGAGTAAGGGACAATTCCAACAGGAGCAAGAGGAGGCTCCACACGAGACCGGCCTTCGGGCCGGTGCCCTCTCCACCGCGCCGGCGGCCCCATCTCCGTCACCACCATCACCGGCGCTGCCCTCACCCTCATCACGGCCATGCCTCCCCCTTCACCGGCTCGATGTCAGCTTGTAACTTGACCTTCTCCTCTATGTGTACCATTAACTTGTTTGAGTAGTACTATTTGTTATCAAGGATACGGATGAACCCTTCTATGATTAGTATTATTATTATTCCCAAGTGATCCAATATGCTCTTGTTCATGTTCGAGTTAGTATTCTCACGAGTGTTGAGAGGAGGCCTGGCTCACACTATTGCCGTGATTGGTCATAGAGGAACTACTTTCATGTATTGGTTAGGATGTTGAGGTAATTTGAGGTGACAGTAAAATCCTTGAGTCCTAGTCTTTGCAAACTAATAGGGGAGCACAGGTAAACCCACATCTGCAGCATCCACGGGGAAACCCTTAATTTACCGTATGTGATAACCAGCATGGGGAAGCAACGGTTGGTGGCGTATGTGGCATGAAGTCTACGTTAGAGTAAAACATGTTCTGTACCAGGAACCGCCCACTTATGCATATGAAGAGAGGATAGAGGATACGATAGAGAGCATTTGATCCACACTTGATGCGCAGGTCATATTTGTGGTAATGACTTCGGAGTCCTAGAGAACACTTTACTATTCATGCACCGTCTCCACTAACTTAGTATCTTCTTATTCCTATTTTTACCTTTATGTTCGTAGTATAGTAAAACCCTTTATCTAGTTTCCCTAGCAACTTATAGAGTAGACTATTTCCAAACTCCGGTTTGGGTGTGTGCGTAGCTGCGTGAAGTTACAACGTAGTTGCTGGGTTTGTGGTGCCTTCCTATCAGCTCAATGCGCACTTGAAGGACATCACTGGCCGAGGTGGCCAGACGAATCCGTATTGAGGGTAATGCTTCCAAAGACAAAAAGTTATCCCAGAAAGAAGGTCTACTGATACGTCTCCAACGTATCTATAATTTTTGATTGTTTCATGCTATTATATTATCAATCTTGGATACTTTTTATACAAATTTGCATCATTTTGGTGGACTAGCCTATTAACCTAGTGCCTAATGCCAGTTTTTGTTTTCTGCTTGTTTTTGGTTTTCCAGGAAATCTGTACCAAACGAAGTCCAAACGCTACGAAACTTTTTGACGGTTTTTTTCTGGACATAAGAGACCCTAGAAGCTTCGGGACGAGACCAGACGACAAACGAGGAGACGGCAAGGCAACAGGGCACGCCCTGAGGGGGTAGGCGCGCCCTCATGCCTTATGGGCCCCACATGGCTCTGCCTGACCTAATTCCGCTTCTATAAATTCACAAATATTGGAAAACCCCTAGAGAGCCACCTGAAACAATTTTTCCGCTGCCACAAGTCTCTGTTCTTTCGTGATCCCATTTGGAGGCCTTTTCTGGTACTCTGCCGGAGGGGGAATCGATCACGAAGGGATTCTACATCAACCTTGCTGCCTTCCGATGATGTGTGAGTAGTTCACCACAGACCTACGGGTCCATAACTAGTAGCTACATGGCTTCTTCTCTCTCTTTGATCTTTAATACAATGTTCTCCATGATCTCCATGGAGTACTATCCGATGTAATCTTCTTTTGCGGTGTGTTTGTTGGGATCCCATGAATTGTGGGTTTATGATTAGCTTATTCATTGAAATCAATTGAGTCTTTTCTGAACTTTATTATGCATGATTGTTATAGCATTGTATTTCTCTCCGATCTATCCCTTTGGTTTGGCCAATTAGATTGATTTATCTTCAGTGGGAGAGGTGCTTTGTGATGGGTTCAATCTTGTGGTGTCCTCACCTCGTGATAGAAGGGGTAGTGAGGCACGTATTTGTATTGTTGCCATTAAGGGTAAAACGATGGGGTTTAATCATATTGCTTGATTTTATTTTGTATACATCATGTCATCTTGCTTAAAGTGTTACTCTGCTTGTCATGAACTTAATACAATAGATGCATGTTGGATAGCGGTCGATTGGTGGAGTAACAGTAGTAGATGCAGGCAGGAGTCGGTCTACTTGTCATGGACGTGATGCCTATATACATGATCATTTCCATGAATAACATCCTAACTATGCGCTTTTCTGTCAATTGCCCAACAGTAATTTGTTCACCCACCGTATGCTATGTTTCAAGAGAGAAGTCTCTAGTGAAAACTATGGCCCCCGGGTCTACTTTTATCATATTACTAAATCCAAAAATACCTTGCTGCAATTTTCTTTCTTTTATTTTACTTTTCAATTTATATATCTACCACTACCAGATTTAATCCTTGCAAGTAACGAGTTCAAGGGGATTGACAACCCTCTTGCCTGCGTTGGGTGCAAGTATTTGCTCTTGTGTGTGCAGGTGTTGTTTGACTACGATTTGCGTGGTTCTCCTATTGGTTCGATAACCTTGGTTCTCACTGAGGGAAATACTTATCAGCTACTATGTTGCTTCACCCTTTCTCTTCGGGGAAAATCCCAACGCAGCTCACAAGTAGCAGAAAGAATTTCTGGCGTCGTTGCCGGGGAGACATCATCTAATCTCTATAAATACCTACACTCAAATTATCATTTACCTGCTCTACTTTTTATTTGCCTTATTTGCTTTTATTAGTCTCGTGATAAAAATCACAAACACAAAAATATTTATCTTTGTTTGTTTGCTTGCTTGTTTGCTTTGCCACTATGGCTAGTTCGTCACTTCTTACTTGTACCCTTGAAAATGAAGTGCTTAATTTTAAACAAAGTGGAGGAGAGAACTTAAAATATGCTTGGTATAGGATTTGCAATGCTCAAAATAGATCTACTCATAAGCAATCCACTACCATTCTTCTTCGCAATTTTTATGTGGGTGTCACAACTTGGTGTAGATTTGTGCTTGATACTATTACCGGAGAGAACTTTCTGAGTAGTCACCCTATGGATGCTTTCAATGCTATGGGATATTTAGTAGGATCACCACCTATTACTATTAACGAAATGACATTGACTTTGGAACATGTTATGCAAAGGTTAGAAGCTATTGAGAATAAAATGCCCACTATCAAGTCACTCAATTTGGTTCAAATGTAGGAACTACATGAAAGATGCTAAAGGAAAAAGAACCAATGATTAATGAGAGAGTAGAACAAAGTCCCGCTAGAATTGATAAATTGGAAGAAATCATTCATAGTTTGGGTTCGATTTTTTCTTCCGTTAAAACTTTTGAGAGGACTCCTCCTTATAAGAATTTTAAGTTTATGTATGTTCCTAAAAATAAGGGTGCCTCATCTAGTAGGGAAACCGAGGATCTTAAAATGATTAGCGTGCACCCCAACTTTATTGATATTACAAAGGAACCTATCACTAAAAACAAATTCCTCAACTTTGTTCCTAGGAGTATTATTATTGGAAATAGGCATGATAAATCTCCTATGAAACATGGATGTATAATTGAGGAGATAGAAACAAAAGATGACAATACTTGAAATAGTGCATTACGCCTAGTTAGGGGCGTAAAACAATAGCGCTTGTTGGGAGGCAACCCAATATTTATCTTAAATTTTTGTTTTCCTTTCTGTTCTTGAGTGTTGACATGATTATTGCTACTGTAATGATTGTGTTTTTATGTTTTAATTAGTGTTTGTGCCAAGTAAAGCCTTTGGGATGATTTCGATGATAGTTGATTTGATTCTGTGCAAAAATAGAAAGTTTTGCTTCCAGTGCAGGAATTTCTTAAAATTACTGGAAAGTGATAATTAGCTGATTGTTTTACACCTGATTGATATACAAATTGCCCATGGTGTCCTAATTTTTCAGAATATTCAGATTTGCAGAAGTATGAGTTTTATTCAGATCATTATATACTATTCTGTTTTAGACAGATTCTGTTTTTATTGCATAGTGTGTTTGTTTTAATGATGCTATGGATTATATCGGGGGGTATAAGTCATGGAGAAGTTCCAATACAGTAGGTATTATGCAAGAACAATTATGAATGAGTTTACAACGGTACCTAAAGTTTATGATATGTCTATTGTACTAATGGATCTCACGAGGTTTCTGCTGAGATTTGTGTGCTGAAGTTTTCAAGTTTTGGGTGAGATAATGATGGATATAAGAATAAGGAGCGGCAAGACCCTAAGCTTGGGGATGCCTAAGGCACCCCAAGGTAATATTCAAGGAAGACCCAAGCGTCTAAGCTTGGGGATGCCCCGGATGGCATCCCCTCTTTCGTCCACAATTCATCGGTATGTTACTTGGAGCTCTATTTTTATTCATCACATGATATGAGTTTTACTTGGAACGTCTTGTGCCATAGTTTTATTTTTCTTGCTTGTTAGTTCACCACAATCATTGTTTGCTGGACACACCTATTGAGAGGGACACACATTTATCGATATTTGTTAGAATACTCTATGTGCTTCACTTATATCTTTTGAGCTAGGCGGTTGCTCTTGTGCTTCACTTATATTTGTTAGAGCATGGCGGTGGTTATATATTTTATAGAAATGATTGCACTCTCATGCTTCACTTAAATCTTTTTGAGAGTCTTTTAAATAGTAAGAGGTAATATGCACATGTTATAAGACTAGTCTGAAAATGATAGGTATTCAAGGGGGATATAATAAAAACTTTCATGTAGATCACTAAATATGAAGCGTATGGTTTGATTATATTGATGTAGTAATATGAATGGGTATTGGTGCATAATCATTGGTTAGTAGAAATATCGGTATTAAAGCTTGTTATTAACTACTCAACTAAGTGTCCGACATGGCATGACGGGGATGTCCGAGCATTCTTAGGTCTGATTCAAATCCTTTGTGCTGTTTGAATTAGGGGCGCGCGATGGTTAACTCCTATCAACCACCTCCCTAGGGGCATGTGAGTAGTACTTTGATTCGAGGGCTAATAAAACTTTCACAACAAGTATATGAGTTCTTTATGACTAATGTGAGTCCATGTATTATACGCACTCTCACCCTTCTGCATATTGCTAGCCTCTTCGGTACCATGCATTGCCCTTTCTCACCTCGAGAGTTGGTGCAAACTTCGCCGGTGCATCCAAACCCCGTGGTATGATACGCTTCATCACACATAAGCCTCCTTATATCTTCCTCGAAACAGCCACCATACCTATCTATCATGGCATTTCCATAGCCATTCTGAGATATATTGCCATGCAACTTCCACCGTTCCGTTTCATGACATGTGTGTTCATTGTCATATTGCTTTGCATGATCATATAGAGCTGACATGATATTTGTGGCAAAGCCACCGTTCATCATAGTTATACATGTTACGCTAGATCATTGCACATCCTGGTACACTGCCAGAGGCATTCATATAGAGTCATATTGTTTCAGTTATCGAGTGGTAATATCGAGTTGTAAGTAAATAAAAGTGTGATGATCATCATTATTAGAGCATTGTCCCAGTGAGGAAAGGATGATGGAGACTATTATTCCCCCACAAGTTGGGATGAGACTCCGGACAAAAAAAAAAGAGGCCAAAAAGAGCCCAACAAAAAAATGAGAGAAAAAGAGAGAAGTGGCAATGTTACTATCCTTTTACCACACTTCTGCTTCAGAGTAGCACCATGTTCTTCATATAGAGAGTCTCCTGATCCGTCACTTTCATATACTAGTGGGAATTTTTCATTATAGAACTTGGCTTGTATATTCCTATGATGGGCTTCCTCAAATGCCCAAGGTCTTCATGAGCAAGCAAGTTGGATGCACACCCACTTAGTTTCAGTTTGAGCTTTCATATACTTATAGCTCTAGTGCATCCGTTGCATGGCAATGCCTACTCCTCGCATTGATATCGATTGATGGGACTCTCCATTGCCCGTTGATCCGCCGAGTTGATGCGAGCCTTTCTTCCTTTTTGAGTTCCCTATTTGATCTCTATCACCGCATTCTATTCCACCCATAGTGCTATATCCATGGCTCACACTCATGTATTGAGTGGAGTTGAAAATGATGAAGCGCGTTAAAAAGTATGATCCAATTGCTTGGTTTGACACCGGGGTGCTCATGATTTATATTTTTGCAGTGAAGGCGGAGTCATGCCATGCTTACATGATAAAATGAATAGGGATAACATTCGTTAAGCATCGTATATTTTGAAAAAGTAATGATTATGTTCTTGTATTCATGGATATTATTATGTTGATATCAATTACTTCATCGTTTCTCAAAATTTATATCGTAAAGAGATTACATGATAAACATGCTAGGTTGCATTCAACATCAAAAATTCTGTTTTTATCATTTACCTACTCGAGGACGAGCAGGAATTAAGCTTGGGGATGCTGATACGTCTCCAACGTATCTATAATTTTTTATAGTTTCATGCTATTATTTTATCAATCTTGGATACTTTTTATACAAATTTATATCATTTTGGTGGACTAACCTATTAACCTACTGCCTAGTGTCAGTTGATGTTTTCTGCTTGTTTTTGATTTTCCAGGAAATCTGTACCAAATGAAGTCCAAACGCTACAAAAAAATTTGATGATTTTTTCTGGACATAAGAGACCCTAGAAGCTTTGGGAGGACACCAGACGACAAACGAGGAGACGGCAAGGCAACAAGGCGCGCCCTGGGGGGTAGGCACACCCTGATGCCTTGTGGGCCCCACGTGGCTCCGTCTGACCTAATTCCACTTCTATAAATTCCACGTGGTCAGTTGCGTTGATGCAAGACTTTCTTTGTTTCTGACTTCTCAAAACCTCAACCATTATTCTATTTTTTCGTTAAGTGCGAGGCATAGGCTTGCGCTCAGTGCTGCATAGGTAGTTGAGCGGCTTAATAATGCAGACTGACGATCTTGCTATTATACCTGGTATGCCTCGGGTTGGTGTTTTTGAAGCGATCGCTAATGCTTGATTTCTTTTGTCTTTGATAGTTATTCTTGTGTCCCTAACAAATTTTTGACATTCTCTCTAAGCCTTTGGCAATGGGAATTTGGGCTCCACAAAAATATTTTCCTCTTTCTTGACCTCCATGCTAATGGAGCTAAGGGGATAACTTCTATTGCTCTGTTGTTGTTTAACTTTTGCATACTTGCACAATGATCATGGACATCACTTTTGCGGTTTGGTTCAATGTATGCTTTAGAGTTGGTAGCAATGATCTGTTGGTAGTCAACCTTCTTACTCGAGGACGAGCAAGGTTTAAGAATGGGGAGGTTGATGGCTCTATATTTTACGCATTTTTAGAGCTCATTTGTTGCATGTTCTCTTCATATATCATGTCCTAGTGAACCAAATAGTTATCCATTATGCATGATTACTGGTATTTACACTTTTCCTCGTAAGCATTGACCATTTAGTATTTCATTTGGTTTTTATTAGTTTTCTTTCTTTTCTTATGTCTACAGGTGTTTTGGAGAAACCTAGGACCAAGCACGATGAAAGGATCAAAGATGGGTTCAATACAGAGACACCCAGGGGCCAGACTTCGCCATTCCGGAGGTCGGGAAATGTGATTTTTCCAAAGCGCTCCAAATCAAGATCTAAGACAAGGAATGGATCGGTGTCATTCATATGAATCCAACGAGCCCAAGAACGTCAAATTCCGAGTTCGTATGAATAAATGGCGGCCGATTTACCGGACAGGGATAGAACAAAAGACGACGTACCATACGACCATCCACGGTTTTATGGCTCTTCGTATGACCACCAGACAGCTCTGAAAGTTGCCCTTCCAGATGGCATTCTTCAACAATTTCGTACCCAATTTTTCCCACGAGATCCTTGGCCTATAAAGAAGAGATTGGGAGAGGATAAGGCTCATCTAGAGCCCTTGGATGCAACACATTAACGGTGGATGCAAGGGAGACGCCCTATATATCATCTTCAACCCGAGCCGCCACCTCCATCATCTCATTCATGAACAACACATCCATCCCATCTCCATTGCTGCTCCATCCACCACCGTAGACTAAGGGACAATTCCAACAGGAACAAGAGGAGGCTCCACCACACGAGACCGGCCTTCGGGCCGGTGCCCTCTCCACCGCGTCGGCGGCGCCATCTCCATCACCACCATCACCTGCGCTGCCATCACCCTCATCACGGCCATGCCTCCCCCTTCACCAGCTCGATGTCGGCTTGTAACTTGACCTTCTCCTCTATGTGTACCATTAACTTGTTTGAGTAGTACTATTTGTTCTCAAGGATACGGATGAACCCTTCTATGATTAGTATTATTATTATTCCCAAGTGATCCAATATGCTCTTGTTCATGTTCGAGTTAGTATTCTCACAAGTGTTGAGAGGAGGCCTAGCTCACACTATTGCCGTGATTGGTCGTAGAGGAACTACTTTCATGTATTGGTTAGGATCTTGAGGTAATTTGAGGTGACAGTAAACATCCTTGAGTCCTAGTCTTTGCAAACTAATAGGGGAGCACAGGTAAACCCACATCTGGCAGCATCCACGGGGAAACCCTTAATTTACCGTATGTGATAACCGGCATGGGGAAGCAATGGTTGGTGGCGTATGTGGCATGAAGTCTACGTTAGAGTAGAACATGTTCTGTACCAGGAACCGCCCACTTATGCATATGAAGAGAGGATAGAGGATACGATAGAGAGCATTTGATCCACACTTGATGCGCAGGTCATATTTGTGGTAATGACTTCAGAGTCCTAGAGAACACTTTACTACTCAAGCACCGTCTCCACTAACTTAGTATCTTCTTATTCCTATTTTTACCTTTATGTTCGTAGTATAGTAAAACCCTTTATCTAGTTTCCCTAGCAACTTATAGAGTAGACTATTTCCAAACTCCTGTTTGGGTGTGTACGTAGCTGCGTGAAGTTACAACGTAGTTGCGGGGTTTGTGGTGCCTTCCTATCAGCTCCTTGTGGGTTCGACACTTATCATGAAAGTGCTACAACAGCCATGCGCACTTGCAGGACATCACTGGTCGAGGTGGCCAAACGAATCCGTATTGAGGGTAATGCTTGCAAAGACAAAAAGTTGTCCCAGAAAGAAGGTCTACTGATACGTCTCCAACGTATCTATAATTTTTGATTGTTTCATGCTATTATATTATCAATCTTGGATACTTTTTATACAAATTTATATCATTTTGGTGGATTAGCCTATTAACCTAGTGCCTAATGCCAGTTTTTGTTTTCTGCTTGTTTTTGGTTTTCTAGGAAATCTGTACCAAACGAAGTCCAAACGCTACGATACTTTTTGACGATTTTTTTCTGGACATAAGAGACCCTAGAAGCTTCGGGAGGATACCAGACGACAAACGAGGAGACGGGAAGGCAACAGGGCACGCCCTGAGGGGGTAGGCGCGCCCTCATGCCTTATGGGCCCCACATGGCTCTGCCTGACCTAATTCTGCTTCTATAAATTCACTAATATTGGAAAACCCCTAGAGAGCCACCTGAAACAATTTTTCTACCGTCGCAAGTATCTGTTCTTCCGCGATCCCATCTGGAGGCCTTTTCCGGTACTCTGCCGAAGGGGGAATCGATCATGGCAGGCTTCTACATCATCCTTGATGCCTTCCGATGATATGTGAGTAGTCCACCACAGACCTACGGGTCTATAGCTAGTAGCTACATGGCTTCTTCTCTCTCTTCGATCTTCAATACAATGTTCTCCATGATCTCCATGGAGTTCTATCCGATGTAATCTTCTTTTGCGGTGTGTTTGTTGGGATCCGATGAATTGTGGGTTTATGATCAGATTATTCATTGAAAGTAATTGAGTCCTTTCTGAATTTTATTATGCATGATTGTTATAGCTTTGTATTTCTCTCCGTCCTATCCGTTTGGTTTGGCCAACTAGATTGATTTATCTTCAGTGGGAGAGGTGCTTTGTGATAGGTTCAATCTTGCGGTGTCCTCACCTCGTGACAGAAGGGGTAGCGAGGCACGCATTTGTATTGTTGCCATTAAGGGTAAAACGATGGGGTTTAATCATATTGCTTGATTTTATTTTTTCTACATCATGTCATCTTGCTTTAAGCGTTACTCTTTTTGTCATGAACTTAATACCATAGATGCATGCTGGATAGCGGTCGATTGGTGGAGTAATAGTAATAGATGCAGGCAGGAGTCGGTCTACTTTTCACGGACATGATGCCTATATACATGATCATTGCCATGAATAATGTCATAAATATGCGTTTTTCTATCAATTGCCCAACAGTAATTTGTTCACCCATCGTATGCTATGTTTCAAGAGAGAAGCCTCTAGTGAAAACTATGGCCCCCGGGTCTACTTTTATCATATTACTAAAACCAAAAATACCTTGCTGCAATTTTCTTTCTTTTATTTTACTATTCAATTTATATATCTACCACTACTAGATTTAATCCTTGCAAGTAACGAGTTCAAGGGGATTGACAACCCTCTCGCCCGTGTTGGGTGCAAGTATTTGCTCTTGTGTGTGCAGGTGCTGTTTGATTAGGATTTGTGCGGTTCTCCTATTGGTTGAATAACCTTGGTTCTCACTGAGGGAAATACTTATCAGCTACTATATTGCTTCACCCTTCCTCTTTGGGGAAAATCCCAACACAGCTCACAAGTAGCATCACGCCGCAATCGATGCAATCATCAATATGGCGGCATGCCATCGGGCCAGTTCGACTACGCAAAGGGACCTGCATGGGCCACCAATGTCAGAGCTAAATCCAGATCATGGGTAGGGAGTCCTGATCTGTTAGCCTTGGCACGATGGTAACAGGTGGCACGGTGTTTACCCAGGTTCGGGCCTTCTCGAGGACGTAAAACCCTACGTCCTACTTTCATTATATTGATGTGATGGGGTACAAAGTACAGGTGATCTACCATGAGATCATGAAGGAATGAATCTCCTTCTCTACAACCCTGGCACCTAGGTTTATATAGATACTGGGGGTGCCCAGGGTTACACATATGTCAGTTGTATCTAGGGGCAAACGTGCTGCGAACTACCACTATTCCTTGGAGTATACGTCAAGTCTTCAGGTCATTCCTTCTTGATGTTCCTGGACCAGACTAATGGGGCCCACCAGTGGACGGGCTTAGGGGAACCCTCGGTACGGCCCAATGGACTGGTAACGATGTGCCGAGCACCCGCTAATCGAGGACTCCGTCTGTAGCCCCTAAACCGGACTTCAAGTGGAGGATGTTCCTCGGTCTCCCCGAGTTGCTCTCCGTCTTCAGTCTTCGGTCTTGCAAGCCGGTTCAATCTTTACGCAGTTTCCCGAAGTAATTTCATATTTTGGCCGTAGAGTCTCATACCTCGGGCATCCGAGGAGCCCCATGGTACCGATGTGTTTATTTTAAGTAAAAGATTCCTTCAACATCCCGAAAAGGTCTTGGATTCGAGGACCATTTCCCTAGGCATGCTGCCTTAGTGAGGAAGACTTCTCGGGCTAAGATAAGGTGACCGATCCGAAGCATAACCACGCACTACAACTATGTGTAGTCATTTCAAATGCCATCATGACGTGAAAACGTGGCTCGACGCCTCTGCCATTGATATGTCAAATCAAAAGAAGGAAAAAAGGAGATCGCGCACTATTTTTCTAGCAGCACTATCAACAAACCCCTCGATCCTTGCGCGCATTTAACGCACGACACATGGGGAACCCACGAAATTACTGCCATGTTGCGTGCGCGATTGGAATTTTCACTGGTTATAAGAGGCTAAAAGGTGGGGTGTTTTAGCTTTACGCCTCCAATCGTCCCCTCTGTTTCGTCATCCTCGAGCTCCAGCGCCCAAGAAACACCAAGCTCGAAACATCCTTCAGCTCATTCTCTCTCACCCCATCATCAAGAGATGGCCGGTGAGGGTTCCTCCACCGCCGCGGTGAAGGCAGTGAAGAGAAGCAAGAAGATCACCGCTGAGGGCCAGAAGGTGGCGAGCACCAGGGGCTATGGAAGCCCTCCGTCGTCACCGAGGAGGAGATCGACGTGTTCAGGGCCAGTGGCTACGTACTGCCAACCGAGGTGCCCACCACTCTCCCCCCTTGGTCAAAGGCCTAGACAGTTCCCTTAGCTCGGTCAGGGTACCGGTGCCCCGCTCTGGTGAGTGAGTTGTCTTCCTTTCTCTTCTCCTTCGTGGTCTGGGTTTCCCGATTCACCCCTTCCTCTGGGGACTCCTCTATTTTTATGGTCTTCAAATCCACCACCTCGCCCCCAATTCTATCTTGCACATTGCTTGCTATGTCACGTTTTGTGAGGCATTCCGATGCCTCAAGCCTCATTTCGGGCTTTGGCTAAAGCTCTTCTTTGTCAAGATGCACATGAATGTCTCCCAGCCCACCGAGCGTGGGGCTGCCATGATAAGCAGGACGCCAGACTCGATATGGCCGGAAGGCAAGTTTATTGAGACCATGAAGAATTGGCAAGAGGAGGGGTTTTACATAGCCGACGTGTCCTTAGGAAACCGAGAAGGCATCCCCACCCCCTTCACTCCCACTCCCTCGGAGCGACTGCACTCCTGGATCCTCAAGAACAATGCTTGGGAAGATGCCGAGGAGCTGCCCGAGCTTATGGAGAGGATACAACACTTCATCACCAAGAAGGTCACCCTGGTTGACGTGATGTATGTGGCACTCCATGACGGCGTGCAGCCTCACTAGGCCCGAGCCCTTCCGTTGTGGAAGTTCACCGCGGAGGGCGACGAGACCTCGGTCATCCAAGGATTTCATGGGAGGAGGTCCATTGCTTCAATGCAACCCCTCCTTTTTACCAAGAAGGACCAATCCTTCAGGGTCGAGGGGACCGACGATTGTTATCGGGTGGGACGCACCCCGGGCAAGGTCTGAGAACCTTCCCATTTCTTGTTTTGTGATATATTCTTGATGTTAACCCTTAATAGTGTTTACATTGGATGTTGTTCCCTAACTGTCGCGAGTTCACCGCGGGGGTCAATTCATCGGCTCCTCAGCCCGAGGACCAGGTGGATGCTATCCTTGCTGGCATACTGCTCGTGGATAACTCCATGGCTCCGACCAAGGCTCGGCAGACCAAGACCTCCAAGGGTATGGCCACACACGGCAACTCCCAGCCCCTCGCTCTAAGCCACGAGTGCTCGGACGCAGGTTCCAGCACCGGCCATCGAAAGGAAGGGGACATCATTCCTCCAACTGCTGAGGGCGGAGGGATGAGTCGTGTGGCTATCTCAGATGTCGAGGAGCGGTCGTCTCCCCCGCAAGGCATCAAGCATCGGTGAAAGCCCGACGTCCAGGCACCCGGCCCATCCTCAGCACCAACCGCCCAGAATCCCAACCCATCCAGGGATCCCCCTTCTGGATAGTGGTCCTCGAGCCAAGGTCCATGAGCCCGACCACCAGCCAACAAGTTAGTTTGAAAAGTTTGACTCAATAACTTGTCTTTCTTGTCGATGCCAACATTAGCCTTTTTGTCATCTTTCTCTCAGGAAGCAGTGCACCATTGATGAAGAAGTATCCTCCATACTTGCGAGGCCGCCACCACCCTTCGGTGGGGCGGTCGATACCGCCACCCCCAAGGTGGAAGCCACTCACCCTCTCGTCCAAACTGGGGTTCAGGGGAGTGGGCTTAATCCCCCGCCCCCGACATTCACTATCGAGGGTGCGGCTGTCGACACCACGGCTGAGATTGATACCTCGGTCGTGGCAGACCATGACATGGACTGAGGAGGGAATCCTTCTCAGTCTCATGAAGAGAGGTCGGCCACTAGTCCGGCCTCCTCAGCTCATGCGGCCCCGAACCCGCATGAGCAGCCAGCAACGGCCACATCTGCCGAGGCCGAGGATACCCCGCTGAAGTCACCGGAGTGGGCCGCGGCCATTTCCGAGGCCGAGCTGGCGGAACGCCTCCAGATCCTTGAGGCAGCTCTGGCAAGCCCGAGCCTCCTTCCGGACCAGCGCGCCGGTCTCCGCGGAATGATGGAGACGCTCGTTCGCCTTGCCCAAGGCATGGAGGTACAATGCCCTGCTATCTCCTTATTCTTTATGCTTACTCCGAGCACAGTGATTTGCCCAGTAGCCCTCAGGTGTTTACCGGGGTCAAATACCCGAGGACACCTTGCGATCAATAAGGAATGTATAGCATAGGAGTTTATAATCTTCTGAATCATAATATTTTTAGCGTCAGATAACGGCAAAACTGTAGGTTAAGTTGCTTTTAAGAAAGCTGCGGATTATAGTAGCCCCCGAGCCTTAAGTTAGTTTTTTCTAGAAAACTGACTTGAGGGTCATCTAATCATCATATTCTTAGTACCTTATACTCGAATAGTATGTTAATTATGTGCGATATCCAGTAGCCCCCAAGACTTGTGTTGGCTTTGAAAGAAGCCGACAAGAGGATCGAATCACCTCGGTATTTAGGCTTTGAAAATTTAACAAATGATATTCCACTTGTTACAGAGCGCCATCTCGCGCCTTGTGACGAACATGTCAAAATTGGAGGAGACTAAGCACCGGCTTGCCGAGGCCGAGAAAGAGGCTCGGCAACTTAAGGCGAACGTCGAAGCTGCCCGAGGTAATGACATGGAGATTACGTAACGTACGTGCATATGTCATTAGTATTGTTATGCTCACAATCTACCTTGTCGTGCAGATGCAGAACAGTAGGTGGCCCGCCTCCAGGCCGAGCTGGACAAGGCTCGAGCCAAGGCCGACGAGATGAAGGGGAAGGCCAAGGAGAGTGCCGATCTACTTCGAAAGGAGCAGGAGACCCGCGAGGCTGCTCAAACACGGGTGACCGCTGCCGAGGATGTACTCACCAAGTGTGTCATAGAACGTGACGCACTGTGGCACCCTGGCTCAGAGAGACCGGAACACCCCATATTCCATCCCAGAGATCAAGTCTTCTGGAATACGGCACTGCTTGGCATAGAACAAATCAGCTCTTTATTACAAATAATACGGGTACAAGGGTCCGATATTACAAAGGTTACAGGGGCACGGCAATACTTCGCCTGCTAAGGTAGTTCTATGCTAGCAGCGGAACAACTCGTAGCAGAATAAGCCCTAACAGCGGAACAACGATGACGATGATGAACTCCACTCCGCAGGGACTCTGGCTGGGATGCATCCTAGAGCGCAACCTCGAGATCCTCGACAAGCAAGCAAACACGGCATCACCTGCAAACTGGCATGACACTCCAGGTGAGTACTTTGAATGTACTCACAAGCTCAGAGCAAACAAAGCAATGAAGACATACAACATCATGGCATTTATAGGTTAATCATCAAAGATGAACATGATCCTACTAGAACAACATGAGCATGGCAACAACATGACCATGGCATGTACATATAATTCATTATATGAACAAGATGATACTAGCACTAGCATGCACGGGGGTCGACATATAAGGTCTCATGGACCAACTTACTCTGCTCGGAGATGATTTCGTAACCACAAACTTACCATCGTGATCATCACTCGATCACCTCATAATCAACCAACAGCGGTATGCACGATACCATCGTGATCCTCTCGTGATCACATAAAGATCAACCAACTTCTTTTCTCATTGAACAGGGGTTGTTATTATTTAGATTATTATTACTGTTGACCCATAGTGTGACCTACTACGAACCGTGTCCATGACCGAGGACGCGTCTATCGATAGATTATACACTCTGCAGAGGTTAGTACACTGTACCCACACCATGGAACTCATGGCCTCGTGCTCCCATTCGGGTGGACCAATGACGTTCCGACAAAACCAATCTATTGCATGACACTCTCCCGGCCACTCCCGACAAACTCCCTTTTGGGCTATGTCCTAGGTTGCCCCTGATGTCAACTCGTGACATCCGCCACCTTTGTGGCCGCCAACATCGTGGCCAAAACATAACATCCCCCCAAACGGGGACCTGAGCTCAATACCAACCTGGGCACTCAAGGCTTATGGCCGCCTACCTGATCAGGGTAGTGCGTGCGCATAACCTTCCCTAGTTGGAGGCACCGGCGAGAGGCATGACAATAGACCGCATTAGGGCCTCCCATAAGGCAAGTGTGGCTGCACTGGTTAGCTCGATTCGGTGGCACCATGACTAAGCCAACAGATTTGTTCAAGTTCAATTAATGTCATGTTCAACTTGAATGGTGAGGAGCTGAGTGACGTCTCCAACGTATCTATAATTTTTGATTGTTCCATGCTATTATATTATCTATTTTGGATGTTTTATATGCATTAATATGCTATTTTATATTATTTTTGGGACTAACCTTTTAACCTACAGCCTAGTGCCAGTTTCTGTTTTTTCCCTGTTTTTTGAGTTTTATAGAAAAGGAATATCAAACGGAGTCCAAACGGAATAAAACTTCCGCGATGATTTTTCTTGGACCAGAAGACACCTATGAGACTTGGAGAGAGGGTCAGAAGACCTACGAGGCCACGACAAGCCGCCAGGGCGCGCCCTAGGGGGGGCCGCCCCCCTAGCTTGTGGACCCCCTGGAGATCTTCCAACCCTAATTCTTGGCCTATATATTCCCATATATTCCATTATCAACAGAAGCCTCCACAAAAATACTTTTCCGCCGCCGCAAGCCTCTGTTCCCGTGAGATCCCATCTTGGGGCCTTTTTCGGTGATCTGCCGGAGGGGGATTCGATCACGGAGGGCATCTACATCAACTCTATTGCCCTTCCGATGAAGCGTGAGTAGTTTACCTCAGACCTATGGGTCCATAGCTAGTAGCTAGATGGCTTCTTCTCTCTCTATGTTCTTCAATACCATGTTCTCCATGATCTGCACGGAGATCTATCCGATGTAATACTCTTTTGCGGTGTGTTTGTCGAGATCCGATGAATTGTGGATTTATGATCAGATTATCTATGAATATTATTTGAATCTTCTCTGAATTCTTATATGCATGATTTCATATCTTTGTATTTCTCTTCGAGTTATCGGTTTGGTTTGGCCAACTAGATTGGTAATTCTTGCAATGGGAGAGGTGCTTAGTTTTGGGTTCAATATTGCGGTGTCCTCAACCAGTGACAAAGTAGGGGTAGCGAGGCACGTATTTGTATTGTTGCCATCAACGATAAAAAGATGGGGTTTTCACCATATTGCTTGAGTTTATCCCTCTACATCATGTCATCTTACTTAAGGCGTTACTCCGTTCTTTATGAACTTAATACTCTAGATGCATGCTGGATAGCGGTCGATGTGTGGAGTAATAGTAGTAGATGCAGAATCGTTTCGGTCTACTTGACACAGATGTGATGCCTATATGCATAATTATTGCCTTGGATATTGTCATAACTATGCGCTTTTCTATCAATTGCTCGACAGTAATTTGTTCACCCACCGTATTATTTTCCTTCAAGAGAGAAGCTTCTAGTGAAACCTATGGCCCCCGGGTCTATTTTCCATTATATATTTTCAGATCTATAAACCAAAAATACCTTGCTGCAATTTATTTACTTTTACTTTGTTTTTCATTTTAGTTATCTTTTATATCTATCTCTATCAGATCTCATCCTTGCAAGTGACCATGAAGGGATTGACAACCCCTTTTTCGCGTTGGGTGCAAGTGTTTGATTGTTTGTGCAGGTGCATAGATTGGGGCCTTGCTTGACACTACTAGGGAAAAGCCTAGTAGTAGCGCGGGTTTAGTGCCTACTAGTAGCACGGGTGGTCGCGCTACTAGTAAGGCGCTACAGCTATTACTTACCAGTAGCACGTTTAAGACGCGCTACTGCTAAGACATATAGCTGTAGCGTGTATCATACCAGCGCTACTGATTCCGGAGTTTCCTACTGCGACTGATACGGAAGCCTCTACATGAGATGTATGGACTTCGGTCGAACTTGCAGCTGAACCACGTAGGAAAAACTCGTCCAAACCTCTCAGGTGCGCATACGAGATATCACTACTAGGAGAAACCCTACTAGTAGCGCTTGAAAAACCTATAGCAGTAGCGCTGGGTCCAGCGCTACTGCTAAGGCGCTACAGCTAAGTTATACCAGTAGCGTTGGTCGGTGCAGCGCTACTGCTAAGTCTGGTTAGCAGTAGCGCTGCACTGATCCGCGCTACTGCTAATTATCTGTAGCGCTGCATAAAGGCAAGCGCTGCTGCTAGATGCCTTCCAGCGCTGCTGCTACAATTCCTGCTTTCACAGATTCATATCCCCTCTACGTATTCGTGATGTATTTATACATGCTCTATACAGTAGTTTCATCAGGTCACAATAAACATACACTATTATCATCATATCATACACATACAGTAGTCTCGTCATACCATCATCATCATCATTCAACACAAATATCATCACATCTCGAAAATAGCGATACACAAGTCATGTCATGTCTCGAATAAGTGCAACTGCATGGTCATGGCACACACACAAGTTTCATCATCTCTATCTAAACCATGATGTAGAAGAGAAGAGCGATCAGCATCATCAAGACCGCGACTATGTAGTACTTGAGGCACCGGCGGTTCCGCCCCCGCTCTTGCTGGAGCGTCCACCTCAAGTAACTACTTTCCACTTTAGCTCTGCTGTCGAACCCTCTGTGGCTAGCACCCGGGAACTTGTCCACCTGGGCCTGAGCGTCTGGCCAGTGGTCGTAGACTCCTGGAACCTTCCCAACGAACACGACGTAGCAGTCCTTCGCCATCTCTGATCTATGTACCTGCATCGTGAACGATAATATGCAACATAATGTACTTAAGAACACAAAGAGGCATAATTAGCAAAATACAAGCAACCTATAGTAAACATAAATGACGAAGTTCCTCATACCCAAACTAATTAACTAGAGCGATCTACGCTAGTTCAGGACCAAGGTTTAATTACATCACATAGTTTCGTCTGGACGCTAGTGACACATATATTGTCAACGACAATCAGTCCTCGGTCCAATCTTCATAGTCAGGGAGGAAGGCCCGAGCTTCTTGAAAGGCTTCAGGTCCAGACGCTGAGCGATTAGCAGTGCTCGGACATCATCCTGCGTGATTGGCTCATGGTAGAACATCCCTGTTGGTTCGAGGACCTGCTTCATGATCACTTGGGCAAGTTCACACTGCACGTGATAAAACTCAGCTCGGATTCAATGATCCGGTGTCTTTCCTATGCTTGTGGCCCAGTTGACAATCTCGGCATCGTTGGTAGTAGCTGACATGCGAAGGTGTTGATTATCCCTTCTGAACTCGAGCAGGTGATGCATGAGGTAGAATCCATCAGCCTTACTGATGTGCAGTTGCTGGATGTAGCAGAAGTCGGTCTTATGGCTGAAAACCAGCCCGTTCCTCCTGTACTTTTTGTCCTTGATATATCCACCAGACAGGCTCAAGGTTAACAGGGCACTATCGAGAACACTCTTTATGTGCTTGTAATTAATCCTTTTTCTTGATGTTCTTCGATGAGTCCAAGTATATAGCATGGGAGTATTCTGGGTACAGAACGATGAGGACGGCGCCACCCCCCCCCCCCCCCCGCTGCGCAAATTAAGTACGCCTCAAATTAGCCTCCATGCTTGCAAAGGAATGATTAACACTTACGAAAGGATATGCGCGAATGACTTACGTGGGATGATAAGGCAGGAGAATCGCTTCCTTGTCCTTATTAGCGATCATGAAGCTGCCGATGTACTTGCTCGCATAGTCACGGTGCTCTTTGCAGACATCCAAGAAGCTCTCGTGCATATGGTACGGGTCCACGACGCAGATATATTTTATGTTCTCGATCCTGATGATGTAGTTGAGATACAGCGCATACATGCGGATGAACTGGAAATGCAGCTTGGTCATGTGGAACATGTCGTAGATGTAGTCAAATCGCAGGATGAACTTATTCGCGGGCCATCCCTCGACGTACAACTTCCCACCCGGCACCTGAGTCGCGTAACGCTGGTATCCTGGTTTTCCCGAGATGAGAAGGCTTTTCTCTCTGGCCAGCACATCATCATGAAGTCTCCTTAGATCATTGTTCAGTATGTCCTCTAGCGCTTTCTGAGGTAGGATCGGGTGGCCGGCGACATGGAAACGCTCCGCACCTACGACAGGTATTCTGTCTACCTCCCGGGGCTTCAGAGGCGGCTGGCTGCTTGAAGCAGCTATGGCGCCTTTAGGGCCTTTCTTGCCCGGTCTCCTCCTTTGCTTCTTGGCGGGTGGCGGTAGTGAGCCCACCATACCTTCCCTAACTGTCACCCCCAGTGTCGTCGGGCTAATCAGTGGACGGCCCTCGGGTTGTTGCTGGGTAGAGGCGGCATCTGGAGGCGTCTCCTGCGAGGATCGCTTGAAGAGAGACTTTTTGCATTCCGCCTTAGGACGTTCTGGCTCCGGCAAATCAGGCAGCATCAAGTCATCATCTCCACGCTCAAAGCCTGAGTCTTCGTCATCCTGAGCCATCAATCCTCCATCATCATAGGCGGTATTGAAATACTTGTCTGGGTCATCATCATCCTCCTCCATGTCATCATCAGCATTTGCTTCTTCGACAATGGGGGCGACGTCATCTGGCACTAATGGAGGCTCTCCCTCGCGTCGTCCGCTATCACCCGCCACGACAGGTGCAGGTAATTTGGTAGGTGGGGTGGTGTTCATACCTTCTTGTGAAGCTGTCGTTGGTGTGATACTGGGCGCCTCGACACGAAGAAGAGTCTTCGGCCAAGGCAAGAACCAGCTCTTGCATGCGCCAATCCGTTGAGGGGTCTCCTCGTCATCGACTGGTACCGGAGGAGGCAAATCCTCGAAGCCCGCTAAGACACTGGCCACGTTAACCTTGAAGACGCCATCGGGCATCTCTCGGTTGTGGAACATGCGGTCCTTCGGCTTCACGATCGTTGCCTTTCCCACGGCCACCTTCTGGCCCTTGATGTCGTACAGTAGGGTGCACGGGGTATCGTTGGCCTACGAAGACATGTCTGCGATGTCAAACATCCGAAAGGCAATTGAAACGGAAGACTATATAGACATGCTGGTGGAAAGGCTATGACGGGTAATTACCGTGAGGGCGTCGAGCTCAGCCATAGACGAAGGCCCGCCGAGTTGGCCAGAGACGGAGGACGGGCTGCTATGAACAGGAGCGGGAGCATGTGCGGTGGCGTGAGCAGGTGCTGGTGGTGCGATGTTCACCGAATTGCTCCCGACGTAGCTGGGAAGCGGAAAGTCCGCTGGCCCTTTATCTGTTTTTTTTGTTCGTCCATTCAAAAAATGCCGGAAGCAAGCTGGAAATGGAAGATGTGAAGTCAGCCATGACGCCAGCTACCGTTGCACTGACCCTTGCATCGACTATCTGTTCCAACTCTGCTTTGGTCTCAGCTTTGGACTTATTGATCGCAAGCGCGACCTTCTGGTCGATGGTCTGTTGAGTAAGCAACTTTCTCTTCCTTCTTTCCTCTAGCTCCTCGTGGTAGCACGTCTTCCACGAGGCGCCATCTCTGACACCGTACACACGTCCATAGGACGGCGGTGTGTCCTCCGGGACCTTTTTCAGTATGTTCAGGGCCCGGTTGAAATGGGTGTCCCACTTGGGCCTCGCCGATGACTGTGATGACTCATCGCTTTCGGCTGCCTTTTGGTGCTGCTCTTTCTGCAAAAGGAACGTGGATGGTTTACTAATAATGTGACAAAACTTGTAGTCGAATTGATTGGAAGCTAATATGATAATGTGGTAATATAACCATTACCAGAAGTCTCATGAACTCCCTCGTGTTCGGGTCCATGTAAAAGGTCTTCTTGACGCGGTCCCACTTGTACCGGGCCCTGATCCAGTCACGCTCCAGCGGGTCGGTGAACTCCGCCAAGGGGTCTGGGATTCCATGATTTTCACGTTCGGCGTCCTTCTTGGCCCATACGTGCCTCTTCCCCTCGTAACCACGGCTTCCGAGGCGGTGGGGAGGTGTGTTCCTGGCCTGGAGCGCCTTCATTTTCTCTGACTTTTTCTTGGTTTCATCTTTAGCGCAAGTCTCCTTGAATTTTTCAAAGTCCTCTTCCGTAATTGACGGATTGTCAGCATGAATCTTGGACCACGTTTCATTCTTATCAATCGCTTTTTCACCCGAACTTTCCAGGCGGACAAGTCGTTGGTGAACGTCACCATCGCCTTGTTGTTTATCTTTGTCATGGCGTCATCGTCCCACGGATCTTTGCTTTCTGTGTGGCCGGGGAACAAGAACCTATTGTGCAACTTCTTTAGGAGCATGTGCTCCATATGTGGTATCTTCTTCAACTTCTCGTCGTTGATGTTGGCGGTTTCCCTGAGGATGCATCCTAGTTGATTGCCCCAGCATGAGCGCGCTTCATCCGGCGCCGTTGGCTCTAATTTCTTGGGGTGCATCTCCGTGACCACAATTTGTCCGATGCCGAGCTCGTTTGGTCTTCGTGTCCTCTTCTGCTTCAGTGCTTTACCGGCTACGGCAGCATCGTTTCCGGTCTCAGGGGTGGTGTCGGTGCCGGTGCCAGTGCCGGTGTCGGCGTCGGCGTCGGTGTTGGTGCCACTGCCGCCACCATGCACCCCCATCTGGTGTTCGTCCAGGTAATCGAAATAGTGATTTGCTGCCTCAATGGGGTCTTCTTCGAGGTGAGCAGAACCCCCGGCTGAGGCGTGGCTAGACATGTTTCCTATTCAACAATTGTAAATAAAAGATATAATGAAGAGAAAAAAGGGGCCTATATTTGGTCGGAATGTTGATTCATTCCCCTTCCGGCAAATCCCGGGCACTCCATATGTCCTAGTTTCTAGCACAAGTCATGCCGAAAATCACGGAAATTTTCGGCATGACCTTTGCTAAAAAGTGGACATATGGAGCACCTGAAATTTGCCGGAACGGAAATGAATCAACATTCCGGCAAAAAATAGGCCACTCGGATATTCTTCGACATTCAACCAACATTGCAAACATTTTGCAACCAACATTTTGCAACACAGAGAATGACACAGTACAGGGTGAGCTTCCACATGTACACAACACAGAGAATTTATCATATGCAAGTTCAGAAGTTCTGATAAAAATCAAAATGCCAAAGTTTCAAAAACTTATATCACACACGCATAGAAGGAATTGCTATGGCTCTTACAAGGCCCTTGCACGACAGGGAGGGTACCTAGAATGCACATTGTTATAGCCCAAGAGAAGGAAACCATAAGCAAGTATTTCTTCATATCCATGTGTATTTTAATGTTCACTCAAAATCTTGAATCCTACACCAACCATGGAGGGAAGAAAACTGGTCTACCATGTAAAGCATTGTGAAGATGACTTAATTTTTCGCTGTAAGTATCATTCAGTTCTAACCTGACTCACCAAATCAATATGCATATCTATTTTCTTGCAGTCAAACATAGATTAGGCTCAGCGCTCATTGCCTAGGTTGTGATCTATTCAATTTAAATTGACGCATCTATGTTGCTCTACTCCGAATTCTAATTTCAGAACATAGCTTTCGCCAATTTGGTCATGTGGTTCTCTAGAGTTCGGCTTTTAATGGCTGTACTAGGACATTCTATTACTAAGTAGCAACAATCCTGTTTTTAACCCTAGATATGAACCCTAGATTTTTTTTCCTAATTGACTAGAGAGAGGGGAGGTGGGGGGGAGGGGGGTACCTGCAGCGGCGCGGACGAGGAGGCCGGAGCGGGCAGGGGCGACCGCGGCGGGCAGGGGCGACGGCGGCGGGCAGGGGCGATGGCGGCGCGCGACAGAGAGGAGGGGGAGAGGTGGGAGAGTGGGGTGAATGGGAGGGCTCGGCGTCCGCGCGGACGAGGAGGAGGTCAGAGCGGCGGGCAGGGGCGACGGTGGCGGGCAGGGGGGACGGCGGCGGGCAGGAGGGCGACGGCGGCGCGCGACAGAGAGGAGGGGGAGAGGTAGGGGTGGGGGGGAATGGGAGTTGGAAAATTTGAGCACGCGCGGCGGTTAACTCAAATATAGTAGTAGCGCTGGGTTAGGACCAGCGCTATAGCTAAATTAGCTATAGCGCTGGGTCATAATCCAACGCTACCACTAACTGTTTTAATTTTCATTTTTTTAATTCTAAAATACACATAGTAGTAGCGCTGGCTTAGGATCCAGCGCTATAACTATATGAGCTATAGCGCTGGTTCATAATCCCGCGCTACTGATATGTATTAGTTTTTATTATTTCCCTTTTCTTTTCTGTTTACTTTTCTTTTTCTTTTGTATTACTTTCTCCCTTTTCTTTTTGTTCTTTTGTATTGCTTTCTCCCTTTTGTATTTATTTTGTATTGCTTTCTTCCTTTTTGTTTACGACGGTGTCTCCCTCCCACACTGCGCGAATATCACCGGAACCATGCATGCATGTGGTGGTAACATATATATCAGTTGACCGATAACGGTTACTTAAGTGCGTACACAAAATAGATACATATATATAAATGATGGTTTCTCAGCTGCGTCGACGACGTTTCACATTGAGCTTCTTCCCTTTCTTGTTCGTTGCCGAATAATTGAGCCCCTCCTTGTGACTTTTCCGGAACCATGGAGTACGATCTTTCTTATGTAATGTAGTATTGATTCTTCTTTTCACGTATGCTTCATCGTCATCGTCATCTTCCCTCATCGGGTTGCCGTATTGGTCGTAGTCTTCCTCACGACAACACGGCTGGGATTGGTCGGGTCGGTTATGAAGAAGCATTGTGTCATGTGCTTAGCGTGTACCCATGGCTCAGTTTTGGCGATGACGTTAACGTTCACGGTTGCGCTCTTCGCGTCAGCGGGTGGTATAGACATGGTAGTGAAATACTTGTTTTCTCTTACGACGTCCTTAGCCCATCTGACACGGAACATTGTCGCATCGTGCAATCCAGTATAGTCAAGCTCCCAGATCTCTTCGACCCTTCCGTAGAATCTTTCAGTTGTGCCGTTAGCGTCGGTCACGCATTCAATCGTCACCCCGGAGTTCTGGTAATCACTGTCCATGTCTTTGGCCTCCATGTAGAACGTGTACCCGTTGATATCGTATGACTGATAGCTCGCGAGTTTGGGCGCGGGGCCATGTGCTAAGGCGTGTATGAGCAATCCGTCCGAACTGTCCTCTTCCGGGGGATTTTCAAGAACTTGCTCTTTGAACCAACGCAAGAAAGTGGCGTTGTGCTCTACAGTAACTTCGTCATCCGTCTTGAGCATCCCCTTATCACGGTACTTATTTGCGATGGTTTCTTTGTGCCGTGCCACATATTCATCTACCACATCTAGGTGTTGTAGCACTACTAAGTTAGCCCTGTCAAAGTCGTTCCGTCGATCCGAGTAGTCCACGTGCAATTCCCTCCGGCCGTTGTTGTGACCTTCTCCTTCGAGCCTCCCATCTTGCATGTTGACGGGCAAACCAACAACAGGGTCTCCGACGCCTATATAATTCTCGCAAAAGGAGATGCACTCATGCGTCAGATACCCCTGGACGATGCTCCCATCGGGACGGGACATGTTACGAACGAATCCTTTGATGACCCCATTCATCCTCTCGAACGGCATCATGCTGTGAAGGAATGTCGGCCCGAGGTCGATGATGTCGTCCACGATGTGGACACACAGATGCACCATGACGTCAAAGAACGCGGGCGGGAAGTACATCTCAAGCTCACATAGTATGACAGCGATCTCTTCCTGTAGCCTTCAGAGCTGCTTCACACTTATGGACTTTCAAGAGATAACATCGAAGAAGTTGCAGAGACCAGTAAGCGTGTCACGGACGTGCTTGTCCATTATCCCTCTAATGGCAACCGGGAGTATCTGCGTCATCATCACGTGACAGTCATGAGACTTCATCCTGCTGAACCTTTTTTTCTTGGGGTCTAGAAATCTGCTTATCTTCCCACAGTAACCGGAACTGACTTTGATTCCCATAAGGCACTTGATGAATTGATCGATCTCCTTCGCACTTAAGGTGAAGCAAGAAGGGGGGAAATAATTCTCCTCCTTCTTGTTGACTTTTCTGCCCCTTCCCCCCTCCTCCGTCTCCGTCTCCGTCGACTTTTTACGATGAAGATCTTTCCTGATCTTCAAATCTTCCAAGTCTTTCCTTGCCTTCGGCCCGTCCTTGGTCTTCTCCGGCATGTTCATCAGTGGGCAATGGGGGGGAGGAGGGGGAGGGGGGTGAAAAGGTGGCACCAGCCACGCATAGCAGTAGCGCTGTTTTTCAGCAAGCGCTACTGCTATGTTACTTAGTAGTAGCGCTTTCCAGAAAGAACGCTACTATTAAGTGGGCCCCATTATCAGTAGCGGTTCCACCAAATAAAGCGCTACTGATAAAGTCTTAGTAGTAGCACTGTATTCTGGACAGCGCTGCTACTACCAATAGTGTCGGTGGGCTCGTCGTGTCCCGCTTAGCAGTAGCGGTCTTTATGTTTCCAGCGCTACTGCTAAGTCCTTACTTGTAGCGCTTCCTAAATACAGCGCTACTGGTAATTAGCAGCAGCGCCTGTTACATTCCAGCGCTACTGATATTGTCCTGCCTATAAGGTTTTTCCTAGTAGTGTATTGTTGATGAACAACAGTATACCTACGATACACAAGGAAGCGTTGATGGGCCCTGACTCCGGAATTGGCTAAATGCCAATACAATCCGAGATAGTTTCCATATAAGTGATTCAAGATTAAAATCTTGATACAACTTTCAGAAGACTTAGAGTATCACAAATATTTATGGAACTAATAACTGATACGGATAAAAATGTTTTATCCATAAAGCTCGACTTGTTGCAATAACAAGTTCAAGGAGTTGACTACGATGAGGTTGTTTCACCGTAGCGATGCTTAAAGTCAGTTCGGGTTGAACTAGCAATTAACACATATTTCAATCATGAGATATGAAACATGGATGATGAAAGGATTTCCATCTGATGGAAATGAAACCAAGGACTTGCATGTGTTACAGTCCAAGGTATTTTTTCAATCCAGAGGATGCTAGTAAGTATGCAAACTTCAGAGTTCCAGCAATGGACAGAAGAGAGCAAAATGGAGTTGGAATCTTTGTTTTTGATGAAATGGTCAAAAGAGTTTGACTTCATCAAATGGGTATCGAAGATGCTTGTGGTTCAAGAATGTAAGTGGGAGCATGATAATATTTCTAAAAACCTTGTGTACTTGACACATTGTTAATTGGAAATAAATTTCTTGACACGAATTAGGACTTCATTTAAAAATAGTTTTTCGATGAAGTGCTTAGGCTAAATAGCCTTAGTATTAGGCATGATGATCTATGGAGATAGATTTACCTAATGGGGCTAAGCAATGAATACATATTGACAAGATGCTAAAACTTTTTAGCATTTAAAACGCCAAGGAGTGATTCTTGCCGAAGTCACATGGAAAGAGTTTTTTGCAAGACTCGGTGTCCCAAAACACTGGTGAGTAAAATACATGATGGAGATTCCACACACTCTTGTGTTTGGATTAATCATGTATTCCATGGTATGTAAGACAACCAGATATGTCCAACACTCCAAAGTTGTTGCTTGTATGGATACCAAAGTGATCAAAGTGCTGATCATGGGACAACAGTGAAAGATGTCATTAAGTACTAGAGTAGTACTGATGACATGTTTTCTCGCAAGCAGAGATTGTGAAGTGCTCGTTGCAAGTAATTGCATCGATAAAGTCTTCATCAATGCTCCATGCGATTTTCGATTTTAGTTAAGGGTTTTTGTGTAATACACAATATGGTGGCACGGTAGTTGGAAATTGTTCCAAACAAGATACTGTGGCGAATTCTATAACAAAGGATAAGTATGTTGACGCTTTAGAAGCGACAAAGAAGTTGTTGAATCATATAGTTCATTCATGAACTTAGTATGGTTCCAAGAAGGGTTTGGCAATGGGACACTATTGCAGATAGTTGCTCCATAGCTCAGTCTGAGGAATCAGGTTTCGACCAATGATTCACACATATACAAAGCCAAGTCCACACAAAATATAATTTTTTGTGAAAGCATGAAAACGCGAGGATATGCAAAGATACACACGGAGCTGAAGTCGTCAGATCCGTTGGACATCAAGCTATACCACATGCGAAGCATATTTTACACCATTGTGCCCTGGGTGTAAAGTCCATTAGCATTATCTAGATTATTGACTCTAGTACAAGTGGGAGTCTGTAGGAGATATGCCCTAGAGGCAATAATAAATGTTATTAATTATCTCCCTATTCATAATTATGTTTATGTTCCATGCTATAACTGCTATGGTTCTCGAGTCTTCAATAACCACGAGGCTCGGAGGAAGACTCATATGCACGTGTGGAATAATAAACGGTAAAATGTATTCCTAGTCTGGCCACTAAGACTAGCTCAAGTGTTGAATGATGGTTCTGTTTTCCTGATCATAGGCATGACTATGCCGGCAACTTTGAGGGCACAATGTTAGAAGAACATTTGTGTTGAATCGACCCGAATTGATGTTATGCTATGAGATACATTCGTCACAAGTTAATGGTTAATAACACAGAGATGGTTAACGTTTGCATGATTCCTTAGACCATGAGAGTATCGAGTTTCTTCATGCTTGCTTCATGAACATTGGGGTTTGCTAAACGGCATCCGTAAATGGGTGTCTATTACGGCGGCTTACGGGTTCATGGAAAAGTATGTCTAGTAACTTGATAGCTCAAGATAGGGATTTGCTCCTCCGATGATGGAGAGATATCTCTGGGCCCTCTCGGTGTTACGGTATCCATCATCGTCTGGCCAGACACAAAATGATTTGTTCACAGGGATGCCGGAACAAGGTAATGAGAAAAGAGAACAATACCGGTAACGAGCTAACTGGCATAGTGGACAAGTTGTTGATCCACGGGGATGCCAACATGTCTCACCTCGGGTATTTGTAACACATCGCGAAGAAACAGGAATAGCACACGGCAACTGGAGGTTCACTCGAATATTCATTCGTGTGGGTATAGGGGTCAATATGGGTGTCCACGGCTCCGATGTTGATCATTGATCGGAAGGGGTTCCGGGTCATGTCTATACTTCACCGAACCTATAGGGTCACACGCTTAAGGGTCATCTATCTGCAGAATACTAGACAGGGAGTCTGAGAGAAAGTCTCCGGAAAAAGTTTCGGAGACAGCGGAAAAGTTCCGAAGAGAGAGGTCACCGGATGAGTTCCGGTAAAACTAAAAAGTTGTTTCAGGGGATACCATTAAGTCAAATTGGTTTCGGCACATGCCTGATAATTCTTGGAGGGTGCCAGAATCATTCTGGAAACTTCTGGGAATTTTCCGGAAGAAAAACCGGAAATGTTCCGGAGCTGCCGGAACCGCTTTGTTTGCTTTTCGCAGATGAAAATCACTAATCCGAAATTGTTTCGGAACGAATCCAAAATCATTTTGGTGGGTACTGGAATTGTTCTAAGACCGACAGAAATATTTTCGGATTTAACGGTCGCGGAAAATTGGTTCAGTGAATAGTGAAAATCACTTTATGGATATTTTTATGGAAAGCCACCTTTTAGGGCTTTTGCAAAAAGGCTTCTATAAGGAGTGGGGACCAAGGAACCCTCTTGGAGGGGGGGCCCTAGGGGTGGCCGGCCAAAGGAGGAGCTCCTCCTTGGAGCTCCACATGTCACTCCTTTTTCCCCTTATGCCCTTTGTGTGGGACATAAAGTGTGGGTAGTTTTGGTATTTTTTGTGCCAACTCTACCCCTTGGTTTTCCTATAAAAGGAGGTGAGGGGGCTGACCAAACCTTCATCCCTTTCTCTCATACACATGCCATGACTTGTCTGGCTTCTCTCTCCCTCCCAGCGAAAAAGTTTCGTAGAGCCGAAAGGCTCTCTGGGTTCCGGCAGGAACTAGTTCTGGACGGCGAAGCCCTACCGGATAGATGACACCGTATGTGTGCAACTCTGTAGAGAGATCGTAGTTTCAGTCTTAGTTCGAGAGTGCCTCCCAAAGGGCTGTCCATGTGACCGTCTGAGTTTCGAAGGTCCTCCCGAAGGGCTGTCCGAGTGACCGTCCGAGTTTCGAAGGTCCTCCCGAAGGGCTGTCCGCGACACCGTCTGGGGGACTGTCCGACCGCCTCCCGAAGGGCTGTCCGAGGGGCAGATGAGGGTATACATCCTCGTGGTTGGGAGGTTGTAAATCCTAGCTGTGGGGATCTGCACCGCCGATCGTTATCGACTCTACTTCCGCTGTGCTACGAGTCGGTAACGAAAAAGATCAAACCTTGTATGCAGTCTCCATAGTGGTCCTGGGCTGGTGTGTAGGTCAGAAATTTTTTGTTTTCTGCTACGTTACCCGACAACAAATTGTCTTCCAACTGATTTATTACGATTGTGATGGTTGCACACTGAGTCAGTCTTGATGCTGATAGTTATTCCAGAATATCATTTGTATTCAAACCGAATATTCTCAATATAATGCAGTCGGCTGAGAATTCCACACTGTTAGCTGTGCTTCAAAATAATTGAATTCCTCACTGATTCTTCGAGCCCGGTGGCGGTTCATGAGCAACTTTCATAAGGGGAAATAAGGTAACACCGAAGGCCCAAAGAAAGAAGCAAAAGAAACGACTGAACAAAAGCACACACAGCATTAAGATAGTATACAAGCAACTTCACATATTACAACTATTCACCTCACTATGCATGCCTACTTAAGCACACAATTCTCAAGGAAACTTAGGTACTACGATCTAATATGATGTGGCGGTGTGCACGAAAGTGGATCAGCGTGTGGAGAGGTTGGTGTAAACAGAGTTACACCAAGCGCTGGCTCAGCACCGATTGCGTCTGGACGGGCTCGGAGGTGAGGACGTACTCGGTGATCATGTAGCGGAACACGACTCTCACGGCCACATCATCATCAAGCGTACGGACGGAAACCATACTCATCCAGGGAATGGGTGATAGGGTAGGATAGAGGTGGAAAGCAGGGCTTGTTGGCATTGCCCTTTGCTGGTAACAAAGACCAGTAAGGGTTGCCAAAGCGGGGGATTGGATGGCAAGATCCAGGGTAGAAGCATGTCTACCACCGAAACGATAGGTGGCTGGCGGAAAGATATTGGTGTGATACCTGTGCATCAATCCTACAAGTGATCGACACCACTAGGTACCTCGTCATCACTCCGCTGGGACAGAGATGTAACCAAACAGCAATGAGCAGGTATGCAAAGCGGGAGGGTGCAGGTAGTGGATCGAAGCCGATGCCACCTACACTCACAAGATCAATTGTTAGCGACAATATAATAAGTCTATATGCATGCTATGCAGCAAACAAATGCAACAACCAAATGCAGCGAGCAAGCTAGACTCTGAACTACTGGTTTCTAACACTCGCGCAGACTAGGGCGTCCTACAGCCAGACCTGCTCTGATACCAATCGCTGTGGCACCCCGGCTCAGAGAGACCGGAACACCCCGTATTCCAGCCCAGAGATCAAGTCTTCTGGAATACGGCACTGCTTGGCATAGAATAAATCAGCTCTTTATTACAAATAATACGGGTACAAGGGTCTGATATTACAAAGGTTACAGGGGCACGGCGATGCTTCGCCTACTAAGGTAGTTCTATGCTAGCAGCGGAACAACTCGTAGCAGAATAAGCTCTAACAGCAGAACAACGACGGCGGTGATGAACTCCACTCCGCAGGGATTCTGGCTGGGACGCATCCTAGAGCGCAACCTCGAGATCCTCGACAAGCAAGCAAACACGGCATCACCTGCAATCTGGCATGACATGCCAAGTTAGTACTTTGAATGTACTCGCAAGCTCACAGCAACCGAAGCAATAAAGACATACAACAGCATGGCATTTACAGGTTAATCATGAAAGATGAACACGATCCTACTAGAACAACATGAGCATGGCAACAACATGAGCATGGCATGTACATATAATTCATGATATGAATAGGGTGATACTAGCACTAGCATGCACGGGGGTCGACATATAAGGTCTCATGGACCAACTTACTCTGCTCGGAGATGATTTCGTAACCACAAACTTACCATTGTGATCATCACTCGATCAACTCATAATCAACCAACAGCGGTATCCACGATACCATCGTGATCCTCTCATGATCACATAAAGATCAACCAACTTCTTTTCTCATTGAACAGGGGTTGTTATTATTCATATTATTATTACTGTTGACCCATAGTGTGACCTACTACGAACCGTGTCCAAGACTGAGGACGCGTCTATCGATAGATTATACACTCTGTAGAGGTTAGTACATTGTACCCACACCACGGAACTCATGGCCTCGTGCTCCCATTCGGGTGGACCAACGACGTTCCGACAAAACCAATCTATTGCATGACACTCTCCCGGCCACTCCCGACAAACTCCCCTTTGGGCTATGTCCTGGGTTGCCCCTGATGTCAACTCATGACATCCGCCACCTTTGTGGCCGCCACCGTCGTGGCCAAAACATAACATCGTCCCAAACGGGGACCTGAGCTCAATACCAACCTGGGCAATCAAGGCTTATGGCCGCCTACCTGATCAGGGTAGCGCGCGTGCATAACCTTCCCTAGTTGGAGGCACCGGCGAGAGGCATGACAATAGACCGCATTAGGGCCTCCCATAAGGAAAGTGTGGCTGCACTGGTTAGCTCGATTCGGTGGCACCATGTCTCAGCCAACAGATTTGTTCAAGTTCAATTAATGTCAGGTTCAACTTGAATGGTGATGAGCTGAGTCATAATAACATAATGAAATAACAATGCATATGAGCATGATAACAGTGTAACCATGGATGGGAAACATAACCATTTAACAACATAACCTCAATAATGGTAAATCATTTAGTCTACGGGATGCAAATGAGCATAGCATAACGATGATCACGAATACCATAACTATTCATCTGAGCATATCGTTATCACTAGCATCGGAAATGATTACAAGAATGAAACATGATAATAACATTAGTAGTTAATCAGTTCATTTACTGGATGAAAATGAACATGGCATAAGCATGGACATGGATTCACAAGCATATTCGAAGTATTAACAAAGTCATTTAAATGAACAAACAAATATTAAATATTCAAGTGGAAACCATGGCTACTGCAATGCCATCATGCAAGTGGCTGTTGTGGCTTGCCTGGGGATGGAGGAACCATCAGGGAGAGGTGCGATGAACTCGTGAAAAAATTGCCGGAAAAGTTTCCCTCTCGGCGGAGCTGTTTTAAGGGCAAGGGAAAAATGGTCATTTTCACAGTGTGACAACCTTATGAAAAGGGCACCATCGGAACGGGCTCGACGAACTGAGATCGTGGGCTTTGGAATCACCTGAATCGGAGTTGTGGGGAAAAGTTACGGCCGTTCGTTCGATAGACAAAAAACAAATAAAAATTGAGTTTTCCTGCTGCTAACGGACGAACGTCCGCTATATAACTGTTTCGGCCGGCTAGGTTTAAATAGAAAGCGGACTTTCTGAAATACGCTTTCAGAACAACGAAAACGTATTCCAGAGCGAAGAAGCTCCGGAGTATGCATTCCGAAGACGAAGGCGTATTTCGGAAAAGTTGTCTCCACTTAAAACATGCGCGGTCCCAGGGTTGACTCCTCGTGCGGCTGACCGGTGGGGTCGCTGGGTGTGGGGCCCGCCTTGCTCGGCCATCATCTTCTACCTCGCCAGCGGCCGCGCACTCCAGCGATCGTCCCCGGCGACTCCGGCCATCGTTCGCCGCGCTCCGACCACCGGCGTGCTCGAAAGACCGAGCCGCGTACATCCCCGCACCGCAGGGACGTTGAGGAGGTCGGAGTTGGGCGCGCCTTAGACCGCGGCGGACGGCGGCTCGGGCGGTTTTGAGGGAAGCTCCATGGGGCACGGGAGGAAAGGGGAGGCTACGGGGCGAGCTTAGTGGTGGCAGTGGAGGCCTCGGGTGGCGATTAGAGGAGGAGGGGAGGTCAGCAGTGAGCTAATTTAGGAGAATCCGAGCGGTGGCCGTGGTGACAGTGGGCGAGGTGAAGAGCCTCCTGAGCTCATTTGAGGAGCTAGGCGGGGTACTAGGATGGAGAGGGAGCTGCTGGTGCGGAGAGACGCGGTCAGGAGTGGCTTATATAGCCGTGGCCGTGATGCCTTCGCCGAACGACGACGGGAGCTCGCGGTTGATGCTCCTGGCATGACCGCGTGCACGCGCGCACGCGCGGAGGGGGAGAGAGGGCTAGGGGAGGTGTATTTGGCGCTGAGATGCTACGGGGATGGAAAGGACAAAGGCAAAGCGACGACGGCCGCGGGCATCTCGGGACGGCGTGCTTGCCGGAGATGAAAGAGGAGAGGGGGAGGGGTCCAGAGAGGACACGCGGATGCAGGGGAGTAGGAGCAACTCAGAGGACATGCCGCGGTGGCGAAAGCTCGGCGTTTGGGCGGCGGCAGAGGGCCCCGACATCCAAAGCACGCTTTCGGCGCGCCAGACCGCGTGGTCACCGCGTGCACAGGCGCACTCGGTGCACTCTGGCTAACCAAACGATGTCTAGCGTCTTGTCCTTCCTAAGTGGGTCCTACCTGAGGTGATATCTCAAATAAATCCACTGTTGGTTGATGGGAATGGTCAGGGAAAATTTGCTGTTGCAAACTTAGTCATGATGTTTTGGTCAAATGGAATGAGATAAGAGATAACCAGGATGTCATAGGGCTTTAGGGTAGGAAGGAATATGATCCTGTGAAAACTAAAGTGATTTGGACCAGTAATTAATATAGTTGCTTCACAACCACCTATTCTGGTCCAGAAAGAAGATCAGGAAGAAGCACTCACATGGATGCTTGGATAGGGCTGAAAATTGGTAGAGGATTATTATTTGGTCATATGAAGTCACAATAAAAATTGCATCCCATTTGCATAAATAAAAATGGTACTTCCTTCACAATGATCCACACTGGACAGAAACTTGGGGGAATTTTGTGAGGAAACTAGCTTGGCAAAATAATGTGAGTTTTGGGCATGCTCACATTTTTTAGGGATATTTAGGTCTTGGATTAATTTCTGAATTTTTGAAGCAATATAAAATGTAGTTGCTTCACAAACTGAAATTGTGACCAGAAATCAAGATTTGAAGGTGTGCTCACATATATTGTTGGATGGAGATGAAATTTGGTGGAAATTCATGATTTGATCATATAAATGATCTCCCAAAATTTCAACTTATTTGGATTAGCCTAGCTAGTACTTCCTTCACATAGCTTCTCTCTGGTCAGAAAATTTGGGAATTTGTTGAGGAAGATTTACTAGGTAAATGAAGCTGAATTTTGGCATATGGCAATAATTTGGATATGAGAGAGTGCCCAAAAAATTTGAGGGCAATCAAGAAAAGATAAATAGCACTTCCTTCACAAAGTGCCATTCTGGACAGAATAGGAAATGAATATTCCTGAATTATTTTTGAACTAGGCAAGGATGGATTTTGACATATTTGTGGAAGATAAGATCCAAAGAATTTATGAAAATTTTGTGGCAGGCAGAAATATAGATTGCTTCACAACCTAGAGCAAACAGGGTTATTCCTTTAATAGAAAAAGGAATATTCCCAAGAAATAAATATTGGGGTTGGGCTAAGATGGAAATGACATGGCCTTGGGATAGATTTGAGAATGACAAGCCACTAGGAAGTGGCAGGAAAGAGCATCTTCCCAGGTTTCAAGACCACATAGCCACGGAAAAAGAAACTCCAACTAAAAATTCGAAGAAATCCAGAAGAAAAAGAAAGGACCAAAAATCGGGGTGTTACACGCACTCAAGGCTGCCAAAGCCACCGACGTTGTTGAGATCAAAAAGCTCGGCCAGGATGTTAAACAGGCATAGTTTAGGGCGACCTCAGCAAGTGAAGAGCTGCGGCAGGCCTCGGAGATTGCATCCGATAAGCCATATCTCTTGCAGTGTATCTTCGGCCGTCAAATATTCCCCGAGCTGACGCAAGTTTGGCGCCGACCAGCCGCCATCCCCGACCGGCCTCATAGCACCGCGTAGGCCTGCCGTTTTTATAGCGGCAGTTCCAATGAGGCGCATGGGGAAGCGTGGTTGTTCTAGTTGCAGTTCCAGGACTCGACGCGCCCAATCATCCTCGGGGACAAGCTAAAGCAACTCGAGGAGTTGCAGAAACGGGCGCGCCAGGCGATGGAAGATCTCTTCAAGGACCTTTTCTACCCCAAGCCCGTGCCCTCCAGCTATTTCAAGCTGGTTCGCCGCCTTCAAGAGGGGAGGGCTCAGTTCTGGAAATGGAAGGTATCGGCATGCCGGGAGGGTGCTCGGGAGGCATGAACAATGGTACAAGCTCATTACCCCACCCTTGTCCTTGAGGACATTGCCAAGAAGTGCCCTATGAACGAGGATCACAGGGAGGTTGACCCCAAGGACTGCTTCGAGCAACTCATGCCAGCAGCTCGGATATCCGAGGGGGACTGCAAGCTAAGAACCATCATGGATAATTGTGATGTGTATTTGGACTCTCGGCATGCTGAGGAGCATTTTGTAAAGACAATATTGAGCTTAACAGTCCATATATTGCTTTATGTTTTAGGCAGTTTGATTTTGCCTTGACGATAAGTTTGACTCAATCTTGACTTGAAAATGCATAGTTGGCTGGTCTTCGGCTTCCCCCTCTAAGTTAATTTTCTTAGAGTGTTTTTCTGATGGTAGCCCTTAGCCGACGTCGGTGCTCTGAGGCAGCTATGTCAGAAAAAACCAGCCAATCCGACCTATATGGCCTAAACATATGCTTGTCAGATAGCGTGTAGGAGATGGGGCGAATAAATAGCCCCCAGTTCCGAACTCTGCAAACCGAGCTGTTCTCCAATCCCTTTCATTGGTCATACTGAGTACTATATGGTGGAGGAACAATTTGTCGTCGATTGTTCGAGGACAAATCCTTTGCTTGACGCAAATACCCCTCTATGTGGGTTGTGTATTTCCGACCTGCCGACCAAGTTAGCGCGTGTTCTGACAGTCAGTTTTTGGCTTCTCCCACCTGAGGTACTTTACCGGTTAAACCAGAAGTAGCAATCACACAGGTGCTCCCGGTACACTCTTAGCTGAACTGGCGGAAACATAAGAACTAAAGTAAGAGCCAGGCAACCCAACTTTTGACCAAAGACACAAGTCAAACTTGATGCATATAAGGGCATAAAGTTCGTGAAATCGTCGGTCGCTCCTCGGAGCATTTCGACGTCGGTTTTCTTCGGTTATCAAAACCGTCCCCAGGCTATCCGTGTGGTCGTCTGATAGCATCCGACAATGCCGTTAGCCCGGTGACAATGAAGTAGGTGCGGCGATCAGAATTGAACAAGACTAAGGATGCACCATGAGTGTATACGTGTCCCAATATTTGGGCGTCTCTTTATTCAATTCGAACTGAGGTCTAACCTTGATGATAAAACTACAACTATGGATACATGTTTAAAGATGTACAGATTGGTGCCATGGAGGTAACGCGCCGAGGTCTGAGCTTCCGGCTTCATGTCTAGTGCCGTCGTGTCATTCCACGTCCTCCATCTATTCATCGTCCTTGTCCAGCCAAGGATGGCAGCTTCTGCTTTTTCCCTTTAGCATGGGTTTGTACTTGTATCTCATCTAAAACCAAGGAGCGCAACCCATGTCGGCTTTAACAGCTTTTGACGACATTCCGTTGCGTTAAACGCACCGGAAGGTGTCCATATGGGGCTGGACATAAAGGTCTAAGCCTGAACCCAGTCCCCCGGTGGCTTTTGTCCCATGGTCCTGCTGGTGTTCTTGAAGGTCACCTAGGTATCCGAGGCAATAGCCAGTGTTGTGGTGCTTGTTGGTCTCGAACAACCTCAGGTCGCACCCGTGCATTCCGCTATTTTGGCATGATGGTACCTTAATATGTACCCAATGGATCTCAGGTCAATGGTTTGACACCTCTTCCGGGTCATGAGTGTCGTAGCTTAACGCTCGGCATCCGAGGACGCTAGTATGATGTCGGTCTACCCCAGGCGCACCCGCTGCTGCATGTGCTCCACCATCTCATAAGGGATTTTTAACGTGAAATTATGGTGCCGTGGTACGTAATCCTCGGCAGCGTACAGGGGGGTGGAGCATGTATCCCTATTTAGGGATCTCGTCAGCTTCCAAGGTGGCGTCCATCTGATGCTCGGGAGTGTCTGACGTACGTTGAAGCCATCGTTGGATGCGCCGAGAGTGGGCTTTGGTCGTTTTGTACGGTCGGGCCTGCCTAATCGAGCCCATGCCTTTGACGCCTCCTCGGCTGCTTGCACCTCAGCTGTGAAAGCCGCGGTCTGTTCTTCCGTTCAGAGCAAACGCTTCGTGTTGCCCGTCACTGTTATGACACCGTAGGGCCCCGACATCTTTGGCTTTAGATATGCGTAGTGCGGGACAGTGTCGAAACAAGCGAACGCTGTTCGCCCTAAGAGTGTGTGATAACCACTCCTGAAGGGGACGATGTCGAAGGTTAACTCTTCATTGCGGTAGTTATCGAGCGTGCTGAACACTACGTCCAGGGTTACCCTGCCCGAGCACTGTGCCTCTACGCCTGGTATTATACCTTCGAATTTGGTATTACTCGAGCGAATCCGTGCTGGGTCGATATGCATCTTCTTAACGGTGTCAGCATATATGAGGTTGAGGATGTTGCCGCCGTCCATGAGGACTCGGGTTAGATGAAAGCCATCAACAATAGTATCGAGAACCAATGCCGCCGTGCCACCATGGCGGATGCTGGTCGGGTGGTCTCGTCAGTCGAATATGATCGGTATTTTCAACCACGGGTTGTACTTTGGCTCGGCGGGCTCCACAGCATATACATCGCGAAGCGCCCGTTTCCTCTCCTTTTTGGTGACGTGTGTAGCATAAATCATATTCACGTCTTTTACCTCGGGAGGGAACTGCTTCTGGCTTGCTTGATCACCCAACAGTTCCGGTTAGTATGGGTGGCAGGTTTATCGGGGCTGCCATGAATGCCGCAAGGTTGGTCCAAAATCAGGTCTACCTGTCAGGTGCCGCCCTTTCCTCCTTGGAAAGGCTTCTTGTTACCTCCACGCTGGTTGCCAAAACCAGCATTGACCTCGCCCTCCTCGGCATCACTATAGCTGCCCCTATTACGGCACTTATTATTTCGATTACATCGAGGTTTGCCGTTCCCGTCACATACCTCCACAACAACAAAAAGACACATTCGTGACATTATGGCCCGAACAAAAACTTTTCCTGTCATGGATGTGAAACTTTCATGACGATAATTGTGACAAAAATATGTATCATCATAGATGTGGTGGGCTCCTACTTCTATGACAAACTAGCAAATTGCCCGTGCATTGCAATGGATTATAAAATATAGTAACATGCTATCAAATACAAAATCCATTATTGAATGCAAGTAATGACAATTAACTAATATGCATAGTCAATGCCATTTCCATGCAAAGTACATCTTTTCCATCTGATAGCATTTCTTTCACAACACAAAATCTTCACCCTAAATCTTTTAAAAAATCTTGACCCTAAAAAAATCTAGAATCTCAAATTTAAGACTTTACATTGCACTTCTAGCTGCAATTGAAACTGTTTGATCTAAGGGATTGCTTGCAAGCTATTTTTGTTTGTGCAAATGTCTCAAGAAAAAACACAAGCCAACATGTCAGAATAATTGAGATGACATTAACCCAATTAAGCAATTGTTATCCGCACTCAACCAGCACTGGTCGGTGTTCTTCTTACAGCCCTGCTAGCTCTATTGGCTTCCTGTGCTTCACAATTTGGCGCGACTGCTGTTCTTTTGAACCTTGTTGGTAACTCTCTTCCTGATACAACATCTAGCAACAAAATAAATATCTGATGCTTAACCATACAACACGCTATAAAGGAAGCATGGTAATATGGCATTTGTAATTTATAAGAACCACATTAGCTAGCATGTTGGATTAACTCAATTGAACAAATATGCATGGTCAAATAGCCATTGTTCTGCTGTGAGATGATGATATAAACCAACCATCCAGTAAAAAAAAATCTTTCATGTCACAGTAACCTTAACAGTGAAAAGTCAAGACTCTGACAAGTTTCTAAGCAGAAAAGGCTTGGAATTAATGAATAATATCCCAAACTAAAAATAAACTGCAGATTGATTTAAACTAAAAATTCTGACAAATAATGGCCGGGACTCCTTAGGAGTTAATAAATAGCAAAAACAATGATAACATATTGGATGACCAAGAGCAACAAAAAAGAAAAGGAACATAAGATGCAGTTAAATTTCAGTGCATATACGCGGCAAATTTCAGTGCTACAGCTAGGTAACTACCAAAAACATTGTTAGTTACACCACTTAGTGTTGTAGCATGGTCTTTCTTGTTTCCTCCTATAGCTAGGTAACTACCAACATCCAGATCTCAATTGTTGTCTTTGTTTGCAGCACAAGAAGATAATGTGGCTATGCACATGGCAAAAAGAAAAATATGAGTACGCCACTGGATCAATGGTGGCAGAAAATGAATGCACACGTCAAAGTCGACCTAGCATCAAAGATATAATTGGCCTTTGACAGCAACTACTCAATCGCAACAGTGAGGAGGGAGAGGAAGATGCCAAGAACTACTCTTTCTACCCATGTTAATAACTGGTGTCTCTGTTTTTCTTTCCTGAACTAACATCAGAATTGATGATATTCATTTGCTTCTATCAAGGTCATACAAAAGCTAGTGTATCAAATGTAGAATCATCATCTGGTATTTAAGCATGTGATCCTAAAAATACGCATAATTCAAAGAATGAAACTGTTATTCATAGTTGCTTCAAAATTTACACATATTCAGTGAAAGAAACAATTAACTGCTACATCTAAGCTGAGGAAAGACACACTAATTTAACCAAATGAAGAGAATACCTGGAGGGCAGTTGGTGACCACATTGCTATGCCAGCCACATGAGTGACTCCTAATCAGAGTGGTGTCGCCGGCCTGTAGGGGAGCTCAGGGCAGCGGCGCTGACGCTTGGATTGGGGCGACCTCCACAGTCCTCATACGCGGCGTCCGGGGCTTCAAACTCCTCGTGTGCAGTGGCGGTGGCGCCTATGGATGAGCTCAGGGCAGCGGCAGGATGAGTTGACCTGGGATTCGGGCAACCTCTGCTGGATCAGCGAGCTTGGCATCCTTATACACGGAGGGCGGGGCATCGACCACTTCGCGCACAGCAGCGGCGGCTGCCTATGGGCGAGCTCTGAACGGCATCGGTAGCCTTTGGATGGGGAGAGCTAATGGAGGAGGCGCTGAAGAAGAGGGACAACAAATGGCGTTGTAGGTGGCGCTGAGATGCGGGAATCGGCCGGAGGGAAGGGAAATCGACGCTCAGGTGGCCGGAGGAAGGGGTGGCAGGGAAGGTTGTACATGGCCCCGAGGTGGTCGATGGGGACGGTGCCGTCGTCCTGGAGGATGTCGGCGGCTTGAGGCGGGGATGGATGGGTCGGACTCAAGACGGGAGAGATTAAGGAGTTATCCAGAAACATGGGCGTAGTGGCGGGCATCTTTTTGCAAAAAAATGCCACACCTGACCACTTGCATGCGTTAGATGTTGATCTAACGGTCTAAATCGAAAAATGGCAGACACACAATCATCACCAACTGAGCTTTTGGTAGGAGTAACAAAAAATTATGACAGAAAATGGGCTTTTCGTCCTGGGCGGGCTGCAGACCAGCATGACATTCTTTGGGCCGTCCATGATGGAAAAATCATGGTAGAAGTGAGGGCGAGGAAATTTTCGGGGATTTCTCGGTATACGGTGGGTGGTCGGCCCGAGTGATGCAGCGAGGTTTGCGCGTTTCTCTCATATACGCGCGCGTGTGCGACCCCTTTGCTAACTGAACCCGAGCGAGCCCTTCGTTTACTGAACCCTATCGATCAATCCCTTGCACTACACTGAACCCGAGCGATCCCTCGCTTACTGAACCCGAGCAATCGATCCCTCGCTCCACATACTGAACCCGAGAGATCCCTCGCACTACTACGTACTAAACCCGAGCGATCCCTTCGCTGCTTACTAAACCCGAGTGATCGATGCATGACTCGTGCATCGAGCCCCCGCGCGAGATGTGAGTTGACCTAGCCGGTTGGTTGCCTCTCGGTGAACAGTCCCCGTTGCTGCTGCCGCACGCGCGATACGAGTCGAGACCAGCAACCGGTTGCATCGATCCAACCCCTTGCGCGAGACATACATGTTGACCTAGCCGGTTGGTTGGCTGTGGATGAACAGTCCCCGTTGCTAGCTACCGCGCCCGTACGTACACCCCACCCCGGCCGGTGGGTTGGCTGTGGATGAATAGTACCCCGGCCGTGTGCAGGCGGCTGGCGCTGGATGAACAGGACCCCCGATCGATCGAGGAGGCCGTGCCAGTTGGGGGTGAATGAACAGGACCCTGTGGAGGCCGTAGGCAGTTGGCGGTGGATGAACATTAGCCCGTGGAGGCTGTAGGAAGTTGACGGTGGATGAACAGTAGCATGTGGAGTCCGTTTTGTGGTACGCCACACCCCTCCCGATGAACAGGACCCCGTTTCGACCATTGGTAGTTGAACATAACTCAGTTTCGTCCGTTTTGTGGTACGCCACATCCCTCTCGATGAACAGGACCGCGTTTCGACCGTAGGCGGTTGGCGCTGGATGAACAGGACCCCGTTCCGGCCATTTTGCGGTACGCCACAACACCAACCGATAGGGGGTTTATGAACGGGACCCCATTTCGGTTGTTCCGTCCCAGCCGGTTGGCTCCCGATGAACAGGATGCATTCTGACCCAGCCAGATGAACACGATGTTGTTTCGTCCGTTTCAACCCAGCCAATTGGCTGCCGATGAGCAGGACGCCGTTGCTGCGTACCCCCACCGTCCAGTGCAGCCGTCCGTTGCCTCTGCCACGTTGCCTCTCGATGTACACGAACCCTGGCCGTATGCGCGAGTACGCGTTCGAGACCCTGGCCGTATGTACGTACGTGGCCGTATTTTTTGCTGCGTGGTTGTACGATTTCGACGGGACTGTGTGACATGCTACGTCAGTGGATCTACTACAACACGTGTCGCTCCTTACTCGGCCACGATTCATCGTACAGAGAGACCGACCAGTATGTACATACACGTTTGCGACCAGACAGATAACACTACATACGCTTCGACCTGGTGGGTCCCAGCTGTCAGGGGGGGTCATTTTTTTGCGCGTAATAAGGAGGCACTTCCTTGCATGCGAAGATGTAGCTGCGGGTCCCAGTTGTCAGGGGAAGGATATCATTTTTTTGCACGTAATAAGGAGACACTTCCTTGCATGCGAAGATGTAGCTGGTGGGTCCCAGCTGTCAGGGGAATGAATCATTTTTCTGCGCGTAATAAGGAGGCACTTCCTTGCGTGCGACCATGGACCTTGGTCCCAACTGTCAGCCTCTCCACGTACAGTCCTCTTTCGATGGTTGTCGTTCATTGACCATGTTGACGACTCCGCACCGAGAGCATCAAGGCGGTGGACGACGGCGAGGCCTAGGAAGGGAACGACCCAGAGCCGGGGAAGGCTTGGCAGTGGATGCCCATGCGAAGGAGAGTGCGAGGGTTGACTGGTTCGGCTACGGTGTGAGGCTGCGGTTGCAGGAGAATAACAAGAGGTGTGGGTGAGTAGATGGATGGCCTGGCCAGTGGTGGGAGTAGGGTGGGGCAGTGAGGCCTGCGCGGCAGCTAAGCCGGACACGGGAGGCGGGAGCAGGCGGTCCCACCGGCGCTGGTTTGGGCGGCTGGAGCAAGAAGATCAGAGATTGAAGAAGCATGACGGCCATTGGATTGACATCCAACGGTCACTGCTGCTAGAATCGTTTGTTGACTAAGTTGACAAAGCCTTCCGTACGCGTCAACTTAGTAGGCACACAAGTCAGCCTCCCAATTTGTGGCAAATAGCATACAGCCCATTTGCTATTATTTTTAATAATTTATAGCCCATTTGCTAATTATTACGAAATTTATAGCAGCCCATATTCTTTTTTTTAGCATTACAGTCCATATTCTGGCTAGGGTTAAAAATTTCAACAAAATTTTGCATATTTCGGTGGGGTCCGAACTGTTTTTAATCCCGAAATTTCGAGTCAGATTCAAACTAATTTCAAAATAAATTTATATTAATTTAAAATACAATGAAATTTTTCCCGCAAAAAAATTCAATGAAATTTAAAATCTCAAAATCCAAAAAAAAATTGTAACTAATTGCCGGTTTGTTTTTTTTTTATATTTACAGCCCATTTCTTATTACATATAGCCCATTTTCTGGACAAGCCGAATGCATCCCTCCTCGTCTTGAAAGATTTGCAGCCCAGTCGGGCGGAAAAACGCAAGTTGGCCTCGGTTGGGTATTCTTAAAAAAAATGAAAGTCGGGCTAGCCATTTTCACAAAGAAAAACAAAACATCCGGCCTGGTCATGTGGTAATATAAAATAAAAGCCTGGGCTAGATGGGCCACAGCCCCCGCACAGCCCAGTTGATACCCTGCTCCGTCTCAAAAATAAAAAAACAATTACGTGAGCTGCTGGGTCCTTGGTATCAGCCCCTCCTTGTGCAATTCTCTCGTTTATTGTCTTATATTCTAGCAGAGCGCATAACCAACAATCAAAGTTGTAAAATAATCGGGAGTATACGATGATACTACTTACTGGACATGTAGGACATTTTGAGTGGTTCCATCATGTGAGTGTGAGTCACTGGGCCGCCATGTTAGCGCCTCTCTCCCGGTAAATATGTGCTCTCTTGTATTGGGCTTCAATAAACGGGCGGGCCATGTTTCATACTCTTCGGTCATAAGAGTGTAGACGCACTACCGCTTCCTCTCATTTCTAACTATACATTGAAATGACAAAAAAAAGATATTTTTTATAGTATGAAACAGATAAGCAAATAGGTTCATGGGTGCTTACAGGAAATATTTTAAAACATAGGCTATGCATGAAACAGTAAGACGATGAACTGATTAAGCGCACAAACTACACCAACACCTAGACCTTCCTAGTACGCTTGATGATGGTGTGGCCTTACGTGGGCACTTTACTTAAATTGTATTCTTAATAACATGCAAATCATTAGCTCATCGTATCAGTGGCATTAGATCAACGTGCAAAACAATATGTAGCATTATTCTCAGGAAGCACGGTGATCAGCTCGTTTGCCGCAGTTTCACGCGGACCATAAAGTTTGAGCAGCTTTTTAGCATGGTTGTACCCTACATCATCATGCCATGTACCACAATATTCCAAGTTCAACATTGCAATCAAACTCACATGCCTGGGAATTCATAGACAACATTCAAAACAAACTCATAAGATTACCATATATAAGTCAACGTGCATGCTTATGCATCTCAATGAATCACACATCAGAGCCAATATTTACTTTACAACTAAAGACATAGAAATAAAGAAAAATCGATCGATGCTGCTCATGGCAAAGGGGGTCCCATTCCAAAATATCAAATGCAAGTCTTCTTGCTAACATCAATGAGCAAAATTTGACAAGGTTTTCCCATTCCAAAATATCAAATGCATGTATTCTTGCTAACATCAATGAGCAAACTTTGACAAGGTTTTCCCATTCGAAAATATCAAATTCCTACGACTACGGAATGGGCGGGGTTTGTCATCAGTTTGCGCATTGACATGTAACCTCATGCTGGATTAACTAGCTGTTTTTTTATGCAGTTCCACTGAAATTGGCAAACGTCATGTGTAGCTTGTAGGATTTCACATTTACGAGTTGTATGCCTTGAACATATTGGCATCTCCTTTCATGTAGCTAGTTTGGTGGCTGAAGGTGGTAATGAATGATTCGAGAACCATTCGATATATTGTTCATGATGAAGTATTATGGAGGGCACACTAGTACATAACAGGGCATTGGTCCATGCCGGGCCAGCCCATTAGTCCCGGTTCAGTCACGAACCGTGACCAATGGGGGCAACGGTCCCGGTTCGTGAGGCCAGGGGGCCGGCCGGGCCTCGTGGGGCATTGGTCCCGGTTCGTCTGGACCCTTTGGTCCCGGTTCCAGACACGAACCGGGACCAATGGGGGTCGCTCCTGGCCCACAACCATTGGTGGCCCACAACCATTGGTCCCAGTTCGTGGCTGGAACCGGGACCAAAGGGGGTCTTTTAGTCCCGGTTCCAGCTACGAACCGGGACCAATGAGATGCCTATATATACCCCCCCCCCCCCCCCCCCCGCTAGCGAGCAGAGCACTCCACATTGCTCTGTTTTTCTGGCCGGCGAGGGGAGAGCTTTCACCTCCTATGCACATGAGGTGTTCGATGAAATGCCCGAGCCACACTTAAGCTTTCTCCTCTCGAAGCTCCTTGTCCAAGCTCCATTTTTCTCAAGATTTGTTTAGGTTTGGCGGTCCGTCCTGTCCCGTCCCCGTCCTCACCGCCGTCGATCGCCCGCGTCCATCTCGGCGCCGGCACCACCGTGGTTAGCCTCTTCTTCTTATCTTCTTTCTAAAAGAAAAAAGTTCTTACTTGTATCATTTAGATAGATACTTGTGTATTTTTCTTACTTTTATTATTGTTTGTTATTATATATTGCCATGGTCATGGTATCCGCCCACGTCGGCCCTCGTCCGGTCTATGATTCGGATGTGGTATATATTATCTTTTATAACTATTTGTTTTATTTAGTGTTTATGACAATTATGCCGACCAACGTGACATAGATTTTTTAATCTAGGAGGTATGTGAACCGGAAATTCCAACCGACATAGAAATTCTTGCCGAGAAGTTAAATTTGGTTGAAAAAGAAAAGAATTACTTGAAAGAAAAATTACAAAGAGTTGAAGAGGAGAAGATGAAGTTGGAGTTGCATGTTGCCGATGTCGTCGACGATCACAAGATCAAGATGGATGCAATGCGCTTGAAGATTAGAAAGATTAGAAAATATGCCATTCATACTGAGGCTTGGTATCATTATGCCGTTGGATCAATTGGTACCTTAGTTGCGGTTATGATCGCATTTGTTGTTGCATTTAAATTTTATAGTTTCAATGTAGATTTTAATTAGATGCTCTAGAGAGCTATATGTTGTTCAATAATGAGAACTATGTATGAACGTTATGTATTTATTTTGGTCACTACTGTAATTTGGCTTTAATGTGATGATGAATTTCTATTAATTTGGTCACTTCTCTATTCATGATATGCACGCAGATGAACCGGCAATGGATGTACGGTGACCGACGCACCTCCGAGTATATTGAGGGCCTGCATAATTTTCTCGAAGCGGCTGAGGCAAACAAGCAGAATGGTTTTATGCATTGTCCATGTACTGTCTGTGAGAATACGAAGGCTTTCTCCAACTATAAAACCCTTCACTTCCACCTGCTTCAGAAGGGTTTTATGCCACACTATAATGTTTTGACCAAGCACGGAGAAAGAGTGGTTATGATGGAAGACAACGAACAAGAAGAGGATGACGACCACTACCCGCCCCCTGAATACGGTGATGCTGCAATGGGGGAAGCTAAAGATGAAGAGGAACCAGACGATGTGCCCGATGATGATCTTTGCCGGGTCATTGTTGATGCACAGAGAGAATGCGAAAGTGAAAGGGAGAAGTTGAAGTTCGATCGCATGTTAGAGGATCACAAAAAAGGGTTGTACCCAAATTGCGAAGAAGACAACAGAAAGCTCGGTACCACACTGGAATTGCTGCAATGGAAGGCAAACAATGGTGTATCTGACAAGGGATTTAGTTCGCTACTGAAAATAATGAAGAAGAAGCTTCCAAAAGATAACGAATTGCCCGGCAGTACGTACGAAGCAAAGAAGGTTCTATGCCCTCTAGGATTGGAGGTGCAGAAGATACATGCATGCCCTAATGACTGCATCCTCTACCGCGGTGCGTACGAGGATTTGAACGCATGCTCGGTATGCGGTGCCTTGCGGTATAAGATCAGAAGAGATGGCCCTGGTGATGTTGAGGGCCAGCGCACCGGGAAGAGGGTTCCTGCCAAGGTGATGTGGTATGCTCCTATAATACCACGGTTGAAACGTCTGTTCAGAAACAAAAAGCATGCCGAGTTGATGCAATGGCACAAAAAAGACCGTAAGAAAGACGGGAAGTTGAGAGCACCCGCTGACGGGTCGCAGTGGAGAAAGATCAAGAGAAAGTGGAGCGACTTTACAGGTGACCCGAGGAACGTATGGTTTGGTTTAAGTGCAGATGGCGTTAATCCTTTTGGGGAGCAGAGCAGCAAGCATAGCACATGGCCTGTGACTCTATGTATGTATAACCTTCCTCCTTGGTTGTGCATGAAGCGGAAGTTCATTATGATGCCAGTGCTCATCCAAGGCCCTAAGCAACCCGGCAATGACATTGATGTGTACCTAAGGCCATTAGTTGATGAACTTTTACAGCTATGGAATGGAAGAGGTGTACGTGTGTGGGATGAGCATGCACAAAAGGAATTTGACCTACGAGCGTTGTTGTTTGTAACCATCAACGATTGGCCTGCTCTCAGTAACCTTTCAGGACAGACAAACAAGGGATACCACGCATGCACACACTGTTTAGATGACACCGACAGTATATATTTGGACAAATGCAGGAAGAATGTGTACCTGGGGCATCGTCGATTTCTTCCGACCAACCATCAATGTCGAAAGAAAGGAAAGCATTTCAAATGTGAGGCAGATCACCGGAAGAAGCCCGCCCTCCGTACTGGTGATCACATACTTGATATGGTCAATGATTTACAAGTAATATTTGGAAAGGGACCTGGTGGACTATCTGTTCCGACTGACGATGCGGGACGCGCACCCATGTGGAAGAAAAAATCTATATTTTGGGACCTACCCTATTGGAAAGACCTAGAGGTCCGCTCTGCAATCGACGTGATGCACGTGACGAAGAATCTTTGCGTGAACCTGCTAGGCTTCTTGGGAGTGTATGGGAAGACAAAAGATACACCGGAGGCACGGGAGGAACAGCAACGTGTGCATGAAAAAGACGGCATGCATCCAAAGCAGTATGAAGGTCCTGCCAGCTACGCTCTTACCAAAGAAGAGAAGGAAATCTTCTTTGAATGCCTGCTCAGTATGAAGGTCCCGTCTGGCTTCTCGTCGAATATAAAGGGAATAATAAATATGGCAGAGAAAAAGTTCCAGAACCTAAAGTCTCATGACTGCCACGTGATTATGACGCAACTGCTTCCGGTTGCATTGAGGGGGCTTCTACCGGAAAACGTTCGATTAGCCATTGTGAAGCTATGTGCATTCCTCAATGCAATCTCTCAGAAGGTGATCGATCCAGAAATCCTGCCAAGGTTAAGGAGTGATTTGGTGCAATGTCTTGTTAGTTTCGAGCTGGTGTTCCCACCGTCCTTCTTCAATATCATGACGCACGTCCTAGTTCATCTAGTCGACGAGATTGTCGTTCTGGGCCCTGTATTTCTACACAATATGTTCCCCTTTGAGAGGTTCATGGGAGTCTTAAAGAAATATGTTCGTAACCGCGCTAGGCCAGAAGCAAGCATCTCCATGGGCCATCAAACAGAGGATGTCATTGGGTTTTGTGTTGACTTCATTCCTGACCTTAAGAAGATTGGTCTACCTCAATCACGGTATGAGGGGAGACTGACTGGAAAAGGCACGCTAGGAGCGGACTCAATAATATGTAGGGACGGGCATTCTTGGTCTCAAGCACACTACATAATATGTAGGAACCGTGTGTTTTGTTGATCTATCTAGAAATCCTTTAGTTCATCGACCGAATACAAATCATTAGGATTCCCTGCATACGGTCCGACGGTGCATTTCATATGCGGGCACTCATGAGCCACCGTCGGGCTGTATGCAGGGGAAACCGTGTGTTTTGTTGATCTATCTAGAAATCCTTTCATTTTCCGACGGTATATTTCATTTTTCCAATTCCATTTTTACAAAGACACTTAGAAAGAAACAAAAGACAAATAGAAAGGATGATGCTCAATTGTCCGTTTTGTACACGAAGTGCATCCAGTTTTTGCCGTAACCCTCTCAACTTTTTATAACATGCTATGTGGGTGAAATGATGATACCATGCCAACTTTCAACCTTTTCAGAGTTCATTTGTAGTGCTTTTCAATTTCAGGGTCATTTAGCTCAAAAAAATCAGTAAATGCATGAAAAATACCAAATGAAGTCAGAAAGGGTTGAAAATTGATGATGTGGCTTTCAATGGTGCATTTTGAACACACAAAAAGTCTGGAGTTCAAATAAGTTCAAAAAAATGAAATCCCTTTGTAACAGATGAGTTTTCGTCCGAAACCCTGATACTTCGAAAGAGATTGTCCATTTTGTACACGAAGTGCATCCAGTTTTTGCCGTAACCCACTCAACTTTTTAGCACATGCTATGTGGGTGAAATGATGATACCATGCCAACTTTCTACCTTTTCAGAGTTCATTTGAAGTGCTTTTTAATTTCTATCAAAACATCGCGGGAGTGGAGTTCAAAAAAGAATCAACTAAAAAGCTTTTATAAACCTCTAGTATTTTTGAAACTATAATTATATAAAAATTATGCAACTAAAATTATCAAAGTATTTTTTTGTTCAAAACATTAATAGCAAAAAGAATATAATGATAAAACACACTGGAAATAAATAAAGCAAAAAATAAAACAAAAATAAATAAAGCAAAAAACAAAACAAAAATAATGGAAATTATGCAACTAAAATTATCCAAGTATTTTTTGTTCAAAACATTAATAGCAAAAAGAATATAATGATAAAACACAATGGAAATAAATAAAGCAAAAAATAATAAAAAAATAAATAAAGCAAAAAACAAAACAAAATAATGGAAATTATGCAACTAAAATTATCAAAGTATTTATTTGTTAAAAAGAATGAACTAAAATAACAGTAGAAAAATATTGGAAAAAAATTAAAAAAATAAATAAAGCAAAAAACAAAACAAAAATACCGGAAAAAAATAAAAAAAATGCCGCCTACTGGGCCACCACGGCATTCAAGCCCGAAGAAGGCCCAATAGGCCCACAGGCAGTTGCAAAGCGGTTAGGCCTGTAAGCCTGCGGTAGAGAGGAGCTCGAGAAGGTGGGTGCAGCCGCGCTTATAAACCAGTACGACTCCTCCTCGCTCGGCGAGGTGGGACTAAACTCCCACCGTGCCAGGAACAGGGCTTTAGTCCCGGTTGGTGCCACCAACCGGGACCAATGCCACCCTTTGGTCCCGGTTGGTTCCACCAACCGGGACCAATGCCTCCCTTTGGTCCCGGTTGGTGCCACCAACCGGGACTAAAGGTGGGCATTGGTCCCGGTTGGTGCCCCTAACCGGGACCAATTCTTCTTCTATATAAGTAAACACTTAGAAAATTTCAGTTTTCATCTGCCATTGCCACGAGCCCGCCGTCCCCGTCGCCGCCCCGAGCCCGTCGCCGCCCCGTCCCCGTCGCCGCACCGCTCCTCATCGCCGTCGCCGCCCGCTCCTCGTCGCCGTCGCCGCGCGCCGCCCCGAGGTCGCCGTCGCCGCCCCGTCCCCGTCGCCTCCCCGTCGCCGTGCCGTCGTCGTCCCCGTTGCCGCGCGCCGCCCCGAGCCACCCCGAGGTCGCCGTCGCCGCCCCGAGCCGCCCCGTCCCCGTCGCCGTCGCCGCCCAGTCCCCGTCGCCGTCGCCGCCCCGTTCCCGTCGCCGCGCCGCCCCCTCCCCGTCGCGGCGCCGCCCCCTCCCCGTCGCCGTCGTCGTCCCCGTCGCCGCGCGCCGCCTCGAGGCGCCCCGTCGCCGCCCCGTCCCCGTCGCCTCCCCGTCGCCGCGCCGCCCCGTCCCCGTCGCCGTCGTCGTCCCCGTCGCCGCGCCGCCCCGTCCCCATCGCCGCTCCGCCCCGTCCCCTGCCCGCCCGACGTCGCCGTCGCCTCTGCCGCCCCCAGTGAGCTCGCCGCCCCTGCCCCCTCTGTTTTTTTTCTTATATGCTGTTTTTTTGTTCATAGATTAGATGTATGTATGTATGTATGAGGGAGTATTTTTATTAGATGTATGTATGTATGAGGGATCATATATGTATTTTTTGTTTGTATGTATGTATGTATGTATGAGGGATTATAGATGTATGTTTTGTATGTATGAGGGATCATAGATGTATGTTTCTAGAGATGCCAACAAGGCCATGGGAGCACCCCCCCTATCATCACATTGGCATCGGCTCCCCGAGAGCTTTCCAACGGATCCGGAATAGTCTCGATCGGAGCTCTTGTGCTCTAGAGATGATGTTTTTTTTATTCATAGAAGAAAGAGCGACGTCGTTGTCGATCTACCCACTCCCCGATAACTTCGACATGAGGGGGGGGGGGTCGATATACCCCCCTCCCCGATAACTTCGACATGAGGGGGGGTCGATATACCCCCTCCCCGATAACTTCGACATGAGGGGGGGGGTCGATATACCACCCTCCCCGATAACTTCGACATGAGGGGGGGGTCGATATACCCCCCTCCCCGATAACTTCGACATGAGGGGGGGGGGTCGATATACCCCCCTCCCCGATAACTTCGACATGAGGGGGGGTCGATATACATTTTTTTCATGTATGTATGTCGTTGTCGTTGAGTTAAAGAAAGAAAAATAATGAAAATATGTCATGAGTTAATGAAAATATATAATATATGTATGTGGCTATGTATGTAAAGATGGATAGCATTGTTTTCCATGTATGTATGTCGTTGTCGATATACCCCCCTCCCCGATAACTTCGACATGAGGGGGGGGGGGTCGATATACCCCCTCCCCGATAACTTCGACATGAGGGGGGGGTCGATATACCCCCTCCCCGATAACATTTTTTTTCTAAGTTACTTAGGTAAAATGTTCACCCCCCTCTGGATATACCGGGCGACCAACTCTCGAGGCCACCCAAACCCGAGAAAAAAAGCGTTGTCGATATACCCCCCACCCAAACCCTACAAGTGTTGTCGAGGCCACCCCAAACCGGGCGTCGGACATTCATGAGAGAGGCGGTCCGGACGTCGGACATTCATGTTTGTATATTAATTGCCATGTTGTAATATTTGCAGAAACTATGGATACAAGAGACTTGGAACAAGAACAATTGTTGGGGGACATAATCCACGACGGACGTGATATCTTGTCGTATCTCAACGACACCGTTGGTCTGGAAGGAGAGGATGATGGCTCCGGTGATCGAACAATGGAGGAGGAAGGACATGATCATGATGGCTCCGGTGACTGAATGCCGGAGGAAGAAGGAGACCATGATGACGGCTCCGGTGACCGAACGGAGGAGGGAGCTGTTGCAAAGTCCGGCGAGGTATATATATTAATTAAGCCCATGCTGACTAGCTAATTGATGCATTAATTGTTTTGGTATGTACATATATTAATTAACTCTTCTTTCTTGTTTTATAGCCCTCCGGATCGAGCCAAACTTCGGTAACGAGATGAGGCCCGAAGAAGAGGTTGCGCAAGGAAGAAAGGTTCACGATCACAACACTCGCGCACGATGGCCATCCGATTGAACCCAAGCGGACCAAGGACGCATTTTCTGCTCAGTGCGGAGCTATTGTTAGGGACTACATCCCGATCAGCATCAAGCAATGGAATAAGCCTAAGGACGGCGCCCCTGATGGTGATTATGTCACCGATAGACAGAAAGATGATCTTTGGACCGCGCTGAAGGCAAATTTCACCCTACCGCCAGAGGAGGATCCCAATAAGCCAGTTATAGAGCCACTGGTCAAGGCGTGTGCTCTTAAGAAGATGGCAGATCTATTCAGGAGGTGGAAGAATGAGTTGAAATCAAAGTTTGTCGACAAAGGGAAGACTCCAGAATTCACCGGCCGATTTGAGAAGATAGGTGATCACTGGCCCATATTTGTGGCCTACAAGACATCGGACAAGAGTAAAAAAATGTCAGAGACAAACAAGATCAATGCTGCAAAGAAGCAGTATCACCATCACACGGGGTCAGGTGGCTACCTCAAAGCCCGGCCGTTGTGGGACAAAGCTGAGAATGACCTGATTGCTAAAAACGTCGTACCACAGACATATCACTGGCCAGACCGTTCAAGGACTTGGTTCTTCGGGGTTGGGGGAACTTTGGACCCTGAAACAGGGAAGTGCCATTGGACGAACGAGCAACTTGCGATACCCATGAACATGCTTCAGGAGTATATCACCACAGCGCAGGAAGGGACGTTCATTCCCGACAGAGAGAATGACGAGCTGACTGAGGCCCTAGGGAATGCTGAGCACCCTGGACGAACACGAGGCACACCAGGCTCCGTTCCGTGGAAGGTTGGGTTTCCCGACGCAGGCGGTTACAGAAGCTGGGAGAGAAAGAGGAAAGCGGAGCTGAGCGAAATTCAGAAGCTGAATGCAAGGCTACAAAAGCTAGAGGAAGCTGAGAGCCAGCGAGCTGCCGGCCAACCATCTCAGCGGCACGAAGCTACCCTAGAAGCTACCCCGCCATCTCAGCGGAGAAGCAGCGTCGCTTCCACGGTGCCCGTTCAGCCTGACTTCATGGTTCCTATCTACCCCGTGGATACTATCACGGAGGCTCAACATTGCGAGCTCATGACGAAATGCCGGAACCTCACTTTCAAGGCGGCTGTCGGCTCTGTTGCACCTCCTCAACCCAACGGAACTTTTCACTGCTCACCGATTCCACATGGCTATGCTGTTGTGATGGTGGATGAAGTAATGGAGGGATTTGAGGCGCTCGAGCTTGACCGGTCTACAGGTGAAGGAGAGAATAAGCTGGCTCGTGCTCTGAGGAGTACAGGTCTATGGCAGAAGGAGTACATCAAGCTTCCAAACTGGACGCCTCCGCCTCCTCCTCCTCCTTAGGCGAATCAGGGCTCTCCACCTCCTCCTTCTCCGCCTCCTCCGGCGAGTGATCAGGGCACACCGCCTCCTTCTCCGGCTCCTCCGACGCGTGAGGGCACTCCGCCTCCTCCTCCTCCTCCTCCTCCGGGGAGTGATCAGGGCACACCGCCTCCTTCTTCGGCTCCTCCGACGCGTGAGGGCACTCCGCCTCCTCCTTTGCCTACTCCGGCACGTCGGAGCAGTACGCCTCCTCCTCAGCCTCGTCGGCAACGGCAGAAGACAAACGCCGCCGCTCCGCCTCCTCCTCCGCCTCGTAAGCAACGACGGAAGAGAGACGCCGCTGCTCCGGCGGCTAGCAGTACAAGAAGAGGCAGGAGGGAATACAGATACGGTCCATATCTCAAGCCTCTGGAAAAGTTACCATATGAGAGGACCGAGTCTGAAAACGAGGAGATATGTCAGGCCGAATTGACGGCCCATTTTGCAAAGAAAACTCCACCTCCGAAGGAGAAGCTAGATCCGGTGAAAGTTATGCGCACTATCGATGCCCTGAAGCGACCACCACCGCCTCCGCCGGATTCCAACTTTGACCGCTGTGTTAAAAAGACATATCAAGACGCGCGGTGGTCGGGAAGTACTTCCAGTGATGCAAGGTTAGCAAAACGAAGAAGTGGGAAAAAAATTCCCCAGCTCGGCGAACAGGCGAACCAATCGTGCCCCCCGCTCAAGGTGTCTAGCGATATCGTCGCTAATCATCCGGGGATGGTGCCCGGTACCAATCCTGGTGATTACCTGAGCGATGATGTACAGTTTGAGCCGTTGGAGGTGGACGAATTCAGGTACCGGTACGGGCGGCCTCTCGTCAAACCTGATCATCCTCCTCTAACAACGATGATGCGAACATTGCATGAATGGTACATGAAAACATGCCGGGAGTCTGGGAAGGATGCTTTGCTGCTGAGAATTAAAGAGGAGCACGACCTCGTTGGAATGGATCTGTTGAATGTTGAATTTGAGGAGATATTCCAGTTATACAATCAAAAGGCCCTCGACAAAACAATCGTGACTTGCTACTGTCTGTAAGTACTACTTCTATAATTAAGTCTCTCTATATATATAGCTCAGCTCTTTCATTGCATGTATATATAATTATCCTCACTATATTATGCAGATTGAAGATCGTCGAATGCAGAAAAGCACAAATGTATGACATTGGGTTCATTAACCCAAATATCATACCTGAGTTTACGGTTAAAAACAATGTCACACAAACCGAGGACAACTTGCTACAATTGTTGCTTAAAAATCAAAACAAAGGGACAATACTCTTTCCTTACAACTTCAAGTGAGTGTTACTGTCTTGTGCATATTCGGTTTCCCTTATTACTCGAGGTTATAGTAATGTTATTGATGAGTTATGCATGCGTGCGCAGGTTCCACTTTATTCTGCTAGAGATTAAGCTTGAGCGGGGAGTAGTAATCGTCTTAGACTCGAAACGAAAAGATCCCCAGGAATATGCGGATATGACTGAAATGCTCCAGAAGTAAGTTCAATCGATCATTATCGCATCATATCGGCAACTTTGTTCATTTCCTGATATCAAGTAATTATTTTCTTTGTCTGGCAGGGTTTGGAAAGAGTTCACCGCAATTGTTCCGGCACTGCCGAGGGAGCTGCGATTTACACACCCGAAAGTAAGTACTACTAGCTAGTTCCGCGCATCTCCCATTGATTCTAGTTCCATCAATACCATTTATCATGCTTGATTATCAGTTTGATTGAACTCTATTTCTCGTAAAGTGCTTGTGGCAGGAAAAAGGGAATAATTTTTGTGGATACTACGTTTGCGAGTTCATCTACAATGCGACGACCCCTAAGCGGGGCTACTCTCAAAAACAATTTCAAGTGCGTAAGCAATAATATTCACAATTTTATTTTATTACTATGATTTGTGTTGAGTTTCATTCATATATATGTATTGACCCTCTTCTTCAAATTAGATGTGGCAGATGTGGGATGAACTCCTACCACATGATCGCATACGAGCAATTCAAGAGGAATTGGCGGGATTCTTTCTTGACCACGTCATAAATAAAGCCGGAGAATACCATCTGGAATTTGAAATTAAATGTTAGGGATTGTAAGAGATCTTATATTGTATATATGTAGCTAGTAGCGTCGGATAGATATACGAAAACTTGTTGTTCGACCAATCTCTCGGAGAAAGAGAGGTCGATCACTTCTCTGTGTATATGTTTATGATCGACGATCTTGTGTACTTAATGGTTCCTTCATTTGCTTACTAGCTAGCGTGTCGAGTTCTCTCTATAGTAGCTAGCGTCGACCAAGCACGGAGAAAGAGAGGACACTTCTCTCTATTAGCTAGCTAACACAATATGAAACACCTCAATTAACCCTACAAACCCCCCTAAACCCCCCCCCCCTTTCAAAAAAAAAAAAAAACCCCAGTGCCTTTTGGTCCCGGTTGGTGTTGCCAACCGGGATTAAAGGTCCTGCCTTTTGGTCCCGGTTGGTGTTACCAACCGGGACTAAAGGTCCTCCTGCCTGGGCTCCCAGCACCAGCCACGTGGAGGGCCTTTAGTCCCGGTTCGTAAGCCAACCGGGACTAAAGGTTTTGGGCTTTAGTCCCGACCCTTTAGTCCCGGTTCCAGAACCGGGACAAAAGGCCCTTACGAACCGGGACAAATGGGGGTTTTCCTACTAGTGGCACGAACCATCCGAACATTTTGTGCAGTTCCACTGAAATCAAGCTGAGCATACCTGTTTGCATAAATGCAGAAAAAGTGATTACTATAATAGTGGTACTAGTTGATGAAACATACGCTCACAAATAGAAGCTTCTTCATTGTCTTAATGGGAAAAGATAGTAATACAATAGCTTCATTTAAACATTTATTCAAAACAGTACCACAATACAAGTAGCACGATCATGTGGATGAAGGCCGATACTTACCTTTCTCAGGAGAATTATCTGAAATAATGTTCTTTTTCGGGTCCCAGTATCTTGCCATGAAGGACATTCATTGAAACCTATGAAGTCCTTGAGAGACGCGGCAGAAAAATGGTCTGAGTCATTCCAATCTCTTTCTTGTGCAGTTCAACTAAAATTAAGCATCCCTCTTTGTCAAAATATTTAAAACATGCCATTACATTAACAATGGGACTAATTGATGAAGCTTATACTCATAAAGAGAAGCATTTTCATTATCCTCATTTTATCAGTGGCTATAACGGTGGCAAAACGGTGCCTCAATTTATTAGTGGCATTAGATTAACATGCAAAACAATAGCACTTTCTCATGACAATAGCTAAACAGTAGCACAATACCAATAGAGATGACAAAGCTTAATCATATGGATGAAAGCCGTGGGCCGGTACCAACCTTTGTTACGAGGCTTATTGCATCCTTGCAGCATATAGATGAAGCACTTGACTGGAAGCCATCCGTTAGTATCTTCTTATGCAGTTCCACTAAAATATTTGTTATCTTCAGACATGATCCCTGTTTGCAGAAGTAGAGACAATTGCATATTACATTAAGAGTGGCATCAAATCACAGTAGCAACACAGTAGCAAAACAGTGGCAAAACAATGGCTCAATCCATGAGTAGCAATAAATTAAAATGCAAAACAATATCATTACTTGTGTCATCACAGTTCCAGTGCTCCATTACAGCACCAGGATTTGAGTTTTGTTCTTGTTCCGCTTGTTGTTCCCCTTCATCACGTGGTTCATTAACAGACAAGGTTGGCCTTGAATGTAAGATTTGGCATGCCAATTAGGGAGCACAAGTATAGCACTAAAGAATAGCATTAATTTTCTAATGACAGTAGCAAAATAGAGGCAAACAGTAGTAAAATATCATTATCTTACCTCGATGGGATATTACGGTGCACATACAGATAGAAAGTCTGGTCTACTTTTGTGTAGTTCACTAAAATCAAGCAACATTACAGCATAAGTAGCAAACATGTCAAAGCACACTACACAAATCATGTGGAAGAAGGCCGGTACTGACCTCTCATGATGCAGAATTCAAAAAACTCACACGAAGAAGATCTGAAACAAATCTCCCAACACAGATAGGAAGTCCGATCTCCTTTTGTGCAGTTCCACTAAAATCAAGCAATCAAGAAGCGTTGTCGGTGTGACATTTTAGTTGAGTTGCACAAAACACTCTTAAAACAGAAGTGTTTTATGCAGTGCACCAAAAGGTCATGATAGCAACGAGGTGAAATAGATATCCCTGTTTGCACAGAGGTACAGATGAAACAATTACTGGCCAATAACGGTGGATGACACATACTCCCACAAATAGAAGCATCTACCTCAACTTAATGACAAACAAAGTAGGACAGTAGCATTTCTAAAACAGTGTCGTTGATTCATATTAACGGAGACATTATATTAACAATAACATTGGTTAAACATGTAATTTACTTTTAACCGTGGCATTGCTTCAATTTACCAGTGGCATTTGATTAACAACAGCTAAACAGTTGTATGGGACAGTGGCCGCATGATACGTCTCCAACGTATCTATAATTTTTTATTGTTCCATGCTATTATATTATCTATTTTGAATGTTTTATATGCATTAATATGCTATTTTATATTATTTTTGGGACTAACCTATTAACCTAGAGCCCAGTGCCAGTTTCTGTTTTTTCCCTGTTTTTGAGTTTTACAGAAAAGGAATATCAATCGGAGTCCAAACGGAATAAAACTTTTGCGATGATTTTTCTTGGACCAGAAGACACCTAGGAAGCTTGGAGATGAGGTCAGAAGACCTGGCAGCAGACGGCAAGCCGCCAAGGCGCGCCCTAGGGGGGGGCGCCCCCTGGCTTGTGCGTCCCCTGCAGGCCCTCTAACCCTAATTCTTGGTCTATATATTCCCATATATTCCCAAATCAACAGAAGCGTCCACAAAAATACTTTTCCGCCGCCGCAAGCCTCTGTTCCCGTGAGATCCCATCTTGGGGCCTTTTCCGGTGATCTACCGGAGGGGGATTCGATCATGGAGGGCGTCTACATCAACTCTATTGCCCTTCCGATGAAGCGTGAGTAGTTTACCTCAGACCTTTAGGTCCATAGCTAGTAGCTAGATGGCTTCTTCTCTCTCTATGTTCTTCAATACCATGTTCTCCATGATCTTCATGGAGATCTATCCGATGTAATACTCTTTTGCGGTGTGTTTGTCGAGATCCGATGAATTGTTGATTTATGATCAGATTATCTATGAATATTATTTGAATCTTCTCTGAATTCTTATATGCATGATTTCATATCTTTGTATTTCTCTTCGAGTTATCGGTTTGGTTTGGCCAACTAGATTGGTAGTTCTTGCAATGGGAGAGGTGCTTAGTTTTGGGTTCAATCTTGTGGTGTCCTCACCCAGTGAGAAAGTAGGGGTATCGAGGCACATATTTGTATTGTTGCCATCAAGGATAAAAAGATGGGGTTTTCATCATATTGCTTGAGTTTATCCCTCTACATCATGTCATCTTACTTAAGGCGTTACTCCGTTCTTTATGAATTTAATACTCTAGATGCATGCTGGATAGCGGTCGATGTGTGGAGTAATAGTAGTAGATGCAGGCAGGAGTCGGTCTACTTGACACGGACGTGTTGCCTATATGCATAATCATTGCCTTGGATATCGTCATAACTATGCGCTTTTCTATCAATTGCTCGACAGTAATTTGTTCACCCACCGTATTATTTTCCTTCAAGAGAGAAGCCTCTAGTGAAACCTATGGCCCCCAGGTCTATTTTCCATTATATATTTTCAGATCTATAAACCAAAAATACCAAAAATACCTTGCTGCAATTTATTTACTTTTGCTTTTTTTTTGTTTTAGTAATCTTTTATATCTATCTCTATCAGATCTCATCCTTGCAAGTGGCCGTGAAGGGATTGACAACCCCTTTTTCGCATTGGGTGCAAGTGTTTGATTGTTTGTGCATGTACATAGATTGGGGCCTTGCTTGAACCTCCTACTGGATTGATACCTTGGTTCTCAAAACTGAGGGAAATACTTATCTCTACTTTGCTGCATCACCCTATCCTCTTCAAGGGAAAAACCAACGCAAGCTCAAGAAGTAGCACCGCACCAGCAGCATGTGCCTCCACCGACGTATAAAGGGGTGATGCAGAGTCTGTTGCGACAAAGAACCAAGCAGCATATCTGGGTTTGCCCCATTTTTGTTCTCTTTAGCCACCTTTTCCTATGTGCGGGCAGTCTAGTCCTGCTCAAACTCTACTACCTTGTCCCCCACCACCTGATTTCTTTCCTTTTTCAACCAAGATATCAGTTCCTTACAAATGTGTACTGTGTTTCCCCTTTATTTCCCTTTTTGACCAAGAAAGCGGTTGGATATATAGCCAGTCTCTACTACTTTTGCCTCCTTCCTTTCCTCTTTGAACCAAGTCCTCGATTCATGTTATACAACGTTTGCCCCCTTCTTTCCTGTTTGAACCAAGTCCTAGATTCGACTGCATGAAGAAGCTTTACCTCTAATAGTACAAATTTAGGTGGTGTTGGACCAGCCGAACAGAGCCTAACTACGTGGGGGGTCTGAGAAGCGAAAAAGATCCACATGCAGCTAGAGCAAGGCCGGTTTCAAAGTAATTTATACCTTAGGGTCGTCGGTATGTGGCTAGGTGGGCGGCGCGAGGCCGGATCTGCTGACACTAGGTACGGCAGCGAGGAAGAAGGGGTCAGAGGCCCTCCCATGCCGGTGCTAGGTGAGAGAGAACAGTGGCGCCGGCAGTGGATTCCCTCCCTCAACGACGGCGACAGCGTCAACGATGCACCTCCTCCCCTTCCCCGGCAGACGGGATCCGACCGGATCCTTTACCAGCGGTGAGGAGAGAGAGAGAGAGAGAGAGAGAGAGAGAGAGAGAGTGGCCAATGCAGTGTTGTTTAGATCTGAAGAGGGTGAGAGAGTGTGAAGCATACATGAAACCCTAGCAAACAAGTGCTGAGGCCCCAACGTATATATATAGTGGAGTGGTTTTCATTTTCTCTCCATAACAATCGTTTTAAATTGTGTACGAAAAGAAACTCTTTATTTAATGTACCAGTGAAGAAAACTAGATCAATTAACGCTCCACGGCGTCCAGGTCGCACTTTGTATCGTTCATGTGTGGTACACGACACTCCATTAAGTGAACAACCACACACAGGTCAAATCATTAAAAAGGTGGGTTGTACCAACATTCGATTTTATTTATTTTGTATGTACATTTCCCTCTCCCAGTAATTATGGGCTCTTCTATTCGGCCTAAATCACTGGGCCACCGTGTCTCGTACTACTTTTGTCCGGGTTTTTGCTCCACATCATATTATTCATCAAAGTTTGAACACAGTGGATATTTAAGTAGTGTCGTTACATTTTTTTGGCAATGATACAAGATTAAATAGCAGCATCTCATATTTTGTCAATAAGAATTAATGAAATGTACACCCACAAATAGAAGCATCATGATTATCTTCATGGGAACTAAAGCAGGACAGAAGCATTTCCTAAAGTGGTGTCATTGCCTCAATTTATCGACAGCACTAGATTGACAGCGGCATTACTTAAAAGGGAAATTACTTTAACATGGGCATTGCTTCATTTTACTAGTGATGTTAGATTAGCAGCAGCAATAGGGGCATATGGACAATAGGCGCACAACCACCATGTACCTCTACCGAGGCATAAAGTGGTGAGGCAGAGGTTGTTGTAGAGAGCAATAAGAGCAAGTACAATAATGGGCTTATAGCTCGCTTACGTGGCACTTTTGCCTATGTGGAGGAGGGAGACATGAAAAAATGGTGGGAGTGGGATCTCATGCAAGAGCCTAGCTATATGCGTACTCCTAGGCAAATGCAATAAATATGAAGAAAGAGATAGAGAGAAGATGAAAAAAATAGTACTCTTATAGCCAACCTTATAGCTAACCTTGTTGTATGAGTGACTATAAGTGGTGACTATATATGACATGGCAACATCATATAGCCAGCAGTTGGCTATACCAATAACCATGCTCTAAACATCCAAGCAGTATGTCTGCATATGTCACATTTTTGTTCTCTTTAGCATCATTTTCCTATGTGAGCACAAGAAAATCTAAACCTGGTCCTTTCCCTTTTCAACCAAAAGATCGGTTTGTTAGCCAGTCTATTTCCTCATTCAACCAGGACAACTTTTCGTCTTCTTGGAGTAGACTTTCCTCTAATAGTAAAAATTTAGGTGATGTTGGACCAGCCAACGAAGCCTAGCTACTATAAATGGGGAGCTGGGGAGTAGAAGAAAATCTGCATGTAGATGTGGGGAGTTGGGGCAGTTGAATGAAGCCGGTTCCAAAAGAAGTTATACCTGGTTGGCGAGATGTGGCTAGAGAGAGAGTGTGTGTACGTGTGTGAGAGAGGCGTATAGAGAGGGGGTTGTGCGATGGACATATACCTGGAGAAGTGGATAGTGAGAGAATGGCCCACCGTTTCTTTTCAGTCGGTGCTACCGTCCAATCATAACGACTGGCTAGAGAGAGAGTGTGTACTGTATGAGGGAGAAGCATATTCAATGAAGAGTGATGGTTGCTTCATCCGTCCAACTTACTGCCGGGTCTATGTGATTTGACGGTTTATTTGTCATTATTACTGCGGCGGTACGACCGTGGTGAGTCTCAGTTGTGCTACACTCTACTTTGGTGGATGACACGTCGACCCGAATGCTGGATGTCCCACGTGTCGGCGAAAGGAGGTAGAATGATTTCCGGGCCAGGAACCGCGCGGTAGAGCGTCTGCACTCTTATTTTATTTTATTCTATGATAAACCCAATTTTCTCCACTCTTACACTGGAGGAGTGCGAAACACGGCAGCCCAGTGAGTACATGGCCCACCTCACACTGTGACCATATTTCTTGGACTCGGTGCGACACCTAGCTATTTAGTACTACAATTTCTCAGCGAGATAAAATTGTACAATGCTATGAAGCTTTCAGCTTTTGTTTCATGTATACGGCCTCAAACGTTGTCTCGTTACAACATTTCATCAAATACAAAGGAAACTAACATGCATGCTGATGCATCTGAATGATTCACAGATCATAGCCAATATTTACTTCACAACTAAAGACAAAAGTTGTGAGAAGGTGTACAAATAAAGAAAAAACTGATCGATGCAGTCCCTAAGCCCAGAACCCTAACCCCTAAACAAGCTTTAATTCCTGGCGAACTTGAAACCTGCCAGAGAAAAGAAGTCTGGAACCCATGGACCATCCGATCATTTTGTGTAGTTCCATTAAAATCGAGTTGAGCATCCCTGTTGGCAAAGATATTGAAGAAGTGTGATTAGAATAAGAGAGTGGCACTAGCTGATGAGACATAAACTCACAAATAGAAGCCCGATTGAGCTACGTGTGAGGCAAAGAAGTAGAGAATGATCCACATATAGCAACGTTGGGAGCTGGGGCAGTGGAGCAAGGCCGGCTCCAAAGGAAGTTGTACCTGAGGGATGTCAGGATGTAGCTAGGAGGGTGGCGGGGGGCGGGATTTTCCAACACTGCGGCAGGGAGCAAGGGGCGAAGGCCCTACCACGTTGGAGCTTTGTGAGAGAGAGCGGGGGGATCCCTGATTGGGATGCGCCGACAGTGGGTTTTCTCCCTCGCCGACAGCGACCGCGTCTACGCAAAACATCCTCCCCTTCCCCCGGCGGACGGGATCCGGCCGGATGTGTGACAAGCGGTGTGGTCATCGTCATTTTGTGTGCGAGAGTGTGAGGAGAGCAACTCCAGCAAGCGTGTAGGCTCTTGGCTATATATATTGGAGCGGTTTTTTTTTTCTCTCCACATCAACCTTTTTATATTGTATACATGCCATTGAAGAAAAAAACTTTATTTATAAATAACGCGCCACCGCGTCAAGGTCGCACTTGGATTCATTCACGCGTGGTTCCCGATCCTCCGTTAAGCAAACAACTACTACACGCATCAAATTATCACGTGGGCTACCTCTTCGTACAGAAATGAGCTCCACCGTGTAGCCGCGTGTGTGTGGTTGGGAAAGAGGCAAAGTGTATGTGCGTCGGTGCGTGCACCTCTTCTCTTTGTGCACGTACTCCACCTACTTGTGTGACCATTGCTGAGTATCACTTGTATTTACCTCTAGTTTCTTGCATGACACGTGGACCTGGATGATGGATGTCCCACGTGTCGGCGAAAGGAAGAAGAACGATTTTCGACGATCGAGAAGGAGCCAGTAACCGCACGGCAGAGAGTCTGCACTCTTATTTTATTTTCTTCTGTGATAAAAGCAATTTTCTCCACATTTACACCGAAAGAGTGCCAAACACGGCAGCCCAGTGAAGTACTATTAATACATCATGTACGTATCATACATGGCCCACCTCACATTATCACCATATTTCTGAGCCTCCGTGCGACACCTAGCTCTTAATCCACAGCCCGTATCTCTTCTCGCTCCTCGTCTCTCTCAAGCGGTGGGTTGGCGATTTTGCCGTCAATGGCGGTCGGTTTGCTCACACTCGCTCCCACATGTCAGTGATATGCCAAAAGGAAGCGCGTTGACCGATGGGCCAAACGCGACAGGCGTGCCGTGAGTGGGTCTAGTTTCTCATTTTGAACTTGTATAGTATCATTGGAAACTATGTTCGAATACGAATCCAACGGTATAATTTTGATGACATGCTTTAACATTTTGTTGGTTAAATCTATGGTCAAATTTTGCCACAAAATACGAAGAGAACCAATAAACCCAGACGGAGGTAGTAGGGTACTTCTTGGCCTCCGTGCGACACCTAGCTCTCTTCTCGCACCTCGTCTCTCTCAAAGAGCAGTGGGCTGGTGATTTTGCCGTCAATTGCGGTCGGTTTGCTCACACTCGCTCCCACATGTTAGTGATATGCCAAGAGGAAGCCCAGTGTGCAAGGATTAAGAGAAAACTAACCAATGCATATACCAAGTCATTGAAGACATACATGGCCCACGCCCCCAGTTGGCTGATTCCATTTTCATGGCAAGAAACAAGGAACGAGGCGGAAAGTTAATGCATCACGCCTAAGCGTTTTGGGATTATCTAATTTTCATAATGTGCCTAATGCACCCGTACGGAGGGAGTACGTGATAGTAAACACTCACCATCTAGTAGTTCATTGGTTGGTTAAGATTTTTGAATTGAGCCCCATAAACCGGAAGGGAGGGAATATTGTTTTCTGGAACCATCCCCGTACACTTGATGCTTTGATGCTACCATCCAATATTCACGTGTGGTGGTTTTCTTGAATAAAAGGAGGTAGGAGCGGATTCAACGAAGAGTGAAATGATGGTTGCTTCGTCCGAGCAACTTACTGTGGGAAAGGTGGGCCTTTGTGATTTGATGGCTCACTAGACATTATTACTGCGGCGTTACCACCGGAGGTAGAGGTGGATTCAAAGAAGAGTGAAATGATTGTTGCTTCGTTAGTCCAACTTACTGTGGGAAAGGTGGGCTTTGTGACTTGATGGCTCATTAGTCATTATTAATGCGGCGCTACAACTGGGGTGAGTCTCCCTACAGTACTCTACTCTAATTTTGGCTGGCACGTAGACCCGGATGCTAGATGACCCACATGTCGGCGGAAGGAAGTAGAAATCTTTCCGACGACCGAGGATGAGCAAGGAACCACGCGGTAGAGTGTCTCTGCAGTTACGATCTTATCTCCTTCGCGCCAGTTCCCCCAGAGACCAAGGCAGTTCATCGCTGCTGCCATGGATTCACCAGGCGGTTCTCCTCCTCGTCGGGGCTAGGAGACCTTGGACGACGATCCTCTGGGATAAATCGCACGCCGCTCCGACTTCCTCACCTCAACAAGACTAAGTGGTTCCTGCACCAACTATTTTAAGACGGTAAGTAAACATGCTTGGGAGAAGGCCATGTTTGTTGGTCTTCCATGCGTCCTAGAGGACAAGGTTATTCAATGGGAATCCAGTCCACCGCAACGTGGCCGTAGTTGTAGGTTGACGCCGCTTGAGTTGCCGACATTGAGAGGCAGTCGGATTTTGTTCGTTGAGCAGGTCAGTCATTGAGTTTGATCATGTAAATATATTTTACATATACTTATTTATTCCATCCCGTAATTTCTCCGCTGCCCACCATTGCACAGGTTTGGGTTGGTGCCAACGGAGATTGGCTTGCATACATACGGTTGGATACCACCATCATTTTGCACAACATCCACAGCAGTGCGACCGTTCCCGTAGACCCCTTGTCCAGCATTGGGATCGGCCTTACGACCTGGGATGACATGAATTGGTATGATGAAGCCACCATGAGAGTGAAGAAGATAGCAATTGTGGAACCACAGACAAAGAGCCGCAGCTACAACGATTACTATCTCATAGCGGTGTTCGACATAAGGATTGCCATCAATATATGGCCCAAACAGTCGACACTGGCACATGTTGGCCGCGGCAGATTTGTTCTCGTACAAGTTCAAAGACGTCGTGTGGCATGTAGACCACGTCTTCGCGGTGACAAACTAGGGGACTTGCTTCATCTGGGTCCCATCCTACGGTATGGGAGATAACAAACGTAATGCAATAACCATCATTTGCATCCCTAACGGTACTCTATTATTTTGCAGGGACCAGGCATCCCCCGATAAAAATCAGATCGCCGATCCTGGATGTGCATTTGCATCTGCCACTCGGTCTAACCTGAAACATTGTAACTGACTTTAGCCACTTGGGACCTACTATCTTAGCAGCCGTTACCCATGGTACCCTTAATGGGCAACAAGGTGCCACGATCTACCACGATCGGACCCTGACCATGTACCCAGGTATTACATTCTCTCATTGCCATGTGCTAGAGTATTACTCCCACTAGTGCAGAATCGGCCTATAGTGCCGGTTCGTAAGGGCCTTTAGTCCCGGTTCAACACGGCCCGGGACCAAAGGCCCAACACGTGGCACGAGCCGGCGCCGGGGGCTGGGGGACCTTTAGTCCCGGTTGGTGTTACCAACCAGGACTAAAAGTATTTCATTTAATTCTGGGTTTATGAATTATGGTTTATTTTTCCTTTTAATTTTGTGTTTTCCATTGAATTCTTTTTCATTTCAAACATATTTTATGCTACTACATACTGTACACGTTATGCATATATATATATAAATAGAATTTCTCGTAGAACCGATCATATATATATCATCGAATTTCTCGTACGACGACCATTCACATACACACACACACACACACATATATATATATATATATATATACAATTTGGTATATACAATTTCTCCTACAATTTGCGGATCATTACATGCAGGCCTTAAAGCTTGTAATGGTATTCTCCTTTGGGATCTATGACCTGGTCGACCAAAAATCCCGCTATTTCCTCTTGAATTGCTTGTACGCGAGCCGTTGGTAGGAGCTGGTCCCGCATCTCCGTCAGCTTTAAAGAAGGAGATCAAGATGAATATATTAATTAGTTGTGTGTATATATATTAGATCATGATAAAAAAATTATGGATAGTGTTCTGGCAAACGTACCCAAAGATTTCTTTCAGATTTGCTCCTTTCAGACGTGATCATGCGAATGTTCTCGCAAACGTAGTATGCGCATAAATTATTCCCCTGCGCCTGCCTCATGCACTTTACGAGAATAAAATTCAATCAGATAATAATTAATCAAGCATGATAATGGTATTGAAACTAGAATTAAAGAGATGGACGGACGTAGCTAGCTAGTACTACTTAATTACCTTGGGTCGCACCCATTTCAGCTGTTGTTTCCATTCACCGGGGACATCTTTGGTGAACTTTTGCCAAGCCTTGCCCGCCGGCAAAGAAAATGAATAAAGGAGTTATTAAATAGTTGATATCAGGAAATGAACTAAAGAGGCCGACATAGTGCCACTACAGGAATCAGGCACTTTGCCGTCTGCCATGGCAGACGGCAAAGGCATGCCTGGCGGACGGCAAAGCCCTTTGCCGTCAGCCAGCAGACGGCCCCACGTCCGGCTGAATGAACTACCGCAAAGGGCTGCTTTGCCGTCTGCTTAAAGAAAGCGGACGGCAAAGAAGTTTGCCGTCAGCCATACTAAGCAAGCAGACGGCAAAGGCCTTGGACGGCAGAGGGATGGGGTTATGCCTGTTAGGTGGCTAACGGCGTACTTTGCCGTCTGCCAGCAGACGACAAATGCGCAAAGTTCTTCGCCGTCTGCCAGCCGACGTCAGCTGACGTCAGGCGTCAGCTGGGGCCAATGCAGGCCCTTTGCCGTCTGCCAGCAGACGGCAAAGCGCACCAGCCTTTGCTGTCTGCCAGCAGACGACAAAGTGACCAAATAGGCCAGCCTAGTTGCCCCCCAGGTTGCACAGGTAGCTGCCACGTGGCATGTTTGCCGTCTGCAGACGGCAAAGCTCTTTGCCGTCGGCAGAGTGCCTGCATTGCCCCTGTTAATTCTGTTTTTTCTTAAATTAAATCAATTTCACAGATATATATATATATATATATATATATATTCATTTCAAACTACTTTCAACAAACATACATATCCCTGCCATATGGACTTGATCATCCAACACATATATATAGCAAATCAAAAGTCCATATCCAACATATATATAGCCAACATATCCAACAATTAAGCAAAAAGTCCATATACAATGGTTTCATCCATACATACATATATAGGTAGCAAGTTTCACATTGTTCATCCTACAAAATCAAAACAAAAAGGAAGGACAAGGAGAAGAGTAGACTCCATGAACGCAAGCTTCCGTGATCTGAAGCAAATCTGCAAAATGGGAAAGAAGAAAGTTAGAAGAAGAAGACTAGAAGAAGAAGAAGAAGAAGAAGAATACTAGAAGAAGAAGAAGAAAAAGAAGAAGCAGAAGAAGAATTTTTCTTCTCTTTCTTTTTCTTCTTCTTCTTCTAACATAGGTAACCTAGGTAATTATGCCATTTTTGAGCTAACTAAGCATATTAAGTCATTTTGGAGGAAAAAATGCTAAATGTAGGTCATTTTAGAGCTAAACTAGGTAAATAGGTCATTTTGGAGCTAAGTAAGGTTATTATGTCATTTTCGAGGAAAATAAGCTAAGTATATGACACTTTGGAGCTAAACCAAGGTTATTATGCCATTTTTTTTACCTAAGTAAGCTAATTATGTCATAAATGAAGTAGCTAAGCTAAGTATAGGTCATTTGAGAGCTATCTTAGGTAGTTATGCCATTTTTTATCTAACTAAGCATATTAAGTCATTTTGGAGGAAAAAAATGCTAAGTATAGGTCATTTTAGAGCTATCCTAGGTAAAATAGGTCATTTTGGAGCTAAGTAAGGTTATTATGTCATTTTCGAGGAAAATAAGCTAAGTATATGACATTTTGGAGCTAAACCAAGGTTATTATGCCATTTTTTACCTAAGTAAGCTAATTATGTCATAAATGAACTAGCTAAGCTAAGTAGGCTGAAATCACTGTTCTGACCTTATCAGCAATCTTCGTCACAAAATGAACTCGACTTGAAAGTATTTCACAACCAGTATCCATCGATGGAGCTTATACCAAGGATTGTGATGCAGTAATGCAGCGACACATGAGATTTACAGGAATATTAAACGTTGCACCTACCTAAAATTCAGAAAGTGGTGATCCCCTTCATGAAGCTCGAAGTTCTGGAAGTGGAAGCTGTCCCCTTCTCCATAGGACATGAAGCTTTCCATCGGTGTGGATGTGGATTGTGATGCCCTGTTAAAATCCACATCCACACCGATGGAAAGCTTCAGGTCCTATGGAGAAGGGGACGACTTCTACTTCCAGAACTTCGAGCTTCATGAAGGGGAGCACCACTTTCTGAATTTCAAGTAGGTGCAACGTTTAATCTTCCTGTAAATCTCTTGTGTCGCTGCATTACTTCATCACAATCCTTGGTATAAGCTCCATCAATGGATACTGGTTGTGAAATACTTTGGAGCTAATTATGTCATAAACGAACTAATTAACTAAGTAAGCTAATTATGTCATAAATGAACTAATTAAGCTAAGTATAGGTCATTATTGAGCTAGCCTAGGTATTTATGCCATTTTTGTGCTAACTAAGCTTATTATGTCATTTTGGAGGAAATGAAGCTAAGTATAGGTCATTTGAGAGCTAACCTAGGTAAAATAGGTCATTTTGGAGCTAAGTAAGGTTATTATATCATTTTCGAGGAAAATAAGCTCAGTATATGACATTTTGGAGCTAAATATGTCATTTCTTAAGCTAAGTATGCATTTGTTAAGCAAAATACTTGGGAAAACTTACCGTCATCACGAAGGTGAAGGACCGGTCGCGCCAGTGGCAGACGGAGAAGGATCGGTCGATGCTTGTCGGGAGGCACACTGCACCAAAGATCATTTGCAATGTCTCGTTAGCATGATGCAACTCAAATGTGAATACTAGTAACTAATGACCATTCAAATGAAACTCACCGTGGTCGCTGGAGCTATCTGGGGCATCGGCGGAGGGGTCTGACCGTTGGTCTGGCACACGGACTGCACATTTGGTTTTCAAGAGTCAGTCATATTAGTTAGTAATGAAACGAACATTACGTGCATGATTTGGCTAATATGCAGGAGACACTTACCACGAGGAGCTCGTATAGGGCCCGGTGAGACGCGTCGTTCCGGTTCCTCTCCTCCTCCAACATCCTAGCCGTCCTCTCCTCCAGGTCCCTCTCCCTCTCCGCCTCCTTCCTGTTTGCCTCCGCCAGAAGCGCCTGGGTATTCAATCTCTCTTTCTCAAGAGCAGCCTGCAACACCACTCCTCGTTAGCATTGTAATCATCAACGGCCGCACACAAAATGTAATGGAGGAAAGGTATCTGAGTCCGTATAACTAACCTCGATGGCGAGCTCCATTGGCCGTGGACGAGGCCTTATCTCAGGATCGGAGCTCGTCTGGCGCTTCTTGATCTCCGGGAGAGTGCTAGGACAACGTATCAGTCCATCCCCAATGGCTATCGAGCCATGGGACCTCCCGCCACCAGATATCATCACCAGATCTGGATCAAAAGGATGCTGGCTCGGGTTAAAGTCCTCCCCTTTCCTCGCCTTCCCCTCGTCTCTGTACCTCACGAGCTTGTGTTGGGAGGAGATGTTGGTGAAGCTCTCTGGATGATCGAAGTCAGACTCAGAGAATGCCTTGGCCTTCTTGTACGAGGCAGTATGGGCCATGCCATAAAGGTCGAACACCCCTGGCACCTCCTTTTTGTTGAGTCGCGCCTAAAAGAGAGGAACAAAATATTAGTCAAGGGCTCAAGCTAGCATGAAGAATGAAATTGCATGAATCATGAAGCAAACCACATACCCAGTTATCCCCGTACTCATATAGGTTGGAGCTCCCTTGATGGTGTGGCACACCAACCATTTTGGCACGCTTATCCTTGGCCTTTTTGTGGATGGCTAGCCATTGGGGAGAGCACCACTCATCCACCAACGCCTCCCAACAGTCCATCCTATCCGCACACCATCTCGGGGGCACCTAAGTTGGTCAAGAGAAAATTCAGCGCTATGCCTACGAATCTAATCAAGGAAACTAAGTACAAGGCCTTAAGAATAGGTAATTACCTTCATGTACTTCTCCTTACTCAGAAACTTGCCGCGGCACTTCGTCTTGGACCTTTTAATACCAGTCGAGGCGTAGTAGTCTCGAACAGCCTGCACCCGAGCCTCGTGTCGTAAGTTCTGAAGTAGGCGCTTGCACTCGGCTTCGATAACCGTAGCCGCGGTCTCCTCCTCTCCCTCAAGACATCTGTAGAAGGTCTGCAATCAAACAAGACAACACTGATTAGTACAATCACTAGGTACTGTTGATTTTTAATTCTGTAAAGGAGAAATTACCCAAAACATCTGGATCACGATGTCGGCCACCGTGTGGCACAAGACACCGTCGGCCCTCTCCTCCGACGGGGCCGGGGCAGCCAAGTACAGCTCCCAGCTCAGTGCTAGCTGTGGAACCTGACCCTCAGCGGGCAACGTGACCCACCCCGGGAAGTTCTGCCGGCAAAGCACACCAAGGACCTGGTTGGGATTGCGGACACCAGGGCTGTGTTTGCAACCTCTGCAGTATGACAAGGCCAACGCATTAGATATTAATTTGAAGAAACGTGAAGGCAAAAGGTTAAAAAAGAGTAAATGCACTTACTTCTCCCCATTAGGCGCAATCAACCACCTCTGCTCGCGGGTCGCCGGCACGGGTGGGAGCTTTGTACCGCCACGCTGGTAGACGTTGCCCCCCTCAACCAGCTCGCCCTCGCTATAGCTATCATTAGAAAAGCGGTCCTCGCCACCATCAGCATGGCCACTAGCCTCCGGGCGGCTGCATGTACCGTGGGACGAAGACTCTGGGACCGGAGTCTCGTGGGACGAAGACTCTGGGACCGGAGTCTCGTGGGGCGAAGGCTCGTCGGCCCGAGGCTCGTGGACCGGAGTCCGAGATGGGTTCACGTCAGACGGGTCCACCTCAGAGGGAGCAGTCCTGTGGTCGGGTGAATCAACTAGGGGTGGCGGCGAGGAAGGCGTAGCAGCCTTCCTACCTCTCCCGCCGCCACGTCCACCTCTAGCACCCCTCTTCGTCCTCCCCCGACCTCTCCCGGCCGAAGAAGAAGCGCCTGCCGGTGGTGTCTGCATACTGTCTATGAGCGCTCTCCGGAGGTGCTGGGGTGGAATGGAAGCACCCCTCCCAGCATGCGCCGAGGAAGGAGGCTCGGAGCGCTCTCGACCCGCGCCCACCATCTGTCAACACCTGCAATGACAAAGAGTAAACGAAATTAGTACAACATAAAAAAATTGAATACCTGACATGAATAATATGTATATAATTTAAGTGTATCATCATCATGAACATAATAAAAAATTGAATACCTAATAACATGAACTAATTAATAATATATATGTACATAATAATAATTGAATACCTGACATTACTAATATTAATCTTCATCGTCTATATATGCTCCGGGATCAATAAATGCATATTCATCATCACTATCAGTAATGACGTGCTCATCATGATCAACTATAAATGCATCAACATGTGGAAGGCCTCCTTTACGTAATCGGTCAAGCATTGACAGGTCATCCGCAGTAGTAACCTCTTCTTGTTCCGGCTCTTCTTGTTCCGGCTCAGGGGTGAAGTCGGATTCACTGTCGCTGTCTACTTCAATGTTCTGGGGTGAAGTAGAGCGGTTCTTGAAACGTTTTTTGGAAAGACGTGTTTCTTGGAAGAATTCTCCTTCATATGTGTCTGGGTTAATGTGAGGTTCATAATCCTCTTCATTGGCGGGAGGTGGTCTAACACGTGGCGGCACTTCATTAACGACATCCCAACCATTGAGATTTGGATCACTTTGACAGGCCCACGGTACATAGAAAACTTGGGTTGCCTGTTGAGCCATAATATAGACATCGGGAACATCAAATGGGTGCTTTGTTTGATTTCGACTAGCCCTATATGTTCATGAGTCCTTCTAGTCTCCTTCGGCTGGAACCAATAACATTTGAAGACTACGACGTTTGGTGGGTTTGCACCATAGAATAGAAGTTCATAAATGGCTTCAACTCTTCCATAATACTCGGTATCTCCTTCGCCGATAGCAGAGACACAACAATTTGTAGACTTTCGGTCGGCCATAGATAGCTCTTTGCCATAGGTACGAAAGCGATACCCGTTGATGTTGTATTTGTCAAATGAACGGACCTTATAGTCAAAACCATTAGCGACTTGTCTCAATTCGGCGTCCATAAACTCTGAATTAGCCTACAAGTTTAATACGAAAGGATTGTTGCATTAGCCGCAAATTAGACGAAGAAATGAAATGGTCTAATGGAAATTACCGTTTGTTTGAACCAAGAGATGAAACCGGGATAGCCGCCTCCATGCTTTGCCAGAAGCTCATACTCTTCGACGGAATCCTTTTGGATCACCGTTCCATACGAGAATTTGGCGACGTATCGACTGTATCAAATATTCGGGAATAAGAGCAGTTCAAAGGAATTAGAAGTTGCGAAACAATGTACCGAGAACTTACTCGATGTACGGCCGCACTTCTGTTAGGTTGTTGATGATATACAACGAAATGGTCCGCCATTCTTCGACATCCAACGATAAGGAAATAGAAGCACCGGCTGGTGCGAGCTTCCCTTTGAATAGGCTGAGGTTGGATCCACCCTTTTTAGGGTCGCCAGCATTGTACCGTGGCTTCGGATTATGCAAATGACGATTTTTGGCTTCGTAGTGTGCTGTCACGAAGTTTGCTGCCTCCTCAGTAATGAATGCCTCGGCCATCGATGCTTCAATTCTACGTTTATTTTTACTTTTTGCTCGAAGCGTCTTCAGCATCCTCTCAGTTGCATAGCACCAACGATTTTGCACGGGCCCCCCAATCTTGCCTCGGTCGGGAGATGCAAAATCAAATGCTGCATTGGATTAAAGAAGCCCGGCGAAAAGATCTTCTCTAACTTGCAGATCAACTCCAGCGCCAACTCTTCCATTTCTTCTATCACGCCAGGCGATAGTTCTTTCGCACAAAGAACACGGAAGAAATAGCTCAGCTCTGCCAGTACTAGCCATTCATCCTTAGGGATAAAGCCACGCAACATCACCGGCATTACCCGCTCAAGCCATATGTGCCAATCATGACTATTGAGACCAAATATTTTCAATTTTTCAAGACTCGCTCCCCTCTTTAGATTCTCTGCATACCCATCGGGGAACATCAACTGCATTTTCACCCACAAGATAATTTCCCTCATAGTTGGCCTTCCAAGATTGAACCAGGCCTTTGGCTTCGTCCAGTTCTTCTTTCCTTTCGGTTGTCGCATGTTCTGTAACGGTCTATCACATAGCGCATGTTGATCGACTCTAGCCTTAGGATTATCCTTTGACTTCCCCTCTATGCCGAACAATGTACCAAAAAGGGCCTCGGCGATATTCTTTTCAGTGTGCATCACGTTGATGTTGTGTGGGCAAAGGAGGTCTTTGAAGCAAGTATACTTGCGACCCGCCTACAGCCAACGAAACTCAAGAGCTGCCTTGCATGTGGGGCACAGGAACGTTCCGTGCACACACCAGCCAACGAATAGCGCATACGCCGGCAAGTCATGCATCGAGTACATGTACCAGACACGCATTATGAAGTTCTTTTTGCTAGCGGCGTCGTATGTCTTGAACCCATTATCCCAAGCTTCTTGCAATTCATCCTTAAGCGGCTGCATGTACACATTCATATTCTTCCCCGGATAGTTGGGCCCTGGAATTATCAACGTCAGGAAAATGTTGTTTCTTTGCATAATCTGTCCGGGGGGGGGAGATTGAGTGGAATGACAAATACAGGACAACAACTGTATTGGGTTGCCGTCAGACCAAACACACTGAACCCATCCGTGCTGATGGTGAATCGAGGATGCCTTGGATCTGCCGCTTTATCCCCATGTAATTCATCGAACTTCTTCCACGCAAAAGCATCCGATGTGTGTACCATCATCTGATTGCCATCTGCATCTAGTTCGGTTCTTTTCCCCATTTTGTGCCATGTCATCTATCTGGCCGTCTCTTCGACCATGAAAAGACATTGAAGTCTTGGTACGATTGGCATATACCGAAGAACATTAACGGGGATTTTGGTCTACGTCTTCTCACCCATACCGTTGTCTACCACAACATACCTGGAAGACTTGCAAATGGGACAATAGTTCAAGTCCGCATACTCAAGCCTAAATAAGGCACATCCTTTCTCATAGACATGTATCTTCTCATAGAGCATCTTAAGTGCACGGAGGATTTTGTCCGACTGGTACATGTTTACAGGCATTACATGGCCTTTGGGTAGAAAGCGTCCAAATACTGTCATCATCGCGTCGTAGCATTCTCTGCCCAAGTTGAATTGAGCCTTCAGAGCCATTACTTGTGAGATGGCATCCAGCTGACAAAGCTCAGTGTGCTCATGGAGAGGACGTTCTGAAGACTCCAACATTTCATTGAAAGCCTTTGCAGATTCCTCCATCTCCTCGTCTGAATCCCGAGCATCATCAAAGTCTTGCACCATGTCTTCCATCCCGGTACCATGCTCGTCGGTGCGACGACGAACCACCTCAGCTCTGGCACGTTGGGCAGACTCACCATGAAATGTCCACACCATATAACCGGGTGTAAAACCACTCTTCTGCAGGTGTTTACCCATTTCATCCTCTGTCCTCTTGTACCAATTGTCGCACCGGACACAGGGGCACCAGTTTTTTCTCTGGCCATTTGCAAATGCGGCTGTCACAAACTCCTTGGTTTTTCTGAACCATTCAGTGGTCATTTTTTCCTGACTAGTGTGGCCGGTGTACATCCACGCACGATCACTCATCTTGCCTAGCTAATGGACACACAAGAAATTTATACATAATTCAGCAAACCAGGTTCATCAGTTAATGGAGCTTGTCAGTTTTATTACGTCCATGCAACCTAGACGCTAATAGGTAAAGATAGGTCCTAATCCCACCCGAGTATGTGTAGATTGGGTTCGTTTTCCCATGCTCTGCTCCGGATCCGACGCAAAAATTTGGCAGCACCTCCCCGCTGTTCTCCTGATACACATCTCAGCAATAAGCAGAGAGGATGTGTACCCGGAAAACAACAGGGAGGCACTGATGAAATTCTGCATCGGATCCGGAGCAGAGCATATGGGAAAATGAACCCAATCTACACATACTCAGGCTGTCCTTGGATAACGTTGGACAATTCGAAAGAATCACGGTTATAAATATGCAAATGCATGCATATTTATAGATGTAACCCTTTCGAACGGGAGACGCATAGTGGTCACGCATACTGATGATTGAAGACACCTATAGCTAGCAAGTTTCATCGGCACAAAGACCGGAACAGAGCAAATAATTAAGGGGGGTGGAGGAGATGTCATTTGTGCTCACCCACGAACGCAGGGGCGGAGCTCGTCGAACGCATGGGGAGGTCGTCGAACACCAGACCCTCGCAACGACAAACAACTACACATTTAAATCCAGCCGATCAACACAAATATGATGTTTTTTATAACAAAATCGAAAAATATATGACCTAACTCATAATTCACAAATATATGACCCCGTCGGCCTCTGGAAGGCCGAAGAGCACCTTTTCGGTCAACAGGAGGCCGAAGAGGTGTCGGGGGTGTCGTGTCTAGGTGTCGTGGTGTCGGGGTGTCGGGGTGTCGTGTCGGGGTCGGGGTGTCGGGGTGTCGTGTCGGAGTCGGGGTGTCGGGGGTGTCGTGTCTGGGTGTCGTGGTGTAGGGGTGTCGGGGTGTCGGGGTTTTGGGGTGTCGAGGTGTCAGGGTGTCGGGATACCGTGTCAGTGTCGGGGTGCCATGTCGGGGTCGGGGTGCCGTGTCGGGGTCGGGGTGTCGGGGTGTCGGGGTCGGGGTGTCGGGGTGTCGGGGTCGGGGTCGGGGTGCTGTGTCGGGGTCGGGCTGTCGGGGTGTCGGGCTGCCGTGTCGAGGTCGGGGTGCCGTGTCGGGTTCGGGTCGGGGTGTCGGGGTGTCGTTTTCTTCTTCTTCCCCTCTTCTTCTTTTTTTCCTCTTTTTCCTTTTCTTCTTCTTCCTCTTCTTCCTTTTCTTCCTTTTCTTCTTCTTCTTCTTCTTCTTCTTCTTCTTCTTCTTCTCTTCTTCTTCTTCTTCTTCTTCTTCTTCTTCTCCTCCTCCTCTCCTCTTTTTTCTTCTTCTTCTTTTCTTCTTTTTTCTTCTCCTCCTCCTCTTCTTCTTCTTCTTCTTCTTCTTCTTCCTTTCCTTTTCCCTCTTCTTCTTCTCCTCCTATCCTCTTTTTTTCTTCTTCTTCTTCTTCTTTTTTCTTCTCCTCCTCCTCTTCTTCTTTTTCTTATTGTTCTTCTTCTTATTATTATTTTTTCTTCTTTTCCTTTTTTCTTTTTTTCCTTTTTTCCTTCTTCTTTTCTAATATGTAAACTATCTAAAACTATTTATTATCTAAAACAAATATCTAAAAATATCTAATATGTAAACTATCAAATATTTATCTAAAACTATATCTAATATCTAAAACAGAAAAGAAAAAATAGAAAAAAACAGAAAAAAACAAAAAAAGGGGGTGGCAGTGGGGCTCACCGTGGGTTGGCCGGCAACGGGGCGGAGCCGGGGGTGGCAGGGGCGGTGACGGGGCGGCGAGGCGGCGCTCCTCGGGGGGCGGCTGGGCGGCTGGCCGGCGGCAGGGGCGGGGAGGCGGCGGCGGGGAGGCTCAGAAGGGGGGGAAGGCTCGAGAGGGGGGGGCGGTGCGGCGGCGACGGGGCGGGGTGGCAGGGAGGGTGCGGCAAGGCGGCGACGACGCGGCGGGGTGGCAGGGAGGGGGCAGCGACGGGGCGGCGGCGGCGGGCTGTGAGAGAGAGAGAGAGGCGCGCGCGGGGGGGAGTGGGGCCGGGTTTCGGGCGCGGGGGTAGCTGTTAAGTCAAACCCCCTCTTTGCCGTCTGCCGGCAGACGGCAAAGAGGGTGCCCGTTAGCTAGTCAACGGCGTGCCCCGGTGGCCCCCCTTACCCTCTTTGCCGTCCGCCTAGCCTTTCTTTGTCGTCTGCTAGGAGACAGCAAATAGGCAGCAGATAGCAAAGAGGTGACCTAGCCAACGCCGTACCCCCGTGGGGCCCACCAGGCTCTTTGCCGTCTGCCATTTTCCTCTTTGCCGTCAGCTGGCGGACGGCAAAGAGCCAGCTGACGGCAAAGACTCTATTTGCCATCAGCTGGTTCTTTGCCGTCTGCTTTTCCAAAGCAGACGGCAAAGACTCTCTTTGCCGTCCGCTGACAGACGGCAAAGAGTGGAGAGATGGCAAATTGCGAGATTCCAGTAGTGTGCGATAATGATTGAAATTACCTGTCGACCATCCCCCTCACGATTGCGTATTCGGATGGGTCTTTATATAGTGAGTCCAGTACTTGAACTTTTCCCTCGTCAACTTCAATGATTGACAAGATCCAGTGGAAACTGCATGCTCACACGTTTGTATAATTAAGCGGGCATATGCATAACTCATCAACTACACTTATTAACATCTAGTAAGCAAAAATAGAATTTGTAGTACAAGATATAGTAACACTCACCCGAAGTTGTAAGGAATTAGTATTTCTGATTGGGTGTTTAGTTGCTTCAAAAACTCTAGCAAGCTTCTCTCTGTGTCTTTTCTCGACCATTCAATTGTCCATGTCTCTTGATTAATCGTATTTGGGTCAATGAACCCAATGCCATAGCGTCCAGCTTTTTTCATTTCATACATCTTCATTCTGCATAATACCACAGAAAAGAATATAGTGAGGATAATTACAGGTAATGAACGAGCACAGCTAGCTAGAGACTTAAATTACAGAAAGAAATCACTTACAGACAATAGAAACTGACGATAGATTTGTTGAGTGCGTCTTGATTGAATAACTGAAACATCTCTTGAAACTAAACCCACAAATCTTTTGCATGGAAGTAATGCTCTTCCTTGACTTTCACCATGTGGGACTCTCGATCGGTCTTTACTGCTTCTGTCATGTACCACGTATGCAAATTGTACATTCTCGTTGGTAGAAGCTTGACCTGGTCAGGCTTGACCAGAGGTTGGCCGCGGGCATATTTCCATGTTAGTTCCTCCTTCTTAAACACGGGGAGTTCCTCATGGCCTAGGAGCTGTTCAACAGTGAGACCGGTCTCTTTAGCCTGCCTTCTATGATCGTCGGTTATTACCAGCTGATCGGCGGTACTCACATGTGTTTGTACAATGAGCGGGGGGGTCTATTGCACTGCCTGTTCTCCCAGCTGGGGAACAGTTTTCCTACTTTTTTTGCCAACTGCTTGGCTCGAGCTCGAGCTCGACTCCTTTTTTTGTGCCTCATATGACTTCTTGATAGACCGGACATAGTCTGAGTCCTTATGGTTGACAGCCGGTTGAGCATTATCAATAAAGTGTTGTATCACATGCTCAGGTACTTTCTCCTTTGGCGGCGGGGACGGTTTCGGTCCAAAATGGGCCTTCAATTGGGCATCCACTTCGGCCTTGAGTTCCTCTTCAGTCAGGTGGTAAGGCAACTTCGGAAGAGGCTTGAGGCTTGGACCATATTTGAATTTCTTGCCTGTTGTACCGCTAGCCACCGTAGCTGCGGCCTCTCTCTTCCACTATTTCTTAGGCGGCGGAGCACGCTGAGGCAGCGGAGACGGCTGACGCGGTGCCGGACTTGGAGGAGGAGGAGTCGACTGACGCGGTGCCGGACTTGGAGGAGGAGGAGTCGGCTGACACGGTGCCAGACTTGGAGGAGGAGGAGTCGTCTGACGCGGTGCCGGACTTGGAGGAGGAGGAGTCGACTGACGCGGCGACGGACTTGGAGGAGGAGGAGTCGGCTGACGCAGTGTCGGACTTGGAGGAGTAGGAGTCGACTGACGCGGCGGCGGTCTTGGAGGAGCAGGAGTCGGCTGACGCGGTGGCGGACTTGTTGCAGCAGGAGTCGGTGGCCTTGGAAAGACGATGCAATCCTTTTTCCATAGAATGATACGATGTATGGCCTCTCCCAGTGTGCTCTCCTCGTCACCTCCAGGAATGTCAAGCTGTAGCTCGTAATATCCTGACATCACTTCATCAACCCCGACACAAGCATAGCTAGCTGGAATCGGATTGCATTGGAAGGTTGCTTCAGGGGGATTTGTTAAAGCATAGCCGTCCGCCACCTTGGAGGATAGGTTCTTCACTTTCATGTGTAGCTCACAAGTAGTCCTATCTTTGATATCATCCACAGGGTATCTAGCCAGCAGTGCATCATCGGCCGAGGTGGAACCCATGCTGCTTCTCGGCATAGATGGGACGGTGCTATCCAATGGTGAATCGATCTGCTCCTGCTGCCACTGAGACGCCCTTTCCTGGCTCAGTGAGTCGATCTGCTCCTGCTGCCGCCTAAAAGCGCGTTCCAACTCTAGGTGCTTTGATTCTAGGCCTTCAAGGCGGAGTGCTTCCTCATTCCTCTGCTCCTCCTGCTGCTTCTTTCTCGCATGGCTTCTGTAATCGGCGTTCCAATCCGCAAACCCCTCAAACCACGGAACAACCCCTTTGCCTCGTGTTCTTCCCGGGTGTTCAGGATTCTTCAGGGCGGGCGTAAGCTCGTCGTTCTCTCTGTTGGGCGTGAACACCCCCGTTCGAGCTTCTTCTATTGCAACAAGTAAATCGTCCTGAGCTTTTTTAAGACTTGCCCGCTCCTTAATCAGCACTGTCTCTGGGTCCAACTTCCCCCCATGCGCATAAAACCAAGTCCTACACCTGGGGGGCCAGTTCAATGTAACTGGAGTGACCCCTGCAGCCGTCATCTCTTGCTCAGCTTGATCCCACTTAGGCAGGGCCACCTGGTAGCCACCTGGCCCCAGAGTATGGTGCCACAGCTTTTTCGCAGCATTAATCTTGTTTTGTCTCGACCGTTCCTTAGCTAGTTCCGATTCCTTGAACTTCACGAAAGCGTCCCAGTGATCTCTTGCCTTCTCTAGTGTTCCCGTGAATTCTGGAGTCTTCTTTCCTGCTTTGAGGTACGCATTCCATGTATTTTTCTTGAAGGTGTTGAATGCGGTCGCCATCTTTTTAAGAGCAAAGTTCTTGACTTTCTTCAGATCTGCATCTGTCAAATTATCTGGTAGGGTGAAATGTGACATGAGCGATTCCCAAAGCAGATCTTTTGCTCTTTCGTCGACAAAAGTAACTCCTGCTCGATCTCCCTTTGCTGGCTTTTTCCATTCTTGAACGGAGATCGGGATTTGGTCCCTGACAATAACTCCGCATTGATTCTTGAACTTGATCGCATTCTTTCTAGGTTCAAGCGGTTCGCCATTTGATGTTTTGATGGAATCGATGTTGTACTTTACGCCAGGCTGCAACCTTTTGGCCGGGCCTCGAACTGCCCTGTCGCTTGTAGAAGATTTGCTCGATCCGGAGGGCTAAAAGAAGAAAGATCGATTCGTTAATATATACAAATCAATTAATACATGTAATGATCACCGGATGGCTTATATAATAAATATACCTCGCCGGTCTTTGTTATTTGAAGAACATTTTCTTCGTCATCATTGTTGTCGCCTTCATCTATTCGTTGGTCTTCATCAAATATCATACAACCCTCACCGGAATTGTTCAGATATTGCGAGCCGTCATCTTCAGGTTCATTCTCTGGGCTCGGGGAGCGTATGATGGCGAACAAAGTCTCTTCTCCTTCTCTGCCGGTATTGTCCATAGCTTTTATTTAACTAATCCAGAAGAAAGATAAAACAATTTAGTATTCAAATTAGAATGCATGCAATCAATAAGGAAAAACTGAATCATAGTTCATAATATGCATCTCAAATAATTCATATAATATGCATCATCGAATATAATCTCGAATACATTGTCTCGAATATTATCGAATATAATCTCGAATACATCTCGAGTATTATCACTAATACATCTCGAATATTATCATATATATAACATCACTAGCTAATACAGATCGAATATTATCGAAGAATCTAGTTCACTCGCGGTTCCTGAGGCGCGGGCGGTGGACACCCAAAGAGAAGGAACCATCACAGGATCATAGCTCGGGTGAGATCCCTGAAGAACCTGCCAGGTATTGGAGAACCTGACGTCCAACGCATCCATGTAGCGACGGACGTGCTCGTCCTCCTCCCTGACACGGCGACGTACCACCTCCGGCGGGGCCGGCTGCCTCCGCACCGAAAGTGGCCCACGCGAACGCCACCAAAGAAGCTCCGGGTCGACGACGGGACCCGGGGCCGGGTTCCTCACCAAGCTCCGTGCCCCTGAAGGTAGCACCTCCCAGTGCCAGCCTGGCGGAGCCCAGTCCCAAACGTGGCGCCTCTAAAGCAGGACGTCGTCGCGAACGAGTCGACGACGAGGATGCGGGCCGGGCATCATTGACGTCGAGAACAAATTCTTATGAAAAAAAATCCTATATATGCAATGTCATTTTATTAGGAAATTTTGAGCAAAATATCCTCTTTTCAATTATAATGTCCCATTCCTAGGTTATAACTACAATAATAATATTCCTTTCTCAAAAAATTCCGAAACTTTTCCCACTTATATATAGTCCTTCTAACAAATATATATATGGTCAACTTTTTCCTATGCAACTTTTTTATATGCAAATTTTTTCTATACTATGATATACAACATTATATAAAATTAAAAAAAAGAAAAAGAAACACTAATTAAGCATACTTCTATACATCCATTAAAAAATTCTATACTAATTAAACACTAATTATATCCATCTAACATGCATTCATACATACATATATACTAGTGAAAAAATACATATATACTAAAACATACAAAAATACATATAAATCATCTAACTTAAGAAAATGTGTGTGTGTGTGTGTTTGTGTGTGTTCATGCATGTGTGTGTGTGTGTGGGCTCGGGGAGGGGCGGCCATGGCGGCAGGGGGCGACGGAGAGGGTGGAGAGGGGGGAGAGGGAGGAATGGAGCTCACAGCGGGGCGACGGCGAGGCGAGGCGAGTCGGTGGCGGCGACGGCGTCGGGGCAGGCGGTGCAGTGAGGAGCTCGAGGAGGAGCGGGCGCGGGCAGCGTTGGGGATCGGCGAGGAGGGCGCGTCCGGAGTCGGGGATCGGCGAGGAGGCGCGGGCGGCCGGCGTCGGGGGCGGCGACGGCGTCGATCGGGGCAGGCGGCGGCGCAGCAGCCTGGCGGCGTCGTCTTTGTTTGGCGTCGAGAGAATGGAGAGGATGGTGGATTTTTCGTAAGTGCCGCTATATATATGAGAGCCTTTAGTCACGGTTGGTAGCTCCAACCGCGACTAAAGGCCACCTTTAGTCATAGTTGGAGTCACCAACCGCGACAAAAGGCCTGGCTTCCCGCCGCTTGGACTGGGTGAATTTCACCTTTAGTCGCGGTTGGTGGCTCCAACCGCGACTAAAGGGGGGCCTTTAGTCGCGGTTGGAGCCACCAACCGCGACTAAAGGCCTGGCTTCCCGTGTCGAATGTTTAGTCCCACCTCGCTAGTTGATAGGAGCTCGCAGTGGTTTATAAGCCCCGCCGCGGCTACCGTGTCGAGCTCCTCTCTAAGCAGGCCTTTGTGGGCCTATGGAACCTATGCTGCCCTGTTGGGCCTACTGGGCATTGCGGGCCTGCATCCTGGCCCAACTAGTGGTTGGGTTTCTAGTCGTATGCAGGCCGTGGCGGCCCAGTAGGCGGGCTTTTTTTTAATTTACTTTTCAGTTTTTTTTGTTTTCTGCTTTATTTGTTTTCTTTTGTTTCTGAGTTTTTTTTCTTTATTTAGACTTAATGAGTGAATCTTTTTGCGTTATGTCAAAAAAATTATAAACTTTCTGTTAGTGGCAGTAGTTTTCAAATTTGAATAGTTTAAATTTGAATTATTTGGAATTTGTGTGAATCACTAGTTTGTGAATAACTTTACTTTAAAAATAGATTTTCCGGTGATTCTTTTTTCTGCTGTTTAATATTAGTGTGTTTTATCATTATATTCAATTTGGTAATTCTTAGGTTATTTAAAAAATGAAATGCCTTTGTAACAGATGAGTTTTCGTCTGAAACCCTGATACTTCGAAACAGATTGTCCATTTTGTACACGAAGTGCATCCAGTTTTTGCCGTAACCCTCTCAACTTTTTAGCACATGCTATGTGGGTGAAATGATAATACCATGCCAACTTTCAACCTTTTCAGAGTTCAGTTGTAGTGCTTTTCAATTTCAGGGTCATTTAGCTCAAAAAAATCAGTAAATGCATGAAAAATAGCAAATGAAGTCAGAAAGGGTTGAAAATTGATGACGTGGCTTTGGACATAATATTTCTTCGCGTTTCAAATGCCAAAACACATAAGTACCCTAACTATTACAAAGATTCCCTCCGGTTTGTCCGAAGTGGGACTTTCCATATATATAAGTCCGGAAACTCACTAGAGAAGCCGGTCACATCCCAGAGTGGGATCTTTGGGTATAAAACTTTTTCTTCGCGTGTGTCCCTTTGCGTCGTAACCATGGACAATCTTCATCGTTTAACTTGATGCTCGGGTCAGTATTCACTGTGAAGGGAGCAATTTCATGAAACTTTTCATAATCTTCTGACATGTCTGTCTTGTCCTCCACTCCCACGATGTTTCTTTTCCCTGAAAGAACTATGTGGCGATTTAGCTCATCATATGATGTATTCGCTTCCTTATCTTTTCTTTTTCTCGGTTTGGTAGACATGTCCTTCACATAGAAAACCTGCGCCACATCATTGGCTAGGACGAATGGTTCGTCTGCGTACCCAAGATTGTTGAGATCCACTGTTGTCATTCCGTACTGCGGGTCTTCCCCCGCCTCCTGTCAGATTGACCCATTTGCACCGAAACAAAGGGACGTTCAAACCACGTCCATAGTCAAGTTCCCATATCTCCTCTATGTAACCATAATATGTGTCCTTTGGCCTATTGGTGTTTGCTGCATCAAAGCGGACACCATTGTTTTGGTTGGTGCTCTTTTTATCTTGGGCGATCGTGTAAAATGTATTCCCATTTATCTCGTACCCTTTGAAAGTCAATATAGTCGAAGATGGTAACTTGGACAGCAAGTACAGGTCATCTGCAACAGTGTCATCATGCATGAGACGTGTCTGCAACCAACCAGCAAAAGTCCCAGTTTGTTCATGTGTAATCCAGTCGTCAGACTGCTCCGGGTGTTTGGAGCGTAGAATATTTTTGTGTTCCTCGATATACGGAGCCACCAAGGCGGAACTTTGTAGAACTGTGTAGTGTGCTTGCGCCCAAGAATGCCCGTCCTGGCATATTACTGAATTCTTTACTAGCGTGCTTTTTCCACCTAGTCTGCCCTCATGCCGTGATTCAGGAACACCAATCGGCTTAATGTCAGGAATAAAGTCAACACAAAACTCAATGACCTCCTCTGTTTCATGGCCCTTGGAGATGCTTCCTTCTGGCCTAGCACGGTTATGAACATATTTCTTTAAGACTCCCATGAACCTCTCAAAGGGGAACATATTGTGTAGAAATACAGGACCCAGAATGGCAATCTCTTCGACAAGGTGAACTAGGACGTGCGTCATGATATTGAAGAAGGATGGTGGGAACACCAACTCGAAACTGACAAGACATTGCACCAAATCATTCTCTAACCTTGGTATGTTTTCTGGATCGATTACCTTCTGAGAGATTGCATTGAGGAATGCACATAGCTTCACAATGGCTAATCGAACGTTTTCCGATAGAAGCCCCCTCAATGCAAACGGAAGCAGTTGCGTCATAATCACGGGGCAGTCATGAGACTTTCGGTTCTGGAAATTTTTCTCTGCCATATTTATTATTCCCTTTATATTCGACGAGAAGCCAGACAGGACCTTCATACTGAGCAGGCATTCGAAGAAGATTTCCTTCTATTCTTTGGAAAGAGCATAGCTGGCATGACCCTGAAACTGCTTTGGATCCATGCCATCTTTTCCGTGCATACGTTGCTGGTCCTCCCGTGCCTCCGGTGTATCTTTTGTCTTCCCATACACGCCCAAGAAGCCTAGCAGGTTCACGCAAAGATTCTTCGTCACGTGCATCACGTCGATTGCAGAGCGGACCTCTAGGTCTTTCCAATAGGGTAGGTCCCAAAATATAGATTTCTTCTTCCACATGGGTGCGCGTCCGTCAGCGTCATTCGGAACAGATTGTCCGCGAGGACCCTTTCCAAAGATTACTTTTAAATCCTTGACCATATCAAGTATATCATCACCAGTACGGTGGCGAGGCTTCTTCCGGTGATCTGCCTCACCTTTGAAATGCTTGCCTTTCTTTCTTACGGGATGCCTGCTCGGAAGAAACCAACGATGCCCCAGGTACACATTCTTCTTACATTTATCCAAATATATACTGTCGGTATCATCTAAACAGTGCGTGCATGTGTGGTATCCCTTGTTTGTCTGTCCTGAAAGGTTACTGAGAGCAAGCCAATCATTGATGGTTACAAACAGCAACGCTCGCAGGTCAAATTCTAGATGTTTGTGCTCATCCCACGCACGTACACCTTCTATACTCCACAGCTCTAAAAGTTCTTCAACTAATGGCCTTAGATACACATCAATGTCATTGCCGGGTTGCTTGGGGCCTTCGATGAGCACTGGCATCATAATGAACTTCCGCTTCATGCACAACCAAGGAGGAAGATTATAGATACATAGAGTCACATGCCATGTGCTATGATTGCTGTTCTGCTCCCCAAAAGGATTAATGCCATCTGCACTTAAACCAAACGATACGTTCCTTGCGTCATTTGCAAAGTCCTTCCACTTTCTCTCGATTTTTTCCACTGCGATCCGTCAGCGGGTACTCTCAACTTCCCGTCTTTCTTACGGTCTTCTTTGTGACATCGCATCAACTTGGCATGCTCTTTGTTTTGGAACAAATGTTTCAACCGTGGTATTATAGGAGCATACGACATCACCTTGGCAGGAATCTTCTTCCTGGGGCGCTCGCCCTCAACATCACCAGGGTCATCGTGGCCGATCTTATAGCGCAATGCACAGCATACCGGGCATGCATTCAAATCCTCGTACTCACCGCGGTAGAGGATGCAGTCATTAGGGCATGCATGTATCTTCTGCACCTCTAATCCTAGAGGGCAGACAGCCTTCTTTGCTTCGTACGTACTGTCGGGCAATTCGTTGTCCTTTCGAAGCTTCTTCTTAAACATTATCAGCAACTTTTCAAATCCCTTGTCAGATACACCATTCTCTGCCTTCCATTGCAGCAATTCCAGTGTGGTACCTAGCTTTTTCTTGTCATCTTCGCAATTTGGGTACAAGAATTTCTTGTGATCCTCTAACATGCGCTGCAACTTCAGCTTCTCCTTTTCACTAGCGCAGTTTCTCTTTGCATCGGCAATGGCCCGACCAAGATCATCAGCGGACTCATATGATGCCTCTTCTTCAGCTTCTTCCCGCATTGCCGGCTCAGCTTCTTCCCCCATTGTTGTACCATCATATTCAGGGAACCCATGGCCAGGATAGCTGTCGTCATCCTCTTCTTCTTCATTCTCTTCCATTAGGACCCCTCTTTCTCCGTGCTTGGTCCAACAATTATATCCGGACATGAAACCGGACTCAAACAGGTGGACGTGAATGGTTCTTGAGTTATAGTAATTTTGATCATTCTTACAGCCAGCACATGGACAATACATAAAACCATCCGCCCGCTTGTTTGCCTCAGCCGCAACCAGAAAAGTACGCACGCCATTAATGAACAGGGGAGAGCATCGGTCATCGTACATCCATTGTCGGCTCATCTTCATTACACAACACCGAAAATACCAAATTAATACAAGTTCATACATAAAGTTCATACACACTTGTTCTCATAAAACAACATATAAGCTCTCTAGCTAAAGCATTTAAATGCAACAACAAGTGCGATCCAGATCACAGGTAAGGTAACAATTGATCCAACAGCATAGTGATACCAAGCCTCACTATCAATGGCATATTTTTTAAATTTTCTAATCTTCAAGCGCATTGCATCCATATTGATCTTGTAATCATCGACGACATCGGCAACATACAACTCCAGTTTCATCTTCTCTTCTTCAATTCTTTTTAATTTTTCTTTCAAATACTCGTTTTCTTTTTCAACTAAATTTAACTTATCGACAAGAATATCTATGTCGGTTGCAATTTTCGGTTCACATACCTCCTAGATAAAAATATCTATGTCAACTTGATGGGCATAATTGTCATAAACACGAAATGCAACAAATAGTTATAAAAGAGAGTATATACCACATCCGAATCATAAACCGGACGAGGGACGACGGGGACGGATATCAAAACCATGCCACTATGTATAACAAACAACCATATAGGTAAGAAAACTATACAAGTAACTATCTAAATCTGACAAACATGATTTTTTTTTATAAAAAGGATAAGAACAAGAGGCTCACCAAGGTGGTGCCGGCGACGGGGACGGTGCGGGCGATCGACGGTGGTTAGGACGGGGACGGGAAGGCACTAAGTAAACCAGACTTACACATGCAAAGTAAGAAGTTAATTTGAGCTCAAATTGCATATAAATCAAATAAACTACCACATATAAATACCAATGTTGGGGATATCGCTTATCGGGAACTTATCGGTCGACCCAAGATAAGGGGTAAATCGGCCAGTTTATCGGCATATCGGCCGATTTATCACCATATCAGGCGATTTATCGGTCGATTTATCTTATCGGCTAGCCAGCGATAAATGATAAATCGGCCGATTTATCGGCATATAGGAAGATATCTTGAACAGTGATAAATACTCCCAAACTAAAACCCACAAATCACTATACTTATAGAGCATTGCAAGAGCTAATCTAGCAATGAGAGATGAAAGGACAAAGTTGGTAACCTTTGTGAACACTTGGATGGATGGGGTGCCTCCAAATCTTGACAAATTTTGGCAAAAATGGAGGTGAGCTCGAGCAAGGGGAAGAACAAAGGAGAGGAAGAAGGGGAAAAACAGAGAGGAATGTGCTCGGAATGGACGAAGGGGTTTATGCAGGGGCATCTTTAGTCCCGGTTCGTGACACAAACCGGGACTAAAGGTGAGCCTATAGTCTCGGTTCGTGTCACGAACCGGGACTAAAGGTGATCGTGGGGCCCCAGCCTGACACCAGCCTGCCATCACCCCATTAGTCCCGGTTCGTGTCACGAACCGGTACTAGAGGTTCAACACGAACCGGGACTAATGATGCCCGGTCCGAACCGGGACTAATGGTCCCATTAGTACCGGTCCGTTTCGAAACCTGGACTAATGGGGCTCACGTAAAGTCCTTTTTCTACTAGTGTCCCTCCGTCCTGATGGCCCACCTCACACTCTCACTACTATACTACTACCTCCGTCCTGGTTTATCGGCGGCCTTTGAATTTTGTATCAAATTTTGACCATAGATTTAACTAACAAAATGTTGATGCATGTCACTAAAAATTATATCATTGGATTCGTATTTGAACATAGTTTTCGATAATATTACTTTTGGTATGTATGACTTATATTTCATTTGTTAAAATCATGGTCAAAATATGACCCTAAATAAGAGGGCGATCAATATACCAGGACAGAGGTAGTATACTTTAAGAATACATGGCCCACCTCACACACAATTGAATATTAGATATTTTTTTTAAGCCTCTCATTTTCTCTTTCATTGAGTACTACTTCCGATCCATTGTAGTATGTCGCAGGGATCGGCAGGAGTAGTACTTTTTACCTAGGAGGACGCGTATAGCTTAGGCTCTTGAACCCACTTCCACCATTTTTCCATGTCTTATTTCCTCCATGTAGGCAAAAGTGGCTAGTATAAAAAGTCGGTTACTGTACTTCCTCTTAGTATTATAGTACTGTACTACTTGCTGCACAATATTACTGCGCGTCATCTTTGAGCACAACATTATCCAGCATGGACCTTCAGCATGTACGTCACCATATGTCCAGATCTGAGATGCCACGTGTACCAGATGAACGGCTCCGAGTTCGACCCCCCGTCGTGCTATGTGGGAGCCAAGGAACAATCTTGGAGAGTACTCGCTTTTCATTGAGGACAACTACCCCATTGTGAAACAGATGCCACATGCAGTGCACGACACCGAAGGCCTGCCGTTCATGAAGCATGGGTGTGTTTCGGTGTGCACCGCCGGATGGACATGTTGGGACACGCTGTCCCTGATTTATACCGCTTCAGTTTGAATGAGTCTCCATCGTGTGGAACCACACTAGAAAGCTGCGACGATGAATCCCGTTGCCCATCGCTATGGATCGTGCCATCTATGAAGAACATCTCGGACTGGACCTCGAGGTGGACATGGAGCCCATCGATAACGTGTAAGTGGAGTATGGTAAATCGTGAATGGTAGCGCTGTAAATCTATGTAGAGTAGTCGTGCACAAATTTATCACATGAAGTGGAGTATGAACTTGCGTGGCATTTGGCATTTGTCCATTAGAACTTACTAGTAAATGGGTACGTGCAACTTCTGTGGCTGTTGCAAGGGCTTCAAAACGCTTTGTGAGACAAAAAAGGTGACACAGCTTTGGCTATGAGTGACGTGCCAGCTTTATACTGTAGCGGTTGTTGTCTATTATAATACTAGTACTAGTCGAGTACTACTTCTACTCGTACTCTCATATATCTTGCGCTTAGCTATCTGGCGCACTATGATTTGGTCCCGCAACTTAAGAAACACTGACATGTTGTGTTTGTACACGGGCATTTATATTTTTATATACACTTATTTTTTGCGTCTGAACCTATAGTTAGCGTGGCTGCAGGTGGACCGGTTCCTCTCAGGAACGTGCGAACCTGAATTCATGGGTTAGCGGGGTATACGGCCGGGTATTCGGACACTCGCGTATGCATATGTGGCCGGCCGGCAGGCGTTGGTATTCGGGTATATGTGCATACACCGGCGTAACGATATTGGAGTCGCGTACAAACCGACCAGGCCGTGTGCGCACGCGTTAGCCCATGTAAGCTTGTGATGATTAGTCGGATAATAACGGGCTAAATGCACGATTGACTAGTCGGATGATTAAATTGCCCAAAGTAAGCAATCATAAAATTCCATGTAAGCTTGTGAAGGGTTTACATGCATGGTTGTAGGTGCTAGTTAATTATTGATTAGCCCAGCATTGCAAGCGCACGTACTAGCACATGCATGTATCAAAGTTTGGTGCAGCTACGTACTAGGCTACTAGCACATGCATATACGTACATTGTACCAACTTTTTTTTTTTGAACACAGTACAGACGCAAGCGCTCATATACACGCGCATACACTCACCTCTACGAACGCACACACGCACACCCTATCCCTATGAGCACCTCCGAAAGACTGAGCCGGCATATCATCTTGAAATTTACGAAGTCACCGTAGGCACCTCGTCGTCGACGGAAACGTCTCCTCCCACTGAATGCGTATCGCCGAAAATTCTGAAATAAATCAAAGAATAAATGCGAGCACCAGGACTTGAACCCTGGTGGGCTGAGGATACCACAGTCCCTCTAACCATCCAACCACAGGTTGGTTCGCTACATTGTACCAACCTAGTCAAGATGATTTGCATTACGCGGTTGCCTATGTATTCCTAACTGCATGCATGCAAAGACTGGGTGTGGCCGATAGGTACGAGTGTATACTACGTATTCAAATACCCATACATCCCGATCAGCACATATATACACCCGCCGTCGTGCGCGACGAGCGCGCCACCATCATGTGCGCCGTACGCGCCGCCGTCGTGGTCGTATGCGACGAACACTCCGCCGTCGTGTGCACCTTACACGCCACCGTGGTCGTGCCCGGCGAACCCACGAGCGTCGCGCCAGCCAAACGCCCTACCACCGGAGGAGCTCGCCAGACCGAACGAAGATGAACTGAATCCGGATACGTCATATATAAATTTTAAATTCATAAAAAAAGCATGCAAACGAGAAAATCCTACGTAGATTAGCCTATACTACCCTAATCCCTGCTCCTGCGGCTCCTCCGGCTACTCCGCCTCGTCCTCCGCCTCCGCCTCAAGTTCGGCGAAAAGCGTGTCGGTTGCCGCCCGTTCATGTCGGATGAACTGCCGGTTGGCCTCGACATAGGCCATCCTGGATGGACTCCAGGATGGCCTGCTGCTCCGCCATCTTCGCCGCTTGGGTGACCGCGACCTTCGCCATGGCGTCCTCCACAGGGGTGGATCCAGCCCAGTCCAGCGCACCGGGACCCCTTTGTATACTGTAGCAATTGCTACAGTATACAGAGGAAATGGGCCTCACGCCCTGGGCCTGGGGCCTAGATCCGCCACTGGTCCTCCATGCCGAAGCCCACAGCCGGCACCAGATCGTCCTCTTGCTGCTCCGCCTTGTCCTCCTCCGGATCAGCCACCTCCATCGGAACCGGCTGCTGCTCCAGCACCTCCTCCTCCGGCTCCGGCGACTCCAGAGGCAGGCCAGCTATGATGCGGGCGGTGCGCCTCGCCCGGATCTCCGCCTCAATCTGGAAACGGAGCTTCGGCATGAGCATAGCATACGTCGTCTTCTTTTGCTGGGCCATGGCGAAGCCGGACGTCGTGGGAAGAGCAGCGGAGCGGGAGAGAGATGGATGGGCTCGAGCTGGCGGCACGGAGAGGGAGGAGGTAGATGTGGCTAGGGTTAGGGGACGCCGGCCAGCTTAAATAGCCGGATTTGGTGTCGGGCGGCGAGCCGGAGCGGCGCCACACGGCGTTCACACCCCCACTTGAAGAGACGCCTGTCGGACTGTTCGGTTTCCAGGTGATTCTGTGTGGGACCAGTCCGTCAGTCTGACGCTAGCTTTCACAGTATAACTGTATAAGTAGCCGGGGTAATTAAGAAACCGTAATGAAGAGTGGCGCGTCGAAGTTCAAAGTCGACTAATTAAGATTGTTGTTTAGGAGACTTTGGAAAAATCTCTACTGTTGACTTTGATTTAGACTCACGGGTAGGATGTACACGTATGTTTTTTTTTTTTTTTTTTTTTGAACACAGTACAGACGCAAGCGCTCATATACACGCGCATACACTCACCCCTATGAACGCACACACGCACACCCTACCCCTATGAGCACCTCCGAGAGACCGAGCCGGCATATCATCTTGAAATTTACGAAGTCACCGTAGGCACCTCTTCATCGACGAGAACGTCTCCTCCCACTGAATGCGCATCGCCGGAGTTCCTGAAATAAATGCAAGCACCAGGATTTGAACCCTGGTGGGCTGGGGATACCACAGTCCCTCTAACCATCCAACCACAGGTTGGTTTGCGGATGTACACGTATGTGCTGGCTGATGCATGCGCGCGGCATACGTACCCAAATACTCACGCATACCCTTGCGTGGACGAAGAGTCCCTCTTGAGCCAGGACGTGACCGACACACGGTCATAGAATTGAAATATCTGAAAACGAGGCTATCTATAAAATGCTAGCTAGTACGCGCACACAAAGCAAGGCGTGGCTGGGTGGTGTGCTCCTTAGTACTACAGGGAGGAGGTAACTGGTTCGAATACCCTCTACGCTGACTTTTAGTATTTTTTGAGACATTTAATTAAAGTTCAGGGGGGTTTCTATAAAAAGTGGAGCGTGGGTTGTTTCCGCAAAAAACAAGGGGGTTATCCGCAAAAGCGCGGCGCCAAATCGTGGTGCGTCAGAGACTTTGGAGGACGAAACATGTAATTTTCTCTGTAGTAAGCAAGCTTCTCCTCGCCGGAGCTTGGTCTGAGAGAACGGCGGGGACCCCTGACCGGGACGCGCCGGCAGTGGGTTTCCTCCCTTGCTGACGAGAACCGCTTCAACGCTACACATCGTCGCCTTCCCCCAGCGGACGGGATCCTGCCGGATCTGTGACCAGTGGTGTGGCCACCGCCGTTTTGTGTTTGAGAGTGTGAAGAGAGCACACCCCAACAAGCAAGTGTGGATGCTCCGGGCCATATAAATAACACGCCACCGTGTCAATCTCGCACTCTAATTCGTTCACGCTGTGGTTTCCGACACTCCAATAAGTGAACAACTACTACACGCCTCAAATTATCACGTGGGATGCCTCTTCGTCCAGAAATGAGCTCCACCGTGTACCCACGCGTGTGTTGTTAGGAAAGAGACAAGAATACGTGCGTCGGCGCGTGCACCTCTTCGTTTAGTGCACGTACCCCACCTATATACGTCGGTGCGTGTGAGAGAGATACATTGACCTAGAGAGAGATGGTGTGTGCGAGAAATCACTAGAAATTCATGAGTGTATTTTGTGTGCGTGAGAGATAGAGAGGGAATATGTGTCAATGATATCTAAAAAAATGTGTCAATGCAATGTGTGTGAAAGAGAGGCCTAGATATATCATATATATAGAGGGGGCGATCCAGAAGATGAGGGGAGGGGTCATCAGCGTGAGATTACAATAGAAACGAAGAGAGGAATGAAGTGTATGAGCGATAAAGAGAGACGGCGAAACTGTGTGTGCGCGTCAGAGAAATAGGGCGGCATGCCTACTGGATGGTGAGAGGGGACAGGGGCAGTTTGTGTGTGGCAGGGAGACCTAACTAAAGCATTCGAATGATCGGTGTGTGATTGAAAGAGTGAGAGACCTAACTAGAGAGGTAGATCGATTGGTGTGTGTGAAGAAGGAGAGACCTAGCTATGTATAATTGTTGGAGATCGATTGGCGTCCATACATGTGTAGTGCGGGGGGGGGGGGGGGGGGTTGTTGCTTATGAGAGATGGTGGGAGAGCTAAGACAGAGGGAGGGTACGAGTGCGATATCAATAAGGAAGGGGATGAGTGTGTGTGTGTGTGTGTGGGCGCGCGCGCGCGAGCACATGCGTCTGAGAGACAGGGGCGGGAGGAATGCATGGATGGTGAGGGGGGAGGGATGATATGTGTGTGGTAGGCAGACCTAATAAACTAGATAGGTAGATCGATCGGCTTGTGTGAAAGAGGGAGAAACATAACTAGAGAGGTAGATCGATCGGTGTGGTGGAGAAGAGAGGGATATACCTAGCTATAGAGAGAGAGAGAGAGATCGGTGTACATGCATGTGTAAGAGAAAACAAGGCCCGGAGAGAGGGAGTGGGGCTGCGGCTAGGAGGTGGTGTGAGAGGCGTAATAGATGGAGAGAAGGAGGAGTGTGCGAGAGCTAGATGGATGAAAAGAGGGGACTAGAGAGTGCATGTGTGCGCACGTGTGAGAGATAGGGTGGGGGCATGGATGGTGAGAGGGGAAGAGGGAAAGTGTGTCTGTATGTGGTAGGCAGACCTGGCTAGAGAGGTATATCGATCGGTGTGTGTCGGAAAGGAGTTGGGGAGACCTATAGAGACCGTGTGAGACCGACCTAAAGAAAAAGAACATGTGTGCGCGATGGAGAGAATGCCGAGGGGGGAGTGTGTGTGCATGCATGAGCGAAAGTTAGTTCACGTTAAGCTTGTTCTCCCGAAATTTCAAGCCGCGCCTTGTTATCCCGAAATTTCACGCTCCGTCTTTGTCTCTTGTGCTACGAAAACTCTCGCCTCTTCAACCCGTGCCTTGTTATCTCGAAATTTCAACGCGCGTGAAAACTACCTCCTCCTCCGAAATTGGTCGCGCCACCCCGACACACGAAATCCCCCTTCTAGCCCTCAGCCGAAATTGTTGCCTCGATGTCCCATGGTCAAAATGGGTGGGGGTACTGTTGTAACTTACCCCACATTTCGGACAAGCGTGTCCCTAAGCCATGGTTCCCCCCTCTCATCCCCTCCATTCCCCCCATTCGTAAACGAGGCTGCCAAAACCTCTCTCCACCAGCCATGAAACCCCACCCTCCTCCGGCCGCCATCCCACCGCCGGAGCCTCTTCACCGATGACGTCGTCCACCGCAACAGCTCAACGTCCCTCATCCACCGCACCGGATGAGGATCCGTCGTCGATCTCATCATCCCGCCGGTTTAGCCACCCATCTCGTCGTCCTGCCGGTTCAGCCATCCCGTCCTCCACCTCCAAGGAATTGCTCCGACGATCGCCTCGTCTATCATGCATGTTCCATACCCACAGCGCCGTCTTCAGCTGCCCCACCGGAACCGCAACACCCTCACGGACTCCTCGGATGAAGCCGAGGCCTACTCGGCGCCACCAAAGAGGTTCTACACTCATCGCATCACATATTCTCCTTGATCTCTTAGAATCCCACTTCCGATTACGTTGTCCACTTTGTCCCACTTCAGCCTCGCCGTTGTACACCTCAACGGAGCTGCTCCAACGACGGACACGTCCATCACAATGGAGTAGTACCCTCGGCGCCGTCTCCAGACGCCTCAGATCTTCCTCCCCACCTCGGACACCCACCGCAGCCGCAACATCCTCAGTGACCAACCCGATGATGCTGAGTTCGACATGGCTAAGCCAAAGAGCTTGTACACTCGTCGCATCGCTTTATTAGTCTACATTCATGTCGATCCCTTAGGCTATTTTCGTTCAAAGGAAAAATTGAAGTAAAAACATAGGAATGGGAAATTTTCCTATGGTACTACTATTCATGCATTTGGTTCAAAGGAATGGAGCAAAGAAAAACTGGAGGAATTTTTCCTTTGGTGTATGTTCATAGATAAAACGTAGGAATCTTAACATCCACTTGGACCTCCTTTTCAAATTCCTATGCATCAAGAACGAAACTAACTGCATTAGTGGCATAATAACATTCTAACTATACATTTTCATGTGCTTTGACTTTAATTTTACCAAGTTACTTTGCATTCATGTCTTTTTCCAATTACTGTGAACCAAACACCCAAGTTGACAGAAATCATGTGTTTACAAATTCTCTGTTTTGCACGTGCATTCCTATCCTATTCCACCAAAGAAACCCTTACAGATTTACTTGAGTTACAGATAGGTGTCAAAGAAAACTTTGTGTGGTTTGTCCCCCTCCTTCCGCGCCGTCGTCCACCTCACCTGAGCTGCTCCATCGAGGGAAGCGTCCACGGCAGGAGAGACCCCCCTCCAGACCATCTTTCGCCGCCTCAGATCTCCTTCCCCGCCACTGGCAGCCACCACAACTGCACTACCAGCATCAACTCAGCAGATGAACCTCAGGACTACACGGGTCCGCAAGAGAGGTCGCACTCTTTCGTGTTTGCTTACGTTATGCATCGCTTAATATTACCTGCTACTTTATCATCCTGTTCACTTCTTAGACTCCGAGTCAGGTCCAAATTAATGTTCAAACTTGAGTTTTAAAATGCTTCTGGGGCACATATGGAGGCAGCAACGAATAATATATCTCTCTACTGTCTGGTTCATCTCGGGTGTCTACTATGTGGTTCATGTTGGATGGGCAACAAACAGTAAAGTAGCCATCATCTGTCTTTTTTTTAAACTAAAGTAATTGTCTGCCTGCTATTATTAGTTTTGGATCTATCCACTGGTTGCAACCACCACTCTGGATTTCTGCATGCACTCCTTACATAATCTCACTATGTTTTTCCTATGCGTGTCAGTTATTGTACACAATCGTACTGAACATGTAGAGAAAAAGAGAAGAGACTTGCATGGTAATACAATGTCATGCAGACGTCACTCCATGGTGGGCGCAATGGCAGCCCCCCTACTCCCATTCCAAATTGTAATCCAGGGGAAGATAGCTGTTCAGAGGGGGCACTAGTAGAATGTCGACCAGTAGTCCCGGTCGGGAAGGGCCTTTAGTACCGGTTCCCCAGCCGGTACTAAAGGGTCGGGACTAAAGGTCCAGACCTTTAGTACCGGTTGGACCACGGACCGGTACTAAAGGCCCACCACGTGGCTGCCTGCGTGGGCTGGTGGTGGAGGACCTTTAGTACCGGTTGGTGATACCAACCGGTACTAAGTGTTCTGTTTTTTTTTGTTTTCGCTTTTAATTAGGTTTTAGTTTTCCTCTCTATTTATTGTGTTTTCCATTCATTTCAAATTTATTTTACGGTGCTACATACTGTAAACATTAATTACACAAGTTGATGCATATATATATATATGTAATATAATATACAATATCTCATACACAGTATATATACAAATGGAATTACACATCCATATATATTCTGGACTTATAACTTAAGGCCCAAAACCCGGCCGGGACTAGCTAGCTAGTGCTCCGGATGAAATCTCAGTTTTCTACTACTGATTTGCTGGCATTATTGAGGCGGCGGTAAGTAATAGTGCTCTCCGTTTACATCAATGACATGTTGAAGAAGAAATGCCGCAAATTCCTCTTGAAGTGCTACAAAGCGTTGCTCGAGTGAGAGCTTCGACATCATCTGCCAAACCTGGAGTTGTCTTTCACGTGCTCCTCTGCGACGTATACGGCCTTCGGTCTGGATGCGAATGTTCTCGCAGAGGAAGTATCCACATAAATTTGTCCCCTGTGGCTGCTTCGCGCACTTTGCAAAAGAATAGTAGTCAATAAGATAATTAATAATCAAGCATGATAATGGTATTGAAACTAGAATTAAAGAGATGCGCGGACCTAGTAGTACTACTTAATTACCTGCATCTTTTTCCACTTTAGCTTCGGTTTCCATTGACGACCGTGATGGTTTTTTTCTATCATCTTTTTCCAAACACTACGCGGCAAAGAAAAAGAACAAAAGAGTTATTATAATTACTTTTGATATCAGGAAATAATGAAAGAAAGCGAGGTCGATAAAGATTGAAATTACCGTTCTATCATAAAATACAAGTCCACGTATGATTGTTCTAGTGTATCTAGTGAGTCGTACACTTGAACAAGTCCATCCGCGAGGATAATATTTAGGAGGATATAGTGGTCTCTGCGCAGAAGTTTATATAATTAAGCAGGCATGCATATAACTCATCAACTACACTTGACAACGAGCTAGTAAGCAAAAATAGAATTTGTAGTATACAAGAGAGTAAACACTCACCCCATGTTGTAAGGAAATATTATAGTAGATTTGGTATTCATTAGTGCCTCTAGAAAATTTTCCAAGAGATCTTCTGTGTCCTTGGCATAATGTTTTACCACATGACCATTAACGGTATTTGGGTCGATGAACCCAATGTCATCGATTCCCTCTTGTTTCAATTCCCACATCTTCAATCAGCATAATAGCGTAGAAAAGAACATATATAGTGAGGATAAGCCAATGAACGATATCTTAGCTAGAGACTTAAATTATTAAAGATATAAATCACTTACAGACAATAGCAACTGATGAGAGTTTTGTCGATAGAGTCCATGTGGTATAACTGGAAAAGTTCTGAGAATTCAAGACATATGTCACATGCATTGACGTAATGCTCTTTCCTTACTTTGACCATGACCGCCGTCTCCCCTCGCTCTACTTCACGCAGGTACCAATCATGCAACCGTCGCATCCCAGTTGGTAGTTCCTTGTACTCCTCGGGTGTGACAAGTGGTTTTCCTTTGGCATATTGCATTGCGTACTCAGTTGCACCGTACCGGCGGAATTCCTCGGTGCCAAGGATTTGGCCAAGAGTGAGACCTGCAGCCTCTACTTCTTCGAGGTCGATTGGGTTGCCTTGCACGTCGACTGGTTGGATCGATTGCTTGCTTGGATTGGTACTCACCTTGAGCGGAGAGATCGATTGCTTGGATTGTTCTCCGAGCTGGGGAACTGTTTTCCCGGTAGTAGTACCACATGTCGTTGATGCCGTACTTCCCGACTTCTTCCTTGGGCTGGGCCGACTTCTCTGCTCACTTGCCTTCTGAATCTGTCGCTCATAGTGTGTCGGCATACGCTCGACATATGCCGGGGGTCGATCAATAAAGTGTTCCATAAAGTGCTCTTGGACTTCCTTGGGTATTACCTCCTTTGGCGTCACGGTCTTCTTTGCAAAAAAGGCTTTTAATTGGTGGTCGCATTCAATTTCGTTTTCCTCTGCTATCATGTCGTAAGGCAGCTTCCTTTTGGCCGGAGGCTCGGGTTTCTTCTTTGCTTTCCTCCGAAGAGGACTGCTGGTGGCCTTCCTGTTTTGGGAGCCCTGCTGGCGGGACCGCTGCCGGGGTGAAGTCGGCTCACGTGGCGGAGATCGATATCGATGATATGGACTCGCGTCGTGCTCCGTCCCGAGGTCAATTTCCTTCTGTGTGTGCGCATCCCACACACGTACACCTGGTTTTTTCCACAACTGTAGAAGTTCATCAACTAGTGGCCTTAGGTATACATCAATGTCGTTGCCGGGTTGCTTAGGGCCTTGGATGAGCACTGGCATCATAATGAACTTCCGCTTCATGCACAACCAAGGAGGAAGGTTGTAGATACATAGAGTCACGGGCCAGGTGCTGTGACTGGAGCTCTGCTCCCCAGAAGGATTCATGACATCTGTACTAAGAACAAACCATAAGTTCGTTGCGTCAGCTGCAAAGTCCTCGAACTCCCTCTCAATTTTTCTCCACTGCGACCCATCAGCGGGTGCTCTCAACATCCCGTCTTTCTTACGTTCTTCTTTGTGCCATCGCAACAACTTGGCATGCTCTTTGTTTTGGAACAAACGTTTCAATCGTGGTATTATAGGAGCATACCACATCACCTTGGCAGGAACCCTCTTCCTGTGGCGTTCGCCCTCCACATCACCAGGGTCATCGCGGGGGATCTTATAGCGCAGTGCACCGCATACCGGGCATGCATCCAAATTCTCGTACTCCTCACCGCGATAGAGGATGCAGTCATTAGGGCATGCATGTATCTTCTGCACCTCTAATCCTAGAGGGCAGACAACCTTCTTTGCTTCATACGTACTTTCAGGCAATTCGTTATCCTTTGGAAGCATCTTCTTTATCATTATCAGCAATTCTTGAAATCCCTTGTCAGTTACACCATTCTTCGCCTTCCATTGCAGCAATTCCAGCGTGGTACCCAGCTTTTTCTGGTCATCTTCACAATTTGGATACAATAATTTCTTGTGATCCTCTAACATGCGTTTCAACTTCAACCTCTCCTTGTCACTTTCGCAGTTTCTCTTTGCATCAGCAATGACCCGACCCAAATCATCAGCGGGCTCATCTGATGCCTCTTCTTCAGCTTCCCCCATTGATGCCTCTTCTTCAGCTTCCCCCATTGTTGTATCGGCGAAAGGATAGTTGTCATCATCCTCTTCTTCTTCATTGTCTTCCATTATAACCCCTCTTTCTCCGTGCTTGGTCCAAACATTATAGTGTGGCATGAAACCCTTCTCAAGCAGGTGGACGTGAAGGGTTTTTGAGTTAGAGTAATTCCTATCATTCTTACAGTCAAGACATGGACAACACATGAAACCATTCTGCTTGTTTGCCTCAGCCACACGAAGAAAATCATGCATGCCATTAAGAAACCCTGGACTTAGTCGGTCATCGTACATCCATTGCCGGCTCATGTTCACTACACAACATCGAAGTGACCAAATTAATACAACTTCATCATCACATTACAACCAAAAGTAGAGCTAGCTGTGACCAAATGTTATTACTGCAAATAATAGATACTTATAGTTCATACATACATATCATAAAACAACATACAACTATCTAAAACATGTAAATGCAACAACAAATGCGATCATAATCGCAACTAAAGTAACAATTGAGCCAACGGCATAATGATACCAAGCCTCTTTATCAATGGCATATTTTCTAATCTTTCTAAGCTTCAAGCGCATTCCAGCCATCTTGTTCTTGTGATCATCGACGATATCGGCAACATGCAACTCCAATCCCATCTTCTCATCTTCAGTTCTTTTCAATTTTTCTTTTAAATGATCAATTTGTTTTTCAGCTTGTGTTAATTTCTCGAGCAGAATTGCATAGTCGGTTGGAATTTCTGGTTCAACTACTTCCTATAGATAAAAACATCTACGTCAATTTGGTGGCATAATTAATTGTAATAGACATTAGATGATGTGTGAAATAGTTATAAAAGATAACGACATACCACATCTGAATCATAGACTGGACGAGGGCCGACGTGGGCTGATACCATAACCATGACACTATAGAATAACTAACAATAATACAAGTAAGTAAATCGTACACGCAGCTATCTAAATCATACAAGTAATTTTTTTTAACAAAAAGGTTTTAAGAAGAACAAGAGGCTCACCAAGGTGGCCGGTGCCGCGACGAGACGGTGCGGACGATCGACGGTGGTTAGGACGGGGATGGGAAGGCACCAAATAAACCACACCTACACATATGCAACCTAACAAGTTAATTTGAGCTCAAATTGCATATAAATCAAATAAACTCCCACATAATGACCACTCCTCCAAAACCTAGCTAAAACCCACAAATCACATATCTTTGAGCATACCACAAGCTAATCTAGCAATGAGAGATGAAGGAGCAAAGTTGCTAACCTTTATGAACACTTGGATAGATGGGGTGCCTTTAAATCTTGACAAATCCTTGGCAAAATGGAGGATGAGCTTCGAGCAAGAAGAAGAACAGGGGAGAAAACAGAGAAATGAGAGCCCCTTCGATATGGCTGCGGACGAAGCGTATATGTAGGAAGTCTTTTGTACCGGCTGGTGACAGCAACCGGTACTAAAGGTTTCCCTTTAGTACCGGTTGGTGTCACCAGCCGGTACTAAAGGTGCAAGCGGGGCCCAAGTCTGACCAACAGCCTGCCACGCCCCCTTTAGTACCGGCTCGTGACACGAACCGGTACTAAAGATCGCTCACGAGCCGGTACTAAAGGTCGCCCTGCTCCTAGCCGTTGGAGCCGGCACGAACCGGGACTAATACCATCTTTAGTACCGGCTCGTGACCAGACCGGGATTAATGCTCGGGACGAAAGGTCTGTTTTCTACTAGTGGGGATTCAGAAGGAGCTGACCACTCCTATTTACCCCCTAAGGTGTTTCCTCTAACTTGGCATGCTGTGTTGGGAAACGTAGTAGAAAACAAAAAAAATTCCCTACTGTCAACCAGGAACACTATGAAGGTGCGATGAACGGTTTGGTTCAGATTGTTACCGACTCCGAGTTGCAGCGAAAGAAGACGAGTCGGTGTAGATCATACTTGGAGTCCCTCAAACCGTAGAAGAACGACCCCGTGAACCGCTCACGAACAGTCCCTTGAACAGAAGACCAAAAGCACGGCCTCTCTACAGATTGCAAGCGTACGGTCTTCACGATCCGGCAGCGCTTCGCCGTCCAGAGCTAATCATCGCCGGAGAATTAGAGGGATGAGATTAGAACCACACTGGGCTTCTAATTATGAGGATTATAGGATCTAGGTCTAGCTCTAATTAGATCAACTAGGATCAACTAGAACTAGAACTAGAGAACTAGATGAGGCCCCAAAACTTGTGTGTTCAAAAAGTGCAAAAGCCTCTAGTATATATAGGTTGGAGGGAGGGGAGAGGGGCGCCACAAGGGGAAGGACTCCCCTCCCCTTGTTCCGGCTCAAGGAGGGAGGAGGAGTCCTCCCCCTTGTCCAATTTGGCCTCCCCACAAGGGAAAAGGGGGGGCCTCCCCTATTCACCTTCCACCACTTGGCCTTTTAAGGCCCGTTGATATTAAATTAAATATAAAAGCCTACTAACTATTATTGGAGCCTTTTATTGTTAATTTAACATCTCCAGAAACATTTTCCACCTATATATTATTTATCGGCAATACCCGGTATTGCCCGATAAACACCGAAACCCTTCCAGTGACCCCGTAACGCTTCTGGTTCCTCTCGAAACTATTTCGAATATTAGTGAAACTATTTCATGAATATTTCCTCATTACTCCCGTCCTACTAACACTCAGCAGATCATGATTACCTTAAGCTTGTGACCCTCTAGGTTTGGTAAAACATAGACATGAACAAAAACCCCATTCGTTCAATCACCGATAGCGGAACCGTGGACGTCCATATCGATCCCTATGAGTACACGAATGACATTCGAGTGAACCTTTGGTTATCATGTGCTGTTTCCTTTGCTTCATGATATTTCCAATGTTGAGGATATCGCTTATCGTTAGCGTCTCGGTCAGCCCAGGATTAGAGATTAATCGGAAATCAGCCAATTAATCGATTTTATCGGTCGACTATTAATCGGCCATTTTTGCAAATTGCAAGTTCCCAACACTAAAATATGCTATATTCAACACCAAAAAAATATTGGACAGAAGATTTATCTTGATTCCTAGCCTCTGAATGCTCATATAATGACAAACAAAATAGGACAATAGTACATACTTCTTAACAATGTCCACAAAACACAAATAAACATAGTTTTTTGAAAAAATAGTGCTAGGAATAGGATCGATTTATCAGTAGATTCTCGATAAATCGCTTGTCAGAGCGATAAATCGGCCCAAACAATAAACGGTGAAGATAATGCATAATCTTATCGGTCACCCCAGGAGTAGCGATAAATCGGACGATAAATCGCTGAATCGGAAGATTTCTTGAACAGTGGATATTTCACAAAACCCGAGGTCAGATATATCGGTATCCTCTTGAGTCATACACATGCTCACTATACCGGTCTGCTCGTTACCGGTTTTGTTCCCCTTTTCTCATTGACATGTTCCGACATCCCTATGACATATTCACCTGTGTCTGGCCAGACGATGACAGATGCCGTCACACCGACAGGGCCCTAAGAATATCTCTCCATTGTCGGAGGAGCAAATTCCACTCTCGATCTATCAAGTCCCTTGTCAAACTTTTCGATGAACCTGTAAGTTGTCGTTATGATCACCGTGTTGCAGATGACGTTTGAGCAACCCCAAAGTTTATCGTACGATAAGAAGTGACTATGATACTCTCATGGTCTAAGGAACTAAATCACAAATTAACACTCCATGTTATAACAATTGACTTCTGATGATATAATCTCAAAGTATAAGAAACAAGTTTGGGTCGATTCAATACGATCGTTCTTCCAACATCATACTCTCAATCTTGTTTTAGGACTATCGTTACACTTAACGATATCCTAAGATCCGGAAATCATGATCACCAAGAACACTTGAGCTAGTCTTAGAGGTGAGACTAGTAATCTTATTTTACCGTTTGTCATTCCACACGTGCATATGAGTTTTACACTGAATCGGACATTCCAGGATCATAGTAGTTATAGCATAGAATATAAACTCTTAATTATGAATATGGAAATATAATAATACAATATTATTGCCTCTAGGGCATATTTCCAACAGTCTCCCACTTGCACTAGTGTTAATAATCTAGTTACATAGTTTCTCTAACACCTATGGCTATCCGGTGTTGCTCATGCTCCGCTTGTGGTAGAGCCTTCGTCATCGGGTCTGACACATTCAAATCCGTGTGATGCTTGTGCTGGTTATGTCTGGTCTTCCTGTGTAATTTCCTTTGCTTGATCAATGGTACCACTATATCATGATATAGTCCATTTGAGTTTATTGTACTTGGAACCACACTAATTTTCATCAAGAAACTTTTTGATCCAGATTATATTCCTTTTGAAACTTCTTAACCCTTAATCTATACTTCTTTCACTGTAGAATCCATAATAGTGTTCCTGCCTAAAACTATTTCAAACTATTATCCTAACATAGCATGATAGTCATCTATATCAGTCATGAAGCTGGTGTTCGTGTAATCATTTACAACGAGCTCTTCATCTCCTCTATAGACAAGGAGCATGTCCTTTGTCCTTCTGAGGCACTTAATATTATTTTAACAACTACCTAGTGAGGCACTCCAGGATCACTTTGGTACTTGCTACTAACACTTAGTGCATAAGAAACATATGGCCTTGTACATATCATAGCATTCATGATGGGTTCAATTATCGAGGTATATTGAACTCCACTCATTCTGCACACACTCATCAACTGTCTTAAGACATTGCTAAGTGCCACGTGACATTGGGAGAAAACCTTTCTTTGTGTTCTCCATTTTAAACATTTTAAAACCTTGTCAATGTACATGTTTTGGCTTAGCGCAATTTAGACATCTTTATCTATCTCTATAGATCTTTATGCCCAATATATATGATGCTTCGCCTAAGTCTTTCATCGAAAACATGTTTTTTAATGAATCTTTTATTGTGCTAAGAAACTTTACATTATTTCCAATCTACATATGTGATTAGAAAAGACTATAGAACTCCAGCTAAACTTCTTGTATACACAAGCTTCTTTATCATTTTTTATGAAGCCAAACTCTTTAATCACTTCATCAAAATGTTGATTCCAGCTCCTTGATGCTTGCTTCAAACTATAGATAGATCTTTGAAGCTTGCACACCTTTCCGGCATCTGTAGGATCGACAAAACCTTCTGGTTGTATCACATATACATCCTCTTTGAGATTTCCGTTTAGGAAAATAGTTTTGACATCCATCTATCATATCTCGTAGTCGAAATATGTAGCAATTGCCATCATAATCCGTACAGACTTTATCATTGCTAGTGGTAAGAAAGATTTGACATAATCGATTCTTATAACCTACGAAAACCCTTTCATAATTAGCATTGCTTTATAGATAGTAGGATTACTATCCTCATCTGCTTGAAGATCCATTTACATTGTATGGGTTTCACACCCTCTGGAGGATCAACCAAGTTTCAAACTTGATTCTCATACATGGACTCCATTTCGGATTTCATGGCCTTAAGCCATTCTTTTTGAGCTGGGCGCCACCATCGCTTCCCTGTAGTGAGTAGGTTCATCTTCTTCTAAGATGAATATTTTATTGTGAAACCATTCAGGAGATTTGATAACTCTTCCTGACCTACGCGGTTTAGTTACAGTCTTAACTGAAGTTTCTACAGCCGGTGTAGTAACTTCTGGCTCAGTTGTGCAGACAATTTTCGAAACAATTTCTGGTTTTTAGGCATGTTTACTTTTGCCGGAGATTTAGTAATCTCGTCAAGCTTACTGTCCTCCCACTTACTTCTTTAGTGAGAAAACTCCTTCTCGAGAAAGTGTTTATTCTCTTTATGACAAACATTTTGTCCTTGAACTTTTGGTGGAATGAACACCCAATTGTCTCCTTGGGATAACCTACAATTTAGCATTTGTCTGGATTGAATATTCCATAACTCATATGGTGTCGTCTTTCCAGATTTAGATGGTGCTTCTGTTTAGTGTATATGTTGTTGTTTCATGTGCATATCCCCAAAATGATAAAAGCACATCGGTAAGTTATGAAACAATTCCACATTTTTTCCTATTTTTGCTAAACTCATGACTCAGATATACTTCTTCATGATCGAAGAACCTTTTATCTTTCTGTCACGATGATTCTTAACTTCATTCTGAATCCCTTTGAACTTTTCAAATATTTTAGTCTTATGTTTCAAGTAAATCATATCTAATCAAATCATCAGTAAAGTTTATGAAGTATAATTATTCACCGTGCCCTGGTATTCTTCTCGGAATAGATACATCACTATGTATTCTGTCAATTGATTCAAAACCAAAAGACTTTAATACTTTATCTTTATTAAGTTTTCCAATAAGACCAAGACAGTAGTACTACAGTTAAGTAGTGTTTATCAGCCTTATCAAGACATTTAGCATTAATGTTATAGATTATTCAATTATATTCCAGATTCATCATGAATAAACCATCAATGATAGAGGTAAATCCAAAACCATATTCTCACAACAATTTGAACAACCATTGTTTAAAACTTATAAGAATATCCATCGCATAACCCATAATATTTTACACAACTTCAAAATGAAATAACTATTATTTAGTACTAAGACAAATCTCGAAGATAAACTTAAGACATGACTTCGACGGTCTTGAGTAGCGATCCCATCACCATTCCTGACTTATATCATGACTTCATTCCTTCTCAACTTGTGAGCTTTCTGTAGTCCCAGCATTGGATTGCAAAGTAGAATAACATTAACTTTGTATAACTTTTATACCTTTACCGGAAGAACCGTTCTTCTTCTTATCCGCCAAGTATTTCTTGTAGTTGTGCTTCCAGTGTCCCTTTTGCTTGCAGTAGAAACATTCAGTCTCCTTAGTGGCTCCGCCATTGTTCCTCTTCTAAGACACGGTCATACCGGCGCCAGTAGGCTTCTTCTTCGACTTTCCCTTCTTCTTGAAACTGGCGGTCTTATTGACCATCAACATTTGTTTGTTCTTCTACATTCCAGCTTCTGCAGTTTTGAGCATAGCAAACAACTCGTTTGCACTTTTCTCCATCCCATTCATGTTGTAATTCATGATAAAACCATCGTAAAATGGGGGAGTGAAGCAAGCACAATGTATGTACCGAGTGTTGGAGGAATTCCAAATTCCAGAGAAGCCAGTCTATCAACATAGCCAGCAAGCTTTACTATATGCTCACTCATTGACGAACCTTCTGCTATCTTGCATTCAATCAAGGCTTTGGTTATCTCAAAACGTCCGGTCATTGCCTGCTTCTTGCACAGAACTTCTAGTGACCCAATTATAAGTTGAGTACTAGATCATTCAAAACGTTTCTGTAGTTCATGATCCATGCAAGTCAACATGAGGCATTGAACTGACTCATAATCATCTTTACGAGTAGCGAAAGTTGCTACAACGTCCTGCGATGCATCTGGCGTAGGAGGATCACCTAGGGGCTGATCCAGCACATATTCTTTCTTAGCACTCCTGAGAACAAATCTCAGGTCCCGGATCCAATCCGCATAGTTTCTACCATTTGCAGCCAACTTTTCTTTCTCTAACATGGGGGCTAAGTTGAACATATTGCGAGCCATTGATCTACAATGATAAACACAAGATTCATTTAGACATTGTTCATAATTAATTTGCACTAGTGTTTAAACAAATTTTAATATAAAGTGCACTCCCGCTCAAATCAATATCTCTCATAATTGAAAGTAAGTGATTCAAGACCTTGATCTTATTCACAGCCATTGATGTGGACATCACTGATGACGTGAACTTCAACCGGTAGGCAAACTTTTGCCGATCATATCTCCATATGATTCTTGTTCATTTTTCGATGTTCGTGCTTCGAGCTCAGAACGATTCTGCTAGAACTTCAAGACAACCGAGTGATTTATGGTTGCACGGTCTAACCATTCATCTGTCTTACACCTCGCAGTCCGTTTGTACTCATGTGGACATGACACACTCTGAACGGCTATGTGTTATAGACGGTTGCAACACTAGGAAGAGCACTTTTAACTTGATATTTTCTGTGATAGATCAACCTAATAATTGACTACTGCGCAATCAAAGGGTGCAAACAACAAAGGGATAAATATCTCAGGCAATTCATAATAGCATGATATGGTATAGCCCTTGGCAACGGGATGTCTTCATGATCCTTCACGGTCTTCATGAAAGTACTCCGAGGTGATGTCGTAGCCACCACCATGTTCTCCTGCGCCTGGTGAAGCCACCTTGCTCTGGGGTCCTCCGTAGCACATCCATCACTCCCGTCGATAAAATAAAATAACAAGTTTTGACATGCAGGTCATTAAAGTGAAAATCCCTTGGCTCCAGCCATCATGCCGTACTGTGATGCGCAGGCCACTTAACGTTACAACATATAACCATCTCATACATAAACTCATTATCATGACGAAGGCTATACCACATCACATGCAACCTGCAAAACCAAGTTAAACGTCCTCTAATTGGTTTGGCAAATTTTAATTACGTGGCTTCTAGGGTTTTCGGATAACACTAGCTACCTACGTCCAAGATTAAGGCGATAATTCTTGTTGCTAGATTAACTTTCGGGGTGTGTGAGGGAAGAGACTTAATTAAAAATCTCTAGCCCCACACTAAACTTCATCAATACGCGTGACCCCCTAGAAGGTCAACCATCTTCATTGCCCTCTTGTGTTTGCGACAGTTCACTATTGTTGACTATGATGAAGCCCAAAGAACTGTTACCAGATCGTCGACAGCCAGAGTCGATCGATTGTGAGAACTTTGTACAAAGCTACATCATGTCATCAATGAATTGAACTGAAGAAACATTTGAGGTAAGCATTACAAGAACATCAAACCTCACATCCACATGTGATCTAGATCAAAACATGCACCTACTCATAGAACCACTCTGATACCACTATTGGGAAACGTAGTAGAAAACAAAAAAATCACCCTACGATCAACCAGGAACATTATGAAGGTGCGATGAATGGTTTGTATCAGATCGTTACCGACTCCGAGTTGTAGCGGAAGAAGACGAGTCGATGCAGATCATACTTGGATTCCCTCAAACCATAGATGAACGATCCCGTGAACCGCTCATGAACATTCCCTCGAAAAGAACAGTCCCTCGAACAGAAGATCGAAAGCACGGCCTCTCTGTAGATTGCAAGTGTACGGTCTTCCCGATCCGGCAGCACTTCGCTGTCCAGAGCTAATCATCACCAGAGAATTAGAGGGAGGAGATTAGAACCCCACTGGGCTTCTAATTATGAGGATTATAGGATCTAGGTCTAGCTCTAATTAGATCAACTAGGATCAACTAGAACTAGAACTAGAGAACTAGAGGAGGCTCCAAAACTTGTGTGTTCAAAACGTGCAAAAGCCTCTAGTATATATAGGTTGGAGGGAGGGAAGGGGGGCGCTACAAGGAGAAGGACTCCCCTCCCCTTGCGCCAGCCCTAGAGGGGAGGAGGAGTCCTCCCCCTTGTCCAATTCGGCCGCCCAACAATGGAAAAGGGGGTGTCTCCCCTATTGGGCCCCTGTGGCCTAATTCCCCTTCCACCACTTGGCCTTTTAAGGCCTGTTGATATTAAATTAAATATAAAAGCCTCCTAACTATTATTAGAGCCTTTTATTATTACTTTAACATCTCCAGAAACATTTTCCACCTATATATTATTTGTCGAATATTAGTGAAACTATTTCATGAATATTTTCATGAATATTTGTCCAAAACCCTTCCGGTGACCCCGAAACGCTTTCTGTTCCTCTCGAAAGTATTTCGAATATTAGTGAAACTATTTCATGAATATTTCCTCATTACTCATGTCCTACTAACACTCATCGGATTGTTATTACCTTAAGCTTGTGACCCTGTAGGTTCGGTAAACATAGACATGAACAAAAAACCCTTTCGTTCAATGTCCGATAGCGGAACCGTGGACGTCCATATCGATCCCTATGAGTACACGAATGACATTCGAGTGAACCTTTTGTTATCATGTGTTCTTCCCTTTACTTCATGATATTTCACAAAACCCGAGGTGAGATATATCGATATCCTCTTGAGTCATACACATGCTTACTATACCGGTCTCCTCGTTACCGGTTTCGTTCACCTTTTCTCGTTGACATGTTCCGGTTTCCCCTGACATAGTCACCTATGTCTGGCCAGACGATGATGGATGCCGTCACACCGAGAGAGCCCTAAGAATATCTCTCCATCATCGGAGGAGCAAATTCCACTCTCGATCTATCAAGTCCCTTGTCAAACTTTTTGATGAACCTGTAAGTTGTCGTTAGGATCACCATGTCACAGATGACATTTGAGCAACCCCAAAGTTTATCATGCGATAAGAAGTGACTACGATACTCTCATGGTCTAAGGAACTAAATCACACTTTAACACTCCGTGTTATAACAATTGACTTCTAACGATATAATCTCAAAGTATAACAAACAAGTTTGGGTCGATTCAATACGATCGTTCTTCCAATGTCATACTCTCAATGTTGTTTTAGGACTATCGTTACACTTAACGATATCCTAAGATCTAGAAAACATGATCACCAAGAACACTTGGGCTAGTCTTAGAGGAGAGACTAGGAATCTTATTTTACCATTTTTCTTTCCACACATGCATATGAGTTTTTCCACTGAATCGCACATTCCAGGATCATTGCAGTTATAGCACAGAATATAAAATCTTAATTATGAATATGAAAATATAATAATACAATATTATTGCCTCTAGGGCAAATTTCCAACATGCTGATGTTGGTCATATCATGCATATTGCGCCTTACATTGCTCACTTTTGACATCATATATGCCATCTGCTTAGATTGCACTTGCTTTGTGTGAATGCACATGTTTAGTTTCTATATCATATATGTGAATTATGCAATGCCATCTTGTTTTTCCAAGCATCATATATGTGATTTATGCAATGCCATCCTGTTTAGCCAGTCAGCGTATATGTGAATTATATCATGCCATCCTTTTTTTCCATTCTATATTCCATTTGTCGACAATGTTTCTACATTGAACTACTCTTCCTGCGCATCAGCCATTTGAGTCGGTGATGGAAAAGTCTGGAGTGAAAACAAGGTCTTCGGAGCAGACAGTGCTACCTGTCGAAGATGATATCTTGCTGGTTACAGATAGCTCCTCAGAGGAGGATTCAGATACAGATGATCAGTCCCATCCACCCCCCAAGGTGTATGCTCTAACTTGGCAGGGTTATATTGCTCATATCATGCATATGATGTCTTGCATTGCTAAGTTTAGACATCATATACACAATATTTCAATGCCCATGAGGTGTTTGCTCTAACTTGACTTGCTGATGTTGGTCATATCATGCATATGGCGCCTTGCGTTGCTTACTTTAGACATAATATATGTAATCTGCTTAGTCTAGACTTCTTTATGTGAATGCCACCTGTTTAGTTTCTATATCATATATGTGAATTATGTAGTGTCATCTTGTTTAGCCAGGCATCATATATGTGAATTATGCAATGCCATCTTGTTTAGCCAGGCATCATATATGTGAATTATGCAATGCCATCTTGTTTAGCCATGCATCGTATATGTGAATTATGCAATGCCATCCTGTTTAACCAGTCATCATATATGTGAATTATATCTTGCCATCCTTTTTTTCATTAAGTATTCATGTTGTCGAAAATGTTTATACTTCAACTACTCTTCCTGTGCATCAGCCATTTGAGTCGGTGATGGAAAAATCTGGAGTGAAAACAAGGTCGTCACAGTAGACAATGTACCTGTCGAGGCAGATATCTTGCTGGTAACAGATAGCTCCTCAGAGGAGGATTCAGAGACAGATGATCAGTCCTATTTTCCCCATGAGGTGCATGCTCTAACTTGGCAGGGTTATATTACTCATATCATGCATATGGTGTCTTGCATTGCTTAGTTTAGAAATCATATACACAATATTTAATGCCATCTGCTTAGTTTAGACATCATATATGCCAATGCCATCTACTTAGTACATAAATCATATATGTGAATTATACCATGCCATCTTGTTTACTTAGACAACACGTATGTGAATTATGTCATGCCAACCTATTTAGTAAAGAGATCATATAGTTATGTCATGTCATCCTGTTTAGATAGTCATCACATCTTTGAATTATGTCATTCTATCATGTTTAGTTAGCCATCATATATGTGAAATTGTGTCATGCTATCCTGTTTAGTTAGACAACATATATGTGAATTATTTCATGCCCTCTTTTACTCCCCACTATCCATTGCATCTGTCTATCATACAATGTCTAACCATTCAATTACTTTTCTTTTTTATCAGCCATTTGAATTGGAGGGGGTGATGGCAGTATCTAAGGGAGTAAAAACACGGTCTTCAGAAAAGATAGTGCTACCCGTCGATGCAGATAGAACCATGGTTGTACTTGCCCAAGAACCAGCCCTACCACACATAACCCAGACTCTCGTAGATTGTACCCTTCTCCGTTGGACAGAGAACCAGCTACACCCAATCTAATCCCAATCCCAGCTGTTCCAGTTGACACAGCACCAAAACATGAGCAGTTAGAAAGACAACTGCAGTGCCCAAAGCACCAGGACCACCACAGCAAACCCTGACTCCACCAGCTTGTACACCTATTCTTGTTGACAAGGCACCACCAGTTATCCATAGTTTAGCACGCATGGCGTTGGATGTGGTTAAATCCTCTGTGCGTATCTTCCCATCGTGGAAATATTATAATAAAGATGAAGGAAAAACCCAATTTTCGGTGTTCCTCCAGAAGTTATGTGTAAGTAAATTTATTCATGGCAATTACTTTGCTTTGTCCCATGCTTGCTAGCTCCCTGCCTGTTATAACCCAGCAAATGTTCCTGTTATTTCTATAGATAATGGCCGATTTGGATACTCAGTACGAGGTAACATGTGCTAATTCCTATGGTATCTTTAAGAATGTTGTGCAGCAGTAGCGGCATCACCTGAAGAAAATATACTTCACTGACAAGGAAACTCATCAAGTTCCCTTACTTTCTCCGAAGACACATTTACGGGACGATGACTGGGAACGCCTTCTTCTGCACTGGTCCAGACCCAAGAATCAGGTGGGGTCTGAGATCAAACTGCCGTTTAAAGTACTATATATATATATAGCATGCGTCTTACAGTACCCTGTTCTTGTAGGATAAGTGCTTATAGCAGAAGAACAATCGTTCGCAGGTAAGATTCCATAGCTATGCTGCATGTTGCTTTGCTCTTGTATCACTTCATCTACTCATACCAACTAATTTCAAAATTGAAGGATCCAATCGAAACTCCAATGGCACAACAGGTATGTTTTAAACTTTCTTTAACTGGTTTGCTGTTGTAACTTCTTAGTCTATGTTGGTTACAATTTCAATTCTATAAACAATTGTGTTCTCATATCATGCACATTTCTAGGATCGAAGCAGAGCCAACAGTCTTGCTAGGTGCTATCCACCTGTAGTGTTGTGGTGTTGTGTAGTTTCCCACACTTATATTCTGTCAATGCTTCTTTGACTTAAACAGATATGATTCGAACTGTGTCTCTATCTTGATTTAGCAACAAATAATGGGATGGAATAGACAATACAGTGACCATAGTACATGGATATATGTTTGTTTCATGCTATTATTATGTACTCCCTCCAGTCAGAAATAAGTGTTCCGGTCGGAGGGAGTACTACTTTGCAATAAAAGACATGTTAGTATAATCCCTTACTACTGAACTGGTTTACCAAATGGAGTTTCATATAAATGATAAACATGTTATGTGTCTGCTTGTTTCTCTTTTAGAATGCTGAGAGAATATTGGAGAAGAGTACCCCATTATGCAATGGTAAAGGAAGTAATGCAGATAAGGTTCAAGATAGTGAGACAACCCTGTTGGTCTCCAAGAAAGCTGATAAAGCAGATAAGGAGAACTATCTTGAAGACAGTGAGACAACCCCAAGGTCTTGTCTTGATGTAGTGTTCGAGTTACTGGCCACTACAACTGGCACAAGCACTTCGAACTCACTGCCTGAATCAGTTCGGATTCTTTAGTCTCAACTACAAGCTGAAGGACATTGATCAGTTGTGTTGTGGTAAGAAGCCGAAGGACTGAGCAAGTCCCTGTAGAATTCAGATGCATACTTTCTGGTCCAACAGCAAGCGTTGGAGGATTTTAGCACCAAACAAGAGAAAGCTAAAAAGCTTGCTAAGCCTATTGCCAGCATGGTGGGTACCCAGGATAACGTTTCTTCAGCTCTTGTGAAGTGGTTTCAGTTATGGACTCGTTTTGTTGCTGCGTTTATTTGCGATGGTGGCCAAATTTGATGCCTAGTATATGTAATATGCTGCTTTGCTATTGCCTTTATTCGCACTGGTGGCGAACTTTGATGCCTAGTGGATGTAATCTGTGTAATACCCGTAATAGCCTAGCATTAGCTGCTTGCTTATTTATTTACTTAGTCTTGTTTATTTATTTACATATAGTCACTGCAGTTCTTTTTTCCTCGCTTTGCTAGTGGCCGCAATAACCATCGGCCACATACAGACCGTGTTAACCATGGGCACACCCGGACCGCAATATGTGCCCCAAGGAACAGCCTGTTTATAAGCCTAGAACATAACGGGCGTTAACAGGCTGGAATACATCACATGCTTAAATACTGTCGGCAGGCATAACGGGCCATTAATGGGCCGAAATGCACGGCGTGATGAAATGGCCCAACGGATTAATTGGGCACAAATGGGACGAATGTAACCACGGACAGAATTTGGCCCAGTAGCAGAACAGGCCGGTAACTGGCCGAAAGAACCGTCGACCGGATATGAGCCTATGAAGTTATGGGCCTTTAAATGGCCGAAAGATAATTAGGGCTAGAAACGGCCCAGCTGCACCATGGGCCGATAATGGGACCAAAACCATTTACTTTTCTTTATGGGCCAGAATCACCACGGACCATTAGAGGGCCAAGAGATACAAAATGACTCATATGGGCTGAAAGACGTGACGGGCCACACATGGGCTGAAAGTGTCAACGGGCTGGAATCATATTGGACGGCTCACATGACCCTAATGGGCTGAATTAGGAAAGGCCATAAAGGTCGTGCCTACCCATGCCGTAAATGGGCCATACGCAAACAGGCCTTTAACAGGCTCTCAATGGGCCGGCCCGCTAACTTTTGACCAAGTCAAGTGGGCCAGCCCGCTACTTTTGGCAAAGTTAAGTGGGCCGGCATTTTAAACCTAGATGGGCCACTGTTGGGCCGTCCCACTGATAAGTGATATTTTTACACTCATCTACCCTTTGTTTAAAACGAGATATTTCATTGAAACCGAGATATTCACTCCGATATTGCCACTAATGACTAATGAATGCAAAGGATGATGGAAATATGCCCTAGAGGCAATAATAAAGTTGTCATTATTTTATATTTCCTTATTCATGATAAAGGTTTATTATTCATGCTAGAATTGTATTAACCGGAAACTTAAATACATGTGTGAATACATAAACAAATACCGTGTCCCTAGTATGCCTCTACTAGACTAGCTCGTTGATCAAAGATGGTTAAAGTTTCCTAACCATAGACATGAGTTGTCATTTGATAACGAGATCACATCATTAGGATAATGATATGATGGACAAGATCCATTCGTTAGCTTAGCATATGATTTGTTCTGTTTATTGCTACTGCTTTCTTGAATGTCAAATACATGTTCCTCCGACCATGAGATCATGCAACTCCCAGATACAGGAGGAATACCTTGTGTGCTATCAAACGTCACAACGTAACTGGGTGATCATAAAGATGCACTACAGGTATCTCCGAAGGTGTCTGTTGAGTTGGCATGGATCGAGACTGGGATTTGTCACTCCGTGTTTCGGAGAGGTATCTCTGGGCCCTCTCGGTAATGCACATCATACGAAGCTAGCAAGCAAAGTGACTAAGGATTTAGTTATGGGATGATGTATTACGGAACGAGTAAAGAGACTTGCCGGTAACGAGATTGAACTTGGTATGGAGATACTGACGATCGAATCTCGGACAAGTAACATACCGATGGACAAAGGGAATTGTGTATGTTGTCATTGCGGTTCGACCGATAAGATCTTCGTGGAATATGTAGGAACCAATATGGGCATCCAGGTTCCGCTATTGGTTATTGACCAGAGAGGCGTCTCGGTAATGTCTACATCATTCCCGAACCCGTAGGGTCCGCACGCTTAACGTTCGTTGACGATATAGTGTTATATGAGATATGAATTGGTGACCGAATGTTGTTCGGAGTCCCGGATGAGATCACGAACATGATGAGGAGCTCCGGAATGGTCCAGAGGTAAAGATTGATATATAGGACGATGGTATTCGGACATTGGAAGAGTTTCGGAGTGCACCGGGTATTCATCGGGGCACCGGAAAGGGTTCCGGACAACCCTGGGAAGTGTATGGGCCTAATGGGCCAAAGGAGGGGACAGACCAGCCCACTAGGGGGCTGTCATGCCCCTCTCCTTGGCTGGCCGGCCCTAGGGGAAGGAAAGGGGAGGGGTGGCCCCTCCTGCCTTTCCCTCCTCCTGAGAGAAAGGAAAGAGGGGGGGGGGGGGCGCCACCTCCTCCTGCCTTCCTCCCGCACTCAAATAAGGGAAAGGGGGGCCAAATTGGGGAGGACCCCAAGTAGGATTTGGCCTACTTGGGGCGCCCCCTTGGCTGCTCCCTCCTCCCCCCACCTATATATATATATACGGGGAGGGGGGGGGCGCCACACATTACCACGACAATTGCTTAGCCGTGTGCGGCGCCCCCTTCCACAGTTCCGTCACTCGATCATATTCTCGCAGTGCTTAGGTGAAGCCCTGCGGAGATAGCATCACCATCACCGTCAGCACGCCATCGTGCTGCCGAAACTCATCCACTACCTCGCCGTCTTGCTGGATCAAGAAGTCGAGGCCGTCACCGAGCTGAACATGTGCTGAACGCGGAGGTGCCGTACGTTCGGTGCTCGGTCGGTTGGATCGTGAAGCTGTTCGACTACTTCAACCGCGTTGTTCTAACGCTTCCGCTTACGGTCTACGAGGGTACGTAGACACACTCCCCCTCTCGTAGCTATGCATCTCCATGGATAGATCTTGCGTGTGCGTAGATTTTTTTTTGTTTTCCATGCAACGTTCCCCAACAGTGGCATCATGAGCCAAGTCTATGCGTAGATGATATGCACGAGTAGAACACAAAGAGTTGTGGGCGGTGATGTTCATACTGCTTACCACCAACGTCTTATTTTGATTCGGCGGCATTGTGGGATGAAGCGGCCCAGACCAACCTTACATGTCCACGTACATGAGACCGGTTCCACCGACTGACGTGCAACTTGTTTTGCATAAAGGTGGCTGGCGGGTGTCTATTTCTCCAACTTTAGTTGAATCGAATTTGACTACGGCCGGTCCTTGAAGAAGGTTAAAACAGTAAACTTGATAATTCACCGTTGTGGTTGTTTTTCCATAGGTAAGAACGGTTCTTGCTAGAAACCCATAGCAGCCACGTAAAACTTGCAACAACAAAGTAGAGGACGTCTAACTTGTTTTTGCAAGGTATGATGTGATATGATATGGTCAAGACATGATGTGATATACGTTATTGTATGAGATGATCATGTTTTGTAATATATATTGACAGCCAGCAGGAGCCTTATGGTTGTCTCTTAATTGTATGAAATGCAAGCACCATGTAATTGCTTTACTTTATCGCTATGCGTTAGAAATAGTTGTAGAAGCAATAGTTGACGAGACGACCACATGACGACACATTGATGGAGATCATGGTGTCATGCCGGTGACGATGGAGATCATGACGATGCTTTGGAGATGGAGATCAAAAGCACAAGATGATGATGGCCATATCATGTCACATATTTTGATTGCATGTGATGTTTATCCTTTATGCATCTTATTTTGCTTAGAACGACGGTAGCATTATAAGATGATCCCTTCACTAAATTTCAAGATAAAAGTGTTCTCCCTGAGTATGCACCATTGCTAAAGTTTGTCGTTTCGAAGCACCTCATGATGATCGAGTGTGATAGATTCTACGTTCACATACAACGGGTGTAAGCCAGTTTTACACAAGCAGAATACTTGGGTTAAACTTGACGAGCCTAGCATGTATAGACATGGTCTCGGAACACTGGAGACCGAAAGTTCGAACATGAGTCATATTGTAGATATGATCAACATGGAGATGTTCACCATTGATGACTATCCCAACTCATGTGATGATCGGACATGGGCTAGTTGATTTGGACCATGTATCACTTAGTTAACTTGAGGGATGTTAATTTAAGTGGGAGTTCATTAGTAATTTGATTAATTGAACTTAATTTATCATGAACTTAGTCTTGATAGTTTTTGCATATCTATGTTGTAGATAAATGACCCGTGCTACTGTTCTGTTTAATTTTAATGCGTTCCTAGAGAAAGCTAAGTTGAAAGATGATGGTAGCAATTACACGGACTGGGTCCGTAACTTGGGGATTATCCTCATTGCTGCACAGAAGAATTATGTCCTTGATGCACCGCTTGGTGATGGACCTGCTGCAGGAGCTGCTGCAGACGTTATGAACGCCTGGCAGGCTCGATCTGATGACTACTCGATAGTTCAGTGTGCCATGCTCTACGGCTTAGAACCGGGACTGCAAAAGCATTTTGAACGCCACGAAGCATATGAGATGTTCCAATAGCTGAAATTGATATTTCAAGCTAATGCCCGGGTTGAGAGATATGATGTCTCCAACAAGTTCTTCAGCTGTAAGATGGAGGAGAACAGTTCTGTCAGTGAACACATACTTAGAATGTCTGGGTACCACAACCACTTGACTGAGCTGGGAATTGATCTTTCGGTTGAGAGTGTTATTGACAGAGTTCTTCAGTCACTACCACCAAGCTATAAAGGCTTCATGATGAACTATAATATGCAAGGGATGGAAAAGACAATTCCCGAGCTCTTCGCGATGCTGAAATCGGCGGAGGTAGAAATAAAAAAGGAGCATCAAGTGTTGATGGTTAACAAGACCACTAGTTTCAAGAAAAAGGGCAAGGGCAAGAAGGGGAACTTCAAGAAGAACGGCAAGCAAGTTGCCGCTCCCACGAAGAAACCCAAAGCTGGACCCAAGCCTGAAACTGAGTGCTTCTACTGCAAAGGGACTGGTCACTGAAAGCGGAACTGCCCCAAGTATTTGGCGGATAAGAAGGATGGCAAAGTGAGCAAAGGTATATTTGATATACATATTATTGATGTGTTCCTTACTAATGCTCACAGTAGCGCCTGGGTATTTGATACTGGTTCGGTTGCTCATATTTGTAACTCGAAACAGGAGCTATGGAATAAGCGAAGATTGGCTAAGGACGAGGTGACGATGCGCGTCGGGAATGGTTCCAAGGTTGATGTGATCGCCGTCGGCACGCTACCTCTACATCTACCTTCGGGATTAGTTTTAGACCTAAATAATTGTTATTTGGTGCCAGCGTTAAGCATGAACATTATATCTGGATCTTGTTTAATGGGAGACGGTTATTCATTTAAGTCAGAGAATAATGGTTGTTCTATTTATATGAGTAACATCTTTTATGGTCACGCACCCTTTGTGAATGGTCTATTCTTGTTGAATCTCGATCATAGTGATACTCATATTCATAATATTGATGCCAAAAGATGCAAAGTTGATAATGATAGTGCAACATACTTGTGGCACTGCCGTTTAGGTCATATTGGTGTAAAACGCATGAAGAAAGTCCATGCAGATGGACTTTTGGAATCTCTTGATTATGAATCATTTGATACTTGTGAACCATGCCTCATGGGCAAGATGACTGAAACTCCGTTCTCCAGAACAATGGAGCGACCTACTAATTTGTTGGAAATAATACATACCGATGTATGCGGTCCGATGAATGTTGAAGCACGCGGCGGGTATCGTTATTTTCTAACCTTCACAGATGATTTGAGTAGATATGGGTATATCTACTTGATGAAACACAAGTCTGAAACATTTGAAAAGTTCAAAGAATTTCAGAGTGAAGTAGAGAATCATCGTAACAAGAAAATAAAGTTTCTACGATCTGATCGCGGAGGCGAATATTTGAGTTACGAGTTTGGCCTTCATTTAAGAAAATGTGGAATTGTTTCACAACTCATGCCACCTGGAACACCACAGCGTAATGGTGTGTCCGAACGTCGTAACCGTACTTTATTGGATATGGTGCGTTCTATGATGTCTCTTACCGATTTACCACTATCGTTTTGGGGTTATGCATTAGAGACAGCTGCATTCATGTTAAATAGGGCACCATCTAAATCTGTTGAGACGACACCGTATGAACTATGGTTTGGCAAGAAACCTAAGCTGTCGTTTCTTAAAGTTTGGGGATGCGACGCTTATGTGAAAAAGCTTCAGCCTGAAAAGCTCGAACCCAAAGCGCAGAAGTGCGTCTTCATAGGATACCCTAAAGAAACAATTGGGTACAACTTCTACCACAGATCCGAAGGCAAGATCTTTGTTGCCAAGAATGGGTCATTTCTAGAGAAGGAGTTTCTCTCGAAAGAAGTGAGTGGGAGGAAAGTAGAACTTGATGAGGTAATTGTACCTTCTCTCGAATTGGAAAGTAGCTCATCAGAGAAAACCGTTCCCGTGATGCCTACACCAACCAGAGAGGAAGATAATGATAAAGATCATGAAACTTCAGATCAAGTTACTACTGAACCTCGTAGATCGACCAGAGTACGTTCCGCACCAGAGTGGTATGGTAATCCTGTTCTGGAAGTTATGTTGTTAGACAACGACGAACCTACGAACTATGAAGAAGCTATGATGAGCCCAGATTTCGACAAATGGCATGAGGCCATGAAATCTGAGATAGGATCCATGTATGAGAACAATGTGTGGACTTTGGTGGACTTGCCCGATGATCGGCAAGCCATTGAGGATAAATGGATTTTTAAGAGGAAGACATATGCTGATGGTAATATCATTGTCTACAAAGCTCGACTTGTCGCGAAAGGTTTTCGACAAGTTCAAGGGGTTGACTACGATGAGACTTTCTCACCCGTAGCGATGCTTAAGTCTGTCCGAATCATGTTAGCAATTGCCGCATTTTATGATTATGCAATCTGGCAAATGGATGTCAAAACTGCATTCGTTAATGGATTTCTTAAAGAAGAGTTGTATATGATGCAACCAGAAGGTTTTGTCGATCCTAAGGGTGCTAACAAAGTTTGCAAGCTCCAGCGATCCATCTATCGACTGGTGCAAGCATCTCGGAGTTGGAATATACGCTTTGATGAGGTGATCAAAGCATATGGTTTTGTACAGACTTACGGTGAAGCCTGTATTTACAAGAAAGTGAGTGGAAGCTCTGTTGCATTTCTAATATTATATGTGGATGACATATTGTTGATTGGAAATGATATAGAATTTCTGGATGGCATAAAAGGATACTTGAATAAGAGTTTTTCAATGAAAGACCTCGGTAAAGCTGCTTATATATTAGGCATCAAGATCTATAGAGATAGATCAAGACGCTTAATAGGACTTTCACAAAGCACATACCTTGATAAAGTTTTGAAGAAGTTCAAAATGGATCAGTCGAAGAAAGGGTTCTTGCCTGTGTTACAAGTTGTGAAGTTGAGTCAGACTCAATGCCCGACCACAGCAGAAGATATAGAGAAAATGAAAGTCATTCCCTATGCCTCAGCCATAGGTTCTATTATGTATGCCATGCTGTGTACCAGACCTGATGTCTGCCTTGCCATAAGTTTGGCAGGGAGGTACCAAAGTAATCCAGGAGTGGATCACTGGACAGCGGTCAAGAATATCATGAAGTACCTGAAAAGGACCAAGGACATGTTTCTCATTTATGGAGGTGACAAAGAGCTCGTCGTAAAGGGTTACGTCGATGCAAGCTTCGACATTGATCCGGATGACTCTAAGTTGCAAACCGGATACGTATTTATATTGAATGGTGGAGCTGTCAGTTGGTGCAGTTCCAAGGAGAGCGTCGGGGCGGGATCTACGTGTGAAGCGGAGTACATCGCTGCTTCAGAAGCAACGCATGAAGGAATCTGGATGAAGGAGTTCATATCCGATCTGGGTGTAATACCTAGTGCATCAGGTCCAATGACAATCTTTTGTGACAACACTGGAGCAATTGCCATAGCCAAGGAGCCCAGGTTTCACAAGAGGACCAAACAGATCAAAAGACGCTTCAACTCCATTCGTGAATATGTCAAGCATGGAGACATAGAAATTTGCAAAGTACACACGGATCTGAATGTGGCAGACCCATTGACTAAGCCTCTTCCGCGAGCAAAACATGATGAGCACCAAGACTCCATGGGTGTTAGATTCATTACTATGTAATCTAGATTATTGACTATAGTGCAAGTGGGAGACTAATGGAAATATGCCCTAGAGGCAATAATAAAGTTGTTATTATTTTATATTTCCTTATTCATGATAAAGGTTTATTATTCATGCTAGAATTGTATTAAACGGAAACTTAAATACATGTGTGAATACATAAATAAATACCGTGTCCCTAGTATGCCTCTACTAGACTAGCTCGTTGATCAAAGATGGTTAAAGTTTCCTAACCATAGACATGAGTTGTCATTTGATAACGAGATCACATCATTAGGAGAATGATGTGATGGACAAGACCCATTCATTAGCTTAGCATATGATCGTTCTGTTTATTGCTACTGCTTTCTTGAATGTCAAATACATGTTCCTCCGACCATGAGATCATGCAACTCCCGGATACCGGAGGAATACCTTGTGTGCTATCAAACGTCACAACATAACTGGGTGATCATAAAGATGCTCTACAGGTATCTCCGAAGGTGTCTGTTGAGTTGGCATGGATCGAGACTGGGATTTCTCACTCCGTGTTTCGGAGAGGTATCTCTGGACCCTCTCGGTAATGCACATCATAAGAAGCTTGCAAGCAAAGTGACTAAGGAGTTTGTTATGGGATGATGTATTACAGAACGAGTAAAGAGACTTGCCGGTAACGAGATTGAACTAGGTATGGAGATACCGACGATCGAATCTCGGGCAAGTAACATACCGATGGACAAAGGGAATTGTGTATGTTGTCATTGCGGTTCGACCGATAAGATCTTCGTGGAATATGTAGGAACCAATATGGGCATCCAGGTTCCGCTATTGTTTATTGACCGGAGAGGCGTCTCGGTCATGTCTACATCATTCCCGAACCCGTACGGTCCGCACGCTTAACGTTCGTTGACGATATAGTGTTATATGAGTTATATGAATTGGTGACCGAATGTTGTTCGGAGTCCCGGATGAGATCACGGACATGACGAGGAGCTCCGGAATGGTCTGGAGGTAAAGATTGATATATAGGACGATGGTATTCGGACACCGAAAGAGTATCGGAGTGCACCGGCTAATCATCGGGGCACCGGAAAGGGTTCCGGACAACCCCGGGGAGTGTATGGGCCTAATGGGCCAAAGGGAGGACAGACCAGCCCACTAGGGGGCTGGCGCGCCCCTCTCCTTGGCTGGCCGACCCTAGGGGAAGGAAAGGGGAGGGGTGGCCCCTCCTGCCTTTCCCTCCTCGTGAGAGAAAGGAAAGGGGGGGCGCCTCCTCCTCCTGCCTTCCTCCCGCACTCAAATAAGGGAAAGGGGGGGGGGGCGAATTGGGGAGGACCCCAAGTAGGATTCGACCTACTTGGGGCACCCCCTTGGCTGCTCCCTCCTCCCCCACACCTATATATATACGGGGGGGGCACCACACATTACCGCGACAATTGCTTAGCCGTGTGCGGCGCCCCCTTCCACAGTTCCGTCCCTCGATCATATTCTTGCAGTGCTTAGGCGAAGCCCTACGGAGATAGCATCACCATCACCGTCACCACGCCGTCGTGCTGCTGGATCAAAAAGTCGAGGACGTCACCGAGCTGAACGTGTGCTGAACGAGGAGGTGCCGTACGTTCGGTGCTCGGTCGGTTGGATCGTGAAGCTGTTCGACTACTTCTAACGCTTCCGCTTACGGTCTATGAGGGAATGTAGACACACTCCCCCTCTCTTAGCTATGCATCTCTATGGATAGATCTTGCGTGTGCGTAGAATTTTTTTTGTTTTCCATGCAACGTTCCCCAACAAAGGATACCACAAATGCTCTCTTTATTGTGTTTCCACAGGAAATGGGCTAAATATGGACAAAATCAAGTGAGAACATGGAAAGGAGTGAAGGAGGGGATAGAAGAAATCAGGAGGAGGCGCACCAGAAGAAACGGATCAAAAGACGGTGTTCCATGCGACCGCGACCACTCGCATGAGCAGTCGTATGGCATGGAAACCGAGGCCTCTCGTCCACCTGAAAAACTTTTATAAAGGGGCTGAGGCCAAAATGTCAACAAAACATCCGCGAGTGAAACTAGAATAGAGTCATCCTCATCCATCTCCATCAACCCCAACAGCCGCCATTTCCATCTCCATAGCCATCATCACCGCCATAGTTCATCTTCCACTAGATCATACTTGTAATCTTGCATCACACACGACACTCATTGTAAGACATATTATCAATAAATCCCCATGATGTGTCCTACAATGTGTTCTTCGTGTGATCTGATCTCCACGTGTGAGTAGTTCAGTAAGGTATGGGTTGAGGCAAGATCCTTGCAACCCTCTATATTTGTTGTGGAGATCAATGAAAGTGCTTTGAATTAACATCCCGTATGTGTGAAATAAAATTGTTCCATAGATGTCTCTTGTCTCGTCTGCGTTCTTCATCCTTGTAGGTACCCAGGATCATGGAGAGCGAGCCACGGAGAGGGTAAGGGCAGGGAGACCGTGAAGTGTTATTCTGAACACCAGTGACAGAAGTGTTTAGTATGGTAACATGGATCCTTTCACTCGGGATTCAAGAGGTGTAGTCATTAAACGCCCAAAGCTCTTGTCTGATTATTATTATCTTAATTATTGAGGCAACCTCGCGAGACGGATAAGGCCTTCAGTTGCACAACTGATTCTTGATGCAGGACGTGTGCCGGTCAAGATGTAATTTGGACACATCCCCCACTTCGGTTCGTAACGAGCACATCTCGATGGGTGACTTCCAGCACACAAATTAAGATCACATTTGGTCCCATCACAAATACATGGTTGTAAGCATTAAGACCTCATACTCGTACCTATTTTTGTTATAAGTGTTTTGTTGGAAACATGCCCTAGAGGCAATAATAAATTGGTTATTATCATATTTTCTTGTTCATGATAAATGTTTATTATTCATGCTAGAATTGTATTGACCGAAAACTTAAATACATGTGTGAATACATAAACAACACTATGTCCCTAGTGAGCCTCTACTAGACTAGCTCGTTGATCAAAGATGGTTAAGGTTTTCTAACCATAGACATGAGTCGTCATTTGATAACGGGGTCACATCATTGGGAGAATGATGTGATGGACAGACCCAACCGTAAGCTTAGCATCAGATCGTTTAGTTATTTGCTATAGCTTTCTTCATGTCAAGTATCAGATCCTTAGACCATGAGATCATGCCACTCCCGGATACTGGAGGAATACCTTGTGTGTTATCAAATGCCACTTCGTAACTAGGTGATCATAAAGGTGCTCTACAGGTATCTCCGAAGGTCTCTGTTGGGTTGCATGGATCGAGACTTGGATTTGTCACTCCATGTGACGAAGAGATATCTCTAGGCCCTCTCGGTAATACGACATCACAAGAAGCTTGCAAGCATGTGACTAATGAGTTTGGTCATGGGATCTTGTATTACGGAACGAGTAAAGAGACTTGCCGGTAACGAGATTGAACTAGGTATGGAGATACCGACGATCGAATCTTGGGCAAGTAACATATCGCCGGACAAAGGGAATTGCATACGGGATTAACTGAATCCTTGACATCGTGGTTCAACCGATAAAGATCTTCATGGAATATGTAGGAGCCAACATGGGCATCCAGGTCCCGCTATCCGTTATTGAACAAAGAGGTGTCTCGGTCATGTCTACATAGTTCCCAAACCCGTAGGGTCGCACTCTTAACGTTCGGTAGCGCTAGGGTAGTATTGAGATATTAATAGTGGAAAGTTTAAAGGTTGTTCGGAGTCCCGGATGGGATCCGGGATATCACAAGTAGCTCTGGAATGGTCTGGAGGTAAAGATTTATATATGGAAAGTTGTTACCGGGGTTCCGGAAAAAGTTTGGTTTTTTCTGGTAGTGTACCAGGAAGCTTCCAGAAGGTTCTGGAGGATTCCGGAAGTCCACAAGTGGGTTCCACCTGCCCCAAGGGTGTGCATGGGCTGTAGGGGGCGCCCTGGCCTTATTGGGCTAGGCGCACCAGCCCCTACAAGGCCCATGCGCTTGGGGAGGGGAAACCCTAAGCGGGAGGCCCTCCACTTGGCTTGGAGGGCACTCCTCCCTCCTTGGCCGCCGCCCCCCTCCTTGGAGGAGGGGTTTGGGCTGGCGCCCCCTCCCCCTCACCCCTATATATATTGGGAGGGGCGCAGGGGGTAGCACCCCTTCCGCCTCTTGCCCCGTCTCTCTCCCGTTACTCCTCCATATTATCCGGTACGCGTTTGGTGAAGCCCTGCCGGAATTCCGCTGCCACCACCACCACCACGCCGTCGTGTTGGTTCAGATCTCATCTACCTCCTCTCCCTCTCTTGTTGGACCAAGAAGGAGAGGACGCCACCGAGCTGAACGTGTGCTAATCTCAGAGGTGCCTTCCGTTTGGCGCTAGATTGTGACACCCTGGTTTTTGCCAACTTTTTCTTTTCGAAACCCTTTTGGCTTTATTTGCAATTTGGAGGATTTTCGAATCTTTTCAGTTGATTTGGACCTAGGAACCCTCTGAATCTTTTCCTAAGTGATCCAAAGCCTTCCACACCTTGCCAACTCCATGTCATATACCTTCTGGACCACAATCTATTTTTTCTATTATTTTCCATCAATCCATTTATTGCTTTGGGAATTATTTCATCACTGTAGTTGTGAAGCAACCTATAGTTTGGATGATCAATAAATTCCCAAACTCCTGACACATCTCCCTATCATCATATGACTTCATAATCTCCAAAAACATTTCATTGCCTAATACAAAATTTTGGCCAGAATAATTATTTTCTTTCTCGTCAGAATTGTCCATTTGTGAAGCAACTCTCATTTTCCTAGCGTAGAAAATTCTCAATAAATTCCCTAAGATATTAGGGAACATATCTAGCCACAATATCTAAAAACCTCACTTTGGCCAATACAACTTTTTGGCAAGAAGGCTCTGCTAAGTTACTGCATTTCTCAAACCCTTGTGAAGAAAGTGCCAGCTAGCAGTGCCCAATTGCCATGAAACTTTTATGGCATCTTCTCTACCTCAAATGACTCCACCATGCCAAAGTTCAGCTCCAGAAGATTTATCATTGGAGTGCCACAAGCAGAAACAGTTTCTGGACCAGTATGCCTGTTTGTACATGAACCCTACTCAAAACTTTTCCAAACCACGTCAAATTTGGCCAGTTTGGAGTTCTTCCAACATATATCCTCCCAGACATCTCCACTAGCTACTACTCCAGCTCATCTCACCTCCAGATCTCTCTCAAAATCTCTGTCAGAAACTACAGTTGATGCTACCCTTCGAGCCAGCTTGTATCTAGCCAAGGCAGAGGTGCAGAGGCACTAGATGATCAAAAGAGAAGGCCCTGGACACGGTGCGCTAGGCTTGGCCGGCCTCCACGCGACGAGCACCGTGGTGAGCGCGGCACTGGCATGCTAGTGCGCGTGCTTTGTAGCTCGCCCGCGTCTGGAGTTGTCACACCGGCCGCCCCGCATTGCCAGACGGTGTCCTGGCGTGCCGACATCATTGATGCCGTCCACGTAACCCTCTCCCGTACCTTCCCCTCGCCGGAATCCTCATCTGCGGCCGCCACGTTCCCGTGCACTGTGCCGCCCGTGGCTGTGCGGCTCTTCTGTAGCTCGTCTTCTTCCTCGCGAGCCGTCCCTTCACGCCTTAACTCTCCCTTGCCCTCTCCCGTCCTGTCGCCCGCAAGCAGCCAGCCAGCAAGGCGTACTAGCGCCGGCGACGTGGCCAGCATCGCGCCATTTCGGGAGATCTCGCCTGAGCTCGCCTCCCGCCTATATAAGGGCACGACTAGGCCTCCCGAGCTCCTCAACCCACCTCACCACCTCCCACTCGCCTCCCCGAGCAGCGAGCCATGGCCGAGAGGCCCTCTGGCCTCGAGCTTCGCCGGAGATCCGCCGCCACCAGAGCCCAGTCGCCTCACCGTTCCACTCCTTCCCATCCTCCACTGACGCTACCATCGAGCTCCACAGACTCCACTGATCACGCCCGACCCCTTGCCCGAGCAAATCCTCGCCGGAATCGCCGTCTCCGTCAACACCCGAGCGCCACCGCCGCCGGAGAAGAAGGGGGCGACGCCGTTCGGCTACCTCGTGCTGATCTGCGGGTACGTACGGGTTCGCCACGGTGAGCTCGTCCCATCCCCACTCTCTGCCGACCTCGCCGCAGCCTGTAACGCCGGCGACGATCGCCGGAGCTCCGCCCCTCTCTGTTTCCTCCCCTCTCCCTGTTTAAATCCAGCCGCGGGGCCCGCTCGTCAGCGGCTCAGCCGCGTGCGTGCAAAGGGGTAAGTGGAGGCGCACTCTCACTTTACGCCTTCGACGTGGCGCTCTGTTAGATTTTCTGTTTTTAGTTTTATTTTCTGCTTTGACCAGAAACTTTGACCAGTAATAAATTTTTATTAAAAGGTACAATTCACTTGATTCTTTTTGCATTGTGTTTGTATTGAACTCCTTTATTTTCTGACCAAGTTTGGTATTTTGCCAACACTCACAGAATTGTTGGTTAACAAAAAGGCTTCATGTGACAATTTCTTTTGCTATTCAAAAATATTTTTAGAAGGAGATTCTTGTGGATTTGAAGGCCAGGAGTTTGTGATCAACCCAACAGAGCAAGGCAAGCCAGGACATCCATCTTTTGAAGCATTTCAATAGCATTGCATTTTCATATGCATTAATTTTATTTAATTGAATTCTAATAATTCATAATAAATTAATTTAAGTACTTAGTTGCTGCCATCCACTATGTTTGCTAAATAAAACTTAGTGGTTGATCTTGAGTCACCTGTCCGGGCTTATCCGTGCAACCACATTTGCCGGTATGGGACGGCCTTGACTTGGTCCTGCTCCGTGCTCTTTCACCGGTACCTCCAGACAAGGAGAGTTATGCGTGCGTGGTGCCCTGATCAGGTAGACGGTGATAACCCTGTGAGCCCAGTTGAGTTTTGTGCCGGCATCCCTATTTGGGACAGTTTTGTTTGGCCACGACGGTGGCAGGTGTCATGAGGTGACACAGGGGGCCACCCAGGGCAGGACTCCGGGGGAGAATGAATGCCGGTGGTACGATGGGAGAGTCACGGGTCTGGCAGGTTTCGTTGGAGCAACGCTGGTCCACCCGAATGGGATCACGAGGCCAGGTGCTCCATGGTGTGGGTAAAGTGCGCAACCTCTGCAGAGTGTCAAATCTATTCGAATAGCCGCGTCCACGGTATTGGACAGCCCGTCCAGACCTCACTAGGTGGTCAACCGTATTAAGGATACTAATGATGGAAGAACTCATCGTATGATCGGAAGTACTCGATGGTTTATGAGTATTCCGAGGGTTGTGGGACAACCCGGAAGTGAGTAAGTTAATATTCGGTAACAGTAAGTGAATCACTTAAGAACTTAACCTGTTGATTGCCATGCTATTGTTTGCTGCATTACTTCGTTGTCGTGAGCTTGCGAGTACATTCAAAGTACTCACCTGGCGTATCATGCCAGATCCAGGAGATGCCGAGGACAGAGGTTTCGACGGTCCGTGCTGCGCTCACTAGGCTGTGTTCTCAGCAGTGTCCCTGTGGATGGACTTTCCGCTATGTTCCGCTACGCCATAGATTTATCTAGTTGTTCCGAGGCCCTGCTATGTTTCATAAATAATGTAGATACTGTCATAGCACCGAGTGTGCCTTTGGCCTCGCTATTATGTAAAATACGAGCTTGTATCTGAAGTTTATCAATAAAGTTCAGTTCTGTTCTGTTCTGTTCCAAGTTGTTGTGTGTTTCCAGAAGACATGATCTCTGGGTTGGAAACAGTGGTAATCCGGTTCTCTGAGCCGGGGTGCCACATAGATCGGATTGGATCGTGAAGAGTACGACTACATCAACCGCGTTACGACGCTAACGCTTTTCGGTCTACAAGGGTATGTAGACACACTCCCCTCTCTCATTGCTAGCATCTCCATAGATAGATCTTAGGTGTTTCGTAGGAATTTTTTTGATTTTCATGCAACGTTCCCCATCAGTGGCATCATGAGCTAGGTCTATGCGTAGATGTTATGCACGAGTAGAACACAAAGAAGTTGTGGGAGTTGATGTTCAGATTGCTTACCTCCCATGTCTTATTTGGATTTGGCGGTATTGTGGGATGAAGCGGCCCGGACCAACTTTACTTGTCCATGCACAAGAGACCGGTTCCACGATTGACATGCAACTTGTATTGCATAACGTGGCTGGCGGGTGTCTGTATCTCCTACTTTAGTTGAATCTGATTTGACAATGGCAGTCCTTGTAGAAGGTTAAAAGGCAACTTGTATATCACCGTTGTGGTTTTGCGTAGATAAGAACGGTTCTTATAGTTTGCCCTAGCAACCACGTAAAATTGCAACAACAAAGTAGAGGACGTCTAACTTGTTTTTGCAGGGCATGTGATGTGATGTGGTATGGCCAAGATGTGATTTGATATATGTTGATGTATGAGATGACCATGTTTTGTAATAGTTCATGACTTGCATGTCGATGAGTACGGCAACCGGCAGGAGCCATAGGGTTGTCTTTAATTTATTGTATGACCTGCGTGTCAATCATTAAACGCCATGTAATTGCTTTACTTTATCGCAATCAGTTAGCAATAGTCATAGAAGCAATAGTTGGCGGAGACGACCACATGACGACACGATGATGGAAATCATGATGTCATGCCGGTGACGATGGAGATCATGCCGGTGCTTTGGAGATGGAGATCAAAAGCACGAGATGATAATGGCCATATCATTTCACGTATTTGATTGCATGTGATGTTTATCTTTTTATGCATCTTATTTTGCTTTGGACGACGGTAGCATTATAAAATGATTCCTTCACTTAATTTTATGATAAAAGTGTTCTCCCTAAGTATGCACCATTGCGAAAGTTCATCGTTTCGAAGCACCTCGTGATGATCGGGTGTGATAGACTCTACGTTCACATACAACGGGTGTAAGCCAGTTTTACACATGCGGAATACTTGGGTTAAACATGATGAGCCTAGCATGTACAGACATGGCCTCAGAACATGGAGGACTGAAAGGTCGAACATGAGTCATATAGTAGATATGATCAACATGGAGATGTTCACCATTGATGACTACCCCATCTCACATGATGATCAGACATAGGTTAGTTGATGTGGATCATGTAAACACTTAAGCAACTTGAGGGATGTTGATTTATGTGGGAGTTCACTAATAATTTGATTAACTGAACCAATTATCATGAACATAGTCTAAGAGTCTTTGCAAATTTATGTTGTAGATCAATGGCTCGTTGTAGCTCCCCTGAATTTTAATGCGTTCCTAGAGAAAGCGAAGTTGAAAGATGATGGAAGCAACTATGCAGATTGGGTCCGTAATCGGAGGATTATCCTCACTGCTGCACAGAAGGCTTATGTTCTTGATGCACCGCTCGGTGCGCCACCCCCTCCAGCGTCGTCTATGGATGTTGTGAATGTCTGGCAGGCACGTTCTGATGACTACTCGATAGTTCAGTGCGCCATGCTTTACGGCTTAAAACCGGGGCTCCAAAGACATTTTGAGCACCACGGAGCATATAAGATGTTCCAGGAGCTGAAATTGGTATTTCAGGCTCATGCCCGGGTCGAGAGGTATGATACCTCCGACAAGTTCTTTAGCTGCAAGATGGAGGAGAACAGCTCCGTTAGTGAACATGTACTCAAGATTTCTGGGTACTACAATCGCTTGAACCAGTTGGGAGTTAATCTTCCAGATGAAGTAGCGATTGACAGAGTTCTTCAGTCACTACCACCAAGCTACAAGAGCTTCGTGATGAACTATAATATGCAAGGGATGGAGAAGACAATCCTTGAGCTTTTCGCGATGCTTAAGGCCGCGGAGGTAGAAATCAAGAAGGAGCATCAAGTGTTGATGGTCAATAAGACCACTAGTTTCAAGAAGAAAGGCAAGGGAAAGAAGGGAAACTTCAAGAAGAATGGCAAGCCAGTTGCCGCTCCAGTGAAGAAACCCAAGGCTGGACCCAAACCTGAAACTGAGTGCTTCTATTGCAACGGGAATGGCCACTGGAAGTGGAACTGCCCCAAGTACTTTGTAGATAAGAAGGCTGGCAACGTCAACAACAGTATATTTGATATACATGTTATTGATGTGTACCTTACTAGTGCTCGTAATAGCGCCTGGTATTTGATACTGGTTCGGTTGCTAATATTTGTAACTCAAAACAGGAGCTGTGGAATAAACGGAGACTAGCTAAGGACGAGGTGACGATGCGCGTCAGAAATGGTTCCAAGATTGATGTGATTACCGTCGGCACGCTACCTCTACGTCTACCTTCGGGATTAGTTTTAAACCTAAATAATTGTTATTTGGTGCCTGCGTTGAGCATGAACATTATATCTGGATCGTGTTTATTGCGAGACGGTTATTCATTTAAGACAGAGAATAATGGTTGTTCTATTTATATGGATAATATCTTTTATGGTCATGCACCCAATGTGAATGGTTTATTTTTGTTGAATCTCGATCGTAGTGATACACATGTTCATAATATAGATGCCAAAAGATGCAAAGTTAATGATGATAGTACCACATACTTGTGGCACTACCGCTTAGGTCATATTGGTGTAAAGCGCATGAAGAAACTTCATGCTGATGGACTTTTGGAATCACTTGACTTTGAATCATTTGATACATGCGAACCATGCCTCATGGGCAAGATGACTAAAACCCCGTTTTCCAGTGCGATGGAGCGGGAAAGTGACTTGTTGGAAATAATACATACCGATGTATGCGGTCCAATGAGTGTTGAAGCACGCGGTGGATATCGTTATTTCCTAACCTGCACAGATGACTTAAGTAGATATGGGTATATTTACTTAATGAAACACAAGTCTGAAACATTTGAAAAGTTCAAGGAGTTTCAGAGTGAAGTGGAGAATCATCGTAACAAGAAGATAAAATTCTTATGATCTTATCGTGGAGCAGAATATTTGAGTTACAAGTTTGGCACACATTTAAGACAATGTGGAATTGTTTCACAACTCACGCCACCAGGAACACCACAGCGTAATGATGTGTCTGAACGTCGTAACCGTACTCTATTAGATATGGTGCATTCCATGATGTCTCTTACCGATTTGTCACTATCGTTTTGGGGTTATGCATTAGAGACAGCTGCATTCACTTTAAACAGGGCACCATCTAAATCCATTGAGACGACACCGTATGAATTATGGTTTGGCAAGAAACCTAAGCTATCATTTCTTCAAGTTTGGGGATGCGAAGCTTATGTCAAGAGGCTTCAGCCTGATAAGCTCGAACCCAAAGCGGAGAAGTGCGACTTCATAGGATACCCTAAAGAGACCATTGGGTATACCTTCTATCACAGATCCAAGGGCAAGATCTTTGTTGCCAAGAATGGGTCCTTTCTAGAGAAGGAGTTTCTCTTGAAAGAAGTGAGTGGGAGGAAAGTAGAGATTGATGAGGTAATCGTACCTTCTCTCGAACTGGAGAGTAGCACATCACAGAAAGAAGTTCCCGTGATGCCTACACCGACAAGAGAGGAAGCTAATGATGATGATCATGAAACTTCGGATCAAGCTACTGCTGGACTTCGTAGGTCGACCAGGACACGTACTACACCAAAGTGGTACAGTAACCCTGTCTTGGAAGTCATGTTGTTAGACAACGGTGAACCTACAAACTATGATGAAGCGATGATGAGCACGGATTCTGCCAGATGGCTTGAGGCCATCAAATCCGAGATAGGATCCATGTATGAGAACAAAGTATGGACTTTGGTGGACTTGCCCGACGACCAACAGGCCATTGAGAACAAATGGATCTTTATGAAGAAGATAGACGCTAATGGTAAGGTCACCGTCTATAAAGCTCGACTTGTCGCAAAGGGTTTTCGGCAAGTTCAAGGAGTTGACTACGATGAGACTTTCTCACCCGTAGCGATGCTGAAGTCTGTTAGAATTATGTTAGCAATTGCCGCATTTTACGATTATAAAATCTGGCAGATGGACGTCAAAACAGTGTTCCTTAATGGTTTCTTTAAGGAAGATTTGTATATGATGCAACCGGAATGTTTTGTCAATCCTAAGGGTGCTGACAAGGTATGCAAGCTCCAGTGATCCATCTATGGACTGGTGCAAGCATCTCGGAGTTGGAATATATGCTTTGATGAGGTGATCAAAGCATTTGGGTTTATACAAACTCATGGAGAAGCTTGTATTTACAAGAAAGTGAGTGGGAGCTCTGTAGCATTTCTAATACTATATGTGGATGACATATTATTGATTGGAAATGATATAGAATTTCTGGAAAGCATAAAAGGTTATTTGAACAAGAGTTTTTCAATGAAAGACCTGGGTGAGGCTGCTTACATATTGGGTATTAAGATCTATAGAGATAGATCAAGACGCTTGATAGGACTTTCACAAAGCACATACCTTGACAAGATTTTGAAGAAGTTCAAAATGGACCAGTCAAAGAAGGGGTTCTTGCCTGTGTTGCAAGGTGTGAAGTTGAGTAAGACTCAAAGCCCGATCATGGCAGAAGAAAGAGAAAGGATGAGTGTCGACCCCTATGCCTCAGCCATAGGCTCTATAATGTATGCCATGATGTGTACCAGACCTGATGTGTGCCTTGCCATAAGTATGGCAGGGAGGTACCAAAGTAATCCAGGAGTAGATCACTGGACAGCGGTCAAAAATATCCTTAAGTACCTGATGAGGACTAAGGAAATGTTTCTCGTTTATGGAGGTGACAAAGAGCTTGTCGTAAAGGGTTACGTCGATGCTAGCTTTGACACTGATCCAGATGACTCAAAGTCTCAGACTGGATACGTATACATTTTGAATGGTGGAGCAGTCAGTTGGTGCAGTTCCAAGCAGAGTGTCGTGGCGGGATCTACATGTGAAGCGGAATATTTGGCTGCTTCGGAAGTAGGGCAAGAAGGAGTCTAGATGAAGGAGTTCATATCCGATCTAGGAGTTGTACCTAGTGCATCGGATCCTATTACCCTCTATTATGATAACACAGGCACCATTGCCATAGCCAAGGAGCCCAGGTTTCACAAGAAGACCAAGCACATCAAGCACCGCTTCAACTCCATATGTAATTACATTAAGGATGGAGACATAGACATTTGCAAAGTACAAACGGATCTGAATGTGGCAAACCCGTTGACTAAACCTCTTCCACGAGCAAAACATGATTAGCATCAGAACTCTATGGGTGTTAGATTCGTTACGATGTAAACTAGATTATTGACTCTAGTGCAAGTGGGAGACTGTTGGAAATATGCCCTAGAGGCAATAATAAATTGGTTATTATCATATTTCCTTGTTCATGATAAATTTTTATTTTTCATTCTAGAATTGTATTGACCGAAAACTTAAATACATGTGTGAATACATAAACAACACTGTGTCCCTAGTGAGCCTCTACTAGACTAGCTCATTGATCAAAGATGGTTAAGGTTTCCTAGACATAGACATGAGTTGTCATTTGATAACGGGGTCACATCATTGGGAGAATGATGTGATGGACAGACCCAACCGTAATCTTAACATCAGATCGTTTAGTTATTTGCTATAGCTTTCTTCATGTCAAGTATCAGTTCCTTAGACCATGAGATCATGCCACTCCCGGATACTGGAGGAATACCTTGTTTGCTATCAAACATCACTTCATAACTGGGTGATCATAAAGGTGCTCTACAGGTACCTCCGAAGGTCTCTGTTGGGTTGCATGGATCGAGACTGGGATTTGTCACTCCGTGTGATGGAGAGATATCTCTGGGCCCTCTCGGTAATACAACATCACCAGAAGCTTGCAAGCATGTGACTAATGAGTTTGGTCACGGGATCTTGTATTATGGAATGAGTAAAGAGACTTGCCGGTAACGAGATTGAAGTAGGTATGGAGATACCGACGATAGAATCTCGGGCAAGTAACATATAGCCAGACAAAGGGAATTGCATACGGGATTAACTGAATCCTTGACATCGTGGTTCAACCGATAAAGATCTTCATGGAATATGTAGGAGCCAATATGGGCATCCAGGTCCCACTATCAGTTATTGACCGGAGAGGTTTCTCGGTCATGTCTACATAGTTCCCGAACCCGTAGGGTCGCACGCTTAACGTTCGGTAGCGCTAGGGTAGATTCCCTGTACTCCTTATGGATAGCCTGGCAAGATGCCACTCTTGCTAGATGTCAGTCTACGCCTTTGTGAGCACAACATTGGCGAAACCACGACAAGATTTCACGTCAGAATGGTCATGTTGTGCAATGAGACTCCCCATAGTTGGTTCTTCACCAGACCCTAGATGATGATGATGAAGACGACAAGAAAACCAGCTACTTATCACTGCCATTCAAGAAATAAGTGCACAAGAAAGAACTACATTACTATCCCTCTTAAAGACAGAGGTGTTCCACCTAGGCTCCAAACTTGCTTCACCCTCGCCAAACTACATGCCCCAAGCACCTGACGCATGGATCATGAAGACACCGCCAACAGGACATACCTTCTGGAGGTATGAAGAAGTTAAGACTCAGAAGATGGATATATCCACACCACCACTCTTGAGAAGGAGCAACCTTGATGTTGTGATGATAAGGACGTTATACATTTAAACTCTCGATATGCATCGCTATTAGAGCAACCTTGTCCTTACTGTTGTTGTCATTTCGGCAGCCACCAGTGGATGAGAACCTCGCCAATTGGTCTGCCTCGCCTTAGCAAGCAGGAAAATGGTTCTCTTCGTCCCCCGCCCTTGGTGTCAATAAGGTTGTCAACACAACCGATAAATTGGACCTCTATCATGCCTTGCTATCGTCACTGCCTAAAAGGATGCCTACCCATCACACCCGACAGCTTACAAGACAGTAGACTGCATCATTGGTAATATGATAGCCAAAGACCCAGTCAAATATGACGACAATGAACCACCTCTGCACCGTTGGTTCACCAGACGAGAAGATGTCAAAGTTTCACCAAACCCCAACGCAACATCGTCTCATAGAACAACATCCATCACTGACCTAACTTGTCGAAGAAGACCTAGTAGCACTTGACAAAGACTTTGAAGACTCGACGGAAGCATATCCCGATGGATGAGGATTCAAGCCAGAAGACTAATTCAATCACCTCAAGAATGTATGCCCAACCATGCGACACTCTAGGATGGATAAGCCACATACCCTTATGCACAGTCGAGTCTGCATCAGTTTTCATGAAACCAATGTTGTGTTCTTTTGACTTTCTCGATGTTACTTGCTTGTGTTTGATGACAGTCACACATTTGCCTTCATGGCACCATGTAGCAGATGCGTCGCCCATTTTGATTTTATTGAATGTGTTGGCCTTTCATCCTTCAGGTTTTGTGCACTAACAAACCCCCTTAGGCGCCTCATCTCAATTGCTTTTCCCTCTCCTCTATCTCCTCAATCGAAGACTAAGGTACCACCAAGATCCAGCTAGACGAGAAGCACCTCGACGAGCAACCAATGCCAGTACACCTTGTTAGACGCAAGACTAACCATTCTATTGGATCAAGTAGCACCCAGCTGGAGCTTCCCTCCTCTCTAACTTGAGCACTTCTATGCAACCTAACCCATTCTGGCATCAGGATTGATGATAGCATGAATCTTTACCCATTTGCTCAACCTATGGAGTTGCAAGAGAACTATTGACCACCAATGACCTTGCTTGGATGGTTATGAGATGGTGAGAATGTTGGGGAACGCGACAGAAAACAAAAAATTTCGGTATAGCGAGCACGCCCAGGACCACTATGGAGATTGCATACAAGGTTTGATCTGATCCGTACCGACTCGTAGCGCAGCGGAAGAAGAGTCGGTGGAGATCGTTGGTGCAGATCCCCGCAGCTAGGATTTTACAACCTCCCAACCGCGAGGATGTACTCCCTCGTCGGACAGCCCTTCGGGAGGCGGTCGGACAGTCCCCCGGACGATGTCACGGACAGCCCTTCGGGAGCACCCTCGAAACCCGAACGGAAACTCGGACAGCCCTCCGGGAGGACACACGAACAGCCCCTCGGGCAAAAGATCGAAACTACGACCTCTCTACGGGGTTGCACACATACGATGTCATCTATCCGGCAGGGCTTCGCTGTCCAGAACTAGTTCCTGCCGTAACCCAGACAGCCTTTCGACTCTACGAAAAACTCTTTTCGTGGGAGGGAGAAGAGAGAGGTAGCAAAGCATAGCATGTGTATGAGAGTAAAGGATGAGGAAGTGGGCTGCCCACTCACCTCTTATTTATAGGAAAACCAAGGGGTAAAGTTGTCATACAAAAAACCCCAAAGTGCCCTTGGAATATCCCTTTCATAAAAGGAATATGCCATATGGGAGTGCCATGTGGAGCACCATGGTGCCCCACCTCCTTGGCCGGCCACCCTTGGGGGGTCCCCCATGAGGAGCTTGCTTGCTCCCCAATCCCTTCTAGAAGCCTGTTTGGAAATATCCAAAAAGGTGTTTTTCCACAAATATCCAAAAAGCACTTTCACTATTCACGACAACATTTTTCAGCGTCTGATCGAACTGAAAATATTCATGTGGGCTTAGAACAATTCCAGTACCCACCAAAATAATTTTCAACGTGAGCCAGAACAATTCCGGTTTAGTGATTTCAACTGCGAAAAGCATCTGAAGCGGTTTTGGCAGCTCCGGAACATTTCCGGTTTTCATTCCAGAAAATTCCAAAAAGTTTCCAGAACGATTCTGGCAACCTCCAAGAATTATCAGGCATGTGCCAAGACCAATTTGACTTTATGGTATCCCCTGAAACAACTTTTCCAGTTTCACCGAAACTCATCCGGTAACCTCTCTCTGCGGAACTTTTCCGCTGTCCGAAACTTTTCCGGCGTCCGAAACTTTTTCGGTGTTTTTCTCTCAGACTCCCTGTCTAGTATTCAACAGATAGATGACCCTTAAGCGTGTGACCCTATAGGTTCGGTGAAGCATCGACATGACCCGGAACCCCTTCCGATCAATGATCAACATCGGAGCCGTGGACACCCATATTGACCCCTATACCCACACGAATGAATATTCGAGTGAACCTCCAGTTGCCGTGTGCTATTCCTGTTGCTTCGCGATATGTTACAATTACCCGAGGTGAGACATGTAGGCATCCTCGTGGATCAACAACTTGTCCACAATGCCAGTTACCTCGTTGCCGGTATTGTTCTCTTTTCTCGTTCCCGTGTTCCGGCATCCCCGTGATCAAATCACAAAGTGTCTGGCCAGACGATGATGGATACCGTAACACCGAGAGGGCCCAGAGATATCTCTCCATCGTCGGAGGAGCAAATCCCAATCTTGAGCTATCAAGTTACTTGGCATACTTTTCCATGAACCCGTAAGCCGCCGTAATAGCCACCCATTTACGGATGACGTTTAACAAACCCCAAAGTTCATGAAGCAAGCATGAAGAAACTCGATACTCTCATGGTCTAAGGAATTATGCAAACATTAACCATCTCTGTGTTATTTAACCATTAACTTGTGATGAACATATCTCATAGTATAACATCAATTTGGGTCGATTCAACACAAGTGTTCTACCAACATCGTGCC